>OZ017801.1:8561610-11055902 GCA_963969395.1 Pseudoscleropodium purum
TATAATAGCTTTGACATTTTTTATCAGTATATTAATTTTCCAAAAGACAAGGTTTAGTAGATTCTAAAACCTTAAAAAAATTCAAATTTTTAGTACATTACATGAGATTTGAAGCCTCTACAAGACTGCAGATTCCCTAGCCTTGAAAATGCTAGGAATGTTGCCAACGATGCAATTTGACACGCTTGTGAGAATGCCATGTCACTTCTAAAAAATTAACTTTCTTAAAAAAAATTTAAGAATTATTTATTTTTTTTGTGAAAAAAAAGATTTCCTGACAGCCAATTGTTTCTTCATTGGAGAGGAAACAACAAAGGGAACATGCCTGAAATGGATTGTTCATGCCTTCAAATTCCCTCTAATGTCTACCTTTAGAATTACCTTTCTAATCAAATCTATTTTGTAGATAATACACGTCATTCTAAATTTGTCTATTTTTGAACTACTATTTTGGTTCACTATTTAACCCCTGAATGATTTTGACTATGTTTTCACCAAAACTGCTTCCAAATTGCCATTTCTAGTACATCTACCAAATTTTAGAATAAAAAATTTTTGGACACATGTAGTAAGCTTGGACACACATAGGATCTTGTAGTAAGCTTGTTTGAAAATATGTGGAAAAAATTTCAGAAATTTCTACTATGTATATTGCAAGATATTAGCATTTGAGGTGACAAATTTCCTTTTCTAGTCCTTCAAAAATTTGGGCACCTAAACTTCAGAAGGTCACATTTGTATGAAAAATGTCCAAAATGGTTGCAATTCTTTAAACTCATTTTTCAAGTCAATTTGGCTATATTCTTAAAAAATTTCAAGATCATTTGGGATTATACAACACATAGGAAAAAAATAGTAAGTAGAAAAGAGTAGAGAATGATTCAAAATACTAAATTGTTTATAATTTATTTATGGAATTGAAAAATGACAATTGCAATGGTTTCAATAAAAAATCTACACCTAAGGTTTTATTTTCTTCAAAGTTTGTTTTAGAGTAGAGATTCAATAACGACTTGCAAACTCCTACAAACTAAAACTCCTCATAACTTTTGATTCATTGATCAAAATGGAATGATTAAAAGCTTTTCAAGTATACATGAATCTAGGGAATCAATTTCAATTTTTTTTTTAAAACAATTTTTAAAGAAGTTTTTTTTTGCTGCTCGGGTTGCTCGTTGAGTAATGAAAAATACATATCATACAATAACTTTTTAACATGTAGTCAAAAGTTATTAAAATTATTGGGCCTCAAAGTTATTCCTCAAGCACATATATTGTGTTAAAATTTCAAAGAAAAAAAATAATAATTCCATTTGTAGTGAGTTGCCCAAAATTTCTATATTGCCAAAAAACGTAGTTTAGGGGTTTAGGGGTTAAAAACACAAGAACATACACATTTGGTGTGAATTTGTAAGTCTGCAAGTGTTAGTACTCTGGATTATGCCAGAACCATCAATTAGGGAGTTTTCAGCTAGATAGTAATGAAAACTCCAAAGATTACAACAAGAAGCTAGAAATGCAATTAGGAGAAAATTACAAGAAATTCTAAAGAAAACTAGGGATTTAGATCTAAAAAGATGTTAAGCAAGATTTGGTAGAGTAACCAAACTAGGCTAACAATAAAATGAGGACAAAATGAAGATAAAAAATGCAAAAATCAAAAAACAAAATGAAAACAAAACACTCCAAGTAGAAAATGAAACTACAATCAAATTGCAAACCAAAAATATATAAAATATGCAAAGTATACAAAAGGTAATTAAAAAACAAAAGACTAGGAATAGGAAATGAAACTAAAAGCAAATTGAAAATCACAAAAATACAAACAATATAAAACACAAAAGAAGTTAGTTAAGCTGAAACTAGGATTAAAATACTTATGTAGTAAGTAAAACACTAAAATAGTTTTAGAAACATTAAAATAGAGATTTTACAATAATAGGACTATAATTGCATTCATAGAATCTATTATAATATAGCATTGAAGTTGGACTAAAACTAATTAACAAATAGTGTGGGTTCTTTTATTTCAAAATACCAAAACCAATTACAAGTTGTCTTGATAAGTGTCCAAATTTATGAAATTAAGTGACCTTAGTCACACATACATTAGACTATTTAACCTTTCCTTAGGAAATAACCCCTATACTAGTTGTCTTGGGATTTTGTTGAATAGAAAAAATTTACATTATATTTTGGCACTGCTGTTGGGGAAAGGTCTTGGCTAATGATGGCTAAGATGTAAAGTAAATATACCTTTTTTAGAATATCTAAGAAATAAAAAAATAAAAATTCTTAATTTAAAACATTTCAAAGAAAATATTTGGAAAATAAAAAGTGTATCTTTAATTTTAGAATATCAAACTAAATTTTGAATGACATGTATTTTTCATATTTAGTTTTCTTAGAAATAAAATTTTAAATTATGAATAAAAAATAATAGAAAAGGGAAAGGATACTTATTACTTATTGAAAAAATATGGAAAACATAGAATATGGGTCAATGCACAAAAATAAGCCAAGAAATTATAGATAATGTATTAGCAAATATTTTCTTTATAAAGGATAAAATTGAATCAACATCCACCACAATAAGATACAATAGACCTATACTTTTAGAAAAATTCTTAGACAAAAATTGTACATCTAACCCATTGAAACCATTAACTTCAACCTCTAAAAACAGAAACATTAAAGAAAGTAGGGCTTATATTAAAGGGAAAATACAAGGACCTAGGGAGGGAAATTGTTGCCATTGGTGTAGGGAAACTAGGCATATAAAGAAAATTTGTTTTAAGAAACAAGCTTTTGATAACGTAAAAGCAAAACTGTATACCCCCATTTTCCCCCATTATTCAACTTGCTTTAATCAACCTAGTCTATTTTCCAAACCTACAATACCAAAATTGTCTTCCATTTATTACAATTTAGATTTTGAAATTATAGTGAAAGGATTGCATCATCTAGAAAAACTTGAAATTCCCATAGGCAAATTGATTCAACTTGGAATTGTTGCTAACACATTAATTTATATCCATCCATTACAACGTGAAGTTAGAGAATTTAGAGCCAATTTATATTAAACTCAAAATTTGGTCTAGATGAATCAAAATGGGATATTTGTTTCTGTGGGAATTACCAAAAATTGTAGAAGATTGTTATTCAGGTCCTTGTCTTTTTATGACCCTTTACCGTTTGTATAAAAACATATATTTTGTGTAAGGATTCTAATTAAGTGGAACCCATATAAAAGATAAGGAACTGAAAGAAAGAATAAACCAATTACCTTTAGACATACAGAGAGTTATTTTCACTAAAATTTGGAAAAAACTTGAACCTCAAAAAGAGTTTGTTGTAAAAAGTTGAGAATTACTTTGTGATTTTTCCCTTCATTATTTATTTAGTCAATACGGAAAATTGAAATCACAAAGTGAAATATCTAAAGCCTATGCTACTTGGATGGGTACCCTAATTTTAAAAAGAATTTATATCTTCACTTATGGACCCATGAATCTAGCAGTAACTCCATTTATTCCAGATTTTAAGTGTAAAGAGAAAATAAATCCCTTAAATCCTTTGTTTAGCTTGATTTGTCCAACTACTTTTAACTATATGCGTTTGTAAGGTATAAAACCCATATCGTTTGTTATATCACAACCACCTTAGTATAAGAACCTAAGTTGAATCAAGAAGGATAACTCGTGAACATTGGGAATATATTACTGCGAAGTATGTGATAATGTGTCCCCAGTGTTTCTTGGGTTTTGTTTCACAAATTGGTGAATGTCTTTAAAATCTATGGCCCTTTTTAGATGTTAGATCGAACTCTTGATCGATTACTAAAAGAGGCCGCACAAAAAATAGCAAATTGGAGTAAACCAAGACATAGGAGGAACCCTTTTATTTACACAAATTCTTGTTTTTCACCCCTAAGACTTCTTCAGACTAGAATTCCTTCAAGTCCAATAGAGGCAAGTACCTTAGAGTCAGTATGACAATTTTGAAACTTAGTCACAAATTCACAACAGAGCGAAATCCAAAGTGTAATACTAGAATCTGATATTGACTTTGAGATTAGTTCTACTATACTTTTAGAACTTGAAGAATCTACAAGGGATGAGGGTGTAGGACAAGGAACACCTAATGCAGACACTACTTCTTCATTAGATATAATAGATCGAGCTATTATCCCAATTAGTAAATCGTCTACTAATCGAACTTTAGTTTATTCTCTAGAAAGTCTCTACGGAATTCTAGCTAGTTTACCAACACTTACTCCTATAGAATATCTATTTCCCACACCAAGTCCACAACCTTTTGAATCCAACACTACACTCTCTAAATATTTGAGAAATATATGGAATCAAGATGGACAACATGTGGTAGAAAGATTAGAAGCTTATTTAATCTCTATTCAAAGAAGTACAAGAAATTCTGCTACAACTTCTATTAACTCAAATTTACTAGAATCACCACTACATTTAGAAACACTTGCTAGATAGTTTTTGAATTATAATTATAACAAGACTATTAACCCTTTTAGTCTCCAAACACCACCATATCAACTCAATTTGGGACCTTATCAATCTTCACCCCAAATACCATATCAACCTGTTCCAATATTATCTGATACTTTAGATTTAGAAGTTGAAACATTTGAATTAGAAGATAATACTTAGTTAGAAGATTATACTATGGCACTATCATGTCCATTAAATTTGGTCAATTTGCCTCAATATATTAGTCAAGTAGGGTCAAACCTTGACTACCATTTAAATCGATTTAGCATAGTATGTGCAACCAATATGATTTCTAAAGCTAGTTACCTTACAACTTTTTCTGCCACACTAATTGGTATTGTTCAGGAATGGTATCAGACTAATGGTCCATTCCTAATCCAGAATGCATTGAGAGAAGCATTCTATTTAAGATTTAGACCATTAGCCTTTAGAGAAAGCCTTCAGGAAAGATTAAGAACTATAATAATGGTGTTAGGGGAAAGTGTAAACAATTATTATGGTAGGATGGAATATATTCTACAATGTTGGACAAGTCATGGGATTCTAGATGCCTATTTAATTGGAATCTTTGTGGGAGGATTATATCTCCCAGAATTTTAAATTGCCATAAAAGAAAAGAATCCCAGTAACCTAGTCACCACTGTACAATATGCAAAACAATGGGAAGAAGCTAGAATAGGTGAAGACCAAATGGGTACCCTTGATTCTAGTTTGTATCCATGCAATATGATGTACTCCCAAATGGGAATTCAACCTCTAGTTTACCATCCACCTTTGATGAAAAACTATCCACCCCCACCTGCAGTAGTACTACTTGTATTTGAAGTTAAAGATACAAAAACAGATTTATTAAACAAATTGGTGGAAGAGATGGTTGATTTAAGAGTGCAAGTCACAAATGCCCCAGTCAAAAGATCTAAACCTATAAATACCAGAACAAGTGTTTGGTGCACCAATTGTCAAGGGTATGGTCTTTTACCCTTTGAATGTCCATCTTCAACTACATGAGACCTAGATTTTTGCCCCCATTGTAATTTTTGTGGCGGAAATCATCCAACTAATAAATGTTGGAATTTAACCTTTGTAAAGAAAGATTTAAGAATAATTAAACAAGTTTTACAAGTAGATTAAAACAAGCCATGGGTCAATAAGAAAAATATTAATAAAAGACCATTTACAAGACCTATTGGTGGTCGACCATATAGATCCAATGATAATCGTCTTTGTTGGAATGATACCTATAACCAACCACTAGTTTAGAATGGACTGTCATATAATTCCAACACCCATCATTATGGCCCACCAGAAAAAGGTAAACACTCAGTGTGTTATAGATGTGGTGAACTTGGACATTATATGAATAATTGTCCCAACCCTAGAAAAGAAGTGGGATATATTCCTTGTGGTGGTAGCTATCGTCAAGAAGGTCATGTATTTGAAGATTGCACTGCCCACCTAAGAAATTCCCACCTTCAAAAAGAGATTATCCTAGGAATAAACAAGTTCAATTTCAGAACGAGGGAAATTCTAGACCTTCAAACCACATTTTCCATTCTATACCAAAGAGAGGATTGTATCCAAAAATTGTCTTTGTAACTACTAGAGCCACAAAATCAAATAGATATCTCAATAACTACTAGTTATGAAAGTAAAATAGAACTTCCCAAAATAGTTATGAGTAATACACCTTTAGCTCCAGAATTAATAAAAAAAAAGAAATAATTTTGCATGTCAAAACACAAATAGACCCTAATCATCTACACAAAGAAATAACATGGAAAGAAAGGCAAGAGAAACTTTTAAAAGAAAAATCTAGTCAACCTATAAATCCATTAATTAAATTACCTAATGTTCCCAATACTATTCCTAGTTATTATCTACCTACCAAACAATTGAATTCTAGGACAAATTTTCCAAACCCACAAAATCAAATTAAACGTAAAATTCCAAGAACAATGAAACTGACATTGGGCATGGAATCTTATGATGTTGTAGCAAATTTGGATAAAATCCAACCATAAATCATTCTAAAAAACTCCTAGCCATATCACCAAAATGTAGGAGTGATTTGACTTCATCCTTAAGAAACAAAAAGGCTAAACCCTTAGAAATTCATGAAATTTCCATGGATCTAGGAGCTCCTATTGTTGATGTCATAATTGACGGATCCTTAATAAGTGGAGTACAAATTGTTAGTGGATCTAGTGTTAATCTTATGAATTTTGAAACTATGGAAGAATCAGGATTAGCTACTATGACTCCAACTCCTATCATTTTAAGAATGGTTGATCAAAGTCAAGTTAAGCCTTTGGGTGTGTTAACCCAAATAACTACAACTGTAGGTGGAATAGACTACAAAATTGATTACATTGTGTTTAAAGTTATAGAGTCTATTTCTTCCTATCCCATTTTATTGGGAAGGCCATGGTTGTATTCGGCTAGAGCAAAAGATGATTGGGAAAAAGGAACTTTGATTATTGGGAAAGGGAAAAATAAAATTGTCTTACCACTTTATCCTACAAAGTATAGGGGTCAGATTCAAGACGATGAAACTAGTGTTACAATTGAAAATCAATCTGAAACTGAGAGTGAAGAAAGTGAAATAGAACCAATTCAAAAGGTTAACAAAGAATTACCCTATAAAAGTATTGGATTAGGAGAATATTTCACACCATTAGCTAATATTGATGATTCTAACGACGCAATTTTAGTATGGAAAAACTCGGGAGTCTTAAACATAACTATTGACAAGAATTCAGATTTAGAATCTGAATTACAATTTGATGTCCAAGAAATAGAAGATCTTGCCTATAGTGATCTTACTTTTGACAAGAAGAGAACTTTTAGAGAATCCTTGAATATACCATTACAAGATATGACTTTAGGAACAAAAGAAAATCTACAAATTATAAAGGTTTATTCAAAAATGACAAAAGTTGAATTTAAGTATTGGTATGGATTCTTTAAAAGAAACAAAAGTTCTTTCGCTTGGAGTTATGTAGATTTAAAAGGTGTACTTCCACAAATTTGTGAACATAAAATAGAATTAGAATTAGATGCCAAACCTGTAAGACAAAGACAACATAGGATGAGCCCTAAATATTTCCTTATGGTCAAAGAAGAAATTGACAAGTTATTAGCTTGTGGATTTATTTTTGAAGTTTCATGTAATGTATGGGTATCTCCAATTGTTGTAGTTTCCCAAAAGAATGGAAAACTTAGAATCTATTAGGATTATTGAGTATTAAATAGTGTAACCCAAAAGGACCATTTTCCTTTACCTTTACAGACACACTATTAGATGGTGTGGCTGGATATGAATGTTATTCATTCATGTATGGCTTCTCTGGTTACAACCAAATTCAAATTGCCAAAATTTATAGGTTACTAACAGCCTTTACCACTGATTAGGGTATTTTTGCTCATACCAAAATACCATTTGGTTTATGCAATGCCCTAGCCACTTTTCACAGGTTAATGACTATAACTTTTTAGATATATCTAAGGAAATTTACAAAAATATTTTTAGACAATTTTTGTGTCTATAGTACGAAAAAAAAACATGCAGAATATTTAGAAAAATATTTTGTCCAATGTGGGAAATATGGTATTTCAATCAATGCCGCAAAATCACAATTTGTTGTACCTTTTGGCGAATTGGTTGGACACATTGTTTCTAAACAAGGCATTGCCACAAACTCAAACAAAGTAGTAGCTATAGTCCAATTGTCACAACCTAACACTATCATTGAAGTTAGGGCATTCTTGGGCCATGTTGGGTATTATAGGCATTATATTTACAAATATGCCAACGTAGCCTTTCCTCTTAATCAAATTAACTAAAAAGATTGATATCCCTCTTGTATGGACAAAAATTTGTACTAAAGCATTTGAAACATTAAAACATAAACTTACCACTGCACTAGTCTTAATTTCACTAGATTGAAATAAAGACTTTGAAGTTTATGTAGATGCATCAAACTTTGCTATAGGAAATGTGTTAAGTCAAAAAGATGAAAAAGGACATGATAGGCCTATTTATTTTGCTAGTCATCAATTAATAGCTACTAAGAAAAATTGCATAGTAATTGAAAGGGAAGCCTCAGAAATGATTTTCTTAGTCCAAAAATTCAAATACTATCTATTGGGTTATAAATTTACTTTTCATGTAGATCATGATGTTTTTCAATACATGATAAATAAACTCCAATTGAGTGGTTGAATTGCTACATGGATGTTATTATTACAGAAATTCAATTTTATTATTCAAGTGAGACTTGGAAAAAATCATGCTAATGTTGACCACCTTTCTAAGATAAACCAAGAATTGGGTAGTGAACCCATTAATGATGAATTTCTAAATGTAGCCCTATTTCAAGTAGACATTATTTCTACAAAATATGGGGATATTATCCATTATCTTTCCAAAGGTCAATTTCCCTTAGATTACACTAAAAAATAAAAAAAATGTTAGTTTGTAAAGCCAATTCATTCATCTTGTTTGTTGAAATGCTTTATACGAAAAATAAAGATGGGATCTTATAACGTTGTATTAATCCCAATGAAGTGCCCCTTATCCTACAAAGATGCCATAGCGATGTTGTACTGCAAATACAGACATTATGTAGAATATATATACTTACATTTTAAAAATAAGTTTGAATGTTTATAACATTAGAAAGAAGATGACGTTATTTGAAGTGAATTTAAAGTAACGTCTTCTCTTTGTCGTTATAAGTAACTATATAGAGAAGGATTTATTTGAAAGCTTTATCTCATCTAATATTTTTTTTCTTTGTTTTTTTCTTTAGAGTATACTATATCGAACTGAAGGGTTTTTTCTGAGTCTCAAGATGAAGAATCGCAACCGGAGCATGAGTTTGAATTTTCTTTATTGCAACTGCCGGATCAATCACAATTGCCATTGAATCTTTCATCATTACATGAGCGATTAGAAGATGAAGCTGAGTCATCTTGACGACCAAAACAACCTCGCGTGGAGAAATGATGGCACGGTCATTTTCAATGTGATGTTCAGGCATTGGTGATTTTGTTGCAGGTTGAAAGTGGTGAACTTGACAACCGTGAAGTCACATTTGAAAAATGTTTTGAAGGTTTAAACGATGAACAATATTATTGCATGGTGAAACCTTTCGAAGAGAGTCGTGGTCACCAACGATGATTAAAAGGGCTAGTCAAATCTTTAACTAAGGCGAATTGTGCCAATTATGTGACTGCTATTGTCAAACGTATCCTCAAATTCTTGTAGATGGAGTGATATTTCGATTGGAGTTCTAGTTTTTTACCTCAATTAAATATATTTTGAATTTTGAATTCTTTATTCTATAGTTGAAGTAATTTCTTACAATAATTTTGTATTTGTGAAGTAGTATGAAGGAAATATTCAAATATTTTGTCTTCTAGGTGAACTTGAAGTGAATTTTTTTTCAAAAATAAAGATAAAGAGATAGTTGTGAGTCAAATAAATATTTAATTATTGATGTTGTAGCTTTGCGAGTGAATTAGGGGCTGACTCCACTTGTTTGTGTGGTTAAAGTGAAGATAAGATGGAGAAAAAGGTGGATACTATTCATCTTTTCTCTCGTTGTGAATTTAGGAAGAACCCGAATGTTTGGAGGCCCATTGTGTTGTGAGTTTGAAGAATTTTAAAATGAAATTTGCAGGAGTTGTGTATCATAGTGTGTAGTTCTTAAATTGATCTCACTTGCTTAATTTGGAGTTGTGAATTAAAAATTGTGCTTGTTTGGATAAAGGAAGGTTTGTTGTCTTCAAAATTAAAAAGCAGAGACTTCGACTGACCATAAAAGACGGATAGATTCTTGATTTGGAAGAATGTCGCAGCTTAGAATTTTGATTTTCTTAGTATACACCCAAATAGGAACGGAAACTAGTCATTAGCTAACCGGATCCGATTAGGTGGGGAAGGAAAACTCAGAATTAGCACGGAACGTGAAGTAGTGGGCTTCTTGGATCTAATCCGGTCAGGATTAACTAACGACGGAAACGGAATGTAACACGGATTAGGTCTAGGACCGGATGATGATGATGAACCGGATTATGATGGTAAACCGGATTCATGATGACAAACCGGAAAAGGGTCCAGGGACTATAAAAGGAGGAGCTTTCACTGTGCTGCGACACCCCTTTTAGAAACTCGACCTTGAGCGCGCGGTTGAGTTTTTGTCGTTTGTGCGTCTGTGCGTTTGTGTTCTGTTCGTTTTAATTCCGGTTGAGATCGGAGAGAGGAAGTGAGGAACGGGACGTGCGGCTAGGAGAGAGTGAGGTAGATGTGAGTGGGAATGCCTCAGCTACGTAGGTCGAGACAAGCGAGTCCCTCTGGAGGCGAGGTGAAGCTCCAGAAAGTCATTCCGGTTATTCCCTCTACAGAGCCGGAAAAGGCTGAACTCATGGATGATCTCAGATCCATGGGTTGCGTAGGGTTTGCCGAGAAACCTTGGGGTTTTAGGGAGGAGAGAATGGTCAAGGAGCTCCTCGGAAAGTTGTCCAACCAGTTTGACAACACCGTGAGGGGAACTCCCGTCAGCTGGAACGAGGGGATGTGGAGAGCGGTTTACGGTTTACGGGCAGGAGGTTTGGGAATGGCGAGCCGGAAGGATGAGTTTGTCCGAGGGAAGTTCAAGGGAGCCGTCAACCCGAAGGACGGATACGCGGTCGAGGATTGCTTGGATGACCGACACCGTCGGCTCCTGCAATTCCTGGTTCCGGTTTTTCACCCGGAAAAGCCGACCAGGGTGACGATCACCCTCGGCAACACCATTTTCGGTGCCCTCAGTGGTACCCGGAAAGTGGACTGGGCACGGATCATTTCCGATCTCGTGGCCCAGCTTGTTAGTAGGGTTGGGAAGAAAAGGGCCACTCCAGTGTGCCCTTATCTCTTCCACCTCTATCGGGAGAACCAAGTCCTCACCGACATAGAGGAGAGGGCGTGGAAGACGCAGGAAGTGCTCCTGAAGTATGGGGAGTCGGAGACGGATGACGAGGCGGAATCCGATTCCGGGTCAGACCGGGAGTCCAGCGAGGAAGAGGAGGAGCCGATGCTGCCGATCAAGCGACAGAAGCTGACGCCTCCACACAAGCGCGGGACGCCTCCCGGTCAAGACAAACCGGCCCCGGAGGAGAAACCGGAAGCCGAGAAGACCAATTCCGGGGGAGATCCGGATATGCAAGATCCGTTCAACGGTCTGATCAACGTCCTCTGCAACATCAGGGCAGATTGGGAGGTCAAGCACAGGACGCTTGCGGCAATCGGCAAGTTGGTGGGTGCTGCACCGGACAGCAACTTGGCGGAACAAGTGGCGCAATGCATCACGAATCCGGAAGAGACCCGGAAGCAGGAAGCCGAGATCCGCCGGTTGCAGGAGGAGGTAGATAAACTGAAGGCAACACTTTTTGCCTATCAAGAAGACGTGACGGCCGCTCGGGAGATGGCGGAGGAGACTCGGAAGGTGGCCGAGCAGATCAAGGCGGTCCTGGGAGAGACCGGAACGGCAGCGGCCAAGGCGAAGCTCTTCGACGAGAAGATCCACGAAGAGAAGAAACTATCCGGTTCCCGGATGGTCCGGATTCTCGCGGACTTCGCCGAGCAGGTGGAGACGGCAATGGTGGAGGGGCGGAAGGCAGCGGACCGGATCGAGGAGAGCAGCCGGAAGCTGACGGGAGCGACGTGCGACAAAGGTATTCACCTTTCGGACATCTCACTACCGGACCTCTTTCCGGATGCAACTATGGCGAAGGACAGGAAGGATTGGACTCCTGAGTCCAAGAAGTCTGCACGGACTGGGACTCCGGGCACGAGACCGGATATCACCATCGACCTGGAGTCTCCACCCGGACCGAATCCTGCGGAGGGGGAACGGGTCCGGAATTTGAGTGAAGTCTTCGAGGAGCTAGTCCCGGAGACCGGAAGCCCGACGATAGGATCTAGAGTTGTAGGGTAGATAGGATTTTAATTTCAGTTAGGAGTAGGAGCGGATCCGGATCCGGATCCGGCTCAACAGTATTAGGTTAGACCGGAAGTTAGATTAAGGTGGCGGCGGACCCCCACGGGTTTTCCGCTCCTTTTTGTGCTTTTAGGGTTTTGACCCTTTGTATATAAATCGGTTCCTAAGATGGGAATTGGGAGTTTTTTCATTTTGCAAACTTCTTGTACCTTTCTATTCTCTTCGTTGTGTATCTCTCTCCAGCGCGACAGGATTGTATGATGTGGAGTTAGGATAGTACGAGTTGGTTGGCAAGTGATTTCTCCCCTGGGTGTTTATTTTCCGATCCTAGGTGCATGTGATTAGGTACCGAAGAGTTGGGAGTGAACTTAGTTCCTCAGCACGTCTAGAGTTTGAGATTCCGGGTGAGAAAGCCGTTGTTAGGCTAGGCGGGTAGGGAGGGATTCCTTAGCTGCGCTAGAACTCCCGGGTGGGAAATCCGGTTGAGTGTCCGATCTCCTGTGAGGTCTCACCACCCGTATGGGTAACGGAAGAACTTTAGTTGATGTTGGAACGGACGGGTGCACTTGTAACCACCTGTCTTCGCACGGATCGGAAGTAGCATCAAGGTCGTTGTAGTACGAGAGGGTCGAGTGTGGGGTCTTTGTGTGACCTACGACCCGGATTGCTATCTGGGTTGTTGTGAAGGACCAAACCGGATCCGGATTAGCTTAGGAGTCTAGAAGGTAGGACAGTCGGTCTTCAGCCACTATAAGTCACGGAAGGAGTGGTGGGCCTACCACTCTCAAAATTAAGCGGCGACCCCTTTGATGGTGAAATAGAGGCAAAACCAAACCGGATAGGATTACGGGTACAGGATGACCATTCCGACCGGATTGGTCAGGACGGATTTCCAGGATCGGAAGTTGTGAGATCCTGGGATTTGGGTATTTGTACGGATCGGATAGTTAGTAGGACCGGAAGAAGGAGTAATCCGGTCTGTAGTTATCCGGTGTGGTAGTATTTCTGGTTCTAGATCTAGGACCGGAAAGTAAGATTGGCATACTAACTGAGCTTAACTGCTTAATAGAGCTAGATACTTCACAGGATCTCGTGGGTTCGATCTTTAGAGTCACTTAGTTATACTCTAGAGCGATTTTTGTGAGTATAATGGGGAATTGACCTGCCCTGTGCTGCGACAAAGAATATAGAAAATTGTATTAACTTTCCATAAATATATCACTTATTCTATTTAGAGTTTATATGAGAGAGTTATGAGTGTGGAAGTAAAGGAGGGTTTGTTGCCCTTCTTTTCTCAAGGCCAAATCTTTGAATGGCTATAGAAGTTGGATAGAATTTTAGAATTACTTGAAATTTAGAGAAGAAGTAAAAACTTGTATTAAATTTTCAAAAAGCTATTACTCATCTCATTTGGAGTTGTGAAACAATGGCGACACTCATCCAAAGTTCAACTTGAGAATTGAAGGTTGAAATTGGAGATTGGATGAAGTTTTGAAGATTCGTGTGTATATGTGGCTTGTAGCTTTATAAAATTTGTTGTTATAAGCGGCTTGGGTTGCACCAATGCTAGCCTTATTTTTTGTCATAGGTAACGAAGTGGGATTAATAGTCCACATAGTTGAGATTTGCTTGTTCTTACGGTGAAGTTTGGTTCTTAAAGTTGGTCATCGGGAGTTTAAAAGTTTAGGAGCCAATGTTTCGAACGGTGCAGTTTGTGATTTGACTATCCCATTTTACCCGTTTGAAATTGTGGGATCTTATCACATACTTTAAACCTTATACCCATTTAAAACCAACTAATACATGATAGATCAATGGGTAGTAGTTCGACGACAATTTAGAAAATTTGACATTCAAGTTCGAAGTAGGGTGAATCTGCGAGTGATGAATTCACTTCTGTTTTTTATCATCTTACAACTTCCTTTATTCTCAAGCCATTTTTGGTCACAACCAAAGTCTTTGTGATTTCCTGAGGCAAATGCTCTCAATACAATAGTGATGTATGTGAAGGTCACTTTGCAGGATTAGTTACTACCTAAAAAATCCTTCAATCAAGATATTGGTGGCCTATTACGTTTTTTGATACAACCAAATTTGCATGAAAATGTAACCCTTGTCAACAAGTAGGAAAACCTATCCCCACTGCATCTATGCCTTTAATCCCAATTCTAGCTCAAATTCCATTTGAAAAGTAGAATATAGACTTTGTAGGACCAATTAATCTACTAAATAGGATTGGAAGAAAAAAATACATTTTTGTAGCTATAGAATACGTAACAAAATGGGTTGAAGCCCTTGCTACAAGAAATGATGATGCCAATATAGTGGCCAAATTTTTATATGAAAATATTATCTCATAGTTTGGTTGTCCTAGGGAATTGGTAAGTGATAGATAGACTTACTTTATCAATGATACTATAGCCAAATTGACTAAAAAATATTTAATAAAACATAAAAAGACAAATCTTTACCACCCAAAGGCAAATGGTTAAACAGAGAAAACTAACAGAATTTTGTATAAAATCATTACTAAATTGGGATTCAAGGATCTAATACTGATTGGGATGCCAAAGTTTTAGATGCACTTTGGACATATAGAATCGCTTGTAAGGTTACCACTAAATATACCCCCTTCCAATTAGTCTATGGGCAAGAGGCAATTTTACCTATTGAATTGGAAGTACAATTTTTTCAGATTGCCATAGACCATAGACTAGGAGATATTGATTCGTTACTATTAACAAGAAGCATGATGCTCAATGATTCTTAATATATTAATGTGAAGAGAAAGATACAAGAGTAATATATAAGGCTTATGCCTTTTGATTATCTCAAGGGTCACATCCCTTAATCACTAATCTATTAATCTACTAATCTAGATAACTAGGTTACAAGTTAATACCCTCCCTTAACCTATATCTAGATTATAAATTTTACATAATACCCAATAAATTTAAACATTTTTGATGCTTAAACTTTGATAAAGCTTTAGTTAACACATTTGCAATCATTTCCTCAGTTGGACAAAATAATAATTCAATATCACCATGTTCAACTTTTTCACGCAAGTAATGATGTTTTATTTCTATGTGTTTGGAATTTTGTTGGTGTCTTGGATTTTTCGTCAAGGCAATACACGATTGGTTGTCGCAAAATATAGGTAATGGTTCCATTTGACCAAAACCAATTTCTTTCATAAATTGTTAAGCCACATAGCTTCTTTTGGGGCTAATGCACATGCAATGTATTCAGCCTCAGTGGAAGATAAAGCAATAGTCGCTTGACGACGACTTTGCCATGAAATTGGGCCACCTCCTAAAGTGAAAACATAACCTGATGTAGATTTTCTAGAATCTATATCACCAGCCCAATCAGAGTCAGACCAACCTTGAATTTGATGAAGATATTTGAAATTTTCTTTTTTGTATTTATATGTTATCTTAAAATCTAAGGTTCCTTTAATATATCTCATAATACATTTAACAGTAGACCAATGTACTGAACTGGGGTTCGCCATGTATTTACTAACTTGGCTATTTGAATATGCTAAATCAATCCTAGTAGTTGTCATAGCATATATTAGACTACCAACAACAATAGAATACGGTATTGCTATCATTGTTTATATGTCTTGAGGTTCTATGGGACTCATTTCTATTGTTAATTTATTTCCTGTTTCTAAAGGGGTAGACACTGGCTTATAAACTATTATATTAAATTTTTTGAGGATATTTGTAAGGTAGCGATGTTGAGAAATAGAAAGAATTTTATCTTTTCTATTTCTAGTAATAACCATACCTAAGCATCCATCTCCATCTTCTATAGGACCTTCATCCGTCATTTCAAAACCAGTAGCAAGAGTTTGTTTTGTATGATTTAGGAAATTTATATCATTGCTTATAATTATACAATTATCTACATAAAAAGCCAAAATAACAAACTTTTGTTGAAGAAGTTCTCTTTTTATTTAAATATTAGGGTCTAGAATTCCCCTAACAAATCCATTTGTAATTAGATATTCATCAATTTGTTTATACCACATTCGTATTGATTGTTTTAAACCATAAAGTGATTTTAGGAGTTTACAAACTTTGTGTTTAAATTTGGGGTTAATATATCCCTCGAGTTGTGTCATAAATATTTCTTCAAGAATTAGACCGTAAAGAAAAGCCGTTTTTACATCCATTTGATGGACATGTAGATCAAATAGTGCGGCTAATGCTAGTAAGATTCTCAGTGAGGTAATTTCAGGGTTGACAGGACGGTCGGACGTCTGGGACATCCGGACGCGGACGCTGTGTCCGCAGCGTCCGCCCCGTCCGCCCTGTCTGCCTCGCCCGTTTGCCCCACCTGCCCCGTCCCGCCCCGCCCGTCCGCCTTCCGACGGCGGGAGGTACGTCGTGTCCGCTGGCATCCGTGAGGACGGACGTCCGGGTTACGGACGCTATTTTGGGGCGGATGTACTAATTTGTCAACCCTGGATAATTTTAACCATTGGTGAAAAAGTTTCGTTATAATCTATTCCTTTTTCTTGAGAAAAACCACGAGCAACTAACCTAGCTTTATATCGGGTAATTATACCATGTACATTATACTTTTTCTTTAAAATCCACTTACAACTAACAACAGATCGTCCTGGAGGTAGGTCGGTCAATACCCATGTATTATTTTTCATTAATGAATGATATTCATCATCCATTGCTTCTTTCCATTTTTGAGCATCAGTACTATTAAGAGCTTCTTGTATAGTAGTTGGTGCATTAGGGTCTAGTAACAATGATGGATTATTGTCTAAGTATTTAACATATAAGACATAATCACTATATTTAGTAGGCAACTTACCTTTTGTTTTTCGTACAGGACATTGATTATTAGGGAGTGTCAAATTTGATGTTACTTCATCAAAATCATCATCGTCCGAGAGTGGAATTTCTAATGCATTTAATAAATCTGAAAATATTTTCGTCTTTGTAATTCATTAGTAGGGGTATCAACCGCTAAATTTAGAGGAGCATCAATTGATATTGATTGTGTGTCTTGTTCAAAAGGATCAAGTGGTAAATCATAAATAGGTTGTGGAGGTACATGAATCTGAATTTGAGGTGGTGTTGGATTAGTTTATTGATTGAGTTTATCATTATAAAAAACTTCGACATAATCATTAACAACATCTGTAGGAATATGTTGCGTAGTTGATGTTGATGTATTTTGAATATCTGAAGAATCATAATTATTTGGTGTATTTTCTTGACTTGGAAGAATACTTTCTTCGTTAAATGTAACATTCTGACTTGTGAAATATTTTCGTTTATTTTTATCATATAATATGTAGCCCTTAATGCCTTCCTGTTCACTATATCCAACAAATATGCCTTTACGGCTTTTTGGATGTAATTTCTTACGAAGTTCATCTGGCACATAGGCATATGCAGGTGAACCAAAAATTCTTAAATAACTAAGATTAGGTATAATTCCATTCCACATGGTTAAGGGGGTTTTATTTTCAAGTTTAGAATTAAAAGAATGATTTTGGACATGGCAGGCTATTGCAATAGCATCCGCCCAAAAAGAATTAGGTAGGTTAGCTATTTGTAACATAGATCGGGTGGACTCAACAAAAGTACGGTTTTTTCGTTCAGAAACACCATTTGTTCAGGGGTATAAGGATTTGTAAATTGGCGAATTATGCCATGTTCCGCACAAAAATTCATAAAAGCTAAAGATTTGTACTCACCTCCATTGTCAAATTGTAGAATTTTAATAGTCTTATTAGTTTGATTTTCAACTAAGGCTTTATAGACTTTAAATTTTGAAAAAATTTCAGATTTGAATTTAAGAAAATAAACTGCTGTAAAGCAAGAATAATCATCAATGAAAGTGGAAAAATAAGAATACCCATTAATAGATTGAGTTTGCATAGGTCTGCAAATGTTTGAATGTATAAGTTCCAAAATATTAGAAGTATGAAATGTTGTATTTTTAGGAAAAGGCAATTTATGTTGCTTTCCTAACATACAACCTTCACAAAAAGATAAATTAGAAAAAGTTATATTCACACCTTTAACCATATTTTTCCTTTGCATTGCTTGTAGGAAAAAATTATTTAGATGCCCAAGTCAATGATGCCATTTCATGTTATCATTATTAGAAAGTTTGGTTATTGCCATAGAGTCAGAATTTTTAATTAAAGCATCATTAGCAAGGGGATATAAATTATCTATTTGATTGAAGGGCATTTCAATTAAGTCATTATTACTATTTTAATGTTTTATAATAGCATAATTGTGAAAAAATTCAATACTTTGGCATTGAATAGTTGCTTTACAAACAGAAATTAAACTTTTGGCAAGTGTTGGAATGTGCAAGACATCATATATTGTAGTTGTTTGTCCATTACTAAGATGGATTTGAACTGTTCCTTTACCTATGGCCTCGTGAACTTGATCATCACAAGAATATACTTTCAAAGGGGGATTTATTAGTGTATAGGTCATAAAATATTCTTTTATAGGGGTCATGTGTTGGGTGGCACTTGAGTCTAAGTACCATGTATGTGAGTCAAGTAAATGGTCTTTGATGGTGGCCATAAACCATTGTATTGTTTCGGATTTTGTAGAATTTATTGAAGGATTTTCAGTTGAAGTAAGATTGGCTTGATTAAGTGTAGGCTTATAGGTGTGATTTACTTTATTTTGGGGTAATTGTTGAAAATTAGGTCGAATATGGCCTAGTTTGCCACAATTGTGACAAACTATTGGTTTTGTATAATTAAACTTATTATTAATGTGTGGATTTCGTGGAAATTTTGAAAAATTTTGATTTTTATATTTTAAATTATTTTGTGAATTATTGGAATAACCCTTTGTTTTCCAATTTGTTTGTTTGTTTTGACCATTTCTTACAAAAAAAGCTCCAGGTTTAGTGGTAGTAATAGAAAATTGTTTAGAATCTTCATAGTTTCCTATGGCAGCTTCTTCTAAAATTCGAGCAATTAAATTGGATATTGTTTTATTTGTAATAGTACCCTATGAAGATGTAAATGGTCTCCATGAAGGAGGGAGAGCTCCAAATAAATGAACATATTGTTGGTCTTCAGGGATAATTAGTCCTGAAACACTTATTTCATCAATGATGCCTTAGAATTCTTTAATGAATTCGGCAATAGAGGTATCTTCTGACATAATTAATTGTGATAATTTCTTTTGTGCTGTAACTTGGGTAGCAATGTCAATTTGTTGATATGTTTCCTTTAATCTATCCCAAACACTTTTAGAAGTTTTGAGTGATTTAACTGCACTAAATTGTTTTTCACCACAATGTAGCATTATGGTAGCATGTGCTTTGGAATCTTTTTGTTTCCAAAGAATTTGAGAGGCTGTAGCTTCAGCAGTGGCGGTTCCAGGGTCGGTTTCACTACCGTCCATGATCGGGAAAAAATCATTTAAGATTAAAATTAATTCCATTTTAACACTCCAAGAATTATAATTTGTGGTATTTAATTTCTCAAGTCTCAACCAAATATGATTTGGAAGATGAATTAGAAGATATTGAATTAGCCATAATAGAAATATTGTTGTTGGACAAATAATTTCAATTACGGTATGGATGTTGGTCCAGTTAATTCAAATATAATATTCTTTTATTTTACTTTTATTATTTATAAGATAAATAAATAAATAAATAATTTTAGAATTTTAATGCTAAAAATCTAAAGTTTTGTTTGAGCAATAGAAGGCTCAATAAATTAATATGTATCAAAGAAAAAATTAGAGATAAATTCACCCAAAAAATTTGTCTCATGAAAAGAAATTGTAGGAATTTGAAGAGATAAATTTTCAATTCGAAAATCATTTTAAATTTGAATTCAATTTAAATTGTCTATTAATAAATCATAAATATCTGTTTTAGCTTTTGCTGTGCCATACTTGGCTCTGATACCATATTAATAAGAAGCATGATGCTCAATGATTCTTAATATATTAATGTGAAGAGAAAGATACAAGAGTAATATATAAGGCTTATGCCTTTTGATTATCTCAAGGGTCACATCCCTTAATCACTAATCTATTAATCTACTAATCTAGATAACTAAGTTACAAGTTAATAATTACATGAAAGAATGGTAATGTTGGAAAAACTTGATGAAACTAGAAGATAAGCTTACCTAAATACAATAGCTATCCAAAATAGAAGGAAAAGTTATTACGACAGTAAAATAATTCCAAAGAAATTGGAACCAAATGACTTAGTTTTTTTATTTGATAGTCGATTTCACAAATTCCTAGGAAAATTTAAGATGAGGTGGTTTGGCCCCTACAAAGTATTAAATTCGTATCCAAATGGGTTAGTCGAATTGCAAGATTTTCAAGGAACCATCCATTCCACAAGATATAATGGCTATCAACTTAAACCTTATATAACTTGAGGATAAGTTATAGGCTTAAGTCCGGGGTAGGCTAGCAGACTTTGAGTAATATTAGTAGTTAAAAATTTGATAAAATTGTTGAAATTTTTTTTACTAGTAATAATAATAATAATAAAACAAATAAAAATTTAGAACAAAAATAATCAAATTGTCATAAATTAAAAAGAATATAATTTTTTTGGCAAAATACTTAAGAAAAATCAATAAGTTTTGTCAAATTGAATTGAAAGGAATTATAGGCTTTTAAAACCAAAAGATTAGTAATAAAAACTAATTGACATGTCTAGTAATCATAAGCCAACTGACTCTTTTCGGAGAGTGAGTGGAAATAAGGTAAATTGTTAGATCAAGTAGACAGGTCATAGTGACCACTTCAAAAGGAATAAACTCTATGACCGTGGTAGCTGCCAAAGCTATTTGTTTCTCCCACTTCATGATCAAATTGTCGACCTTCTTGAAGTTGTTGCACGGAATTGGTTGAGATTGAGTAGATTCAGTGAGGATTTTCTTGGCACGCCTACTGTGAACAAAATTGTCTACATTTTGGAGTGTTTTTGTGAGCAAATTGTTTAAGTGACAAGTCAATTGTGGGCATATGTTGGGCAAGTGGTCTCAGGTAAGTATGAGTCAATTTTTCGCAATTTCAATCTTGTTTTGTACCCTAATTTAAAGAAAGTAAAAATGTGGGAATAATTAGATAGAGAATTGCACGTTAGAAGAAGAAATTTGAAGGGAATTTGTTTCAAAATAAGGATTAATCGGTGAGGGACGAAATTGAAGAATGCTGTTGGAAAGTGCACCAATACATTTTCTTACATTTGAAAGAAAATCCTAATCTTTTAAGTAATGTGGTCCTATGTGAATGTCAAATTGATGTAGGTACTGACAAATTGTGCAATTTGCTTTCAAAATGAGTGGTTCCAAATTTGTCAAGTATAAAAAAAGAACCGAGAAGTAGACAAGTTGGCTAGTGAAGAACAAATTGATTGAAAGTGAGACATTAGGTATGGGAAGTAATGTGGCTAGATCCTTGAGTTGTAGGATCAAATTGACGAAATTTTGTTGTTACTCTTTGTATAGCCAAAGCACCCTTTTGGAATTTCTTGATGAAAAAGAAAGTCAATTTAAGTCTTAGAATTGTGGAAGAAGAATTGAGTTGGGTCGTGAGTAGTAAATTTGCTAGAGAGTTTTGTAAATTCATTTATCAAATCTTGACAAAATTGTAAGCAAATTGATTGCCATTCCATTTTTCTTTGTTCAGTCATTTATCACAAGTACTGAACTAGAGTTATAGACAAATTGAAGCAAGAAGAAACTCATTTGTTGTCAAGTCGTCAATGCAAGAGGTAAGAACCCGAGTCTAATAAGACATAATTAAAGTTGCTGAAAGTTTCAAGTCTTTTTGAAAGAAGTGTTAATTAACTAGACAAATAATCCTAAGAACTTTTGGAAGTGTCAATTTGTAAGCTAAAAGAACATGATAAAAGAATGAGTTGTTAAATTCAAAATAACTGTTTATATAAAGTCATAAACTAATTTTCATTTGTTAAAACTAAAATTTAACACAAGTCTAGTAGTTTGAGAATTCTGTGAGAAATGAGAGAACGTGATAAGTTAAGAGAGAAACCTGAACAAGCTCTTTCAATTTTTCAATCTTTCAAATTTCAACTTGTCCAAACAAAGAAAAACATGATAAAGAATTGAAACAATTCAAGTTGTCTTGAAGAAACATCTTGCACAAAAGTAAAAAAGCTCAATAGAGACATTGACCTCTCCATTCTTCTTCCTTCTATAGAATTACTTCAAATACAGGCAATTTGTCGAGGGATCTACTAGACTTGCAAGTCAACTAATTGAAGAACAATGAGTGCATAACATTTAGGTAAGAGTTACAAACCATTTGCTAAATTGTCAAGTGAAAACCATAGATTTGGTCCATTCAATATAGAAGATAGAAGGAAATGTTCTGTACCTAGTGGAAATGGAATGATGTAAGAGTCAAATAGCACTTGTTTGAAAGAAATTTCATCAATTTGCCGAGGGAATGAGAGATTAATTGGAAATTTGTGAGCTAAAAGTTTTTCAAAAGACTTAGATTTATATAACCTTGTAAGTAAATGAGAGAACATGATAAAATTGGGAGTGAATCTATAAATACCAATTATTAAATAAAGAACAATTAGAACCCATCCTTTTCTTTAAAACTTTGAATGAATAGTCTTTGAGTCTAATAGTCAAGAAAAAGAATCAAATTGATAAGTTCTCATTGAAGCAATTTGTTGAGAGAGTAAGCTGTAGATTGAAAAATAAGTAATCGATTTGCTGAGTGGAAGTCAATAAGACAACAATTAAATAAATTTTCCAGAGACAGTTGGTGTGAGGTGATTAGTTTGATAAACTTGAACGAAGAGAAAATGAGCAAATTGGAAAAAAATGACTGTATAAGGAAGTCTAATAGCTGAGTTTAGTTGATTTAAAAATTTTAAGTCCAAAAACATGATAACAAAGAGCTAATTGACTAAGAGTGGTTCTCTTATAAAAGAAAGAAGAAAAGAAAGTTAGCAGCTTGTTTTCAAATTGATTGAAGCTTGAGAAAGCCATAAGTCAATTTGAAAGAATTGCGAGAAGTCTACTTGCCGAGCGATACAGGTGAATCTGTAGTCAATTAGATGAACACAATTGAGTCAACTTGGCAACAAAAAATAGAATCTATATAGTTCGAAGGAACGAACTAATAGATTACGGGTTCTTCTCAAATTGATACACCTTTGGCTGATTATATGGACGTCAATTTTCCAATCTCTCAAGGCAAAAAGAAAATGGGCCAAAGTAAGAAGAAATTGTAGGTGCTTGTGATACCCTTGCACAAATTGCTTGCAGATGTATTCTAGAAGTATTAGAAGCTGTAGACTACCTTGGAGCAGGCGGGTCTGTGGGAGTTCATCAATTTCAAATTGACAGATTCCAACATGGAGTTGGTGAAACAATTTGTTGAGACAAGTCAATTTGGTGAGAAGTAGGGTTGACAGGACGGTCGGACGTCCGGACGCGGACGCTGTGTCCGCAGCATCCGTTGACATTCGTGGTCCTGGCGGACGCAGCGTCTGCCTATCCGCCCCGTCTACCCCGCCCCGCCCGTCCGCCTTCCGACGGTGGGAGGGATGTTGCGTTCGTGAGGACGGACGAACGGGTTACGGACGCTATTTTGGGGCTGACGTACTGATTTGTCAACCCTGGTGAGAAGGCTAAAGTCACCCTCAATGGTGTGAAGATCCAATTCAACCCAAAGATAGTGGTCCAAGTTCTGAAGGTGCCCCTTGGGAGGGATCAAATTGATTGACTTAGTAAGGCTTTCCTCAAAAGACAAATTGGACATATTTGGTACAATTGGTGAGGCGGCTAGGAAGTTCACAGGTTGAGACTTGATGTCAATTTAACCTTCACAAATTGGCAGTCTAGATGGTTTTCTTAAACTAGCAATTGTTCATGGCTGCTAAACGAGAGGACGAAGATGACATGATGGTTGTAGTAGACTATTCTACTTAGAAGGGAAAACAAATTGACTGGAGAAATGTTGTTTGTCATTGGATCAAGTTGGAATTATAAGCGAAAAAAACCCGAAATCCTCTTTCCTTGTGTTAGTGACTCTCTATTCTACAATTTGCCAAGCTGAACCTTTAACCAAGACTACTTGATGAGTGGAGGCCTTGTCTATTCATTAGGAGCCAACAGAACTAGTTGACCTTAAGTAGAAGAAGATGGAAAGTGAGGTAATTTTGCTCTCCTACAAATTGACAACCAATAGCGTTTTATTGGAGACGGAGGAGCCAAAGGAGCGTTACAAGTTATTACTCCAAGAGTTTAATGCCTTGTAGGTTAAGATAACTATAGACCAACTTGAAGTCAAATTGTTGAAGAAGACAAAGGCCACCCTACGTAGCCAAATGAGTCAAATAGTTCTTGAATGTGACGATTTAATCAAGTTGTGCTGTAGTGCCCAAGATGAAGCTACACGTAACAAGCAAGAGTATATCAATTTGATGAGACATAGTGCGGAGAATTAGAAGAAGATAGATAGCTTACATGAGGCGGCCAACATCCACAAAAAAAAATAAAGACAAATTTTAGGTAGAGCATACCAAGTTCTTGGACAAGTATTGAGTGGCCATGAGTCGATTGAACTAGATGGATGCGGATGATTTGCCACAACTAATTGTAGCACCTACCCCTCGAGTGAAGAATTTGGAGTATGACGTCCTTGTGCTTACACAGTCCAATGAGGAGCTGTAGTAGGAGATCGAGAAATCGGACAAATTGACACAATCTTTGCAACAAGTACTATGGCATTAGCATCGTCATAATCCACCACCCTTTTCTCTTTTCAAAGCTTACATGTTGCAAAGCAATGTGTGTCTCAACATCTTCAATTTGACCAAGGGGCATGTGTTCACTAAACAACAATTTGATGATGTATGGGAGTTGGTGGATCAATTTGAAAACATGCGCAATTTGATCTACGAGATGTTGGTTTAGGTGGATTTGGCGCTGGAAGATTGGTCGGTAATGCTATATCCAATTGCCGATATTAGAGCACATACATTTTTCTATTACATGAACTTAGAGAAGCAGCTCCGCAGCAAAAGACAAGTTGATTTGAGCGTCACCTTAGCTCGTAAGATCTAAATTCAATTCACAAAGGTCAAATTGCCAAGGCAATAGAAGATCTAAAGTTGAGAGCATGTTGGGGTGCGGAAATGAGCAAATTGCTAAGATCCCTTAGTCCTATTCATCTAGAAGTTGTAGGGACCATATGCAAAGTTTTGACAAGTTGTCATGCACGGGAGATGGTGGCATAGAGAGGGAAATTTACCAACAGCCATTATGCATTTGCCATCCAGCATATGTCGGAGCGATTGTAGTGGGCAGTAGATGAATTAGCACATGGAAGACTTATAATGCACAATTCAAAGATGAGTGCACTGATCAATTTGCCCCCCAAGACCTATATATCGGCCAAGTGTTTGAAGATCCAATTGCCTGTGTAGGGGAGAAAATTGACTTGTTTCTTTTTAGAAAACTATTACAAGATGTTTAAAGATATGGCAAAGGAGTGGCAAATTCCGAGTTGGGAGGTACTACATCAACTAGTTGAGGCTATGGCGAACCAGTGGAAGAAGACTATCTTTGGGATCGGGAGTACGAGAAGATTTCCACCAAATGGCAAGTTGATCTTCCAGTAGCTATTGTGATAAATGGCCATTTTTGTTCGTGTCTAAGGAGGCATAAGTGAAACCCTGTAGTATTGATCGATTTGATTGAGTATAATTGGCCTTGAATCCTAGGTCAATTTGTCACGACAAGATAGTGTGCGGATGCGTACCATTTATTTCACAAGGCATATATAAATGACAGTGATCCAATCTGCTTCCATGCTGTAGTGTTTAGCAATTTTCTTTGACAGATGTGCTCAAAACACGGGGTGATTATCAACATGAATCAATTTGACAAAACTCGCCCTGAGTTCCACTTATTGATGAAGATTCGCTATCAGAGTGTAAGCTGGCACATGCTAATTGAAGTAATGGCCATCACACACTTCTTGTGCGGGCTTCATCTTGTGCTCATCAACAAATTCACGACAATTCGATACTTTGCAACTACAAAGTGGCTGGATTACTAGTGCAACTACAACAAGGAGTTACTGGCACGTGACGACGTGGTGCAGAAGGAGTGCAAGAAATTGGACAAGAAGCGCAAGGTAGAGTATGACCGGAACCGAAACAAGAGGATGTGTTTCAATTGATTAGAACACCAATTAAGCTAAGTCCAGGGCTATGTAGTTGTAAATTTTTCAAATTTTTCAATCTATTTGGCTTTGTAATGTAAATAGGGTCCAATTGATAGTCCATTTCCCATTAGAAGGCTAAAATACATGATAAATTGTAATTACCAACAAAGTGGTGTTTAGGGAGATTTGAACTGGGCTAATTAATTGAGTTGAAATGAAGTCAAGTAGATTGACATAGCTTTTGGAAATCAGTGTACCTTGTCAAATTGACCTTTTGTAGACTACAAGTCCAAATGAAAATTTGTTTTCCTCTCTCTCTCTCTTTCTTGAATTTTGTAGAGTAGCAAAGTCTAGTCGCTTTCTAGACTCTCAAACTATACTATTTGTTGATACTACTATCAAATAAATATATGAAATTGTTGAAATTAATTTGCACTAGCTTGCTTGCTTGATGTGCATACTTATGTCCATTTGAGATGTAATCTATGTGGTCAAATTGCAATTGTATTTGAATGGTTGGTGTGAGTTTCTCAACATGAGTTGTGCAGTTCAAGTGTGAATTGCTTAATTGTGAGTATTGTCAAATTGTCGAGTGAATTTGGTAGGGTTGAAGTATTAGTGAACTACTATTGTGTGTGAAGTCTGTGGTCAAATTGTTGGTTGTGTAAGTATTGACCAAGTTTGTTATCCAAATTGTTTGCTGAAGAAGTGGAGAGTATATGGAATTCAAGTTGACTGAAGCTTGCACCGAGCCAACACTATAAATTGAATCGTCAAGTGAGTATCTAGTAGTATCTAATTCAAATTGGCAAGACCTTTGTGCACTTGAATGTTATTTGATCTAAATTTTGGAAGTTTATAACTTGGTATAAATCCAATCAATAATGAATGAAGTGAGACCAATTGTCTATATATGTTCTAGCATGTGACCAGAAGAAGACAAATTGCCAAGTGATGAGTATGGTTGAATTGTTGTGACTGTATTATTAATTATTTGATCTAGTTGTCGGATGAATTCTATAATTGGAGTCTATTTGTTTGATCATGTAAGAAGTGTGAATCAGTTGTTTGCACCACTATCGAGTGTAAGTTATTTCAGTTGACTTGCTTTTGTATAATTGAAGCCTAGTTAATTGAGACAAGTTGTCTAGATTGACAAAGAGTTTGGTTGTGTAAACAAATTGATGGGAATTGCTTGAAATAGTGTATTAAAAGCATGTGATATCCACTTGACTCGATTGATGAATTAGAATGTTGCTTGGGAATTAAGGAATTTACTTAAAAAATTACTGGTTATGGTGCTATAAATTTCCTAAAAGAGAATCAATTATCCAATTGTTGTATGTGGATGTGCACAAGATGTTTGTATGGAACTAATTGACTTGCAAGTACTGCAATTCGTTTAGACAAGATTCTTATGCTAACCAAGTTCAATTGTTGAGTATCAAGTTGGTCATGTTGATGTCTAACTTGATGCTAGTGAATTAATAAAATTAACAAATTGAGTAGTATATTGAGTTGGGATTGCATGTCGAATTGATAAGTGCCACTATCCAATTTTTGCATGAATTGATACCAAATGCATACCATTATTTGAGCAGGAGCTATGAATCTACAACAACTAATTTTTGAATTGGTCACAATCCAATTGGTCGTGTATGGGTGATTATCTAACTTTGTGGAATTATTGTGTAAGTATGTGCCAAATCATCTTTTAAATGTGATGTTTGAAATTGTAAGCATCTGGTACACTATATTAGATGCAAGATCAATTTAACTTTCAAATACCAATTGTGTTATCAGATAAGGCCAATGTTTATGGGTGTGAAGAATCAATACGTGAATTTGGAGTTAAATTGATCTTATTATGTGTGAGGATCAATTGAAGCTTTGTGAGATTCAAATTGTTTTCTAAATCAATCTCAATTGCATCTTATGATTACAATGCTTAGTTGATCAATGGATAACTAAATAACAATTGGAATTTAAGTTGCACTAACTTTGTAGGTTTAGACAAATTGACTAAATTATCATAAGTATTCTATATAAGGGCAAATAGTTGGTTCACAGCTTAGTAGGTTTATACTGAACGTCCCAAGCCACGACCAATCAACTGTGTCCTTCTAATTAGACCAATAATTTAATTGCATGCATGGTCTTAGGATCTATTAGTTGGTCAATTGGTCATAGGATATTAATTTGATGAATTGATCCAACTTCCACAACTCCCAAAGCTTGAGAGATAAAACAATTTGACTTGGATAAGCAAAAGCTAAAGAAGGGTTGAAGGACAAATTCAATTTTCCCAGGAAAGTTTCCAAACATTTCATACTCTGCATACGGATAGAAAATACTAATTTGATGTTTGCATTTAATTTAGTAATAAGGCTAGTAAAAGATAAGTACTACCTAGATGGGGAAAATAAAATAAAAATTAATGAAAGAATATTGTCCCTAAAAAGTTTATTGTATTTAAAATATATACTTTGGCATTTTGATTATGTTGATAGTGCATGCATTATCCAATAGACGAATTGACCAAGACCTAAAAATTTGACGTGTGCTATTTGACAATGAACCAAAATACTATATAGGACTAGGACCGCATTCATGGAGTCTATTATATTATAGCATTGGGGTTGGATTGAGACTAATTGACAAAGAGTGTGGCTTCTTTTATTTCAAAATACCAAAACCAATTACAAATCATCCTGATAAGTATCCAAATTTATAAAATTAAGTGACCTTAGTGATGCATACGTTAGACTATTTGACCTTTCCTTAAGAAATAAATCAAATAATCCCTATACTAGTTGTCTTGGGATTTTGTTGAGTAGACAAAATTTACATTACATTGTCTTCTATAATGAAGATGTCTTTTAAAATGAGTGCCAAATAAAATAATGATGACCTTTATCACTACATTGAGGATCACAAGAATACAAAAGAATTCAAGAATGTAATAATGAACAAGATTGTAGTAGCCCTTATGGTCTCACTACAACACATTAGATAATCAGATAACAACATTAGTGTTTAGAATAAGATCAATTTGATCCAATACCACACATTGAAGAAGAAGAACCATTGGCTTCACTTCTATCATTGCAAGTAAGCCTTGGTGTCTCAACATTGGTTTCAAGGTCTAAAAATTGTCTAACAACAACATTGTATGAGCGGCGTTTAACAATAGAAATGGGTGATGGAGCCTTTACCATAGTTGTCGCTAAAGTTTCAATGTAACATGGCAAAATTTTGGGACTTGAAGAAGGTGACAACACAAAATCCTAAAGAGTATCACCTCTATAAGATGCAACAAATAAACAATTAGAATTTTTGAATAAAGTTTAAGATATTGCACAAGAAAAAGAAATAAAGACATACATAAAACCAAAAAATAACTTACAACGTTTCTTTTAGGGTCTTGTAAACAATCTTACAATGTCTTCATCATCAGAATCATCAACCATTATAGACATAGGGTGTTTGGTTTGGATGGTTGTGGTAGAAGAAGGAGGGGTGTTCAACGGTTGAAGAAGTTTGTATAGAAGTGAAGTTGTGGAGTAATTTCACTTCTGTTGAAATTTTTTGGCCCTGAAAATCTTGTGTTGTTTACACAACCCTTGAAAATGAGGGGGTAGGTATCCTCCATTCTTTCAAAATCCTCAACATGCCAAAAATAGCACCTAAAAGTGGCACTTTTAAACCGGTCGCTGCACCCAACCAAACCTTTTTTTCAAAAAACGAACACCACCATTGGATTCACAGCACCCACGGAGTCGGGTGATAGGGTTTAGGGTTTAGGGTAGGTTTTGGGGTTTAGGGTTACATGGGTGTCCCCTTACACATTGAGTTCGTAACTTCGTGTTTTTATTTGACCTCCCCCCCCATTTGCAAACATTGCGAATCCAATGGTGCAAAATTTCACTTACCAAAGTTCACCATTTGTGAGATATAGGGTTTAGGGTTACTTGGGTATCCTATAGCTTTTCGACTTTTTATTTTTGGGTTTTGAATATACCTACCCCCCTATTTGTGAGGTATACGAATCCAACTGTGGTGAAAAAAAGCTATACAATTTCACGGTTTGCGAGATATGGCAACTTTGACTTTGATGTATGGAAGTTTGACTTTGCTTTAGCAGATGCAGTTTGATGAGTTTTCTAGGATTACAAGGGTGTCCCCGAATTTTGGACATACTTTTTTAAGGTTGATTTTTGGCCTACCCCCCCATTATCATATATTGTGCATCCAATGGTGAAAAAAACCACCTTAACAATATCACCATTTGTTAGATATGACAAGTTTGACTTTTTGAGGGTGAGTTGACTTTCTTCATAGAAAGTTATTTTGAAGTTTGGAGTTGACCTACCCCCCTATTTGTAGGTGTTATGAATCCAATGGTGGTGTTCGTTTTTTGAAAAAAAGGTTTGGTTGGATGCAGCGAGCGGTTTAAAAGTGCCACTTTTAGGTGCTATCTTTGGCATGTTGAGGATTTTGAAAGAATGGAGGATACCTACCCCCCCATTTTCAAGGGTTGTGAACACGATGGAGTAATAAAAAGCCTAAACATATGGCTTTTTTTGGGAGATATGGCTGATTTGACTTTTTGACCTCCTAGAGTTGACTTTTTGAAGGTGATTGAATTTGAAGTTTTGACCCAAAACAATATTGTAGGCCTATGAATGGGTGTTCCGGATTGGTATCACACTTGTTGATATGACCTCGTATGCATGAGTTATGGATGGATGAAGCTGCACATTCATTTTGGAACTTCAAGAATTTATAATTAATGCACACTATGTCCGATTGGGGATTAATTTAACATTTTGGATTGCTCTTAGGGATATCTATAGCATTGTATTTTTGTTGAAAATTTTTAAGTGTTTTTCTATGGGCATCAAAATAAGAGGATTTAGTATAGAAGTGAAGTTGTGGAGTAAATTCACTTCTTGAAGGTTGGTGCATGCATTATTAAGTTGTTGATTCACTTAGATGGAAAACTTAGATGCCACTGATGTTTCTTCCCATTTACTTTGTACCAAAAAAAAAGAATCCGAAAGTGCTGTGATTGCCAAGGATAAAGAAGATAGCAATAAGTATTTGACAAACTCAATGTTGGTAAGTAGGTTCAAGCATTAAAATTTATAAGTGAAGGAAATATGAAAGGAACTTACTCAACGTTTGTATTTTTTGTAATTGAAAAACTTCAATTTGTTCATGCCCATTCAAAAATCAAGTAAACAAAAGCCATATGTATCAATGATCTCAGGGATAAATTCCCTTACCTTCCTATTTTCTAGGTGGAACAATAAAATTGCTTCATCATCATGAATATATTGTGAAGCGAACTCAAAGATGGGTTCAATGACCTCTTTTTCATTCAATATGTTCTAAGTAGGAACATGAGAAGGTGAAACCGAGACATTAGGAACTGATAGTCCATCTGAGATATTGGTAACAATCAAATCAAAATATGGACCAAGCTTCACATTGCTTCCAATAGTTCACACCTATTTCGTCCCAACCTTAACATTAGAAAATATACACTTTTATATATATTAATGAATTACAATTCTATACTTATAACTTAATGTGTAATAAATAGAAAAAATTACAAGAAGGCTAGAGAGTATAGATTTTACCTTCTTTGCAAAAACAAGCTTTTGATCCCATGTTGGTGCATTGTCTCCGGTCTTCTTTTTGACACTAAGCGTTGCAAAAATCGACAATAGAAGAAGTAGAGCTTTAGGCTCAATACCATGTCTATTGGATTGAACTGCAAATCTAGCAATGCACTCTAATGAAACAAAGAGATCTTTTAAAAAAGACATAAAAATTAGAAGGCAAAGGAAGCGAGTTGTATCAATCACTTCCAATGGAGGCTAAGATATGACTGAAGGAGGAGGTGCAAGAACAGACACTGGCATGGATGAAGAGGGGGTGTCATCCTTTATGGCAATGTCTTTCACTATTTTCTTCTTAGTTTTCTTTTCCCTTGGTTTGCATCCTTTCTTCACTAATGCAACCTTTTCTAGCTCCTCCTCTTCATCAAGAGACTTGTCTTGTGTGATTAGTCTAGGATGGTTTTTAATAGCCTCTTTTTTAGGTCGGTCTAGTGCTAGTGCAAAAGTTCTTGGACACTCAAGGTACCAAGGACAAGCTTGGAGTTCTTGGACAGAAAATCATTGTTATTGAGTCAATGTGAACATACAACTATTCAAAGATGTGTTAAGCCATCCTCTAAAAAGCTTAGGTATGAATTTCTTCTCAATCCCATCTTTCTGAATCAACTCTTGCTTAAAATATCTACAATCATAGAGTAGGTGTAATAAGTGCAATGACAATGGTTCAAATGTGGAGTTATATAATGGACTTATAAAACAACTCCAATTTATACAAATAAATGTAACTAAAATAAAGTCTATACATATATAGACTTTATTTGACAGCAATATCTACACCTTTTTTATCTTTGATGGGAGTAGATCTTGAATATGAAGAGTTCTTCTTGAAGAGCCACCCAAAAGCATGACTCCATAGCACAATGTGCAATGTCTCTATATAGTTCCCAATCATATCCAACTCATCATTGGCACTCCAATGAACTCCAATGTTCTTAGATTTAATGATGCTTATAAATTCAACTTTGGCAACTTCTTCCAACTACAATAAACTCATACAATGTAGCGGCCCAAAACACACTTCACTACTTAATGGGTTCACAACGTCTTATTTCCAACCTTGCTTGAGCCACAATTAGCTAATACTGCACATGCTACACATCCATAGTGTTAGTCCCCATTTCCAACTAACTTTGTTAAGTTCCAGTCATTGAGACTCTAGCACACACTTCCCATATAACATCGGACATGTCACTTGGTGACATGGGGTGGAGCTCCATTTTGGAGTGCTAAGGCCTAGGATGGCACTACTTACTATGGTCCTCACCGCCTTTGAGAGGCACCCTATCCCAAACTAGTCCTTGATGTATTTGCTACTCTTTAGCATTGCTAATCAAGACTCCTTACTCATGATACATTGAGTGTGGGCTAATTTGAGGTGAGGTTTCATCCCAACCGATGCCACGGGACACTTCACACAAGTGCCCCATGGTGCCTTGGAGCCGGTGGTGAAGGCTCCCACCAACCTTAAGTCATCGGGGTTCACTGAGACTCACTAAGGCTTCAAGAAGGAATGAGGAAGAAGATCAATCCTTCCTATAATACTTTCTGTGGGATTCGATAGACTCCCCCTTTCTATGTCAAATGGGGTCCCCAACCCACCTTGAATTTTGGAAGACCACTTGAATCCAACTTGAACTCCCTTCGTTTCTTCAACATTTGAACTCTCGAACTTCCAAACAGCTTAACTCTATACTCAAAGCTTTAAATATGACATGCAAGCCCATTTCAGACATCTACACAACGAGTAAATGTCAGTGGACTATTCAATTGTTCCATTTGGACAAGTTCTCACAAAGTTATGACCCTTCAAAGATTCGGGTTCACTGAAGGAGATGTCACACCTTCACCACAGCTCTTCTCTTGGCCATAACTTTTGACTCTTAACTTAAAACGTCGTAATGCTTGTCATTCTAGCATCCTTGTGTTCTTAGCTTTTCAATGATATGTTACATGCCATACTTCCTTGAAGGATTCCTTGGGAACTCCTTACTCTTAGGCCTAAAGTGTCTCGGCGCCACCAGAACACCCCTAACTTTGAACAGCCATAACTTCTAACCAACTAGTTCAAATCACGTGTTCTTTGGATGGTTAAGTGCATCTTCTCAAGAGATTTCAAAGCATATATGAAACTCTACCAAAACCTTCAAATCCAGAGCGCTATTGTGCCTTGTTTGCTCAGGAGTGTCTCAAAACTCCTTTCTTAGTTTGTTGGAAGGCTTGGGGAGTCACCACCAAGGTCCCCTTGCTCACTAAGGCGCTTCGGACATCCCAAGGAGATAGGAGCGTGACATACAATGTTAATTGAAGACATTGTCAAGGCAAAATATATCATGGTACAAGAAAGGATTAATAATCAAAATGTTAATAAGCTTACAAAAAAAAGTATTAATTATGTGAATGAAAAAAAAGGTTGATAATATACCTCAACCCAAAAAGCAACCTTAGAGAGCCAAGTCTTTAAGTTCAATGTATTGAAAGTAGAGGTAGGAAATCTAAAGCCCTTCGTAGAAGTTTCAGTGGAGTTCCACCATCTAAGCCAATAAACTTTGTGGTTTGGTTAAACAACACATATAGGGATCCTTTGAAGTTTTTCTAATGACATTTTAAGCTTTTCATTGGTGTTGTAATGCAAGTTAATTTTAAATTTCAAAGGAGAAATATGTGATCAAAATTAACACTATAAATAATCATGAAGCATGCATTTGTAGTCAAAGAAAAGTTAAATACCTCTTCTAAAAATCCAACACCATTTTTTGAATTTGCAATGGTTGATTGCTTATCAAACTCTGTTTGAAATCCCTTGATAGTTATAGTGGCAGCTTGAGTCATGGCATCATGAACTCCCATTAGAGTTCAATCTTTCAACTTTGTTTTCTCATAATATACTCACCCTGTCGCATCAGAAACAATAGCAATCTCTTGCTACACATCAAAAATAGAAAAGTCAATATTAAACAAATTGTACAATTTAATACAAATAAAAAAAACTTTAATAGATATAAAACATTCACTCGATGAAGGAATTGTATGAAGACATTTGATGTCAATGAATACCAAGCACCTGGTAGTTTTCTATTTTCGCACTTCTTGTAATCCTGATTACTTAGAAGACCCTTGAAGTCTTCTAGTTTCAAATTGCCATAGGTACTCATCCTATGCAATTGTTGAATCAAATTGTTTTTCGCATGGGAATGTTCTATAGACTTGTAGACACTAATATAAATAGAATATAAGATGAAAGAATCTAAAAACATTAAATACTACAATTTAGCAAGTCACCAAAGAAAGCTTTGAAGTTAAAAAACGATTATATTACTAGAACTAAGAATTCACCAATTAATGTCATTCATAACCTCCAATGGAATGCATATGTGACCATCTAGCACCAAAAGCATACAATCAATTGGCATATGCCAATCATAGTCATGATGGTGATGCCTATTAATGTAAGCACACCAAGCCACCAATCTATGGTTGTTATCTCACACAAAAAAACATATAGTTTGATAAATGTGTAGTGAATGGTTGAGACTGCAACTAAGACTCAAACTCTTCATTTTGTTGTGTCCAATGATTATCCCATGTTTCTACGATCTCTAGAGTCACTAATTTGCAAAATCCCTTGTCATTCATAGTTGACACTTAAAGAACACAATCACCCAGTCGATATCCACGAGTGAATTTAGCTTCTAGTTGATTCACTTAACTTTGAAGAAAAAGATACACCAATGGAAGGCCAATCATCCTGCATGAAGAAATATCAAATCAAGAATTTGGCCCATCACCATTGAATAGCATACTCTTAATGATGGCATTGGAGTCAAATTTTTTACCAATACGCACATCTTGTTCCACCTCTTCTATTGTTTGTCCTTCGAAATTGGGATGTGTGTCTTGACTTTCAATGATGGTCTCAACCTATAATGAATTGTATATTCAAAACAAATTACAATTAATATTTAAAAGTCATGGAAAAGCATAGGAAAATGAACTTGAATTATGGTACCAAAACAATTGATACAACATGCACACAACGAAAATTGGAAATGTATGTAACTTGAGGAATGGTAAGTAGAAGCTTAGAATCATCATTGATGACAAACTCCAACCGCTCTTCTTGTGTAAGCCCTCCATCAATGTTCATGGAGCTCTACATTGTTAGTAAAGTGACGATTAGAAGTCCAAACCAACAATTGAAAAAATGGGAAGAAAATGAAGATATTTACTTGAAACTCAAATAATTGAGAAGTTGACATGAGACAAGGTAAGTTCTGAAATTGAAACTTAACAAAGACATGAATTATTGACCAAACAAGCAATGCTTAAATTACAAATAGAAATTGAAAAAGTGAAATATGAAATGACCTAAAATTGTGACCTCGTTAACGAGGCCATGTTTTACAAGCCGAAGTGAATAACCACCAAAAAACAAAAAACAAGTATTCTAATCTTTTACAAATTCAGTGAGTCCATAAACTACCCGAAATTGACACCTTGTTAAGGAGGCCATGTTTTACAACCCAAAGTGAAGAATTGCCAAAAAACAAAAAACAAATATTCTAATCTTTTACAAATTTAGTGAGTCCTTAAACCACCTGAAATTGACACCTTGACAACAATATCATGTTTTACAACCTGAAATGAAGAATAGCTAGAAAATGAAAAAAAAGTATTCTATAAAGTTACAAATTTATTAAGTCCAAAAATCGCCTGAAATTGACATCTCATTAACGAGGCCATATTTTATAGCCTAAAATGAGCAATTAAGAAAAAAATTGAATGAAATTTGAAAGCACACACTTTGAACTTGTACCATTAGAGTGAAACTCTATAGAACTTGAATAAGACATCTCGTTAATGAGGCAACATATTCCAACACAAATCAGAAATCGATGAACTAAAATCCTAAACATTCGCGTCAATTTCTAGCATTGGAATGAGACATAAAGCATTCCAAGACTAACACCTTGTCAACAAGGTGATGTGAATAAGCCTAAGCAAGTATTGAAGAAGTTAAAAAATAGCACTTGATTGGGAGTTTCAGTGGCCTAAATTTCTAAAGCATTGACGCCTTTGATGCAATCAAGGATACCTTCTCCACCTCCGACATGCTCGTCTCCTGCCTTGTGCAACAAGGCACTTTGTAAGTTCATGGTTGTAAATTGTAACCATCACAAGCAACGTTCATCAAAACACAACAATGCAAAGGGAGTAGAACAATGCAAAAGCAAATTCTAAACTTGCTAGAGAGGGTCTAGTAATAAGGAGGAAAAAAAAAATATATTTATCTGGAACATCCCTTTGCAAGGCGCAATTCTAACTCTCACTTTTCATATAATCCTTGTATCATGTTTGGTGTACTTTTTCTGTCAAATAATGGTCAATATAGTTGGTATTTTGCTCAAATTTCTACAACACCCCATTTTTCAGAATCTACTATATACTTGTATTTCATATACAAGTACACTATATAATACTTGTATTTCATCATAAGAGAGTGAGACAAGTATCTTTTTAACTAGGCCTTTGTAGAAAGAGTTGTGCAACTATCTTTTATGTAAATATCATATCAAAGAGTTTCCTATTTAACTACAACTTTCTATTAATTTTAGTAGCTGTAAGCATTGAGACTTGTAGTACTAATATTTGGTGCTATAGTATGCACCTATTTTGTTCCAAAGGTGTTTTAGTCTAAGAAACCTACATAACCATTCCATTTTTTTCCTATAGAAAGCAAGGTATGTATATGTATAATCTCAAATATGTAATAAATAAATATAGGCAATTAAGGATCAAAGTTCTAAACATCAAATAGTAGTGTGAAAGTAGTGATTTGTCAAGATGTTGAAAAACTCCAAAAGGATGTGGTCCTCATCTGTGCCCATTCCAAAGAAAAAAAAACCAATGTTTTGTTTAGTGAGGTGCAACGGGTGTCTATAGACCACAATGCTTGTTATCACTTTCGTAAGGGACTAATATAACATGAACAATCAAAAAAATATATAACAAAATTATATATCCACAATGTAAAAACTTCACAGTAAGAAATTGTCCTAATCCTGGTTGCTACTTTTATGCTGTGATGCCACCATGATTTCATCAAAAAGCTTACAACAATAAAACAAAAATTCGTCACAGCCTACTGAAGGAGGAAAATTAATCAGTATCCTTGCTATGGTATGAGTGCTTTGTCATAATTTTCGTAGGGCAGCGAGTTGTAAGTCACAACATCTATGCTCCAAGATCAAAGGATCTGATTGCCCAAGAAAAGAAAGCCCTTATTTAGTTGAGTCGAGCTATCTTTGTGGTCGTAGTTGTTACTTCAATTGTACAGACCTGGGCATGATATCCGTTATGAAAGCCCGCAAGTATGTCAATCTGTCTAGTGTAGAAGTAGGACATCAAGTCCTATACTCTCCACTAACATTGGGTGAGTTGGATTTGCTAATCCTCCAGGTGGTAAGTTAATAAATAGGTTTTGCTTAACGAGAAGCATCCAGCTACGTGGTATCTTACCAAATTTGCCTTCCAATTGTCTATATTAAATTTTTTCAATGGTTCATGTGACAAGGCACTTAATTGTTTTAGCCATATGCAAATTACGAAACAAGACCAATAAAACATTAGGGTTAAATATACCTCAGATGTCTTAAGTTAGTCATGTACATCAAGAAATAATGGTTCAAATTAGCAATAACTGAGACTTATATCCTAGGTTATTTGTATCATAGGAACAAAATATGCCACTAAGAACTTAATTATAACCTCTAAGTTTTGGGTAGTAATGATTGATTCTACTAGTACCTTAGGCATGTTTGATGTACCTAGAATCAAATCATAAGATATGTGCATCAAATATAAGACTTCAAAAGTCTATGAGTCTTTCCTTTGCCATATTTTAGAAATATAACTTATTGTGAAAGTAGGGCTTTTCTAGATAGAGAATTATTGCTTGGAAAAAAAATCTCAAAAAAGAAATAAAGAAAAAAAGAAAAAAGAGTATAAAATTGATAGATGTAGGTTTAGAGAATCTCTTGAATAACTTTTGTGATTTGAAAGATTTTGAGACCAAAATTTTGTTTACTTAGATTATAACTTTACTACTCACTCTAGTTTTTTTTAGATTTTTTGGACTCGAGTGATTTTACAGAAATCATCAAAGGCTACTGAAAATACGAAGGGCAAGATTTTGCCAAAAAATCTTTTGATTCAATAGATTTCAAAGAAGATTCCAATATGTTGAATTTGTTTTCAAATTGTAAGTCCTTCAAAAATCCTTCGTTTTTTACATACTATATATCATTGGAATTGTCTCTTTGAGCTATACAATTAAATGTCTACTATCTAATGCATCTCTAACAAAAAAAAGGTCATATATTAAGTCAACTCTTTCAATCTCATAGTTTTACTTGCACCTATAAATAGCTAGACATACCAACTTTAAGCTTCTTAGCAACGTGTTATCCTCCAAAGCACTTGATTGCCATGTAACCTCCTTGCTTTCATCTACACTTTCAAGCTTGGCAATATTTTTTCTCTTGCTATTTTCTATCAAACTATCCTCAAACTGAAAATGCTCAACTTCAACTCCATAGTCATCATATGACAAGGTCTGAATAGTACTAATAATCTAAGTACCATTGGCCTTTTGCAACCGTCCAAGCATCTTGAATTTTTGTAATTGCTTCTTGCTAGAAAAAAGAAGACCTGACCTACATCTCTTTCTATGAGAACCCTCTAGCATCCCTTCCACGAAAAACACTACAAGACAACTAATTCTATTTGGGAGATTAGAATTTCAAAATCCCTCTAACATATAGAACTTCTAGAAGATGATGAATGTATTTTCATCCAATTCATTAGAGCTTCTTGAGATAGAACAACATCTACTTACCATGACATAAACAATAACACTAATCATCATTTCTTTCAAATTGGTGGTAATTGCATCCTTTACCTTTGCACACTTTACATGTTCAATAAAATTTGAATTACCATCTTTTATGAGTTAGGTAAGCTTCATCGATTGCTTTGAAAGCAATCTAACTTATGCAAGATTTACATGGCGCTTTCACATATATAAAATTTGGACCAATTGACAATACAACATTATAATTAATAACGACTACTCTATGTTTCTATCTTTTTGAATCTTATTCTTTTTATACAACAATCTCATTCTTTTATAGTTTCTATTCTTGAACAAGATCACTCACTTTGTGTTTGTATTCTACCTACTTTGTGTCATTTTACATGCATTTCAAGTGTGTCCTTATTTTGTGCATCAATGGCATCTATCCGAACAAATGGCCATGAAATTCCGCTAATCCTCCCTCTTGAAGAGGAAGGGTACGTTGTTTTGTCTTCACACCTTGCTCATGTTCAATTCAAATTTGTCCAATCTAGTATTTATGTTGAAGAAGAAGTCATAATTGAATCTAGCCATTTGAAGGAGTCCATCCATATGTAGAAGGTAGCAGTCAATGATAGCCATGTTTGGCACCTTCATTGTAAGAAACCCTTGTTTTTTATAACAAGCAAAAAAACATGGTAAGTATGTCCATGTGGACGTCAACCATGTTAACAAGGATGTCTAAAAAATCCGTTAAGTTGGACATGCCAAAAAACATGGTTTAATTTTTAAGAAATTTTAGAGGACATCACAAAAAACATGGTCTTTGAAGGCGACAAAAGTTGCCAAGTGGCAGCCACCTAGCGTCCACATCAGCAAAGAATGCCACATCATCAACTTTTTTCATCCAAGCCCTTGTTGACATCATCAATGTATTGAGTCTTGAATCTTGTCAATTTGAATGTTTTATTGTAATATGCATATGTTTTTTCAAACGTCAATAGTGACATGAGGTTAATTTTTTTGAACATCTAGTAGCATCCACCATGTATTATGGCATGTCTTCAAAGGCATCAAAACATTATGAATGATATCTTCTTAGACATGTTTGATGAGCATGTCTCTATTTTTTGAGACATCAACTTAGACATCTAGATATTTTTTAAAACATCAACTTAAACATATATCATATACAATAGGCCATACATTATACACAATATGCCATACACAATATATTATACATTGTACACAATACGCTATACATGACATGTCATATACTATACACCATACATAATATATTGTATTTGGCTTGAAATGTCACTTCTTGTGAATATATTGATATGAGAATCAAGCTATTTATATAAGTGGGGTGGTAGGAGGGAAGACAAAGCATATGGGATATATAAAAACTTTAGAATTGTATGAAAGTATAATTTTAGATATGAACATCCTAATGAACACAACGTCGTCTAAGTTGATGTCTAAGAAAACATTTAGACATCTTAGTTGATGTTTCAGTTGATGTCTTAATTTACATCTTAGTTAATGTCTCAAAAAACATCTTGTTTGACATCTTAGTTTATGTCTTAGTTGATGTTTAAGAAAATATTTTTAAATTTTTGAAATGGTATTAAAATGTGCTAACGTCATCCTCACTGGAAAACATGTCACGTGCTATTTATTTATTTATTCCAAAAAGCAACCTTGCTAACGTGGTATTGTCACATTTTTTTTAATATAAAAAAAACATGCCAACATTTTATGAAATGTCTCATTGAACATACTTCTTTTTCCTAACATAATACTATTTTCCTACCAATATCCATACGTTCTGTGACATCCAAGACAATTTTGCCACCCATTGCCCTAAATCTCAAACATCCTCCTGTTTGCAAAAACATGCTACGTTTATAGTCTAATGTTACAAAAAACACAAGTTTTTTATAGTGTTTGTCCAAGGCGCTATAGAGTTTATGGTCTCTTGCAAAAACTTTTGCTAGCTTCAACTGAAATTCAAACACCTGTTGTTGATAAATCCAACAATGAACATCCAATACTACATCTTGTAAAAGTTGAGTCTTAGGTAGTGGATGCTCTGAGAATGCAATTCTATTCAATGTCAACAATGTTAAATAAGAGTCTTTTGAACCAGTCATAGAATTATCTAGTGATTTTGAAGGCAAAACACCGATTCAAGTTTTACACCCTTCCTCTTTAAATGTTGCTTTGTCATGTACAATGGATTCATTCACTCCTATTATCTTTCGTAATTCACTTAGTAGTCCTACATCATCTAGATTTTCTCATCCTCCTCTCCCTCCAAATCATTGCAATTTCTTAATTCTATTATATTGCCTTTGTAAATTGTCTTTGGTGCTTGGTTCATGGAATGAACTTGCCTAAATTGATTTTGATGCCATTAAACATCAAAAGGTTCAATCTCTCCCAATTAGATTTGATGGTGATGTTCTTTTTGAGTTGCCAATGTGTTGTGGATCCACATATGGGGCTAGAGGCATGGAAGGCATGGACAAACAATATGATGGTCATACATGATGTCGCACCATGACATCTAACATCCATAATGACCTAGGTTTAAAGTTCAGAAAGCCATATTGTATTGGAGTATTGGACACTTGATATGTGAAAATACAAAATCTGACTATCACTACAAGAAAAACCTGTCCGGCACAACCAACTAAAGTATGACTGGATGTCCTAAATGACTACACTATGACTAGAGCTCTGTTATTTCACATTTTACACGACGTTTTTGTAAGGTAGTCATTTTGCAGACGTAGGGATGAAAACTGTTGGAATTGTGACCAAACAGTGCGTTCATCCGCTGGTTTCCTGTGAGCGCATTGTTCAATGGCATGACGTGGGCAGATGACGACTTTTGGTTGACATACTCAGTTGTATGGTAGTCCATTGATGACTGTGTTTTGCCTGCATGAATGACTTCTTCCTACTAAGGAATGATTGATCTGTACTAGGAGATGATTGTGACGTCCATAGTCAACATACTCAAACTTGAAATTATATTCTTTCCCATGAGATTAGTGGAAATCAAGGCATCCTACGGTCTTGAAAATGAATTTCAAAAAAAGTCACATGCACTAAAACAAAATTATAGTCATCCATATGTAGAAGACCTCTTTCATTTTGCTGTGTAAGGCAAATGGAGGGTGTGAGCATAATTCCTAGAGAAAAAGAATGCTCATCAACCTAGTATATTGCATGTGCTAACAAATTGTCCTCAGGTGACAAATCAATGGCCCCAATTAGAGACGGTACTTGTGAAGGTGTTGACACCACTTCTGGAGCTGTAAGACCAGGAGTTTCTACAGTGGTACTTATGAATACATTAGGACTATCCAACACCTCCCTTTTAGCTCGTGCTTCTTTTTGCAAAACTATTTTCCATCCTGGTTTCTGTGGCACATCAGAGAAGAAGACTTGTGTTGCTTGGTTGGAAAAAATAAAAGGCTCTGACATGCGTGGTAGTTTGTGCATGAAGTTGACCATCAAAAAGCCAGCATCATCGCGGACATACGTTGCATTGCCTCTATTATCTGTAGTCTTCATCCATTGGCATCGGAAAAGAATGATTGGTGTATGCAGTGGCCCATAGTCAAGCTTCAATATGTCCTTTAGAACTCCGACGTAGTTCACGACACATCCGTTGCATCTGCAATCGATACTTCAAAAACCGAAGCTACTCCGGAATTATATGTTTGGAAACGATGTGTATCTCCATCATCTACTCTGAAATGGCTACCGAATGATTTCATCTTCGTATATCTTGCTGCCTTCTGTGATGGTTTTCTGATGAGCATCAATCGATCCTTGTCGTTAGGGTTTGTCACATCGAATGCCGAGTTCTATACTACATTCGGGAGCCAGTCCTCAAATGCTGGAATAGTCGCATCTTGCTGAACTTCGGCCTTCCAATTCCTATAGTTGAAGGTAGAAATGTGACCTCCAATACATAGAACTCAAAATAGAGACCACTTCCTACAAGATTTCAACTACAGCAAAAGGAGTTCACGGTTTAGGTGATCAGTGGTTTCTTCTGATCAATGACTCGGTTACAACTACACTTAGTCATTTTATAGTAAGAGCCATCATCCAATGACTAGCTGTGACTCACAGTTGACTACACAACAACTCGCACTTGACTTTGTCATTGCTACTAACATAGAGTATTTCAGCATTGTTCATCTTGGTATTGCACATTCTTTTCCATTGGAAGACATAGAAAATAAAATAAAAAAACTAGTACATCTGTACCTAACGTACATATGCATAGAAAACAAATAAGGTATACGGTCTACTTACAAATAATATTGCTGCAAACAAGACACATTGGCCAAAACGTACTGATGTGCCACATCCCGGAGTGCAGGAATCATCATGTACGGTCTTCCTCCGCCCTGTAGTACCACCTCTGCATTGCCATACTCTTCGTCAGCATTCCAGACATGCCTCTCTGTGAACTGAAAGCTCTGTAGGTACTCCGTTACAAATCCAATGCATTCATCTTTGAGGTATTCCTCAGCCATACATGCTTTAGGGCGAGCCAAATTCCTCACATGATTTTTCAGTGTTTTCATGTACCGTTCTATTGGGTACATCCACCTTGCGTTGACTGGACCACAGAAGTCCAGCTCTTGAACCAAATGATATGGGTGGTGTGTCATTATGTCAAAGAATGACGGTGGGAATTCCATCGCCAACAAAGCCATGGTCTCCGCCACATCGGCTTCTAAGGAAGAGAATTCAGCGGGATTGTATGCTTTAGTACAAATTCTTCTGAAAACCTTACTCATCCTCATGATAGCCATCCTGGGACTTGGTTCCATCAAACCTCTCAAAGCCAATGGTAATATTTGTTGCATTAAGACATGATAATCATGAGACTTCAGTCCACCAAAGTTTTTCTTACTTAAGTGCTTGCCCAAGTCGGAGGAATAGCCTGTTGGTGTCTTCAAAGACTCAATGCACGTTAAGAATAATTCAAGCTCTGCATCTCTCAATACATATGGTGCTGCAGGTTTCACCATCTTCATTGGATTCCTTGGGTGTGCAGTTAGCCACAAATGCGGTCGTATATTCCGCCTCTGTAAGTCCCGCCTTACTTTCATAGTGTCTTTCTTCCCAGTGATGGTTTTCAAAAAGTTCTTTGCCAGGTTCAATTCGCAATGCATGACATCCAAAGTGTAGCGAATAAGCAATTTCTGCATGCACTCAGGAGACGGTATAAGAATTCAATCATGAATTGTTGTCTGCGCTGGAGCAATGAATAACTATAATTTCACTGCATGACTATGGCACGTCTGAGAAATGACTAATTAGTAGGATAGATGTCGCAGCACAGGGCAGGTCAATTCCCCATTATACTCACAAAAATCGCTCTAGAGTATAACTAAGTGACTCTAAAGATCGAACCCACGAGATCCTGTGAAGTATCTAGTTCTATTAAGCAGTTAAGCTCAGTCAGTATGCCAATCTTACTTTCCGGTCCTAGATCTAGAACCAGAAATACCACCACACCGGATAACTATAGACCGGATTACTCCTTCTTCCGGTCCTACTAACTATCCGGTCCGTACAAATACCCAAATCCCAGGATCTCACAACTTCCGATCCTGGAAATCCGTCCTGACCAATCCGGTCGGAATGGTCATCCTGTACCCGTAATCCTATCCGGTTTGGTTTTGCCTCTGTTTCACCATCAGAGGGGTCGCCGCTTAATTTTGAGAGTGGTAGGCCCACCACTCCTTCCGTGACTTATAGTGGCTGAAGACTCACTGTCCTACCTTCTAGACTCCTAAGCTAATCCGGATCCGGTTTGGTCCTTCACAACAACCCAGATAGCAATCCGGGTCGTAGGTCACACAAAGACCCCACACTCGACCCTCTCGTACTACAACGACCTTGATGCTACTTCCGATCCGTGCGAAGACAGGTGGTTACAAGTGCACCCGTCCGTTCCAACATCAACTAAAGTTCTTCCGTTACCCATACGGGTGGTGAGACCTCACAGGAGATCGGACACTCAACCGGATTTCCCACCCGGGAGTTCTAGCGCAGCTAAGGAATCCCTCCCTACCCGCCTAGCCTAACAACGGCTTTCTCACTTGGAATCTCAAACTCTAGACGTGCTGAGGAACTAAGTTCACTCCCAACTCTTCGGTACCTAATCACATGCACCTAGGATCGGAAAATAAACACCCAGGGGAGAAATCACTTGCCAACCAACTCGTACTATCCTAACTCCACATCATACAATCCTGTCGCGCTGGAGAGAGATACACAACGAAGAGAATAGAAAGGTACAAGAAGTTTGCAAAATGAAAAAACTCCCAATTCCCATCTTAGGAACCGATTTATATACAAAGGGTCAAAACCCTAAAAGCACAAAAAGGAGCGGAAAACCCGTGGGGGTCCGCCGCCACCTTAATCTAACTTTCGGTCTAACCTAATACTGTTGAGCTGGATCCGGATCCGGATCCGCTCCTACTCCTAACTGAAATTAAAATCCTATCTACCCTACAACTCTAGATCCTATCGTCGGGCTTCCGGTCTCCGGGACTAGCTCCTCGAAGACTTCACTCAAATTCCGGACCCGTTCCCCCTCCGCAGGATTCGGTCCGGGTGGAGACTCCAGGTCGATGGTGATATCCGGTCTCGTGCCCGGAGTCCCAGTCCGTGCAGACTTCTTGGACTCAGGAGTCCAATCCTTCCTGTCCTTCGCCATAGTTGCATCCGGAAAGAGGTCCGGTAGTGAGATGTCCGAAAGGTGAATACCTTTGTCGCACGTCGCTCCCGTCAGCTTCCGGCTGCTCTCCTCGATCCGGTCCGCTGCCTTCCGCCCCTCCACCATTGTCGTCTCCACCTGCTCAGCGAAGTCCGCGAGAATCCGGACCATCCGGGAACCGGATAGTTTCTTCTCTTCGTGGATCTTCTCGTCGAAGAGCTTCGCCTTGGCCGCTGCCGTTCCGGTCTCTCCCAAGACCGCCTTGATCTGCTCGGCCACCTTCCGAGTCTCCTCCGCCATCTCCCGAGCGGCCGTCACGTCTTCCTGATAGGCAAAAAGTGTTGCCTTCAGTTTATCTACCTCCTCCTGCAACCGGCGGATCTCTGCTTCCTGCTTCCGGGTCTCTTCCGGATTCGTGATGCATTGCGCCACTTGTTCCGCCAAGTTGCTGTCCGGTGCAGCACCCACCAACTTGCCGATTGCCGCAAGCGTCCTGTGCTTGACCTCCCAATCTGCCCTGATGTTGCAGAGGACGTTGATCAGACCGTTGAACGGATCTTGCATATCCGGATCTCCCCCGGAATTGGTCTTCTCGGCTTCCGGTTTCTCCTCCGGGGCCGGTTTGTCTTGACCGGGAGGCGTCCCACGCTTGTGTGGAGGCGTCAGCTTCTGTCGCTTGATCGGCGGCATCGGCTCCTCCTCTTCCTCGCTGGACTCCCGGTCTGACCCGGAATCGGATTCCGCCTCGTCATCCGTCTCCGACTCCCCATACTTCAGGAGCACTTCCTGCGTCTTCCATGCCCTCTCCTCTATGTCGGTGAGGACTTGGTTCTCCCGATAGAGGTGGAAGAGATAAGGGCACACTGGAGTGGCCCTTTTCTTCCCAACCCTACTAACAAGCTGGGCCACGAGATCGGAAATGATCCGTGCCCAGTCCACTTTCCGGGTACCACTGAGGGCACCGAAAATGGTGTTGCCGAGGGTGATCGTCACCCTGGTCGGCTTTTCCGGGTGAAGAACCGGAACCAAGAATTGCAGGAGCCGACGGTGTCGGTCATCCAAGCAATCCTCGACCGCGTATCCGTCCTTCGGGTTGACGGCTCCCTTGAACTTCCCTCGGACAAACTCATCCTTCCGGCTCGCCATTCCCAAACCTCCTGCCCGTAAACCGTAAACCGCTCTCCACATTCCCTCGTTCCAGCTGACGGGAGTTCCCCTCACGGTGTTGTCAAACTGGTTGGACAACTTTCCGAGGAGCTCCTTGACCATTCTCTCCTCCCTAAAACCCCAAGGTTTCTCGGCAAACCCGAGGCAACCCATGGATTTGAGATCATCCATGAGTTGAGACTTTTCCGGCTTTGTGGAGGGAATAACCGGAATGACTTTCCGGAGCTTCACCTCGCCTCCAGAGGGACTCGCTTGTCTCGACCTACGTAGCTGAGGCATTCCCACTCACATCTACCTCACTCTCTCCTAGCCGCACGTCCCGTTCCTCACTTCCTCTCTCCGATCTCAACCGGAATCAAAACGAACAGAACACAAACGCACAGACGCACAAACGACAAAAACTCAATCGTGCGCTCAAGGTCGAGTTTCTAAAAGGGGTGTCGCAGCACAGTGAAAGCTCCTCCTTTTATAGTCCCTGGACCCTTTCCGGTTTGTCATCATGAATCCGGTTTACCATCATAATCCGGTTCATCATCATCATCCGGTCCTAGACCTAATCTGGGTTACATTCCGTTTCCGTTGTTAGTTACTCCTGACCGGATTAGATCCAAGAAGCCCACTACTTCACGTTCCGTGCTAATTCTAAGTTTTCCTTCCCCACCTAATCGGATTCGGTTAGCTAATGACTAGTTTCCGTTCCTATTTGGGTGTATACTAAGAAAATCAAAATTCTAAGCTGCGACAAGTGGGCATAAACTAGTTGAATAAGTTGAGGAGTACTAGAAAACTGCCACGTTGCACACGTTTGGCGGTTGTATGGCGGCGTACGGACGCTGCAAAGGCTAGCGAAACCCTAAACCCGTTCTGAGGCACGGACTTTGGAGTAGAGATTTTGTCAACATTCACGGTAGCATGCGCTCTTGTATTTTGTTTGACCTATCTCGTAGCGACGTATTGGACTGTAGTAAGCTATGAATTCATGTGTATAGGACAAAGGATTTGAATCCCCAGGAAGAAGTATTGCTTGAGGCAATTGATGCGGGAAGGGGTCACATTGCAAGAGAGAACTTTGGATTGCCCAGACGAAGTCATCCGACGTTGCCAGTGAGGGGAAACGCACGACGCAGGAGCAAGCGCGTGCAGAGGAGGGGCAAAATGAGTGTAGATGCGGCTTCCTCTTCTGACGAAACCAAAATAGACGACGAAGGTATTGCCGCAGGTATGATGAATCTAGCAATTGTGTGTGTACATGTTCAAAGCAAGGCGACCTCGAAATTGAAGCCTACAAGTAATTTGCCCTTCTCGCGGTGTGGGCCTCCTTGTATGCTGAGTAGGGTTTGTAAACGTCATCGTAGTGGAGAATGGTACGTATAGAAGTTGCATTCTGTGACAGCTATAGTGTGATTTGTTTTGTTAGAAAAGATGGCGGTTTTTACTTCACTGTATACACGCTGTAGTTCAAGTAAAACTCTTGGATAGAAAAGCAGATTTGACTCACAATTGTACTTCTTCTTTACTTGCAAGATGGAAGAGCAATGCCACACAGGGAAGGACTTGAGCAGTTTAGGGTTGCTGATGAAAATATTATTGGACGTGGATGCAAGTAAAGCTAGTACGATGCAAGTGTTCGACTCAGAGGACGATGACTTGGACGCTGAGGAGAACCTCATCGACAAAAGGCAGAAGCGCAAGAGAGTCGACATGCAAATGTGGTCCCCTATACGAATTCACCGACCGCGGTCTCCAATTGCACAACGCGCCTCAGAAGTACCATCGCAAGCAGGGCTTCCATATGCTGGGAATTGGCAATGGGTGCCTAATGGCCAATGGATGCAACCACCGCAAATGCAGCCACCGCAATGGGGTGTTGGGCCAGAACCTTCCTCAGCTCCCTATCCGGACAGGTGGGTGGGAAATTCTCTAGGACAAGACTTTAGCAATGGAGGCGAAATGTCTGCAGATAGCGTGGGGAGGGCATCGCGACGTCTGAAACGTAGCATCTATGACGAGGGAAGGAGGGAGCGGAGCAGGGTTGGCAAAAAACCCCACAGCATCACAATCACTAATGACAGAGAAATTGATGCTGGTTGTGTGGGGAAAAATGCTTGGGATAGCTCAATGAGGACATATGTGCCACGTATTTTTGAAATGAGTATCATAGATTGGGAAAAACAGAAGCATGAGAGCGTGCAAAAGTTGAGGAATACCCTGGACAATGACTTCGAGTACTTAGGCAACAAGTTGAGCATGCTGGGCTTCAGGAATGCCATCAAGAGGTACTTGAAGACAGAGCGCTCTAGGTTGAAGGCTCATTTCCTAAACAGCGCAGAAGATGAATGCCCATCTCACGTGAATCCAGATCAGTGGAGTAGGCTGCAGGATTATTGGAGTACAGAGACACAACAGAAGAAAGCGGCGACAATGGCCCATGCAAGGAGGCAAGTGAAGAATTTCTCCGCTGTGGGCTGAAAAGGGAAAGCTGGAAAGGAGGCAGAGTTGGTGAGATTAGGGTTCTCCATTTTCCACGTTCGGAAGATAGTATTACCTTTGTTCTTGCTTGTTTTGTGCTTTCACTTGTAAAGAATATGTGCAAATGAATATGCCGCGTTTGAATGCTATTACCATGTTGGATGCAGAAGGAGGGAAGGCCTACCAGCTCAGGACTAATGGACATTGCAGATGGAATGCAGTTATTTGCAGGCCATGTTGGACGCGGATCGGTGAAGCCCTTTGAACTTCTCTCACATTTTATGTTTTCATGTTGCTAAACAATGAGTGGCGTCATCTCTCCAGTGGTTGTAGCGCAGTTATGACCCAGTCGCATTTTCTGTTGTACGTAGGTGGACAAGTCAAAACGTAGTCATTCAGCAGTAGGCAAGTCATTGATCAATGACCCCATTGGTAGAAACTTGATAATTGACTAACTTTGGACTTTCCCTTGTTTGAATGGTGGTTGAGAATTTTAGGGTCTCACTGCAGGAGATTCAGCAAGAATATGTGCTATAGAGAAGTCTCAGACAGACTTGAAGGGCGAGTTCTCGAAAGTTCTTGTGAGTACAGTAGCTACGAACAGCGCAGTAGAAGAGCTGAAGTCAATGTTCAGCACTTTCATGGGGAAAATGAAGGACACTTCCTATGGAAGCCCCTCAGCATCTAAGTCTCCTACGGAGATTCAAACGTCCATTTTGCTTCAAGAGGGAGACAGAGCCGACTTAATGACCGATCCTTGTCGAAAAAAAGTGCCCAGGTCTGAGTCACTTCCTCCTCCCGCCCCGTCGCAGACGACTAGTGCGGCTAAAGAACCGCTGCACTTGAAAGTGCAGTCACCCTCTGGAGAAGAAGGCAAGAAACAGGCACCCTGCGCCGAAGAGAAAGAGAGATCATCCCCGACCCCAATATGTCAAACTATGAGTCCAAAGCCGAAAACAACATTGAATCCGCGTATGAAGACTAGCATTCCGATGTGCAATGTGGACGAGACTATTTTGAAATGCATACAGGGAATTCCGAAGGTCATACAAGGCAATGATTTCTTGGCCGACACGAGCGACATCCCTGTGGACGGAATTGGCCAATGTCCTCCATCGAAAGTGCAGGATCAAGAGTTTGTGAATGTGGACACCAGCAAAGTGGACTCCGACACGCATATTACTGGCGGTGATGTAAGTAATATCGTGGATCTTGAAGAGGATGGAGAGAACAAAGTGGAGGACCCCAAAGAACTTGTGGAACCAATTGCTACTCCAACCAAGTCTTCCCCTCCTAAGCAGAAGAAGGCAACAAAAGCAGTGGATGTGGTCCAAGCTGGGAAAAACATGGTGGACGACTCAGAGAAGGCAGTGGAAGCAAGTGGTGCTCCAACGAAATCTTCTCCAAAGAAGCAGAAGAAGCTAACGAAAGCATCCACTGAGGTAAATGCAAAGGCAGCACTCCTTGATTCTGGGTCAGGTCAGGTGAGAGCTGCTTCGAATTTACGCATTGTACCCATCGAAAATGCAAAAGCTAAATTGCTAATTTTCAACATTCATGGGACCTTGCTAGATTGTAGTCTGGTTGAGGAGAAGAATCCAAACTCTAGAATTAGGCCCACGTTGAGAACGAAGAGCAGGAAGGTATTTTTAAGACCATGGTTGCAACCCTTTTTGGCACGGTGCTTCTTTAATTTCACAGTGGGATTTTGGGCAGTAAGAGTCAGTCTTACATGGAAGACATTGTGCCCACAATGACAGAAAGGCAAGGACATTGTGACTTCAGTCCTCTCTTTGTGCGGGGTGGGAAGAAATGTGAGGCTGTACAATTTGAGGGCGGCAAACCAATAGTTTGGGGGAAGCCTTTGTCAAAAGTTTACAGTGAATGGCCTCAATTTAGCCCCTCAAACACTGTGGTCGTTGACAACAATGCATCAAGAGTGTCATGCAATCCGCAAGCCAATGTCGTCATCACCAGTGCGTTCTATGTTGTTGATTTGGCAAAACTAGCTGATGACAACAATTACTTGAAGTCCACATTGTGTCCACTTTTGAAAGCTCTGTATGTCGCTACAGATGTGTCGCAGCTTAAAATTTTGATTTTCTTAGTATACACCAAAATAGGAACGGAAACTAGTCATTAGGGAACCGGATCCGATAAGGTGGAGAAGGAAAACTCAAAATTAGCACGGAATGTGAAGTAGTGGGCTTCTTGGATCTAATCCGGTCAGGAGTAACTAATGACGGAAACGGAATGCAACACGGATTAGGTCTAGGACCGGATTATGATGATGAACCGGATTCATGATGACAAACCGGAAAGGGTCCTGTCGCAGCTTAGAATTTTGATTTTCTTAGTATACACCCAAATAGGAACGGAAACTAGTCATTAGCTAACCGAATCCGATTAGGTGGGGAAGGAAAACTCAGAATTAGCACGGAACGTGAAGTAGTGGGCTTCTTGGATCTAATCCGGTCAGGAGTAACTAACAACGGAAACGGAATGTAACCCAGATTAGGTCTAGGACCGGATGATGATGATGAACCGGATTATGATGGTAAACCGGATTCATGATGACAAACCGGAAAGGGTCCAGGGACTATAAAAGGAGGAGCTTTCACTGTGCTGCGACACCCCTTTTAGAAACTCGACCTTGAGCGCGCGGTTGAGTTTTTGTCGTTTGTGCGTCTGTGCGTTTGTGTTCTGTTCGTTTTGATTCCGGTTGAGATCGGAGAGAGGAAGTGAGGAACGGGACGTGCGGCTAGGAGAGAGTGAGGTAGATGTGAGTGGGAATGCCTCAGCTACGTAGGTCGAGACAAGCGAGTCCCTCTGGAGGCGAGGTGAAGCTCCGGAAAGTCATTCCGGTTATTCCCTCCACAAAGCCGGAAAAGTCTCAACTCATGGATGATCTCAAATCCATGGGTTGCCTCGGGTTTGCCGAGAAACCTTGGGGTTTTAGGGAGGAGAGAATGGTCAAGGAGCTCCTCGGAAAGTTGTCCAACCAGTTTGACAACACCGTGAGGGGAACTCCCGTCAGCTGGAACGAGGGAATGTGGAGAGCGGTTTACGGTTTACGGGCAGGAGGTTTGGGAATGGCGAGCCGGAAGGATGAGTTTGTCCGAGGGAAGTTCAAGGGAGCCGTCAACCCGAAGGACGGATACGCGGTCGAGGATTGCTTGGATGACCGACACCGTCGGCTCCTGCAATTCCTGGTTCCGGTTCTTCACCCGGAAAAGCCGACCAGGGTGACGATCACCCTCGGCAACACCATTTTCGGTGCCCTCAGTGGTACCCGGAAAGTGGACTGGGCACGGATCATTTCCGATCTCGTGGCCCAGCTTGTTAGTAGGGTTGGGAAGAAAAGGGCCACTCCAGTGTGCCCTTATCTCTTCCACCTCTATCGGGAGAACCAAGTCCTCACCGACATAGAGGAGAGGGCGTGGAAGACGCAGGAAGTGCTCCTGAAGTATGGGGAGTCGGAGACGGATGACGAGGCGGAATCCGATTCCGGGTCAGACCGAGAGTCGAGCGAGGAAGAGGAGGAGCCGATGCCGCCGATCAAGCGACAGAAGCTGACGCCTCCACACAAGCGCGGGACGCCTCCCGGTCAAGACAAACCGGCCCCGGAGGAGAAACCGGAAGCCGAGAAGACCAATTCCGGGGGAGATCCGGATATGCAAGATCCGTTCAACGGTCTGATCAACGTCCTCTGCAACATCAGGGCGGATTGGGAGGTCAAGCACAGGACGCTTGCGGCAATCGGCAAGTTGGTGGGTGCGGCACCAGACAGCAAATTGGCGGAACAAGTGGCGCAATGCATCACGAATCCGGAAGAGACCCGGAAGCAGGAAGCAGAGATCCGCCGGTTGCAGGAGGAGGTAGATAAACTGAAGGCAACACTTTTTGCCTATCAGGAAGACGTGACGGCCGCTCGGGAGATGGCGGAGGAGACTCGGAAGGTGGCCGAGCAGATCAAGGCGGTCTTGGGAGAGACCGGAACGGCAGCGGCCAAGGCGAAGCTCTTCGACGAGAAGATCCACGAAGAGAAGAAACTATCCGGTTCCCGGATGGTCCGGATTCTCGCGGACTTCGCTGAGCAGGTGGAGACGACAATGGTGGAGGGGCGGAAGGCAGCGGACCGGATCGAGGAGAGCAGCCGGAAGCTGACGGGAGCGACGTGCGACAAAGGTATTCACCTTTCGGACATCTCTCTACCGGATCTCTTTCCGGACGCGACTATGGCGAAGGACAGGAAGGATTGGACTCCTGAGTCCAAGAAGTCTGCACGGATTGGGACTCCGGGCACGAGACCGGATATCACCATCGACCTGGAGTCTCCACCCGGACCGAATCCTGCGGAGGGGGAACGGGTCCGGAATTTGAGTGAAGTCTTCGAGGAGCTAGTCCCGGAGACCGGAAGCCCGACGATAGGATCTAGAGTTGTAGGGTAGATAGGATTTTAATTTCAGTTAGGAGTAGGAGCGGATCTGGATCCGGATCCGGCTCAACAGTATTAGGTTAGACCGAAAGTTAGATTAAGGTGGCGGCGGACCCCCACGGGTTTTCTGCTCCTTTTTGTGCTTTTAGGGTTTTGACCCTTTGTATATAAATCGGTTCCTAAGATGGGAATTGGGAGTTTTTTCATTTTGCAAACTTCTTGTACCTTTCTATTCTCTTCGTTGTGTATCTCTCTCCAGCGCGACAGGATTGTATGATGTGGAGTTAGGATAGTACGAGTTGGTTGGCAAGTGATTTCTCCCCTGGGTGTTTATTTTCCGATCCTAGGTGCATGTGATTAGGTACCGAAGAGTTGGGAGTGAACTTAGTTCCTCAGCACGTCTAGAGTTTGAGATTCCGGGTGAGAAAGCCGTTGTTAGGCTAGGCGGGTAGGGAGGGATTCCTTAGCTGCGCTAGAACTCCCGGGTGGGAAATCCGGTTGAGTGTCCGATCTCCTGTGAGGTCTCACCACCCGTATGGGTAACGGAAGAACTTTAGTTGATGTTGGAACGGATGGGTGTACTTGTAACCACCTGTCTTCGCACGGATCGGAAGTAGCATCAAGGTCGTTGTAGTACGAGAGGGTCGAGTGTGGGGTCTTTGTGTGACCTACGACCCGGATTTCTATTTGGGTTGTTGTGAAGGACCAAACCGGATCTGGATTAGCTTAGGAGTTTAGGAAGTAGGACAGTGGGTCTTCAGCCACTATAAGTCACGGAAGGAGTGGTGGGCCTACCACTCTCAAAATTAAGCGGCGACCCCTCTGATGGTAAAACAGAGGCAAAACTAAACCGGATAGGATTACGGATACATGATGACCATCCGGACCGGATTGGTCAGGACGGATTTCCAGGACCGGAAGTTGTGAGATCCTGGGATTTGGGTATTTGTATGGACCGGATAGTAAGTAGGACCGGAAGAAGGAGTAATCCGGTCTGTAGTTATCCGGTGTGGTGGTATTTCTGGTTCTAGATCTAGGACCGGAAAGTAAGATTGGGATACTGACTTAGCTTAACTGCTTAATAGAGCTAGATACTTCACAGGATCTCGTGGGTTCGATCTTTAGAGTCACTTAGTTATACTCTAGAGCGATTTTTGTGAGTATAATGGGGAATTGACCTGCCCTGTGCTGCGACAGGTCCAGGGACTATAAAAGGAGGAGCTTTCACTGTTGCACCCCCTTTTAGAAACTCGACCTTGAGCGTGCGCGGTTGAGTTTTTGGCGTTTGTGCGTTTGTGTTCTTTTCGTTTTGATTCCGGTTGAGATCGGAGAGAGAATGTGAGGAACGGGACATGCGGCTAGGAGAGAGTGAGATAGATTGGAGTGGGAATGCCGCCGCTACGTAGGTCGAGACAAGCGAGTCCCTCTGGAGGCGAGGTGAAACTCCGGAAAGTCATTCCGGTTATTCCCTCCACAGAGCCGGAAAAGTCTCAACTCATGGAGGATCTCAAATCCATGGGTTGCCTAGGGTTTGCCGAGAAACCCTGGGGTTTTAGGGAGGAGAGAATGGTCAAGGAGCTCCTCGGAAAGTTGTCCAACCAGTTTGACAACACCGTGAGAGGAACTCCCGTCAGCTGGAACGAGGGAATGTGGAGAGCGGTTTACGGTTTCCGGGCAGGAGGTTTGGGGATGGCGAACCGGAAGGATGAGTTTGTCCGAGGGAAGTTCCAGGGAGCCGTCAACCCGAAGGACGGATACGCGATCGAGGATTGCGTGGATGACCGACACCGTCGGCTCCTGCAATTCCTGGTTCCGGTTCTTCACCCAGAAAAGCCGACCAGGGTGACGATCACCCTCGGCAACACCATTTTCGGTGCCCTAAGTGGTACCTGGAAAGTGGACTGGGCACGAATCATTTCCGATCTCGTGGCCCAGCTCGTTAGTAGGGTTGGGAAGAAAAGGGCCACTCTAGTGTGCCCTTACCTCTTCCACCTCTATCGGGAACACCAAGTCCTCACCGACACGGAGGAGAAGGTGTGGAAGACTCAGGAAGTCCTCCTGAAGTATGGGGAGTCGGAAACGGATGATGAGGCCGAATCCGATTCCGGGTCAGAATAGGAGTCGAGCGAGGAAGAGGAGGAGCCGATGCCGCCGATCAAGCGACAGAAGTTGACGCCTCCACACAAGCGCGGGACGCCTCCCGGTCAAGACAGACCGGCCCCGGAAGAGAAACCGGAAGCCGAGAAGACCGTTTCCGGGGGAGACCCGGAAATGCAAGATCCGTTCAACGGTCTTATCAACGTCCTCTGCAACATCAGGGCGGATTGGGAGGTCAAGCACAGGACGCTTGCGGCGATCGGAAAGTTGGTAGGTGCGCCACCGGACAGCAAGTTGGCAGAACAGGTGGCGGAGTGCATCACCAATCCGGAAGAGACCCGGAAACAGGAAGCAGAGATCCACCGGTTGCAGGAGGAGGTGGATAACTTGAAGGCAACTCTTTTTGCCTATCGGGAAGACGTGACGGCCGCCCGGGAGATGGCGGAGGAGACTCGGAAGATAGCCGAGCAGATCAAGGCGGTCCTGGGAGAGACCGGAACGGCCGCCACCAAAGCGAAGCTCTTCGACGAGAAGATCCACGAAGAGAAGAAACTATCCGGTTCCCGGATGGTCCGGATTCTCGCCGACTTTGCTGAGCAGGTGGAGACGGCAATGGTGGAGGGGCGGAAGGCTGCGGACCGGATCGAGGAAAGCAGCCGGAAGCTGACTGGAGCGACGTGCGACAAAGGGATTCATCTTTCGGATATCTCGCTACCGGATCTCTTTCCGGACGCGACTATTGCGAAGGATAGGAAGGATTGGACTCTTGAGTCCAAGAAGTCTGCACGGACTGGGACTCCGGGCACGAGACCGGATATCACCATCGACCTGGAGTCTTCACCCGGATCTAATCCTGCGGAGGGGGAACGGGTCCGGAACTTGAGTGAAGTCTTCGAGGAGCTGGTTCCGGAGGTCGGAAGCCCGACAATAGGATCTAGGGTTGTAGAGTAGATAGGATTTTGATTTCAGTTAGGAGTAGGAGCGGATCCGGCTCAACAGTATTAGGTTAGACCGGAAGTTAGATTAGGGTGGCGGCGGACCCCTACGGGTTTTCCGCTCCTTTTTGTGCTTTTAGGGTTTTGACCCTTTGTATATAAATCGGTTCCTAAGATGGGAATTGGGAGTTTTTCATTTTGCAAACTTCTTGTACCTTTCTCTTCTCCTCATTGTGTGTCTCTCTCTAGCGCGACAAGATTGTATGATGTGGAGTTAGGATAGTACGAGCCGGTTTGCGAGTGATTTCTCCCCTTGGTGTTTCTTTTCCGATCCAAGGTGCATGTGAGTAGGTATCGAAGAGTTGGGAGTGAACTTAGTTCCTCAGCACGTCTAGAGTTTGAGATTCCGGGTGAGAAAGCCGTTGTTAGGCTAGGCGGGTAGGGAGGGATTCCTTAGCTGCGCTAGAACTCCCGGGTGGGAAATCCGGTTGAGTGTCCGATCTCCTGTGAGGTCTCACCACCCGTATGGGTAACGGAAGAACTTTAGTTGATGTTGGAACGGATGGGTGTACTTGTAACCACCTGTCTTCGCACGGATCGGAAGTAGCATCAAGGTCGTTGTAGTACGAGAGGGTCGAGTGTGGGGTCTTTGTGTGACCTACGACCCGGATTTCTATTTGGGTTGTTGTGAAGGACCAAACCGGATCCGGATTAGCTTAGGAGTTTAGGAAGTAGGACAGTGGGTCTTCAGCCACTATAAGTCACGGAAGGAGTGGTGGGCCTACCACTCTCAAAATTAAGCAGCGACCCCTCTGATGGTAAAACAGAGGCAAAACTAAACCGGATAGGATTACGGATACATGATGACCATCCGGACCGGATTGGTCAGGACGGATTTCCAGGACCGGAAGTTGTGAGATCCTGGGATTTGGGTATTTGTATGGACCGGATAGTAAGTAGGACCGGAAGAAGGAGTAATCCGGTCTGTAGTTATCCGGTGTGGTGGTATTTCTGGTTCTAGATCTAGGACCGGAAAGTAAGATTGGGATACTGACTTAGCTTAACTGCTTAATAGAGCTAGATACTTCACAGGATCTCGTGGGTTCGATCTTTAGAGTCACTTAGTTATACTCTAGAGCGATTTTTGTGAGTATAATGGGGAATTGACTTGCCCTGTGCTGCGACAAAACCCTTACTAGATGTAAGCACTGTCATTAATACCATTTTATGTATATGTATAGAAAGTTAGAAATAAGTGGGGTACAAATAATTTTCAATTAGAAATGAAATTACAAAAAAGATGAAGGCTACATCTTGAAATACTAATTTGTTGAAGATTTTAAATTCCATGAGCAAGTGAACTAAACCTTGAATTCAACCATTGTTTATTAAAATACAACTACAAATCTCAATTCTTGTTTCTATGAAGTAGATGATACTCAAAACTTATCTACGGTGATAGTCCTTTAAATAATATGAACAATTCCACATCAAAAAAGAATTCATTAGAATTGTCAATCCTAAATTCTAAAACTATATACCACTAAATCTAGCCTCCAAATAGTTCAAGCCAGGCATAAGGAACATCATTTTATTACTTCAAGAAAATGTACTCATCAACAACAAAAACATCAAGCACTTTCAAATTTGATTGAATATGTTTCTATCTTACGTTGAAATTTTCAAACCCAATAATTTGTCTTCATTGAGTTTCTTTTCCTTTCAAAAGTTGTAATTTCGTTTTTGGTTGTCCTCAACAACTCAAAATTCAAACCTATGAGTTCTTCTATACAGATGATGTCTTTCGTGGACATAGGAAAAGGACAAACTCCTAGCAGTGAAACTTGTGTAGGATATTGAGGAATAGCAACAGGTCATGTACTCATTGTATTTGAGAAACTTTGATAATTTAGAGAAAGACTGCTAGATCTTTCTTCTACATCGATGTTGGGACCTTAGGAACCATCACCTACACCTTGTCGCTGGTGAACCGAAGGTTTAATTATTAGGCCATACAATTTTTTATTTTTAGTTGGCAAGTCCCATTTTTCTCTTCTATCCATCTCTATAATAGTCATTGTAGCAACTTTGGCCCAATTAATTTTAATTTTTTTTCTCAACAATGTAGCCCTTTACAATTCAACCTTGCACTTCATTGTTTGTTAGTTGTTACTTCTTTTGTTCCAAACATTTTCCAACATATATTCAACAAACCTATGTTGTCTGACTAAGGCAAATGGGGAGAAGTGAGTCTTAAGCCTTTCTATTCGAAAAGGAAAAACACATCTTTGTGGGTGACATGTTCTGTAGTCAACTACTTCCTTGGATTGAAGCCAAAGTTGTGTATCTTTCTAACGTTGAAAAAAACTCATCTAGGTCAATCCAAGCCATCTTTGGCCAATCTTTGAGAGACTTCCATTCAGTCTTCATCATCTATAAAAGAACAGTAAGCTAAAACTACTTAAAAATTTTAGACTAAGCAAACTAAAAATGCTTAAAATTTTAGACTAAGCAAATAGTAGATGCTTCAAGAAGTAGTTGATACAAGGTAAGTTAAGGAATACCAAACTGCTACATTGTTCAAAGTTGCAAAGTTCTAACAAATTTGACTATTAAGATTCTTGAATCCTTGAAGATAAATTTTCAAATTAGTAACAAAAAAGGCAATTTGGTTCAAGGGCAAAGGAAAGCGGAAAAGAAACATACCCAAGTTTCTAGCAGCCTCAAACTATGTGGCGCAGTTGGGATATACACAAAGGAAGAGAATGGAAAAAATTGCAAATTAGTCATGGCGTCATACACAAGGATAGTAGAAACCTTCCTCTCCAAACACACAAACATGATGGAAACAACCATCTTTGAAGACAGAGGTGTAAGATGACAGAACAAAATCTAAAGAAATAGTAAATTTTGTAGCACCAAAAAGGGATTCTAAATGTGGACAATATACAAGCATCAATGGGAAAAAATTCAAACAAAGCCAATTTTTAATTAATGCCCAAGAGAATGCTCAGTTAAAGTTGACAATGAAAGAAAATCCAAATATAGATGATTCTTTTCGCCTTAAATAAGATATAAACAAGTTGAACCCAAAAGGCATCCTGACAGCCTAAACCCTCAACCCTAAAATCTGGCCCTAAATTGATTTCAAATATACAATAAAAAAAGTCAACCAAGTCACATTCCCACCTCAATAAAATAATTCCAAAATAGTACTCCATATGTTCTATTGCATGCAACTACAATAGCCGGCATTAAGGACTATAGTCTTATTCTAGTAAAATAATGCTTTTGGTCCCTTTGAGTGTGCTTACATCCTCATGAATCCCTTGAAGGTTGAATTCAACACCCCATTTTTAATCATGACCTTAATCAAACAACATCAAAAAATGATCCGACCTTCAGTGCCTTCAATGTGCATATCACATATTGCAATGGTCATGACCTTACAATAAGTGGAATCATAGACATGGCAAGCAATAGTTGTCCATAATTTCACCCTCTTGACATGATTGAACATGACAAAAAAATTCTCAAGGTTACTGCCTGGTTGCATTCATCATACAAGATCTACTCTACTTTCGAGATCCATCTACAAGTATCTTGAATAAATAGACTTTGTCTTGCCCTTGTCTTGGAAATATACTATTATGGATGTATTCCATTTTGGCAAGTCCCTTCATGTCAAGAATTTGATCAATCTCGCCTACACTCTTATTACTTCAAAAAGAAGATATGATGTTGTGTACATTGGGCGAGTTGAGGAACTTAAATTTGTTCATGACATTCTCTAACGCATTGCCATGAAGCATCTCCTTTAGTCCAGACCCATCATGAATGAGGAATGTGTCAAGGAACTCCTTATTGGCTGCCATGATAATTGCGAAAGTTTTGATTGTTGGAGTCCTAGCCACTCTGTTAGCAATCAACCCAATAATTGCTTCAAGAGATTTTCTACATTGATTGTTAGCAAATGAGTGCGAATGAACACCCAAATGGATGCATGTACGTGACAAATCTTCAGTTCTAAATACATAACAAAATTCGCGAGTTACATATACTAAGACAAGTAGAAGGTTGTCTACAAACTTTATAGAACATAGTAGAGTTAGGGGGAGGAATTTGACCTATACTAAAAGGATGTTTAGTGATCCCAATCCACTCAATGTCATTGCGTTTCGAAGCTTGTGTACGATACACTACAAGAATATAGGCATTCTATGACTACGTAAATGACTACGTTTTCAGTCATTTCGGATATATATGACTGCCTGTGAAAATGGGGCTCCGTAGTCATTGTAGACGAGTCCTTTAGGACATGACTACATTCTTAATATCACCATCCGTCATCGTACAAGGAAAGTTTTGGATGAATTATTCCTACGTGGCCTCTGACGTGTTCAGGTCTGCATGACGTGGCACTTGGGTTCGTTAGTCATAGTGTAGTCATTTTTTAGTCCCACTGTAGTTGAGTTCTGATGGTGGGCCCCACTTAGTCCACATGGCAATTGCTGGTAGGCGGTTCAATCCAATGTTCAGACATTCAGATGGACAACAAGTTCTGGTGTAGTTATTCCCTAGTAGGGATTCAATTGAACTACAGTGATGTCATTGTGTATTGTTGCAATTGCAACTGCAGCTTAGTGAAGTGGTAGTTAAACAGTAGTCAGTCTCCTATGCTTAAGTGCTACTGCAGTTGCACCTGAGTTGCATCTCAGTTATATTTCAATACTAGGGTTGACAACGTAATGAAGCTTAGAAGCTGTTTTAGTATGATGTGGTTGTATAGCTCAGCATTTGCTTTCATGAAAATGATAGAAAATTGATAGCCAAGTAAGCCAACCAACATGAGAACTATTGAGAAGAAAAATAGTTGTACAAGCAATGGATGCACATACCATTACAAAATGGAAGACAACTAAAGCATTTTGTCAATGTCTACATCCATGATTGCATTTCTCTGAATTATTACACACAAGGTTTTGCGAGAATTCAAGGCATTGACCACTCTAAAATCAAAATACGTGCCCTCTTCCTTTAGAAGTACGACAATTCTGTACTATAGAGGGCTATCAGTCTTGCATGCAAATGTTACACTACACTTACACCAGCAGCGAAGTAATCTCATGGGTTCAACTTTATGTACTTGGAATCCCAAATGACGTTTCCACCTTGAACGTCGTGCATTACTTCTTGGTCAGCCTCCGGCTTGGGAAACATCAACGACACCTTCGGTTGCGAAACCTCCCGCACGTCCACTCTAAACCAACCATCCGGAATGAGCATGCCATGGAACTTATCTATCCCTCCTATACCGCTGATTCTTCCCAAAGCCACCTTCTGCCGAGTGGATCGTGGATTGACGAGGTACACATTGTCATATAAGCTGAGCTGAAAGATAGATTTGTTTTGTTAGATACAGGAAGTACTCTTGCCCGTGGGACCTTCAAAACATACTTCTCATTGCCAATGTAGTCATTTATACAATAAATAACTAAAAATTGACTAACAACTTCCCCAGTTGAGTCACATATGAGGACTGGATGAGGATAATGCAACTACCAAATGACTAGGCAATCATTCCTGAGTCATACAATTGAAACAACATTGACCTCAGCCTTCTAATTCCCCAAATGAAATTTGTGTACTCCAACACATTCAGGCTTCAACATCTCACCTTTTTTTTGGAAGAGTCACGGTTCTTGTCCTCTGTCGCTGTCGTCTTTGCCCTTGTCTCTCTTTTCCGTGCCTTCAACAAATACACACAAATTTTTTGTTAGAATTGAAAACAATTAGAAGGTGAGGGGACACGAATGAGCTTGAACCTTGTGGTCCATAAGTCCCCTCACCTTCCTCTGTAAGCGCATTGTCACTGAGATCTGAATTCTGTGTCAAATCATGCCCTTGAACTGCATTGTTCTGCACATGTGAAGCATTTTGTGCATGGAACTCCTTCACATCTTGTCGCAGCACAGGGCAGGTCAATTCCCCATTATACTCACAAAAATCGCTCTAGAGTATAACTAAGTGACTCTAAAGATCGAACCCACGAGATCTTGTGAAGTATCTAGCTCTATTAAGCAGTTAAGCTAAGTCAGTATCCCAATCTTACTTTCCGGTCCTAGATCTAGAACCAGAAATACCACCACACCGGATAACTACAGACCGGATTACTCCTTCTTCCGGTCCTACTTACTATCCGGTCCATACAAATACCCAAATCCCAGGATCTCACAACTTCCGGTCCTGGAAATCCGTCCTGACCAATCCGGTCCGGATGGTCATCATGTATCCGTAATCCTATCCGGTTTAGTTTTGCCTCTGTTTTACCATCAGAGGGGTCGCCGCTTAATTTTGAGAGTGGTAGGCCCACCACTCCTTCCGTGACTTATAGTGGCTGAAGACCCACTGTCCTACTTCCTAAACTCCTAAGCTAATCCGGATCCGGTTTGGTCCTTCACAACAACCCAGATAGCAATCCGGGTTGTAGGTCACACAAAGACCCCACACTCGACCCTCTCGTACTACAACGACCTTGATGCTACTCCCGATCCGTGCGAAGACAGGTGGTTACAAGTACACCCATCCGTTCCAACATCAACTAAAGTTCTTCCGTTACCCATACGGGTGGTGAGACCTCACAGGAGATCGGACATTCAACCGGATTTCCCACCCGGGAGTTCTAGCGCAGCTAAGGAATCCCTCCCTACCCGCCTAGCCTAACAACGGCTTTCTCACCCGGAATCTCAAACTCTAGACGTGCTGAGGAACTAAGTTCACTCCCAACTCTTCGATACCTACTCACATGCACCTTGGATCGGAAAAGAAACACCAAGGGGAGAAATCACTCGCAAACCGGCTCGTACTATCCTAACTCCACATCATACAATCTTGTCGCGCTAGAGAGAGACACACAATGAGGAGAAGAGAAAGGTACAAGAAGTTTGCAAAATGAAAAACTCCCAATTCCCATCGCGGGAACCGATTTATATACAAAGGGTCAAAACCCTAAAAGCACAAAAAGGAGCGGAAAACCCGTAGGGGTCCGCCGCCACCCTAATCTAACTTTCGGTCTAACCTAATACTGTTGAGCCGGATCCGCTCCTACTCCTAACTGAAATCAAAATCCTATCTACTCTACAACCCTAGATCCTATTGTCGGGCTTCCGACCTCCGGAACCAGCTCCTCGAAGACTTCACTCAAGTTCCGGACCCGTTCCCCCTCCGCAGGATTAGATCCGGGTGAAGACTCCAGGTCGATGGTGATATCCGGTCTCGTGCCCGGAGTCCCAGTCCGTGCAGACTTCTTGGACTCAAGAGTCCAATCCTTCCTATCCTTCGCAATAGTCGCGTCCGGAAAGAGATCCGGTAGCGAGATATCCGAAAGATGAATCCCTTTGTCGCACGTCGCTCCAGTCAGCTTCCGGCTGCTTTCCTCGATCCGGTCCGCAGCCTTCCGCCCCTCCACCATTGCCGTCTCCACCTGCTCAGCAAAGTCGGCGAGAATCCGGACCATCCGGGAACCGGATAGTTTCTTCTCTTCGTGGATCTTCTCGTCGAAGAGCTTCGCTTTGGTGGCGGCCGTTCCGGTCTCTCCCAGGACCGCCTTGATCTGCTCGGCTATCTTCCGAGTCTCCTCCGCCATCTCCCGGGCGGCCGTCACGTCTTCCCGATAGGCAAAAAGAGTTGCCTTCAAGTTATCCACCTCCTCCTGCAACCGGTGGATCTCTGCTTCCTGTTTCCGGGTCTCTTCCGGATTGGTGATGCACTCCGCCACCTGTTCTGCCAACTTGCTGTCCGGTGGCGCACCTACCAACTTTCCGATCGCCGCAAGCGTCCTGTGCTTGACCTCCCAATCCGCCCTGATGTTGCAGAGGACGTTGATAAGACCGTTGAACGGATCTTGCATTTCCGGGTCTCCCCCGGAAACGGTCTTCTCGGCTTCCGGTTTCTCTTCCGGGGCCGGTCTGTCTTGACCGGGAGGCGTCCCGCGCTTGTGTGGAGGCGTCAACTTCTGTCGCTTGATCGGCGGCATCGGCTCCTCCTCTTCCTCGCTCGACTCCTATTCTGACCCGGAATCGGATTCGGCCTCATCATCCGTTTCCGACTCCCCATACTTCAGGAGGACTTCCTGAGTCTTCCACACCTTCTCCTCCGTGTCGGTGAGGACTTGGTGTTCCCGATAGAGGTGGAAGAGGTAAGGGCACACTAGAGTGGCCCTTTTCTTCCCAACCCTACTAACGAGCTGGGCCACGAGATCGGAAATGATTCGTGCCCAGTCCACTTTCCAGGTACCACTTAGGGCACCGAAAATGGTGTTGCCGAGGGTGATCGTCACCCTGGTCGGCTTTTCTGGGTGAAGAACCGGAACCAGGAATTGCAGGAGCCGACGGTGTCGGTCATCCACGCAATCCTCGATCGCGTATCCGTCCTTCGGGTTGACGGCTCCCTGGAACTTCCCTCGGACAAACTCATCCTTCCGGTTCGCCATCCCCAAACCTCCTGCCCGGAAACCGTAAACCGCTCTCCACATTCCCTCGTTCCAGCTGACGGGAGTTCCTCTCACGGTGTTGTCAAACTGGTTGGACAACTTTCCGAGGAGCTCCTTGACCATTCTCTCCTCCCTAAAACCCCAGGGTTTCTCGGCAAACCCTAGGCAACCCATGGATTTGAGATCCTCCATGAGTTGAGACTTTTCCGGCTCTGTGGAGGGAATAACCGGAATGACTTTCCGGAGTTTCACCTCGCCTCCAGAGGGACTCGCTTGTCTCGACCTACGTAGCGGCGGCATTCCCACTCCAATCTATCTCACTCTCTCCTAGCCGCATGTCCCGTTCCTCACATTCTCTCTCCGATCTCAACCGGAATCAAAACGAAAAGAACACAAACGCACAAACGCCAAAAACTCAACCGCGCACGCTCAAGGTCGAGTTTCTAAAAGGGGGTGCAACAGTGAAAGCTCCTCCTTTTATAGTCCTTGGACCCTTTCCGGTTTGTCATCATGAATCCGGTTAATCATCATAATCCGGTCCTAGACCTAATCCGTGTTGCATTCCGTTTCCGTCATTAGTTACTCCTGACCGGATTAGATCCAAGAAGCCCACTACTTCGCATTCCGTGCTAATTTTGAGTTTTCCTTCTCCACCTTATCGGATCCGGTTCCCTAATGACTAGTTTCCGTTCCTATTTTGGTGTATACTAAGAAAATCAAAATTTTAAGCTGCGACAGGTTTAGAGATTGTCGCAGCTTAGAATTTTGATTTTCTTAGTATACACCCAAATAGGAACGGAAACTAGTCATTAGCTAACCGGATCCGATTAGGTGGGGAAGGAAAACTCAGAATTAGCACGGAACGTGAAGTAGTGGGCTTCTTAGATCTAATCTGGTCAGGAGTAACTAACGACGGAAACGGAATGCAACACGGATTAGGTCTAGGACCGGATGATGATGATGAACCGGATTATGATGACAAACCGGAAAGGGTCCAGGGACTATATAAGGAGGAGCTTTCACTGTTGCACCCCCTTTTAGAAACTCGACCTTGAGCGCGCGGTTGAGTTTTTGTCGTTTGTGCGTCTGTGCGTTTGTGTTCTGTTCGTTTTGATTCCGGTTGAGATCGGAGAGAGGAAGTGAGGAACGGGACGTGCGGCTAGGAGAGAGTGAGGTAGATGTGAGTGGGAATGCCTCAGCTACGTAGGTCGAGACAAGCGAGTCCCTCTGGAGGCGAGGTGAAGCTCCGGAAAGTCATTCCGGTTATTCCCTCCACAAAGCCGGAAAAGTCTCAACTCATGGATGATCTCAAATCCATGGGTTGCCTCGGGTTTGCCGAGAAACCTTGGGGTTTTAGGGAGGAGAGAATGGTCAAGGAGCTCCTCGGAAAGTTGTCCAACCAGTTTGACAACACCGTGAGGGGAACTCCCGTCAGCTGGAACGAGGGAATGTGGAGAGCGGTTTACGGTTTACGGGCAGGAGGTTTGGGAATGGCGAGCCGGAAGGATGAGTTTGTCCGAGGGAAGTTCAAGGGAGCCGTCAACCCGAAGGACGGATACGCGGTCGAGGATTGCTTGGATGACCGACACCGTCGGCTCCTGCAATTCTTGGTTCCGGTTCTTCACCCGGAAAAGCCGACCAGGGTGACGATCACCCTCGGCAACACCATTTTCGGTGCCCTCAGTGGTACCCGGAAAGTGGACTGGGCACGGATCATTTCCGATCTCGTGGCCCAGCTTGTTAGTAGGGTTGGGAAGAAAAGGGCCACTCCAGTGTGCCCTTATCTCTTCCACCTCTATCGGGAGAACCAAGTCCTCACCGACATAGAGGAGAGGGCGTGGAAGACGCAGGAAGTGCTCCTGAAGTATGGGGAGTCGGAGACGGATGACGAGGCGGAATCCGATTCCGGGTCAGACCGAGAGTCGAGCGAGGAAGAGGAGGAGCCGATGCCGCCGATCAAGCGACAGAAGCTGACGCCTCCACACAAGCGCGGGACGCCTCCCGGTCAAGACAAACCGGCCCCGGAGGAGAAACCGGAAGCCGAGAAGACCAATTCCGGGGGAGATCCGGATATGCAAGATCCGTTCAACGGTCTGATCAACGTCCTCTGCAACATCAGGGCGGATTGGGAGGTCAAGCACAGGACGCTTGCGGCAATCGGCAAGTTGGTGGGTGCGGCACCAGACAGCAAATTGGCGGAACAAGTGGCGCAATGCATCACGAATCCGGAAGAGACCCGGAAGCAGGAAGCAGAGATCCGCCGGTTGCAGGAGGAGGTAGATAAACTGAAGGCAACACTTTTTGCCTATCAGGAAGACGTGACGGCCGCTCGGGAGATGGCGGAGGAGACTCGGAAGGTGGCCGAGCAGATCAAGGCGGTCTTGGGAGAGACCGGAACGGCAGCGGCCAAGGCGAAGCTCTTCGACGAGAAGATCCACGAAGAGAAGAAACTATCCGGTTCCCGGATGGTCCGGATTCTCGCGGACTTCGCTGAGCAGGTGGAGACGACAATGGTGGAGGGGCGGAAGGCAGCGGACCGGATCGAGGAGAGCAGCCGGAAGCTGACGGGAGCGACGTGCGACAAAGGTATTCACCTTTCGGACATCTCTCTACCGGATCTCTTTCCGGACGCGACTATGGCGAAGGACAGGAAGGATTGGACTCCTGAGTCCAAGAAGTCTGCACGGATTGGGACTCCGGGCACGAGACCGGATATCACCATCGACCTGGAGTCTCCACCCGGACCGAATCCTGCGGAGGGGGAACGGGTCCGGAATTTGAGTGAAGTCTTCGAGGAGCTAGTCCCGGAGACCGGAAGCCCGACGATAGGATCTAGAGTTGTAGGGTAGATAGGATTTTAATTTCAGTTAGGAGTAGGAGCGGATCCGGATCCGGATCCGGCTCAACAGTATTAGGTTAGACCGAAAGTTAGATTAAGGTGGCGGCGGACCCCCACGGGTTTTCCGCTCCTTTTTGTGCTTTTAGGGTTTTGACCCTTTGTATATAAATCGGTTCCTAAGATGGGAATTGGGAGTTTTTTCATTTTGCAAACTTCTTGTACCTTTCTATTCTCTTCGTTGTGTATCTCTCTCCAGCGCGACAGGATTGTATGATGTGGAGTTAGGATAGTACGAGTTGGTTGGCAAGTGATTTCTCCCCTGGGTGTTTATTTTCCGATCCTAGGTGCATGTGATTAGGTACCGAAGAGTTGGGAGTGAACTTAGTTCCTCAGCACGTCTAGAGTTTGAGATTCCGGGTGAGAAAGCCGTTGTTAGGCTAGGCGGGTAGGGAGGGATTCCTTAGCTGCGCTAGAACTCCCGGGTGGGAAATCCGGTTGAGTGTCCGATCTCCTGTGAGGTCTCACCACCCGTATGGGTAACGGAAGAACTTTAGTTGATGTTGGAACGGATGGGTGTACTTGTAACCACCTATCTTCGCACGGATCGGAAGTAGCATCAAGGTCGTTGTAGTACGAGAGGGTCGAGTGTGGGGTCTTTGTGTGACCTACGACCCGGATTTCTATTTGGGTTGTTGTGAAGGACCAAACCGGATCCGGATTAGCTTAGGAGTTTAGAAGGTAGGACAGTGGGTCTTCAGCCACTATAAGTCACGGAAGGAATGGTGGGCCTACCACTCTCAAAATTAAGCGGCGACCCCTCTGATGGTGAAACAGAGGCAAAACCAAACCGGATAGGATTACGGGTACAGGATGACCATTCCGACCGGATTGGTCAGGACGGATTTCCAGGATCAGAAATTGTGAGATCCTAGGATTTGGGTATTTGTATGGACCGGATAGTTAGTAGGACCGGAAGAAGGAGTAATCCGGTCTGTAGTTATCCGGTGTGGTGGTATTTCTGGTTCTAGATCTAGGACCGGAAAGTAAGATTGGGATACTGACTGAGCTTAACTGCTTAATAGAGCTAGATACTTCACAGGATCTCGTGGGTTCGATCTTTAGAGTCACTTAGTTATACTCTAGAGCGATTTTTGTGAGTATAATGGGGAATTGACCTGCCCTGTGCTGCGACAGAGATCTAAAGTTCTTTTTTGTCTTTGCAGTTGAAGATTCTATAAGGGAAAGTAGGTACAGCCAAAACTACAGATGACAAGGCTTTTGTATTTAAGTTGCTACTTTTGAAACAAGATGAGTTAGAAGTTGTGGACGATGACTTGGATGCAATGATGTACAAGGTGGACATTGCTAACTCATTATGTGACAATTTGAGGAAGATTGCTTATCAAGGGGAGCAAGTGCTCACAAACACCCAATCAAAAGACCATGACCTTGAAAATGCAATTGTGTGAGCTAGCATGTAGCTTACCAAATTTGGTGTTGAACGTGAAGCATTGTCTATTCAAGCAGCAAAAATGCGTCTTGGAGGAGGAATGTCATTGTGGCCAAAATCCATCTTCCACCTTGTTGTTCTTGAATTGGTTTTAGATTCATCTTACTATGTCATTCATCTAACACCCTATGGTTGTTGCAAACATTGGTACAATTGCAATGATGTTTTTCTTACTAGCTGCAAGCATCGTTATCACCCTGCATGTTTGATAGAGTATTTGCAAACACACACCAAAGATTTGGTATGTAATGAGAGACTCCATCCCAATTGGTCGTCAAGTTGGGGCATTTGTGAGCTTGATGATGATTTGAAGCAATTGGCATGTGACTTGAATTTAGAAACTGTATGGAAAGAAACAATCCAAGCATTGAAGGATTCAATGAAGTCAAACTCTGCCATTGAAGCAAGTGAGTTTCATTTTGCATTCATAAATTTTTGTATATCATATTCATTGTATGAAAAGCAATTTTTTGGAATTTTGGTTTTTGAAAGATTTGTTACCTTTGCTTTCTTTAGGACTATATTACTTTCAAAAGAGCCTTCCGCTTGGATATAGGAGTATTGTGCTCCTGCATATGGTGATGCCCTTCAAAAAGCAATACAATGCTTTTCAAACAACATTTTTCAAATTACTACTTTTGAAAAGATGTTTTTTTCTACAGTGAAGGATTCCATTGCTTTTTCAAAGAAGTTTCCTTCTCCTTTGAAGGACCCCACTACTTTAAAAAATATTATTCCTTGTCCTTTTAAGGACTCTAGTCCTTCTACAATGAATTCAATGCTTTCAAAGGGACTACCAGTCTTATTAAAATGATTTTGTTTCTCTTAAAAAGAATTTTTTTGTTTTTTCTTGAGACTAGACTTGTATGATTAGTAAGCATTGCGTGTTTTGCAATGACAAGCAAGTTTTTAAAACAAATTATTTGCTTCTGTGAAGTAATGTTGCTTTTCATGACATGTCCTATTTTTTTGATCTTGCAGACAAGATTTCCATTGAGACTACACAGTTGCATACTAAATTGGGATCCACAAGTGCTTAAAAATTTGTACAAAGAAGGCACACTCTTGGAATTGCAGACAATAAGATTTTGTTAGCCCATCTAGCTACTACATCAATTGCAAGGATGATTTGTTCTCTTACATTTTGCCAAGTCAAAGTACATACAAAGCACTATGTCATTCCCCTATTGTAGACTTCACTACAATAGAAAATGATAATTATGAGATAGATTCTCCATACAAGAGTTTTGTGATGCATAAAGTTCTTTTCTAATTTCTTGAATCCAACATTGATCTTAGAAGTGAAGAATTGGGCGGAACTTGTAAGTTCCGACAACCCTTCACAAGCTCCTCAGATACCATCCAATGAAGCTGATGGCTTTGAAAAAGAATTATACCAAAATATTGAATCTCCTCCACTAGGTACTTCAAGTAACCCTTAAACTTTTTGGAATTGTTTGGTGCCTTTAGGATACTCATTGCATTATATATTTTTGGATGCACTATCTTTTTTTTATTGTTCATTTGATTGATTCAATAACTAGATGGATAGATTACATTTATTTTGGAAGTAGTTTATGTTTTAGAGGCCAAAGATTTAACTTCAGGTAACTTGTTCATGTTATGGTTTGGTTGGTTATTGCGGCTAAGAGTATTAGCTTCAATGCTATAATCCTCACTTACGATATGAATATTACAATCTCCTTGTCTTCTGAGTTGTTAGAAATTTGCAAGTGAATTCATACAAGTTTTCTTAAGTTGTTTCATTTCAAGTTTAGATAAATTTCAAATATAGTCTTCTGGAGGTCTAAAAACTATAAAGATCTTGATTTTTTTATAAAAGAACTATTGTACTTAGTTGCTCATTTCTATATGAGTTTTGATATGGTTGATTGCCTCTATGTGTAGAGATTGATTTGGAAGATAAGATTGACAACAAAAATATTGGAATGGAAGCTATTTTCACAGATTTCATTAGCAATAATCCTTTAGGTCAGTCTTCCATTAGTTTCAAATGTTGTTAAATCCTGTTTCATTTCAATGAATCCAAATCAATTCTTGGGATCAACAAATCTATATATAAGTTAGTGGTATGTTGCATATCACTCTTATTGAATAGTTTATTTTTTTCATTTGCAAGTTTACAGCACTTACGACACAATGATGGAGAGAAATATTTTGAAGCTCAGATACCAGAGAAATTAAGCCCACAAGAAATCAAAAGATAGAGTAGTGACATTGTAGTGGAATCTTTAGTTAAAAAATTAAAAGTGAGTATTAGAAATGGATTTGATGATGTATATGAGCCAAGGAAAGTAACCGCACTCCAAGACTTGACAAATGTCAAAGGAAAGAAAGGCAGTAGCAAATGGGTTCCAACAACAAAAAAACCAATAAAATGTTAGGGTGTTCGTGCACAAAGGAAGGAGAGGAGTTTTACCCTTTGTCCTAGGGATCAAAAGAGCTCTTAATACTTCAAATTGGTTGCCTTGAACCCTATTTAGTTCAAGAATTGTCCTTACTTTGATTTCTAAATTTCATTTTAGAAGTTGCTCTAAGATTGTTTGATACTTGGTTATTGTGTATATAATATTGTTTTTCTCTTCTTTTTTTGAATTATAATTCTTTTTAGTTTTATAAGACTCTATTATTATTAAAACTTGAGTGTAGGAGAAAGTACCTGGAATTGCAAATTGCAACATAATGGATGCTTTCTACAATAAGATTGAATTGCTTTTCAAGATTCTTTGCATAGAAATAGATCACTTCAAAAAAATGTGGTGGATGTTTGAAAAGTCTTCATCATACATATATATGTTACTCTTTTTGTTGCATTTGGTTTTTGATGGTAGCCTAGGATAGTCTTGTTGATGTCCGAAACATTTTGTTGGTAGCCTAGTGGAGTTCAATTGATGTCCCTCAAATTCTAGATCTTGTACTAACTTAATTATATTGTATCAGCTCTGTATTTTGTTATTCATACAATTGGTTGCTATAGATATGTCATAACTGTACAAATAAAAAGTCTAGAAGTGGCTACTCAAGTGACCATCCTTGGAAAATATGGTATCCCTTTGAACTCTATATAAAACTATAAAGCTAAACTTTTGAAATAGTGAACATGTACAAGAGGCTAAATTAATGTTTCCTTCAATAGCTCATGCATAAAGTTCCAAATTGAGAGCATGATCAGAAATGGCTTTAGTTGTAAGTGTAGACCCTACTACTATGAGCAACACTTCCAAAATGTTGGTGAGCAAGTTAAAGATCCAGAAGAACTTGAATGTTTTGGAATTCACATGTATGCATGTCTAGAGATAATGCAAAGGCAACTGCAACCACACACATGATTAATTATTTTTCTACTCTCAAAGGAAAGTCAGTCATTACCCAAAGTAAAAAATTCAATGACAACAACTTTCTGTCAGTAAGTTTGACAAAGATTTTAGTCACACGCATGTTAGGTACATCACAGCTCATGAAAATGATGAAATTGACATGTACTGCAAGAAATGGCACACCAATGGTGTATGGATGGAGTACTTGTTACATATATCTTTTGTTCATCAATTTTAGGTTGAAATCCATATCTATAGTTTAATTTTGTATCATGGGCCAATTGTAATACAGAACATCAAAAAAAGATTGTAAAGGGACTTAGAATTCTCTAAACAATTATTTACAGATTACAAGGTCTATGAGAGTTCATAGTACTATATGAATGACTGATTTACAAGTGTGACGGGGGGCAAAGTACAGAAAGTAAAAACATAAGCATAATGTAAGTTTTTGCTTGTGTGAATTCAATTTGGATTTAGGAAACAAGTAACGTACTTCTTCAAATAATATTGTTATAACTCATACCCTAATTACAAGAAAAAGTGACTTACCTTGGGATGAAGTGTTATCAAAATATGAATGGTTGGTCCTCCTTGTCTTTCAAGAGAAAGTAATTTTCCAATATATTCTGTGCTTGATGCTTTTCTGTGAGCAATTTCAGTAGAAGACGCCATTGTAGTAGTACCACTTTGTAATTGGCCTTCTTCAAGTTCAATTTGTTTTCTCCAAATTTTATTGCAGATTCAATGCATCTCACTTCTACACGATTCTCATTATTGTCATTGCTAGATAAGGTTTTTTTAGCCCCTTCTAAGTCCTCCATGAGCATTTTGATTGTTGCACTAGCCACTTCTACATCTCTGCGATGTTGGTCCAAAACAAATTTGAGTCTAATTTTTTGTTCTTCCAAATCTTTGATTTAAACAATGACTATTCGCTCAATGTCAACCTGAAAAGATTGAAGTACATTTAGAAATGCTGGAGTACATTTGGAGGGCATTTCATTAGAATCTCCCGCAAGGGCCTAAAAAACAGACAACAATATAAAAATTAGAAATTCACTAATAATAAAGGAAACAAAGATAAGCCTAGTTGTAATTTCTGGAAAAAAAAAAGTTTAGGATTCTTAATAAAAGAGTAGAAATGCAAATTACATTGCACTTGGAATTTGATCACTTGAAATTTTTGGATTTTGAGTGCATCCATGAGGCATATCTTTAGAGTCAATCATGGCCCTACAGAGGAAAATAACTAAGAAAAAAATAAAAAAAGCATTAGTACTAAAGGAAACAAAGATTATATAGGATTACCTTTGAAATAGAAATTTCTATTTATTTTAGAGAAGTAAAAGGCACAATTACTTTTTACTTGGAATTTCTGAGGTTGATGGGCATTTAGAGTATTGGTTTCGGTCATTTGGTGCGGAGTCCCTAAAAAAAAGATAACAACAACACAGTGTTAGTAACATTTATAATGAAGGAGTAAAAGAATATATAAATCAATTTTGCAAAAATATATGCTTTTTACATAATTTGTAAAACAATGTAAGTTTAAATTACTATGGAGTTGGATGTGGAATTGGAATTTTAGCTGATGGAGTCTCATCATTCACTGGAATGTTTTCCGCTTTTATTCTCTTTGCATGAACCTTCACATAGAAAGTATAAATCAAAACAATCAATAATAAAAGTTAAATAAATGCTCAAAATTCAAGATTTGAAATTAAATGACATTGTGAATAAAAAATACAACAAAATTAAATGGAAAAAAGAACAACATTTCTAAACCTACCCCAGAGGATGTTGTAGGGACCTTGATAGTTTCACTTACATGGCTTTCAATTGGTTTAGTAGGTTGTGTAAGACACACATACTTTCTAGTCTTCACATCAATGGTAATATAAGGGTATGCATATGCATAGTCATTGCAAACCTTAGATAACTATCCTTTTGAGTGCAAAAACCAACCAACTGTGTTCATTGCAAATTGTGCCCAATCCATTGAATCATGGCCATGATGTTCCTCATATAAAAGCCCTTAGCAAAACCTAAGGCCAATGTCGTTGTTTAGGGGCTTATTTGTTTGATGAATACACTTCCATAGCCAAAGAACACAGTCACGGTACCTTGATGTTTTTCCAACTTTATATCCATTGTTTGTTTTTTGATCACCAAAAACATCAATACATTGTTGCTTGGAGATATGAATTTTACAAAGATTTTGACCAAGGACTAGACTGCTACCCATTAGAAGAATTTTGGGGGGTCCAGAAGCCTGTTTCGGGCTTGTTCCCCCACAGCAAGGGGAACAACCCACTATCAAAAAAGAAATTCATTAAAAAATAAAAAAATAAAAAATTTTGGTCAATGACCTGGCAGGGTCTCGGCCATGTTAGACTGCTGCGCTGAACCTATTTCCTGGGTTCGTAGGCTGTGATAACTCGCAGGCATCTAGAGGCCCCAAAAATCTTCTAATGATTTAATCCACATACAACTACAAACCAATCTTTTTGCCATAGTGGAGTTTTCAAATATTGTCATGGCTACTTGATGTACTTGCCATGTATCCTAACAGAGAACATCATCATTGCAGTAAATAACAAATTACATACATAGTCAAGGAACAAGTTTAGAATTGATTCATGGCAAATTAACATTGAAAACATAAAAGGATTTAGATTAGAACTGACCTCAGTTGGGGATACAGATTTTAGTTGGCCCAATCTATTTCAGCTAGGGATTTGGAATTTGGGGAACTTTTCAATAGTCCTTACCTCACATGTACAAGAAATGAAATATTAGTGGTACATTGATGACTCCTCACTTGATAATACAGAATGATAGTAAACCAAAAACAACACATTAAAAATGTGGATAATTAGAAATTAACTTACAACAATTGTTCAATTTAGCCCTACACTTGCATGTTTTAGGACAACAACAAGAAGTACATCAAATTTGCTCCCATCAAAGTCCACAGTGAGCTACCATAGATTTCACTACATTTTCTAACTATTGTTTAGGTGACCACAAGCACTGATTTCAAGTAAAATTTTTTACATGGACCTTAGGCAATAACAAACTATAGCTGAGTCTACCATTTTCATGAAACAATTGCCATTTAAGTTTTAATGAAACAATTCCATGAATGAAAGACTACATATTTTCCAACAATTCAAAAGTTAAATTGTGTCTACCCACCTACTATCTAAAAAAAATACATGTCAAGATTAAAAAAAGCACCTGAATTCAAGGAAATTTACCTCTCGTGGGTCAGTCAATTAAAATCTATGAACCCAAGTACAAAATTAGAAAGATATGAATGTGCACCTTTTGGGCCAATTCTTGAAATGCATGAAGTACATACTTAAAGACTATAATCTGCAACTTTAGTAATGTTTTATTTAGGGACATATACTACTTAAAATCAAAACAAGTAGGACTACCTCTACAATATGCAAAGAGCAGGCATTGTCTTGTATTAGCGGTTTAGTGGTTGGAAAAAGCTACCAAGATGAATGAGCAGCACTACAAGCTGGTTTAGATTACTTTTGTGCCTTACAAAGTTGGTTTTGAATCAGAGCACTCACAAGGTCCTAAACTGCCTCTAAGGCTTTTATAAAACATGTAAAAATTCAAACAATTGGTACACCATTCAAGTTGCCTAACTACAGAGTATAAGCTCATCAGAGTAGAAGTAAACATTCTATCTTTACTTTGTAGAAATTAAGAGAGTTGTGTGCAACTAATGTGACTTGAAGTCACACTATGAATTGTGGTGAATTCAATTTGTAATCACTGAACCCTGAACCTTACATTGGCATTCTAATTGACACACATCTGCGCGCTGTCGTGTTGTAAATAACTATATCATTTAAAAACATCAAAAGATTAACCTTGAGCCCTAGTTCAAGAAAAGGGTTGAGATAGAAAAGGTGGGGGTCGTGGAGAAATCCACGGTCTTGGGTTGTACTACATCTTGTCACTTAGCTCAAGGGGACAGGGTGGCTGGCTGGTTGGCTAGTTATTTCCTGCTTTCACTAGCAGTGCCAAGTTGCAACTGCTCAGACCGAATCAACGAATCCGACAAGATTCGAACCCGGAGCCAACTGGTAGCTAATTGGGGACTTCTCCAGCCAACCAAGTCCGCAACTTGGCGGCCGTTGTTGATCCCAAGGTGGTTTTATACCACTATTGATTGGTTGTTTGGTATATTGATTGACGGAACAATGTTCTTAAGTCTATTTTTTTTTTTATCACATAGGTTACCTTTTGATACAAAAAAGAAAAAGAATATACATTTGATTATTAGTATTTTGATTTTATTATAAAGATAGCTAGTATAGTGTGATTGGAGTATATAAAGCAAAAGTAAGCTTCTTAAAGAAGCTATTAGGTATAGAAATAAAGGAACTGAGTAGTATTGTTTCTCATGTTCTACTTTAAGTTGGTTATAGTTTGGGTTTTAGTATTCGTGGTTATGGATTCACAAGACCCTGACGATTGGCAATTGCCATTATCGCAATTATCGGTTGATCCAAATCAACCATCTTCATCAAGACTGCGTATGCGAGTTGATGCTGGACTTTCTGAACGTCGTGTTCAACCACGAATAGATCTAGATAACCAGCAAACTTTATTGCCAGTTTTGCAATTGGATAAAAAGTCTTTGGTGATCGTTTTGGAATCTGAACCTGTGCTTTCCGAGAACTATCAAATGGTGTTTGAAGGGTGTTTTGAAAACAACGGTGAAGAACAAATGATCACCTGTATTTTCGGTGAAGTAGGCCAACGCCTTTGGCTTCAAGGACCACTCAATCTATTGACCGCGGAACAGAGAGCTAACTACATTGCTGCTTTACTTTTGCGTGTTTTGGAGTTCTTAAGTGTGTAAAGCAAATGATTTTGAAATTAGATTTTGTGGTGTTAAAGTAATGGATTTTAGCCTTTGTTTTAGGATTTTTGGCTACCACCAATTAAATTTTATTCACATTAGATGAAAGTAGTTGATTGTTTACCTTTCTTTTGTTGACTTTGGGATTAGTGGACCCAAAGAGGCATTTGGAATTTAGAATAAGTAGGATTTTAGGGAGCCTATAGGAGATTAGATGCTCACATGAGCTGATGTGGCCCATATGGAAGGAGAAAGGGGGGGAGATTCTTTCCTCTCTCGTGGTCGACATTGGTGTGAGTGTGTGAGTGTGTGGTGTGCTGTAATGCAAAGAACCGAAACTTTGTTCGGTTGCTGTGTGTTGCTAAAGAAGAATTTGAATACAAAATTTGGTGGAGTTATACATAGTGGTGTTGCTCTTTTTTTGGCGGTATTTTCACTTGATTTCAATGTTGTATGTGAATTTTATAGGCTTTTGAGTGAGGAGTAGTCTATTGCTACCCAAAAGGAGGAGCAAAGACTTTGTGCCTCTCCTAGAGTCACAAAAATTGTTAAAACAAAGTGAAAATCAAGTAGAATATAGATCTTGTTGCTAGCTTTCTATCAAGCTATCAAACTTCTCATTACCATGTTTTTATCTCAAGTTATGAAGAGAAAGGCGAAGTAGTGTACTACCGCTAGAATTGCATGTAGGTGATCTTTGAGAGCACATAACTCGTAGGCAGTAGCTTTGTTTCAAGTGAAATTTTGATGCATCAAAGCTTACTGTATTAGCTTTTGAAAGAGCTATCTTTTATCTAAAGTGGAGCTTTAGAACGTTTTAGGTGCCCATTTTAGTACTGCTAATTTAGAAGAAGGTAAAATAGACGATTGGAAGGTTAGAAGGTTGAAGATTGAAGTAAAGAATTGAAGAGTCAAGTGAAGACTTACCTTGCAAGGACCTAGCCTATGTTGTGGCTTGTGGCTCTGTTATTCCAAACCAGATTTGGAGGCTCGTTGTCAATTTGTGTGGTGGGCATGTGGCTTTGTCAATTTTTTGCATTGTAAACCTTGTTTGCGGGTTTGGCCTGACATTGCGTATATGGCCTTACTCCATTTTGTGTCGTGGGCAACGAAGTGGGGTTGATGGCCCACATGGTTGAATCTTATGTCGTTCTCACGGTGAGACTGGATTGATCACCAGTAGACCGTAAATTTGAAAGTTTAGGAGCCACATTCACGAACGGTTTAGCTCGTGGTCTGCCGTCCGTTCTACCCGTCCCGTATCCTGTGGTTTCTTATCCCCTCCTTGGCCCTTGAACCCCTAGAACCATAACAGGATAGGCCAACATGGAGTTGATTCAAGAAAGTTGAAGATTCGAGGTTTGAGGAGACAACGTGTTGAAGATTCGAGGTACAAATGTACGAAAAGACATCATATTGAAGATTCAAGGTTCGAGACAAGATCAAGCTAGAAACCCTACCCTCAAGTCATTTCTAGCAGCAGCTAGAATCCCTGTGATTTCCCAAAGCAAACTCCTCTCAATACGACAGCGCTCTCCAACCATTGATAGAATTCAAGAACTCACTTTCACATGGAGCGGACTACTCACCAAGAATAAATGTAGTTTTGGTAAATTCACAAATGTAATAGTGTACCTCTTTCAAAATGCAAGTGGACGGATTGGAGGGGTTGTATGTTGGATTTAGGCGATACATGATGTGTACTAGCATGGACACTTGAAAGTTATACCAATGCATGTCCTGAACTTCATTTTGCATCTTGAAAGTATAGTTTTCACTAAAATCAATGTAAGAAACAATTGTATCAGAAGGAAAATTCTTGAGAAAAGATTTGAATTCTTGTGCTTGCCATTTTAAAATCTAGTTGTGTATTACAAACTCGAGCAACTTTGCTCTCATGTAATCCAATAGCTCCAACAAACTACTTTGGACATACTCCAACCGACTTGCTTTCTTGTCAATACCATTGGCATCTTTGCCAACCTCCACTCTTGTTAATTTCCTCCATTGTATAACTGCAATGCTCTCCATATTTTCTCTTAGACAGACCTTTAAGTTGTGGACACCACAGTTTGGACAAGCTCTAAGAAGATATTCCCATTGATGGAATTCTGAGTTCAAAGGCTTAGCACAAAAAACTAAACACCACAAATCAAAAACTCGGTTATAAATGCACCTGAAGGCTTGACATCCAATCACATCATGTGGTGTTCCAGGAGGGCGACAAATGTCACACCCACATTGATAGTCATTGTGAACCCCTTGTCCCTTTGCCCTCATGGCACTAATTCCAATACAAAGTTCTTCCATTTCACTATGTTTGAGGCAAACACATGTATTCCATTCTATCGACCTTTTCACAAAGTAAGGCTTTAAGTTGGAAAAGGCTATCAACATGATTTTGATCTTTGGGAAATGTTGCTTGAAACATGTAAAGAAATCCAACTATGCAAGCACAAAAAGGCATAAGTAAATTAGTAGACTAGTTTTGTGAAAACATTCTAGATAAAAATGCCTCTACACTACCATCAAGAATGCGAATTGTCAAAACACGCATAATGTTTCACTGGTCAATGCCTAAAGCCTTGGAAGCTTTTTTTTGACTTCCAAAAGAAGTTGTTGCTAGGTGGCATATCATGTGCTTTGTAGCAATAATTCTTTTGGATTTAGTTTCAACCAAAATGTTTGTTGCCACTCCTTCCTCCAAATTTGAAAGTAGCATATGCTTTTGCTTGACCTCAAAAATGTTTTGCAAGTAATCTGGTAATACAGATTTCAAAAGAAGATGCAAAATCATCTTCTCTAAGACCCATGATTGCTTCTCTAAATCATAGCCTGTTAATGCAGTCTTCAAGTACATGGCACAATCTTGTGCCAACATCCCCATGATACGTTCGTCATTTGATGGCGCTCCCACACACATAGAAGTTGATTCTATCCAAGGAGTAGCAGATTAAGACTCTTGAACTATTGTCTTTAGTTTGAATCTCGAATTTTGCTTATAAAGACGATTCTTTTCTTGAAATGCTTGTAATTCTACTTCATCAAGACCATCAGTTCTACTCTTATACATTTGTATCCTCTTCTTGGCCCCCATCTCAAAGTGTTGGATTTACTAATCAAATTATCTATACAAGAGATTTAATGACAATTGCACAAATTAGACAGCAAGTTTACTACTTCTACACAAATTCAACAATAAGGATTCCTTGAAATGGGAAATGAATGAATCCAAAGACTAGACTAAATAAAAAGACAAAGAAGAACGTGGAATGCAATTAAATCAACCCTACTAAAAGCAAGAATTTCAAAGTATGTAGATGTTTAGAATGTATGGAAGTATATTCAGTACATGTACCAGTTATAGTTCAAATTGAACCCAAGCAGCTACCGGAATTGTACATCGGAGGGGACTGAGACCTTGATCGACTTCATTTTTTGCTCAAAGTGACAATGACATCCAAGTTCACTAAATTTTGGTCTAAGGTACTATTTGTTGGGAAAAGCCTACTAGTAGATGTGTCTTGACTCCTTGTAAACCATTCTTATTGATCAACCCTTGCTCTACATTCACTTCTAGGTGTCTCAAACACAAGAGAAAGACTATTCGCTAATCCAATAGCACGTTCAGGTTCTTGTAATTCTATAACTGTTGCTAAGAAAACAAGTTCTACAATAGGCCCAATGAAAGGATAGTATTGTGGAAGTGTATATTGCACATAAGTTGTAGTACGAGGCTTAAAATATTGTGTTATTTCAATTTGCACTAATGTTTTCTTTGTAATAGTCAACATTTCAATATGCAAATGTAACCATGTACAAGAAGAAACTTTGAATTACAAATCTACAATCTCACAAATTACAAACATGGAAGGGAACAACATGTATGTACAAGAAGTAAGCTCCTTGCTAAAACGAAGCACCTCTCTGTGCACAAGCATAATGATTGGAAAAACTACAATTATCTAAATTCTTGTGAAAAGAACAACTAGGATGCTTCAGTCTCAGGATTATTGAGGAAGGTAATTGCTAGCCATAGATTCCACCTTGCAATAATTTAGCACAAAACAGAAGGCACAGATTACTTCATCTCCAAATTCTCTAAAGCTCCATAATTTCAGAACCTTGAAATTAGCTTCTAATATATCAGATATCATCATATGGTGCTATAAATCTAAAATTATGTCATATAGCTTGTGCAAGAATGGGTTGGCATGAAGTTCATAATAAGAATTCCAAGGTCTTTGCCGGATACAAGAAAAGGCAACCACATTGACATTCCCGCAGTACTTGTATACCTCTAAATTCCTGCAAGACAACATATTCTCTCTAAACTTGGTATCCAAAGGAATTTTCAAAAAGAGCTTGAAGCCAGCTATAGTGTGGAGTTCTTTATGTCAGATGGAAGACTTACAAAAATTAATCTTAAACAATCGCCACCATTGTAGCATAGAGAACGTACAAGTTAACTTTTAGAATGTTTTTGTGCCATGCTTCATAATGTAGACGTCAACTTAGTTTTATTAGAACGAATTTGTGCTCCATTTTATAAGCACATACATTCATAATTTACATTCATCTATTGGAAGTTTAGATGATAATTGAATGATTTATGCAATATTCATTGATGAAAGGGCTGAAAATTGTCAGTGTTTGGTCATTAGACTACTTTTGTTTGCTTTTTGGAGATGAGTTTGATACTCAAATAGTCAAGATTGGCCAAATTTAACAAAATAATAGTACTATTACATACTACAAGGTTTTTGAAAGAGCATTTAGAGTTGTAGATATCAACACTAATGTCAAGTTCAATATATGAACTATTTACCTTTTTTTTCATTCTATTCAAAAAGTTCTCTAAATTGCACTAAACCTATAACCAATTTTCAAAATATAATAGAAATCCATGTGAGTTGATTTCATATAATAAATTTCTCATGAAGATTTCTATTACTATATTTTACTACACAATATGTATGCAATACATATACAAGAATTGGATTGCTCAACCAAGAATTGCTTCAATATATAAAGATTTTTTTTCCTATTTGATATTATTCATATTCATTGTTAATGATGCACTATGTATTTGTGAGAATAGAACTATTTTCTTTAGTTTTTTTTCTAAATTTGTATAAATCAAGATCTCTTCAAATGATATGAAGATGAAGTACGGTAGATTTTGTTTATTTGTATATTTTTTTCTATATAAATCTATCATGTATAAAAAAATCTATGATATGTATGTGTGTGTGTGTATATATATATAAAGATGTAGGTAAAGATCTGTGGATCCCTAACATTTGTTATCTTTAAGGAAGTTTTAGTAATAAAAGAATTGATATACATGTAGATTAAAAAACATACTATAATATGAGTAATTTAGAATCCAAAATAAACTAAATTCATAATGTATAAGCTTCTGTTTAGTTCAAATTATTGCATACAAACTACTTTAAGAATGAATATAACTTATAAAATGTCCTTACAATGTTTTAACATAATAAGAACTTGAACTAAATAAAAAACTTGCAAACTTTATAAGCCTTAAAGAATATATTTTTTAATGTGGATTTTTCCTATGCTACTAAATTATTTCCTTTTTAAGAATAATGTTCAAAAATAATACCTAGAACACATTACATGTATATGATTATTTTTAAAATTAAATTAAAACTTGTAATATGATTTGATACAATCAAAATAGGTATTTAAAGAAGTTTATTTGAAAATACAACCACATAAAGCTCTTCATATAATTAAAATAAGAATTTATCATGTTGGCATGCTTGCCATTTGAAATGATCTTGGTATACAAAAGGACGTTTGAAGATTTTAAATTTCTAATATTTTAATAAACAAAAAATCATTTAATTTCTAATAATAGAGTGATTTTTCACTACATCATATCTTTATTATATCACTTTTTTTTATTAAGTAATGGTTGCTTATTCCATCTTTGAAAAAGTTAACCTGCTCTGTTTTAAACAAAATTTCAACCTTAAGCTTGTAATATATGTTTCATTCTTCCAAAAAATCACATAAAGACAAACTTATGTTCATATACTAGTCAAAAAGGACAAAAAATAGATTTATTATGTAGAATAAGTTTAAAATTGGAAGATTTGAAGAAAATTCTAGTGCAGGAATTTGGTATCTGATCCCTTTTTTTGGTCTATTTGAGTGTAATTTGATCTATGCACGATAGTACTCAAGCCAACTTCAATGTTATTCGCATTGAGTTTGGGTTAGGGGATCCATCTATTCCAATGGTGAACTGCGAAAAGACTTGTTTGTTCCATTGGGCAACAAACATGCACAATGGCATACGAAGAAACTAATCGCTAAAGAATTCTAAAAGCAACATATTTGACTTTGCAAGCAATATAAAGATGCAACATTGATGTCTAAGGCAAACAAGATGTATCTAGAAATCAAAGCTTGGTGGTATTCTTCTGAAGCCGCATCAGAACCCGCTATTCGTGAATTTAAGGATTGGCTGGCATTTTGGCACTTCCATTGTAATCAATGGGGTGCAATCATGGATACGGTATGATTTCTATCTTCATTGTTTGTTTTTCTTTATTATCCTATCTCTTAAACGCCTTGAATAATAATTTCATTTCATATGGATGCAAAATTTGATAGTAGAAGAGTTAGCAAACATTCCAACATGGAACCTGGTAGAAACAATGCACAACAAATGGATGCAAGCTTCTAGGAAGCATGGATCTGACTTGTTTATTGCCACATGTGATGACTGAGTTCAAGCTTTCATGTAGATGATAAATTATAGGTCTTATCTTAGTGAGGGCCCTTCTAAAAGAGATTTGAAATTTAAGAGGGCCATAGCATCTAGAGATGGAAAAAAATAGCAAATTATGCACTCAATGAGATGCCTAGAACAAAAGACGTGTGCACTCAAATTCTACATTTGGAGAGGGAAGAAGTATTTGGATCTAGTAAAAGAAAATTAGATCTTCCAATTGGTTCCAAAGGTGATTCTCATCTCCCCGACAAGATTAACTTCTCTCATCTCCGGGTTCAATTTAGATTAGGTACTAGTAGAGTGCAACTTGAGTCAGCAGTTCAGGAGTTGGATATAATTACACCCCATAGTCAATTTGTTGTAGAAACGGATTTGATACATCAAAATGGCATATAGCAAGAATTTCACACAAGTCAAGAAAACAATGTCATGCCATACAAAAATACACATAGTCAAAATGCAAGCTATTGATTGTTAAGCAAGGTAAACCTACTACTACTCCTATTTAAAGAAGGCAAAAGCATGAATATAAAGGCACATCAATTCAAACCAAGGATTTTTGGTTTTGTGTAGACCAAATTGCACGATGCGTTATGGGACCTAAGTGTTTCCATATTCTTACCCGACTTGAGATTCCTAAAGTCTAGCTTGTTTTTATAAGTACCAATCTTACCCGTACGGAAATCATAGAGTTTGAAGAAACTGGGTTTTGCTTGCAATCTAATATTCCGATGTCACCTCGACGTCTTTTCACCTCATCTAGAGTATTCGAGCCTACGTTGTAGAATCATCCTCGACTAGAACATGCTGAAAGAATCCCTTCCATTGAGAATGGCAAGCCAGTTTGTCAAAATAGTAAGGCACCTATTGAAAATCACTGCAACTAGTGGGAAAGTGCACGGAATGTTATTACAAGTATTACAGAGGTGAACTTCCTTCCTTGTTCTAAATTCAATGCTATTATTACACTTTTGTATGGGATTGAACCTAACTAGAAGGTTTATAACATCACACTTTCTAATTTTCTATTTTGTACTTGTTCATATTATGGAGGTATGAATAGAACCTCCATTGGAAAACGTAGCATGTACATAAACTACAAACACCTTTATTACATCTTTCGTTACTTCTGCAAACTAGATTATAAGATGGATACATTCTACTACGCTCCTACTTTTAGCTTTGATGAAGTTAAGCAAGTGCTTCTTGTTGCTGAAATCATCAAGACTTGCTAATGAGTAATTTAATTGACAAATATTAGTATGATATGAAGTAGATAGGTAGTATCAATATAATATCTTCAAAATCCCCAAAATGCAAATAGCAAAATCTTATATTTATATTCCAATGTGTATTCCCTTTTGCAATAAAAGAATATTTTACTATATATATAATTTTGCATATCCTATGATATTTACATTACATTTGTCTTCTTCTCATCCTTAGATTTAATTCTATATTATTTGTACTTTACTTGATCAATCCACCTTGGGACAACTTCTGAGACATGATATAAATTTCAAAACACCCAATAGCTATATAGCACCAATTTTCCAAGGACTTGATCTAAAACCGACAATCATGGGTCTTGTGATAGTAAGTCAAATTCACCTAAATTCACTTAATTTTGTTGAAAAAACATTATACTTTTGATTTTTAAACAAATAAAATTAGAAATTACATCATATTCTAAATTTCTAGGCTCTAGGCTCATACAATCCCTACTCACCGCCCTCAAGCTCATACTCACATGCTCATATGCTAGCATTGTTGCACTAGAGGTGCACCATTTGCACATACCTTCACCAAATTATGGCAAATTTTGAGTGTTTATTTACCCACCTTTGATAAATTAGCAATTACAACTAAATTTGATGTTTAGGGTTGGTTTCTATCCTAATAGGTGTGGGTGTTATATTTCCACCTTTGGAATAAAGTATATACAACTAGGTTTTAGTTGACTTGTAGTAGTAAAATACCAATAGGTGTGTAACAACATGCAATTCAATTATGCCTTCCAAGCAATAGATCTTTTTTTGTTTGTTCTACCTAAACTTTCCTTGAAGGGATTGCTAACCAAATTCAAAGAGTTAATAAAAGAGGCCTATTTTGGCTACGACAAGTTGACAATCGAAACTCAGAGCCAATAAGGGTTAGTCAAATGGAAAGATTAAGTAGCCTCAGTTGTAGGGCTGAATTTTTCCTTTCGAAAATCATAAAGAAATACCAAATTGACCTAATTCTCTACAAGATATTTGCAAATGAAGTTTGATACTAAAATTGCCTTCTAAAACTTCATCTGCCAATTTCTAGCAATCTAACTACGAAAATTCACTTCTGATTTTTGGATTATTTTTTATTTTTTATTTCCTAATTCAATTCTGAGTTTGACTTGGTTTGGTCAACTTAGGTTGACTTTCATCCAAATCGCACCTACTTTTGTTGAGCTTCATTCTATTCTAATTTGTTCAATATTCTTCCAATTCTTATGAATAAACTAAATTTGAAATCTTGAAAATATTTTCTTTGAGATTCCACCTTTAATTTATCCTTTGGTTATATTTGACCTAGTTGGTAAATTCTTATTTGTTCTTATTACTTTGGATAATTTTGGGTTTTACTTTTACTTCTAGTGTTAAATGGTTTTATCTTTTTACGTTCTACTTCTAATTTTTTTAAAGGTAGAACTTCTTATTTTTTTCCCCCTTGATAAATTTTATTTACAAAGGAATTTTGACCATTAACCAACACATCAAAAGTCTTTTGTAATTTCTTTTTATCGTGAAATTTTAAAATTATGTTTACTTTACCTTTTGACTTATATTTTAATTCTAGAATATAAGATTTCTAAAATATTCTTTGAAATATTCTTTTGGATGATTTTCTATTTTCATCTTCTTTTAATTGTTGTTTTTCATCCAATACAAATTTTAGTAAATTTTGACTACTTTTGATATTTGGATAATTTTTAATAACTATGGTAATTTTTAACTTCTCTAAGGCTTACCTTTAGGGTTTTGAGCTTCTATGTTTTAATCCTATTTTTAGTTTATTCAAGCATGAATCATTATTCTAATGTTTTTGATGAAAATTCAAGAAGTTTGGAATAAGAATATCAATGCCTAACCTCAATTTCCATAATCCCGTTAGTGTTAATGATAATTTGTCCTTCATTATGCTCTCCTTCAACCTCTGTGTCGATTTTTTGGTATTATGATGTTGTATGGTTGTATCTTTATGGCAATTGAATATGCCTGAATTTCATCTTTCCACTCCCTTCTTTCTTTTCCTTGTAATCTATGTCTTTCTAATGTTTTTTTCCCTCTTAGATGTTTTTATGGAATAAAACTCTACCAAATCCTACCAAATCTAATTTCCAAATGCTTTGCTAATTTGGTTTAGGAATCAAACAATGACTTAAAACAAACTTCCCTAACTTCTTTCAACTAATAACTAAATTCTAGAATATCCTTAAAAGGCCAACATTCCATTCTTTTGTCTTTCTTTTTTGTCCTACATCCAAATTCAACCTTTAACAAATGTCAACTTATTCCTAATGAATGGCTAAGCTTCTCTTAGTCTCTCTTTTGCCCTCTAATACTTCAATTCCCAATCTTAAAGTTCATTCTACTTCCTTGACTTCAAGTCCTAAGTGTATAAGACACTTTGTATAAGAGTATTGAGGTTTGTTTTGGTACGTAGGTGGTAGAATTGTGATTTTGGAGCCCTCTAAGTGTAGAAAGACAGGTTGGAAACGACCTACATCAATGAACTAAGGGAACCTAGTGTAAACAAGAGAGATTTAGTACTAATTTAAATCAATTTGTAAATTGATTATATTTTGCCTTCTTAATTGTTGACCTCACTTTTGGTGTTCAAGGAAACTTTGAAATTTGATTTAAAGCTAGTCCAACACTTGTCCAATGTTTTGATTTTCCCATAAAATGATTTTTTAGATCAATAAAAATCAAAATTGAGGCCCTTAGGAATCCTCCCATTGAATTTGCAAATACTATCAATTAGCTACTTGAACACTATTGTACTAGTGCTTGAACACTTATTGTACAGGTTGTACCAGTACTTGAATGCTAGTTTGTACTAGTGTTTGAACGCTACTGTATTGGTATTGACCCTTCCAATACCTGTTGGGTCGGTTTTCAACCGACTGGAGGTGGTCAAATGGCTAGTTGTATAGGTGCTTGAATACTGCCTTGTACTAGTGCTTGAATGTTATTGTATTAGTGTTGATCCCTACCGATACTTGACTAGACTGGTTCTCAACTAACTAAAGGGTGGTTAGCTGATTGCCTACTTGGCTGCTTGCATGGATTTAAGATTTCTGGTTTTTTCAAACCAAAATATGGCAATTGTTGCCAAATTGGGTTTTCTAAATTCAAACCTTAGTCTCTCTATGAAAATCCTTTACTCTAATAAAACATGAAAATTCTAAGGGGGAGTAAAGCTTTGCCATCGACGGGCTTAAGCCCATATTTTGGAGGATAATACAAAGTTAAACAAACTTTAAAAAGTGATATTGAAGATGATAGCGTCACCATATTAGAAGAATTAACTTCAAATTTGGGAACACTTTTGCGAGAATTCTGTTATACAGTGTTGAGGAGAGAGAATTTGGCTTAGAAAAACGTGTAGTTTCTAACTACAATTAGAATTGATTCAAGACATGAAGAAACCCATAACCAAATAGAAATAAAATTCAAACAATATACGTCAAATACAGCGTCTCCATTCAAATAAAATACATATGAACAATACATGTATTGATATACATACTTGTATAATATTTGAAGTTGTATAAATACTTGTAGAATTCTGGAGGGGTTGTAGATATCTGTGTTAGCTTTTCAAAAAGCTATTACACTCTTTATTTGGAGTTTTGGAGCAACTTGGCACTCACTTGACTATCCATTTTTTATGATCGTCTGAAGTTTCTTTTTCTCAAATCAAAGGCAACTTGACACGACTGCACTTCCAAATTCATATCTCTTACTATATAATTTCAAACTGAGCATGTGATAACTTTTTGGAAAACTAACACAAATATCTACAATTTTTTCAAAATTCAATTCAAAATAAGATACTATCCATCTTTTATAGTGTGCTGAAGTTGATTCTCTCAATTTCGGCAGCAATTCTACACCCTCATACTCTTAGCACCATATCTTTTACTATACAACTTCAAATGAAGTGTGTGATAGCTTTTTAAAAAGCTAACACAAGAATATATAGTTTCTCTAAAACTAAACTAAAACAAAAATATTTTCCATAAGTTATAGGTGGTCAAAGTTCTCTCTCTTCAATTCAAAAGCAGCTCATCACTACTTTGCTTCCAAGTGTATAACTTTCACTCTACAACTCCAAATCAAGTGTCTGATAGCTTTTTGAAAATCTAACACAAGTATATACAATAACTCTAAGAATCAACTAAAACAAAAATATTTTCTATAACTTATAGGCTCTTAGAGATTCTGCCCTCAAACTTCATGATAAATAAACCCCTTTTATTCCTTCAAGCATAACTTTCATATAAAAACTTCAAATCAAGCAAGTGATAGGAATTTGGAATTATAAAAAGAAGATGAATAGACTCTCAAAATTTCATTACAAAATTTATAAAACTTCACATGTTACGTCTCTCCAAACCCACGACTCTCCTAAGCAAACTATGAGGAGGAAGAAAAAGACTCTTCCACCTCATCCTCCATCTTCTCCACCTAAACAAGTAAATTTCTCCAAACAAGCCACATGAACCACATTTCATCCATTGGCTAACTCCTTTCTACTCTATCCACATCCCTATATGAATTAAAATCAATTAAAAGAAAGGTAAAACAAACTTCACCTTTCATTTTAATAATTTCTAACACATAAAGTAAGTTTCAAAATATCTTTCTAAATGAAAATAAATGAACTATGATCAAATTAATGTCTAACAAAGGTAAATAAAATAAAATATCAAAAAAAATATCAATTCAATTGCCTTTTAATACTTTTTAAAAAACCCTCCAATTTGACATATAATTATACATTTTTACATAATAAAAGCATTCACAATGCGACAACAAGGACGATTGAGAATCTTGGATCCAATCCAAGACTTTTCCAATTGACTTCAAACAATACTTTTGAGAGTTTCCCTTGGGACAATAACTTGAGTTTTCTGTGTAGTGGCATAACACTACTTTTTAGCCTAAACTCAAAAGTTGGTAGAAAGTTAAAGTTTCTGGTTAGAAAGAACACAAACACTTAAACAATCATAATATATAAGACTTTCAAGGATAGCAATAAACATCACCTTTCAAATGACTCAAATGATTCAATGACTCACAATAGACCACAAATTCCAATGTGAGACTTCAAGGGGAGATTTGCAACAATGATGTTATGAAATCTCTCTCCGAAAATCCTTAAGCAAAATTAGTTAGTAGACCTAATACAATAATCAACAATTCAAAACTAAAGTATTCAAAAACACAAACAAAGGATAGCAATACTCAAATGGACCCCAACGTTCTTTGAAGTAGGCAAAAGACACAAAAGAAAGCTTGAAAACCACAAGCAAAATGCTCAATTGCAAAAAAAATGAGAGTTTTTTGGCAAATGCCAAAAATTCAAACAATATAGCTACAAGTGACCAAATACTAAAAGAAAAAGGGTGCAAGGAGAGAGGAGGTGAGGACCTTTTATACTTTTTCAAGGCTCCCGAACCTTCTCAAATTACATACAACTATTCCTATATAAAATCAAATTAACATCAAATCAAAATTCTATACTACTACTGAGATCATTCTACCTTTGGAGAAATGCTTAAAATTCAAAACCAATTGCGCTATTGTCTTTGGAAGGTCCTAATTAGTCTTTAAAGCCTCCTATCTCCTACTTTTCAAACTATTTTGCAAGCAAAAGCCAGCAAATTATAAACCTGTAAAAAGGTAGAAAATCCAAATATTGAAGTTTGCCTTTTCTCAAGGTTTTGACTAATTGAGATTGTTTGGAAGGTCTAAAATAGTAAGAAAAGAGTCCAAGTTGACTCTATTTGGACATCGTATGCACTTGGTACATCGGTCAATCCATCAAATGTTTTTAAAAACCATTAAAATTCAATGTTGCCACCAATTCTAGGACTTGTTGGTGTCGGAATGTCTTGAAATTTGTCTAGACAATTATTTAAGCTAAAACACACTATCCTAATTTTAAGTGGAATTTTACCACTACCCTGATAATTTCTATGAATTTTTAGTTGCCAATAAACATAGTTGACTTCCTATGGAGTCATCTTTTGTAATCCAAAAAATTATGAAACTTTTTAGGCAACCTCTAGGAAACTTCCAAATGATGACTACAAGCTTATATATTTACTTGCATCAAATGTAGAGAGGTCTAAATTCTTCACCTCTTATATTTAATTCCTCTAAAAAGAAATCATTTCCATACAAGGGGATTTTCATAAAACCGACTTTGCCATTGAGCTCTTGACATGTTTTTATATTGTTACACCTTCCTCCAATCTTTAATGCGCATTCTTCATGAATTGGTGGATTTGAGTAAATCTAATAACAATTCTAAAATAAGCATCTTCTATGACTTTGTCTACTAGAACTCAAATCTATCTCAAACTCCTTATCGATATACTAGACACCTATTTAAACATTGAAAATAATAAATGAAAGTACTTTAGACTACTTTTGGATTTTTTTTAAAATAACACACTGTAATTGTAGGAACTTCTACTATATGATATTACGACACTTTGTAAGTCTTTTGGACTAAAAAAGGTTATAAGGAATGAGTGAAAACAAAAAAAAAATTCAAAGGCCTAGATAACAACTACTAGGCTCACAATAGATGACTAGCATCAATTCATTGTGCATTTCAAAAACTGAATCTTTTCAAAGTTCCTAAAATGTAAAAGTCTGCTAAGAAATTTTCTAAACTACCTTATTTGTGAGTTCAATGCTAACCAACCCTAATTCTTTAGGCTACTGTGTTTTTCTACTAAAAGTAATTCTATCCTAGACCTACCATTTCTAAATTTTAGCTCAGGTCATGCCATTTTCAAAAACATAAAATTCATGAAAATTGAACATTCCTACAAGAAGCTATGGCCAAATGAAGTTTAGCGACTACGAGGCTAACCAAATTTCATCCACCTCTTTCAACCCTCTTCTTGATCCAAATGACCTTCAAATTTGGACCCTAACTTTAGGTGGCTAACTTCTATCTAAGTTCCAAGTTGATATTTGGATGGATGATTTCTAGTTAACTTCATCCATCCATAACCTAAACTTCATATGCTCAAACATTGCTCATTACAAGTCAGTTTTAGATTTATTTTATCTTTTTGGACTCCTCTAGGCCTATACTCCACAATTCTATAGCTTAAATTGACCTAACTTTTCAACATGAAGGTGTTCCCTAGTTCTAGGCCACGACCTTAATTGGTAAATGTTAATTATGGTAATTGAAAATGGGAAGAAGGGCCTAATGGCCTACCTCTAAACTTGCTAATTAAATTAATTTTGTTCAAGTTTGTAAGTCAAAGCTCTGCTGTCAATTGAATTTCTACATCCAACCTAAGACTTAGACTTAAGGGGGATTCAAAGCTTTAACTCCCCCCCCCCCCCCCCCCCGATGGAAACTACAATTATACGTGTAAAATTAGAACAAGGTTAGTTGATTAGGGCATATCTTAAGACATAGGTAGTAACTTATATTAGTAGAAAACGGTTTGTACAAGACTAATAATTCAAAACTTAAAGAAAAAAGCCCCCTCAAAGTAGCATCATCAAGGCATGGTGGGAAGTTGCTTTAGGATTACTACAAGGACAATTAGAAGACCAAAACTCAGAATTCAAGGCTAGAGGCCCCCCAAAGCAGCATCACCTAGGTACGATAGAAGATTGCTTTAGGATTAGTACAATTAGACACTCAAAGTTCCAATAACTTAGTTCCAAGCAACTCAAGGACAAAAGACTTCGAGCCAAATAAAAAGACACAACTCACACAAGGTACAAAGGGACCTACAAAATAACAGACTATAGCTTTGTTGTATGGTGGATTTGCACCATATATCACAAAAACAAACTAATAACTAGACTTTTAGAAAATTGATTCTAACCTAACTTCTCTCTAAATGACACCACACTTAGTGAAAGACTTTAAGACTTTCAGTTCTCATCCCAAACCGCTCCAAATGACACTACACGTAGTATTCAAAGAGTGAGTATAAGATCACAAAATCAAAAGGAAGCAAACAAAAGTACAAGAACAATGCTCAAAACACCAAAGAGAAATACCAAATAAGGCTCAAATAGCTAGTAATAGCTCAAAGGCTCAAGTACTTAGAATAGAAAAGGTATCGTGAACAAGTAGAATGAGAAAATAAGAGTTTGATTGTGAGTCAACCAATCCAAAAGCCAAAAAGAAAGAGAAAAGACGAGAGAAAGTGAGAGGAGGGGAGGCCCTTTAATAGACAATTCCTTTTGGGTAGTTGACCTTCCAAGATCTCCTTCTATATCTTTTTGATCTTCTAAATTGTCACCTGGCTCTAAGGTGTTGACTTTCTAGCCCTTATATTGGTCTTAAATCCTAACTTTTGGAGATTAATTGTGAATAAAAAATAAATGGCTCCTTTGGCTTCAGAAGCTCATTTTCAAGATACAAAAATTTTCCACACCTTTTTTTTTTGCCAAAAATCCATCGAAACCCAACACCAACTAAAGTCAACCAATAGTTGAAAATTTAACTTTTAGAGATTATTTTTTCTTACCAAGGTGATTGACTAGGGTGATTTGGAAGGTCCAAAAGGGTAAAAAGAGACTCTTTCTTTACTTTGTTCCAATTTCGTGTGTTCTTGGGATGCCAATCAACTTTGAGTAGATCTTGTTGTAGTATTAATTTGGAAGAAATCTTTCTAATTTGGGTACCTTCCACTATCAGAATGCCTTGAAACTTGTCAAGGGCATTATTAACATTGAAAAACAAATCTTTATTTTTAGTGAGATTTTAGCGCCATTTAGGTAATTTTTAGGAATTTTTCATCATAAGTTTTGGCAGTTGACCATCTAGAAAGGGTATTTCTACAAGTCTGAAAATTTGAAAACTTCTTGTAAATTCTTTTGTAGAATCCTATGTGAGCCTCATGATTGTCACCTAGATCTCAGAACTTTTTTTTTTTTTTTTTTTGCTCATTTTATGGGTAATTATGATAAAAAAAAGGGGGGGGGGGGCCTAGAAAAGTGACAGTAGAGAGTAATTTGGAGAAACCCTATGTTTATAGGACAATGTTCCCAAAAAGTCTTGAATTCCATAAAAGTTTCATATTGTTTACTTTAGAAACCTAATTAAGTGTTAAAACACTAATATAAAAGACTGGGAACGGTTATAGTCTGGAATTGAAGATGATGTAAACATTAAGATTTTAGAAGAATTTGGTCCACAATAGTGTAAGCGACACCTTGGCCAAGAAAAACAAAGTAGAATCCACAAACACTGTAGGTGGCAATTATAATAGGAAAAAGAGTGTTTCGTGACAAAGAAGCATGCCAAGAGCGTAACAATGAAGCCAAACTGCTAGGATTCCTTTGCATAGGAATGATTCCTCCTTAGAAGAATTAGAAATATCAATAATTCATTATACGGGAATGATTCTTCCTCGGAGGAATTAAACTGTCTACAAAACTTTTGTATGGAAATGATTCCTCTCTAGAGGAAGGAAATTTAATTCTTCTTAGGAAACTATAAGTTGAACTTAAAATTTGCATAAAGGATTTGGGAACTTTCTAAAAGTTACCCTAAAAGTTTTGTAAATTTTTGAATTGTAGAACATGACTCCATGAGAAGTCAACCAAAATTGCCGAGAGCAGATAAATTCATATAAATTCATGCAGTAACATTAAAATACCACTAAAAATTAAAACAGTGTATTTAGGTCTAAATAAGCACTTAATCAAGTTTCATGACATTCTAACAGTGGCAACTACCTGAACTAGCGGCGCTAACGGATTTTAACAGAATTTTAAAACATTCTATACGTTGATTTTTTAATTACAACCATATGAGGGCCAAATTGAGTCATCTTAGACTCTTCATTTTGGTTTTTGGACCTTCTAGACAACCCTAGTCCAACAGAATTAGCAAAAGATGCAAATCCAGAACTTAGGTTTTTTACTTTTTGTACTATAGTGGAAAACATTGTCTTTTGTGAGGAATTTTAATGTAAAAGTTGGGTATTAGGAGATCTGAAAGCTAATTCAAGTCTTCTGGAGCCAACAAAGCAGTCCGTTTTTCAATCGGAGTTTTTTTCCAAAAGTTAGAGAAGGTTCAAAAATAGGATAAAAATAGACATAGTAATAATTAGATATAGTAGTTTTTAAATTATTTAGGTAGTTTGTAATGTAAATAGAGATAAGTGGAGGCCTTGGAAATGTATAAAAGGGCCCCTGCCAACTCTCTTTGCACCTCCTTCTTGTATTTTGTTGATGTCACTCATAGTCATATATCAAGTTTCTTCGATATTTTTGCCAAAGCCTTTGTGATTCTTTGTATTCAAGCTTTTGCTTGTATTTTGTTAAGTTCTAGTTTTTTTAGTTTGCTGCAAAGGACATGGAGGGCCTTGTGAGACTGCTTTTATTATTTGTGTGTCAGTACTAACACTAAGAGGTTCCTAGCCGAATTTTAGCAATGCCATTAATTGGGAACCCTTAGACTTGATTATAAGTATTTTGATTGAGTCTTTCTAACCATTTCCAAAGCATATTGATTTATGTGGGATTTCACAACCTTGTATTGAAAAAAATTCCTCGAGAAATTAAGTTGGAAATACATGGTCCTAATATTGTTTGAAATTTTATGTTGTTGTGAGGCTTGGGTGGGAACCAAGTTCAAAATTTGCGTATGTTTACTAACATGGAAAACCTTTGTTCAAAATTTGGGGTTGAAACACCCTATACAACGAAGCTTCACACCACCATTAAATTTTCCTTTGTGGTATCAAGGAACTAAATTGCCTCATATTTTCCAACTTAATTTTTGGTTAAAGGATCCCCAAAGGAGATCCAAAAGGCAAGCAACGGCCTAATTAAAATCTAGTGTGTGTGTGAGAATTTCGTCAGTTTGAAGTCTCATCCAAAAAGGGCCAGCCATCGAGCAGCACCCACGATTTGGAGTCCAACCAACCACTTAATGTGATCACTACTCAGTGAACCAGTAAGTACTACATCTAAGAGGGGGGGTGCCTAAGGCCCCTTTCCTTTTAATTTTTAATGTTTCTTTTTCTCCTATCAGGATCAATATCAAACCACCTACTAGTTTGCTAAATTTTCTGGAAGAGCTTAAAAAAGGGACCTGAGACAAATCCATATTAATTTGACCCTCATGTGAGTCTAGTAAGTCCAAAGTTATATTTTACAAACTAATAGCTAAAAATTCCATTAGATCAGTCACCTATCATATTAGTTGCTATTTTGTTCATTTAGAAGAGAACTAGAATCTCAAATCCATACTAGTTACTTAAAAAATCCATTTAGAAGGGAACTAGGGTATCAAATCTATACTATTTGCTAAAAAATTCATTTAGAAGGGAACCAAAGTTCCACCTACTATATTGGTTGCTATTCTGTCCATTTAGAAGGGAACTAGAGTCTCAAATCCATATTGGTTGCTTAAGAAATCCATTTAGAAGGGAACTAGGATATCAAATCCATACTATTTGCTTAAAAGAAGAATTCATTTAGAAGGGAACCAGAGTTCCACATACATACTATTGCCAACAAATCCATTTAGAAGAAAAAGAATGAAGGTCCCAAATCAAATGATGAGTGAGCCTTGGAAGCAAGCTAGCCAACAGCTAAAGCTGCCAACATATTGAAATCACTCAAACACTAAATTGATTAGATGGAGTCAGCAAAGTCTAGAACAATTCTTACCACAAAACTCAATTGATAGTTCTAGATTGGATAACTGAATAGCGAATACACATACTAATTGATTAAGATTCAATTGCATAGGCTAACAATATAAGAGGACATACCCAAAAGAGCCAAAGCCAAGAGTACGAAAGCAAACAAAGTTGGAAACAACCCCAACCCGTATGCCAAAATACACGAATACACATAATTTCGACAAGTTGGGAAGAAGAAGAAGGCTCATGTTTCAAGATAATCTTGATGTCCCCACCATTTGCAAAGTCAACTAGTGAAAGAAGACAAAACTAGAAGAATCAACAGATTTGGAAGACACTTGTAGATTAGTCGCATTAGGAAGTAATAGGAGAGATTAGAGTAGGTATATTTTGCCATATAAATTTGGTGGTAATAGTTGTAAAGGCTAGAGTACTTCCAAGATTTGGTTGAGAAAAATCACCAAAAAATTAGGGATAAATTGTAAAGGAAAAAATTTATAAAAAAAAATTAGCATAGGTACACAATGTAATATAAATCTATAAGGAATCATTTTAAGTAGATGATTAGAATCTCATAAAGAATATTTTTTAGCACCTACAAGTATTTTTACCTTCATATTGGATTATTGTTGGATAATTCACATTACCATCAAACTTAATAGGGTAGATTTGATAAGTCAACCAAAGTTGACTCAAATTTTACCAAACTCGTAATCCAGCTATAATATTGAAAACTAAAAATTAGCCATCAAATAGAGTCCAATTTTGATAGTTAGATTATCCACAATTAGCAGATGAAGTTTTGAAGCAGGAAAAGCATCCAAACTTCATCCATCAAAATCTTTTAGGAATCACAATGGAATTTCTAACTTTTCATCATCTTAGGAAGAAGGTAAAAAATTCTATAAATTAGCTTAAGTACTTTTCTCCTTTCTTATCAAGTCTCTTAGTTTTCAGAGGCCTGAATTTACTAAAAATCGATATAGGTATTAACAAATCAAAGATAAAACTAATCAAAGGAAAACAAAAAGTTCCATTGCTTGAAAGGCAACTTGTTGTTACAGACCACAATCACCCATAGAATTAGTTACAAGGAACCTGGTTGTACATGTTTGGTCTCAAAGATGGAGATCAAAATAATAATGTTTTTACTTTGCACATGTGAAGAAGGAAGAATAAGATCCTACCCCTTTGGTAATTATTGAGAAATAGAAAATCTTCCACAAGCAATGGAATCTTGGTGAATGGGCTTTGCATTCAACTCCTTGGTATACTTTTGACCCTAGATCATTGCCTCTTTGCCATAGATTCCTTCATTAGCCATCCCAATGTGGTAATTCCTTCAATACTAACAATTAGAGCTTCTATGGTTTTGTTGATGGAATGGAGAAACTAAAATCTATCCACGGAAATGTACCTAAAGACCTCATTGGACTTCCTTTGGACCAAATTAGCAAAACTTGACTATTAGTTTAGTAGGTTTAGGCTATGATCTGACCATAATTCTTAAACTTCCTAACTCCCATCATTTTTGGATTCTAATCTATGTATAGGTGGGCATCTAAGGTATTCTAGACATAAAACCCTATTTTAGATCAAATACTTATTTGGATATGTCACATCCCATTTTGTTCCTTCACTCTTTGGGGGGCTTTTTGCATAGAATTATCACTTAAATTACGAAATTTGAAAAACAACTACAAATCTCAAATGATGAATTGGGAACTCACACGTGCTTATTCAATTTTCCTCGTGCAACATGCCTTGAATGGGGCATTCCTATAGCTCTAGCTTATCCAATAAACATTTTGAGCTTGTAGGGCGAGTTGCTTAAGGAACCTTTCATCATTTGTATGCAATTTTTTATAATACTACAAAATGTAATAACTATACATTTGAATAATAAATTTTAAATGAGGTGGATTTGTTCACTAAAATTTAGTAAGAAAAATTAAAATGTGATGTCAAATGTCATATTAATATAGTAATACAATAGATGAGAAGTATTGTTCTATATATAAATAAATGAGATTCTAATAGCAAGTGTACATGTATAAAAAGGTGCTTTGATTTGCAAGAGAATATGGAAGTAAATAGTCAGACAAGGGCACTATCTCTAAAAAGATGCAAACACCCCTATCAAACTTACATCCTCTACCATGAAAATCCCTAGCCATCTAATTTGCCAAAAATAAATAAACAAAAGTACCACCAATGCGTCCATTTGCCAAAAATCCCACACCATTAATTTGTCAATTATCAATGGTTATTGCTTTAGAATATGGATACAGATACATAAGACATATATGAATGTATAATACAAATGCAAATTCAAATACATAATATATAATATGGATATGGCAATATATCCATATTGATTGCAATTCCCCAAACCAATTTGAAATTACAAATAGGGGTGGTGATTTGGATTTGGGATTTTTTTTTTTAAATGTCATATTGCTAGTTGACATATGTACAAGTACATTTATTTTGTCACTTGTAGATGACTATGCCTATGCGTTCAAAAGATAGGTACTACTTCCACTAACCCAGCATAAATGTTCATTTCCATGATACAATATGTATGTGGTTTATCAAAGAATAAAGGATTTTAGAAATTTTATTTTGTCTTTTTAAAATTTGTTTGATAAGAAACATGAGATTGCATTGCAATCCACTAATTGATTTATCTTAGTAAATAACACTAAATTATAAAAATTATATATTTTATTTTACTATAGGCTCAAATATTATTGCATTATACTAATCTCCAATGAAAAGTTTTTTATTAGTGACAATTGTCATCCAAATGACAACTTGGATAAATCAATGTATTCTATAATTTGCTTCTACTTCTAATATCTAGTATTCCAAATACTTCATTATATTTCATTTCAGAAGAATAAAAGTCTTGACCACGGAGTGCTTGTTGAAACGTGAATAATTTTCCTTGAAATCATCTTCAATTTTTAAGAAAAGTGCCAACAGCGTAGTCCTTATTAACCCTTTAACACCCAACAAAGTCAGAATTGGGGAAGGAGCATTGAAGAACAGAGTCACATTGTGGAGTGAGGGGATTCTCAAAAACATTTTTAAGCAAAGGGGTCATGGTGTTGTAGCTGGCCAGACACCATTTTCAGTGGGAAACAGGATTTCTCAGACCCTGGATTTTTTAATTTTTTTAATTTTAATTTAATTTTTAATTTTTAATTTTTTTCTTCTTCTTCTTGAAACACATGGACCATGAATTTCCGATTTTGTCTTCGCTCAAGAGATCCTTCACTTGGATTCTGAAAAATTGACTCATCAACTTTCATCAACAACTAGATTGCATTTTATGGGTGATCAATTTTTTAGGATTGAAATATGAAAAGAGAATTGAAAGACTTCGAATCACTTTTACAATTTTAACACCTTAATGATCAAACATTATAACCTTTCAATCCATAGATGATATTGTTGTGTGTTTTTTTCATGTGCTTTTTAAACCTAAATGTCCAAGGCACCAAATTGTGGTGTTGACAATACTTTGAAGTTGAATAAAACCTAACCAAGTTGTTATTTCTGGTAGTTAATATTTTTGAAAATTTCTTCTTGAAGTCTAGTTTTAGCATTAAAAATTTGAATTTGAAAATGATTGATTATGATTTTTCTATTCAAGATTTTATGCAAGGAGGTCCATTGCAATCTTTACTTTTTTTGTAGTGGTGAGAACTCTTGGAAATGAAATACACTAGATCTTGGAGAAAAATACACATCAAAAATTCATTTCAAAAAATTGTAGAAAAGATTTTGAGAAGTTGTAAATTGATCGGGGTCATGCGTATTATGTCCTTTAAACTCATATTTTTTTGGTGACCAACTTTTTAGATTTGACATGTAAAAAGAGGATTGAAAGATTTCAAATCACTTTCACAATTTTAACACCATCATGATCAAACATTATAATCTTTCAATTCATAGGTAATATTGTTGTGTCTTCCTTTCCTATGTGATTTTTAATATAAGTAGTTTGAATTTGTATGGTTAATTTTTTTTTATTTGATATAAAATATCAAAATATTAGCTCTTTGTTCAATTTTGAACAAATTCCTAGAATCTCAAAAAAGACCTTGGACATTTAGGGGTAACATGTCCAATTTAACCCTAAAGCTCTCCGGCATCCATATTCTAGATGATGAACAGAGTCCTTCCAGGCATCCTATTGTGTAGCAAACTTTTCATTCATCCATCTAATATTTGAATCTTGAAGAGAAAACCTTCCTTTATGACAAATTTCTTGAAATTGCAGTAAATGATATTTTTGTAAAAATATACAAGCCAAAATGTGCAAAAATTTGAAAAAGGATTGAAAGCAAATTCCAAGAAGCTCAAAAAAAGCCTCGGGCATTTCAGAGTGAAAGGGTTAACGTAGTTGAAGTGCAAATTGGCACCACATCTATGTCAGGTAAGTAATTAAAACTTTCTTCAAGAAATTGAGTTTGTTTCTGTAAATATTTCCTTGATTCCTTGGTTTGTGTTTCTGTGAAATTTTCAGGGTAAAATAATTTCATAATAATTTCACCTCCAATTTTCTAAAAATGTTCTTTTTACAAATTCATTGTTCTGCTATGACAAATGAAAAATTCATTCAAAATCATGGAATTTTCATTATTGGTGTATGTTAGTGTGAAATTAGCATAGAATAAAACCAGTACTTTTGTTATTCTAACTAGATTTGAAACTACAGTCAGTTCATTTATTTTAGGGAAATTCCAATATTTTGATGTCTTCAGGTAGTATAAACTGTATTTTATGAGCTTCATTTCTTAATTTGTTTGAGCTGTAAACAAAAGGGATCACCTTCAAGGCCACATCCGACTTTTACATTTAAGAAGTGTAAAGACAAAAATGCCAAAATATATTGCAAAGTATGCACAAAGGTATGACCATTTCTTGAATTAAACCCTCCATGCAAAATCAAAAAATATCCTATGTGATTTGAATTTAATTCAATGACTCACGATTGTACTATTGAACAAAATTCACCCAATCTTTAGTCCAATGTTTCACATTTTGAAATTCATATCATTCATTCAAGCACTACTTTCTATACTTTGTATCTCCTCAAGCACTTCAAGGATACCTATTAGTTGATCATTGCCCCCAAAACCTAGTCAAAATTGCATTTCTATTATAAAGAGAAAAAATTGAAACTTATTTTTTTTGGCATACTTAGCCCTTGAAGGAGATGGTCAAACTTTTTATCTGAGCTGATTTTACCCTTTTCAATAGTGTTCAAACAACAATTTGATATTTTTACTACTTGAAACTTTGAATTCTATATCACTTTGAGAAATTGCAACTTGTTTCTTGAAAATTTATAATTGTTATCATTTTAGATGCACAAAATGAACATAAATGAGTAAAAATAGCAAAATCAATCCAAATTATTTGAAATTTTTTGGGGAGGTAAAAGTAGCAAGGGAAATTAGCATGAAAAATTTTCAATTGGTTATTTTATTTTTTACATCCAAAATATCCACATCAAACTCCTTGAAGTCAAATTCGACTATCAAACCAAGTTTATCCTTTTATTAAATTGATGTACAAAATTTTGATTTCTTTTGCTAGTAGAAAAAAAATTCTATTTATTTTGTATTTTTCCAATAATTTTAAACAAAAAATAAAATTATTGTAACTTTTCAAAGCTAAAGGTGGAAATAAAACTATATCAATTTTAATATATATTAGAATAATCCATAATTCTCCTGTAAATGAAGAGTAGAATGAAAAATATAATTTTATAATTTAAATTCAAATTACATTTATAAATAAATAAAATATGAATGAAAAGCACATGATATTAGGTTATTTGGATTTTAACACATGGAGCTTTCAATTGCAATAACTCTTTCAATTTTTGACATCTTTCAAAACTTTAAAATAGAATAGAAACAAAATTTGTCAAGCTTTGTTTTCTTAGTTGAAATCAAGTCCCAGAATAGTTATTTTAGAAGTTGTGATTGAGGTTGACCAAGGCGCATCCACTTTTTGGATGTTTGGGCGTTTAAGGGTTAATCGTAAGATCTTTCAATAAATTTGTACAAAAATGTGTAAGAGAAATTTTAGAAACTTTGACCACATTGACTGCAATTTATAATCAAGGCATAAAACTTTGTAGATGAATGAGGTGAAGCTCTCATTTTCAAATTATCCCATACCTTTTGAAGATTTATAGCAAACAATAGATTTCATTATAAAAATGACTTCTTGATTATCTATTTTTACTATATGTCAATTAATTCCTAGATTTTGTCATTGAAAATTATCTTGGCAATAGGTGATCAAATGATGGATTTGTATTCGATTTAGTGGGTACTTAATGGATATTTTAGATTTCCAGCAAACCATCTTTATATTTATTTATAGATTGATTGTCTAGTTCCAAAATTTGAAAAATTTGACAACTTTTGTTTTTTTAAATTAATTTAAGCTATACTTGCTATCCAACTATGGTATTTCCAATGTCAAGATTGTTTTGACAACCATACTAAATCTTGTGGAGCTTTTGTTCTGAAAATTTTAAAAATTGAATTAAAAAATGAACTCAATATGTTATTTTTTCAAGAAGATGTGTTTGCCTACAAAACAAGAGGTTCTATAACTTTTCCATCACTAATCCAAATGGATTAAATCAAATTTTTAAAATTATAATTTCAAATTTTAATGGATTTTATTTGTTGCATGTTGAGTTCAAATTTGTACTTAGAATGACATATATTTTGATTCCAAGCATCTGTTGAATTCAAAATCTTATTCCCCAAAATCCAATGTATTTATCTATCTTACTAAATGGTTTCAAAAACTTGCACCAAAAACTAAGATCATAGGAACATGCCCAATCTTTCATTTGTCTTAGAAGGGACAATAGGACATCAAAGGAGATTTACCTAGTTTGTAGGGTTGTGAGTTTTCCAAGGTTCTTAGCTTGTCTAGACTCACAACAGCTGATATGTGACATGGCACAACAATTGACACATCATTTTTTTTTTAAATTCAATTTTTTTTTCATGTTAAGAATTTTTTTTTGACAGCCTGGCGTTCTATAACTACAAAGGGAACAAGCCTAAAACAACCCTTCCACCCACCCCAAAATTCTTCTAATGCTTTAAGAGTTAAGCTTATCTTATTTTTCACAAAACTAAAGCCTAGTTCTCACTTGGCCTTAAAGATTTGGAAAGAGCAATGGTTGTATTGTTTAGAATCACTCATATTTACATCACATATGGGTTTTATTCCCCAAACCTATGTGAAGTCCTAGTTAGTGAAGTAATGACTACAGTATTAGTTGCAAAGTTATTGAGATTAGAAAGAAAAATTTGACTTCATTGGTAGGTTTTTCTAAGCGCGTCCTTCTTACAAAAACAAAGATTTAAGAAAATCTCACAACTTTTATCTGCATTGTTTACTAATCTCTATTGTCAAGCTTGATTATGAAACAATAAGAGAGCCGACCCATTTCCAACCACTTAAGCAATTACAGACACCTAGAGTGCAAATTTTCCAAATGCAGAAATTTTTCCTCACATAGAAATAGATTTTAAAAAGATTACACAATTTTCTAGAAATTTTTAGCTCAAAATATAGTTATTATGAATTTTTTAGGGGAACTATACTATACGATTTGTACTAGTGATGTAGATTTTTCTATTTCCAACTATAGGTTGGTTGCAAATCAACCAAGGGCTGATTGCAATATTGAAAGACTTGCAACCAATCATCTTGCACCACAACCACACCAAGAACCGTGCCACAACTTCACAGAATTAGAACAACCTACAAGTTGGAAATGGGGGTGATCAGAAATGGGTTGGCTCCCATAGTAGTTCAATTCCATAGCAACACTACAAACTTTGAAGTTTTAACGATGCTTTTGTTGAAAATAGCCATGAAATCAAAAGTCTCAGTACATACATATCTCAAACAACAAAAATCACACCAATCATTGTTGCTAATGCTTTGAATGTGATTAAAATTCTTCAGAGGGTAGCATTGATGACTGATTGAATGTTCATTCCTTTCATGTCGGTGCCTTCTGCTCCAATTCCAACAGTTCAAGATGCAATTCAAGAAACAAGCAAAGTAAATTGTAGTTTCTTTTGATTGAAAAAATCACCTAGAAAAACAACAAATTGTGCAAGAACTCCAAGCACTGAGACATAGAATCATAAGGGTGGACAATTTCATTGAAAAGAAGTGAAACACTAGAGAATGTGTCTGATGCAATGGCAATGCTGAAGAGGAAGGCAAAGCTCAATTTGAGGAAAAAGTGGCCACTGGTGTAAAACCTTTTCCTTTCCATCTTTCTTTTATGAAAATTGAAAATTGATTAATGCCATGGATGTTTACAACATGGCATTAGGTACTTCCCATAAATTATGGAACTTACATTTCTACAAAACAAATCCTATTGCAGCTATGGTTTTCACTACCATAATACCTCTTCAATTTTGGCACCCTCTAACGAATATTTAATAAAATTTAACTTTTTAACTTCGACAAAAAAAAATAATTATTGCAATTTTCATCATCCTAGATAGTAAATTAATTAAAAAAATTTAGCATGTAGCTGTAAAAAACAATATTGTGACAAGTAAAATAGAGATTGGTAAGAACTTTATACAAATTGTATTGTAAGGGGTAAAACAACCTATGTGGGATATGTAAATAGTTAGGATTAGTAAGAGCTCAACCACTCATAGTGAAGTCAAAAATAAGAAATGTGTTCAAAGTAGAATTTTAGACCTCATCTAGGCATAGGAAAATAACTTTGAAATAAGTTAATGTGGAAAATGAAGCTAGATTTCATCTCCAATCAAAAGTTTTGGACAAATTTTAGGGATGAGTTGGAAGGAACATTTTAATTCTTTAACATTTTCAAACACCCATTTTGAAGTTTGTCCATAATATTTGTTTGGAGGCTCACAATCACAAATGGATTTTTGAAGATGAAAGTTAGATTTAATTCCCAACTTTTCTTAGTTCAAAGTTTTTTTGAAAAATGTTATTTTACTATGCAAAAATGAGGTCTGAAACTCTATTTTGAACACAATTACTACTTTTAGACAATGAGAGGTCAAGCTCTCATCTTCAAATATCCCATATCCTTTAAACCTTAAACGTCTAGATCCATTTCCAAAATTGATGATTTGAAATAATCGTTACAAAGTGCTATTTGGAAGAATATTTTGGAATTGACATACAAATAAAAGTTGTAGATTTTGAATTGTAGATTCTATCTATATAGTTAGATTCACTAGTGCTATCACCAATATTTTTTATAAATTTTGAAAAGGAAATTTCAAAATTCTTTCAAAATTCAATTACAAATAAAATATTATCATTTTTTGAGTAAAATTTGTTGGAATGGATTTGAAATGAGGTTCTCTTGATATGGTGATTTAAAAAAAAATTGGGTTCTTTATATCTATAAACTCATTTTTGCAAATCAAGTTTTGAACTAAAATCAATGCAATTTTTGGCTTGACATACTTCCACATTTGTAATTTTAGAAAAATATGCACTCCAATAACACCAAATCCAACCATTGGATAGAACAAGAACTTGATAAGGAACCTCTATAAATTAGATGACTTTCATCCAAATAGAATTGAGAAAGAAAATTGAATTTCAATCTGTTTGTCGCTCAAAAATTGGACATCGAAGTGCTCCAGGTTTAAGGGTTCACAAGAGAGAATGAGTTTCATTATAAAAACAACCTCTCTATATATCATTCTCACCTAGCTTCAATGAAGAAATTCCTTAATGATTTCATTAGAAAACTTCATGATAATAGATGATTTATTGACTTTACATTCTATCTTCTTACTAACATTGGATTTTTTCTTTTTTAAAACAATCTAGACATTTAATTCTTGATAATTTTGGCAGGATTCTTAAACCCTAGAAACTCACATAAGTTAAGATAGTGCCATTGATTTCAACAACCAATGTTCAATCAATTTTCAATATTTTCAGCAAATACCATTATAATTTCTTGAAATTACAAATTCTTTAAAAAGCAATTAATTTTTGCCAAAATTGAAGAGGTACTACACTATTGTATTTTAGAATTGCTTGGATATAGAGCTAGGTGAGAATGCACCTTAAGAAATGCAATACATTTTATAAAAATTCCTTCATCAAGCAAATTGTCAAAATGCTCAAACACAAACACTCGAGCATACTTTAATTTATGTTAAAAAATATTCACGAGGAAAAAAAAGTAAGGGTTAAAAAAGAGAAAAGAATTGAAAGGTATTCATACCATTGAACATCTCCCAAATCTTAAATAAGCTCAAGAAGAACAACAATTCCTGTAAATGTAGGGCAAGGTTGACACTTCTTTGCCCATTTTTTTTGCCAATATCCTTTTCTTCAACATAAATTTTTTTTGAGTTTTTTGAAAAAATAATCATCCTAAAATTTTGGCATCTATTTTAAGAATGATTTTCCACCAATCCTACCATAAAACTATAGTACGATACGATTTTCCTAACCACCACATCTGTTTCTTACTTCAAAGAGATACTACAATATTCATAGATGTTTTTATTTTTATTTTTATTTTTTTAAAGATATTTTTTTGAGATGTTTTTTAGTCACTGTGATATAAAAGGAGTGCTACTTATGAAAATCGTTTGAATTCTATGACTTCAGCTCTGCTGCTGTTCTTAATTATGACAAAAGCGAAGGTCAATCTATGAATCCACAAATCTTCAGTTCTAAGTGGACCTGTTGGACTCCATCAGCAGTGATTGCATTCCTGAATTGATGAATGACAGAAAACAGAAGGAATGACAGTGTCCAGGCAGGGGAAAAGTACCCAGCGACAAGCGGCACCCCAGCCAGTTGACTCGGTAAATGCACCATTACAGCACATAAGACACACAATCAAATCCGTGGGAAGGGGAATCCAATAATTATTAAAGCCACAGGGGGCCAACCCTAAGTACTGAACTAAGTCAGTGTTCGGGAAACTTTTTGAGTTTTACCAGGTAATTTCTCATATTCAACAGGTTTTTGTCTTTTTGAAGAAATGAGTCCCGTTATCTTCTCTGTTTTTTTTTAACTCTAAATAGAAAATTACAGATTTTGTCATTGTTTTCAAATTGCAACCGATTTTTTCCCCAAATCCACTGGCTAACTTTGAACTAACTGCCGGTTTTTTCCAATCATTGAACTAAGTACCCAACTGGCTGGCTGTCTCTGCAGAAGAGGCCCTTTGAGTGAAACCCCTTTTTTTTTGGTTTCCATCAAATTTTGTCCCAATTGAACTGAATTGAGTTGCATTGCATTGGCTAGTTTGGCCAAGAGAGGTCCCTTTCTTCGGATGTCTTTTTATCCTCCTCCATACCCACACCACCTCACCCTGCATGGCACCAGAAGAAGAGCAAGTGGTATTTACAACTTTAATGTTGAATTCTGTCTAATATTTTCACTACAAAATATTAGAGTTCAAAATGTACAAACTTTCAAATGTCCCTTCAGAATTCTACGTTGACTTCTAGGAATTCTACTTTAGTCCAAATTAACTCCAAAGAGTCTTTATGTTTACTAAGTGGATAATGAATGTTTTGCAAGAGCTTATAGTGGGAAGTATAAAAAATGAATTAACTACATCCAATTATGTTAAAATAGCAAATTTTGTCTATTATTTAGTGATGTGACTTGCATAGACACATGTTGCTTTATAATTTTGTTTACTTCACATAATAAGGAGAACAAATGGAAATCTCACCAAAACAATAATTTTATATTGAAATTTTGTTAGGTCTATAATTTTTTTTGATAAAAGGCCCTAAATCTACATTTTCTTCTCTATAAGGGCCTCTTAGGGTTTAAGAAGTACCATGGGGGAAACAAGTGGAGTGATGTATATCATGTGCAAAATTTTAATTAGGTCTCTATATTCAATTTCTATAGTGAAATTATTGTATTCCAAATTGTAAGAATATAAAGTCACTAGATTGAATCTATATCAAAAAACAACTTTACACAATAGTTACACGCACCCCTATGCATCCAATACAAAATTATTGTATTTAAAGCTTTTAGATACATATAATCATAAATTATTATAGTAATAAAATGTTCTTCCAAACACAAGTAGAAAAATGTTATATAGTTAAAAAAAATTTGTGCACAAAACAAAGTATTCCTATAATTAAAAAATTCTTCTATACAAATTATAAAGTATTAGAATGGTAAAAATATTCTTCCAAATAGATGTTAGAAAGTATCTTTGAAAAGAAATTTGTTCTTTTTCAAGTACTAATCAAAATATTTCCACAATTAGAATTGTTTCTATATAAGGATTAAAGTACTCATTTGGCAAAAGAACATCTCATACGCATAATCTCAAAGAAATAAAAGCACCCTTAGAAAAAAATGAGAGTAACAATAGAAATGATAGTAAAGTAGAAATAAAATTTATATAGGTCAAGTCCACTTTGCAATTCAAATTCATCACAACAATTTTCACTAAAAACTTGTCAATAACTTATGTACAATTTGGATAATTATGTAACAATTGATCACCATCTACGTCAATGTCTAAAAATTCTTTACCAATAAATATTTAATATATATATATAGAGAGAGAGAGAGAGAGAATTTTTGACACTAATGAAGAGCTTTTGAAACAAATAAAGATGTAATGTCAAATTTCATTCAAATATAATAATACAAAGGAGTAAATATAGATTTTGCAAATTCAAATTTCCATAGAGATTTGAAAATTCGCACTTTATAAAAGATCAATTCAAATGCCAATTTGAAAGAATCTATCCAAGTTCATCATTATTATTTTCAAAGACCATTGGCCTTAAAGGATGAGCCCCAAAGAATAAAGAAAACCCAACAACTAGAGGTGATGATGAATGTTTTCAAGATCTTATTGCAAAAGCTACATGAATTAGATGAAGTGCATCTAAATACGATGAAATGAATTTTTGGGATATTTTTCAGCAAAGTAGGTAACTTGGCCATTCCATACTTTATATAGTTTGTGCATGAATCTAAATTAGTTCGTATTATAAAAAGAAGAAAAATAATCCTTGTAATGGTAAAGATTTTCAATCAATCACAAAATGACATATTGCACGTACTTTTGTTTAGATACTTGATCTCTTTCCTAAATGCATGACTTTTTTCTTATAGTTATATGGAAAGAAGAACTCTAGTCCAATTGGGCTTATGTGAATGAAATATATTTGTTCAAGATTTTATAATAAAGTTAACTTTGATATAGGGAGAAAGTTCATGAACAACATTCCCATCTTGCAAAGTGTAGAATCTAGGTTGAATCTATCTCTACTACTAAAAAAATATATGCAATATTAAGTTTGTACAACTTCTTATGGTGGCTCATTAGACATTGGCACTTGTTGGTGTTTTTCAAGTCTTTGTTTGAGTAAGGTAACATCCATGGATTATTGAATGGCATTTTATGTATTTGAATATTAAAATGAGGCTAGTAGATGCTTGTTAATCTTGAAGTGTGTCGACGTCCATATTCTGAATGATGAACAAAGCACTTCGAAGAGTTGTATAGTCCAACAAACTTTTCATTCATCCAATGTAATACTTGAATCTTGAAAAGACAACCTTTCTTAATGACCAAATTCATGAAATTGTAGTAAATGATATTTCTGTAAAAAGATATAAGCCAAAATGTGCAAAAAATTGAAAAAGGATTGAGGCATTAAGGGGTTAATGCACTGAGCCTCTTGTTCAAGTTGTGAGGATTAAGATTGGACCAAAATTCCATCTTCTTCTTTGTTTGCATGGAAGACTCCACCTACGGTTAAAAATGTTATGAGAGGTGATAATATTAATTCCTGAAAGAACAAAACCTATCACCAAGGCAGTGAGCCCAACATGATCATTCAGAATTTTGATGTACTAATTCTTCATTTCTACACTAATCATGAAAGTCCTCTATCCAACCCAAAACGTCCACATCGTCCTTCCAGGGTTAAATTACCTCTGGCTCTTATTACTGTTTCCACTTCAAATTCTTCCCCCGTTTTAAGGCAAGTGAAGTACAAAAAATTCAGGTCATTCATTCCAGGTTAGCCAGGTGGGTCGCGTTCCCACATCGCGGGCTCCCCTCTTCCCACCCAACACGCGGCTTTGCTCTGTCTGTGACAACCGTGTTCCCAACTTCCCACCCCTACAAAACCGCCAACCCCGCCCGAGAACCACGGTCAAACCCGAAAACCACGGGAGAACCCCATGACCACTCTTCTGCTTCCCCTTTGCCTACGCCCGTCAGCTTCGCCCTCTCCTTACAAAAATCCCCCCTCGCTTCGTCTTTTCCGCTTTTGGTAAATGGCAGAGTGCAGCAGCAGCAGCTTTCGCCCATGGGCACATCTACACCTTTTTCTGCATCCCAATTTCTCCCTGCACGCACTTGGAGGCTAGAATTCTCCAAGCCTGAAGAACAAAGCGAAACGTGGGAGAATCAGAGTTGACTGGGTCGGTGTAGGCCATGTGCAACGACAGAAATAATTGTAGGAAAATTTGTGGAGCTGGTGGGAGGATGGTGACTTTGTTGTAGCGGTCAGTAGTGAGGATGGTGAACTTGGAGTGACTACGCTAGTCGTGAGACAGAGGGTGTGTGTCGTGGTTTGGGTGTGTTGGGGGACGATCGAGGGGTAGCGATGACGGTTCGCAAGCTCATCGTGGAGGTCGTGGCAGCGAAAGCGCTGATGCCCAAGGATGGACAAGGCTCCACGAATGCGTACTGCGTGGTACGGCTATGGAGCCCACTTCAGTTTCGGGAATTGCTGTCTGTCTGTCTGTGTGTGTGTGTGTGTGTGTTGGTGTTGGTGTTGTCGGCCGAAGTGTGTTCGTGAAGTTTGGATTTGGTGGTGGTTACTGAATTGTGGTGGAAGTGGAGATGAGTTGAGCTTGTACTGCATTTGAGCGAGAGAACTGGTTGTTCTTGAGGGTTTGAATTTGAACGGGAGTATCTTTTTTGGTGTGTGTGTGCAGCTGGATTACGCTGGGGAGCGGAAGAGGACCAGGGTTAAGCCCAAAGATCTTGATCCCACTTGGAATGAGAAGGTACTATTGGGAGCACTAATTCTCTAGTGGCTTAGTTCAACTCGGTAATCTTCATGTTGATCTACAATGAAAGCTCGTCACTTTGAGCGCTTCTAGATTGTGCGCCTTTTCTCGATTTCGACGCTTAGGAATCTCTAGTTTTTTAGGGATGGTGTCAATTTAAGAGTTCACAGGACGTAAACTCGTTGGATATTCCAGTTGTACAAGTCTCCAGCTACTATGGAAATTTCTAGAACGGAGTCACTTTTTGAATTCCATCCCCGCTGCATTAGTATTGCCAGAAATTGCCAGAATCTGAAATTCTGAGGGTGGAATCCGTGTCAGAAGACACACTGAGGATGTTTCATGGAGGGACTGTGAGAGTGTTTTAAATTTCAGGGGGTGGAGTAAACTGGGGAGCAAAAGCCTTTCAGTGTCGTTTCACGCTACTCGTTTGGTTACGGCTATTTGTGAGTATAAGCAGAGAACCGGGGTCATCTGAACATAACGATTGGGTGTGTGCAGTTTGAGTTTGTGATCAATGACATTGGAATGCCTGGAGACTTGGAAATCGTCGTTCAAAACGAACGAAATAGTGGCACTGGAAGGCGAAGTAGTTTCTTAGGGAAGGTGACTATTCCTATCACCACTGTTCCTCAGAAACCTGAATTACGATGGTACCCGTTGCAAAAGCGAGGTCTGTTCTCGAATATCAAAGGCGACTTGGGGTAAGTTCCAGTCGTGTCATTACTAAGTTTTGGAGTTTTTTTAGCCCCTGTTACTTGAAGTTGGGAGCAGCTGCTACTGCATGAATGTAAGTTAGAGGGTACTGTTTCTCTCACGGGAAGCATGAACATACAGTATGTAGGAGAGTGTTTTTTGGGAGAGGAACAGAGGTTTTGAGAGATTACTTTGGGTACTGGAGCCAAATCTGTTCGAGATGGAGTTCTTGTCAATGTGTACGATTTTCATATGCTTTCATTCAATGTGGGAGGTTGTAGACAACCCTATTGCTATTCATAGAACAATTGCCATAGACAGTTAGCCAAGTCATGCTTACACCCAACTTGCGTGAATGCTAAGCATGTATAGGAATAGTCGAGTTGTGGTTGGTAACCGAGGACAGTATAGGAACCACGGAATCACATTTTCCTAACGGTTTTAGTATCCTCTACTTCAATGACGAAAGTTTTGCCTCAGCAGTATCTAAGGAAGTTCAAAATTCGGAGTTCGAGACTTTCAGTCTCTAGTGGTTCCCGATTCTTAAGGTTTCTGATGTTCTGTCTTCAGGCTGAGGATCTGGTGGCAAGCAGGCGAGCAGATCTTACAGCACAGGGTGGACCAAGAGATTGGCGGAGGAGGAGGAGGAGTCTACATACCAAGTCCGATGGGGAAACCAAACATAGCCAAGGCCGACAGACAACCAGAAGGGCTGAGGCCTAACGTATTAACTGTACCAGAGATGGATTTTACAGTGAAGGAAACCAATCCTGACTTGGGAAAGGCCGTGGATTACAGACAGCACTTCGACCTTGTTGAGCAGATGTCGTACTTGTTCGTCCGCGTGGTTAGGGCCAGGGACCTTCTGGGAAAAGACGCAAACGGGTTTAGTGATCCGGTAAGTCTATTTGGATATCTTGTCTTTGCTTACCTTATGATTTTTTCACTACTGGAAAGCCCTTGCTGAAACAACATAAAAAAGTCAACATAAAGATGTTGATTTGTGATTACAACTTGTCAGTCTTGGATGATCCATTGCTGATGAGCTTGTTGTGGATAAATATTGCTGGAACAGTACGTGAGGATCGCCGTGGGGCCTGTTAGAGCCGAGAGCCGGATCATAAAGCGAGACCTCAACCCAGAATGGAATCAAGTGTTCGCGATTGGCAGAGACAAGATTCAGGGTGGAGCACTTGAGTTGTCAGTTTGGGATGCGGTAATTACTTCAGATCACAAAAACTAGTTTTGAAAGGGCTTACACTTCAATCATCTACAAGGACTACATCAATTTTTGTACTGATATATGGACGTGCTAACAGGACAAGCTATCCAAGGACGATTTCCTTGGAGGTTTCATGATTGATTTGCACGGGGTCCCCTCAAGGAAGCCCCCCGAAATGCCGTTGGCTCCACAGTGGTATAAGCTGGAGGCGAAGACTGGCAAGGGAAATGTCAGAGGTACTTCGATCCACGGAAGCCATCGTTTTAATTTTTTTATTATATATATATATGAAAGTGAACAAGATGATGATGGTGATAAACTTGCTTGAAATATTCTTGAGCAGTTCAAATAGAACTCTTGTACATTTTTATAATAACAGCGCTTATTTTCCGTTTAGACTCTGTTTGCAAAATTGTGCAAGATTGTTTACGAAATGTGCAGTTGTGCACTGTTGCTACACCTTGCATACCTCTAGAAATGTGATATTTTACAGTTGTCAGTTTGTAGTTTTGCGGTACAAATATGGGTCCTTCTTTTTACAATGCCTGAAAACTTTTACATTATAAAAGAGTCTGTTTAGTGCACGCAACACTTGGTTTAACATTGGGAAACTGGATGTTTAAATCAGGAGAAATTATGGTCTCGATTTGGTGGGGCTCTCAGGCCGACGAGGCTTTTCCTGAAGCTTGGCAGTCCGACACTGGTGGGCAAGCCCAATTTCGCTCCAAAGTGTACTTGTCACCGAAGTTGTGGTACTTGAGGGTTAATGTGATCGAGGCTCAGGATTTGGTGACATTTGATAATCATCCTCCAGACTCGGTATGTATTCTAGTGCCGAACATGTGGAATAAAAATACTTACCCTCAGTTCTGTCCTCTTCGACTCTCGAAATGCGATTCTTTTTAATCAATTCCTTGTCCTCTTTTATCCTAGTTCCTGTAATATAAGTTACTTAATGTCATTCTGTACTGGCTTATTGGTTGCTTGCAGGTCGTCAGGGTACACGTGGGGCCTTACCAGACCTTGTTTACACGACCAGCTCCATCTAGAACTGGCAGTCCATTCTGGAACGAGGACTTAATGTTCGTTGCTGCGGAGCCTTTTGATGACATGATGTTTCTCTTTATTGAAGATAGATCCGGCCCTAAAGTAAGAATCTGTATTTGATCAATTTTTAAAGATTTTAAACATTTATTTATAAACTAATCACAATAGAATTGTGAGGAGAGGAGAATTACCTGCTGGAGATGCCTGACCCTCTTGCTAATTATGCAGATTGACATCCTGGGTCATGCAAGGATTCCTCTGAACAGTATAGAACGTCGCATCGATGGTCGTCCTGTAGCTTCAAGGTGAATCGACCTTAACCATTAATTTTTCATCTGATCTTCCATCACACGGTTTCTTCTTCTTCGTGGAGATGCACTATTTCCTAGTCTTGTGAAACACTAGACCGTACATCACATTTTAGTGTATGTATCGGTGAACACCACTTTAGGATCTTGGGATCTCTTGTTGTCCAAATGGCAACTGGTCACTTGCTGCTTGAGTGGTGGTCTGAAGTACACAATTTAACAAGAAAAACTCATTTACTCTATGGCGCACTAGTTTGGTGTTACATTAAATCATGGAGCACTAAATTGTATTAACAGTGTGGGCGATTATTCAGTAGCATTCATTTATTTATATGTTCAATTAACTATATTAATTCGTAGTATTTAATCATATGATTCCACTGTTGTCAAATGGGGTTTCGGTTGTAGAGAGATCATGCCGTGTCTCATGAACGTGGTGATGAATCAGATGGTATGTATTGGAAAGGGAGGGTGGACAAGGGGGTGCATTTCTAGGGCGGATCCATCTCCGACTTTGTTTTGATGGTGGCTACCATGTCATGGACGAGTCGGCGAACTACGTCAGTGACACACGGCCCACTGCAAGGCAGCTATGGAGGCATCCTTTGGGCGTCTTGGAACTGGGTATTCATGGGGCTAATAACCTCCTTCCCATGAAGACTACCAAGGATAGTCGTGGAAACACTGACGCATATTGTGTTGCCAAGTTTGGGCCCAAGTGGGTTCGCACTCGCACCATTTTCGAGAGTTTCAATCCTCGATGGAATGAGCAGTATACCTGGGAGGTTCATGATCCGTGCACAGTTCTCACTGTCGGTGTATTTGACAATCGGTACTTGAAGTTCTAGTACCTTCCAGCGTCACTTTTTTCTGTTCAGGACTGTTTTCCTTTTCAGTTGAAGGTCCAAGAAACCCGAATCCGGGCTTTCCTTAGCAGTTTTGTGTAGGTCATACGGGTACTATCTTTTGTCCAAATTTGCTGTAATTTTTTGACCGACAGGTACAGCGTTCTTCAGTGACATTGGTGATATTTAATTGGTCCAATCTGAGTTACATGTTTCACAATTTGATCATGCGAAGTGAAAAATCTGAAATTATGAATCCTTGGTCTTGTATAGGTTAATGTGTGTGCTTATATCCCTGCATTTGACTGACTTTTAGAGTCTGATTACTATATAATAGATTGCTGGCCGTTCAGGCACTAGCTTCAATTCTGTGTTCTCTAACGGGTCATGTCTATAATCTGACCTTATGCTTTGGATAATGCAGCCACACGCATCCGATAGGACCTGCAGGGACTATGAAAGATTTACCAATTGGGAAGGTGCGAATCAGGCTTTCCACCCTGGAGAGCGACCGTGTATATACTAATGCCTACCCCTTGCTGGTTGTAACTCCTCAAGGAGTGAAGAAAATGGGCGAGCTGGAGCTTGCAGTTCGGTTTTCATGTGCGTCGACAGTGAATCTGATGCACGCGTACCTTCAGCCTCAGTTGCCTCGAATGCACTATTTCTACCCTCTGGATCCAAGGCAGCTGGAGAGTCTCCGTGTTGCTGCCATGAACATTGTGGCTTTGCGCTTGATGCGTTCTGAACCTCCTCTGAGGCAGGAGGTTGTGCAGTTTATGTTGGACACAGAGGCTGAGCGTTGGAGTATGCGGAGGAGCAAAGCCAATTACTACAGGATAATGGTATGCTCTAATTTTTAGATTACGGACTTTGTTAGGAGTGCACATGACTTGTTGTAATACTTGCATTAGGAAACTAAACTTGCTTTGTACTTGGCAGGGTGTGCTGAATGGAGTGTTGGCTGTGATGAACTGGTTCACCGACATCTGTAGCTGGAAAAGCCCCATCACCACGGTACTTGTCCATATTCTTTACTTGATTCTTGTGTGGTACCCAGAGCTCTTCCTGCCCACGGTGTTCCTGTATATGTTCTTGATTGGGTCTTGGAACTATCGTTTCCGATCGCGAACGCCGCCCTTTATGGATGCCAAGCTCTCACAAGGAGAATTTATTGGTGACCTTGATGAGCTGGAGGAAGAGTTTAATGTTGTTCCAGCCAATAGAGCTCAAGAGGTCAGTACATTCAGTCCCTCTTTATTTCGTACAGTTCAATCATTGAATTAGCTTCTCTCGTCGAATGTCTTTCTTCACAAAATATCGAAACTGAAGTGCGAAATGGCACACTTTCAGGTCTTGAAGTACAGATATGAGAGACTTCGAGGTGTGGCAAGTCGGATACAAAATGCTCTGGGTGACCTTGCCAGCATGGGTGAGAAGATTCATTCTTTGCTCAGTTGGCGTGATCCAAGGTATGAAAATTTAGTCCTCCCCAAATCCTCTGCAGTTCACTAAACAAATTTAGCTTGGATATCGTAACCATGCCATTGACTGCACACCAAATTTTCAATTGGCTTAGCAATTCGAAGTTACGCTATTACAACTATTGACGGTTGAAACTGCATTACAACTATTGACGGTTGAACCTTTCAGAAGAAGAATGGCTTTAAAAAATTCAAGTACATATGTGATTTATATTGCAGTTAGTGATGAATATTCAAAATTTTATTAGAAACAAGTGCTTTCCATTCACTAGCCTTATGATTGCAAGTCTACAGTCCATGAACATGTGAAAAAAGTGCACAAGAATGAGACTTTCACAAGTGAACAAAATCTATTTGCATCCATTAGTGTGCGGTGAGTGCATCGAGAATCATAAGTGTGCAGTCACTAGCATGTCTTCCCTACCTGTAATTCAAAGTAAATCCAATTCCCCTCTGAGTTCCGCAAATATTTACTAATGATAATATTGGCTTGCCTATGCAGGGCGAGTGCAGTATTTATCGCATTCTGCTTAATATCAGCCATAGTTCTGTACGTGACACCTTTCCAAGTGGTGGCAGTACTGCTGGGAATCTACACATTGCGGCATCCGCGGTTTCGTAATCCTCTTCCTTCTGTGCCTTTGAACTTGTTCAAGAGGCTACCCTCCCAGGCTGACCGTATTCTATGATACATCTCGACTTGCTTGAACAGTAGCACAAGAGGTGGAGACATCGTTTTTACTAGCCAACGTGTTGGTCTCCTCGTTAATTTTGTACTATGTCAAAAACATTACTAGTGCTCATAATGAACTGACACCGCTCTTGGTTCTGTTTCTTTAGGTAGAGAACACTCCTGTAAATGAAGCCTTAATTTGGTGTGGTACTACTGGTTAGTACTGACATTTTAGGTGGTAATTTACATTGTACAGACACGGATATTTAACTGCACAGAACGTGACTTCCTGATGGGTCCGGAGTTTATTCCGACCCTCTAATTTTGCATTATTTTTTGCCACAGCTCTTCTTTCCTTCCAGGTTTGAGGTATTCCCTGGATTGATATATTTCATGTTAGTGTGGTATTTGTCTGTTTTGCTACCCCGTATTCAAGGTAGAGAATACTAGTTGCGTCACTTTTAGTATTTTTACAAGCTTAGCACTGATTTTGGAGAGATCCTGGGGTCCAAAATCCAAAGTTTTTTTTATTACTATGAATGGAATTCATATGCAAATTCAAAGTTGGGACATTGTAGACTTATATAAGTAACCAGACTATTCCCATGTACACTCAGTGGCCCGACACATGATGGAAATTTTAGCGAAGGCATGCTTGTACTACGTTACATGATAAAGATTGCATTGTGTATGATGTGAGCCATAGAGTGGTTACTGTGGGTACCGATAATGGGGGACAGCACTGGGGATAGGTTCTTGACGGTTTTAAGGCCACACTTGTTGCAGACTGGCAGCCAATGCATGGGTAAAAATGTTTATGGAGAGAAGGTGGCAATGGCATTTTTTACAAGAGTTTGCAGGTTATTGATTTGATTCTCCACTTTGACGACTGAGGTTTGGATGGATTGTCTAATTGGTGGTGGAAGACAGAATTGCCAATTTGAAAAACTTTATTTAAATTGAAAGTACAATCTATTCAGGGTACAAGAATTTGAAATCTATTTACCCACTTTACGACTGAGTTGGCAGTCAGTTTCTTGGCCAGGGGGGTTGGCCCTTCAGTATCTCTACCAGAATAACCGAACATAGTGTACAGGTATCAACTTCATGAGAAGTAATCTCCAAAGGCATTTGCTCTGGGTCAAGTATAACATTCTTAGTTCCCAAAAAATAAAACATTGCGCACTGATGAGACTTACTTCCATACAAGAAGGTGTGCCATGCCTCCATCACAATTTCAGCGAACTGAAGTCGGAGCGCACACAAAACACAGATACCGGAGCATTACTTCACGAACACCTTCATCTGTTTACAAACACGTAGTTGAAGCGCAATGTAAACGGATGTAAGGCTTCCTGGACTACTCAAAATGTCGCATTGATAACAGATCACAAGAAATAGTTTCACAGCTACAAAACATGGGCAGCTTCCCAACTTAGTACGTCATGTACCGTCACAAAAAAAGTTATAAAATACCATGATTTGATTCCGAATTTATGGGCAGTCTCATTGAGCTAACGAAAACAAAACCCTAAACGATAATTGCACGCCAATCGGTGCAAGAGGGGTCACCACTGACTTGACAACTCAACACCTCAGGTCTTGGGACCCGGGAAAGTGTCTGGAAATTAGTTGTCCTAGCAGGAGCAGATTAGACAAGTTGTACAACAGCTGCCACTCGAAGGGATCCACCTTGCAGAAGGTCTGGCAGCTCATCAAATAAGAACGCTGTTCGCCAGCCCCATCCTTTGGGTGCCTTCGGTAGCAGTGTACCTGCCTGAGTGAGACTGCCAAGCGGAATCACGCCCCGCTTGGCGGGACAGATCAGCTGCAAGGGAATACAGGAAAGCACACATTAAAACTGCAATTTTCCTGATGAAGTCCTGTAAATAAACACCTGCTTCTCACTCTGCTCTAGAAAATGAAGTACGCACTTTGAATCCATGTCTTCCGTAAGTGGTACAGGAATCATCATTTTAAGAAGCAAAAATAATGTAAGAACCCTTTTTCTAACTGGAATTTATTCGAGGCGTGATTGAGTTCTTACTTGGTAGCGTGCCGTTACTTTTTCTCTGGTGTCGGTGTAAAAAGAAACCTAGATCCACAACAGTTCAACATGATGCTTAGAATATTCTGGGAAGTAACCAATATCTTAAGCATAGCATGAATATCTTCATTAACATAGCAGAAATAGCATTATGCACTTGCTCCTCCACACATGACAAGTGAGATCCGTATGAACTCCCCCACAGTTGATTTGTTTCAAAATACGAAACCAACGTCGATTTCTTGGGGCACAGATACACGAACACAGCAGAGCACAGAAGCAACCTCAACCATCACAATTTCAAGAGAACGGAGAATCTTTATGAACTTCACATCCCTCTTAAGTGTTAGAAACCCACCTTCCTATAAGGGCCAACGTCCTCAGCTTTGCGCCTATGCAGGAAAAGACCTGCCACACAGAAGTTTCACTCAATTATGAGCCGCTGGCAGCAATCATCAAATTCCAACCATCATTTTCGTGCATCGGAAGTTTATGTAGATATAATAGTCTGAGAAACTGATGGATGCTGATTACCAAGAGTGCGCCTTCCTCTTGGATCTTCGTCATTGAAGGCTTGCACGCTGACCTGATCCATCGGAAGAACACCAAATTCTTAATTCCCGTCTGGAGATAGGAAGAAGCAAAGGAAAATATTTCAAGACCTTTTTCTTGCGACCAACTATTCCACATAATATGACCAAACAACTCAATGTGCAAATTGTTTTTTCCAATGCCAATTGAAGATGTAGAAGTCAAGCAAACCTTTACTTCAAAATTGAGTCAACATATGCAGGACGTAGAAACACTTCGATTCTCACCTTCCACAGAGAACCAGCATAGAAAGCTTCTGGGGAATGCTTGGACTGACCATCCCCAAGGCGATGCACATCTTCAAATTCAACGCTGCAAAAGTTTCGTAATATATAAGCTCATATTAGAGTTCTCAACGCCAGAGGTTGCATGCATTCAAACCGGAGGTCAGAAGAGGAGTGAAACACCACTACTTATATGGTGACTCCAATATCCAAATTACACCTTTTGAGTTTGATCTGCAAAAGCATATAAACACAAAATGCATCAACATCTATGAACATGATATGCAAGCAGCATGTGCAAGTTCAGTTATCTTACCCAAACCGGAACGGAGGAAAACTTCGCAAAGGTGTATTCAAATCCAAAAGGATTGAACCACCTTCACCTCCTTCCCATTCTCTTGCAGCAGCAAGATCCTGGGTAACACCCTTGGAAATGCTCATATTGCTCAACATTGCATCAATGCTTGCGGGTTTTGATGAATCCTCAGCCCTTGAGGTGGCATCAGGAGCTACAATACTACTCGAGGCAGTCCCTCCTTGCGCGGTGCCATCGGCAGGTGCACTATGGGCAGGAGGTAAATCACGTCCAACAAGGTCCATTTGACTATTTCCAACTCCACCTTGTTGGGGGGTCCCCCTTGCACCATAAGCCCCTAAGGAAGGAATGTACAGAAATCGAGGAGCTGGCCAACTGCCAGGGGGTCCAAACGTTGTTCCTCGACCAATCCCTGCCAAACCATCCATTGAAGTGCGAACATGGACTCGACCAGTGGACTGTGAGCTGGCACCCACTCCGCCACCGACGCTGCCGCCAACCCCCTCCGCCCCCGGAAAAATTCCAGTTGGCACAGGCCCTGAATTCTGACCGTCCTCTCTGTAATGTAAACCTGGTATCCTCGCATGCGTATAACTTGGGTTGAATTGTCGACAATTACAATTTCCGTACACGAGACAGCAGTTTCTACAGGTTTCGGCAGCGATTGTGAGCACTTGCTGCCGTAAAAGTGTCTGCAATAGCCAACATTGATAAGAAAGGAGAACGAACTGAAGAGTATGCCAAAAGTTCATCCTCATGTCCAACAAGTAAATTGTGAATTGAAATTATTTGAACTATGGTGACAAATATGATATACGTATCGTACCTGCAACCACACGCTATCAGCAACTGACTTGCACGGGAAACCAAGCTCCTCCAGACGACCTCGCATATAGAGCAAATCATCAAATGTCATATGACAGTATAGGACACCTCCACCTTCGAACACTCCTAAGAAAGCCTCCCAATCTTCTGCAATTCCCCAATTCCCACTGTTGGGAAAGGCTTTCTTCGCTTTCCTCTCCACCACTCGCCCACCCCATGAAGGCGTAGCGCATGTACTATCCCTGGTGCCACGGACATAATACAGTCGGATCAGAAATATCAAGGGAGAGGATTGACATCTACACCAAACTCTGTTTCAGACATAAAAAAACACGTAATAATGCATGGAAGGAACATTATCTTTCACTCCGGCTACTACGCTTGGTTCATAAAGTTTGGAATAATTCATCTCAAGTTTGGAATAATCAACCCCTTAAAGATCATGGATTCATGTTTATAAAAACAACCAATTTGACTGATTATATTGTGAAAAAAGTGACCACCTCCTGAAATGTATACTGAAGAAAGAAAAATGTACCTCTTGGTATAGAACTGAAAGTGGGAATCCAAAACATAGCATTAACCTATGGATTGAAATTCGCACCTTGGGGAAGACGGGGTCGTCTCGGGTGACGGTGAGCAAGGCCCATTACCAACCTGGTCACCACTTCGAGGGGGATTCCAGGCTTCTTCGTAACCAAACCTTCCACAAAAGCCAGGCTCAACACTGGAGAAGTTTAATTGAGCGGGACTAGAGCATGTATCCCCACTTGTGCAAGCTTCTCCATTTTTGTGGATCTCGATAAAAGGTTGTGAAGGGTCTACTTCCTTGAGAGGTTTTCCATTCGAAGACCCCAAACTGTGATCATACATACACGCTGATAATGCTCGTGGGCTTTGATCGGCGCGGAAAGAACTCCTGGAGTCCAAACTCAAGGAAGTTGTAGGAGAAGAAAACCCAGCAGAAAAATTTGTAACTGCTGAATCAGTAAGTTCAAAGAGAATATCATGCACACTTTTGGTCACCTCAGCCATTCCTGGTACACCCTCCACCGCTACAGGACTCACCATTTCATCTGACGTCGACCTGAGCTCAAATTCCAACCAGTATAAATATGTCTACTATAATAACCTGATGCAAGCTAGTGTGAAACTATTGAAGTACACGTGGAAACAATAAGCATACAGCACAAGCTAAAGTCCTCAGCAGCAAAACCCTGATTATGAAACTAATTTTAAGCTAACCTGATAGGCACTTTGTCATCAAGCTCTTCAAGTTTCTGATCCTGGTGTGCAGACCAAATTGAACTCTCTAGTGCAGGGGTTCCAGTCATAGACGATCCCTTTGAATCAGAGCTTGGCAGCTGGGGCATCTCGAGTACCACCCCACGGGATATCAAGACATACAGTGCAAGCTCAAACCTGCGGTCACAACACCACATACTAGAACAGCCCTTCTATGATATTAAAACCAACTACTAGAGACTAGCTTTGTGGGGTGAAGCTTCATAAATAGATAAATTTATTCGCACTGGTGACATAGAAACTGTCAGGTTTATTCCAACCATAAAGTCACTTCGCTAAATCGGTCAAGCTATCACTGGAAAAACAGGGCATGAGGCACTCAGAGCGCACCTCTTTTCTTCACTCAACACCCAAAGTTCATCAGAGGTCAATAGTTTCTGCAAAGTTTGCGTTGAAAGCTTCGGAAGAATCTGCAGAGACCACCGAATTTGGGGATGTAAATTCACATTGATCTTGCAACATTAGCGTTTCCCTATCACCACGCCTACATACTACAATCACAAACACAAACACACGGCAGTTGTATTAGTAACTGACCTCCCGAAGCTCAACAGCTCCACCACGACAAAGATAGCCCCAACATGCCTTGCGCACCCTTTCGCCATATACTCCATAGTCTTGGCTTTCCGCAAAAGCCTGTCTCCCAACGAACAAATGTTAACACTATCGGTAAATGGTACTAGAAAATGTAGATAATACAATATAAGTCTGCACTAAAACCAGGTTCTTAGATAGTAACCACCCAGACGACATCCATAAAATCATATTTAGCCTCTAAAGAGTCAAAGATTCAAGGTTATACGACGACCAATTCGATTGATCAAATAGTGAGTATCCTAATTCAAATGGGAACAAAATTTGCATCACCAGGATCAGTGAAGAACATTGCCTATGTAATAGTAAATAAATTGGCTAAAAAAATTCCCCGTAAGACTTAGTTAAGATTGCTAACAAAAACGAGGCCCAATTCGGGCTTCTTATTCGTTTAAGGATTAAAAGTTGAAATTTGGCCTGAACATCTAAGGCTTGCCTGGTAAGCGAGAAAATTGTCAGTCCAAAGCTCGGAAATGATGAAATTTGTGCAGAGCGAACACAAATCCTGCAAGGACAGTTCACGATGAGTTCTAAGAATTCGAGTAATGTGAAATTTCCTTTATCTTTCTGGTAGGTAGTAAGTGCTGCAAACACACTCAATATACATTTGGTAAGAAAATGGACTGAGACCCTGAACAAACTCCAAACTGGCTCTACATATTTAGTACAGGACAACCTTCAAAACGAACTGATCAAATGAATTTCTGAAAACAGCATAGCAAGATGATTAATATACACGCACCAGAAACAAAAAAAAACAGCACCTCCAAAGCAGGTCGAAATCAAAGAGGTTCATGATGATCAGGTTACCTGGAGATCGAGGAAGGATCCAGCTGCAAGCACTCGAAAGGCATTGCTATCATCCAACTTTGGATAGTGCCCATACAAGTACGCTAACGCAGTAGCCACAGCTTCTCCGTTCACATTCTCGTCATCTATATGCAAAGTCACTTCAGGAGCTCCAGCCTCTTTCCACGGACCCTGGAGCATATTCCTGGATGCAACCAACTGAACATGAAAATGCAGCAATTCTGTGAACCGTCACTAAATCACAATGAAAATGAATTTGAACCATATTTGATTGATCATATTGTGAAAAATATCCATGAATCCAATTTGATAGGTCGTACCGTGAGAAATATATTTCAGATAGGGCCAGTTTTTATACCACCAGAATCAGGGCAGAACAATGCATGTGTTGGTAAAGAAAAATATAACATTAAAACAAAAAAAATATCACCGTATGACATACTCCAAAAGGCTAAGGCTCAATTTTTGAGCTCTTGATCCTTCAGGGATCCAAAAGAAGCAAGCGATGAGAGATCCCCGACGTAAGAGTTACCTGAAGTAGGAGCTGCGAGAGAGAAGCAAGCGGTGCAGGTGGAAAGTGTGTCCCATTGCCTTGACAACAATGTCCGAGAAAGCCTTGGACTTCCATCCTTCCACTTGCACATGCTCACAAAGGGCTGCCAAATTGCTGTCCACGCCACGCATGTTCTCGCTATCCGCGGAACCTGCGGGCGCCATTGCTGGAGCAGGCGGCACAGCATGCGAGTGCGAGTAAGAGGACGACTGGGAGTGCGAGGCCCGTGGCCTCCCACCACCGACATGAAGAGCCTCCATTCTAGCTCAGATCGCTTCCAAACGCATGCCCTCAGCGCTCACACCACCTCCCCATTGAAAATCTGCAGATACAAGCACTCAAAGTGAAACACCGCAACAATCCAAACCCTAATTTATGAGGAATCTAAATTTTGATTGCCAAACTGAGACAGTGTTCTTCAAATTGCAGCAGCCTTCATGTCAATTACTCCTGTGCAAGCCTCTCCCCAATCGGCATATCGAACGACCTAGTTGTCACGCAGGTTACTTGTGTTGAAGAACGGATTAGCGATTTGCTGCTAAACATTACCACAAACTCCCCCTCCTAAGCAGATTATTAACACCTACACAATCGCCAAAGCTCCATTTCGATAGACAATCTCACCACGACCTAAATTCACGAGTGAGCTGCGAAAAACGTTAGGGAGTCAAGAGAATGTCTCCAAGTATGCAAAATACTAAAACTCACTAGTGGCGGTACCGCAAAATGAACGCCATTGACACGACCCTGTCGTCCGCGAATTGAATTGCCAGCTTATTTAGGGGAAGCTCGATCCCTAACCGGCCGGCAGCCAGTCTGGTCCCACACATCACACAAATGCTCGCAATGACAGCGCGCCCCGACCCCGACCCTTCAGCCAACTGCGCAACTGCACCACCACCACCACCAGCAACCCCTAAAATGTCAACACCATAGCCACGAGAGAATCTATCGCTACACAGCATCCGAGGCGCTTTCCCGATACAAAAACACGACCTAAACCAAGTGGACGAGAACCACTTCATTCTACAAATCCAACTCTAAAATCGAATTCGAACATTCCATTCTTCCCCATCACAAGACTCGCGGACTCGACGATTTCTCACCTCAGATTCGACCCAAATTTCAAATCTTGACCTCGTTGTCACCAGCGCAGGGGTAGCTCAGCTTGCGGCGAATTTATCCCAACCCTTGACATCCGATCCTCTTATGGACACCATCACATTTAATGCAAATGTGGCACTACTGTACTGCTCCGTCAAAAATGAGTTGCAATGGCCCTGCCATGATCCAGCGGGAGGGTGATGAAGACATGTAGTGGACTGGGGAATTTTTTGTAAGACGAATAATGCGATCCGGGATGCAGCTCAGGGATTGAGTGAGGGAGTGCATGAAGGATTCAGTCTTCCTTGGATTGCATGCGTTGGCGATTGGTGCCTCTTTCAGCGAAGCTTTCTCCGCAGGTTTGCACGACAGAGCGGTGCGCGCGCGCCAGGCGCAGGACTGCTCTGGAGAAGCGGAACGGTCTTGGGAGTGCCAGCCCAATGGCCGTGGCGTGTCCTATCACCGTCTTAGCACGGGTTTCAGGCAGATATCAATGTGGGAGGAGTTTATAGGAGGAAGGGCTGACAGTTACAAGAATTAGACCTGACAATTACTGGAGTACAAGACTGGAGTACAAGACTGAGGTAGACGTACCCAATACCAACCACTAACCTAGTACCTCCCAAATGTAGGACACTTGTTGATTTTAGAGTGAGAATCTATGATAGTACTACATGCCTTAACTTCACTAGAATCAATGACATTCATACATTTGGGTGGTATTAGGTTAGTAGTTGGTATTGGGTATGTTTACCTTATTGAGTGAATACTAACATTACAAAAATTTAAGCATCAAGAGAATTATGAAAATACAAATGTTTTGAAATTTTGAGTGGGTTGACTCTCAACTCTAAATTAAAATTGAAAAATTTGAGTTCATAGTTTTAAACTATATGGAATTTCTTTTAAAACTCACAATAAAATCATCCTATTTCAAATTTATTCAAAAAAATTCATTTAAAAATGGTTTTGAAATCAAATTTAGAAAGAATCTAAGAATTTCATTCACTTTTAAGTTTTTATCTTTTAAGTCACAAATGATAGTTGTCGTAGACTTTTCTATATAAATACTATCTAAAAACTTGCAATCTCTATTCATGAACTAATTCTCCAAATTTCCTCAATATTATATTTAATTGCAAATATTTGTAAAGTTTCAAAAGTGAAAGATCCCAAGTCCTTTCCTTTCTTTTGGGATTTTTGGATTAAAGAATATTTTCTTCTCTTATTACACCATATCCAATCCTAATTGTGCATTCTATGATTGCACATTTCTTATATCTTCTAAGAATCTCTAAAATTACGTATAAATCTAAATTTAGGATATAATACTTTCAAGTGGACCATTTGTATTGTAAAGTAGTGCAATTAGAGAAGATAGAAAATCCTTAGTACAAACTGCTTTAAATAATTTCAATACCTTAGGAGGACTTTGAAATTGAATCTTCAATTGGATTTATCTGAGTGTAACAAATCTAATGAGATGTATGTCATTTTGTTTTGTATACAACTTCCATATAGTAGTTGACCCATTTTTTATCACCTCCTATTTTAGTTATTATAATTTTTTCTTTTTTTTTGATCATTTGGAGATGAGCAATGATTATTTATGACACTGTTCTTGGTGCAATTGTGGCACATTATAATTGGCTATAAGACTCTCAATATTGCAATTAAGCCTTACTTGATTTTGCAACTAGCCTTTGGTTGGAAAAAGGAAGACCTATGTAACCAATATAGGTCAAACAAAAAATCCAATTAACAACTAAAAAATTCATAGTATTTATGTTTTGAGAAATAAAATTATGAAAAATTATAAAATCCTTCCAAACTCTATTTTGTACATTGGAAAGTTTCCCCAAGTAAGAAACCTATGCTCCATGTATATGTAGTTGCTTAAGTGGTTGAAAATGGGTTGGATACCTTAGTTGGACAAATTCTTCTTCAACTTACAACTTCCATATCTCTTATTTACATTTGAATTGGTTAAAAAATTGGGTCCATTAAGGTATAATTACTTTTACATCACAAGATGTATCTAAGATATGTTGATTACTAATTACACTTATTGTGGTAACTACACCTAATTTCGACCCCTTTCTAAAATCACCCCCTATTTGATTCATTTTAGGTGTAGTTACCTTACTTCTAGGAGGGCAAAGGAAAAACACAACGTGAATCTTTCAGTTGGAGGTATATTCTTTTGTATCACTCTTCCACTCTTCTGTATGACTCCCACTTCCTGTGTTTCGAAAACGAAAGCTCTTGTTGTCTCCGCCCCTGGAAACTCTCTTTACCGATCAGAAATTGCAAGACCCTCTGTGAAGGGTTTCGTGTCGCAGCAGCCAAACGGAGTTCTGGTTGCGCAAACACGATGCAGCAGGTACAGTCGTTAGTTTCCAGTTTGGAAGCTCTGATGGTTCTGCTTGTGGATTTTAGGGTTCGGGTGTTTCTGTGCTGGCTGCTGGTGTTTCTGTTGCTGGTGCTCTGTGATTGTTCAGATCGTTACTATGGTTTGCTATCTTTTGTGCTGGATAGAGGAACCCATTTCCGAGTGCTTGTGAATGTGGCAACAGGGAGAGGGCGTGGAGACCGAAGTGACATGGGAAGACCAGCAGAATATTAATCTCTTTGGTCGCCTCAACAACAAATTTCATGAGCTCGAGGACGACATTAAGGCCAAGAAGGTATGAGTTGCTTATTATCAAACCCTAAACCCTTGCGCTTGTTTATTGGATGCACCCGCAGTTTTTGTTTTTTTTCCTATTTCGGATCTACTTTTGTACCCTGCCTTTGTGATAAGCGTCTTCCTGTCTTCCTGTGAAAAATTTATGGTGGAGCTCTTTAGTGGAGGTCGTGGTTGGTTGTTTAGGGTTTGGATGATTACCTGAGTGTGTTTACAGGATATGACAGATAATCTAGAGGACGCAAGCAATGAGCTCATATTAGCAGACGATCCAGAAGTGCGATACCTGATTGGGGAGGTTTTCAGTCACTTGCCGGTTGATGAGGTACAATTACTCTAGGTAGTCGAAAATTTATTGCAAACAGACAATCTGCACAAGTTGCTCTCGTTTCTTAACTCATTTTCATTTCCATTTTCATTTTTTCCCTTGTAGATATGAATCTGTTATTTAAGATCTGGGTTTCCCATATTCTCATGGCAGCTTGAAATATGAGGGTTTCAGTTGACAATGTTTGCCAAGATGATTGTCGATCATGTATCAGCTGCGGATTTATGCACCCTGTTTGATCAACGCATTAATTGGTGTCCCTTGACATTGCTTGGTCTGCATTACCGGGTTCAGGTGGACTCAAAACTGGAGGCTTTGAAGGAGGTGAATGTTCAGGAGCTTGAAAGTTTGAAGGAGGAGAAGGCAGAAGTCCTTGCAAAAATGGCTGATTTGAAGAAAGCTTTGTATGGAAAGTTTGGCGATTCAATTAATTTGGAGGAGGATTGATTTCCAATAGTATGAGGAAGCAAAATGTTTACTTGTGATACTTCTAACTAGGCGATGAAGAATTTTACGTATTTATGTATATCTTGTGATGGGAGATGAGGATATCCAGTGCTAACTTGCTTGTTGGTTGAGTTGTATTGCCTTGCTCACACTGATGTCCAGAAGGTTTGGTGGAATGCAATGCAACAGCTGTAATGAATGATACTCTTGAAATATTGATCTTGGTTGAAATGAGGATGATCACCCTTATGATTCTGACGAAGTGCCTGACCTCCACTCTAACGTAACTGTGGTCTCATTCTTTCCAACGCCACTGTGTCCAGTAGACATGCCCAATTCAAATTTCCTAAGATTCTTTTATAGTTTCGTAAGGATATTTTCACACTTGAAGTACAAAGTGTTTTTCGTGAGGGTCTTAGAGCGTCCCTTGCAGTCTAATGCAAAATGTGTGCCGCAAGCAGTTTTGAGGGCCTCCAAATTGGTGTAGACCTCGTCGGATGCCACGACGATTTACACATTCTAAGTCTCTCCCTTCAGACTGCTTTGCAGAGCCTTGAGAGATCTTTTATGTGCTGATGAGTTGCTGAAGCTGGCAGGAGGGCATGGCTGTCTTTATAAGCTTCCCCTCGTATGCACATCTTCACTGAGAACGCAAGATCAGGGCTGTTTTTTTTCACTTTTTATGAAGTGTGAAAGTGGTGATATAAAATGTTAAAGTGGTGCTCCAAATTTCAACATTCATTCATATATTGGGTAAAAAGTATCACATTAGTGTATATCACATATCCATAATTTTGTTTTCATCCACAATTTGTTGATTTCATCTAAGATTTTTCCTCAATTTAAAGTTTTTTGGTGAAGAACATCATACATTGTCATCATTTTTAAGCCAATTATTTTTTTTTAGTGCAATTTGGCACTATAAAGCCAAAAAGAAAGCCCTGTACAAATACTATAGTATGATTGACCTACATTTTGTTGGTGATGGAAGGCATACTTTATCTCCCAAAGATTAGTGTATTTTGAAATTGCAAATACTTACAAAATTATCAAAAATTATCACTCTTACAAAAGAGTTGCCAATCAAATTTTATTTATTTTGTAGAATTTATAAGTATAGGATCTTATTTTTCACTAGTATTTGGGTCATGTATAAAAAAAATTGGGATTTGAAGGTAATGTATGTGTGAGAATACGACCTACAAAATAGAGCAAAATGTTTATTTTAACATTAGTTGGACTTTGGACAATGTGGCTTTGTTGGGCTTTCAAGCCTTGTAACTCAAATTTCAACCCTAAAATGTCAAGTTGGTCACCATGATAATCATCCTTTCAGGGTACTATGTGAATCATTTGCTTAAAAAACAACCAAAAGCACTCCTTAGAGATCAAACTACTATGCAAGGCCTCCCATTTTTACACAACTGAATTCCAAGGATGAACACTTACACTTCTGTCTTCCATCGGACTCTGTCATCCTGCGGACACTTAGTGTGCAGTGACGATGCAGTGACGATCCAGGGTTAAAGCATTGCAACTCAGAAGAGCCGATCATATGTGGGAGGCGTTTGAGACACTCAAATTACAAGACAGTAATGGACTGGTGTACTGCTCATGCAAGAAGATATGAGATACGAGACAAATTACTACCCGATTCGTGCGGCTTCGTGGGAGAAATGCGCAGAGGCGGATCCCAAGATTTGAGTCGAAGCCTCGGATGCATTGAGCCATGAATTTTTCAAGTCAGTCCAAGAAAGAGTTGCACATGCAGTTTATATGGCTTATTGAGATGGCCAACATGGGGTACATTTGTTGCATGCATGCATCATAACATTCTCCTGGGGTCCCTTCGTCTTCCTTGACATGAGGGATATCTCCCCGTGAAGGAGCACTCGTCGCATAACTTGATGTGCTAGAAATAGATGAACACATGCAAAGGCTTTCGTTTGAAATGGGCTAGATCAAGAGTGGTGCGCAGATCCTCCTCGTGAATTGGAAACTAAATCTGTTCATCATCCCGGCCAGTTCAACTTCTCTCCTCATCGACTGATGTCCTTTGTCCTTACAAAAATTATCCACACCAACCACACTCCCTTTCAGATCATGTCAGCATTTCTGGCGCTGCTGTAGCACATTTGCAATTGCACACCATGAATGTGGGAAGCGTGACGAGCAGACTCTTAACTTACGCCAACTTTAGCAGTTGGAGTTTTCCTCTTCCTCTGCATACTAGTCGAATTAAGCTGTTCTTCCACAGAATCCAAAACCTTTTGCATTTGTATCTAATCCCTAATTACAGCAAGGATCATCACGGCACCGGGAGAACATCACGTTGAACGCACAATACAAACACAGATTGTCACTGCACCACCTACAGACCACATTCCCTCTCCACGACATATTCCAACTGTGTCGGGGGCCCCGAACATCCCTGATAGCTGCAATCACATTCCCTTTCAATTCACGTCCACAATTCTGTCGCAGCTCTCGCACACTTGCAATTGCATACCATTCTAATTCCTCTTCCATCAACAGAAACCAAAACCTTTGATCTCTCTATCAAATCCCTAATTTCAGTATTTACAAGCACTGATTCACAGCAACGGTATCGTCAAACACTGCACCAACTACACACCTCATTCCTTCTCCAACGCCGCCGCTAATGAACTCTCTCGGGCGCCTTGAACGTCCCCGAAAGCACAATTCCATGTTCGTCGTAAACCCCACAAGGCCCCCCCATCGCACTCTCCTTCAGCTCCCCCTCCACACGACTCCCATCCATTCGAAACACAGGAAAATAGTATTTCGCCACCTGCTCCGCCTCTGCCGCCACATAATGCGCGATCAACGCCCTCCGAAACCTCCCCTCACTCCGATTCCGAAAGCTCCCATGAATCACACTCCCATTAAAAAACACCACATCCCCTTTCTTCATACATGCCTTCACCAGCGCTTCTTCACTCCCTGGTGGCCGCGGCGTCTCCACATTCCCCCACTGCTCCTCCTCCAACCCCGCCTTCTCCACTTGGCACATGATCGGGAGAGAGGCGGTCTGTGGGGCGAACACCATGCACCCATTCTCCTCGTCGCAGTCGTCGAGAGCCAGCCAGGCGGCGATGCAGGTGCCGGGATGGACCAGGAGGTAGAGATTGTCCTGGTGGAGGTTCTGGCCGCGTGCGCCCGGGGGTTTGAAGTAGACCATGGTTTGGACGGCGTAGGGGGAAGAGCCTGTGAGGGCTGTGAGGGCGGTGTTGAGGCGAGGGTCAGTGAGGTAGGAGAAGGCCAGGGAGTCGCGGCGGTGGGGTTGGAGGAGGCGGGGGTAGCGCTTGAGGGGGTCGGGGTGGAGTGGATCGACGGGGATTTCAGAGTAGCCGTCGCCGCCGCGCTCGACCATGGAGGTGAAGTAGTGGGAGAAGTGGTCGCATTCGGTTGGCGTGAAGAGGCCGCGGAGGATGGTGAAGCCGTCGCGGTGGAAGGCCTCGATGGAGGGGTCGGGGTCCATGGTTTTCGGCTTTGGAGGTGTTGCTACCAGGGATGGAACTCGAATTCACAATTGGAGCTCGGATCGTACCGAAGCACCAACACACGAAACTGCAACCCTAACCTGCGGATTCGGGGGTGTCGAGGTTGGAGACTTCTCCTCCGCTCCAAGGAAGGGATTGGCGCGAAGCGATGTTAAAGTTCTTCGAAGCGCCTATCTCGTTACAATTCTGCAATTGGCACCTACAAACTACACTGCAATCGTAAAATCTAACCTGCGGATTAGGGTGTCAAGATTTGAGAACCCTGGTCCGCTCCAAGGAAGGATGTCAAAGTTTTACGAGGGACCTAAAATTACAGATGGCAAGATTGGGAATAAAAGAGAGAGTCGCATGGGCGAAATCGTGAGCTTTGACAGCCCGAAATTCTGGAGAGCTTGTGGCTCCTGCATGCAACAATCACTCCACACACGAGGTTGAATTTCACGGAAGAATGGAACCCCAAAGAATTGAAACACTACAATATTCGGAAATTCAAATTACAGGGTCTCAGGGTTTGAGACCTGTGCTGCAAGAAAAGAGGCGATTAGGACAATAAGGTTTGAAGATTCAACAAGGGGCTACAGGACAATAGGGGCAGGACCACATTTGGAAACAAACAACACCCTCGCGGCTCAAATTGTGCATTCTTGACACCCCTAGTACAATCCTGCATGAGGGTCCATGACGAAGAATTTCTCGAGCACGGGTTGCAGTCGTTAGAAAGAGGCGATTTTGAATCAAAGACTTCAAAACTCTAGATGAGGGCTAACATTTTTGACAAGAATTTGGGGCTCCGAATCCGCACGGCTCAATGCAAAAAAGAAGAGAATCTTGCAGTTCAAGTCAAACTCTCTAAAACTCTCATAGACTCCCCACAGAAGCTAATTCCGACACAGTATCAAAACTCGATTGCTCTCGTTCATGCAGAGATCGAGACGAAGACACCAAAAAGCTAGCTTCATCAGTCTCCCAACAGTCCATAACCACTCTAATTACAAGTCACGACAGGGATTGAACGAATTCACACGGCACAAGGAATCAAGTGAAGAGACCAAACAACGAGAATGAAGTACAGGAAGGTGGAGAGAAGCTCACTGGTTGTGAGACCGAGGCAATCACTCCATTCGGCACTCTCGTGTGTCAGGAATATGAACTTGTGTCAAGAAAACGAAGAAGAAGCTCCGACCCCGTCAGTGTATTGCGAATTAAAGTTACAATATGATTTATAGGAATAAATCGTCTATGATAAAAATCAGTCAAGACAACTTCCGCACGCAGGTGTCATCATAATTGTGACATGATTGAGAGCGAACAGTACGTCATCAACTCGTTCCACTGACGCCCCGGGTCAGTCCATTCCACGCACGGCATTGGTAAGGACTCTCCACCTACAACTCTCGCAGTTTCGGTTCAGCTTCAATGTACTTTTTCCTCATCTATAGTACAGTAATTCTCAGGAATGATTTCTGATAAAAGTGTTGGTGTCGACCACACTTCAGTTTCTCCTAAAAATGAGGTAACAAAATTTGTGTCACCTACAAACTCTTTTATTTTTGTGGTTTATGTTACAAAATAGTGTGGCTCTGGTAAATAAGTGTCACGCAGTATTGGACAAATCAGTGTAGCAGCAACCGTGCAACTAATGACATTTTCAAGAGAGCTCCGATGGCAAAACCGAAGTAAAATTGTGTTTTGCAGCAAAGATTAGTGAAACACAAACGAGATCTCAAGAGTGAGAATCTACTAAGCTGTCACATGTGAATTCACGACCTTACAGCGGGAAGAAGACAATTTAAGGACTCTGTCAGGTCGAAGCAACCAGCTCAAAATTTGAACCAACATCAAGTGTAACTAGAGGTGAGATAACGAGCTTAAGATAACCCATTATATTTGCAACGCAGTAAGAGCAAGTGATTGATTACGGAAAGGCAGGGGACTTGAATACCTCCTCTAGTCCTCTGTGAGTTGCCAAATTGAGTGCTTCAGTTAAATGAGACACTAAATCACTATACTTAAAACATGCCCTAAGTTTAGCCGATAAGTCCAAGCCACCGAGGAGACGTTACATCATAATTATAAGACAGGCAAGATTATGCCTGAATCCCAGCAAAAGGACCGTCCTGAATCTTCAAATGTAGAAAACAACTCCAATTTCCAAGTAGAACCATAGAACAGCTTGTTACTGGCAGCCAACCCTGTCACGAGGGATCAACCTCAACTCTGTTCCATGCTTCAAAAACACGTTCCCTGCGCTTTGTTGAGGATTGATGCCCACTCCATCTGCAAGTAAAAGGAGTGCCCAACTGTTCAGTTAGAGTCTTAACGAAGTAGAACAAGCATACTTGGCTTGGTACAAACCAGTACTAACATGACTCACACAAAAGGTTAACCAACCTTGGTAAAAATGAAGAAATAATAATTCTGATAACGAAACAAAATGTATTTCCTCTGTAACATCTAATTGCATACAATCAACTGGCACAACGATATATGCCTAATAGAGGGTGGCAACAGTAGTGTAGAAGAATCGCGGAGCGGACCACGTATTCTATACGGTATGGAAGGTGTCGACGTCCTATCCAAATTATAGAGGACCCTAGGTTATAATAAAAGCGAAAGGACAATTAGGTCACCTCCCAGGAGATTGTTTATTTATTAAAATATTAAGACAATAAATAAGAATACTTGCTTTGGGCAGCATAGGATTTGTGAGTCATGACGGTCTTCAAAGAGCACCCTCAAGCAGAGATCAAGGTATTCATATGCAAGTCTCCAACGCATCAAGCCTAGAGGGAACATACTCCAATTCTCCGGGTTTCTTCCACCGGGATACGCACTAGCCTAGAAATTGTACACTAGTCCTACCATGACTCGCAGAAAAGACCAACCAACCTTCCTTGGTAAAATAAAAAAGATCATTCTGATCGTGAACCCAAATGTAACTTCAGTAGAACGACTAATTGCATAAAATCAAAGCGCATAATAGAGAGTAATCTCTCAAGAACTTCAGAGATTGTCACATGCACACTAGGAAGAAGAGGAAGTAACTTCCAGACTATAGCGCGAAAAACAAACCATGTAAAAGACGGAAGTTCACATACCGTTGGTGATGATGGCACTCGTCTGGGGAGGAACTTTAAACTCCTCAGCTGCAAACTTCAAGACAGCGGTAAACGGCGCTTCCTCTGGCACACTGAAACTGCAACGTAGCAACACATACGCAAATCCGATCATCAAATCTCAACCATAATCATGTCCAAACAGCAAATCGCAACTCACAATAATCAAGGCATGTGGAGCAAGTCCGGGCTTACACTTTGTACGGAAGCTTGGGGTCCGAAGTCAGCGTGACCTTGAATGACACCTTCCCACCTGCCCTGTTTACCCCCAAAACCCCAATACCAATTTCATCTTCCTCCCATACCCAAATTGCATATTTTCCCAATTCAATGAAATCAAACAACTCACAGGTCCAAGAACTTCAAAGAGTTTCACCTCACAAACACAAAACCCTAACTCTGCCCTCCAACAAACTTCCACAATACCGCACCATGAATGGACCTCCAAGCTTTGTAGCAACCCCTCAAACGTCCTTACCTTCTTCGCTTCATGGAGACTAGAGGGCATCGCCCACGACCAGAACCAAGGAGCAAGAGAAATCCACAACTTTCCAGCAAGGTTCAGTACCAAATTGAAAGATTACAAAGGGAGGCGAATTGGAGAAAGACGAGAGGAAGAGAGATGGATCGCGTACATGGTGAGTGGAGAGATGATTGCACACGGGGTGGACTTGCTTGCTTGTGGGGAATCGGTGCTATGAGTGCATCTCCCTTGCGCAGGCCTTTGCTTGCGTGACTCCGTGCTCAAGTGCAATTCTTCGGTGATCAGTTTCTGCGGCAAAGCAAACAGTGGCAATCGAAGACCACTGGACTGCGACGGCGATGACTGCGAGTGGGGTCGATTACCGTCCGATTGGTGCCGCACGTGAAGTGTGCTAGGAAGGAGTCTTCGAAACAGTGTCACCTAATCACTTACTTACAGGAGGAAGAGAGCTTTTGGAAACCCTAAAAACGGGAGCACCACGTACCCTAAACCCAATCCACCTTTCACTTCTGTCTGCAAAGTAACAGCACCCAAAACCGTCACTTTTTTTGTCCCTTGGATGGTCTGAACAATGCTTATTTTTGTGTAAGAATGTAAGAATGTTAGCCTCGTAGAGAGAAAAACAACCTGAGCTGTTTCATTATTTCATGATACTCTCACACAATATCTCATAAAGAATTTTCGAAGTTGAAAACATAGGTGGGCTTAGACATTAATTTTGTTTAATTTGTGGTGTGTGTGTGTGTGTGTGTGGTGTGGTGTGGTGTGGTGTGGTGTGGTGTGGTGTGGTGTGGTGTGGGTTTATAAAAAAAACAATCTTTGAATGTGAAGTCGTAACAATTATATTCTTTTCCAAAGCCATTTAAAATCAATGTAAAATAAGATCAAATTTGGATTTGTACGAAGACTCACATCTCTATTGAGTAAGGGGTGTTTCATAGTACTTTCCAAGTTCCAACTTTCTAAGTTCTAGGTCAAGACTATATCCCAAATTTCTTGAGTTGCAGAACTCAAGGTGAATAATAAATAATAAATGTGGGATTTGGGACTCAAGTGTGAAGGTCAAAGTTCCAACTTGACTTTTGTATAAGAATTACATAGCAATTATCTATGGCCCCCAATAATGAATCAAAAAGTCAAAATCACATTTGGAGGGCACATTTGGTATCAAATCTATATTGAATAGATTTGGAAAAAAATTCAATCCATTAACCTATACACAAGTTTTGAGCTAAGCTAGATGGAGAATCAACACTAATAAGTGTATGCACACTAAAGCCAACAACTACTCTTCTAGTAGTTGTAACAATTCAAGTGGATAGATGATTGTATACTTTAGTTGCTTCCTGATTTGACATACCAATTTGTGCATCAAGTACAAAAATGTATATAGAAAGGAACCAAAACAACATTTATATCCAAATTCAATAATGGCCTATCTGAATCAAAAGGCCTTCTTATAGATTCACAAATTTTAAATTTTAAAAATACACTTTAAAAGTCATACATTAGACCTCCAATGTAAATTACAGATTTGAAAGGATATATTCTTATAAAAATCCCTACACCCTATTAAAGTTTTAGGAGGTAGTATCTAAACATCAAAACATTGAATTAAGCTCTTTGCATTGCATTAATCAAATCCTAATTTTGACACAATAAGTACATTTACACAAAAATTTACCAAAAAAGTCACGAGAAATTTAGTAAAATTGACACCAAACTTTCATCATGTGCAAAAATTCTACAATTACTACAATTTCATAATGTACTAATATATGACTTATAAGACTACACTTCATTATTTTAACAAAATGTGACTAAAAATATAATAAAATTGACTCTATACTTTCATCATATGCATAAATTTTATAATGATTACAATTTTATACAATTGTAGTGTACTTTCATCTAGACATTTGTTGCTTTCAAACCCATGTTATCTTCAATCAAATTTTGTTTCGTGGTTAGTTTTAGCCCACTCATGCTATCCTAGTGCAATTTGAGATGCTAGTAGCAAGGATGTTGTCACTAACAAAGATGTTGTCAAACCCTTCAATCTCCTTTAGAAAATCCATTCACCTAATTATAGTGGACTATAGGTATATCTACACTAACCTCAAGAACCATTTTGCAATCAACAGAAAAAAACTAGCCAATATAGAATTCTAACTTTATGACTTAAAGTACGTTCCCACCTGGCCTTATGATGGCCTTAAATGCTGAGGTATTTACCGAACCTACATGGCAACCGAAGTGGCATAGACCTAAGAACGTTCCTACGTCTATTTAGCACTTCAGTATCGTTGGCCCACCACAGGGATAGCAATCCATAATAAAAACTTCAAAATCTTTTGGAAATCAAGATTTCAGCTGGTGACGGTAGCTCTTACCAACATGCTGGGGTCGACATCCTATTACAAAATAATAACAACTGCCTGAAGCCAAAATTAGCCAAGCCCAACTAGAAAAATTCAAAAGCATTGATGTTTTTCAACGATCATCACAGTAAGATTTGGAATCCCCAGTTGATGTGACTGTTTAGATGTGTATACACAATCTGTTTATACAAGTGGGGCGATGGGAAGTAAAACAATCCATGTGGGATATGTAATTTAGGATTAGTAAATGCTCAACTACCTATACCTTGTTATTAATAAGTCAAATGCAGGAATTGTGTTCAATGTATAATTTTAGACCTAGTAGGCATAGTAGAATAATTTTTTTCAAAAAACTTTGAACTAAGAAAAGTTGGTAAATTGAGCTAACTTTCATTTCAAAAATCCTTTTGAGATTTCAAGCCTTCAATCAAAAGTTAGGAACAAAACTCAAAAAGGGGTTGGAAAGAACATTTTCTTTGACTTTGTGCAACAAGAAGTGCATTCCAATTCATTATTTCATCCACAAAGTACACTTACTTGGAGTCTTTGATCTTAGAAAGAAGAGACTTATCACCAAGATACTTTGTCAAAAATGATTTAATTTGTGAACCAATAGGTACATTCTTCATTTTGACTGTGATATAGAAAGTCATCCACTACTCACTTTTGGATTGTTTAGCATGTCAAGGATAATGAAAATTGTGATTTGCAATAAGATTTTATTTATTTATTTATTTTGTATTTTAGATGGAAATGATGAGCCTAGGATTCTATTAAAAAAGAGAGTACAAAGAAGATTGAGGTAAGAGTATTATATAGTTTTCAATTAGAAGGAAAGGAAGGGACCAAAAGAACAAATTATAGTAATTGGATGGTCAAATCCAACATTCTTTGTTGAATAATTATGTAACCCCAAAAAGACCTTTTGTCTCCTTGGGAGATAATTGAGAGTTTGGGTAGGGTGATATGATCTCAATTTTCAATTAGGTTATTTAAAAATAAAAAAATACACTAGCTTTGTGTGGATGTAATATTTATTTTAATTCGTGAATGGGAGTACGAGTCTAGTGATAGTAAGCTCAAAATAAAGTTCATCAAGCAAAACAAAACAAAATTTTAAATTTTAAATTAAAAAAAAAAGTTTGGTTCTTGAAGAAAATACTTTAGTGCATGTGGGAAGATTTAATTCATTCTACATGGACTAGTGACGATAAAGTGATGAAGAGTTCATGTTTTGAGGGAAATGAAAGCATCTTCTTTCAAAAAATAGTTACAAGATTCATTTTTTAACTCAAATTTCAAATAAATTCAAAAAAAGTTCCACATGGTTTTCAAATATTTTTTTATACTCTCAACTCAATTTTTGAACATAAAAAAATAATCATGGATGGATATGCAATCTTTGTAATCTTGATTCCTAAGTAGACTTTTATTCAATAGTAGAAATATAGGCCACATATACTAGTTTAAAGCCCCATGAAAAGACTCACTTGACCCACTTTAGTAGATTTGGGTCTTTAGGGACATGCTTCTCAAGTCTATTTGGCCTACCTTTCTACTAGTGATCTATTTGTTTTGGTTTTTGAAAGAAACCCTATTACTAATTATTGATGCTCTATCATGATGAAGTTCAGAAGTAAATACCTCTCTATTAATAGGGTCAAAGTTCTCTACCTCCACTTCAGCATGCTTTTTCTCCTAACTATAAAAACCAATTAGTAAATAAAATTATTTAGTCTTTTTGTCCGAATTTCAATAGTTTTGGCTAAATTGCAAATACATGGCAATTGCAAGTAAACATAGCTCAATGACACTTGATAAATTTTTTTGAAAGTCTTCTTTTTGCATCAAAACTATAATTATGATGACAAATGATTATGAATTTTCTATTCAAGATTTTGTGCTAGGGTGTCCACTGCAAATCTTGATTTTCTAGTGTTTAGGGCTCTCAAATACACTAGATCTTAAAGTAAAAAGTACATGAAAAATTCATTTAAGAAAATAAAAGAAGAGGTTTTGAAAAGTTGTAAATTGATTGGAGTTATGCACATTTTTCCCTTTAACCTCATATTTTTTGGATAACCAATTGTTTAGATTTGACATGTAAAAAGATGATTGCAAGACTTCAATTTGATGTCATAGTTTTATTACCCTCATGATCAAACATTACAATCTTTCAATTCATAGATCATATTGTTAACTTCTCTTTTCCCATGTGATACTTAACATATTTGGTTTGAATTTATATGGATACAATTTTTAAAAATGATACAACTTATCAAAACATTGGCTTCTAGTTCAACTCAAAGAAAGTCTCAAGAAGCTCAAAAAAACCCGTGGGCATTTAGGGATTAATATGCAATAAACTATATGGATTTGTTCCAACCCTTCTTTGAATTCTATCTCAAACTTTTTGTTAAAGTCTTGGAATCTCAAATGGATTTTTGGAGATGAAAGCTAGTTTCATTTACCAACTTTCTTTAGTTCAAAGTTTATTGAAAAAAGTTATTTTACTATGCTTACATGAGGTTTGTAGTTCTACATTGCACACAATTCCTATGTTTTGATAATGAGTGCTCAAGCTTGTCTCTTCTAATTTGTCCCATACCTTTTGAAGATTCACTATGGACAATAAATTTCATTATAAAAACAATCCCTCCACTTTTTAACTAGAGCACCTGCGATAGCATTGAATTGTAATGAAATCTTTTCCATTATTTCAATTTTCAGTACAATTCCTTGGGTTTGGAAAGATGAATTTTTAATTTTCAAAATCATTCCGAACCTAAACTGCTTGGAAAAAAAATGATTTCTTTTTAATGCCGAAGTTTTATCTTTAGCACATGCTGTTTGCAAACGCAAGGTGGGAAACGGCCTTTCAATTCCTTTCAAATCCATCAAATCAATTTCAACCAAAAAACAATCTTTTTTCTATTTATTTCTCTTCCTTTCTTAATTTTCTTTTCCCTTCTTTGAACAAATGAAATAGAAGACCTATATTACCTGTAAAGAACACACCGGTTGAATTTTCCTTGAAGATCAAAAAGAGCTTGGAAGAAGACTTTGGTTGTTAACCCCTGAATTTCCAAGGTCATTTTTCTGTCAAAAACCACTCAAAACTGCCATTTTTGCTCCATTCACTCAAGAAAACCAAAAAAATCTTTTTTCTAGAATCTAACTGTAGGATCTTGTACTTCACTTGTCTTAGCTCATGTGGTAAAAATTTCATGAAGTTTGACCATATAGATTGTAAGATATTAGCATTCAAAGTTGAGAAAGAAAGTTTTTTGAACATTGGCTTACAATTTTAGATGACTTTGACCGCCAATTGTGGTTTTTTATTTGCACTACAGACTTTGAGTTTAAAAAATTTTATATTGAAGAATTGAGTTGAAAGTTTAGGAAAAAAAATTCAAAAAAAACACACTTGATTTTCATTCATTAAAAAATTGTTAAGTAGAAGTAGGTCCAAGATTGAAAAAAATCCAAAATTGTTAATAACTCCAAGATGGGATTGAAAGACAATAATCCCAATGGTGAGATTCTTTTAGCAAGAAAAAAAAAAAATTTCAAAAAAAAATTTGTGAAAATTTGTGAAAATTGGATTCAGAAACTAATCCTACAAGTTATTTTTTTCAAAAAGATGCTTAAATTGCCCAAAAAACAAGATTGTTCGTAACTTTCTCATTATTAGTCCAAATAGAAGGAATCAAAGCTTCACATGTAGAAAAAACTATAACAGTTTAGAAGAAATAAAAATTAGAATTTATTTTGATTTTTTGCAAATTTTTTTGTACTGCCCACCGAATTCAGTTTCAAGCTTTTTGTCGTGTAACTTTTGCTCCCGAGCACCAATTGAAATAAAAATTATATTCCCACATAGCTAATCAATTTTTCTATCTTATGGAAAAGTTTCAAAAAAATTCTCCAAAATTTGAGGTTACAAGAACGTGCCTCAAATTTGATTTGTACCCAAGGGGACAATGGGAATTTAGGGGTTAATATTGGAAATCACTTCTAGCTCTTTATGAGGTAAATGTTGTCTTTTACTTTCTAATGATAGTTGTGAAAATACTTTATGCAAATCATCATGAGAAGGTGAATTATATGGACTTTGAGTATTTATGATACTACTTTGGTTTGGTAGTTTTTGTTGATTTGGTTGAACATTTTATTGATTTAGTTGTACATGTGATTGATCATATAAAGGTAGGAATAATGGTATATTATTGGAAATAGTAGGATTTTGAAATAGATTAAAATCTAGTAATTCTTGTATTGTCTTCTTGTATATCAGTATTTTGTTCAATGTGAATATTTTCATTGAATAAAACATCTTTAGATATTAAAATATTTAAAATAGAAGTATTCATAAGGTAATAGGCTTTCATTAAAGGAGATTTTAGGGCAAAAGATGGCCGTTGCATGTATGTTTCCTTTACTATTTCCCTCATAGTGAAGGAATAGTTGGCTATTGGAAATTAATTAATTTTTTAATTTAAAATAGAAAAAAATTTAAAATAGAAAAAAAAGTTGAATTTTTTTTTGGTGAAATTAAGTGGCACAGTCTTAGCCATGTAGGACTGTTGTAGTGTTGTTGCAGTAGTTAAGTTTGCTTGTTCACATTGCATGATAACTTGTAGTCATCTTGACCCCTCAATTTCATCTAATGGGATTCTTTACTATAGCCAAGAAATATTGCTTCAATAGAATGTGAATCCAACTTTTGTCGTGTATCCTTTTTAACTAAAATTTATGCCTTATTCTCAAAAATTCTAAGATAAGGTATTCTAAGGTTAGTTTGATTATCATCCAAACCATAATTCAAAAGGTGTTTTGTTTTCTAAAATAATTTTTGGAAGACTTCTATTTTGAAGGTAATTTGCAATTATAATTACTTCACCACAAAATTCTTTCAATAGTTTGGTGTGTGAAAACATTGCTAAAACTTTCCCTACTAAAATTTTGTTTTTCCTTTCAGATACACCATTTTGTTGTGACATAGAGTCTACTATAAAATCCTTTTTAATCCCTTTTTGAGAATAAAATATATCAAAGTCCTAAAAAATGTAGTCCCCTCTACAATAAGACCTTAATATCTTAATTTTATGATCTTTTTGTTTTTCTTCAAAAAATTTATAAAGTATAAATTTTGTCAAAGGCTTTAGATTCTTGTTGCATAAGGTAAATATAACAATATCTAGATAAGTTGTCCATAGATGTGATGAAATATCTAAAACTTGCAAGTGTCATTATTTGCAATGGACCACATATATCTAAGTATACCAGTCATAATATTTCTATGAATCTTTGTGATCCTATTTTAAGGGTTGCTTTACACATGGGCCCAAGGTTGAGAGTCCGTCGGCCTCCACCAATCAAATTTCAAAAAACCCCAACTTTAGCCTCTCGACCCTTCACACAAGGCAGCACAATCCAAAGTCCATCGCCCTCCAAAGTGCTACATGGAAGCCCAAGCTCCTATGTGGCAATGGCCTCAAGATGGACTTTCAACCAAAGTTTGGGTCGCCACTTTGTGGCGACCCAAACTTTAGTTGAGAGTCCGTCAAATTGCCCATTTATTGTCTATTTCTTTCGACTCTTGCCCAATGTTTGTCCATGAACTCCCATGGCCTCTCAACTTGGTCGGCCTATATGTGAAGCACCCCTAAGAAACTTTTCTTTTTGTTGTTTTCCTTCAATACAAGGTTTATAGAAAAATGTTTCTTTTGTAGAAAATTGTCCATTCCTTTTGATAGTGACTGAATTTGCTTAAATCTTTGCCGATTGATATGACCTAGTCTAATATGCCATAGCTTAGCTTTATGCAAATTTGTAATGGCTGCTAGAGCAACTATTTTCTCATTAGGAATTATTGTATCACCTAATTTGTACAAGTCATTTTGTAATCTGCATTTTGCAATTACATGGCCTAATTTATTGTACAAAGTTAAAATTCTTGAATTTATTCGAATTTCTCCCCTAGCTTTATCTAGTTATTTAGATGAAAATAAATTCTTTACAAATTCAAGAATGTACAACACATCAAGTATGATTCTCTCTACACCATTTTTAAGTTTTACTATGATATTGCTATGCCCTTTAATTTTATAAAATGTCAAGTCATCTCCTAAATAAACAACTTACTTGTTGATTTTCATATTGCTTATAATTAATAAAAGTGCCTCATATTTCATGTGACACATGTGTTGTGTAACTCTAGAATCTATATACCATGCAGATATAGATTCTTCTTTTATTGTCAAAGCAACTACATATAATCTATGAGATTTTGTAATAGTATTATTTTGTTTAGTTCTTTTTTCAATAGCTATTCTAATTCTACAATCTTGATAACATGTCCCAAAGTTTTGCAATAAAAACACTTTTTGATAGTGTTTGAATCCTTCTTCTCAAAAGGTTCGAAGCTACTTTCACCTTTTGGATTTGAAAACTTCTTAAAGTTCTTATTAAAATAAGGCTTTTGCCATTATTAGAAAAATCCTATATAAGGGATTGATGTACTTTTTGATGTAGAACCTATGTCTTTCATCAAAGTTTCTTTTTCGTATCAAATCAATGTTTAATCTTTGAAGAGTAGTGCCTCGTTGTCTTATATAGGAACAAATAAAGGTCATGTAATTTAGAGGCAAGATTCTCATTAATGTAAGAATTGCCATGCCATCTTGGATATTTAATCCTTCTACGAGTAATTGTTGAAGGCACAATATAAAAAATATGAATATGTTTTAAAATACTCTCATTTTCTTTCATCTTGAAAAAGTGTGTAACATATCTTTGAGATGCATTTTTGTAATCACATCCTATGATTGAAATACAATTGTCAATGATGCCCATGCCTAATGTGTTGTAGAAGAAGATTGCACATATGGAACAATATGATTTCAAGGCAATTAATAATAATGGTGAATGTAGTGGCATTTTTATCCATCTAATTGCTTACATTTCCTGCTCCTTCATTATGTAAATCTTGATGGATTCTATCAGCTATTTGAATTGTAGTTGGCTCCATTGGTAAAGTTTCTTCATCATTTACTATTAGTTACAATTTTTTTTAATGTTAATGTCATTTTATGTTTCCATGTATTGAAATATGATCCATCAAATTTGCTTATATGACTTAAGTCTATTTTTTGTGTCACTTCAAATTTTAATATGTTATAGAATGATTATCAATTCCAAAGAAGAATACTTCAATTTTATATTTGAGAATTTCATTTGCACTTTCAACTCCATAGACTTGAAGAATTATTAGAGGAGATAATTTTTTTATTGACCTCTTTGGAGTTTTTATAGAAAGTTGCAAGAATTTATTTTATTCTCCATTTTCAAGTTCAATGGGGCCTACATATATATCATGAAGATTTCATGAAGAATGAAGATTTTATAAGGATGCTTGAACTTAGGTCTGATACCATGTTGAAATTGTATTATCATTATATTATACAAAAGTGTGTCCAAGTTACACAATTTAAATCATAGAGATAACTTTTATGATCAAGTACATCTCTTACAAAAGGCATTGTATATTTACATTTGTATAATATAGATAATATATTATATGGATTCAATATGAGTATCCAATAGCCCAATCATTCCTTCCACAAGTAGCTAGAAATATTGTACTTAATCAAAATTCATTTATAATTCATTGCTTGGTTCGATGAAGTAATTTGTTGCCATTTTATATTTTGTTAGCATAATCAAAGTCCTCCTTAGTAGTGCTTGCAAGTTCCAACCAAACCTTATACATTATTTGGTGCAAATGGGGAATTAAGCTCAAACTAGTATGAAAGTTTTGTAGACTTTCCAATACAATAAGAATACTATTGAAGTCCTTTGAACTTCACGATGTAATAAGAATACAATTGAAATCCTTCAAACTTCATGATGCAATAAGAACACAATTGAAGTCTTTCAAATTTTATACTCTAGAAGTTAAAGACAATTCCTTGTTAAGCTAAACACCATTTGAATACAATGGGCATGAATGTAGTTTAATGATATAGTTTGCTCAATTTGAGGATTTACAATCAATAGTTTCATTAAGACTACAATCTATTGAGGAGGGTACTATAGTGGGTATGCCAATTTCCAAATAGAGTTGATTATTGGACACTCCATCAAACATACAACATGTAGAATTGTTTGGATATTAGATGTTTGTAGGTGTCAAATATAGACATAACCACTTGAATGTCTTTTGAAAAGCAGATTGTTTGGTTTTTATCCTTAGGATAAAATTGCCATTTTGCTAATTGTCTTGCTTCTAATTATGACATTAGCTGTTTCCGGCATGCCAAAAGTCATTTTTAAGTCTTTTGAGTGACAAAAGTCATTTTTCATGTGTGCAAGGCCCAAATCCAATCCGCCTTAAAGCTTGTCAATCCAAATCATATCATGTTAGCCTATCTACCCAAATATGTCCATCTTTCCAGAAAATGTCATTTTCCATCCACAATAATAGTCCAACCATTCATCAAGGATAAATCTCATCATTACCTTTGATAGAAGTTGGGACAAAGACAAAAACATTCACTACATTTGAGTGAATGTCTTTTCCGACATAATTTTAGCAAAACTTAGGATGTCTAACTTGACAACTTGTCCAATTTTAATCTTAGCCATCATTCCATCAAATATTATTAGAGAATTGCGATTGTGAGATCTTTTAATCCATCATGCATGAACTAATCAAATTTTTTAAAATCCTATAGTGGGTCTTTGCATTCTTTACCATTTGTTTTTCTTTTGAAGAGACATTGTGAGCTTATTGCTTTGGAAAACTCACATAAGTTATGTTGTTGCAATTCACAAGTACTCACAAGTAATGTGTGTATTGAAGCTCATTTATATTCTTGGAGTTGCAAGAATACTTTGCCCTAAATTTTTGGCATGTGAAGCAATTGAATGTTTGTTAAAGTTCTTGTGATTCTTGACATTAGGAAGATACTTTACCTCACAAAGTACAAGTTAATAGAGTTTTGTAAATCAACTCAAAGTAAAGTAGGACCACCCATTCCCAACCAAAGCCCCATGCCCAACTTGTAGAATGTAGTTATTTCCAACCAGGTTGGAAGAGATTTCCAACCAAAGGTTAGAATGTGTTTTTTTCTCCTTTTCGAAGTTTGGACTAATAAGTTCATAACACATGTTCCAAAGTAGTACGCAAGAAAGTAGAAAGTAATGAGCAGGAAAGTAGCTCTTGAATGATTAGAACTAGAAGAGTTTAGACATTGGCTATAGGTCCGGAGCACTTTTTGCCTTTCAAAAATTCATAGTAATTTCAATTCAAATTATAATATTACCAAAGTTTTTGCAATCCCCATGATTTTTATCATTGCACCTTTGAAAATATTTGCTTTGCCTTGTATTGCTCGAGATCATGTCCATAATTGCTTAAGTGGTCAACTATAGGAGGTTCTACCTTAATAGGAGTAGGCTTTTGTTTTTGAAGAAATTGAGCAATAGATTGAGGTTGCCAACAACAACAATGTGGAGCAAATGTCAATATAAATAAGGTTTGTCACACCTTTTCCGAGAATGAAACATCTATAAAGAATGAGGAGTAGAGTAAAAAGAAGAGCCAATATTGGAGCCCTAACTTCTTTGTGAAAAAGATGTGACCCCCCTTTTTGTGTCATATGAAAATGGAGAATGGAGAATGGAATTTACCTATAATTTTGGATGCAGGCTAGAGTGATCCACATGGTCATTTCAAGCTTTAGAGCCATTGAATATACAATGCCTCTATTTTTCCACATGACTAGGTTTAATGTAATTGTTTGATATAATGTTACCTATTGCTTGATGTAATTTTGGCAAAAATATAGAGTTGGAATAGCTCCACTTTGAAGAGAAAACGAGCAACAAACCTCAAAACCAAAAAGTATGATAGATGAGACAACTATAAACCCTAAATCAACAGCGAAAGTAGGAGCACAATTGTGGTGAAAGTGGCATGCTCAAGGTAAAACATTCACATATGAAAACTTCTTCATGCTCATTTCTTTACCTTCGGAGGAGAAGAATGAAACTTCTCAATCTTCAAAGAATGAGCCCTCTACAAGTTGAGGAAAATGTGCCATGTCTCAATTCTCTAAAGATCAAGAATGGGGAGAAGGTGTGACAACCCCTAATATATCCACTTCACTTCATGAAACTAAAATCATCCATGAATTGATGAATTCACAATTGTTACAAGTCTTATTTTAATTCTCAACTATTTAACTTAGAAGTTCTTGATCAAACAAGCAAGTTGAGGGTTGAATGGTTTCATCTCTAGTCAGCTCAAACTGTATAGTTGGCATGCTGGTTTTCAGATACCAATGAGCTTACTTGGTAACATGCAAGTTGCATTTTAAGTTCAAACCATACAAGATGAAAAGATGATCTTGAACTAGCGCACATAAATTAAGCCTCCTTTGCACAAACTCAATTATCTATAACAAACAACTATTTGGTAAACTTGATAAAAGAAGAAAGAACAATGCATTACTTGAAAGCTGCATTGCTTTGGAGTATGGCAAGGCCATGGAATTCATAATCAATGTTGTCATATTACTCCCTCAGTTTGGAAATAGTGTATCTATTCTTAGTGGTGGTGATTGCACTAAGAATGGATACACTATTTCCAAATGGAGGTAGCATGTTCTTGGATAGTCAACTAAAGTAGTATATGTAATGCTAACAAATAAAATAATCAAACAACTTAGTTTGTGGTTAAATTTTAAGTTACATATGACACACGATGGTTAGTAAGGTAGGAGGTCCATAAAGCAAGGTAGGAAGTCCATAAAGTGCTTAGGCTGTAAATGTACAAACTGTGTACATTTCAAGAAATAAAAAAATGCATTGCCACTTCAAGAATTCATCACTAATTCCATGAAGCTCCAAAAAATATGAAACGACTATGTCAACTCCATTTGTCCTTCACAAAATATTTCAAGAAGTCTTACCTCCCCAAATTAATTGTCACAATGGGCACTTTATGAATCTCCTACCTTCTTTTGTATTAGTCTATTCCATGGATTTCCCAGCTGACATAAGAGTCCATGTTTGAATTCAGACAAAGTGTACAGTGTGATTGTCCAAAATATGTATGGTAACGACATATTCCTACTGTCATGTCCAGTTTAAACCAGTGTTTAGTTGAAACTGTGCCCAAGTCATGCTCCCAGTTGTTTCAAGCATTGAGAGTGGACTTTTGAAGATATTGGAATTGCTCATTGCAAACAGTTAGGATCACCCAAAACTGATATATCTATCTAAGGTAGACTGACTCTTTGTCATCCCTTTGTTCATTGCACATACTTTGACTTATCCAGTTTGCAACACATGTATTTTGGTCAACTCAATTTCAAGAAATAAAATAAGGCACATTTTTTCAAAGCAGAGGTCAAAGCAAAATTTTACAGCTTCCCATTTGGAAAAGGATTCTCAAAACACATATTTCTTGGACACCACATGAATAAATTATGAGTATTCAAAGTGCCAAATGTAAGTGTACCCAATACCAACCCCATTCAATCCCAACAAGATGTGTAACATGCAACACCTACAGACGGAGTTCTGCACACGATAAACACTCATGCTTTCTGCAGAGTCTTTCCAGTCGGAAAAGAACTGTTCAGGTTCTCAGAACTCATATTCAAATACCAGAGCTTCCTATCAGCATAACCAAATGTACAATTAGTTCCAGATGCCAGTCCTCTTGAAAGAAACTACCTTATAAATCGCCCTACATGGGTAGAGCAATTCTGTCGTATGAAATTTCCAAGTGCACATAGGATCCATATGGTAAACTTGCCTCCTATTCTGTGCTGTGGTTCTGTAAGGTCCCTCCTCCCGATGGCACAGCCAGTTCCACTAACCCATGAGGAGAACGGCTTGCCTCCTCGATCTACATGGAAAGGTTGTACCTGACAATCTTAACACTGAATAATCAAGGCATCTGCACTTTGGTAACTCTTCTGTCACTCCCGTAGGCAATGAGACCGGAGTCAGCTTTGTAAATGTTCGCAAACAACTCCTCGTCAGTTGGAAACTCGGCTTCCCGAGCCTTGGCGGATGCATCGTCGACTTCAGCCCTGATCTGCTTGTCAATGTCCTTCAGCTCGTCTTTAGTCGCCAGCTCCTCCTGCAAATTCCTCAAACCAGTATTACAATCATCAACAAGTGGACGAAAGAGGCTTTTACGTCTTCTATCAAATACTACCAAATATTCAACTCCCATGCCATTCAAAGTATGTAGTTCCGGTACGGTACAAGTTGGAACCAGGTGATAAGATAACATCTCAGTGCAGTTGAAAATAATAATTAGTGATGAATTCCTGTCAAGCTGGGTGGACATAACACATGATTTCCACTAAGAAAAATTTGCGGTAAAATTAGACTAGTACAGTAATGCTCTTACCCTCAAGATAATCTTCCGAACACGCTCTATGGGGTCCCTCTCTGCTCGCATCCCTTGAATCTCTTTACGCGAACGATAAGTACTACCAGGGTCTGACATGCTGTGTCCATGGTATCTATATGTATCTGCCTCCAGCATTATTGGACCCTGCATGTGTATAAATTCGTCAACTAAGTTGGTACGAAGTGAGAAGCGATATCACAGTTGATAATGAAGCTGCAACAGAATGATAATTTAGATTTAAAACTCTTCAGAAATGAACATTTAAAACGTTGTCTCAACAACAGGGGTAGTTACTCCACATACCTTGCCTGCAAGGCAATGTTCCTTACATAGTTTGAATGCTTCCCGCACAGCGAACACATCCATTCCATCTGTCTGGAGAAGGCATTGAGACATTGTTCGAAGGAGTGAGATGATGCAAGAGATCAAATATATTCTCCTATCAAGTGGTAGCTATTCTGCTAATGATTTTTTCATCCAAGCACTACCAGAAAGAGGTCAAGAGGGATCAAAGTAGGGGTCGAGAAAAAGAGTTAGAAAAACATTGCGATTATTGCAACCCACGAAACTTTTCCTCGATCCCTAGTTCCCCGATTTTGGTAATGCGAAGTACTTTACATTCTTCGGAATTTGCATGAATCTCATTCCTTAAGAGTGAAATTGTGTAACAATGAATTATGCGTCATGAACCGCACTCAATGCTAAAATTATTTCTCAGAATTGCTTACCCAGGCGGGTTAAGGAACTAGGGCACAATGCATCATGGAAACAAACACCCACAACTCGAGATATCACCCTCATTCCAGGCACTTCCCATGGGAGACCCCGCCCTAGTTGCTTACCCTATATATTTTAGTATGTTCTATACTTGGGTCAACACTCGGCTAGCTCGACACTATTGTCAAGCGCATTTTACAAAATCTCAAATTTGTAATTTGAAACGGTATTTTAAGATGAGAAATTTCGAGGAAAATTACCTTGATGCCTGGAATGTAAGACACTCGGTCATAATAGGTAGTCTTCTTCGATGCTCGCCACTCTGCCGTTCCCATTCCAAACTGTTTCTCATGGCAATTAGCAATGACTTTAGATTGAGCGTGCACAAAAGGGTCGACTATGTTAGTATGTTCTGTAATTGGGTCATCACTCGGCTAGCTCGACACTATCACCTAGTTTCCAGCCCACACTGGCTACTTATACATCGCAAAACCACTCCAGAAAAAAGATTAAAAGAGAGTAAAAGAAAGAGAAACTCACATGATTGTTTTCAATGAGAAGAATAAGTGGCAAGTTCCATAGAGCAGCAAGGTTCTGAGCTTCATACAATTGACCCTGGGCAAACACAAGACAATTTTTCAGAACTGTGGCCATTCAAAGACACTGAAAAGCAGATATAATATGAGAATTTGGAAACGGAATAAAAACAATGGCAAGAGATCAAACCTGGTTGCCAGCGCCATCTCCGTAAATTGCCACAACCACATTGGGTTTCTTCAAATATTTATGAGCGAACGCGATTCCTGTGCCAAGTGGAGGAGACGTTCCGACAATACCCCACCCACCCCAAAAGTTGTGATCTCTCTGGTACAAATGCATTGAGCCGCCCTTGCCCAACGCACACCCAGTCCTCTTGCCCATCAACTCGGAGAACAATTTCTGTACAATAAGGAAGCATTACAATCAGCATACAATTCACATCTGGGCATTAATTTTAAGTTTGAAGTTACTATTTGCATCACTTCAAGCATTATAAAACACACAGAGGTTAGGTTTTCGGGAGATCACAATAGAGCTGTGGAGAAATCACTTCGGGTACAAAAGCCCAATGTGTTGAAGTCAGTTTTTGAATTGCGTATGCAATCATTCAGAAGGGAAGGTTGTAGACCACTACAAATGACAGTCGACAACCCCATTCTGACGTTCCCATTCAGTAATCAGCGGCTACAGACATTTAGCCAAGGCATGCTTACACCTTAACTGCTAATAAGGTCAACCTAGAGCATGAATAGATGAGTTGCAAATGGTAACCAGTGTCAACTGGGATAGGAGATGGAATCAGATCAGATCCCTAACGGCTAAGAATCATCAACCTGATTACGTGAAATCGGAAAATGAATACATTACACGAATTCATATAAAAATGAAATTACCCGGATATCTGAAATCGTGTTCAAGTGACAGCTCAAGTTACTTACCAAGACAGTACCCCCTCTGCCTAGGTAAATGCCGTGATCTCTGTATGCAGTGATGACAGAGTCATCGTAGGTGAGCGCCCTTTCCATGCCAATGCAAACAGCTTCTTGACCGTCATAGAGATGGCAGAATCCACGAATCAATTGCGACTTAAAAAGCTGCATTCAAACAGAAGTATCTTAAATTTCGAAAACTGAACCTTCTCTAGCCTCAAATTGAAGAAAAAGCTCAATCACTGTAGAAATCTGCCCTATGGAGCTAGGCAAACTCTACACAGTTCGGAACATAGCTTTGTAGGACTGTCTGCAGCTCAAGATTGTGTCAAAATGGAATCCAAATCCGATTTCATGAGGAAATTCCGAGAGTATTTAGACAGTTTCTCAAGAATGTTAAGTTTGTGAACCAAGAAAGCAAAGGAACCTCCCAGTTCGCCAACCTGATAAACACTAATTAGGGTAACAATTAGGTCACAACCAGAGCGAGAGATACAGAGAGAGAGAGAGAGAGGTTTACACACCATGTCAGCCGTAATTTCAGTCCTCCTGATGATAGTCATGTCTTTGTACGTCTTCATCAGCTCCTCTTTGTTGGTAATGGCCTCCTGCGGTGGCCCCGATTCCAACAGATGCAAGTCATACTTCACTGGAATTTCCACAACAATCTCGTCCGATTCAGTCTTCTTGGAATCCGGGATCTTGTCGATGGGGTCTGCATCGGCAGCGTATCCCCTCCAGAGGATTCCGTTTCCTGCAGCTACCCTAGGAAGCCCCACGCCCTTGTGCAGGGCTAACCTCATCATGCTTTTGCACCCGTTCATCCTGCACAATCAATTATCGCTTGCTCTGGTCCTTTTGAAGTCACACGCTCCAAGGAATCGTGCTCTCTCGCTCCTGCAATTGCAACCACTCCAACATCAATGAAAATGTACTGTCTTTGTCTCTTAACCCCTAAGGGATTCACGGTTTGAAATGAAGCAAATTCAATTGAACGTATTGTGGAAAATATAGCACCAAATTTAATATCATTTGAGTTACACTCAATCCGCCCTAACGAGAAACTCTATAATTGCACATTCCCTACATATCTGGACATCACGTTGTGAAAGTGCTAATAAAAGCCTGTCTGTCTACTCATGATCGTGCCAGCGCCGTCAGTGCGGATCAAAACATTACACGGATTGGACAACAGAAAGTTCCACATGACCTACACAAAATTGCTAATAAAACCAAGTTCTCTTAGGGGTTAAAGTTTTCTCAAACCCATTGAAACCACTAACGAAGCCTGCCTCTGCCATTCCAGAGAGAATCCGTACAAACAACAAACTCGACTTCAAACATACTTCAAAGTAACAAAATCTCCAGGATAGTCTCGTTCAACATTTCAACCTCCAATCCATTTCTTACTGCCATTGCCACTCCTTCGTAAAGCTGCCTACTTTTACCACCACAGTCCCCCAAACCATATTTCAAGAATTTAACACTCCCGATACCTCAGATCATCAACAACAGCCCTAATTTATAGAGCTAATTGTGTCCCTGACTGCCACAATTTCACACACAACAATGTCGGAAGGATACAAAAGAAGAAAAGGGAACTCACGCGCACCTGGGTGAGCTTCAGATCGGGCTCCTCATGGACAGCAGGAGATCGCAGGGCCTCACTTAATTGATAGCTCGAGCTCGATGGAAGCCACCCGATAGAGCTCCCCTGGACACGCAGTTTTTTTGCCGACTTGGGAGGAAATTGAGAGTGGAGAGGGGCTGCTTGAGAAAGGGAAGATGAAGTGCTTGGGAATTGGGGGAGGGCAACGGCTGGCAGGAGCACAGCAGGCCAAACGCTGGAGAATTCCGGGCTTGCGAGCTTTGGACTACGTTAACTTACGTGCGGCAACTTTGAGGGACTAAGAGTATGCCACTTGGCTGTGACACGTGGCGACTTTCTTGCATGCTCACCATGTGGCTTGGGGTGGAACATGCACTGCTTGGGCAGAGACAGTTTGTTTGGCGTGAGCGCGGAAGCTATTAGAAGAGTTTTGGGGGTCCAGAAGCCTGTTTCGGGCCTGTTCCCCGCAGCAAGAGGAACGGCCCGCTGTCAGAATTTTTTTTTCATGAAAAAAAAAAAAAAAAAATTTAGTCTCCAAATGCAAAAAAGAAAAAAAAAAAATTGAGTCAATGACGTGGTAGGGTCTCGGCCACGTCAGATTGCTACACCAAACTTGTTTCCAGCGTTTGTAGGCTATGATAACTTGCAGGCATCAAGAGGCCCCAAAAATCTTCTAATGCTTTGAGCCTTTCATCACCGACAGTTGCGACAAAATTTTCTCATAGCAACGCTGGTAGTAAGCTTACAGTACAGTGCCATAAGTTTTTGCAAACAATGTTCGGGAAGAAATTTGAGGCAAATCAGCAAGAACCTCAAGTTCTCTACAATTGTGCAGTTATTTATTGATATGCTTTGGTTATTTCATGCATTTAGTAGATTTATTTTGAAATATAGATTGGTAATTTGCCTACAGTTCTCACTATGAATTGGATCATCTCTTGTTGACAATTCTCCCTATACCTTGATTGGAAAATTGATCTTCCCCAAAACAAGGACAATATTTCATTCTAACAAATTTTTATTGTTTTAGCACTCCTTGTTTTGTCTTCTAACCAATCACAAGGATTTTGGTGGCCCAAAGCAAAAAGAATCTTTATCATTGCTAATCCAGTGAATTATTTGTAGAAGAAAAAGTGAATCTGGCAGAGTTGTGGTTCAAGCAAAATTGCAAATTTTGTTGTGCCAAGAAGAATATTTTTGAAGGGGTTGAGCATTTATAGTACACTTCCCATACAAGGGAGTCAACCCATTTTTGATCACTTAAGCAATTTGTGGTATCCGCAAGCCTAATTTTTTCACAAGGTAAATTTTTGCATGTGTAGAAATAGGCATTAGAAGGTATGCACAATTTTCTAGATTTTATTTCCACAATATAGAATTATTATGAATTTTTTAGTGGAAGATGGGCTTACTTCCATCCTAGTGATATAGACCATCTCATTCCAACCAAGGATTGGTTGCAATATTGAGAGTTTTGTTAGCCAATTATAATGTTCTATAGCTGTGTCAAGAATTACACCATAACTAATTACTGCTCATTCTTTTGTATGGAAAGAAAATAGCCTACATATTTTGAATGGAGTTAATGTTTAGGAATGGGTTGCCTATCATTAAAAATATTTAGTTGTACAATGCATCAAAAAGACAATGCATAGGGTGCTAAAATCCCCCCCCTCCCCCCCCTTGCCAAATTATGTAAGCCATCGATGCACTGTAATCCCCTTTCTTGCCGTTGATTTGCAAATGGAAAAAATACTTTGGTCATTGATCTTCATCATTGTGTGTGTGTGTGTGTGTCCAGAACTATCGATCTTCACTAAGAAATGGTTGTCACTTCTAATCAATTAATTAGTCCCCCTCCTTCCCCCCCCCCCCTCCCCCCCTCGCCCCCAAATTAGCAACTATAGATTGTTTTTGAAAAGAAAACACCCTTTCCTACTGTTGATCTTGAAAAATAAATCATATGGATACAGATATGAATATATAGATACAAATACAAATCCCGGGATATGAAATTTGATATACAATATGTATCCAAATATAGAAGATGGATACTAATATGAAGATGGATATAAAAGACGGATACGAAAAGCAATTAACCCATATCATTTGTTAAACAAATTGATTTTGAAAAATACAAGACTAAGGGAGGGATTGAGATTTTCAAATTATTTTTCTAATCCACCCCCACCCTACCTCGAAAAAAAAACTAAAATGAATTGGGGGTCTAAAAAATAATTTGATCTGAACATGTGCTTTACTATGCATCCAAAAGACAGTTCAATTCGCTATGAATATAATCTTTCAATCAATTGCAATAGTATTTAGAGGAGTTGCCATCTCCAACTAAAATTACCTACTTATTGTGGCAAAGTGAATCCAAAAAAAGGTCCAAATATTAATTGTATGCTTTTCATCAAAAATTTGTTGAAGTTCAAAGTTTTGACTTATGAGTGGTAATGCCCTTGTTGAAATGGAGAATTGGATACAATAACTACATTGAAATCATTTGAATAATAAGCATTTGAACATGGATCATGTCACTAGATTACCTTAGTTTTGTAGAATTATGTTGGCAAATTGAAAGGACATCTAAAATTCCCTCATGTCTTAGTAACAAGATCAGAATTAGGTGATGTACTAACTGTTTTCTTTCCAAGTGAAATTTTGTAACAACCATGTGCATGTGCAAATGACGTTTGATTTTTTTAACACAGATAGACAAATTGAGATAGACAAATTAAGATCAGAGACACATGGAGTCCAAGCATAGTATTTGAATACCATATGCAAAAGTCAAACTTCAATTGATAGAATTTCTAAAACTGTGCCCTATTTTGAAGTTCTAAAGTTACACATAAGTTACACATTGTACAAGGATATCTATTCTCTGGTGCATTGGAATCCTCTTTAATTTGCAAACAACAATATTTGAACTCTAAGCATTCATTTACAACAAAATATGCTCAGCGCCTAAAGCATCTCCATGATGTGTGGTACCTTAGTACCAATTTGGTAACAAAGGTGCAAATCACAGAGCATAAATTGCAAGGATTGTGAAACCCCTACTAAGCAACTATCTTCTTCCTGGGGACTCCCTTGGCACTGTCCACGCCCAGTGGATACACAAGAGGCAGCAACGGATGCCTGGCTACCTGCCCTTCTTTCAGATCCTTCCGCCACGCCCGATAACTCCACCCATCCTCTTCTTGCAACTTCCGCCTCAAATGCCGTGATTCCAGAATCCGAGCTCCATCTGCAAAGTAGCTCACTGTCCATGCCAGCCGATCAGGGCCTCTCTCTGGCTGCCCTGGAGCCCAATGCAATGTCCAACCGTGATGAATGCTCCTGCATTGATCCACACTTTAAGCATTGAGCATATTTTCAATTTTTAGAACAATCAAATTCTAAGTATCGTTGTTAGCAAATCAACGAGGATTCTAACGAACCAAAGAATGCATTATTTGGATTCCATATGCAACAATTATAAGGGCTCAAAGTTTTATTAATAGACAATCTAAAACCAATACCTATTTGATGTATTTGCTGTAAATGCATACATAGAGTTGGGGACAAAAAGATCCATTCCTCATTGAGACCCTTCCCCTCCTAGTCAATTCCTCACCGAATTTTCAAACTATGTATTCTAAATGCTATGAAAGAGAGACAAAAGGTATTAAATTTTGAGGTGACATATCAAGCAAAAAGTAGTAAAACATTTGGAAATAATAAATTAAAATCATAATTAGAAGGCTTCACAAGTTGCTTTAAATCCACAACCAATTCAATACTAATCTATTCTTAATCTACAAGACACTTGTTTGATTTGAGACACTTTTAGGTTCTAAAGAGTAGTTCTAAAGAGCAATTTAGAGCCAAACCAATGTTGGTGAATGTCGATGAATTTATTGGGAAATTGTAGGTGCAAAATTGTGCTTGGCAAGGTTAAAGGGATGGTGGAGCAATAGTCTACACCTCAAATTTGAATACATTTTGTCCCCCTTTCTCAACTTTCAAAACTTGTAGTTATGAGGTGGAGAATTGATTGCATGGGAAAGGTCCAAGTGAGGAATGGACTTTTTTGGTCCTCAACTCTACTTGATGTTTCTGATTTAAGTATCACTGGTTAAGACAAAAAACTTGAAAACTGCTGCGAAGAAAGAGATGCCAACTCACACATCACCGAGAATCATACAGGGGTAGTCTGCTATAGTGTAGCCCCTGCTTTCAAGACTGGCCATCCCCTGGTTGTTCTGCCAATACGCCAGAGCAAAATCTCGGTGAGAACCTGCATATGATGTTCAAAACATGTCATTCAACTACCTAGACACCAGCTTGGACGTAGTTGCAAGTGCATATAAGCATATAAGCATGGTTGGAGCAAAAAAAGTGAAACAAAATATAGCAAAAATTTGCTTTCACATTAGAAAGCCTGATATTCCATGCGAAACCGTCCTTGCGATCGCAGCCAGAAAAAGGACCCGGTCCCAATGTTCAATCTAGAATTAGTAAGGATGGACAATAAGAACTCAACATAAAAGACAAATCCCATACGAATAGGCGATTTCCAGAAACGTCGATATATAAGCCTGTGATATCGCACTCACTTTCGTCTCTTTGGAGACATCCCAAAACTTGGAACGATACAGAGAAGATTAGCATGGCCCCTGTGCAAGGACGGCCCCGGAGCAATCCGGTTGAAAGGTCTTATTTTTTGACCTATTCGCTTTTTGGAGAAAAAGGAAAGCAGATTTTTATGAATTAGTTTATCCATAAAATTCGACAGGGTGGAGGTTCAGGGAGATTTTGATGAACCTCGGGCTGGATGCAGGTTATGAAAGAAGGTAAACACGAAGCGATTGAACGATTACTGGACTATCCTAGTCCAAACCCTAAACAAACCAAGGCCTAAGAGATAAGAAGCAGACCTGACGCAAAATGCAGGCTTGAGTCTGTCTTGTCCAGTGAGCGGAGAGGAATCCAGACGGTGAGAAAAGAGTTGCTATCCAGCGGCACCATATTGAGATCCGAGTGCCAATTCGTTACACCAAAGCCTGGCATCTTCTGGAACAAGCAGTCCTGATACAGTCGCACCTGCACCCACCAGCCACTCATTCAACTTGTGTCTACAATCAGGGACAGGAGTAGTATAGAGGATCTGCCCATGAACACTCAGCGTCCTAAACGTATAGAACGCGACAAGGTCTTATCAAAGTATAGAGAACCTATAGAGTATTCATAAAAAACAAAAGGCGATGAGAGCAACCCCTAGGAAACCCTTTTTCTTAAATATCTGATTAGACCCTACCCGGGACGCCCAGCATAGCCTAGCAAACGTTCCACCCTTGTCTCGACTCCTGACAGTTTGAAGACCACCAGAATTCAGAATCGGGGTCTTCAAAGCATTAGGCCCAGAGGAAGAAAACCCTAAAATCAGTTTGAGTTCCTCCTCCAGGTCCTCTATGTTACAATTGGCCCTAACCTAATTTCATAACTAAGTACTGGAGTAACTGGTATTCTCGCATTAGAGATCTTGGTCAGATTGACGATAAGACTTCTAGGATTTAGGGTTTAGGGATCCAATGACATCCCATTTTGGCATCCAACACTTAATTCATAGCTAAGGAACTCATATTCACGTATGAGAGATTTAGACACGATTGACAACAGCAATGCTAGGGTTTAGGGTTTTAGGGACAAGAAATCCAAGAACATACCTTTCTGGCACCCAACAATTCAGCCACCATGGCGACCAAACGAGGATGACACGCCCACTGCCTGACACGTTCCGATTTATGATGCAAATTAAAGCTTTGCAAGAAGCCCAATTCCTCAGTACCCTGTCCTCACCAAACCAAACCAAATTCCATCAAATCCCAATCTCCCATCAATCTCAAAAAGCGCACGCACACAACTGTGAACGCTACAAGAGAAAATTCCAACAGCCCGCCACCTGTTGTCGAATGACAGCCTCAGCTTCGGCGATGGAATGCAAAGAGAAGGGGTCCAGACCAGGGCACAGCACCGCCACCCTATGTCGGTACGCATTCAGCTTCTCCCGCTTCGCAGCGTCGTTCACGGCCACTGCCAACGCGGCCATCTCCTCGCCGTCGAAAAGGCCTCGCACGCAAACATGACCTTCTCTTTCGAATTGCAACAATTGCGCACCCCCCAAGGTCTGGGATTCTTTCGCAATCCTCCATTGCTTTACTGGGACTGTCCTACGCCCTTGATTACTACTCGCTCGGCTTGCTAAGCCAGTGGGTTTGTGAAAAGAAAACGGGGACAAGACTGAGCGATGGCTTGTTGCTCTTACTATTTCCATGTTGGGAAATCAGCAGCAGCGCAGCATCGACATTTGAGAGGTTGTTTAGTATTGCGAATTCCTCGTCTACGCCATCTGTCCCTGCACTGATAACTCACTGGATGGCTTCCAGTGCGTTGTGGTTGCAGGCGAGACGGGAAAAGACTTGAGAGTGTGAGAGCTCACCTGTGTGGAGTGGTGAGTGACTGGGTGGGCTTTTGCTTCAGCTTCGGCTCCAATCTCTTTTGGCTTGAACTGAACCTCTAACAACGAAATCCACCTTGGGAAATTTAAAATTTTTAAAATTTTTAAATCTTTGTTCTTGTAAATTATTTATCTCAATTTCAACAAATTTATCATAAATAACAATTCATTGTTGAAAAATTTAAATATTATTTTGGAAGAATGAGAAGATATGCATCCAAAACATCACTTTGAACTCTTCATGTAAAGTATGGACTTCAATGGACTTCGAAGCTTTAAGGGATTATTTAAGACTCTTGTCATTTTAACCCTGTAAGGCCACCGTAAACACTAAGTGTTTGAAGGATGATAGAGAATTCCTCTATATAGGATAGAAGTACAACTATTCATCTTCTGAGTTTTGTTGTAAAAAGGAAACATCTTCTACAGTAGTTTGACTTCCAATGAATATTTTTCCATTTTTTTAAGCAATTGATTCCCACAGTATTAGAAAATGATGATTTTAGTTGAGATTGGCCCGTCCTTATAGGGTTAAGAATATTTTTGTGTACTAAGGCTATCCCTTAAAAGTTGGGGTTCAAAATGATATGAAGTCCAATTCAATGATTTCTTTAAAATACTATGTAATGATTTATGAATTTGTCTTAAACTTTAGTGTAAATGTCACTTAGAAAGAATTGAATCTAGTACATTAGGTTTAAGAAAAGAGAGAAGCATGTAAACAATGATTCAATCAAAATGGTTTGAGAAAGTGAAATTTAACTTATCAATGTGCATCTCAGGTCACTTATTAGAAGGATTACCACTAGTTTCATAAATGGGACAATCAAAATTTACCTCTATAAATGGGACTATGTGTTCAGGCAACTTTGCTTCTTTGAACTCATTGTCATTGTGACAAAACTATCACAATGAGCTCAAAATCCAATTTTTCATTATTAAATCTCCTAGGATATGGAGATAATTAAAAATTAATTTAATTTTAGTGAGGAATCCACCCCCATCCTTCCACTTTGTAATTTTGAAGTGAGGGTGGGGGTGGCATTTGATATGGGATAAATCCCCATACCATATCCAATACAATATTGGTATCCCATATAATATTTGTATATCATATAGTATTTATATACCATACAATATAGTATCTATATATTGTATAATATTTGTATATTGTACAATATCTATATCCCATATAGTATATGTATCTCGTAGAATATTTGTATATCGGACAACATCTATATCTCATATAATATTTGTATCCCGTATTAGTATATATATTCCATATACATACCTATATTTTGTAACCATATCCCGTATTTGTATATGGATCCACATCTTTGATATGGATCCAGATCCGGATCAATGGCATCCAACACTCTATCGATGATTTTTTTTAAGAAGACTCATGGACTTCATTCACCAGCAATTATGATGTATTTGTAAAATTAGATCAATGGCAATTGGAAAGGTTTTAATTTTTTTTTTAAATAATCAATGGTTCAAGTTGTAGGGGGTGGCATGCATAAGGTTGCGTACCTCTTTTCAGTACATTGTCGATAGGAGGAGTTAAGCCATTGACTTTTTAAATCTTAAACCCTAGTATAAAGCTTTTGAGATCAATTCTACATCTTCAACTATAGTAGCTAATCCATTTTTGATCACACCCTATTCTTGTGATGTAGACTATTTTTTGCAAGAAAATCTTCTACTAAAATTTTTTCCTGTAGGAGAATCTTCCACTAAAAAATTCATAGTAATTACATTTTGTGTAATAAAATTCTGGAAAAATACAAAAATCCTTCCAAACTCTATATCTATACATGGGAAAAATTATGAATTCAAAAAACCCACACTCCAAATATGCATAATTGCTTAAAGTGGTTGGAAATGGATTGGCTCCCCTAGTAAGGATTCTAAGATTTTTTCATTTTTGTAGGCTAGCCATTAAATTTATCATTTTAGAGAAGTAACCAATTGTTTCTTCAATACTCATGTGAAACTTGGTGATATCCATATCAAAACTAGGTGATACCTAGGTATTAATCCCTAAAGGACCAAGGTGCGTTTCTTGGCAACATAATTTTTTGGGGAACATAACTTTTTTGAGCAAGTGCATGTGAGTGGAGATTTTCATATTTTTGGCCCAAATTTTAATAGAAGGTGTAGACAAGGAATATCTTTTATACGCAAAAATTTCAAGACATTTGGAAATATGAGTCAAAAGTTATGGCCTAATATGTAATTTGTTTCTCAACTCAAGCAGTTAAGGCAGATCTAAAAAAATGACTTTTTTCAAAAATAAAAATTTGAAATTAATTTTCTAGATTTATGTATACAAAAAAAGATTTGAATCATTCCATTTTGATCAATGAGTCAAAAGTTATGAGGTGTTTTAGTTTGTGGGCGGTTATGGATTCCCTACTCCAAAATAAACTTTGAAGTCTTTATTGGACTCAATTTTCAATATTTTTAGAAAACAATAAAAATAATAGGTGAATATAATTTATTACAACATTACAACCATTGAGATTGGCTTTTTTCAATTCCATAACTAAATTATTAACAATTTAGTGTTTTGATTCATTCTCTACTTCTTTCTACTTACTATTTTTTGTCAATTGAAACGCTAATATCTTGCAATCTACACAGTGGAAATTTGTGAAATTTTTTCCATATCTTTTCAAATTATCATACTACAAGATCCTACTGTTGAATGTGTCCAAAAAAAATTTTAATTTTTTTTGGTACATGTCTTAAAAATGACAATTTTTGAGTGTTTTTGTTAAAGACATAATCAAAGAACTTTAGGGGTTAATAATTTATCTATTGGTCTTCAAATATAGTAAAAATTTGACTATTTTGACCTACAAAAATGAAATTTTTGTTTACTAAAAGTTGCCAACATCTTTGGCTGTAGCCAATTGATGAAAAATCGTGCATAAAAAAAGCACTGGATCCAACACAAAAATTAGAAATCCTAATACAAGGAACAATGCCCAGTTCCCTTATTTGGACGGACGGAATTGGGTGTAGACGTGTAGCTCCCTTACTGGTCTAATCAACGCTCGTCTTGCTCCTGGACAGAGAATGTACGAAACGGGATGATCGATCAAGTGCCGCCTGCTCACTACCACAGGTTTCAAAATTCCATCACTCATCACTGTGTCAGCAGAAATTGCACACCACTTTCAGACAGTCCCACTACATCACAGTAATCATCAAGTTACACGATCACAAAAATGCATCAACTCCTAGCTAGCCCTGCCGTTGCAATTTTGAAATTCCAAGTAGGTGTAAGCTTAGTCTGTAGTAGCTTGGGATGCAGCTCTAAGTAAACGTGACTCCAAGTTGTCTTTGCTGAGGAGATCTGCCTTGCGAAAGCTTTAGGGTGACGGACTTTGCAGGAGACACGGTGGAGTTGTTGGGTTGCTGAGTCCGTCCTTTTCGTTGCCAACTGCGGATTGAATTGTTAGTTCAACTCTACAATTGTCAGATTGCGAGATTCCTGTTCAGTGGTATGTTTTGTGGGATCGGATCCGATCGAGCGGTCTTGTCTTTGATTCGATCTGCTGTAGAGGAGTAGGTGTTCGTTGTTATCTCGTTGGCTATGGCTGGAGAGGCCGATGATTGAGATCATGAACCGGGGAAGAACGCGAGGCTGATCGACTTGGGAATTTCGAAGTTTGGGGACTTGCGGGCGCTGAAGTGGAGAGCGCGAGTAGAATGGCTATGGCTATGATGACTATGATGACTATGGTGGTTTTGCTCTTGTTTGTGGTGATATTAGTGGAGGTGTTGCCAGTGTCGGCTCAAGCAGCTCCAGAGTCGCCACCCCCAGTCCCCGAACCTATTACGTGTAGTCTTCCCAACACGTCCATGATTTCGCCCAACTATTGCAATGCCTACGACGAGGAGCGCATGAGCACGCAGACGCAATCCTGTGGAGGGTTCTTGACAGACTCTGAGGCTGCCCCGAGTAAGGATTGTTGCACGGGTCTGAACAGTGTCGCCTTCAATCGCACTGCTTGCATCTGCAAGTTCACGTTCTACCCACCTGCACAGCACGACGCGGTGCGGCAACTGGATCTGCCGAGGTTGTGCGGGGTAGTGACTAATCTTTGCGGCCAGTGTCCCACGTTTCTTGTTTCTCGATCGAATGGAGCAGCTCCGACTACTCCAACTGGTATGTACCTCTGTTTGTGATTTTCAACTTCTTGATCGTGTTTCAGATCCTGATTTCGTAAAGACACTTCCAGTGCCCAGAATGGTAATGTTTACGGGGAAGATTGCGTCTGACCTAATTCTCATCTGCACACGATGAGAATTGAATTTGAATTCGTTTTACTGTTGCCAAGAGGAAATGGAACCCAGCGTAGCGTTTAGAGTTGCATTGAATTAGCCATGAATCGTCAAAGTTATCATGCCATTTTCAAAGCTAGGCAGTAGACCGTGCGTATTTTTTATCTTCATAAGTCCTTGTTCTAAGTCTTGCAAGGTGTCTAATGCCATGAATGAAACCTTAGCATTTGTCAGTTTATAAGGCTGCTATCTTGAGTGGTATTGAGTAAAATTATAGAGCACAATTTAGGGTTTAAGGGAGGTTTAAGGTTTAGGAACATCTTCCTTACGGGCGGGTTCCTATCAGAGCTTTCATCAGTTTTCAGATTCTACATTGGTTCTCTTTACATTTGATATTTCAAGTAAGCCAAAATGTTAAAGTGGATTTACTCGTAAGCATGGATCTGTAGGTAATACCTGAATAAAACGTGCAAGAATACAGTGGCATTCTTTCTACATGCGGATTTTTCTATAATTTCATTATGGCCTCGACCTGCAGTTGCTCAATTCAAGTGCCTTTTCTTTCTGATATGTCATCTTTTTGTAGATTGTCTGCTGATCATCCTTGTTGGAATGTGAAGCTGATGCACCATTCTCAGAGGGAAAATCTACAGCATCCACAGTGGGTGCAATTTCACTGGCGGTCGTGTTTGGAGTACTTTTGGTGGTCGGCATTGCTGTATTCAGCACCATGCTCATCAAGAGACGGAAAGCCAAGAAGAACCCTCCCGAATCTTTTGAAGCTCGTCCGCCTGGAGGAGCATTTTAGTATCACATGGCTGATGATGCTCTCGATGTCATTGAAGTAAGGGGAGTCAGTTTAGGTGCGAGACTTTGGTACCCAAAATAGAGGAAATTCCGTATCAAGATTTTTGAACTGTACGCAGTGGCAAGTAATTGGAGACAAGATACAGGGCTCAGAATCGTGTGCGACCAAATTCAGAACAAAACATTTAAATTTTGCAGGAGAATTTGCAAGCTCTGACACCCCTAATGACTCTCAGAGGGTGGTTTGTGCGCATGTAAGCTGTTGTTCAGGGCACTGATTGCTCCTCAATTCTGAAGTAGCCCGACGCTCTCCACAAAGGAGAATGCCTCTTATTACGGGAAGACTCTAATGATCCAGGTCCAATTTTGCCTAGTGCAGCATATAGCTCGTATGTTGCAGAGATAAATCTCATCCACAACCATTTGATAGTGTGGACTAGATAATGGCTGAGAGTCAGAAGGCTCAAGAGGTTTTTTAAACATAATGCCGAGTCGCTCTATTTTATGAATATAAATTTCCATAACTATGTTTCTTGGGTGATCTAGAATGAGGAAAAGCATCATGGATTAGTAAATACTCTTCTGACTAGCTAATGAAAGAGCGGCATGGTTGCTTTGATCACCAGACTTGGTATTATGAATCAATCACTGCAAACTAGATTCAATAGGCAAGAGTATCAGTGCTTTCCTGTATTTAGGGAGAGTTGGGAAATGTGTCATCCCGACAATAATAACTTAAGCAGCAAGTTGACCGTACAATTACAAGATGATCTTGCAAACTTAGCGTTGACTGCTAAGTTATCACTAATGTGTAAGAACTTCAAACGCAAGCATTGCAGCTGCTGATTATTGGAGATTCTTGATTACGTAGTGGGTAGACGCCATTGATTGAATGCACTCAATGATTTCACTAACCGTACATTAAACTCCAGTTACCTCTAGCGTCAGTAGTCAGTACTGTCCATCCACATGATCGTGTCGAACATTCCTGTACTTCAGAACTTTGCTTCTTTTACTTCACATCAGTTTGCTGAATTCATACGCATGTACGTTCTTTGAAATGAGCCTGCGATGCCGTGTGACTGAAAATTACCCAACCATGCTGTGATTTCAGTAAGGCTGCCAATCATTGGTGGTTACATTCTGGAAGCAAACATTTTGACCAACATGTAGTGCACTTCGGATTGAATTCTTGTTCACATCTGCTAGACCTGCGACCAGGGCGACGCCAAAGGAAATTTGCTCTAACCTCTTAGTACGACACTTCTCAAATGGTGAAACATACTCACGGTCCTTCAGAGGTTAGTATGGTTGCCTGCTTGGCAGTATTATTAATTAGTAGCAGTCATTAGTTTGAATGTGTGACAAGTATATGTGCTACAGTCAATGATATTGTGACATGGTTGCAAAATCATTTACTGAATGTCTTTTTACGGAAGGTCAAATTAAACAAGATTGTGCGTATTGGTGCAGGCACAGACCACTCTTGATGATCTTTGAAATGTAATGGGATCCGGACCCTTCAACACAGGGAATATCGAAACAAAAATGTCCCACTAACAAGCAAAGTAATCCAAGTTTCATCAATGCTTGATCTAAAAGCATCTACCAAGTAATGAGTGCTTGTTTCATTGCAAATATTGTGAGCTAGAACTAATGTCACATCAGGAGCAATCAGGTGTGCAAAACACAAACGTATAATTTCAAATGTCAAAGTTGCCATATTCGTCAAAATTTTACAATGGTAGCTACTTTGAATGTGAGGTCTTGAGGAGCAGGAGTTCGCTTATTGATGAGATGAGAAGTTTCGGTTGGATAAGGTGTTTTTGTTTTTTTCTTACTTTTCTTTCTCCTTTTCTCTTTTCTGAACTTTTGGAGAGCAGAAACTGAACCTTGGGTGCTTTCAATTCTCGCCTGATTATGTAGCTTGCAAGTTGATGAGAATCTGCTAGTTGATTGTGTTTCCAATGTAGTATTTAATTTGTAACCGATCCCTAGTATTGGCAAGTGATGAACCTGCAGTGGGGAAATTTCTGGTGTTCACATTTGCCTCGGACTTTTGTACTAGACGAGTTATTGGGTGACGAGAGTTTGTACCCTGGAGTACTCTAATCCCTGCCCTTATTCTGTTGTCTAATTAACTTTGTCTCCGTTTTACAACAGAGCTGAATGTGATGGTTCTTGGTTGCAAGATTTTGAAAGATGATCTCCGGGATGTATTGGGGCGATTAAGAACTATCTTCAGGATTTTTTTGTGTAAATAAATTTTTTGAAGCACAGGTACCTCCTTTTTTGTTTTGTTTTTATTTGTCTTCAGTCATTAGATGGAAAAGTTCGTCATTATTAATACCAAGTGATCACACTCCTCACTAACTTATCCCCTCAAAACAGACATACACATCTACCCACTCCCGTATACACTAAGTTAATCGTGGTCTTTGAACCTTGATGCAGTTGAATGTCATAAATAATAATAATAATAATAATCATAAAGCTGATCAACCCAAAGACTGTCGTCATGAGTCAAGAGTTTTGTTGGTGCTGAAATATCATAGTTCGAGTGTCTCTGTGAGATGTTGGATTTCTGTAATTACAGACAATATTTTTTCTTAAATCTCTTTGTGTCTGCAAATGTGAATTCGACAATCTCTCATCATCTGATCCGAAGCTAGATATACTGTGTCGTGAAAGTAGTAAAAAAAAAAAAAAAAATTTAAGGCCAAGATGCTTGTGCAATGTGATCGCACCTGAGATTGCGTGCTTGTACCACATTTTACTTGCCACGATTGAATCTTTGGGAAGGATCCAAACACAAAAACAAATGTCCTTTATTGTGCATGGCAAATGATGCTTCATTGTACAACTTTCATGATGCTTAAAGGTGGAGCTCATAACATTCTATGCCAAAGTTGAAGACTATATCTTTTGGAACTTTAGTGACACCTCACTAGAGAAGAATATTATTCTTCTCTACAACTGTCATTGACATCATATAAGCATGACCTTTATTTTTGGAAAGAGGTAAAGGACTCCTTTAGAATTCAATGTCTATGATTTATTCCATTTGTATCGAAATATAAATTTTAATTACTTCTACAAAATCATGGTTTGACACTTTCTACATGATTTCTAGAAATTCTTAGTCATTATTAAAACTTTGGAATGATCCTTCGATATGAGTAGAATGACTTGGCATAATTGTGGATTGGAAATGGAATTAGCATGCAATAGCTAAGTCAATGATTTAAGTCTCATATCATTTGGAAAAGGAAAAACATCTATTCTAAAATTTTGACAATTTTTTTGCAATTAGTAAGTGCTACTTAAGCTAATTCAATCCTAACAAGCTTCCCCCCCACTAACTCAAATTATGAAAAAAATATAATCTAATTAGTATGGACATTTTGATACATTTGAGATGAAAAATAAATGGGAGTAGATTACAATGGATGAAAGGTTGGATAATATTAGATGAAGTAGATGAAAATTGGATGAAAACACTCTATATGAGATACTATGAAAATAATGTAGACCACATGGTATTGATTTAATCTAAAATATAGTGAGCTACCATATTAATGAGCCTCACTAACTTGCAAAATTTCTGAATTAGTGTAATATTACTTAGTGCTATGACTCCCCCTCTTCAAATTTAAGTGTCCCTAGTTTTGATGAAAACTTTAAATACCAATTTCATTGGTCATATTGTGAAAAACTTACTTCAAAAAGCTTTCAAATTTTATATCACTTGGATCAATGAAGAACATTATAAGTGTTCAATGCAACCTCAATAAAATTGAACACAAGAAAACCTTTATATGACCTACTCAAAACAACCTTAAAAAAACAAAACAGGAGATTCAAAGTGGACACTTATTTTGGGACAGTGAGGGAGTATTATGGAGTGCACTAATTGAATTAACGTAAGTGCACATCGTGTGAGTTACAAGCTCACAGCACAACTTCGCTCTCGACGCAGGCAAGGAGGCGAAAACTTCGACGGGTCAGTTGATCTTAAACTTTCAAAACATTCTCAACTTCTCAAATAAATCTAGCTCTCTAATGAATCTATGTCACTTAATTTGCCTGCCAGCTACTAATTAAGATCTCAGTTCAAAACACAGTTTGAATGCAGACATCATTCCAAATCACGCTGAAAATCATCAACCTCGGTAGAAATGGAGATTTGTGTGCTCAATGCAAATGAACAGTTACAAATGATTTGCATTTTCTGCTTTGCTAATGATGTCAATCATCAACTAAATCAGAAAATCTGGGCACGATAACTTAGAGTAATTCTTCTCATGGAGTCTCTCAAGAATGCGAGTAGACACATATTAACCTTCTTTAAGGTACGTCTAAAAGGCAATTACGTAGTACGGCAAATTGCGACCTGTTTGAAAGAAAAAAAACTACAGATTCTTGCCAAGAATTTAAGAATTCAAAACAATAGAGCCTCGAATCATCCATGGATTTTAACTCTGTCACAGTCTTGGCATTCGTGCGTCGACCAGTCAACTTAGCATTATAGCTTTTTATCTTTGTGCGTTGGAAACATTAAAAGTTTTGAATGAGCTGTCGCCCAAAGAGTGGTGGTCAAAGAAGGTCCAAGCAATCGACTGCCAGCACGAATTCAAGAGCTTAAAAAAACGATTTTAATTCTAAGATGACGGTGGCAGCTCCTCCTGGGAAACAAGGGGGAAGGTGATGTGGACGATTCGCAAACTCAAGGAATCTGATCCAATTCAAGAAAACGGGGATCCGCATTCAAGCCGTGAATGTAATCCAGAACCCAAGTTATCAATTGTGTGCATCCTGCTTCCTTAAACGCATGCAGTTTCACTTTGCCGTGCTTTTAAACTGTAGCTACCCAGCTGCTGCTGAACAGTCTCATTTGTAACTGAAATCAAGCGTCCCTGCCAACACGGCACCTCCTTCGCCTCTGCCGCCGATTGCTCTTGTTTGGTCATGCCAGAGCTCCATCCCAGTAGAATAAAATCAACAACATGCTCCTCGCTTTACATAGCCTCATTGTAGGGTCTCCTGGATGAAGTCACTTCAAGCTCAGGAGTACTTTGCAAAGTGATTTTTCCTTGCTTTGCTCTGTTTTGACAGTCCCTCCTCTCACTCGGATTCAGAGAGCAGTAATTTCAAATCTCGTTGGAGGACACTTTACAGTGAACAGTGAACTTGCCGTCTGCGAGAGGATTGTTCTCTGAGACAGGGCTTTGAGACAGTCACCGCACTTTGAAACATTGAAAGAGCTAGCTTGGATTGAGGGATTCGTAAGTTAGACGGTTCAAATTCTAGCTGGAGCAAGGTGACTTCCGAGTGAATAGTAAACCTTGCCGAGTGTCAGTTTTGCCAACTTTGAGCGAATTGTTCTCGGAGTATTCGAAGTCTTTTTGACAGTCCTTGCACTTTAATTCCAAGAGCTTGGATTGAGGGTCTAGGAAGTTCGAATTCGGGAAAGCAGGCTGTGGAGTGAATAGTGAACTTTGCCAACTTTGTCGGTGGTAAATCTTGCCAAGAGCTCTGTGAGAGAATTGTCGAGCAGCATGGGCTTCAAGGCGGGGGATCGTGCGCTGCTGTGTGCACTTGTTCTCCTTCAGCTTGCGTGTGCTTGTCAGTGTTTGTATGGGGCACCGTGGCGCCCTGGCATGCATCACGGCGATCAAAAGCAGGAGCTACCCAAACGTGCTCTCTTGGATACTGGCACCGATGTAAGAATCTTCACCCCCGTGAATTCTTCACCCTCGAGCACTGACTCTGGATACCAATTTAATTATCCTGGAAAGTTGATATTTTGCATGTGTGATTGTATCATGTCCTAGGTAACTCAAATCTGGAGCTTGCTTGTGGTTAATTTGTAGTACACGCTGAGTTGCACAGAGACAGAAGATGTCATTTTTCTAGAGACAATTTTTTTCCAGATTTGAGTTACCTAGCAATGAAGACAATACAATCTTGGGTGATCCAATTGTCAAGATATTGGAAAATTCGCATGGAAAGTGAGGAATGGCTGCTTGTAGATCATAAGGCCTCATTAGGGATTGTCAAAGTTCACGATTGTCAAATTTCAGAACCCCAAAATCTGACGTTTTTTTCAGAATTGGAACTCGTATGCGCGATTCTGAGCCCGAAAGTCTTTCAACACTGAATTCTTGGCAGTATCCCATTCCAGGGGAATGCCCACTATCTCACATCACAAGTACTAGAGTGCTGTGCACTTTGCAGTGGATCCTCTCGTTGCATTTGGGAATTCGACAACTATTTTTGGAGGATAGAACTGATTTCAATTCAATTGGCTGTTGGTATGACTCTGTGTATGTGGTGTCAGGTGTTGCGGTCCTCCCTGGTGCACAGAGACAGCGGCAGCAACGCCACAGCCAGTGAGAGATTCCTGGAGGCCGTGAAACGAAGCCAGGCCCGCGTCACCCAGCTGCAGAAGAACCTGCAACGCCGAGTTCAGGCGCAGGCAGTCACGGAGTTGCAGAGTCCCGTTTCGCCGGCAGGCGGGGAGTATCTGATGCAAATCGCGGTGGGCACACCGCCGCAGCAGTTCATCGCCATCGTGGACACCGGGAGCGACCTGTGCTGGGTGCAATGCTCCCCTTGCACGCGCTGTTTCGATCAACCCGACGCGCTGTTCAACCCCACCGCGTCTTCCACGTACACGCAGGCTTCCTGCACCGACGCTTTCTGCGAGGTACGTTCGAGTTCCCACTTTGATTCTTGAAACGTAGCTCCGTGATTTCCACAATAGTCTAACTTAGCTTTTCAAACATTTCTTATTTGTATTGATATTTGGATAAGAGATTTAAAGAGCTTGTAGAACATATATACACTTATTAAAATATGATGATATTATCATAAAAAACTCAACTTATGATGATTCTTCGATAAAAAAAACTTATCTATATAAGGAGGAGAACATGGTTGTCATAACGGGCGAGTTAGGGTCATCAGATAGGACGGACGGACGGACAAACCGGACCAGACGGATAGATGGGCCGGACGGCTTTAATTTTGTAACTTGTGCAAGTTTGTGGAATGACACGTCACCTCGGAATGCGAAATCCAAGGCGCGGACGATCTCGTCCACGCCCAGCATGTTCCTTAATCCGCATGACATCTACGTGGCCTATTTTTCCGTTATCAGAAAGTCAACTATATGTTGATTGTATCAGACGGGCGGGACCTCTAACAAACAAGCGAACCGGACGTCTGTCCACTATGACAACCATGGAGGAGAAAGAGAAGCCATATAGTTCTTTATTGGCTAATTATTAATATAATATGACAAGCATTCAAAAAATTATTATACGTTACAATAAAGTATGATAGGGATTATTCTTGAATCTAAGTGAGAATTAATTTTAAATAAATTTGAAAGTTACATTTATCCTAGAAATTATCATATGAGTATCATGGTCACTCATATGATACATTTATCTTATGTGTATCATATGTTTATGATAAGTTCATAATCCATTCCTAAACAACTTACTAACCCTACTCAATATATGAGAACTCCTCTTATAATTGCCAAAACATTCAATATTAATAACTAAGAAAATTTAATAATAAAAACTATGTTCAAATATATATTTAGTTTTGTAGGAAGAGTCCTAATAGAGAGACTTCCTTTGTTCTTCAAATTTGGTTTCTTTTTCACCTTCAAAATAGACTAAGGATTAGTGATAATTTAGTAAAGTGAATCCAAATCAATTACACCTCCACAAACTCTAACCTTCAATCAATCTAACCAAGCATTGGATTTACAGAAGGCAAGAGATCAGTGACATGAAGGTTCACTTGAAAGATGAAAACATACATGTGCACTCACTACTGCAAATTTCATTGCTTTTCATTCCCTAAAATAGCAACAAAAGTACAAAACGTGGGGTGAGTGAAAAAAATCACAAACAACAAAATATGGGGCTGACTTGGCTACTCAGATTAGATCACTTTTAGCCTTGGATGAGTGAGAAGCGACTAAGGTTTGGATCTCCTTACGGGATTCGCCGTAGTGACTTGAAATTACTGTCCGTTTCCCAAACCTCCAGTCTCCCCAGCTTTGTGCACTTGCGTTTCCCGATCATGTTTATCATTACGAAATCGATCCACTGTAAGCAATGCATGTGACCGGACTTCAACGGATCAGTGCTTAATATTTGTTTTTGGTGTTCAATTCATTGCCAGGATCTTCCTCGATCCACATGCAGCCGGCGCAACACTTGCACCTACAACTACGCCTATGGCGACCAATCTACCACGCAGGGCGACTTGGCCTTCGAGACTGTCACCCTGGATCCCTCTTCCGTTCCCAACATCGCCATCGGCTGCGGTCGCAACAACCAAGGCACCTTCACCGGCGCAGACGGGCTTATAGGTTTGGGCCAAGGCCCTCTCTCTTTCCCTTCCCAGCTCAGTCCCTCCGTTGCCGAAATCTTCTCCTACTGCTTAGTGCAGCAACTCTCTTCCAACTCAGGCTCCAGTCCCATCACCTTCGGACGCTCTGCAGCGAATGCAAATGTGAAGTACACTCCTCTGGTGAGCAACCCCCAAAATCCCACTTTCTGGTACGTCCAAGTGACGGGCATCACCATCGGCCGCAGCGCCGTCTCGATCCCAAGTTCCGCATTTCGGATTAGCGGCAGCGGCAGCGGCGGCGTCATTCTCGACTCGGGAACGACGATCACGTACTGGGTGACCGCTGCCTTCAATCCCATTCTCGCGGCGTTTCGGCGGCAGATATCGTACCCCGAAGTGTCGGCGAGGCAGTTCGGGCTCAGTCTGTGTTATGACGTTTCTGGAGTGGACAACTTGATGTTACCGAATATGGTGGTGGGGTTGGCGAATAACGTCCAGTTTGTGATTCCGGTGTCGAATTTGTGGGTGGCGGCGGACAATTCCGGGAACACGATTTGTTTGGCGATGGCGGGGGCGCAGGGGTTGTCGATCATTGGAAACACTCAGCAGCAGAATGTGCTCATTGTGTACGATGGGGTGAATCAGCAAGTGGGGATTCAAGCTGCGCAGTGCAATACGTTGTGATCGGGCTCAGGATCACTTGTAGTTGCATGCATGCAGGCTGCTTTAACTACCTTTGTAGATCTGGGATGTTGCATGAGTTTAGTCGCTGACTGTGCATTGCATGTCTACGATGTTTCAGATAACATCCATCATGTTGAATAAAGAAGGTCTAATTGGTTTTTGAAATGATCTAAAACGATCACTGGGATAATGTCAAACTTGCATTCGAGATGAGTGCATTACACAGTACGTTACGCATCTTCTAGAAAGGAAACGAAACATTGGAAGACTGAGGATCACGATTGGTGCTCTTCAAAGGCCACGAGGACAAGACTCCTCCAATTAGTGCTCAAAACAAAATAGCTGCACCCAATTCATTGAGCACCAGAGATCAAGGATGTGACACAAAAAAGGTTGCATGCCGAACGATATATGCTTAATTACTATTTACCCAAACTCGTCAGGGGCGTGATCCTGTTTCCTTTACAAACCTGAACTACAAAGCATCTTTTTATGCTACTTTGCAACAATGGATTTGCATTGAATACATTTGAACAGTACAACTTATTATGAAATGGTACACGCATGACTTGGCTCAATATTTAAAACCATTGAACTAAACGAAATATGGCGGTATACAAACAATTATAATAGCGGTGTGGACTTCTGGAGGTCAGCATTCCGAGCAACCACCCACTTCGAAATTTCATGGACTTGAAACTTATCCGACGCAAAGAGATAAAAATTGCATCACAACAGGCAACTCCGATCTTGTAATCCTTTTACAACTCTATACACATCCGTCAAAACAACACTTTTACAGATTCTCAAAATTGCTGCTGCCAATACTATTCTCGCCGTTTATAAATAATGTCATCCGATCTTGCTCAGATGCTTGGCTGATCCAGCGAAGCGTACGCAATCTCTTCTTTAAAATGTCTTGGACTAGGCGATCTCAAATACATCGGAGCAGGCGGCGACCGAATGAAGGACCTCAGCCACTTGCTTTGGACCTCGCAAGCGCTACGATCGATTCACAACGTTCGGTGGCGCTTGCCAGCGTAGATGAGTCTTTGGCCCAATCCCATCCCTGCTCTGCATTTTGCACGGAGTTTAGGGTTTCCAAATTGGTCTGCACCCCAGCTGCGGAGATGTCGCAGATTGCGTGGAGGAGCATCTACGGTTGGGGTTGCGAGACGGCGGCGTCGACTTCTTCGGGACCACTGCAAGTAAATGGCGATGAAATCTCTGAGAGGGAACGGAAGTGATCTGGAGGGCGGCGTCTCCGACAGTTCCCGAATCTGAAGCGAATTAGTTTCAGTGGAGAGGGGAAGAAGCAGCTATAGCTGCCAGCAATAATTTGGCATCCTCCTTCACAAATTTCACCTTGGTTTTCTTGTCCAGTCCTGGTGGAGCCGTGGGTCTCGTAGAAAGAAACTGCAGTGAAGTGTCACGAAAGTTGAGCAGGTCTGGCCTGCCGTAGTGGTAGAAGGCAGCACCTACGGCGCGCGCAGCTTCGGCTTCCGACTTGAAGTTCCCGAAATCTTGCTTGGTCTTGTGCTTAAGCGGTTTCATCTCGGCTACCCACGTCCTGCGGTCGGGTCGGTGTCGGACTCCGTTGAATCTCCTTGTGTAGGGAAGGGGATTACCTTGGGACCTGTCTTCTACGAATGGTGGGTCTAACACTTGCAGAAACTGGTTGAATGCTGTTCGCCGTCGTTTTCCTGGTCGGGAAGTGGGGAGGCTTCTTCTACTGAAAAGGTCTACCACATCCCATTGCAGTTGCCAAAACACAAGGTTATCGTTCCTTGGGGGGCCTACCCAAACTATGAATTCAAATAGGTCAAGTACTGAGTAAGGGTATTCAAATACCATAAGATGTTGTACAGCTAAATCAGATGGAAAGAGTGCTGTCCAGTCGGTTCCATTTACGAGACCACGAGTGCCAGATATTGCACTCTCGCGTGCGAGAGAGGACTGTCTAACGGAATAGCGATGGAAGGAGGAAAGGATCGAGCCTTCCCTGCGTCGAGGTGTTGATGGATGCTGACAAGGCACTTCCGGCAAGAGTTGTAGCAGCGTAGCCGTGATCACTTTGAGAAATTACACTGGACAGGACTGGGACCGTCGCCGCCTGTTGATGAAGATGATGCAACACCTCCGCATCGCCGAGATCATCGTCTGGGTCAGCTTGCCAAGTCAGTGCCTCTTGCTTTGCCACATGATCGACGAAGTTCCCTGGGCCACGAAGCGCTGTACGCGATTGTCTCCAAATTTCTGAATCAGGGAATGGAATCGTGGCGTAGGCGCTGACCTTATGGATTTGGAAACGTCTTCGACCTCCTGCTGCGCGGTCTGGATTCTCCTGCACCTGAGGAATGACATCTGTTGCCAAGCGTGCAGTATCGATGCCCACAGCCATGGTCATGAAGGAGAGGTAGCTCGAGATGGAAGTGAGGGTGCACTCACGGCAGGAACCCTGCAACCTGGCGAAAGATCACGAGGTCTGCCAAGCTACCGACACAACAAGTGCAAAAGGAGCTGAGCGAGGACGGGGACAAGATCGACCATGCCCAGACACGGCAGACAGGAAGCTTGCATAAAAATTAAGAAGGTGAGGAGAGGAAGAACACGCAGTCATCTTCTTGGTCTCAAAATTTGAGTCCCAGGGCGTCTCTTTTAAAGCTGTAACGGCAACCGAGGATGATTTTCGCAATTTCGAGCACTGACAACCCTCTCTTGCCAACGGGACCAGGAGGGGCGTTGGAAGAGCACTTGTTCTGTAGAGTCTAAGGAACAGTACTGTAGTTTATAGACTTCCCCATTTGCAGGAGGGGGAGGAGGGGAGGGGAAAGAGCATTATGCTGGCAGGACGCCAAACCCATCCCACTAAGGTGGATCTGAAGCTTGAATTTTTTTTTTTTTTTTTGTCCTTTTCAAGTTTGCAACTAGTAAGGCTATGACACATTACCTGTAGTAATGAGCAAGAAAGTACTGTCTGGAATGATCGGAATTAGAAAATTTTAGACATTGCTTATGGGTGAAGAGTTCTTTTGTCTCCCAAAATGCATTATAATTTCAATTTTTTGAATAAAAATTTGAATATGTAGTAATTCTCATATTTCCTATCTTCCTACATGGGAAAAATATCCACCAACTCATACTACACAAAATCTATTCCCAAATTGCTTATTTGATTGGTTATTGGTGCTTCCACCTTAAGTAGGCAATGCATGGAGAATGTAGGATAATTTTTTTTAACCCTATAAAGACGGGATGGTCTCCAATGAAATCATCATTTTCTAATATTGTGGATATCAATCGCTTAAAAAAATGGAAAAGTATTCATTAGAAGTCAAACTATTGTAGAAGATGTTCCTTTTTCACAACAAAACTCGAAAGATAAATAGTTGCACTTTTGTCCTATACAAAAGAAATTTTTGTCATCTATTGGACACTTAATGTCTGCGGCAACCTTACAAGGCGAATTTATCCCAATTTTTTGTTGTGTTAATTCTATGTTCTTCACACCTCCCATCTAACTGAAGGCCTCTAATTGCAAATATAAATTCAAAATTTAAAAATTTTATCATGTGTGAAAAATAATAAATTCTTGCATTTTTTCAAGGGGTAAATTCACCCTGCATGGCCTACATTCCACTATGTAGGATGGATTTAGTGCCCTACATTGTACTGTAGAGTCTAAGGTAGTTATATCTTTCTTTGTTTGCCCTTCTAGGAGGGAGAGGAGAGGGAAAAGAGTATTGTGTTGTATTTTTACCCTTCAACCTTCTTCCCTTCCTATTGTCAAACAAGTATCTATTTATTGTGATGTCAAATTATTTACAAGTGACACTTCTAAGGATGCTTCATGGTTGTAAGGTAACAAAGTTGTAGAGAATGATTTGGGGTATCTTTCAAGGTGCTTCAAGCATGCACCTATTGAACAATTTGAAAATATTTCAATCTTGACTTTGAAAATTTACAAGTACATAAATTCTCCAAATTAAATTTTTTTTTCTTTAGTATTACTAATGTCCAATTGTTTATAGGAAAAAGTAACTTCTAATTCTAATTTTGACATAATCCATCTATACACACCAATTTAAACAAAAAAAAAAAAAAAAAAGCTAGAATGGATATTTCTACATTATTGTAGAAAGGAGAAAACAAAAGAAAATACATGGCACTCTATAATATCATCAGCTTTGAATTTCTTCTCAACCCAAAAAATCTAAGGATGTTGGATCATTTTGTATGTTAGCTGCCATATTTATTTGTGTATATATATATATTAGTGGAGTGCAATTCTCAAATCAAATTGACATGAACAATTGCTACATTCAAATGAAATCACAATAAAAATGGCATTTCATTATTGGATGAAAATTTTACAATTGACTATGTATAAATGAACCTTTTCTTATTCTCTAGATTTAACTTTAGGAAAAGAAGATCTATCACCAATGAAGGTACTTTTGTCAAAAATGATTTGATTTTTGGACCAATAGGTGTATTCTTCATTTCTACAATAATCTTGAAACTCATCAATCATTCACTTTGAGGACTTGGCTTCATAAGTGAAGTGCCATGGACAAACTTTGGCTTTGGTACCCATGATTTACTAAGACCTCCACAATTTTTGTCTTGTAGTTGGCATTTGAAAACAGTTTATTTCACTATCTAATGTTTGAATTTGAATTTTCTTACACCTATTGAGAATACTTTTGGATGTGCTTCCAATGATGAAAAGTGCAAGTTCTATACAAGGCAAAAGTTAGAAAAATAAATTTGGAGTGTCACTATACCGGTTGGATGGAGGATGATCTCACGCTCTAATCTGAGCTCACTTGTGTATAGATAGCCTTCTCTTGTTTCAGCACTTGTCAACAGGAGGGGAGCGCAAGGCTCCAGAGAGGGGGCCAAAGAGTATGTAGGTGATGCCAAAATGAATATGAAGCACATGAAGAAATGATAGTAAAGAGAAGTTAAAGCAACACCACGTGCACCTAAAATTGACCACTTGTTTGGTTGCCACCTCCATATATCTATTAATAGAGCTACACACTACTCAAGACTCATTTAACATTTGTCTTTGTCATATGCACCATCTGGAGAATCCTCTCTATTTATTTTCCCTTTAAAAATAGGGGTCAATTTGGTTCATTTTAGGTGTAGTTACCTTATGGCGCATTGCAACATCAACCGTACTTGAATCTCTTTGCAAGCAAAAGAAATGTAAAGATTGGATCATTTGCCATGTTTGTAGCCCATATTGGTATGTCGGTGAGGTTACCCTTGAAACAACCCAATGGCCATTTTTTGTTGAATGGATGACAAGGATCCTTCTTTATAGGATAGAAGTACAACTATTCATCTTTAGAATTTGGTTGCAAGAAACAAGGTGGCTCCTACAATAATTTTACTTCCAATGAGTGCTTTTGCATTCTTTTTAAGCTAATAATCCACACAATACTCAAAATGATGAATTCTACAATCATTAGTCCATCCTTTAAGGGTTGAGTTCTTAAATGAAATTGACATGAAGTATTGCTAACTAAAGTTTAGGTGAGACGAAATAATGAAATTTCATTAATTCTATTGAATATTTATTATTGTATTTGTACTAATTGGACAAGAGATAGCAACGATGTGCAATGGTTCAAAAGTTCAAAAGTTATGTAAGCAAATAAGAATGGAACATGTGCTAAATTAAATAGTGGCATGCTAGGATCTATCATTCTCAAGGATTCACTTCTCATGTCAAGTAGACTTGTGACATGTGGATGTATAAATAATAACATTCTTAGATTGTTGTATATGGACTTTAGTATTTTCAATCAATAAAAAATAGACTAAATTTTTTACAAAATATCATATGAAAAGAGAGGTGCAAAAATAATATATTCTTACAAATTGCCAATTGGGGAACTTTTGAGCTTATTCTTTTGGTAAATTGCCAATTTTTAGTTTCTTTGTAAATTATTTTCCAAATTCAATTTTTTTCAAATTTTTCAAATATTTATTCAAAATTAATACATTGATGTAACTATTTTTATTAGATTTTTTACTTTTCTAGTTTTCCTATTTAAAATTCCCCTATTTAGTTCTCCCTTCTATGCTTTTCTTATCTAAGGTTTGTACATTCTTCTTAAAAGTATATACATTGGTCAATGTTTTACTAATTTTTTAGTATTCCAAAGGAAAATGCCTAAATGAAATAAAAATAGGCCTATCTTTCTTGCAACTACTCCCTTGAAAGGACAAGACCTATCACCAATGACTAGGTACTTTGCCAAAAATGATCCAATTTTTTTTTATCATTCTTCAATTCTATATTGATCTTGAAGGTCATCTAAAGGTCAATTTTTGGCCTCAACTTCCAACTTCCAAAACTTGATCCTTCATTGCTTGAGAGGATCAAATCCGTTTGCTCTACCTTAGAAAATGGCTTGTGATTTCAAATGGATTATTAAATATTGAGTACTAAAAACATAAAAACAATTACTAATAGACAAGGAAGCAATAGGAGATACCAATATTGTAGTTCAGAATACATTCAAATTGACAAGAAAATGAGCAATCTCAACCCGCTCCTTCCACATGCTAACCAATTTTAAATGGTGAGGGTTTAATTAATTTACACAAACTATTGGAAATCCATATGCATTTAGACATTTGGGGAGTATATGTCAAATTCAAAGTGATTCTATTATACTTTGTAATTAAGCAAGTTTAATTTTCCATTTTGTCAAGAGAATACCCATTACACTCTTAACTTCTTTATTATATAGTTAGAGCTACTTAGATCTAAATAGCATTCTTTTTCAATATCTTCAATGGCATTCTTCATCCAATAAGAAGTTTTTAGAAAATTGTTATATATACATGTTGTTGAATGCATAAGGAAGTTTCTAAATATATAAAATATTAATGCATCCTTCCAAATGACTTGTGAATTGTGCTTTGTACAAGAAATAATTTCAATTCAACCAAGCTTCAAAAAAATTACTTTAGTAAAAATTGCACTTAAAATATTATGTTCAAGTTATATCAAAATCCTAAAATTGACACTTTCAACAAAGTAACCAATTGAAACCCAATTTACCTTGCATTTGACATGAAGACTAAAAGATGGAGAATTTGGTATGATGAACACACTACAGAAAGGGACTCTAAAACCATTAGGAACCTCTTCCTCTTTTTAATACTAACCCAAATTGAGAGCAATTGGTTGACATTCAATTAGCAAGTATGACACCTACTAATTGAATGCTAACCAAGTTAAACAAATTAGCAAGCATGACATTTGCTAAATATAAATGGCCACAAATCCTTAAATGGATAAAAGGTTGTGTACACTCTAAACCTCCCACATTTGCAAATTGCACAAGAAATGCATACATAGTCACAAACATTTGATCTCCTTCAACCGACATGGCTATTGTACCGACAGTGTGCTCACTACAACTCTATGTAACAATGCATCCGAGTTCCCCATCATAGATCCACGACCAAGGATCAATGGTTACAATACAGGCACTTGGAATGATCTTTTTTGATCAGAATTTAGAAATCTACATATCAGTGAAGAATGTTTGGTGGTCAAAGCAGAAATAAAATTGTACAAAACGACTGTCCATTGTAGACATTCACAACTGCTAGTGAAAATAGGAGGCCCAATTGAATGGAGTTCTCGGTCCTCGGAGGGGTTGACATTCACCTTCCAAGTGCTTGAAATCCTGGACATATCAGATCCTGAATGTCGAAACCCGACCTCATCTCATGTTCCAGCTGCTGGAGAATTCGCAATAGAATATTGCCAAGTTGCAGTCAGTAATTAACTTGAAGGACATGTCATTAGCAGCATTGTTATACCGGCATGCTTTGATGGCTAATTTTGAATAGTGACGCTAGAGTTTCGTTTGTGAAGCAGATTGGAGGTTACAAGCGACGTGGCGCCAGGTTTCTGAGCAATCATGTACAACATCAAAACTTCCAATTCTGGAGGCTTCAATGCAAACTGCTAGTTAGACGGAAGTCATAGTGATTGCTCGAGGGTTCATAACTGGGCCACGCACTGTGGAACTCTTACCAGCACCTTCTACTCTTTCATTTCTTACGCAGAGTCGACTGAAAATTACAATCGACAGAGAGGGAGTACACTACAAGAGAAAGGGGTGCTTTTAAGATGAGATATTACTATGAAATTGCTAAATTTGTTTCATATTTCTGGAAGGTCACGTTGGACATGGAAAATGAGTAAAGTGAAGCATGTTAATGCTTATCGGTCACGGCATCTGTGTAAAGTACCTCTTTACTGGTCACAATGTTCGATGATGCTAGTTGGAGCCTTGGAGGCTGCCTTTAAGGGTGGGGCAAGGTTTAGCAGTTTAGGAGGTTTGAGAGGGCATTGTAAGTTACAACCAGAATGGTGGGAGGAGCTGTTGTAGGAGTACTTCGAGTAGTACCAGCTCTAGATGGTGTGTTTTCATACATCATTGGCGAGATTGAGAGTATAGTGAGTGTATTGGAGAGGGACAAGTTGTGGATCGGCATTGCAGGAAGGATAAGGACCGGGAGTGGGAAAGGGAGAGGAACGATAGAAAGAGAGAACGGGAGATAGAGCGCTAACGAGAGCACTAGTCTTGTTTTGGCACTTGCAGCTTGTTGATGAAGATTATCTAGACCTTGGAATGGAATAGCCATGATTTATTGCGTACGTATTATGAGCTAGCTCTTTTGGTAATAGTTTTTAGTTTTGAACAAATGCCTTGTCAATTTTGGCTTTCCTCGATTGTGTAAAATCGCTTTACCGTTGCGAACTCGGCAATGTCCATGAATTCTTATCCTAAACTTATGTGTGAGCTAGCTCTTCTGGTAGCAACAACTGGAAGCGATCTAGGGCAATGGTGCGATGAAGCTCGCCATTAAAGCACCACCCATCAGACTCTGAATCTGAAGTTGCAGCACTTCCAATCTGCAGTAGGCTATTGTTCCATTGGGGTTTGGTATCGAATAGCAGAGTCTTCAAGGAAGCGGCTCCCATGGGCCAGAAATCATTCTACCAAGACTTGTGGACGGACAACTTCCTTCTCGACCTCTGTGTGCGTCGCATCGGCAAAATCAATGGTAAATCAAATACACTACAAGAATATAGGCATTCTATGACTACGTAAATGACTACGTTTTCAGTCATTTCGGACATATATGACTGCCTGTGAAAATGGGGCTCCGTAGTCATTGTGGACGAGTCCTTTAGGACATGACTACATTCTTAATATCACCATCCGTCATCGTACAAGGAAAGTTTTGGATGAATTATTCCTACGTGGCCTCTGACGTGTTCAGGTCTGCATGACGTGGCACTTGGGTTCGTTAGTCATAGTGTAGTCATTTTTTAGTCCCATTGTAGTCGAGTTCTGATGGTGGGCCCCACTTAGTCCACATGGCAATTGCTGGTAGGCGGTTCAATCCAATGTTCAGACGTTCAGATGGACAACAAGTTCTGGTGTAGTTATTCCCTAGTAGGGATTCAGTTGAACTACAGTCATGTCATTGTGTATTGTTGCAATTGCAACTACAGCTTAGTGAAGTGGTAGTTAAACAGTAGTCAGTCTCCTATGCTTAAGTGCTACTGCAGTTGCACCTGAGTTGCATCTCAGTTATATTTCAATACTAGGGTTGACAACGTAATGAAGCTTAGAAGCTATTTTAGTACGATGTGGTTGTATAGCTCAGCATTTGCTTTCATGAAAATGATAGAAAATTGATAGCCAAGTAAGCCAACCAACATGAGAACTATTGAGAAGAAAAATAGTTGTACAAGCAATGGATGCACATACCATTACAAAATGGAAGACAACTAAAGCATTTTGTCAATGTCTACATCCATGATTGCATTTCTCTGAATTATTACATACAAGGTTTTGTGAGAATTCAAGGCATTGACCACTCTAAAATCAAAATACGTGCCCTCTTCCTTTAGAAGTACGAAAATTCTGTACTATAGAGGGCTATCAGTCTTGCATGCAAATGTTACACTACACTTACACCAGTAGTGAAGTAATCTCATGGGTTCAACTTTATGTACTTGGAATCCCAAATGATGTTTCCACCTTGAACGTCGTGCATTACTTCTTGGTCAGCCTCCGGCTTGGGAAACATCAACGACACCTTCGGTTGCAAAACCTCCCGCACATCCACTCTAAACCAACCATCCGGAATGAGCATGCCATGGAACTTATCTATCCCTCCTATACCGCTGATTCTTCCCAAAGCCACCTTCTGCCGAGTGGATCGTGGATTGACGAGGTACACATTGTCATACAAGCTGAGCTGAAAGATAGATTTGTTTTGTTAGATACAGGAAGTACTCCTGCCCGTGGGACCTTCAAAACATACTTCTCATTGCCAATGTAGTCACTCATACAATAAATAACTGAAAATTGACTAACAACTTCCCCAGTTGAGTCACATATGAGGACTGGATGAGGATAATGCAACTACCAAATGACTAGGCAGTCATTCTTGAGTCATACAATTGAAACAACATTGACCTCAGCCTTCTAATTCCCCGAATGAAATTTGTGTACTCCAACACATTCAGGCTTCAACATCTCACCTTTTTTTTGGAAGAGTCACGGTTCTTGTCCTCTGCCACTGTCGTCTTTGCCCTTGTCTCTCTTTTCTGTGCCTTCAACAAACACACACAAATTTTTTGTTAGAATTGAAAACAATTAGAAGGTGAGGGGACACGAATGAGCTTGAACCTTGTGGTCCACAAGTCCCCTCACCTTCCTCTGTAAGCGCATTGTCACTGAGATCTGAATTGTGTGTCAAATCATGCCCTTGAATTGCATTGTTCTGCACATGTGAAGCATTCTGTGCATGGAACTCCTTCACATCTGTAGCGACATACAGAGCTTTCAAAAGTGGCCACAATGTGGACTTCAAGTAATTGTTGTCATCAGCTAGTTTTGCCAAATTAGCAACATAGAACGCACTGGTGATGATGACATTGGCTTGTGGATTGCATGACACTCTTGATGCATTGTTGTCAACGACCATAGTGTTTGAGGGGCTAAATTGAGGCCATTCATTGTAAACTTTTGACAAAGGCTTCCCCCAAGCTATTGGTTTGCCGCCCTCAAACTGTACAGCCTCACATTTCTTCCCACCCCACACAAAGAGAGGACTGAAGTCACAATGTCCTTGCCTTTCTATCATTGTGGGCACAATGTCTTCCATGTAAGACTGACTCTTACTGCTCCAAAATCCCACTCTGAAATTAAAGAAGCACTGTGCCAAAAAGGGTTGCAACCATGGTCTTAAAAATACCCTCCTGCTCTTCGTTCTCAACGTGGGCCTAATTCTAGAGTTTGGATTCTTCTCCTCAGCCAGACTACAATCTAGCAAGGTCCCATGAATGTTGAAAATTAGCAATTTAGCTTTTGCATTTTCGATGGGTACAATGCGTAAATTCGAAGCAGCTCTCACCTGATCTGACCCAGAATCAAGGAGTGCTGCCTCTGCATTTACCTCAGTGGATGCTTTCGTTAGCTTCTTCTGCTTCTTTGGAGAAGATTTTGTTGGAGCACCACTTGCTTCCACTGCCTTCTTTGAGTTGTCCACCATGTTTTTCCCAGCTTGGACCACATCCACTGCTTTTGTTGCCTTCTTCTGCTTAGGAGGGGAAGACTTGGTTGGAGCAGCAATTGGTTCCACAAGTTCTCTGGGGTCCTCCACTTTGTTCTCTCCATCCTCTTCAAGATCCACGATATTACTTGCATCACCTCCAGTAATATGCGTGTCGGAGTCCACTTTGCTGGTGTCCACATTCACAAACTCCCGATCCTACACTTCCGATGGAGGACATTGGCCAATTCCGTCCACAGGGATGTCGCTCGCGTCGGCCAAGAAATCATTGCCTTGTACGACCTTCGGAATTCCCTGTGTGCATTTCGAAATAGTCTCGTCCACATTGCACATGGGAATGCTAGTCTTCATACGCGGATTCAATGTTGTTTTCGGCTTTGGACTCATAGTTTGACATATTGGGGTCGGGGATGATCTCTCTTTCTCTCTGGTGCAGGGTGCCTGTTTCTTGCCTTCTTCTCCAGAGGGTGACTGCACTTCCAAGTGCAGCGGTTTTTCAGCCGCACTAGTCGTCTGCGACGGGCCGGGAGGAGGAAGTGACTCAGACTTGGGCACTTTTTTTCGACAAGAATCGGTCATTAAGTCGGCTTTGTCTCCCTCTTGAAGCAAAATGGACGTCTGAATCTCCACAGGAGACTTAGATGCTAAGGGGCTTCCATGGGAAGTGTCCTTTATTTTCCCCATGAAAGTGCTGAACATTGACTTCAGCTCTTCTACTGCGTTGTTCGTAGCTGTTGTACTCACAAGAACTTTCGAGAACTCGCCCTTCAAGTCTATCTCAGACTTCTCTATAGCACATATTCTTGCTGAATCTCCTGCAGTGAGACCCTAAAATTCTCAACCGCCATTCAAACAAGGGAAACTCCAGAGTTAGTCAATTATCAAGTTTCTACCAATGGGGTCACTGATCAATGACTTGCCTACTGCTGAATGACTACGTTTTGACTTGTCCACCTACGTACAACAGAAAATGCGACTGGGTCATGACTGCGCTACAACCACTGTAGAGATGATACCACTCATTGTTTAACAACATGAAAACATAAAATGTGAGAGAAGTTCAAAGGGCCTCACCGATCCGCGTCCAACATGGCCTGTAGATAACTGCATTCCATCTGCAATGTCCATTAGTCCTGAGCTAGTAGGCCTTCCCTCCTTCTGCATCCAACATGGTAATAGCATTCAAACGCGGCATATTCATTTGCACATATTCTTTACAAGTGAAAGCACAGAACAAGCCAGAACAAAGGTAATACTATCTTTCGAACATGGAAAATGGAGAACCCTAATCTCACCAACTCTGCCTCCTTTCCGGCTTTCCCTTTTCGGCCCACAACGGAGAAATTCTTCACTTGCCTCCTTGTATGGGCCATTGTCGCCGCTTTCTTCTGTTGCGTCTCTGTACTCCAATAATCCTGCAGCCTACTCCACTGATCTGGATTCACGTGATGGGCATTCATCTTCTGCGTTGCTTAGGAAATGAGCCTTCAACCTAGAGCGCTTTGTCTTCAAGTACCTCTTGATGGCATTCCTGAAGCCCAGCATGCTCAACTTGTTGCCTAAGTACTCAAAGTCATTGTCCAGGGTATTCCTCAACTTGTGCACGCTCTCATGCTTTTGTTTTTCCCAATCTATGATACTCATGTCAAGAATACGTGGCACATATGTCCTCACTGAGCTGTCCCAAGCATTTTTCCCCACACAACCAGCATCAATTTCTCCGTCATCAATGACTATGATGTTGTGGGGTTTTTTGCCAACCCTACTCCGCTCCCTCCTTCCCTCGTCATAGATGCTACGTTTCAGACGTCGCGATGCCCTCCCCACGCTATCTGCAGACATTTTGCCTGCATTGCTAAAGTCTTGTTCTAGAGAATTTTCCACACACTTGTCCGGATAGGGAGCTGAAGAAGGTTGTGGCCTAGTACCCCACTGCAGTGGCTGCATCCATTGGCCGTTAGGCACCCATTGCCAATTCCTAGCATATGGAAGCCCTGATTGCGATGGTACTTCTGAGGCACGTTGTGCAATTGGAGACCGTGGTCGGTGAATTTGTATAGGGGACCGCATTTGCACGTCGACTCTCTTGTGCTTCTGCCTTTTGTCGATGAGGTTCTCCTCAGCGTCCAAGTCATCGTCCTCTGAGTCAAACACTTGCATCGTACTAGCTTTACCTGCATCCACGTCCAATAATATTTTCATCAGCAACCCTAAACCGCTCAAGTCCTTCCCTGTATGGCATTGCTCTTCCATCTTGCAAGTAAAAAAGAAGTACAATTGTGAGTCAAATCTGCTTCTCTATCCAAGAGTTTTACTTGAACTACAGCGTGTATACAGTGAAGTAAAAACCGCCATCTTTTCTAACAAAACAAATCACACTATAGCCGTCACAGAATGCAACTTTTATACGTACCATTCTCCACTACGATGACGTTTACAAACCCTACTCAGCGTACGAGGAGGCCCACACCGTGAGAAGGGCAAATTACCTGTAGGCGGGACCTCCGAGGTCGCCTTGCTCTGAACATGTGCACACACAATCAGGGTTGACGAATCTCTACGTCCGCCCCAAAATAGTGTCCGTTTTTCGGACATCCGGACGCTAGCGAACGCACCGTCCCTCTCGCCGTCGGAAGGCGGACGCGCGGGGCCGAGCGGCCGAGCGGGGCGGCCGGACGGGGTGGCTTAGAAAACCCGTTTTGGGTTTTTTGTTTTGATTGTTTTCACCAATGAGAGATTGAGAGTGAAGTCATTTTGATTTTGATTTTTCTTATATTGCAATTGCGATTCAATAGAGTTGTATATCACTATTTATGTAAAAGCTAAAATATGAAATATATTTTTAATTTTTTTTGTTGAATTTCATTTTGATTTAGAAACAAAATCACTTTAAAATCCAGCGAGATGTATATCATCAATAAACAAACAATTTTATAATAAAATGATTGAAGAAACCATTGTCATTTGTCAACATGAGCTCCATATATCATAAGCAACTAAACAATCAAACATCTAAATTCACATCTCCACAATTCCTATGGACGCCAATCCACATCTCCTCTAACCTCAGCCCCACTACTCTCTCCTGCAGCTCTCCGTTCAAAATCTTCATTATCGGAGTCATCTTCATTGTCGGAGTCATCTTCATTGTTGAAATCAAGTATCGTTGTCTCCTTCAAGTCTTCTCTCGAAGTAGGTTTATTCCCTTCTTTCGAATTTAATTTTTCTTTTTTTACTTTGACAAAACGATTAAAGGCTTTTTGAATAGGAACCTTTCTTTTCTTCCTATTTGACAAAGTAGCAACATTTTCATCAAGAGGGGTCCTACTATTCATTGGAGAGATAGCAAAAGGTTGCATTTCTCTTTTCGCTTTCACGTTACTCGATTCTTGAACCATCAATCTCGATGTAGGGTCGACATGTCCATGAACGGTTATCTCCACTTTGGCTTTCTTTTGAAGTAATAGAGTGCCGTTTGTTGATTTGATCAATTCTTGCGCCATTCCTTTTGCTAAAATGCGAGCACGCAAAGATGTCAATGACATCCGATTATTATCCGTATCACTTAGGCTTGTAGGTGATGACGCTACTTTCCGTAGATTACCGCTTGTAGAAATTTCTTTGGAAATGTTCATTAGGCGTTTTCCATATCCAAAGCTCTGAGAATCATTCAATCGTGTGCTAACAGACTTCAACGGTATTGGTGGAAGAGCACTAGATCTCGGTACTTCAAAAATTGACTTCATTGGCTCCTTTCCTTTATCACTCTTCACAATTGCCGAATTTGTGACTGCCATCCCAAGTGAATCATTATTTTTTTGTACCGCAATATTTGGTTCCCCCTCATCACCACTATTGTTGCCCACATCTTTTGGAACGTCTACCTCCATGACCGCATCTTCTCTTTTGTCGTTTCCTTGCACTACATTTAATGCCATAGATGGAGATTGAGAAATTAAAACTTCTTCATTTCTCCCATCATCACCAATAGCATTCTCATTGATTTTCACCTCTTTGGCAATAGCGTTTGCCTTTTCCGATAGAATGTTTTCGCTATTCAAGTATCTCGTTCTATTGCAATATGCAGCTAAAGAAGGTAGATTCTCCTGTACCCCTACATTGTCCTCATCTTCACAAAAGGTATATGCATCGTTTGCATTGTCGGGAACGACATCCTTGCGGTTTAGATGATAATCATGCGTATCATTCACCAAATCGGGAAAGTCTTGCATAACGTCTTCATCTTCCCATGCTGTCGCACGATTGAAGTCATCTCCGCCATCTACAGCTGAAAGGGCCCTTTCCAAATCCTCATCATCATCGTCATCATCGTCTTCTAATGTCGGCCTATCTGAATCCTCTGATTCCATCGGATCCACATTATCATTATACCATTTTTTTTCATCTTTTTCCTTCAATGCGTTTAATACTTTGGAATTGGTATACACGTACACCAAATCCGCTGCTCTCTTCGGCTTCAATTTATTTCGAGATTTGTTGTGAACAAAAGAATAGTTGCTCCAATTTCGTTCACATGAAGATGATGACACCGGTTGAGCCAATATCCTCTTCGCTAATGGAGCTATAAACTTGCCACATGCACCTTCAAAATCCCACCAAGCATGTGCGGACAACATTTGATCTCCCGGATTCAACATATTGTGGAATGGAGGTTCCTTGTGTCGAAAAGCTACAAATTCCTTCACCACTGTTGCATATTCATCCGGTTTACATATTCTCTCCAAAACTTTTTTACATCCTGACATTGCATCTACGTCATCCGCTAGCTCTTTGTCATGAAGAAGGTATGGATTCAAAAGAGCTGCGGCTGATTGGAGATCGTTGTCCACCATTTTTCTTCGGGCATAAAAAGATTGTACCAATGGAATTGCAAATTCTTCTAGCAAACAAAATGGTGGACTTTGTAATCCGTTCACGTGCTCCTCTAACTTCCTCATGATATGCAACACCTTCCCCATGCATGGTGATTTTGAATCCAAATCGCGGAGTGCACATATGATTGGTTCAACCATCTCCACATAATTGATTGACGGATTCCAAAAATGGTCATCAAGAACAATTTTCTTCACCGCTAAGGCCAAGTCTTTTGGTTGGACTTTGGCTCCACGTTTCTTCTTGAGAGTATGTACATACTCAACCCATTGCAGATCTACCACCGTTTGTTCCAATGCTCCTCTCAATTTTGTCAAACGCTCCATCATGATAAATTTAGAGGCGAACCTTGTATCCCTAGGCATCAAGAGACCAAGATTTGGCGAATACTTTCGCAATAGAGCTAGCGGCATATGTCTCTTCTTTATAAATTTAGCTACAAGAACTCCTTTATCCAATTTGGAAGCAATCCATTTTTGTGCAGCCCAATCCTTCAACAACAAATTCAACGCATGTATCACGCACCCTTGGTAAAAAATATGAGGATATTTTGCAGATATTACATCCCATGCGGACGGATTCACGGGAGCATTATCCGTAGTTATTAACACGACGTTCTTGGACCCTACTTGTTCAATGAACTTTTCCAACACAGCTGCCAAGTACTCCGCATTTTTTTCACAACCACTTGTATCCACAGATCCAAAAAATTCTTCACCTGCGGATGATACAAGCATGGCATTGATGAGAGGTCGATTAGTCACTGAGCTCCATCCATCAATGGACAAGTTGCTCCAAATTTTCGAATGTTATCTTCAGTCTGTGCATTCAACTGTGTCTGAATGTTGGTCTTCGCCTCATTCAACAATTTGTACTGAAGGTCGTGGTATGAGGGAGGAATGTATGGCCTACCAAACGCAACCGTTTTCTTCACTGCTTCTTTAAAAGCTGGATTTCGAGCCACGGAAAATGGTATGTTTGCCGAATAAAAAAAATTTGCCCACACTGAATGTAATTTGCGTCTATGACCTTCTTCAAACCCATTCACTAAGCTCCCTTGCCTCTGAGGCCTAGAACTTGATGCCCTCGAGGTTTCACGTTCACCAGAAGCTTCCGTACTCAAAGTCATTTCAGTTGTGGCACATACCATTGATACCAATTTTTTGGACGCTGGACAAGAATCTTCGTGGTTAGAATGCGACACAGCCTTTCTGGCCGAAAACTCTTGAACATCTGAAGGGCCAGGGTTGCCATCCACATTGTCCATTACAATGCGTTTTGGAAAAACTCCTTCGCAATGCCGAAATAAATCTCGAACTGCCATTGGTAATCGTGGACAAAGGCTCACCTCTTTATCATGTACACCTTCAGACCCAGAATAGCCTAAGTGGCTGAACATACGGCTGAGCTTCCTTGACATGCTCGCTTTGCAAAGCCTACATTTTACTTTACCACCCTCTTGCACACTAAACCAAGGAGAAAAATCCCCCGTCGGTTTGGCCATCATACTGACAAGTGTATGTTTTACCTCAATTTCAAAAGAAACCAATAAAATGTTTTCAATTTGAAACCCACAACGTGACAATGTATACAATATCAATGAAATTAATCACACAAAGCTTTGAAAATCAAAGCCCCCCCGTCCACCGAACTATGCATTACCAAGCAAGAGACTCAATAAATTGAAGCTCATAGCCCTTGGAAATCTTAACGTTCGGTTTTTCGAGAGTGAATACCAAAGCTTCTCTTCTAACATTTATAGTCCCCTTCAGAAAATTAAAGGTTCATTTTTAGGGTTTCCATTCAAAAACAAGAAACGGCCCGGACAAGGCTAAAGCGGACGGGCGGGCGGACGGGGCGGGCGGACGGGACTGTCCGCATTGTCCGCCTTCCGACGCCGTCCGCGCTTTGGACACGCCGACCGCCCCACTTAAACACTGATCGCCGACGGCGGCCGCCCAGCTGTCCATTGGAGCATCCTAAGAGGTCGATATTACTCAAAAAGAGCGGTAACATTTCAAAAACAAACCTAATAATCACTGCTAAATGAGGATCAATGTAATTGATTTATCCTTTTATTTAAAAAAAAAATGTAAACCCTATACCCTATACCCTAATTACCCTAAACCTTTTCTTTTCTCCCTTAAATTGTTTTACGAATGAAGGGAATGTGCTTAAGTTGAATATGTTTGGATTATTTACTCATATTATCCTTCTAAATAGGTTTTGAAAAGATCTGAAGATGGTGGGGATTTTTTTAAAGTTCATTAAGAAATCAAATGTTTTGTAAAAATAATCAATTCCTTTTTCATCTTAAGCAAATGAAATTTTTAAAAAAGGCCCCAATACATAATTAGAATAACAGTTTAATGGATTTCAACCTCATGATATTTAATGAAAGGTTGTGTTTTCTAATTAGAAGTGCATCACGATCTTCAAATGAACATCGAGTCTTTCATATCTTTTAATGAAATTTTGATTAGATTTGAAAACAAAGAAAAAGAATCAATGTTTTAACTTTCAAATCATATATGGCTATATTTTTCCTTAAAAACATAGAAAAATTTGTTACTTGAGTTGATTGAGTAGAATACATTATACACTTATACATGTGCTATATTTATTTTGAAGGATAATTCCAATATTCTTATTTCAGATGTTCTTAAATATTAATTTAAAAAAAAAGAGGGTTCATTGTTTAAAGATCTAAAAAATTGACAAACATAATTTCTATTATAAATAGGAATTGAATTCGGAATTCGAATTTTGAAATGATTCAAATGAACAAGATATTGATTATAAAATATTTCTTTGTTTGAGTTTTCAAAATGAATTCATAAAACAATTGCAAACTTTTGAACTTAGGTATATGATATTGTTTTCGGTTTGTACTTTGTAGAGTATAATACTTCAATTTTAATCCTAAATAAATGAAAAAATTCCACATGAATGAAATGTTTCTATGTATTGCACAAAGATTTCTACCAATTACTATGATAATTAAATACATTGTTACATTTCATAAAATATTCTACATAGAAAGAAAAAATCATTTCAGTTTTCAATCGTGATAAACGATGTCTTCTATTCTTTCTGTTATATATTCGTTTTGTATAACGTGTACATTGTACAATCTTTGAGAGCAGGGGAGTTCATTTTTGACTCTCATTGAAATAGAAAATATATTTGTGTTTGGATTTTGAAATCATTATCTCATTATGTATTCTACGGTCTTACAAGAATGCATCTTGCTCCTTCCTTTGAATCCTTTTGATATATTTTTTTTTTTCCTTTGCTTTCTCGTAGGGCTCTTGTTCTCTTGTTCTCTTCATTTGACCAGCCTATTTGGTTTGGCTCTTAGTTTTTTTTTTTTTTAATGCAATGGTTTATGCATATGTTATAAAAAATATATATTATTTATTTAAAATTAATATATTGATGAACAAACGCACAAAGGCATTCAATGCTTTCACATTTAAAGTTATAAATCTATCATAAATCACTCTTGCAAATTTGAATGATTGAATCGAAAATTTGAAAATGTAATTACAAGAGCTTTCAATTCAATCAATTGTATAAATCATAAATGTTGAAATGCAACTCGTAGGAGTTTAGCATCTATGAAGATTAATTCATGCCATCCACATGCAATTTCCAATTTAATAAAATGCAATTGAGTACTTCAATTTCTTTCCCTTCAATTCTCCAAGTAACATTCACTTCATATCTTTCTTTATTTGTTTATTTAATTTTTGGGAACAAATGGAGAAACCATCTTTGTCTATATTTGCACATGCACTCTTATTTGATTGATGAAGAATAGATCTACGAAATATATAATCATTGATTTGTTCATGTTGATTTATATATATATATTTATATATATATATATATATATCATTAAAGGAGTATGGAAGATAAGATTGACAAATTGTGTTCAAATGTTGTTGATTTTGAAATGAGTTAGTACTATATCATTTATAAGAATATTATAATAGTATTATGTTATAATATTCCTAAAACAATTGCAACAAATATTAAAATACATGCTAAGTTAGGTTTGTTAGCCTACCAATTGTTCATTAATAGACATAATTGAATAGCCCCCTTAAATGAAACACTCAATATCTAATATCTTACAATCCAAATGGTGGATTTGTCTAAAAATTTTTCCACATCTTTTCCAACTAATTTACTACAAGATCCTACGGTTACATATGCCCAAAAGTATTTTTCTTCCAAGACTTGGTATTTGCACTACTACTGGCAGTTTTGAAGTGTTTTTAGTGAAAAGAATTTTAGGGGTTAAACATCTATACCATGAGATTTTGAAAAAAGAACAATTTGCTTCATTGGGGATAACTATAAGTCCATGCTCTTTTTGGATAGCCAAAACACACTTGCAAAGACTTGGAAATTTAGTGGTTTACTAAGTGATTAGATGTCAACTAATTCAATTTAATAGTAGAATTTTTATTCAACTACCTTCTTACAATTGCTTTATACACAATGCAACGTGAATATTTGGATACATATATTAAACGTCGCAATCCTTTCGTGAATTTTTGCACATTTTAGCTCATATCTTTGTACAAAAATATCATTTACCAAGAATTCATAAATTTGGTCATAAAAGGAAGGCTACCTTTTTTAATTTCAAATTTTACATTGAATGAATGAAAAGTTAGTTGAACTATACAGTGCCATGAAGACCTCTGTTTATCGTGCAAAATATGGGTTTAGGGTCGCTTTAGGGTCAAACCGCCCTGTCCGCCCTCGTACCCGTCCGCCCCATCCGCCCAGACCCCCGTCCGCCCAGACCCCGTCCGCCCCGATACCCGTCCGCCCCGTTACGGCGATGCGTCCGCCCCCCCGGACCGTCCGATCGGGCGGACGGGGCTCTAGGGTTTCGGAGAGGCGGACGGCCGATCCGTCCCCCACCTCCAGCCCGTCCGATCAGGCGGACGGTTTAGGGCCGTCCGCCCTTATAAGAGGGGCGGACGGGCAATCCGCATTGTCACTTTTGCTTTGCCCCTTGTGAATGCAAGGTGGAGCGGAGAGCTTGGTGGTTCATCTTCCATTGGCTCCTTTCCGAGGCAAGGCAAGAGTGATTTATTGGGGCCTCCTTGTTGCCAATTTTTTGGACACTTGTGCGTGAATTCAATTTCAAATTAAAAAATTTGATCTATATCAATTTCATTTGTCACGATGACGAAGGGGAAGAAGAAGGTTGTGAAGCTAAAACATGGAGAGGGACCATCAAACTTGGAGGTAGCTCGCCAAAGTCCTTCGGAGGAATGCAAAAAATTCATGATTGAGCGCATCGTTCAATTTTATGAATCGGAAACAACATTGTCTTTAGACAATAAGTACATCAGATATCAAGAGGAGTGCATGTCTAAATTCAAGGTAGACATGACACAGATGTTGTTGGATGCATTGAATGTGGCAAAGTGGCATGACGAAATGCATAAAACGTACTTTACCAAATGTTTGGAGAACAAGGTTCATGATGCTTTGTGGAATTCCAAAGTCATTTTGATTAAATATGGCAAGGAATATCGACCCAATGACGCCCAGTTTGAAGAAGTGATTCTGAAAGCGGACTTATTTAGGGGGCGATGTGCTCCATTCGCCAAAACGCACAATCGAGTTGGTTCAATTGGTTGGTGGAAAAGCAATGATGGAGTTGCTGAAGCGGAAAGGACCAAACGGCACCTCATAGCACTTCCAGATACAGTACGCGTGATTGCTGTTGATGATAGAACGATGAGAGGTGGATATGCAATGATTCGAAAGGTTCGTATTGAAGGATGTCCAGGAATACTTCTTCATTGGGAGTTCGCGGCAAAGAAATCCATTCACCACCAAACTCGACCCGATCTTGTAAAGCTTGAACATCAAAACGAATCAATGGCTATTCGAATTCCACACGCGGATGTGATACGGTTTGCTGCGGTGCATGGAACGACGTGTGAAGGTTATGCGTATTGGTGGAATGGTGGAACTCTTCAACAAATGTTGAATATGGATAAGGACTTTCCAGACAACATTCAAATCCGTTTGATGTATACGAATCCAACCGAAGAGGAGGTTGTAAAAACTCACCATTTAGGACGATATCGGAAGAAGCGCACGGAGTTGTGTCGCAGCTTAAAATTTTGATTTTCTTAGTATACACCAAAATAGGAGCGGAAACTAGTGTCGCAGCTTAGAATTTTGATTTTCTTAGTATACACCAAAATAGGAACGGAAACTAGTCATTAGGGAACCGGATCCGATTAGGTGGGGAAGGAAAACTCAAAATTAGCACGGAACGAGAAGTAGTAGGCCTCTTGGATCTAATCCGATCAGGAGTAACTAACGACGGAAACGGAATGCAACACGGATTAGGTCTAGGACCGGATTATGATGATGAACCGGATTATGATGGTAAACCGGATTCATGATGACCAAACCAGAAAGGGTCCAGAGACTATATAAGGAGGAGCTTTCACTGTTGCACCCCCTTTTAGAAACTCGACCTTGAGCGCATACGTTTGAGTTTTTGCGTTGTGCATTTGTGTTTTGTTTGTTTTGATTCCGGTTGAGATCGGAGAGAGGAAGTGAGGAACGGGACGTGCGGCTAGGAGAGAGTGAGGTAGATTGAAGTGGGAATGCCTTCGCTACGTAGGTCTAGACCAGCGAGTCCCTCTGGAGGTGAGGTGAAGCTCCGGAAAGTTATTCCGGTTATTCCCTCCACAGAGCCGGAAAAGTCTCAACTCATGGAGGATCTCAAATCCATGGGTTGCCTAGGGTTTGCCGAGAAACCCTGGGGTTTTAGGGAGGAGAGAATGGTCAAGGAGCTCCTCGGAAAGCTGTCCAACCAGTTTGACAACACCGTGAGAGGAACTCCCGTCCGCTGGAACGAGGGAATGTGGAGAGCGGTTTACGGTTTACGGGCAGGAGGTTTAGGGATGGCGAACCGGAAGGATGAGTTTGTCCGAGGCAAGTTCCAGGGAGCCGTCAACCCGAAGGACGGATACGCGGTCGAGGATTGCGTGGATGACCGACACCGTCAGCTCCTGCAATTCTTGGTTCCGGTCCTTCACCCGGAAAAGCCGACCAGGGTGACGATCACCCTCGGCAACACCATTTTCAGTGCCCTCAATGGTACCCGGAAAGTGGACTGGGCACGGATCATTTCCGATCTCGTGGCCCAGCTCGTTAGTAGGGTTGGGAAGAAAAGGGCCACTCCCGTATGCCCTTACCTCTTCCACCTCTATCGGGAACACCAAGTCCTCACCGACGCGGAGGAGAAGGTGTGGAGGACTCAAGAAGTCCTCCTGAAGTATGGGGAGTCGGAAACGGATGACGAGGCCGAATCCGATTTCGGGTCAGACCGGGAGTCAAGCGAGGAAGAGGAGGAGCCGATGCCGCCGATCAAGCGACAGAAGTTGACGCCTCCACACAAGCGCGGGCCGCCTCCCGATCAAGACAGACCGGCCCCGGAAGAGAAACCGGAAGCCGAGAAGACCGTTTCCGGGGAAGACCCGGAAATGCAAGATCCGTTCAACGGTCTGATCAACGTCCTCTGCAACATCAGGGCAGATTGGGAGGTCAAGCACAGGACGCTTGCGGCGATCGGAAAGTTGGTAGGTGCGCCACCGGACAGCAAGTTGGCAGAACAGGTGGCGGAGTGCATCACCAATCCGGAAGAGACCCAGAAACAGGAAGCGGAGATCCGCCGGTTACAGGAGGAGGTGGACACCCTTAAGGCAACTCTTTTTGCCTATCGGGAAGACGTGACGGCCACCCGGGAGATGGCGGAGGAGACTCGGAAGATAGCCGAGCGAATCAAGGCGACCCTAGGAGAAACCGGAACAACCGCCGCCAAAGCGAAGCTCTTCGACGAGAAGATCCACGAAGAGAAGAAACTATCCGGTTCTCGGATGGTCCGGATTCTCACCGACTTCCCTGAGCAAGTGGAGACGGCAATGGTGGAGGGGCGGAAGGCTGCGGACCGGATCGAGGAAAGCAGCCGGAAGCTGACTGGAGCGACGTGCGACAAAGGGATTCATCTTTCGGACATCTCGCTACCGGATCTCTTTCCGGACGCGACTATTGCAAAAGATAGGAAGGATTGGACTCCTGAGTCCAAGAAGTCTGCACGTACTGGGACTCCGGGCACGAGACCGGATATCACAATCGACCTGGAGTCTTCACCCGGATCTAATCCTGCGGAGGGGGAACGGGTCCGGAATTTGAGTGAAGTCTTCGAGGAGCTGGTTCCGGAAATTGGAAGCCCGACAATAGGATCTAGAGTTGTAGAGTAGATAGGATTTTGGATTTCAATTAGGAGTAGGAGCGGATCCGGATCCGGATCCGGCTCAACAGTATTAGGTTAGACCGGAAGATTAGATTAGGGTGGCGGCGGACCCCCACGGGTTTTCCGCTCTTTTTTGTGCTTTTAGGGTTTTTACCCTTTGTATATAAATCAGTTCCCGCAATGGGAATTGGGAGTTTTTTCATTTTGCAAACTTCTTGTACCTTTCTATTCTCTTCATTGTGTGTCTCTCTCCAGCGCGACAGGATTGTATGATGTGGAGTTAGGATAGTACGAGCCAGTTTGTGAGTGATTTCTCCCCTTGGTGTTTCTTTTCCGATCCTAGGTGCATGTGAGTAGGTATCAAAGAGTTGGGAGTGAACTTAGTTCCTCAGCACGTCTAGAGTTTGAGATTCCAGATGAGAAAGCCGTTGTTAGGCTAGGCAGGTAGGGAGGGATTCCTTAGCTGCGCTAGAACTCCCGGGTGGGAAATCCGGTCGAGTGTCCGATCTCCCGTGAGGTCTCACCACCCATATGGGTAACGGAAGAACTTTAGTTGATGTTGGAACGAACGGGTGCACTTGTAACCACCTGTCTTCGCACGGATCGGAAGTAGCATCAAGGTCGTTGTAGTACGAGAAGGTCGAGTGTGGGGTCTTTGTGTGACCTACAACCTAGATTGCTATCTAGGTTGTTGTGAAGGACCAAACCGGATCCGGATTAGCTTAGGAGTTTAGGAAGTAGGATAGTGGGTCTTCAGCCACTATAAGTCACGAAAGGAGTGGTGGGCCTACCACTCTCAAAATTAAGCGGCGACCCCTCTGATGGTGAAACAGAGGCAAAACTAAACCGGATAGGATTACGGATACAGGATGACCATCCCGACCGGATTGGTCAGGATGGATTTCCAGGATCGGAAGTTGTGAGATCCTGGGATTTGGGTATTTGTATGGACCGGATAGTTAGTAGGACCGGAAGAAGGAGAAATCCGGTCTATAGTTATCCGGTGTGGTGGTATTTCTGGTTCTAGATCTAGGACCGGAAAGTAAGATTGGGATACTGACTGAGCTTAACTGCTTAATAGAGCTAGATACTTCACAGGATCTCGTGGGTTCGATCTTTAGAGTCACTTAGTTATACTCTAGAGCGATTTTTGTGAGTATAATGGGGAATTGACCTGCCCTGTGCTGCGACAAGTTGACATGGGCGTTTATGCATATAATGTATGCAGTGCATCTTGCTAGACATTTGCACAATGATCTTTCTCCAGACAACATCTTGTTGCATTTTCCAGAGGATGAGTCACGTGTGTACATAGGAGTTTGCGATTAGGGCATGACCACCTTAGCTTCTCAGTCAATGAAGTCTTTGTACACATTTACATCAACAAATGAGATGAAACAGACTTTGCAGAGGAGATGGTGGGTGGATCCACGTATTACATATTTGCATAAAGCAGGTGCAGATGTGGAAGTCATTCCGATGTATTCATGTAAGTCGGAAGAGTATGCCATTCGAAAAATTGCTCAGCGGATGAATGGAAACAACATGTCAGAGGCGTATTTCAACGTGCTACTTAATACACCTAGTGCGACACAATTTGCCTTTCATGACTTTGCAAAAGTGTTTTATGCTTACTTGAAGCGCATTTCTTCGAAGATTGACGATGAAAATACTAGTTTGGCCCATGTGATTACGCGATTTTCTAATACATATCGTTGGCCAATGCCAGATGAACATTTCCGCCATTTATATTAGATTGGTAGTGCAGAAGTAGTAGTTGAATAGGTTATATAGGCATTAAAAATTAGTTTAGAAATATAGAGTTGGAATGAAAAAAATTATATGTGCAATTAGCCAAATGTGCACAATGTATGGTATTCTACATTAAATTGAATACATTTTGCCCATATTGATTATGTTTGTATTTGTGTTGATCTCGATTTTTTAAATAGTATATATATATATTTGAAGTCACAAACTTTTTTAGTTTGCCTTCTGAAAATGAATTGGAATTTTTTCATAGTTTCAAGACTATCATGGACTCATGGTCAAACTTTATAATCTTTTAAATTGTTTAAAGATTAAGGGAGTGACCGCTGGGCAGTTTGGATAGGGTGGTCGGGGGAAATAGGGCCGTCAAAGCGGACGGGGCAGACGGGCGGGGCGGACGCTGCGTCCGCGGGGACCGCAAATGTCAACGAACGCTGCGGACACAGCGTCCGCGTCCGGACGTCGTGTCAATCTTGCACACAATTACTAGAGTCATCATACCTGCGGCAATACCTTCGTCGTCTATTTTGGTTTTGTCGGAAGAAGAAGCCGCATCTACACTCATTTTGCCCCTCCTCTGCACGCGCTTGCTCCTACGTCGTGCATTTCCCCTCACTGGCAACATCAGATGACTTCGTCTGGGCAATCCAAAGTTCTCTCTTGCAATGTGACCCCTTCCCGCATTGGTTGCCTCAAGCAATACTTCTTTCTGGAGATTCAAATCCTTCGTCCTACACACATGAATTCACAGCTTACTACAGTCCAATACGTCACTACGAGGTAGGTCAAACAAAATACAAGAGCGCATGCTACCGTGAATGTCGACAAACTCTCTACTCCAAAGTCCGTGCCCCAGAATGGGTTTAGGGTTTCGTTAGCCTTTGCAGCCTCCGTACGCCGCCATACAGCCGCCACACGTGTGCAACGTGGCGGTTTTCTAGTACTCCTCAACTTATTCAACTAATTTATGCCCACTAAACTAATGTATGACTCTACAATGACTCGAGCACTACTAGAATAACAAACGCAGTCATACATGAGTAGTACGCTGCAACTGGAAGTCTACTATACAATGACAGGACTCGGCTTCCGAGACCAATTAATGTAGTAGTTGAGCCCTAAACAAGAAAAGCGGACAGAAATTGCACAAGAACTCCAATGCATGAAGAACAGAAGGCTGAGGACTTACATTCTTTGGATGGCCACTTCCATAGGCTTCAGTTCTTGCCGTAAGAGCTGCACACACTTGTCTCGTTCTAATTCGTAGGCAGACTTTCCCTCGTCTCCGGTTGCCGTCTTCTCTTCCTCCATCTGCTTTTGAATTAGGTTAGTGAAATGCCCATAGTGCCCAACAATAGTACTGTAGGGATTGACGTTCACAAGCAGCGCGTTACCAAGAAACAAGGGTATGCACACCTTTTTCCTACTCCGTCACTATCTTGCAGGCGCCTAAGTGATCGGACGTCTGTCACAGGAAGAGAAGTGATGACCGCGTGCCACAGCTGCGATCAAATAGCAGAATGCAAAAGAGCCGGCTTTGTCGTGAATCTTGATTTTGCTGCCTTCCTAGCGTCGTTGAAGAAATTCCGCTAAAGTGAATAACGAAGAAGCCTATAGTAGCCAGTACTCTATGTCGCTATAGAACGACGGCAGAGAATCACCTCTTGATACGGTAATAAATGTCCACTGAATTTGGTCCTTTCCTTGTGGACATCAATCATGAGAGCAATGTCCGTGCTCTGCGTCGGTGATAATTTTGTGGGATTGCCTTTGAGGGCACGGAGTATTAGCCTTTTATTGTAGAAATTGCCTTTCAATGAACCCTGAATTTCTTAAGTGCTTTCAACCCTAAACTGCTCATACGTCTTCAAAATTATGCCAAACTTACCTCAAGCACTAAATGTTGTACTTCACAATGCTCTGCAAGATGATCCGACAGTCTTAATTTGAATTACTATGCTTTCAAAAGTTCTTCTATTTTCCCTTACATGCCATGCTGTGGTTCCTTGTGCATATGCTACGTTGCCCATGTACATTCTCCTTCAGTTTCTTGTTGTGTTGAGAAGCCATGTGAAATGAAGGGGATGCTATGTACATGTCAGGAAAATTGTATTCAAGTGTGGACTTCCCCTTGAAATTATATGGACTACGTCATTGTGCAATGAAGTAGACAAGGTAAGGACTCAACGTGAACCCTGCGAAGTCATTACTTTGTTTGAGAATGAGAGACGTTGGTAAATGACTAGGTATTAACTCGTTGAAGTCATTCTGTAGTTGTATGTAGTTGTCACTCAGTTGACCTTCGGGCTCTTCAGTCATTTTGTACTTTCATGAAGTTGGCTATGAGTTCACAATAGTCATATCGTAGTTTGTTTTCATTGCATGTGAAGAAATTTAAGTGTGGTTTGCTTGGAAATTTTCTGGCATTCCATAATTCTGTTGTCAAGGTTAGTACTTAGAAAAATTTTGGAACTCACATTTGAAAATGACATCCTCGTGTAGTTGTTGAGGTTCAGAAGTGTGTGATCAAAATGCTACCAGTGCGCTTGCCCCTTTCAAATCCACAAAGGCAACGTCTCCGCGATGAGAGATTATGGATTCGCGAGTTTCAGCGAGCTCGTCAACTCAATGCTTCCAGAATCCATTGCCCGTGCATGGATTGCCAAGGTCAACGCAAGCTGCTTATAAAAAATGTGCGGGAACACCTCATGCGAAATGGACGGCATCCACAGTTCAGGGTGTGGAGAAGGCCTGGCACTCGAGACTTGTCCGACAATGAATGGGAGGACGAATTCTAGGGCTTCCATGACAACTGTAGCGTGGGTGTGGATGCCCAAGTGGATACGCGAGGGATCCTTGAGAATGCATTCACTCATGACGATGGGACAAATGATATTGAAGACAGAGTTCTTGAAGAAGTGGCACAAGCCTTCATGACCGCCGATTCACTGCATGATGAGTACAACATTGGGTCAATGCAAGGCCCACCAGAGAATGACGAAGGTCTTGCTGATGGGGTGCCTGCCGGTGAAATTGGAGAAGCCGCTTGGGAGGACCGACAGTTTGATCCTCGCCACTTACAAGAGGCAATTCAAGATCTTTTTAGTGGCGCCAAGTGCACAAAGCTAGCAGCCACAATTTTGCTTATGAACTTGTGCACAATGCATGGAGTCAGTAATACCTTTGCAGACGAGTTGTTCAATATCTTGCATGGTCACATATTGCCTGACAGGAATTGTTTGCCGAAGAACTACCACGCAGCATGTTCTTTGACACAGACATTGGGACTTGCCTATACAAGCATACATGCTTGTCAAACAGGTTGCATCCTTTTCAGAGGCTTACACGCAGATGCAATGCGGTGCCCTCAATGTGATGGGCCTAGGTATAGAGATGAGGAAAGGAAGATGTTACCTGTGAAGGTTCTGAGGCACTTCCCCATCATACCAAGACTACAGAGAATGTTCAAGAGCCCCAGCATTTCAAAACTGATGCTTTGGCATTTCGAGAATAGGAGCGATCGGGAAGGCGGGGATGGTTTGGTCCGGCATCCCTATGACTCAAAGGCATGGCGGCATTTTCACGAAAATGTTGACCCCACTTTTAGCAACGACCCTAGAAATATCCATTTCGCTCTAGCCACAGATGGGGTGAATCCGTATAAGCAGAATCGGTCCAACTGGTCTACTTGGCCGGTGCTTCTACTGAATTATAATTTGCCACCTTGGTTGAGCACGAAGAAGTTCTTCATCATGTTGTCTTTATTGATCCCGAGGAGGCAGTCTATCACTTGTGAAAATTTTGATGTGTACTTAGAGCCACTAGTAGAAGAGTTATTGCAATTGTGGGAAGGTGTTCCAACTTATGACATAGCAAAGGAAGTCTCAACAAGAGCATTCACATTGCAGGCCATGCTCCTATGGACGATTCATGATTTTCCCGGCTATGGGGTGGTTGGCGGATTTTCCCATCAAGGATTTGCTGCTTGTCCTTGGTGCGGTTCAAACTTGGGTGCACAGCACTCTATGGAGCTGGGGAAGCAAACATATGGTGGGACTAGGCGTTGGTTGCCAGAAAGACACAATTACAAGTCAGCTCACATGAAAGACTTATTTGATGGTTGTATGGAGAATCAACTGAAGCCTCCACGAGTGACGGTCGAGGAACAGCTACAGTATGCAGCCGACTATGAAGCATGGAAAGCAACGCCAAATCGAGAAGCAGGATCAAGGGACCCATCTAAAGTGCATGGTGTCAAACGATTGAGCATCCTGTACAGATTGCCTTACTGGAAGGTAATGTTGTCTTCAGACGCTGGTAATATGTGTCAAATTAAGTATTGAAGACTTTCTAGAGTTCAATTCTGATTTCCACGAACAAATTAATGCAGTTTACTAATCTAGTGGCCTATTGTCAAACCACTTTAGATTGTCTGTCTATGGTATTGGCCTACAAACTATGCATATAAAGAACTTGTTAATTGAGGTGCCAATGTTCCAATGTGGTGGTCACAGACTACAAGTACAATAATGAGACAATAGGATAGGTGTTACTTAGTTGTGAGGTGGACAGTAGTGACTTAGCAGTGACTCTCTTTCAACTGTGTCTGTCCTACTAATTAGTCATTTCTCAGACGTGCCATAGTCATGCAGTGAAATTATAGTTATTCATTGCTCCAGCGCAGACAACAATTCACGATTGAATTCTTATACCGTCTCTTGAGTGCATGCAGAAATTGCTTATTCGCTACACTTTGGATGTCATGCATTGCAAAATGAACTTGGCAAAGAACTTTTTGAAAACCATCACTGGGAAGAAAGACACTGTGAAAGTAAGGCGGGACTTACAGAGGCGGAATATATGACCGCATTTGTGGCTAACTACGCACCCGAGGAATCCAATGAAGATGGTGAAACTTGCAGCACCATATGTATTGAGAGATGCAGAGCTTGAAGTATTCTTAACGTGCATTGAGTCTTTAAAGACACCAACAAGCTATTCCTCCAACTTGGGCAAGCACTTACGTAAGAAAAACTTTAGTGGACTGAAGTCTCATGATTATCATGTCTTAATGCAACAAATATTACCATTGGCTTTGAGAGGTTTGATGGAACCAAGTCCCAGGATGGCTATCATGAGGATGAGTAAGGTTTTCAGAAGAATTTGTACTAAAGCATACAATCCCGTTGAATTCTCTTCCTTGGAAGCCGATGTGGCGGAGACCATGGCTTTATTGGAGATGGAATTTCCACCGTCATTCTTTGACATAATGACACACCACCCATATCATTTGGTTCAAGAGTTGGACTTATGTGGTCCAGTCAGCGCAAGGTGGATGTACCCAATAGAACGGTACATGAAAACACTGAAAAATCATGTGAGGAATTTGGCTCGCCCTGAAGCATGTATGGCTGAGGGATACCTCAAAGATGAATGCATTGGATTTGTAACGGAGTACCTACAGAGCTTTCAGTTCACAGAGAGGCATGTCTGGGATGCTGACGAAGAGTATGGCGATGCAGAGGAGGTGCTACAGGGCGTAGGAAGACCGTACATGATGACTCCTGCACTCCGAGATGTGGCACATCAGTACGTTTTGGCCAATGTGTCTTGTTTGTAGCAAAATTATTTGTAAGTAGACCGTATACCTTATTTGTTTTCTATGCATATGTACGTTAGGCACAGATGTACTATTTTTTTTATTTTTTTTTCTATGTCTTCCAATGGAAAAGAATGTGCAATACCAAGATGAACAATGTTGAAATACTCTATGTTAGTAGCAATGACAAAGTCAAGTGCGAGTTGTTGTGTAGTCAACTGTGAGTCACAGCTAGTCATTGGATGACGGCTCTTACTATAAAATGACTAAGTGCAGTTGTAACCGAGTCATTGATCAGAAGAAACCACTAATCACCTAAACTGTGAACTCCATTTGCTGTAGTTGAAATCTTGTAGGAAGTGGTCTCTATTTTGAGTTCTATGTATTGGAGGTTCACATTTCTACCTTCAACTATAGGAATTGGAAGGCCGAAGTTCAGCAAAATGCGACTATTCCAGCATTTGAGGACTGGCTCCTAAATATAGTACAGAACTCGACATTCAATGTGACAAACCCTGACGACAAGGATCGATTGATGCTCATCAGAAAACCATCACAGAAGGCAACAAGATATACGAAGATGAAATCATTCGGTAGCCATTTCAGAGTAGATGATGGAGATACACATCGTTTCCAAACATATAATTCCGGAGTAGCTTCAGTTTTTGAAGTACCGACTGCAGATGCAACAGATGTGTCCGTAAACTACATTGGAGTTCTAAAGGACATATTGAAGCTTGACTATGGGCCACTGCATACACCAATCATTCTTTTCCGATGCCAATGGATGAAGACTACAGATAATAGAGGCAATGCAACATATGTCCGCGATGATGCTGGCTTTTTGATGGTCAACTTCAAGCACAAACTACCACGCATGTCGGAGCCCTTTATTTTTTCCAACCAAGCAACACAAGTCTTCTTCTCTGATGTGCCACAGAAACCAGGATGGAAAATAGTTTTGCAAAAAGAAGCACGAGCTAAAAGGGAGGTGTTGGATAGTCCTAATGTATTCATAAATACCACTATAGAAACTCCTGGTTTTACAGCTCCAGAAGTGGTGTCAACACCTTCACAAGTACCGTCTCTAATTGGGGCCATTGATTTGTCACCTGCAGACAATTTGTTAGCACATGCAATATACTAGGTTGATGAGCATTCTTTTTCTCTAGGAATTATGCTCACACCCTTCCATTTGCCTTACACAGCAAAATGAAAGAGGTCTTCCACATGTGGATGACTATAATTTTGTTTCAGTGCATGTGAGTTTTTTTTAAATTCATTTTCAAGACCGTAGGATGCCTTGATTTCCACTAATCTCATGGGAAAGAATATAATTTCAAGTTTGAGTATGTTGACTGTGGACATCACAGTCATCTCCTAGTACAGATCAGTCATTCCTTAGTAGGAAGAAGTCATTCATGCAGGCAAAACACAGTCATTAACGGACTACCATACAATTGAGTATGTCAACCGAAAGTCGTCATCCGCCCACGTCATGCCATTGAACAATGCGCTCACAGAAAACCAGCGGATGAACGCACTGTTTGGTCACAGTTCCAACAGTCTTCATCCCTACGTCTGCAAAATGACTATAAAATGACTACCTTACAAAAACGTGGTGTAAAATGTGAAATAACAGAGCTCTAGTCATAGTGTAGTCATTTAGGACATCCAGTCATACTTTAGTCGGTTGTGCCGGACAGATTTTTCTTATAGTGATACTCCCCCACGTGATTGAAAATAACCCAGTCGATTAAGTTAAATTGGCAAGGAACTGAAATGATTTAGAGAGCAAAGAAAGGGGTTGGGGTTGGGAATCTTACCTTAGCGGTGTAAATTGGAGCAAGCCAACGTAATTTACATATTAATTTGCATGATGTATATCGACACAACAAGCTGAATGATGTGAATTATATCAAAATTGCACATGGAATACCATCAATTTAACAGAATTGGCGTTTAACCATTCATTCAATTCAAGATTTTGTGTACCTCGAGAATTCGGTGTAGAGTGTTAGATTCTTGCTGCTCTGCAATTTACAAGCTTGGTTACCATATTAGTGTGGGACTAAGTTTACTTCTATAATGTATGATCTGAAGTTTTGTTTCGAATTGGCTTGTCATACGCATCTCATTACAATAAGGTCAGATCACACTCTGCTTAATTTGTGACCAAATTGGTTCAACATGATTCTTTTATTCCATCGTCAAGTTTTGTCAAATTGGTGCAATCTAGAGCCAGAAATTGTGATAATGAAAATTTGCACAAAGCTCTCAAAATTAGGGTTGACTTGGGTTTAGGTTCCAGGCCATAATGAATCTTGTCCACACTTCAGTTGCTTCAGATGTCGCAGAGTTAGAGGTTAGGGCTTTGTAGAGTTAGTGATTCCAATCTTGTCACTCTAATAGATGGCATTTGAATTGCATTAAAATTACAAAATAGTGTACCATATTGTACACAAATAGGATATCATTAACAAAATAGAATACAATGTATCAACAGTCTAAAAATCTTGTAGGGTTAATGTTCCCTGAAAAGTCGCAATTTGTAGAATTTGCTTGCCTGACAAGTGTTGGTTGTGTGTCAGGTGAGAACATTTCTTCCCAAGACGCCAAAGACTGCCGAAACATTTGTTCCTACAACTCTACATTTTGAGTTGCTTGTGGGACCATATGACGTATGCTACTACATTCTTAAGGACTCCCTATATCTGAAATTATGTGTTCAAATTCTAATAACAATTAGAATGTTATGGAGATTATGCAGGGTAGGTCTTTGATTAAGAAGTTGGATGTGGAGGTTGCAGCAGAAGATTACTTCACCAAGAATTTGTTTACTTGGTGCAGTGTTCATCATCAGATGTGATTTGTTATCTGCTTCCTCTATGGCACGAGATTTTCTTAATTTGTGCAAGGAGTCTGGACCTACATTCATACTCTTGAATGTCCACTTTCAAATTAAGGTACAATTCAAACAACAGTTTGTATTCGAATTTTTTTACAAACTCTAGGTCGTTGGTTCTGCTCAACAAACACTTGTGCAGGCAAGGATCTATGGGAGGATCTATGGGGTACAAGGCGAGCATTGACATTGACATTGTCAACCTAATTCTGACAACTAGTGCACTGCATCCGCTCACAAGTTAGATACGGTGTTTCTCCTTTGAATTGGAAAAGTTGGTGGTGTGTTTGATTCTGCTCTTGAATGCCCATCAAGTAGGCTAACTTGGATTGGATTCATTGCATTGCCTTGATTTGTGTGAAGTTGGTGATTTTTCCAGGTAAGTCTTTTTTTGTACATTTGTTGGAGGAAAGAATTTAATGCGTCTGTAGATTCTGTTTTTTCTATAAAAATCAACAGTAACAAACTTTGGATCAATTCCTTCCACGAGTTTTTGTTTCTAAGGAAGGATCGAATGAATTAGAAAACGAATAATCTATTTTGGAATTGTTATGCTTCAAGACACTAATTCCTTCTTGCATCCATATCTTCAAAAGTTAGGAATCTTAAAATTTGTACTCTTTTGATCCTTGCAGCCAGTGCTAGCATGCAAGAAGATGGACAGTCAAAGAATGGAGCAAGTCAAGAAGCAAATGATGAAGCTTGCAACACGAGAAGGACAATTTAAGCAATGAGCGTCATGCCTTCAGGGAGGACAGGTAGCAAACCTCTGCAATAATAACCACACTCGTATAGTCTCAATGACCAAAGCTAAAGCTTGGCAAACATAGTTATTCTAGTACGAGAAAAATGTGACTTTATCCCTTTTGCATAAATTAGGAAGCCAGATCGTTACTATAATGTTGAGAAGAATGCCAGAAGTCCAACAAGATTGAAATGTGAAACGTCAAATATGGGTTTTTGAAGTAGTATTAAAGAATGATTTGCAGGCAGTTTGAGAGGCAAAAAAGAAGCCTATAAGATGCTCTCCTTTGAGTTAATCGCCCTCAGAGGTTACAGATACACTTTAAAAAAGATCAGCTTCATCTGTCCCAAATTGAAACAAACAGGCCAATCATAAATCAACATGAGTCATGCACGTTCAATAACTTGAGTTTTGTTTAAAATCTCATGTTGTTTAGGCAGGTCATCCAGGAAGAGCAAGTAAAAGAGGAAAAAACCTTTGTTGATGTTAATCTTGAAGATCAAAAGCAAATCTCACAGGCTCAACTAAATGTGACTGCGAATTATGAGGTCTTAGGATATCAATTTCGTCTTAGTTGTGAATGCTTCTTGCTTTCAGGTGGGACTTGTGAAGATTGCAGAGCCTCGACAATTTCAGGTACAAGGAAACACAATCCTTAATCTTGTATTTGCATCGTTTCCCTCAAAAGAAAATGCAACCTCAATATTAGTAACGTATTTGTAATGTTGTTGAAGGGAGTTTTGGGTGAAAAGTGCCATTAAAATGTGTTATTAGAGATGTGGTTTTGTTTTTTAACAATGGTGTTTTTACTTTTGCATTAAGTGCATGAACTCATACCATCAATTGTCTAAAGTAAGGCAATGATAATTTGAGTTACGTGCATCAATTATGCCAAAGCAACCACTAACAAACCACCAAGTTTTTTCTTCATTTTAGAATTTCAACCACCAAGTCTTCTCTTCGAAGTTCACTATAGTCAAAGCGCCTTTGTTTTTTTTGTGTACCCATCAAGGTTGGCATGCCTCTCTTATTCATTTGGTATAAAAATTTCATGAGACTAAATAAGACTGTCCTAAATTTAAGTTTTGAAGTGCAAAAAGGGTGTGCTTGTTGTATAATTTGTATTGCAATGAGGTGTACATGAGCTTTGATTGCATATGGCTCATATTGATTATTGTCTGGAATCTTGATATTTGGATGCTAAAATCTTGTTTTTTTATTTTAGGCCAAAAATTTAGGAATCTACAAGTTCCATTAGGATTTTCGTTGAACACTTAAAATTTGTAAACATACCAAGGAATTGAATGAAATCAAGTATGGTTTTGCAGACTTTGAAGACATGAGCTGTGAGATGATATACGAAAAAGGACCACTCCCAATTGAAGATCAAGCACTCCAACAAGCTTGCTTTACTAGTCTTTATAAGACCAACACACGCATAAATCAACCACACAAATTGATTGAAAATAATACAAAGATCCAAGGAGTAAATTCACATAGCGACTCATGTTTTATAACTTTTCTCATAGACTTCTTATATGGGCATTTAATCATGTGTTCTTCTCCATCACATTCATAATTTAGGTGTTGATATTTAGGCAAAGTTGCTAATGGATGCTCATATCTTACTTCCAGTAAACAAATGCAAATATTGAGCGCTATCTATATGAGTTACTTCTCATATGGGTTTTGTGTTACTTTTGTTTGGCAGATCCAACAGCACAAAAGAAGGCATTGACTTGTTTGGATCTTGTGGTGAGCGCTAAATTGATTTACTTGAATTGCATAAGTAGCTTCTTTGGGTTCCTTCCTTAGGTATGAAGGGTTGTGATCCATAAGGATGCCAATGTACTAACAAAGTCCCATGGTTTGGATACTTTTCTACTAGTACTCTTTTTGACTTTTCAATGTAATCGATTATGCCATGGTTTTTACTAAAAATTCAAGTTTGTTAGGTGCAGGATGTTTGGCTACTCATGGACTAGAATTTGAGGTGTTCCAAAGGAATTTGGTAAGACGTTGTCTTAAATTTTTGTGTCATTGATTTTCATTTTGCAACCTTTGATTAGTGTCATATTTTTCCATGATATAACATTCCTCTAAAAGATGGTCAATGAATTAGTAAGGTTGAACTTATTGCATGGTGATGCCTATTTTAAATTTATTGAGTTCTAGGATGCCATGTCAATCTCAATTGCTATAGTTTTGTTAAACAAGCTGCTAGGAGGAAGTGTTTGCCATTTTTATATTGAGAATCTTCATTTCAACATGACAAGATTAGCTACGTCAAGTAATATATTTTCAATCACTTGCTCCTACATTGGTGGTGTGGGCATCTTATATATGGATCAATGGTTGTTGTTTACAAAATTGATGCATTGCGCTTGGAGTGCTTTAATTTGACTTTATTACTTTATTTTATTATTTTATTACATAAATATTTCCTATTTGATTAAGTTCAGAGAGTTAGTCACACTTAAAAAAATGGTTACCATATATGATGTCTACGGTGGTATTTAATTTTTGATATTTTTACTTCACATAGATTTGTCATTTGTAATAGGTTTTTGAGCCTTTTGGACCCATTGAGTTGGTGTAGCTACCTTCTCATCTCGGACAAAGCAAAGACTTTGGATTTGTGTCATGCATTCTATTGCATACTAGTTATTGCAATAGTATGTGGTTTTGTGATTCCTCATGCTGGGCTAGAATATGTTTTTGAGAATTGGGTTTCACTTACTTAGGTTTCTTTTTGTTGTAGTTCATCAAATTGTATGAAACAATTAAGTAATTCATATCACTCAATTTATACTTGTTGGAACTTATTGCAGTATGTTGGACTCAAAGCTAGATGCCCGTGTTGTACAACAAAGTCTAAATGGGCTAGAGCTTGCAAGACGTTCAATTAAGGTTTAATTTGCTTCCCGGAAATGATTTCATCTTTGCCTTCTTTGTGTTTGGACAAATGATGAAACAATTAGGATGTACTTTGGTACTTACAACTTTTGGCCAAGAGCTTTAAGCCAAATATGTTATAGCTTTGCTAAGCCCTTTGCTTTGTATTGTTGGATTAGTGAGATTTATAATAATTAACTATGACTTATGTGATTGCTATACATGTTTTGAAAATATTTGCTTCCTCATCTGAATGTTCTTGTATTTCTTTTCTTTTCTCTGGTAGCTTGATGTTTATCTTGGTTGTTGGGCTGCGGAGCAAGTGAAGCACAAGACTAAAATGAGGCAAGCATATATGATTATAGGATTTCAGAATTTACCTACTTTCACTCTCACCAACAACTAAAATTAGAATTTATGACCTACAAGCATTACAGGACAAGTGTGACAAGTATGAGCAAATTTCACGAAAGCAAGAGTAGCTTCGTAGAAGCTACAAATAGGCACTTCCATTCTTCCAAATTGAAAAGACACAAAATTATGTATTAAAAAGACAACATTCAGTCATTACAACCAATATATTAATGCAAGTCCTAGACCAAAAAATTTCAGCAATTTTTACTGAAAATACAATGCCTTTAAGTATGCATTTTTTGACTTAAATTTGCACTTAAAAGACCCCCCCTCTCTTATAGTATTATGCCGGCAGTCTAAAAGTAGTTTATGCCATTGATATAAAAGCACTTGGTTGAACTTGGAAAAGTCCATCTTCTTCAACTTAGGAAGAGACGTGTAAGAGAAAATAGTAAAAGTGTTTTTGCAATCACCTTGAAGCACAAGTGGAATTAAAGTGTTTGGTGCTCTTCAAAGCCCACAACCCAAATTAACATTTCACTTGACTATTATAGAACCTCAAATTTAGATCTGAATTCACAAAGTAAATCACATGAACTTTAGTCTTTCAATTCAAATTGTCACAATCAAGCTAACTAAAATAGATGATGTACAATCCATCCTTTATTTTTCTATTTGATTCCCATAAATGTCACTTTCAACAAACTACTTGAGATCCAATTCACCCTACATTTGAGATGAAAATTACAAGATGTAGAATTTTATATGAAGAATGCACCATAGAAAGTGACACTAAAACCAAATTAGGAACCAACTAAATGAATTAGCATTCTACTAGCAAGTAGGTGGCAAGCATTTTTTTTGCTAACTATTTATGGTTACATCTCCTTGAATGGATATGAGATTGTCTACTCTCTACAATCTCCCTCTCTACAATTTTCCTTTTTTGCATAAATAGTAATAAATAAACATTTGACCTCCTACAATAGATTGGACTCTTGTACCTAAAGTGAGCTCACTACTAGTGTATGAAGAACCCATCCCCTTAAAATGAGGGTACATGTAGTAGTTGCAAACATTAAGTAATTTTTTACATTTAACAAATATCATTTTCCTATTTTTAAACATCTTCCAATTTGATATCTACCTTGGCTATTTGGAAGGTTTTCATACTATTTTTTTTATTTTGAAATGTGAATTTGAAGGTCAAAATTTGGATACAAGGACTTCTACTAAAGTTACAAAGAAATTTTCTAAAAATAATAAACTATCCACCTTCTACATGTGCTAAAAGTGGACTACCTTTGCACAAGTGAAGAGAATACAATTTTTTTTAAAGATGAAAATCGTTGAGAAGGAGCATTTTGAAGTTAGATAAATGGATATTTTTGTTGATTAAATTTTTTCTTAAAACTATTTTCTAAAAATCAAACATCAAAGTGTTTATTTTTTTGGTATTTTCCATTGCGCTTCTTTTGGGCACAAATTTTAGAAATAAAATTTTTCTAGGTTTGGATTTTTAAAGACATACTATTTTCAATGCTTTACAAATTATCCATATTTTAATTCATTTAAGAAATTATTATTTCCAAAGTTACAATACTCAATGAAATAGGCCATTTTCAGCCGAAACTGGCATGTGTTTCTTGCAATGACTCTATAGGATATTTCCTCCTTCAATTATCTTTTGAATTTTCTACTTAAGAAGATGGATTGCCCAATTAATCCTTGAATTACAATGTGTTTTATTTTTATAATATTTAGTTTTGTGATCTAAATAGTAAACATAAGCCATAAAGTTGATCTTTGAATTTAAGATTGACTAGTGCAATGAAGTGTATTAAGTCTAGTTTCTACTCCAATTCAAACTTTTGAAAAGTTGCAATTTGAAGTTTGGGCCTAAAACAATGGTCTTTTCATTTTCTAATTTTAGAATGACAAGGTGACTTTATTTTCACATATGATTTTGAAAGTTATAATATTAACATTTCAGATATTATTCAACATATTTTTGTAATTGACATGAAATTTTTTTACTATAATTTTTTTCTAAAATTTACATTAATTTCAACTTTCCTCAAAGAAATTTGAAATTTTTATGACTAATGGGAAGACATGTGATTATATCTCTAAATAATAAACCTAAAAAGTTTCTTTCACTTATTGTTGTATATTAATGGGAACATTTTCTAAACGTTCAAGTGAACATTTTTTGGTTGTTGCCTAACTCTAGGCAGATTTTTCAAGTAGAAAAAAAAAGTTCAAGTTTTTATTTTTGGTCAAAGAGTGGGTTGTCTTTCAATATTTATATTCAATATTAAGATTGCTATAATCAATCAAAAATTATAAGAAATATAGCACAAAGAATTTGGATTTGTTTACTATTGAAAAACTTATTATTTTGGGAAAGTATTGGTGTTCTTAGTACTAAATCTTATGCATTTATTCACAAATCAATAGAAACCACAATTTTGACCAATAAAAAAAATTCAAATGCTAAAGAGAGAAATTGTATTTTTGGTGAATTTTTGAAGTTATATCTTCAAAATTCATTTGAAGGAAATCTAAGAGTATTTTTTATAATTTCAACCATAGGGATACTTCTACTTCACATTATCTTTTGTGACGCAAACTTCAAAAAAGTTATAGAACTTATATTTTATAACATATTTGTATTTTGTCCAAACCCTCAGGCTTTCAAGAGTTAAAGTGATCAACTTCGAAGTTTGATAAAGTTTTGATAAGGTCATATCTTCTAAGGGACTAAGTATATCATGACAGTTGACAATTAGAGGGCATTCCTTGCTAGATAATTAATTAAAGTTGGCGAATGCAATTTGGCAGATGCATGAAAGTGAAAAGATTTGTATTTCACATATAATTAAAAAAATATTAAATATCCCAAATTCGGTCTTCTATTTTTAGAAATATTTTGGGCGAACCTGACCACTGGGGTGTAAGTCGATGTTGTTTCATCTTTTGATTGCACAATAATGGGCCAAAGTCTTTGCTTCCCTTGATTCTCGCTCCTGAGAGAGAGACGGAAATCTCCTTCGAAGTGTAGCCCAATTGAAAGGGCAACACACTCCCCTTCAAGGGCTGGAAATCCTGTAAACATCAGATCCTCCAGGTCGAAAAAGACCTCATCTCGTGTTCTAACAACTACAGAAGCATCTGCAATTGAATGTTGCCAAGTTGCTGGAAGGATTTTGAACGGCACGCCTTTCGGAGCTTTGAAAGATTGGTTTGTTCTCAGCCAGGACTATTCTTGAAGAGTTTCTGGATTCTATTTCACTTGAATGTGGAGAGAATTGATTCGTACAAGCGACGTGATGCCAAGTTCCAATCTTCCATCGTCCACTCTGCCTCCACTTTCACTCCAGGATCAATTTAAATCACTCCAGTAGAATCTCTCTAAACTAATACGGCAATCAATATTTCCTTAAAGAGGTTATTAGATTAAGATACAGAGGTTCTACTGTAATTAGAAGATATAGTTTTTGGTTTTGATGAGCGGGTTAATAATTGAGTCGTGAAGTTCCACCAGCACCTATTAACTCTTTCATTTCATTGCAGGATCACCTGCAAAGGATGACTTACCGACAGAGACAGAGTATGTATCCTGAAGGCAGTTTCAGGCCATATAAATTCAACAGACTAATTTCAGCCGGAGGAAATTTAACAATCAAAGTGGACAATCATGTAACCGTCTTTTCTGTTCGAAGTGAGCGCTGCAATTAATTGTCTTCCATATCGGAATCAAGAAACTAGAAGAATAAGATTTGGTGCTCTTCCAAATCTTCGAGAAGGATCAGATTCCTCTACCGAAGTAGCTAAACCGAATTCGTTCAGTGCTAGAGATCAATTGAATGAGAAGATTGCATTCAGAGGAATGGTCTCCAATACGAGGATACTAAAAATCGTGGCGGACCTGATCCCGTCTCTGATACTAACCCTAGCTAGAAGTCACAGTGAGTCCAATACACGGGGGAATTTACTAGCAAGCGGGGTGAGCATGACTTGGCTATACGAATGTAGACATTCATCAAAAGAAAAACTTGTTGCCCATTACCGCTAATAGTGGCAGTAGACTGACCACTTTGAAATTGCATCAGAAACTCATACAGTGTCATGAAAATCTAATCTCAATGGATGTAGCTCTTGTACACAGAGCGATCCCTTCACTACTCTATTCACATCCGTCAAGAAAAATAAATTCCTGCATATATTCAAAAGTGCCGCTAGTGATTGTGTCCTTTACCGTTATATACATCATCATGCTGAAAGCTTTGCTGCTCCACCAAAGCATACGCGACCTCATCTTGAAACCGGCTTGGACTGGGTGATCTCGAATGCATCGGAGCAGGCGGCGACCGAATGAGGGAGTCCAGCCACATGCTTCCACTCTCGGGATTCATTACGTTGGGTGGTGCTTCCAGCGTAGACCCTTTCGCCCAATCCCATCCTTGCTCTACATTCTGCATGGAGTTTAGGGTTTCCAAATTGGTCTGCACCGCAGTTGTGGAGATGTCGCAGATTGAATCGAGGAGCACCCACGGTTGGGGTTGCGAGACGGCGTCGTCCACTTCATCGGGACCACTGCAACTGAACGGCCATGAAATCTCTGGAAGGGAACGCAATTGACCTGAAGGGCAGCGTCTCGGTGATTCTGGAATTTGAAGCGAATTAGAATGAGTGGAGTGGAGTGGGGAAGTAGCAGCTACGGCTGCCAGCAATAATTTCGCCTCTTCCTTCACAAATTTGACCTTGTCTTTCTCGTCCAGTCCTGGCGGTGCAGTGGGCCTCGTGGAAAGAAATTGCAGAGAAGTGTCAGCGAAATTAAGCAGCTCTGGCCTACCGTAGTGGTGGAAGGCGGCATCCACGGCGCGCGCAGCTTCTGCTTCTGATTTGAAGTTTCCGAAATCTTGCTTGGTCTTGTGTTTGGGCGGCTTCATCTCCGCTACCCACGTCCTGCGGTCGGGTCGGTGCCGGACTCCTTTGAATCTTCTTGCGTGGGGAAGCGGATTCCTTCGTGCCGTGTCTTTTACGACTGGTGAGTCTGACACTTGCAAGAATTGGTTGAATGCTGTTCGTCGTCGTTTTCCTGGGCGGGAAGTGGGGAGGGTTCTCCAGCTGCAAAGGTCTATCACGTCCACTTGCACTTGCCAAAACACGATGTGATCATCCCTTCGGGGGCATGCCCAAACTATGAAGTCATGTAGGTCAAATAGACAGAAATCGAAAGCAGATGGATTGTGTACATCATATGGAGAGAACGCTGTCGTGTCGTTTCTTGTTCCGAGTCCATCAATGCCAGGTAGTATAGTCTCGCGTTTTAGACAGGACATTCGAAAGGAATAGCGATGGAAGGAGGAAAGGTGTCTTCCCTGCGTCCTGGTGTTGATGGATGCTGATAAGGCGCTTCCAGTAAGAGTCGTAGTTGCGTTGCCATGATCACTTTGAGATATTACACTTGAAAGGAGTGGGACCGTCGCAGCCTGCTGATGGAGATGGTGCAACACCACTGCATCGTCCAGATCATCGTCTGGGTCAGCTTGCCAATTCAGTGCCTCTCGCTTCGGCATCGAAACGTCAAAGTTCCCTTCGCCATGAAACGCTGAACGCGATTGTCTCCAAATTTCTGAATCAAGGAATGGAATCGTGGCGTAGGCGCTGACCCTATGGATTTGTAAACGTCTTCGACCTCCTGTTGCGCGGTCTAGGTGTCTCTGCGCCCCAGGGATGAAATCTAGTGCCAAGCGTGCAGTGTCGATGGCCACAGCCATGGCCATTTAGAAGAGGTAGCTAGAGATGGAAGTGAGGGTGCACTCACTGCAGGGACACTACAACCTGGCAAATAATCTTTGCAGTGGTCTGCCAAGCCACAGATACTACAAGTCCAGAAGGAGTCGAGTGAGCAAGACTGAGCATGCGCAGACAGGGAGCTTGCATACAAATGAGGAAGGTGAGGAGAGGAAGAGCACGCACTCATCTGCTTGGTACCAAATTTAATCCCCAAGGCGTCTCTTTCAAAGCTGTCACACCATCCGAGGACGAATTCGCAATTTCGCCTTCTCTTGCAGTCCTTGGCATCGGGACCAGGAGGGGCGGGGAGGGGGTTGAAAAGCATTTGCTCTTGTACTGGAGAGTCATTAACTTACAGTCTACTGTCGGGAGGGAGGGGGAGGAGGGCACGAGGCAGGAGGAGGGCAGGAGGGAGGGGAAGGGGGAGGGGAGGGAAAGGAGGGGGATTCTTTTTTGTTATTTTTTTTCTTTCTAGTGCCAGATAAAAAGGATTTGGCTCAAAATTGGCTGCTCAACGTGAAGGTTTTTTTTTTTTGCCAGAAAACTTCTAATTTAAAAAAATCTTGGATGAAATCTTCAAAGTGTGAATGAAAATAGAATTGTGTATTTGTATTTGTGCTAATGTGATATTCTCTATCCAATATGTGGATGAATGTTGAAATTTGGATTACCACTAGAACATTTTATATCACCACTTTGGCACCTCATAAAAAATGAATGAATAGCCATGAATTCAACATCATTAGACTCAACTTCTTGAACAAGGAATCTAAGGTTGGATCATTCTACATATTGGCAGCTATGTGTGTGTGCGAACAAGGTTAAAGAATTTTTCAAAGGGTTTATATTTCTTTGTATAGTTCATATGAGATGGCAAGGTTTGAATTGAATGAATTTGTGACATTTTTGCGCAAGTGATTTTATAGATAAATATGTCTCTAGCCATCTCTAGATTATTAGGTATACATACATATACAAATATAGAGAAAGAGAGAGACATACATACATGAATATGTATATGCATATACATAAATGTAGTTTGTAAATTTATAGGGGTATAATAATAACTTATTGAGATTTAACTATATACATTCTTTAATTTATGTTATTTTTTTTGGAATTCTTTTATATTTCATTGCTATTTTATATTAGGATTGTCATGTATTTGATTTTAAATATGTTTATCTTACTTGTACATATAGGATATCTATACCTAGAAGGTGCAAGTTTGCCTAAAATGTATGATTACTTGATTTAAGGTTCAATTTTACAAAATCAAGATTTTGAAATTAATACCTTGGAAGTGTACAAAAACTCATACAAAAGAATTTAAAAAATCAAAACGAATGAAATTGAATTTATTTAGGCACCCTAATACTTGAAAAGATGAAACAAAATGAATTGCTTGGTCAATCTAGGGTTAAGGGAATGTCTTAGGTATAGGTATATTACTTAGCTGAACTTGAATGAGTGAATTATAAAAATCATACGGTTGAATAATGTACAAGTAAGTTATAAAGGGATAAATTTCAATTAATAGATTTCCTAAATACATGACCTAATTTCAATGTCTTTTTCTATAACATTGTTACAAGGAAAATCTACTTACTTGTAATGTCTTGATGTATTTAGATAAATTAATTTTTTTCTTGGTTCAAAATCAAAAGAAATCCATTGCACATGCCTTAGGGTGCATTTAGAGAACATGCTACTATAAGGTACTTTACTATAAATCTAATGAAAATATAAAAGTCAATACTACCTTAAAGAATCTAAAAAGATATGAAAAAAAATAAAAAGGCATATTTTGGTTGTTTTGTTGCTTGGAAATTAAATACTAACCTTTATATAAATCCAATATAGCAAACTTCATTAAACTACCAATATTTGATGTGCCATTTTCACATCTTAACATTTAGGACCAGAATACATTGTTAACATTTAGGTTAGTTTTAGATTTCAAAAATCTAGGATTTTAGATTTTAGATATCTAAAAAATTTGTAGATTTCAAAAGTCTAACATTAGTATAGATTTTTGTATAGAAAAACAATTTAGTTTGTGTGATATGAACTGTTGAAAGTGCCAAATTATCGGAATACTACCATTCTTACTAATGAAATTGGCCATCAATCAACTATCAACTTATAAAGGTTGTTGCCTTTTTGAGCACTTTTTTATTTTTTTTTAAGGATTTTACTTTTCAATGCAAAACAAATGAAATTGTGGTTTTTCACTTCTATATTCTAAGCTAAGATAACTATGGATAAAAATTGTTCTAAAAATGCAATGCAAAGTATCCAATAGTTGTCTAATTATGCATAAAATTCAATATCTAAAGAAAAAGCTAAACAATGGTTCCATCCTTCATTTTTTCTTACAACTTAATTGAAGCTATAATAAAAGTCAATCATAGAAATATTGAAATGTAAAAAAATGGAATTTATATTTTTGATAAATTTTGGAAGTTAGATCTTCCAATTGATTTGAATTTTGAAATAAAACAATACATGTTTTCCCAAATTTTGATTATAGAGATCATTTATAATCTTGACACTTAACAATTTTTTATTTAAATTTGAAAAAGAAACGGGACTTGTATTGTATAGCTCATTTTATTTTGTCCACCCCCATTTCTTTGAGTATTAATTTATCATCCTTTTTACATTTAATCTACCTCTGACATATAAACTATTGCATCATGAATACAATGACCAATGCTTCTTTACCAAGTACATATCTGTTTAGAAGATTTTTAACCCCTGGAGTGCTCTGACATCTAGTTTCTAGATGGAGAACAAATTGAAATTCAATTTTCTTTCGCAATACTCTTTGGATGAAAGTCATCTAATTTGTGGAGATACTTTATCAAGTTATTATCTCATTCAATGGTTGGATTTGGTATTTTTAGAGTTCATAATTTTTTAAAATTACAAATGTGGAAGTGTGTCAAGCCAAAAATTGCATTGATTTTAGTTCAAAATTGGTTTTACAAAAGTGAGGTCATAGATTTCAAGAACACAAAAATTTCAAAAAATCACTATATCAAAACAACCTCATTTCAAATTCGTTTCAACAAGTTTCACTCAAAAAATAATAATATTTTGCCTACAATTGAATTTAGAAGGAATTTTGAAATTTTCATTTCAAAATTTATAAAAAAAATATTGGTGATAGCAATAGTGAATTTAATTGTATGTATTGAATCTACAACTCTTATTCGTATATCAATTCCAAAATATTCTTCCTATCACTGATGAAGGTACTTTTGCTAAAAATGATTTGATTTTGGACCAATGTAGGTGAATTTTGCATTTCTACACTACTCTTAAAAGCCATCAAGCAGCCATTTGGGGGGGCTTAGCTGCAAATGTGAAGTGCCATGGGCAACCTTTTGGCTTTGGTATCTATGATTTGCCAACGTAAGACACCTCAATCTATAATTTCTGTCATTTTGGTAGCATTTGAAAGTGATATATTTTCACTATTCAATGTTTGAATTTGAGTTTTCTAGCACCTACTCAAAATACTTTGGGATGCACTTCCATTGATAAAAATTTCAAGTTTTAATTGTATATGAGTCAAAAGTTAGAAATAAATTTGGAGGGCCAATGTATAGGTTGGATACAGGATGCTTCCACATTCTAATCTAAACTCACTACAACATCAACACTAGCTAGAACTTGGCTGCAAACGATCACATGGTCTTGATCTTAGTTAATGCCACCGATCCTACAATTGCAAAACAAATAAAGTAAGGGAAAGGGCCAAGACTACAAACGCAAACAGAGAGCTATTGTAGTTTGTTTGCCTACAAATTGAGCCCTGGGGCGTCCTTCTGGGTTTAAAAGCTGAGGATGAACTTTGCGATTTCTTGTATAGTAGTCAGCTCTTAAACCGCCCATCTTCTTCAAATCACCTCTATAATTAAGTGTTAAATGGACACAATGTGGTCTTACAATGGATATGTAGTAGACTCTTTATGAGCTGAAGTTAATATGAGAGCAACTTAAAGTGTATCAAAAATCACTTTAAGGTTTAAATGTAGATGGTTAAAGCATGTAGTCGATTAATGTTTATATATAGTCATAGATTTGCATTTATATATTTAAATATGATGTTAATAAGCCAATTACTTTTTTTGAAGAATGCTAAATTTGAAAATTGATTGAAAACAAGCATGATTGCTTAAAAAACCCTTGCTTGTTACTTATTGGAAATTCCCTTGTTAATTCTTGGTTTCTTCATCTCTCTTTATTGGCCACTCTATGCTGATTTTGCCAGACCTAGGGGCCGTTTTCACATGTCATTAAGATGGCATTAACTCAGTTGAAAATTGTTGAGTGTTCCCACCTCACTGATTTCTTATCTACCAAACCTACATGGCAACCAAGGTGGCATCGTCTTAATAACACTCTCAAATTCATTAACCACTTTCATACCGCCGACCCACCACAACAAAAGCACTCTGTAATAAAAACTTGGAAAACTTCAAAAATGAAGATTTCAGCAACTGCTGGCCGTTCTTATCAATATGATATGCTTGAGGGACCATTACATAAGATTGGCGGTTGCCCACAACAAAAATTATGGGGGTCCAACTAGAAAACCCCCCTTAAATTAGGCACTTCTAGCCATCACTTCACACCAATTTAGATGTCCTTGCTGAAGTAATTCTAGGAGAAAGTCTACAAGCAATCTATTTATACAAGTGGGGTGATGGGAGGTGAAGCAAGCCATGTGGAATATTTGAATTAAAATTAGTAGGAGCTCAACGGCTCATACCTAATCAAGTCAAATGCAGGAATTGTGTTCATTGTAGAACTTTAGACCTCATAAAGCCATAGTAAAATAACTTTTTTTGGAGAAACTTTGAACTAAGAAAAAATGATAAATCAAGCTAACTTTTGTCTCCAAATTTTCTTTTGAGATTTAGAACCTCCAATCCAAAGTTAGAGACAAAATTCACAAAGGGGTTTGGAAGAACATAATCTTAGACTTTATGCAACAAGAAGTGCAATTCAATTCATCATTTCATCTACAAAGTGCACTCACTCGGTATCCTAGAAAAAAGAAACATATCACAAAGGTACTCTATCAAAAATGATTTAATTTACAAACTAATAGATACATTATTCATTTCTACAACGATCTAGAAAGACATCAATTGGTCATTTGTAGATTGTCTAACATTTTAGGGCCAATGAAAATTGTGATTTGCAATAAGATTTTTTAATGTTATATTTTCGGTGTAAGAATTGAGAAAAAAATTCTATTATAAAAGGATAGTATAAAGAAGACTTAAGCAAGAGAATTTTATAGTTGAAACCTACAAGCAAAGGGAGGAACCAAAAGAGTAATTACAATATCCAAAAGACAAGTTCAACATTCTTTGATGAATAATGATTTCACACGTGAAAGACCTTTTGTCTCCTTGGAAGATAAATGAGAATTTGGATAGGGTTATGTGATCTCAAGTTTTAATGAGATATTTTAAAGATTGAAAAATACATTAGTTTTACTTGAACATGACTTTTATTTCAATTGATGCATGGAAGCAAAAGTTATGCAACACTTTGCTCTGAATAAAATTCATCAAGCAAAACAAAAAAATTTACAAAATTTCAAAATATTGAAAAAGAATTTGGTTTTCAAAAAATAATTTGTGTATTTGGAAAGATGTGAATATGTGATTCACTCTATTTGGAGTAGTGATGAAAAAGTGATGACGAGATTTGTGTTTTGGAAGAAATTGAAGCAACTTTTTTCCAAAAAATATTAACAAAATTTATTTTTGAACTCACTTTTCAAATAAATTAAAAGAATGTTCTGCATGGTTTAATTTGTTTACTAAAACAATATCATCATTGGAATTAATATCTTTTAATTCTATTTGATAATTATAAATAAATTAGTCTTTTTCAATCTTATACATATATATGTTTAACTACACTTTTGAAGGATGAAAATCAAATTTTATTTTAAATTCTAAAACTTTGAAAGCAATTTTTGGACTTAAAAAAATATTTAGGGGTTAATATGCAATCTATGCAATCTTGATTTATAAATAGCCTTCTATCTACTAGTAGAAATGTGGGTCACATAGACTAATGAAAAGCCCCTTGAACAAAAAGTGACAAATACTTTTGCCAACTATCTACATATGAATCTTCCTCTTTGAATAGTATTGATATAAATGTTCTTGGTAAAAATATTCATCTTCCATAGAAAATTATAGACGTTAGTAAGTAGCTCTATATAGATGACACTAAACACTTTTTGAATGTAGCGTGGTTTCAACATGAAAATGAAAATAATGATTCAAATACATTGCTAAATAAATTCACAATAAACTTATGGTAAGCTTATGGCACCTAAATCATATGAAGCGTCCTAGATGTGTGTTTTCTTCCATTTTTTCCTTCATCGTGCAATGCAACTATAGACAAGATATATCCTACATGTGCCACTATTTCAAAACTATCATCATTTAGTGTACATCTTCAAATGATTGATGTTTGTACTTATTTCATCACTTATTATTCAGGGCTCTCCAATATATGAGATCTTAAAGAAAAAATCACATGAAAAATTCATTAAAAAAAATTTAAAGAATAGATTTAGAGAAGCTATAATTTGATTCCAAGGTTAGGCAAGTTTTGTCTTTTTATCCTCATGTATTTGTGGTGACCAATTTTTCAGATTTGACATGTGAGAAGAAGATTGAAAGACTTCACATTGGTTTCATAGTTTTCACACCCTCATGATCAAACATTCCAATTTTTCAATTCATAAGTGATATTGTTAACTTTTCCTTTTCCATTCAACACTTAACATGTTTGGTTTCAATTTCTATGGTACAATTAAAAAAACTGAATATAGCTTATCAAAATGTTGACTTTTTGTGAACTTCAGAGCAAGTTTCAAGAAGCTCAAAAAAGGCCTTGGGCATTTTTAGGTTCATATGCTATGAAACTGTAGGCGTTTGTCCCAACCTTTCTATGAGTTTTGTCCCAAACTTTTGATTGGAGACTCTCAATCTCAAACAGATTTTTGGAGACGAAGGTCAATTTGATTTACCAACTTCTCTTAGTTCAAAGTTTTTTGAAAAAAGTTACTCTACTATACCTACATGAGGTTTTAAGTTCTACATTGCACACATTTCCTGCATAACCCATTGGTCGAAGTGCATGATTTGGAATTGAATTGTTGTGAAGACTTCTCTAGTACTTGGATTTTCTATACAATTCCTTGGATTTGGGGAGTGACTTCTTTACTTTCAAAATCTATAATTTTGATAAATCCTGGTCATCAGATCAAAAGCTGTAGGCGTATGTGCTGGGTCCATGAAATTCCATAACTGCTGAATAAAATAAGTTACAATCCATAAGGGAATAGCACCCCTTCATGAAACAGTTCCGAACCTGAACTGCAGTAAAAAAAAAAAATTTCCTTTTCAAGCTGAAGTTTTATCTTTAAGCAAATGCTCTTTGTTAATGGCGGGTGCGAACGGGCCTCTAATGTCATAAATAGGTGCCTAGGACTGACAACTTTGAAAAATCATAACTAATTTTGTATTGCTCCAAAAATTATGAAACCACTTGTATTGGATACCGCATACATTCATCTTCTCTGAAAAAATAAATAAAAAATCTTACAGTCTGTAGAAGCCTACAAAAAAAGATAAAATAAACTGAAAATGGTCGCTTTAGTCTGGACTCCTTCTCAACTAAAGAAATGTACGGTTGGATCAATCTGCGTGACTGTCTGCAGCCATGTTTGTGTGTTGGGGAGGTGAAAGTTCTTAACTCAAATTGACATGATGTATTGCTAATTAGAATTTAGATGAAACAAAAGAATGACATTTCATTAATTATTAGTATGGAATATTTATTATCTGTACTCATTGGGGTCAGATATAGCAAATGCGTGCAATAGGTCATAAGTTCAAAAGTTATGGAGGCAAATAAGAATGAAACATGTGTAAAATGTTATAGTGGCTTGTTGGGGTCCTCCATTATCAAGAACTCACTTCTCATGCTGAGTAGAATTGCAACATCTTGCATACGGATTTTATCATTTTCAATCAATAAAAAACATAGATGAAATATTGTACTAAAGATCATATGAAAAGAGATGTGTAAAAGTAACATGTATTGATTTGTGTAGATATATTTGTGATTATATGCTTTGTTGAATGTAACTATACAAATGAACTTTTTCTCAATGTCTAGGTTTAATGATCACCAATGAAGTTACTTTGCCAAAAATGATCCAATTCATAAATCAATTGGTGTATACTTTACTTTTAGAAGAATCTTGAAAGTCATCTAATCCGTAGACCAATTTTGAGTGTCAACCTCCAAGTTCTAATATTAAATTAAACACTTAATAGTTTTTGGATATCTTGTGTATATTAAGTGGGTTTCTTCTTACAAAAACTACAAGAAATCCATTATGCGTTTAGCAACACTTTTCAAGAGCATGTCTAATTCTAAGTTGGGCAAGTTTCCCATTTTGTCAAGGAAATTCCATTGCCCTCTTTATTATACTAAACTAGGGCTATTTACTACTAAGTAGCATTTCTATTCAATTTCTTCAAAGGCATTTCTCATCCAATTAAAAGCTTCTAAAAAGTTGGTAATGGACATTGTTGAATTTATAAGCCAATAAGCTCCTAAATATGAAATGTTGGAGGTTTCTTTTACATGACTTATAAACTATATATGCTTCATGTAATAAATAATTCAATTCAACCAAATGTCCCCAAACTTCCTTTGTTGGGAATTGCACTATATTTAAAGTCAAAAGTATTGTGTTTATATTATACAATATGGATCACTTCACATTAATAGCAAAAGGTATACTAAGTCTAAATTTACAAGAATAGAAATCATACTTATAGTACATTTTTAAAGTGTAGTTGGTCTACATTGATTGAACATTAATCTATTAATAATAGATTACTTCTCTTTCAATGATACAAAGATCTTCTAGAAATTATGATTAAGATTGTTTGTTTGTATACAAAATTCAAAAAACTTACACATATATATAGTATTATAGTAAATTAGATTTGACTAAAATCCTTGGATATAAAAGGGCTACCTTGGTCTAGGGATAAGTACTTCAATTTATTTATTCAACTTTTAAACATGGTTGGTTTTTTTTGTCTTAGTTAAGTGCAAAATTGTATAATTATTCACAATTGTTGATGACCGTTTTTAGTGACCATTACAAAAGATTAGGACTTGTGAGCAAAGTTTCATAATACATTTTAATCTTCCAAATACATTTTAAAATTTTTTTTTTTTTTTATCAATTTTCACTTTTAATCAATGTAGGTTTGATCGTAGACTATAGTTGAAAATATAAAGTAATAGATTTCTCCTTTTGATGATTGAAGGTGAATAATTGAGTGACTTACTGCTTAACTTTAATCGCGTTCTAAAGCTCTAAAGCTCTAATTGAAGTTACGTAGGCAAATAAGAATGGAACATGTGTGAAAAGCAATAGTAGCAAGTTGTAGTCTACCAAATTTAAAAATTCATTTTTCATGTCAAATAGAATTGTGGCCGGTTGATGTAAGAATAATATCATTCTAACATTGTTGTAGGGGGCTTTAGTTTTTTCAATCAATAAACAAGAATAGATTAAAAATTGTACTAGAGATCATATAAAATAAGAGGTGCAAAAGTAACATGCACTTATTTGTGAAGAGATAATTGCAATTACGTGAATGTGGCTATACAAACAACTATTTTCTTATAGGCTATATTTAACCCTAGGTGATTACAAAAAAAGATTGGTCTTGTTTTGTTTTACATTTGTAGTGATGAAGTTGTCATCCACTTTAATTTTTGAAGCATGTCCTTCATGAACATGAAATTTTTATTAGAGATGGTTGTCTTAAATGTAATTAAGATGCTTGAAATTAAAATAAAAACCTTTTCAATTCTTTCCAAATGGTTAAGTTTCATCTTTCAAATTTTTTATCCAAGAATGTGTATATCCTACAATATGCAATCTTCTATAATATATTGAAAAAGTAGGTTGTGAATATACATTTAAAAATTCAAAAAAATATATATCATATTTATGCTTGATAGAGTAATCAATAGAAAGAAGTTAAATGTGATTAAGTCCACAAAATTTTTAAGGAATTTAGTTATAGAATTGAAAGAATTAAATCTCATTGGTTATAATGTTGTTAAAAAACCCTACAAATTGCATTTTATTTTTGTCAAAAAAATTTCAAAAATTGAATTCACAAAAGTACTTCAAATTTTAAGATAGAAATTCCATAGCCACTTCCAAACTAAAAAGTGTCATATCCACTTAGGGTTGACGAATCTCTACATCCACCTGAAAAAGGCGTCCATAACCCGGACGCCAGCGGACGTAGCGTCCCTCCCGCCGTTGGAAGGCGGACGGACGGGGCATGGCGGACGGGGCGGGACGGGCAGGAAGGACAGGGCGGACGGGGTGGGGCGGACGGGGCGGACGGCGTCCGCGATTGTCAACGGACGCTGTAGATACAGCGTTCGCATCTAAACATCCTGTCAACCCTGTATCCACCAAGTTAATCAAATTAGAATGATTCATATCTTTTTTTTTCCTATATATATAAATTTTAAAAAATAATTCAATTTTTCATTCTTTAGAAAGTTTTTTTTCTAAACTTCCCAAATTGATATGCCATTCAATGTCTTTTTACCTAAAGTATGTACTCTAAACAGTTATGAAAATTGTTGCTCCTTAACCCTTTAACGACCAAGAAGCTCAAATTGGGTCTCATAGATACAATGTTCTTCATTCAAGCTAATGATATAATATTAAAAAAAAATAATTATATTATACTTTCTACAATGTGATCAATCAAAGTCTACAACTTAAAATCATGAATTCTTAATACATAAAGGGTTAAGGTATTCCTCAACCACATAAGAAACCAAACACATGTCGGTTATGTAAATATTTCAAATCCAAAAATGAAAAATAATTTTGTTTGTAAAGAGTTGATTGAAAACACCATGTTGTGAAAAAAATGCTACTTGATTCATTTTGCATTAGCCTTCTGTCAATTCAAGCCTACCGTACTGTACATGGCCCTTTGCTAGAAAAATATTTTAATATCAGAAGATCATATAATTCTAAAAAAAAATCTGATTTAATTTTAAATTCAAATTTTATTGTGAACTTGAGTCAGGAAGTAGACTCATGGTGTAGCTAGGCCCAGACCGTGTGGATTTGGAAACGTCTTAGAATTCATCTCTAACTCAACTTACATATCGCTGCATCGCAGGCACTCAGGGATGGCAGCGTCGAGTGAATTTTATTTGTGACTGAACTTGATTATCTACCGATAAAAATCTAATGATTCCTTACAAATCATTTACAAGGGGGCAGGCTAAGAGCAGGCTAGCTAGCCACAGTAGCTAGCTGGACTCGGAGCCTGCATACAAATGAAGAAGGTGAGGCCGGAGAGGATCGAAGAGCACGCATGCACTCATCTGCCTGAGTGACCAGTCCCAAATTGAAGCCCCAGGCAGGGCGTCTCTTTAATTTCGAAGCTGTTTCTTAATTTCGTGAGCCGAGGATCGATTCAAATTCGCAATTTCGTGTACAGACAGCCCCTCTCACCTGGCCGAACTTGTCAACGGGACCACGAGGGGAGGGCAAGGGAGGGGTGGAATTGAAAAGCATTTGTTCTTAACTTAAATAAGGAAGGAAGAGCAGGCTATCTAGCTACAGTGGCTAGCTGGACTTGGAGCTTGCATACCAATGAAGAAGGTGAGGTCGGAGTCAGAGGAAGAGCTCGTCTCGCACTCATCTGCCTGGTCTCAACTGCCTAGTTGAGCTCCGATCTAGGGCGTCTCTTTAATTTCGAAGCTGTTTCTTTCGTCAGCCGAGGATCGATTCAAATTCGCAATTTCGTGTACAGACAGCCCCTCTCACCTGGCCGAGCTTAATTGTCAACGGGGACCACGAGGGGAGGGCAAGGGAGGGGTGGAATTGAAGAGCATTTGTTCTTAACTTAAATAAGGAAGGAAGAGCAGGCTAGCTAGCTACAGTAGCTAGCTAGCTGGACTCGGAGCTTGCATACCAATGAAGAAGGTGAGGAGAAGAAGAGCCCCAAGTTCAACAAGAGAGTAACGAGATGATGTCTACAAGCACGTCGTTAAAAGCACTTCCTACTTGCACAACGTGATTAGGCCTTAGAATCAATGAACTACAAGAGAAAATAAAGGGAAGTACCTTAGAAATAGAGATGTAGATGTTCATAGAATTCTTCTGTCCTCGGCCAAGTGCTTTGTCTTCAACCTGCAGAACCAAGAAAAAGTCTGAAGTTCCAAAAGATAATTTACATTCTTGTGAATCAAAGACGTTAATTAGATGTTAGAAATGTGTTTCCTTCCCAGTCACCTTGAAAATTTGTAGTTTATTCATATGGTTTCATTTAATTTATGCCGAAGTGCATTGCAATCCTCTTTCAATTTCCAATAAGATTTAATAAAAATGTTGTATGTTTTATAATAGAAACTATGCTCAGTTGTAATGAGTATCAATTATACGTGTGCATACCTTAAGAAGAAGATAAGAGGATCGGTTCTCTAGTGAGATGCATAATTATTTGTTTAACCCTAACATATTCTGATGTAAACGTTTCAAATCGTCCCTCTCCTTAATCGTCCCTTTGATTCCATTCAGTGAGTTCGGTGTTTTTCTATTATGGTGCACCATTTCTACAATCACAAATCATGTGCATTGTGGTGCGCTTGTAAACTTGCATTTTGTATCTCAATTTGGGCAAAAATTTCTATGATAGAAATGGACACAACAATTACTCAAGTACGCCTCTTGTTATTATTACCGTTCTCTCACCAGCTTCAAGTCGATGGAGAACTTTACGACTGCCCACCTTCACTTTACTGGCTTTACTGTTGGAGATTCTTTCAACGTCATCGAGCATCCACCTATCTTCACGTAACAATACGGACATTGCTCAATTTATGAACATTCAAAAGACAAGGATACCCTCTTCTCTACATACATCAAACTAAAATAAGTCCTCTCAAAGAGAGAAGATCACAATCTAATTGCTCCAAAGTTAGCTTCATAATACCTTCAAGGACTTTCATGATTTTAGAGACCCTTCAGATTCACCAGCAAAAAAAAAATTGAAAAACAATGCTGCACCAAATGAAGCTCCCAAATTGCTGATGATTGCATTACTTTGACGACTAAATGGTTTTGATCTTACAGTTACAGTCTCTCAAGAAGAAGAGCAAAGATTGTTGGTTACCTTTGCAAACTGGTTGCTCTCACCATCACAAGCCGCCAAGTCCTTGCAGCTTCTATTCTACAGTCGCTTCTAGAAGACCCTAAATTGTCACATTCTCCCCCAGAGAAGAAGAAGTCCTATACATGGTGAATACAAGGAAGGAGCATTCTATAGAGACTAGAAAGCTTGGTTGCAAATGCAATTTAAAGAGAACAGGGTTTTGCACCAAACTTAACGGTAGTGCTGCAATCCACTCTACTAAAAATCAAGGTTTATAAGTCATAATGAGATTTTAACGTCTAAAAAATGATTCTCAAATGACAACCACAGAGTGTTTTGAAGAGAAAAGACAATTAGCACCTTCCATGTTCACATTATACTAGTCTTGAATTGCCAATTTTGGTTTAAAAAAAGGTTGAGATTGGGTACCTGGAGCAACCAAAAGAAGTCGAAGCAACTCAACTTGAAGTTGTTGACCCTAAACCACGACACCACTCTTCCCAAAAAATTGTCTTGATTTCCTTTGAGAGGTTGCAATACTTCACATTCCTAGAAAGAGAGATTATCGCTATATGCATGTGAGCCCAATCTCCATAACAAACTCTAGAACTTTGCATTCAAAAGAGACCCTAAGCAGCACCCCATTTTCATAACAAACTCTCAAACTCTAGAATTCCGCATTAAAAAAAAAACCTAAACGGGTAAAAACACGATCAATAATTTGAAGAAGGAACCAACATTGCATACCTGTGTTCAGGGTTGTGGCGATTTGCAGATAGCAAATGGTGACCACAGCAGCCGTGAGCGACTACAGACCAACCCAGAGTATAGAGTGAAGACCACTTGGCATGCATGCAGAGTCGACTTCCACGACGATAGGGACGTCTTGGTACGAAGGAAGGTTCCTGGCTCGTAGTAATGGTTGAATTAAGGTAGGAGTTTCTCAAATGAAGCATTTCATGGTTAGAACTCAATTTCTGGAGGTGAAACATCTTGAAAAAAATTTCATTAAATTTTCCTTGACAAACATCTTATCATAGTTGTTTCATATTTTTTGAAGTTTTATAAAATTAGTTATAAATTTTGAAGTTGAAACAGTACTGTAGTTTATAGACTTCCCCATTTGCAGGAGGGGGAGGAGGGGAGAGGAGGGCAGAACTTGTCATTGGGACCAGGAGGGGGGGGGGAAAAGAGCATTATGTTGGCAGGATGCCAAACCCATCCCACTAAGGTGGATCTGAAGCTTGAAATTTGTTTTCTTTGTCCTTTTCAAGTTTGCAACTAGTAAGGTTGTGACACATTACCTGTAATAATGAGCAAGAAAGTACTGTCTGGAATGATCGGAATTAGAGAACTTTAGACATTGCTTATGGGTGAAGGGTTCTTTTGTCTCCCAAAATGCATTATAATTTCAATTTTTTGAATAAAAATTTGAAAATGTAGCAATTTTCATATTTCCTATCTTCCTACATGGGAAAAATATCCACCAACTCATACTACACAAAATCTATTCCCAAATTGCTTATTTGATTGGTTATTGGTGCTTCCACCTTAAGTGGGCAATGCATGGAGAATGTAGGATAATTTTTTTTAACCCTATAAAGACGGGATGGTCTCCAGTGAAATCATCATTTTCTAATATTGTGGATATCAATCGCTTAAAAAAATGGAAAAGTATTCATTAGAAGTCAAACTATTGTAGAAGATATTCCCTTTTAACAACAAAACTTGAAAGATAAAATAGTTGCACTTTTGTCCTATACAAAAGAAATTTTTGTCATCTATTGGACACTTAATGTATGCGGCAGCCTTACAGGGTGAATTTATCCCAATTTTTTGTTGTGTTAATTCTATGTTCTTCACACCTCCCATCTAATTGAAGGCCTCTAATTGCAAATATAAATTCAAAATTTAAAAATTTTATCATGTGTGAAAAATAATAAATTCTTGCATTTTTTCAAGGGGTAAATTCACCCTACATGGCCTACATTCCACTATGTAGGCTGGATTTAGTGCCCTACATTGTGCTATAGAGTCTAAGGTAGTTATATCTTTCTTTGTTTGCCCTTCTAGGAGGGAGAGGAGAGGGAAAAGAGTATTGTGTTGTATTTTTACCCTTCAACCTTCCCCCCCCACCCTCCTATTATCAAACAAGTATCTATTTAATGTGATATCAAATTATTTACAAGTGATGCTTCCAAGGATGCTTCATGGTTGTAAGGTAACAAAGTTGTAGAGAATGGTTTGGGGTATCTTTCAAGCATGCACCTATTGAACAATTTGAAAATATTTCAATCTTGACTTTGAAAATTTACAAGTACAAAAATTCTCCAAATTAAAATTTTTTTTCTTTAGTATTACTAATGTCCAATTGTTTAGAGGGAAAAAGTAACTTCTAATTCTAATTTTGACATAACCCATCTATACACACCAATTTAAACAAAAACAAAAAGCTAGAATGGGTATTTCTACGTTATTGTAGAAAGGAGAAAACAAAAGAAAATACATGGCGCTCTATAATATCATCACCTTTGAATTTCTTCTCAACCCAAGAAATCTAAGGATGTTGGATCATTTTGCATGTTAGCTACCGTATTTATTTGTGTATATATATTAGTGGAGTGCAATTCTCAAATCAAATTGACACGAACTATTGCTACATTCAGATGAAATCACAATAAAAGTGGCATTTCATTATTGGATGAAAAATTTACAATTGACTGTGTATAAATGAACTTTTTCTTATTCTCTAGATTTAACTTTAGGAAAAGAAGATCTATCACCAATGAAGGTACTTTTGTCAAAAATGATTTGATTTTTGGACCAATAGGTGTATTCTTCATTTCTACAATAATCTTGAAAGTCATCAATTATTCACTTTGAGGACTTGGCTTCATAAGTGAAGTGCCATGGACAAACTTTGGCTTTAGTACCCATGATTTACCAAGACCTCCACAATTTTTGTCTTGTAGTTGGCATTTGAAAATAGTTTATTTCACTATCCAATGTTTGAATTTGAATTTGAATTTTCTTACACCTATTGAGAGTACTTTTGGATGTGCTTCCAATGATGAAAAGTACAAGTTCTAAAAGTTAGAAAAATAAATTTGGAGTGTCACTATACCGGTTGGATGGAGGATGATCTCACGCTCTAATCTGAACTCACTTGTGTATAGACAGCCTTCTCTTGTCTCAGCACTTGTCAACGGGAGGGGAGCGCAAGGCACCAGAGAGGGGGCCAAAGAGCATTCTTTAGTTGGCTTGTACTGTTACCGTCCACTGTAGAGAAGGAGGGAGGGGAGAAGGAGGGGAAGCACATGCATGGTAACTACACTTGAAATGGACTGAATAAGCTTCGTGACATAACCAATGTGCTGTAGAAAATGAATAACATTTTTTGCACAATGCTAAAGGACTATGAATCAAACTGCAAGTGGTTTCATCATTTTTGGATGAAGTGCAAATTAATTACAAATTTTTAGAGATTCAAGGTATAGGATATTAAAAGTGTCATGTAGGTGATGCCAAAATGAATATGAAGCACATGAAGAAATGATAATAAAAAGAAGTTAAAGCAACACCGCATGCACCTCAAATTGACCACTTGTAACATCAATTGTACCTGAATCTCTTTGCAAGCAAAAGAAATGTAAAGATTGGATCATTTGCCATGTCTATAGCCCATGTTGGTGTGTTGGTGAGGTTACCCTTGAAACAACCTAGTGGCCATTTTTTATTGAATGGATGACATGGATCCTTCTTTATAGGATAGAAGTGCAACTATTCATCTTTAGAATTTGGTTGCAAGAAAGGAGGTGGCTCCTGCAATAATTTTACTTCCAATGAGTACTTTTACATTTTTTTTAAGCCAATAATCCACACAATACTCAAAATGATGAATTCTACAATCATTAGTCCATCCTTTAAGGGTTAAAGTTCTTAAATGAAATTGACATGAAGTATTGCTAACTAAAGTTTCGGTGAGAAGAAATAATGAAATTTCATTAATTCTATTGAATATTTATTATTGTATTTGTACTAATTGGACAAGAGATAGCAACGATGTGCAATGGTTCAAAAGTTCAAAAGTTATGTAAGCAAATAAGAATGGAACATGTGCTAAATTAAATAGTGGCATGCTAGGATCTATCATTCTCAAGGATTCACTTCTCATGTCAAGTAGACTTGTGACATGTGGATGTATAAATAATAACATTCTTAGATTGTTGTATATGGACTTTAGTATTTTCAATCAATAAAAAATAGACTAAATTTTTTACAAAATATCATATGAAAAGAGAGGTGCAAAAATAATATATTCTTACAAATTGCCAATTGGGGAACTTTTGAGCTTATTCTTTTGGTAAATTGCCAATTTTTAGTTTCTTTGTAAATTATTTTCCAAATTCAATTTTTTTCAAATTTTTCAAATATTTATTCAAAATTAATACATTGATGTAACTATTTTTATTAGATTTTTTACTTTTCTAGTTTTCCTACTTAAAATTCCCCTATTTAGTTCTCCTTTCTATGCTTTTCTTGTCTAAGGTTTGTACATTCTTCTTAAAAGTATATACATTGGTCAATGTTTTACTCATTTTATAGTATTCCAAAGGAAAATGCCTAAATGCTATAAAAATAGGCCCGTCTTTCTTGCAACTACTCCCTTGAAAGGACAAGACCTATCACCAATGACTAGATACTTTGCCAAAAATGATCCGATTTTTTTTATCATTCTTGAATTCTATATTTATCTTGAAGGTCATCTAAAGGTCAATTTTTGGCCTCAACTTCCAACTTCCAAAACTTGATCCTTCATTGCTTGAGAGGATCAAATCCGTTTGCTCTACCTTAGAAAATGGCTTGTGATTTCAAATGGATTATTAAATATTAAGTACTAAAAACATAAAAACAATTACTAATAGACAGGGAAGCAATAGGAGATACCAATATTGTAGTTCAGAATACATTCAAATTGACAAGAAAATGAGCAATCTCAACCCGCTCCTTCCACATGCTAACCAATTTTAGATGGTGAGGGTTTAATTAATTTACACAAACTATTGAAAATCCATATGCATTTAGACGTTTTGGGAGTATATGTCAGATTCAAAGTGATTCTATTATACTTTGTAATTAAGCAAGTTTAATTTTCCATTTTGTCAAGAGAATACCCATTACACTCTTAACTTCTTTATTATATAGTTAGAGCTACTTAGATCTAAATAGCATTCTTTTTCAATATCTTCAATGGCATTCTTCATCCAATAAGAAGTTTTTAGAAAATTGTTATATATGCATGTTGTTGAATGCACAAGGAAGTTTCTAAGTATAAAATGTTAATGCATCCTTCAAAATGACTTGTGAATTGTACTTTGTATAAGAAATAATTTCAATTCAACCAAGCTTCAAAAAAATTACTTTAGTAAAAATTGCACTTAAAATATTATGTTCAAGTTATATCAAAATCCTAAAATTGACACTTTCAACAAAGTAACCAATTGAAACCCAATTCACCTTGCATTTGAGATGAAGACTATAAGATGGAGAATTTGGTATGATGAACACACTACAGAAAGGGACTCTAAAACCATTAGGAACCTCTTCCTCTTTTAAATACTAACCCAAATTGTGAGCAACTAACTTGGTTGACATTCAATTAGCAAGCATGACATTTGCTAAATATAAATGGCCACAAATCCTTAAATGGATAAAAGGTTGTGTATACTCTACAACCTCCCACATTTGCAAATTGCACAAGAAATGCATACATAGTCACAAACATTTGATCTCCTTCAACCGACATGGCTATTGTACCGACAGTGTGTTCACTACAACTCTATGTAACAACGCATCCGAGTTCCCCATCATAGATCCACGACCAAGGATCAATGGTTACAATACAGGCACTTGGAATGATCTTTTTTTTAATCAGAATTTAGAAATCTACATATCAGTGAAGAATGTTTGGTGGTCAAAGCATAAATAAAATTGTACAAAACGACTGTCCATTGTAGACATTCACAACTGCTAGTGAAAATAGGAGGCCCAATTGATTGGAGTTCTCGGTCCTCGGAGGGGTTGACATTCACCTTCCAAGTGCTTGAAATCCTGGACATATCAGATCCTGAATGTCGAAACCCGACCTCATCTCATGTTCCAGCTGCTGGAGAATTCGCAATAGAATATTGCCAAGTTGCAGTCAGTAATTAACTTGAAGGACATGTCATTAGCAGCATTGTTATACCGGCATGCTTTGATGGCTAATTTTGAATAGTGACGCTCGAGTTTCGTTTGTGAAGCAGATTGGAGGTTACAAGCGACGTGGCGCCAGGTTTCTGAGCAATCATGTACAACATCAAAACTTCCAATTCTGGAGGCTTCAATGCAAACTGCTAGTTAGACGGAAGTCATAGTGATTGCTCGAGGGTTCATAACTGGGCCACGCACTGTGGAACTCTTACCAGCACCTTCTACTCTTTCATTTCTTACGCAGAGTCGACTGAAAATTACAATCGACAGAGAGGGAGTACACTACAAGAGAAAGGGGTGCTTTTAAGATGAGATATTACTATGAAATTGCTAAATTTGTTTCATATTTCTGGAAGGTCACGTTGGACATGGAAAATGAGTAAAGTGAAGCATGTTAATGCTTATCGGTCACGGCATCTGTGTAAAGTACCTCTTTACTGGTCACAATGTTCGATGATGCTAGTTGGAGCCTTGGAGGCTGCCTTTAAGGGTGGGGCAAGGTTTAGCAGTTTAGGAGGTTTGAGAGGGCATTGTAAGTTACAACCAGAATGGTGGGAGGAGCTGTTGTAGGAGTACTTCGAGTAGCACCAGCTCTAGATGGTGTGTTTTCATACATCATTGGCGAGATTGAGAGTATAGTGAGTGTATTGGAGAGGGACAAGTTGTGGATGGACATCGCAGCAAGGATAAGGACCGGGAGTGGGAAAGGGAGAGGAACGAGAGAAAGAGAGAACGGGAGATAGAGCGCTAACGAGAGCACTAGTCTTGTTTTGGCACTTGCAGCTTGTTGATGAAGATTATCTAGACCTTGGAATGGAATAGCCATGATTTATTGCGTACGTATTATGAGCTAGCTCTTTTGGTAATAGTTTTTAGTTTTGAACAAATGCCTTGTCAATTTTGGCTTTCCTCGATTGTGTAAAATCGCTTTACCGTTGCGAACTCGGCAATGTCCATGAATTCTTATCCTAAACTTATGTGTGAGCTAGCTCTTCTGGCAGCAACAACTGGAAGCGATCTAGGGCAATGGTGCGATGAAGCTCGCCATTAAAGCACCACCCATCAGACTCTGAATCTGAAGTTGCAGCACTTCCAATCTGCAGTACGCTTTTGTTCCATTGGGGTTTGGTATCGAATAGCAGAGTCTTCAAGGAAGCGGCTCCCATGGGCCAGAAATCATTCTACCAAGACTTGTGGACGGACAACTTCCTTCTCGACCTCTGTGTGCGTCGCATCGGCAAAATCAATGGTAAATCAAATACTCCCCCACGTGATTGAAAAAAACCCAGTCGGTTAAGTTAAATTGGCAAGGAACTGAAATGATTTAGAGAGAAAAGAAAGGGGTTGGGGTTGGGAACCTTACCTTAGCGGTGTAAATTGGAGCAAGCCAATGTAATTTACATATTAATTTGCATGATGTACATCGACACAACAAGCTGAATGATGTGAATTATATCAAAATTGCACATGGAATACCATCAATTTAACAGAATTGGCGTTTAACTATTCATTCAATTCAGGATTTTGTGTACCTCGAGAATTCGGTGTAGAGTGTTAGATTCTTGCTTGTTCTGCAATTTACAAGCTTGGTTACCATATTAACGTGGGACTAAGTTTACTTCTATAATGTATGATCTGAAGTTTTGTTTCGAATTGGCTTGTCATGCGCATCTCATTACAATAAGGTCAGATCACACTCTACTTAATTTGTGACCAAATTGGTTCAACCTGATTCTTTTATTCCATCGTCAAGTTTTGTCAAATTGGTGCAATTTAGAGCCAGAAATTGTGATAATGAAATTTTGCACAAGGCTCTCAAAATTAGGGTTGACTTGGGTTTAGGTTCCAGGCCATAATGAATCTTGTCCACACTTCAGTTGCTTCAGATGTCGCAGAGTTAGAGGTTAGGGCTTTGCAGAGTTAGTGATTCCAATCTTGTCACTCTAATAGATGGCATTTGAATTGCATTAAAATTACAAAATAGTATACCATATTGTACGCAAATAGGATATCATTAACAAAATAGAATACAATGTATCAACAATCTAAAAATCTTGTAGGGTTAATGTTCCCTGAAAAGTGGCAATTTGTAGAATTTGCTTGCCTGACAAGTGCTGGTTGTGTGTCAGGTGAGAACATTTCTTCCCAAGACGCCAAAGACTGCCGAAACATTTGCTCCTACAACTCTACATTTTGAGTTCCTTGTGGGACCATATGACGTATGCTACTACATTCTTAAGGACTCCCTACATCTGAAATTATGTGTTCAAATTCTAATAACAATTAGAATGTTATAGAGATTATGCAGGGTAGGTCTTTGATTAAGAAGTTGGATGTGGAGGTTGCAGCAGAAGATTACTTCACCAAGAATCTGTTTACTTGGTGCAGTGTTCATCATCGGGTGTGATTTGTTATCTGCTTCCTCTATGGCATGAGATTTACTTAATTTGTGCAAAGAGTCTGGATCTACATTTATACTCTTGGATGTCCACTTTCAAATTAAGGTACAATTCAAACAACAGTTTGTATTTGAACTTTTTTACAAACTCTAGGTCGTTGGTTCTGCTCAACAAACACTTGTGCAGGCGAGGATCTATGGGGTACAAGGCGAGCATTGACATTGACATTGTCGACCTAATTTTGACAACTAGTGCACAGTATCCGCTCACAAGTTAGATATGGTGTTTCTCCTTTGAATTGGAAAAGTTGGTGGTGTGTTTGATTCTGCTCTTGAATGCCCGTCAAGTTCCATTAGGATTTTCGTTGAACACTTAAAATTTGTAAACATACCAAGGAATTGAATGAAATCAAGTATGGTTTTGCAGACTTTGAAGACATGAGCTGTGAGATGATATACGAAAAAGGACCACTCCCAATTGAAGATCAAGCACTCCAACAAGCTTGCTTTACTAGTCTTTGTAAGACCAACACACGCATAAATCAACCACACAAATTGATTGAAAATAATACAAAGATCCAAGGAGTAAATTCACATAGCGACTCATGTTTTATAACTTTTCTCATAGACTTCTTATATGGGCATTTAATCATGTGTTCTTCTCCATCACATTCATAATTTAGGTGTTGATATTTAGGCAAAGTTGCTAATGGATGCTCATATCTTACTTCCAGTAAACAAATGCAAATATTGAGCGCTATCTATATGAGTTACTTGTCATATGGGTTTTGTGTTACTTTTGTTTGGCAGATCCAACAGCACAAAAGAAGGCATTGACTTGTTTGGATCTTGTGGTGAGCGCTAAATTGATTTACTTGAATTGCATAAGTAGCTTCTTTGGGTTCCTTCCTTAGGTATGAAGGGTTGTGATCCATAAGGACGCCAATGTACTAACAAAGTCCCATGGTTTGGATACTTTTCTACTAGTACTCTTTTTGACTTTTCAATGTAATCGATTATGCCATGGTTTTTACTAAAAATTCAAGTTTGTTAGGTGCAGGATGTTTGGCTACTCATGGACTAGAATTTGAGGTGTTCCAAAGGAATTTGGTAAGACGTTGTCTTAAATTTTTGTGTCATTGATTTTCATTTTGCAACCTTTGATTAGTGTCATATTTTTCCATGATATAACATTCCTCTAAAAGATGGTCAATGAATTAGTAAGGTTGAACTTATTGCATGGTGATGCCTATTTTAAATTTATTGAGTTCTAGGATGCCATGTCAATCTCAATTGCTATAGTTTTGTTAAACAAGCTGCTAGGAGGAAGTGTTTGCCATTTTTATATTGAGAATCTTCATTTCAACATGACAAGATTAGCTACGTCAAGTAATATATTTTCAATCACTTGCTCCTACATTGGTGGTGTGGGCATCTTATATATGAATCAATGGTTGTTGTTTACAAAATTGATGCATTGCGCTTGGAGTGCTTTAATTTGACTTTATTACTTTATTTTATTATTTTATTACATAAATATTTCCTATCTGATTAAGTTCAGAGAGCTAGTCACACTTAAAAAAATGGTTACCATATGTGATGTCTACGGTGGTATTTAATTTTTGATATTTTTACTTCACATAGATTTGTCGTTTGTAATAGGTTTTTGAGCCTTTTGGACCCATTGAGTTGGTGTAGCTACCTTCTCATCTCGGACAAAGCAAAGACTTTGGATTTGTGTCATGGATTCTATTGCATACTAGTTATTGCAATAGTATGTGGTTTTGTGATTCCTCATGCTGGGCTAGGATATGTTTTTGAGAATTGGGTTTCATTTACTTAGGTTTCTTTTTGTTGTAGTTCATCAAATTGTATGAAACAATTAAGTAATTCATATCACTCAATTTATACTTGTTGGAACTTATTGCAGTATGTTGGACTCAAAGCTAGATGCCCGTGTTGTACAACAAAGTCTAAATGGGCTAGAGCTTGCAAGACGTTCAATTAAGGTTTAATTTGCTTCCCGGAAATGATTTCATCTTTGCCTTCTTTGTGTTTGGACAAATGATGAAACAATTAGGATGTACTTTGGTACTTACAACTTTTGGCCAAGAGCTTTAAGCCAAATATGTTATAGCTTTGCTAAGCCCTTTGCTTTGTATTGTTGGATTAGTGAGATTTATAATAATTAACTATGACTTATGTGATTGCTATACATGTTTTGAAAATATTTGCTTCCTCATCTAAATGTTCTTGTATTTCTTTTCTTTTCTCTGGTAGCTTGATGTTTATCTTGGTTGTTGGGCTGCGGAGCAAGTGAAGCACAAGACTGAAATGAGGCAAGCATATATGATTATAGGATTTCAGAATTTACCTACTCTCACTCTCACCAACAACTAAAATTAGAATTTATGACCTACAAGCATTACAGGACAAGTGTGACAAGTATGAGCAAATTTCACGAAAGCAAGAGTAGCTTCATAGAAGCTACAAATAGGCACTTCCATTCTTCCAAATTGAAAAGACACAAAATTATGTATTAAAAAGACAACATTCAGTCATTACAACCAATATATTAATGCAAGTCCTAGACCAAAAAATTTCAGCAATTTTTACTCAAAATACAATGCCTTTAAGTATGCATTTTTTGACTTAAATTTGCACTTAAAAGACCCCCCCTCTCTTATAGTATTATGCCGGCAGTCTAAAAGTAGTTTATGCCATTGATATAAAAGCACTTGGTTGAACTTGGAAAAGTCCATCTTCTTCAAATTAGGAAGAGACGTGTAAGAGAAAATAGTAAAAGTGTTTTTGCAATCACCTTGAAGCACAAGTGGAATTAAAGTGTTTGGTGCTCTTCAAAGCCCATAACCCAAATTAACATTTCACTTGACTATTATAGAACCTCAAATTTAGATTTGAATTCACAAAGTAAATCACATGAACTTTAGTCTTTCAATTCAAATTGTCACAATCAAGCTAACTAAAATAGATGATGTACAATCCATCCTTTATTTTTCTATTTGATTCCCATAAATGTCACTTTCAACAAACTACTTGAGATCCAATTCACCCTACATTTGAGATGAAAATTACAAGATGTAGAATTTTATATGAAGAATGCACCATAGAAAGTGACACTAAAACCAAATTAGGAACCAACTAAATGAATTAGCATTCTACTAGCAAGTAGGTGGCAAGCATTTTTTTTGCTAACTATTTATGGTTACATCTCCTTGAATGGATATGAGATTGTCTACTCTCTACAATCTCCCTCTCTACAATTTTCCTTTTTATACATAAATAGTAATAAATAAACATTTGACCTCCTACAACAAATTGGACTCTTGTACCTAAAGTGAGCTCACTACTAGTGTATGAAGAACCCATCCCCTTAAAATGAGGGTACATGTAGTAGTTGCAAACATTAAGTAATTTTTTACATTTAACAAATATCATTTTACTATTTTTAAACATCTTCCAATTTGATATCTACCTTGGCTATTTGGAAGGTTTTCATACTATTTTTTTAATTTTGAAATGTGAATTTGAAGGTCAAAATTTGGATACAAGGACTTCTACTAAAGTTACAAAGAAATTTTCTAAAAATAATAAACTATCCACCTTCTACATGTGCTAAAAGTGGACTACCTTTGCACAAGTGAAGAGAATACAATTTTTTTTAAAGATGAAAATCGTTGAGAAGGAGCATTTTGAAGTTAGATAAATGGATATTTTTGTTGATTAAATTTTTTCTTAAAACTATTTTCTAAAAATCAAACATCAAAGTGTTTAATTTTTTGGTATTTTCCATTGCGCTTCTTTTGGGCACAAATTTTAGAAATAAAATTTTTCTATGTTTGAATTTTTAAAGACATACTATTTTCAATGCTTTACAAATTATCCATATTTTAATTCATTTAAAAAATTATTATTTCCAAAGTTACAATACTCAATGAAATAGGCCATTTTCAGCCGAAACCGGCATGTGTTTCTTGCAATGACTCTATAGGATATTTCCTCCTTCAATTATCTTTTGAATTTTCTACTTAAGAAGATGGATTGCCCAATTAATCCTTGAATTACAATGTGTTTTATTTTTATAATATTTAGTTTTGTGATCTAAATAGTAAATATAAGCCATAAAGTTGATCTTTGAATTTAAGATTGACTAGTGCAATGAAGTATATTAAGTCTAGTTTCTACTCCAATTCAAACTTTTGAAAAGTTGCAATTTGAAGTTTGGGCCTAAAACAATGGTCTTTTCATTTTCTAATTTTAGAATGACAAGGTGATTTTATTTGAACATATGATCTTGAAATTTATAATATTTACATTTCAGATATTATTCAACATATTTTTGTAATTGACATGAAAGTTTTTTACTATAATTTTTTTCTAAAATTTACATTAATTTCAACTTTCCTCAAAGAAATTTGAAATTTTTATGGCTAATGGGAAGACATGTGATTATATCTCTACATAATAAACCTAAAAAGTTTCTTTCACCTATTGTTGTATATTAATGGGAACATTTCTAAGCGCTCAAATGAACATTTTTTGGTTGCTACCTAATTCTAGGCAGATTTTTCAAGTAGAAGAAAAAAATTTCAAGTTTTTTTTTTTTGGGTCAAAGATTGGGTTGTCTTTTAGTATTTATATTGAATACTAAGATTGCTATAATCAATCAAAAAATTATAAGAAATATAGCACAAAGAATTTGGATTTGTTTACTATTGAAAAATTTATTATTTTGGGAAAGTATTGGTGTTCTTAGTACTAAATCTTATGCATTTATTCACAAATCAATAGAAACCACAATTTTGAACAATAAAAAAAATTCAAATGCTAAAGAGAGAAATTGTATTTTTGGTGAATTTTTGAAGTTATATCTTCAAAATTCATTTGAAGGAAGTCTAAGAGTATTTTTATAATTTCAACCATAGGAATACTTCTACTTCACATTATCTTTTGTGACGCAAACTTCAAAAAAGTTATAGAACTTATATTTTATAACACATTTGTGTTTTGTCCAAACCCCTCAGGCTTTCAGGAGTTAAAGTGAACGACTTCGAAGTTTGATAAAGTTTTGATAAGGTCATATCTTCTAAGGGACTAAGTATATCATGACACTTGACAATTAGAGGGCATTCCTTGCTAGATAATTAATTAAAGTTGTCGAATGCAATTTGGCAGATGCATGAAAGTGAAAAGATTTGTTTTTCACATATAATTAAAAAAATATTAAATATCCCAAATTCGGTCTTCTATTTATAGAAATATTTTGGGCGAACCTGACCACTGGGGTATAAGTCGATGTTGTTTCATCTTTTGATTGCACAATAATGGGCCAAAGTCTTTGCTTCCCTTGATTCTCGCTCCTGAGAGAGAGACGGAAATCTCCTTCGAATTGTAGCCCAATTGAAAGGGCAACACACTCCCCTTCCAAGGCTGGAAATCCTGTAAACATCAGATCCTCCAGGTCGAAAAAGACCTCATCTCGTGTTCTAACAACTACAGAAGCATCCGCAATTGAATGTTGCCAAGTTGCTGGAAGGATTTTGAACGGCACGCCTTTCGGAGCTTTGAAAGATTGGTTTGTTCTCAGCCAGGACTATTCTTGAAGAGTTTCTGGATTCTATTTCACTTGAATGTGGAGAGAATTGATTCGTACAAGCGACGTGATGCCAAGTTCCAATCTTCCATCGTCCACTCTGCCTCCACTTTCACTCCAGGATCAATTTAAATCACTCCAGTAGAATCTCTCTAAACTAATACGGCAATCAATATTTCCTTAAAGAGGTTATTAGATTAAGATACAGAGGTTCTACTGTAATTAGAAGACATAGTCTTTGGTTTTGATGAGCGGGTTAATAATTGAGTCGTGAAGTTCCACCAGCACCTATTAACTCTTTCATTTCAGTGCAGGATCAACTGCAAAGTTAATACATACCGACAGAGACAGAGTATGTATCCTGAAGGCAGTTTCAGGCTATATAATTTCAACAGACTAATTTCAGCCGGAGGAAATTTAACAATCAAAGTGGACAATCATGTCACCGTCTTTTCTGTTCGAAGTGAGCGCTGCGATCAATTGTCTTCCATATCGGAATCAAGAAACTGGAAGAATTATATTTGTTGCTCTTCGATTCCAAGTCTTCGAGAAGGATCAGATTCCTCTACCGAAGTAGCTAAACCGAATTCATTGAGTGCTAGAGATCAATTGAATGAGAAGATTGCATTCAGAGGAATGGTCTCCTATACGAGGATACTAAAAATCGTGGCGGACCTGATCCCGTCTCTGATACTAACCCTAGCTAGAAGTCACAGTGAGTCCAATACACGGGGGAATTTACTAGCAAGCGGGGTGAGCATGACTTGGCTATACGAATGTAGACATTCATCAAAAGAAAAACTTGTTGCCCATTACCGCTAATAGTGGCAGTAGACTGACCACTTTGAAATTGCATCAGAAACTCATACAGTGTCATGAAAATCTAATCTCAATGGATGTAGCTCTTGTACACAGAGCGATCCCTTCACTACTCTATTCACATCCGTCAAGAAAAATAAATTCCTGCATATATTCAAAAGTGCCGCTAGTGATTGTGTCCTTTACCGTTATATACATCATCATGCTGAAAGCTTTGCTGCTCCACCAAAGCATACGCGATCTCATCTTGAAACCGGCTTGGACTGGGCGATCTCGAATGCATCGGAGCAGGCGGCGACCGAATGAGGGAGTCCAGCCACATGCTTCCACTCTCGGGATTCATTAGGTTGGGTGGTGCTTCCAGCGTAGACCCTTTCCCCCAATCCCATCCTTGCTCTACATTCTGCATGGAGTTTAGGGTTTCCAAATTGGTCTGCACCGCAGTTGTGGAGATGTCGCAGATTGAGTCGAGGAGCACCCACGGTTGGGGTTGCGAGACGGCGTCGTCCACTTCATCGGGACCACTGCAACTGAACGGCGATGATATCTCTGGAAGGGAACGCAATTGACCTGAAGGGCAGCGTCTCGGTGATTCTGGAATTTGCAGCGAATTAGAATGAGTGGAGTGGAGTGGGGAAGTAGCAGCTACGGCTGCCAGCAATAATTTCGCCTCCTCCTTCACAAATTTGACCTTGGCTTTCTCGTCCAGTCCTGGCGGTGCCGTGGGCCTCGTGGAAAGAAATTGCAGAGAAGTGTCAGCGAAATTAAGCAGCTCTGGCCTGCCGTAGTGGTGGAAGGCGGCATCCACGGCGCGCGCAGCTTCTGCTTCTGATTTGAAGTTTCCGAAATCTTGCTTGGTCTTGTGTTTGGGCGGCTTCATCTCCGCTACCCACGTCCTGCGGTCGGGTCGGTGCCGGACTCCTTTGAATCTTCTTGCGTGGGGAAGGGGATTCCGTCGGGCCGTGTCTTCTACGACTGGTGAGTATGACACTTGCAAGAATTGGTTGAATGCTGTTCGCCGTCGGTTTCCTGAGGGGGGAGTGGGGAGGGTTCTCCAGCTGCAAAGGTCTACCACGTCCACTTGCACTTGCCAAAACACGATGCGATCATCCCTTCGGGGGCATGCCCAAACTATGAAGTCATGTAGGCCAAATAGACAGAAATCGAAAGCAAGCGGATCTTGTAAATCAGATAGAGAGAAAGCTGATCTGTGGTTTCCTGTTACGAGTCCAACAAAGCGAGATGGTCCAGTCTCGCGTGCTAGACAGGACATTCGCAAGGAATAGCGATGGAAGGAGGAAAGGTGTCTTCCCTGCGTCCTGGTGTTGATGGATGCTGATAAGGCGCTTCCAGTAAGAGTCGTAGTTGCGTTGCCGTGATCACTTTGAGATATTACACTTGAAAGGAGTGGGACCGTCGCAGCCTGCTGATGGAGATGGTGCAACACCACTGCATCGCCCAGATCATCGTCTGGGTCAGCTTGCCAATTCAGTGCCTCTGGCTTCGGCATCGAAACGTCAAAGTTCCCTGAGCCATGAAACGCTGAATGCGATTGTCTCCAAATCTCTGAATCAGGGAATGGAATCGTGGCGTAGGCGCTGACCCTATGGATTTGTAAACGTCTTCGACCTCCTGTTGCGCGGTCAAGTCGTCTCTGCACCTCAGGGATGCAATCTAGTGCCAAGCGTGCAGTGTCGATGGCCACAGCCATGGCCATTAAGGAGAGGTAGCTAGAGATGGAAGTGAGGGTGCACTCACTGCAGGGACACTACAACCTGGCAAATAATCTTTGCAGTGGTCTGCCAAGCCACAGATACTACAAGTCCAGAAGGAGTCGAGTGAGCAAGACTGAGCATGCGCAGACAGGGAGCTTGCATACAAATGAGGAAGGTGAGGAGAGGAAGAGCACGCACTCATCTGCTTGGTACCAAATTTAATCCCCAAGGCGTCTCTTTCAAAGCTGTCACACCATCCGAGGACGAATTCGCAATTTCGCCTTCTCTTGCAGTCCTTGGCATCGGGACCAGGAGGGGCGGGGAGGGGGTTGAAAAGCATTTGCTCTTGTACTGGAGAGTCATTAACTTACAGTCTACTGTCGGCAGGGAGGGGGAGGACGGGAGGAGGGGAAGGAAACGAGGGGGATCACTCATTTCAACCATTTTTTTTGTTATTTTTTTTCTTTCTAGTGCCAGATAAAAAGGATTTGGCTCAAAATTGGCTGCTCAACGTGAAGGGTTTTTTTTGCCACAAAACTTCTAATTTAAAAAATCTTGGATGAAATCTTCAAAGTGTGAATGAAAATAGAATTGTGTATCTGTATTTGTGCTAATGTGATATTTTCTATCCAATATGTGGATGAGTGTTGAAATTTGGATTACCACTAGAACATTCTATATCACCACTTTGGCACCTCATAAAAAATGAATAAAAAATTCATGAATTCGATATCATTAGACTTAACTTCTTGAGCAAGGAATCTAAGATTGGATCATTCTACATATTTCTTTGTATAGTTCATGTGAGATGGCAAGGTCTGAATTGAATGAATTTGTGACATTTTTGCACAAGTGATTTTATAGATAAATATGTCTCTAGCCACCTCTTGATTATTATGTATACATACATATACAAATATAGAAAAAGAAAGAGACATACATACATGAATATATATGTACATATACATATACATAAATGTAGTTTGTAAATTTATAGGGGTATAATAATAACTTATTGAGATTTAAATATATACATTCTTTAATTTATGTTATTTTTTTTGGAATTCTTTTATATTTCATTGCTTTTTTATATTAGAATTGTCATGTATTTGATTTTAAATATGTTTATCTTACTTGTACATATAGGGTATCTATACCTACTTACCTAGAAGGTGCAAGTTTGCCTAAAATGTACAATTACTTGATTTAAGGTTCAATTTTATAAAATCAAGATTTTGAAATTAATACCTTGGAAATGTACCAAAACTCATACAATTTTTTTTTTTTTTAAATCAAAATGAATGAAATTGAATGTATTTAGGCACCCTAGTATTTAAAAAGATGAAACAAAATGAATGGCTTGGTCAATCTAGGGTTAAAGGAATGTCTTAGGTATAGGTATATAATTATAGAAAATTTATAAATAGCCTTCTATCTACTAGTAGAAATATGGGTCACATAGACTAATGAAAAGCCCCTTGAGCAGAAAGTGACAAATACTTTTGCCAACTATATACATATGAATCTTCCTCTTTGAATAGTATTTATATAAATATTTTTGGTAAAAATATTCATCTTCCATAGAAAATTATAGACATTGGTAAGTAGCTCTATATAGATGACACTAAACATTTTTTGAATGTAGCATGGTTCCAACATAAAAATGAAAATAATGATTCAAATACATTGCTAAATAAATTCACAATAAACTTATGGTAAGCTTATGGTAAGCTTATGGCACCTAAATCATATGAGGCGTCCTAGATGTGTGTGTTCTTCCATTTTTTCCTTCATTGTGCAATGCAACTATACACAAGATATATCCTACATGTGCCACTATTTCAAAACTATCATCCTTTAGTGTACATCTTCAAATGTTTGATGTTTGATGTTTATACTCATTTCATCACTTATTATTTAAGGCTCTCAAATATACAATATCTTAAAGAAAAAATCACATGAAAAATTCATTTAAAAAAAATTAAAGAATAGATTTAGAGAAGCTATAATTTGATTCCAAGGTTAGGCAAGTTTTGTCTTTTTATCCTCATGTATTTGTGGTGACCAATTTTTCAGATTTGACATGTGAGAAGAAAATTGAAAGACTTCAAATTGGTTTCATAGTTTTCACACCCTCATGATGAAACATTCCAATTTTTCAATTCATAAGTGATATTGTTAACTTTTCCTTTCCCATTCAACACTTAACATGTTTGGTTTCAATTTGTATGGTACAATTAAAAAAATTTAATATAGCTTATCAAGATGTTGACTTTTTGTTAACTTCAAAGCAAGTTTCAAGAAGCTCAAAAAAGGCCTTGGGCATTTTTCGGGTTCATATGCAATGAAATAGTAGGTGTTTGTTCCAACCCTTCTTTGAATTTTGTCCCAAACTTTTGATTGGAGACTCTAAATCTCAAACAGATTTTTAGAGATGAAAGTCAATTTGATTTACTAACTTCTCTTAGTTCAAAGTTTTTTGAAAAAAATTATTCTACTATGCCTACATGAGGTTTTAAGTTCTACATTGCACACAATCCCTGCATTTTGTCAATGAATGATTAAGCTCTCATTTTCAATTTGTCCAATACTCTTTGAAGATTCTAGATGGACAATGAATTTTATTATAAAAACAATCTCTCAACCCGTTGTATGAATTGTAAGATTTGGAATTGAATTGTTGTGAAGACTTTTCTAGTACTTGGATTTTCTATACAATTCCTTGGATTTGGGGAGTGACTTCTTTATTTTCAAAATCTTTAATTTCGATAAGTCCTGGTCATCAGATCAAAAGCTGTAAGCGGATGTGCTGGGTCCATGAAATTCCGTAATTGCTGAATAAAATAAGTTACCATCCATAAGGGAATAGCACCTCTTTATGAAACAATCGGTACAGTCCCGAACCTGAAACTGAAGCTGAAGTTCAAGCTGAAGTTTTATCTTTAAGCAAATGCTCTTTGTTAATGGCAGGTGGGAACGGCCCTCTAATGTCATAAATAGGTGCCTAGGACTGACAACTTTGAAAAATCATAACTAATTTTATATTACTCGAAAAATTATGAAAACACTTGTATTGGATGCCGTATACAATCATCTTTCTCTGAAAAAATAAATAAAAAATCTTACAGTCTGTAGAAGCCTACAAAAAAGATAAAATAAACTGAAAATGGTCGCTTTAGTCTGGACTCCTTCTCAACTAAAGAAATGTACGGTTGGATCAATCTGCGTGACTGTCTGCAGCCATGTTTGTGTGTTGGGAAGGTGAAAGTTCTTAACTCAAATTGACATGAAGTATTGCTAATTAGAATTTAGATGAAACAAAAGAATGACATTTCATTAATTAGAAGTATGGAATATTTATTATCTGTACTCATTGGGGTCAGATATAGCAAATGCGTGCAATAGGTCATAAGTTCAAAAGTTATGGAGGCAAATAAGAATGAAACATGTGTAAAATGCTATAGTGGCATGTTGGGGTCCTCCATTATCAAGAATTCACTTCTCATGCTGAGTAGAATTGCAACATTTTGCATACAGATTTTATCATTTTCAATCAATAAAATACATAGATGAAATATTGTACTAGAGATCATATGAAAAGAGATGTGTAAAAGTAACATGTATTGATTTGTGTAGATATATTTGTGATTATACGCTTTGTTGAATGTAACTATACAAATGAACTTTTTCTCAATATCTAAGTTTAACTATCACCAATGAAGTTACTTTGCCAAAAATGGTTCAATTCATAAATCAATTGGTGTATTCTTTATTTTTAGAAGAATCTTGAAAGTCATCTGATCCATAGGCCAATTTTGAGTGTCAACCTCCAAGTTCTAAAATTAAATTAAACACTTAATAGTTTTTGGATATCTTTTGTATATTAAGTGGGTTTCTTCTTACAAAAACTACAAGAAATCCATTATGCATTTAGCAACACTTTTCAAGAGCATGTCTAATTCAAAGTTGGGCAAGTTTCCCATTTTGTCAAGGAAATTCCCATTGCCCTCTTTATTATAGTAAACTAGGGCTATTTACTACTAAGTAGCATTTCTATTCAATTTCTTCAAAGGCATTTCTCATCCAATTAAAAGCTTCTAAAAAGTTGGTGATGGACATTGTTGAATTTATAAGCCAAGAAGTTCCTAAATATGAAATGTTGGAGGTTTCTTTTACATGACTTATAAACTATATATGCTTCATATAATAAATAATTCAATTGAACCGAATGTCCCAAAACTTCCTTTGTTAGGAATTGCACTATATTTAAAGTCAAAAGTATTGTGTTTATATTATACAATATGGATCACTTCACAATAATAGCAAAAGGTATACTAAGTCTAAATTTACAAAAATAGAAATCATACTTATAGTGAATTTTTAAAGTGTAGTTGGTCTACATTGATTGAACATTAATCTATTAATAATAGATTACTTCTCTTTCAATGGTACAAAGATCTTCTAGAAATTATGATTAAGATTATTTGTTTATATACAAAATTCAAAAAACTTATAAATATATAGTATTATAGTAAATTAGATTTGACTAAAATCCTTGGATATAAAAGGGCTACCTTCGTCTAGGGATAAGTACTTCAATTTATGTATTCAACTTTTAAAGATGGGTGTTTTTTTTTTGTTATAGTTAAGTACAAAATTGTATAATTATTCACAATTATTGATGACTATTTTTAGTGACCATTACAAAAGATTAGGACTTGTGAGCAAAGTTTCATGATACATTTTAATCTTCCAAATGCATCTTCTTTTTTATTTTTTTATTTTTTTATTTTTATCAATTTTCACTTTTAATCAATGTAGGTTTGATCATAGACTAGAGTTGAAAGTATAAAGTAATAGATTTCTCCCTTCTGATAATCAAAGGTGAATAATTGAATGACTTACTGCTAAACTTTAATTGCATTCTAAAGCTCTAAAGCTCTAATTAAAGTTATGCAGGCAAATAAGAATGGAACATGTGTAAAAAGCAATAGTGGCAAGTTGTGGTCTACCAAATTCAAAAATTCATTTTTCATGTCAAATAGATTTGTGGCCGGTAGATGTAAGAACAATATCATTCTAACATTGTTGTAGGGGGCTTTAGTTTTTTCAATCAATAAACAAGAATAGATTAAAAATTGTACTAGAGATCATATAAAATGAGGGGTGCAAAAGTAACATGCACTTATTTGTGAAGAGATAATTGCAATTAGGTGAATGTGGCTATACAAATAGCTATTCTCTTATAGGCTAGATTTAACTCTAGGTGATTACAAAAAAGATTGGTCTTGTTTTGTTTTACATTTGTAGTGATGAAGTTGTCATCCACTTTAATTTTTGAAGCATGTCCCTGATGAACTTGAATTTTTTATTGGAGATGGTTGTCTTAAATGTAATTAAGACGCTTGAAATTGAAATAAAAACCTTTTCAATTCTTTCCAAATGGTTAAGTTTCATCTTTCAAATTTTTTATCCAAGAATGTGTACATCCTACAATATGCAATCTTCTATAATATATTGAAAAAGTAGGTTGTGAATATACATTTAAAAATTCAAAAAAATATATATCATATTTATGCTTGAAAGAGTAATCAATAGAAAGAAGTTAAATGTGATTAAGTCCACAAAATTGTTAAGAATTTAGTTATAGAATTGAAAGAATTAAATCTCATTGGTTATAATGTTGTAAAAAAACCCTACAATTTGCGTTTTATTTTTTTCAAAAATTTCAAAAATTGAATTCACAAAAGTACTTCAAATTTTAAGATAGAGATTCCATAGCCACCTCCAAACTAAAAAGTGTCATATCCACCAAGTTAATCAAATTAGAATGATTCATAGTTTGTTTTTTCCTATATATATAAATTTTAAAAAATAATTCAATTTTTCATTCTTTAGAAAGTTTTTTTTCTAAACTTCCGAGATTGATATGCCATTCAATGTCTTTTTACCTAAAGTATGTACTCTAAAGAGTTATGAAAATTGTTGCTCCTTAACCCTCTAATGACCAAGAAGCTCAAATTGGGTCTCATGCATACAATGTTCTTCATTCAAGCTAATGATATAATATAAAAAAATTTATTTATATTATACTTTCTACTATATGATCAATCAAAGTCTACAACTTAAAATCATGAATTCTTAATACATAAAGGGTTAAGGTACTCCTCAACCACATAAGAAACCAAACACATGTCGGTTATGTAAATATTTCAAATCCAAAAATGAAAAATAATTTTGTTTGTAAAGAGTTGATTGAAAACACCATGTTGTGAAAAAAAATGCTACTTGATTCATTTTGGATTCACCTTCCGTCAGTTCAAGCCTACCGTACTGTACATGGCCCTTTGCTAGAAAAATATTTTAATCTCGGAAGATCATATAATTCTAAAAAAAATCTGATTTAATTTTAAATTCAAATTTTATTGTGAACTTGAGTCAGGAAGTAGACTCATGGCGTAGCTAGGCCCAGACCGTGTGGATTTGGAAACGTCTTTGAATTCATCTCTAACTTAACTTACATATCGCTGCATCGCAGGCACTCAGGGATGGCAGCGTCGAGTGAATTTTATTTGTGACTGAACTTGATTATCTACCGATAAAAATCTAATGATTCTTCACAAATCATTTACAAGGGGGCAGGCTAAGAGCAGGCTAGCTAGCCACAGTAGCTAGCTGGACTCGGAGCTTGCATACAAATGAAGAAGGTGAGGCCGGAGAGGATCGAAGAGCACGCATGCACTCATCTGCCTGAGTGACCAGTCCCAAATTGAAGCCCCAGGCAGGGCGTCTCTTTAATTTCGAAGCTGTTTCTTTCGTCAGCCGAGGATCGATTCATTTCGCAATTTCGTGTATAGACAGCCCCTCTCACCTGGCCGAGCTTAATTGTCAACGGGACCACGAGGGGAGGGCAAGGGAGGGGTGGAATTGAAAAGCTTTTGTTCTTAACTTAAATAAGGAAGGAAGAGCAGGCTATGGGTAGCTACAGTAGCTAGCTGGACTCGGAGCTTGCATACCAATGAAGAAGGTGAGGTCGGAGTCAGAGGAAGAGCTCGTCTCGATCGCACTCATCTGCCTGGTCTCAACTGCCAAGTTGAGCTCCGATCTAGGGCGTCTCTTTAATTTCGAAGCTGTTTCTTTCGTCAGCCGAGGATCTATTCATTTCGCAATTTCGTGTATAGACAGCCCCTCTGACCTGGCCGAACTTGTCAACGGGACCACGAGGGGAGGGCAAGGGAGGGGTGGAATTGAAAAGCATTTGTTCTTAACTTACATAAGGAAGGAAGAGCAGGCTATAGCTAGCTACAGTAGCTAGCTAGCTGGACTCGGAGCTTGCATACCAATGAAGAAGGTGAGGGGAAGAAGAGCCCCAAGTTCAGCTCGGATTCCGCTCAGGGCGTCTCTTCCGAAACTGTTTCTTACGTCAGCCGAGGATCGATTCATTTCGCAATTTCGTGTACTGTACAGACAACCCGGCGTCTCTGATCTGGTCGAACTTGTCAACGGGACCAGGAGGGGAGGGCAAGGGAGGGGTGATACAATATACATATTTTTGTTCTTGGACTGTATATATGTAGTGTTATTATAGTCTACTGTAGTTAATAGCTGTCGAGAGGGGGTTGGATCGAGAGCAGGAAAGGAAGCACGTGTGGCGCGTTTCAACATCATCTGTACGTCCGCCTGGATTTCTTCGTAAGCAAGGAATCAAAGTTTGGAACAATCTGCGTGTCGGCAGCCATGTTTGCGTGCTGGGGAGGTGCAAAGTACGAATCGGCCGTTTCATTATTGGATGAAAAATTACTTGCCGTGTACAACTCAATTCAATACAACTTATCAGAAAAATATTGAAATTTCAACCAAGCGTCAAAATTTTGCCTTTGTCGGGAAATTCAATATATTTAAAGTCAAAATTGTTGCATTCACATTATACCCACCCTTTTGGATCACTTCACATTTGGATAGCAAATCATACCAATTCCAAGTTAACAAAAATAGAAATAATAAATGTTATTGGTGCATTTTGAAAATAGGATTTGTCTAAATTATTGTGACAATGATTTGTATAGAAATTAGAAGAAATTTGGGGGCAAGGGAAGGTTGTTTTGGGCCTATTCTACTTATTGTTCTCTTGGCAATAAAAAAACGTGGCACTATTAGAAAAAAAAATACAAATGATGTAGCAAGGCCTTGGCCACATAGGACTGCTATTGTATCACTGTAGCAATACAGTTTGCTTGTCCCCACTGCACGATAACTCACGGTCTTCTATACGCCTTAAATTTCATCTAATGATTACTTCACTTCTAACTATACAAAGTTAGTTTTTTTAATAATCATGATTAAGATTGTTAGCTTAGATACAATCTTTAAACTTTTTTAAAGAAGTATTAATATTGTATTATAACACATCTGGATTTGTCTAAAACACTTAGGTATAAAAGAAATAATCCTTCTATTGAGGTAAATATATATTTTTCATTCAATAACTAAAGATAAATGGATTTGTTGTCTTGGTTGAAGTGAACAATTCTATATACACATTTTTTCAACACCATAGCTAATGACCTTTATAAAGGATTATACTTTACAGCCTATCATTTTCTCTAGTTTGAATTGAAAAATAATATTTCTAAAAATAGATGCCAATTTTGGCTAAGAATAGATGTCAAATTTTTTATTCATATATTGTTTCAAAATTGGAGTATACAAAGTAAAGGACGTGGAACAATCTATAAGACAAGGCTACAAATACCATTGTGACTTTTACCTTGCTTATACCAAAATAATACTACATGCAATTGCAATGCCAAACTATATTAGATTGACCTATTAGGCATTTCCACTATACAATATCAACAACCCTTACCAAAAGTATCCACCAAAGACCATAAAATACAATTGATAGAATTCACATTCTAGAATGATAGATTTTCACTAGAAGCAATAAATTCCAAAACAAATAAATACCAACCATAAGTATAAAGCCTATAGAAGGGCCTATACACAATCAAATGAAACACATAATCACTTATTGCCATTATTGTAGGTGTGAGAAACTATATACATCTTATCGATGACAATACTAAAAGATATACTATCCATACCTCAAAAGACAATAAATCTTATACATGCCATATTTAACTATACAAGGTTTAGAATTTGAGAAATGCGCAAATTCTCCAATGCCTTGATTTAGGCAATAGATGGAGAGATCTTGAAGTACAATTGGAGAATTCATGCTTTTGAATGTACACAAGTATTGTGAGGAGTCTAGTTCCAACGCTTAGGAATTTGGCTATGAGAAATATCAAGATATCCCACACATTAGAGAAAATTTGAGGGTTGTAAAGGGCCGTTTCGAGCTTGTTCCCATCATTGTTGCCTTGCAACAAAGGTGTATGGCCAGTTGTTAGAATTTTTTTTTTTAGAATATGTGTTGACTTCACTTAGTACACATATGACTCCATTATGTGATTTTCTAACATAATGAATGATGTTTTACAAAATTAATCAATTTTATCATTGGACTATGGTGTGAGATTCATACCTAAAATCATTCATTCGATAATATATTTACAACTTAAGACTTACAAGATGATCTACATTGTTCAAGAGATGTAATACTAAGAGATTTTAATAGAAATACACAAAAGTGAATCTTTGAATGAAGATTAAATATAAAGAATTTTGGCTTATAACCATCTTAATCCCTAATTGCCTGAGGCAACAAAATTTGGTGTTTGCAAAACTTTGAAGTTAAATCAAACCTAACCAAGTTTTTATTTTTAATAGTTTATATTTTTGAAAAGTTTTTCTTGAAGTCTAGTTTTAGTATGAAAAATCCGATCTTGAAAATATATTATAGTAATTTTTCTATTCAAAATTATGTGCAAGGTACCCATTGCAATCTTGACTTCCTATAGTATTGTGAGCTCTTGGAATTGAGCCTCAAATACATTGGATCTTGGAGAAAAAATCAAATTCAAAATTCATTCAAAAAAATTGTAAAGTAGATTTTTAAAAGACATAAATTGATTGGGGTTATAAATGTTAGGCCCTTTAACTTCACATTTTTTAATCACCAACTTTTTAGATTTGACTTTTGAAAAGACGATTGAAAGACTTATCATCATTTTTGCAATTTTAACACACTCATGGTCAAACATTATAATCTTTCACTCCATAAGTGATATTGTTGTGTTTTCTTTTCCTATGAGATTTCTAGTATGTTAAGTTTGAATTTATATGCTTACAATTTTTTTTAAATTGATACAATTCATCAAAATGTTGACATTTTATTCAATTTAGAGCAAATTCCAAGAAGCTCAAAATAAACCTAGGGCATTTAGGGGTTTAAAATATTCCAATTTTTAATACTAACTGCATGCTTGGCTCAGTTCTACGGCAAGTACGACAGTTCATCATAACTTAGTAGCCTATTCACTAAAATTGCATCATGGCAACGGATCTCCTTTGATTTTGTAAAATAGAAATAAATGTGTCAAAAAAAAACCTTGTGACTTTAAATAGATTTTCATTGCACAATGTTAGAAAAAATAAATCCGTTGAATCTATAGATTGAAGTTTGTCCCTTTTAGAATTTATTTACACGATATTCAAATGTACAATTTCAGCAATTCACTTGAGTTTAGCACTTGCATCTATATACATGATTTAAAAAAAATCAAAACCCATAGATAAATAAACATGGGCATTGAAGAATGACTTTGATGCATCCTTTAGTTCATGAACAACTCACTTAAAGTTAAGGGTGTTTCCAAGCAACAACAGTTCTTAATTTATTATGTCACATACAATATGACAGACTTTTGATCTGCTATAACTTTTGAAGCATAAAACTCATAAACTTTTGGAGATGGATCCATTGCAATTATATTTGTTATTTTTTTTTTAATTTAAGAATTATTTTATATTTTATAGTCTATTTTCTAGTTTGTCATTTATTCAATTTTAGTTTTTTTTAATACTAATGAGTATTCAAAATTAATGGTCTAAAGCTAAATATTTATTCATTTATTTTCATAGTAGATGGGCATGTACATTCCTACCAAAGATAATCTAAAATAGATTTTTTTTTGTCCTTTCAATTTGTGCAAATAGGGCTCTGTAGCTCATGCACTTCTAAACATTGAAGATGGTTTCAAGCTGATTCATTAAGTGAAATCTCTTTACCATCAAATGTTCACAAATGTGTAACTTTTAGTTTCATTGAAAATTATTTTTTCTATTTCGAACAAATGAAAATGTCAAAATATCTATTTTCTTTATATTTTGTACATTTTAAGCTCTTCTACTTAGAGAATTTTCTATACTTTTTCTTCCTTAAATGTGTATAAGGTGGTCATAATTATTTTCACTCTTTTAATAAACATTAATTTTTTGAAGATTATTAGGAAAGAAAACCTCCATAAAAACTGCCAAAATTATAGTACAATACCAACTATTCATCCTTGAAATCATTTAAAATTCAATTAGTGCAAGAGCTTAAATAGTGTGATATTTTATTGCACTAACTAGATGAATTATGGATGAACGCAATCTAATTAGTGCTAAACCAAAGCGAGGTATGGCAACTTCTAAGGTAGCTTGAGAAGAGTTAGAAAGTCAATAGCAATAAAATGATCATAAAAATTGGACACTTCCTTAGAATGCAATTAAATTTGGTTTGTGTATACTTGGATAGCTGATCTACAATGTGGCAAAGTTTCAAGTTGTTTGGAGCTATTGTTCAAAAGTCATGCTAAACCAAAGCTAGGTATGACAATTATAGGATTATTATGAGAATTGTAGGATAGGGATTGGAGAAATAAAGAGTCTGAGGGTAAGTTTAATATGATTTAGGATTTTTATAGGTATCTAAAAATATATGTAAAGCATTTCCATCGCAAGAGCCCTGTGATATTCCAAACCTAATAGCAAATTTTTGTCACAACGCAACCATTTTATTATTCTAACCACGTTAAGCACCTGGTTAAAAAGCACCAAATGAATATGGATGAGAAAACTGTTTCTTCCCGATATCGAGGGAAACTCATAAAGAAATAAGGAAAGAGCTCACAGGGTTAAATTTAATACAGGTGTTCAAGTAGTAGCATTTCCTTTAGCTCTTCCATCAAGCCTGGGATGATTGGGATCCCACTCAGGCCCAATATAAAACTAAGTCATCCACAATGCGCTGCACATTGTTGGTACGAGTTCATTCTTATTGAGCAATTCCTAGTTCAAGTCCCTCTGTTTGAAACCCATTGGGGATTCAAGAGCTCCCAGTATCATCTCCATAGGCACACCCCATCTGGGTCGCTTTCCTAAATCCCTTCTTGTCGGATCCAGGTGCACAGTTTTGAAGTCGCTGCATCATTGTCCTCTATGACAGCCGCTTGCGGAGCAGCAGCAGCATCCTCAGCTTGATCCCAAGAAAACACAGTCGGCATATTCGCCATATTCGGCATATTCGCTCACTGCTCTGAAGTTCCCAAGCTCACTGTTTTCAAAGAGACCCATGTGCCCGCCCGGCGACTTGCCTCTGCTAAAAAACATGAGGCCCAATTCAGGGTTACAGTTCGACCTCCACAACTACTTTCCAAGAGTTATCAGGATGATCACCCATTTCCAATCACTTAAGCAATTTAATCTATTTGTGGCATTGGGGGAGGTTGAAGAGAAAATTTCCCCGTGTAGAGAAATAGATTGAAGAAGTATTGCATAATGTCTGACAATTTTTCCCTCAAAAGTAAAATTATTATAAATTTTTTTCATGAAGATTCTATTTGTCCCATTCTTGATTTGTATGCAAACCAATTTCCAACCATAGACTGGTTACAAAAACGATGTAGGTGATCATTGTGGCTTTCAATATACATGTTGTGATCATTTTATGCTTTCAATGTATACCTCCCGAACATTTTTGTTGCTCTTGTTGTACCTAAACTATCACCTACAGCACAACCGATCGGAAATTCAGCAGTCTAAGTTGTAAAAATGGGATGCTGGTCGGAAATGGGTCGGCTCCTTTACAAGATTTCCTACATTTGTGTGGCAGATTAGGGCTTACAAACAGAACGATTGTGATTCATTAATCCCTAAATGATGGACCTATAACCACTAATTTCAGGCCTTAGTGCCTATCACTCAATTTGCTGCCATTTTGCAACTACATGTGTATGAAAACTAGATATATATTTATTTTTCAGAGATGAAATAACATGTCTTCTTTACTTCAAAAAAAAATATTAGATTTTTTTGTGGAAAATTGATTTTTTGGAGAATTTCTCAAGAAAAAGTGAAGAAAAATCACATCAAATAGAAAATTATTTCAAAAAATCTGAAAATTTCACCATGAGTGTATATTACAATGCCAAACATCATGGTGTAAACTCAATTTCCGTGTCATTCTATAATTAGAAAATAATAGACATTGAAAATACACCCAAAGTTCAAATTGCAATAAAATATTCAATATTAGAATTTTATTTTCAAAATTCAAAGTGGAGAAGAAACTTGAGTAGAGGACCTTCATTTTATTAGTTGAGCTCAAACTCAAAAAATATAATTTTTGTGGAGAAATTTCAGTTTTTGAGCAAGGAACAACAACTTCCCATAATACACTAAAATAGCATATTTTGTGATCCGACATAGACATCACCAACACATTTCACCTTTCCCTTCCACTAAAGAATCAATTAATGGAATAGATAGATCAGATAATAATAATAGATAGAAAACGGAGTGGTCTAAATCTGTTTCAGGGTTTCCGAATCCGTCTAAAGAAAAGTCAACAATCACTTGGCCAAGCCTGTGACTATCATCTCTGTGAGAAATGAGTTCTGCACTCACATATTCTTGATCTGAATTGAGCATTGGCGGAATCAAAAAACTCTGGTTGAAACCCAGTTCGCTGTGCATTTGAGATGAAGAATGCAAGATGATGATGTTTGTAAGACCAAGGTAAGAAGGCATTAAAACTATTCAAAAGGACCCTTGGTCATGTTTTCTAAAGTCAATCTACACGCAACTAACCTAACAGCCTCATCAGCCTCCATTTCTAATTTCCTAGAATGATGATCAAAGTCAGATAAGTTAAGGTAACTACCCGTAAATGCGTCCAGAAAAACAATTGAGCACTATTCCTATTTGTTGAATGTTGTTGGAAGCCCAAAGAGGATTTTAGATTTTAGATTCTAATCTTATGCACGTTTAGAACACCATATGAATATCAAACTCCAAATTTTCAAAGTGCTAAAAATAGGTGTACCTAAAAACAATATTGGATTGTCATTAATAGAGGGTTTACATTTTAGGCAAGAATTTGTAGGGATTAGTTTTAGAATGGGGTTACAATTAGGTGCAGTTACCTTAGTAAGCCCTACAATAATAACAAGAACTCACTCTAATTTGGAAATTATGCAATTTTCAAGGAGCACTAATGTCATAATTTGCATTACTTTGGATAAAATCCATCTACAATATTTTTGTCCAACCTTCATCCACAACCATTTTATTTTCATCAATTCTTGTTCAAATGTTCAACTAATTAGATGACATTTTAAATGACATTTTAAAGAGGTTATTAGATTAAGATACAGAGTTCTACTGTAATTAGGGCAACACTCCCCTTCCAAGGCTGGAAATCCTGTAAACATCAGATCCTCCAGGTCGAAAAAGACCTCATGTCGTGTTCTAACAACTACAGAAGCATCTACAATTGAATGTTGCCAAGTTGCTGGAAGGATTTTGAACGGCACGCCTTTCGGAGTTTTGAAAGATTGGTTTGTTCTCAGTCAGGACTATTCTTGAAGAGTTTCTGGATTCTATTTCACTTGAATGTGGAGAGAATTGATTTGTACAAGCGACGTGATGCCAAGTTCCAATCTTCCATCGTCCACTCTGCCTTCACTTTCACTCCAGGATCAATTTAAATCACTCCAGTAGAATCTCTCTAAACTAATACAGCAATCAATATTTCCTTAAAGAGGTTATTAGATTAAGATACAGAGGTTCTACTGTAATTAGAAGACATAGTTTTTGGTTTTGATGAGCGGGTTAATAATTGAGTCGTGAAGTTCCACCAGCACCTATTAACTCTTTCATTTCATTGCAGGATCACCTGCAAAGTTAATACATACCGACAGAGACAGAGTATGTATCCTGAAGGCAGTTTCAGGCCATATAAATTCAACAGACTAATTTCAGCCGGAGGAAATTTAACAATCAAAGTGGACAATCATGTAACCGTCTTTTCTGTTCGAAGTGAGCGCTGCAATCAATTGTCTTCCATATCGGAATCAAGAAACTGGAAGAATTATATTTGGTGCTCTTCCAAGTCTTCGAGAAGGATCAGATTCCTCTACCGAAGTAGCTAAACCGAATTCATTGAGCGCTAGAGATCAATTGAATGAGAAGATTGCATTCAGAGGAATGGTCTCCAATACGAGGATACTAAAAATCGTGGCGGACCTGATCCCGTCTCTGATACTAACCCTAGCTAGAAGTCACAGTGAGTCCAATACACGGGGGAATTTACTAGCAAGCGGGGTGAAGCATGACTTGGCTATACGAATGTAGACATTCATCAAAAGAAAAACTTGTTGCCTACTACCGCTACTAGTGGCGGTAGACTGACCACTTTGAAATTGCATCAGAAACTCATACAGTGTCATGAAAATCTAATCTCAATGGATGTAGCTCTTGTACACAGAGCGATCCCTTCACTACTCTATTCACATCCGTCAAGAAAAATAAATTCCTGCATATATTCAAAAGTGCCGCTAGTGATTGTGTCCTTTACCGTTATATACATCATCATGCTGAAAGCTTTGCTGCTCCACCAAAGCATACGCAATCTCATCTTGAAACCGGCTTGGACTGGGCGATCTCGAATGCATCGGAGCAGGCGGTGACCGAATGAAGGAGTCCAGCCACATGCTTCCACTCTCGCAAGCACTGAGATTCACAACGTTGGGTGGTGCTTCCAGCGTAGACCCTTTCGCCCAATCCCATCCTTGCTCTACATTCTGCATGGAGTTTAGGGTTTCCAAATTGGTCTGCACCGCAGTTGTGGAGATGTCGCAGGTTGTATCGAGGAGCACCCACGGTTGGGGTTGCGAGACGGCGTCGTCCACTTCATCGGGACCACTGCAACTGAACGGCCATGAAATCTCTGGAAGGGAACGCAATTGACCTGAAGGGCAGCGTCTCGGTGATTCTGGAATTTGAAGCGAATTAGAATGAGTGGAGTGGAGTGGGGAAGTAGCAGCTACGGCTGCCAGCAATAATTTCGCCTCTTCCTTCACAAATTTGACCTTGTCTTTCTCGTCCAGTCCTGGCGGTGCAGTGGGCCTCGTGGAAAGAAATTGCAGAGAAGTGTCAGCGAAATTAAGCAGCTCTGGCCTACCGTAGTGGTGGAAGGTGGCATCCACGGCGCGCGCAGCTTCTGCTTCTGATTTGAAGTTTCCGAAATCTTGCTTGGTCTTGTGTTTGGGCGGCTTCATCTCCGCTACCCACGTCCTGCGGTCGGGTCGGTGCCGGACTCCTTTGAATCTTCTTGCGTGGGGAAGGGGATTCCGTCGGGACGTGTCTTCTACGACTGGTGAGTATGACACTTGCAAGAATTGGTTGAATGCTGTTCGCCGTCGGTTTTCTGAGGGGGGAGTGGGGAGGGTTCTCCAGCTGCAAAGGTCTACCACGTCCACTTGCACTTGCCAAAACACGATGCGATCACCCTTTCGGGGGCATGCCCAAACTATGAAGTCATGTAGGTCATGTAGACAGAAAACGAAAGGAGATGGATCTTGTAAATCAGATGGAGAGAACGCTGTCGTGTCGTTTCTTATTCCGAGTCCAACACGGCCAGGTACTGTAGTCTCGCGTTCTAGACAGGACATTCGCAAGGAATAGCGATGGAAGGAGGAAAGGTGTCTTCCCTGCGTCCTGGAGTTGATGGATGCTGATAAGGCGCTTCCAGTAAGAGTCGTAGTTGCGTTGCCGTGATCACTTTGAGATATTACACTTGAAAGGAGTGGGACCGTCGCAGCCTGCTGATGGAGATGGTGCAAGACCTGCGCATCTCCCAGATCATCGTCTGGGTCAGCTTGCCAATTCAGTGCCTCTCGCTTCGGCATCGAAACGTCAAAGTTCCCTGAGCCATGAAACGCTGAATGCGATTGTCTCCAAATCTCTGAATCAGGGAATGGAATCGTGGCGTAGGCGCTGACCCTATGGATTTGTAAACGTCTTCGACCTCCTGTTGCGCGGTCAAGTCGTCTCTGCACCTCAGGGATGCAATCTAGTGCCAAGCGTGCAGTGTTGATGGCCATAGCCATGGCCATTAAGGAGAGGTAGCTAGAGATGGAAGTGAGGGTGCACTCACTGCAGGGACACTACAACCTGGCAAATAATCTTTGCAGTGGTCTGCCAAGCCACAGATACTACAAGTCCAGAAGGAGTCGAGTGAGCAAGACTGAGCATGCGCAGACAGGGAGCTTGCATACAAATGAGGAAGGTGAGGAGAGGAAGAGCACGCACTCATCTGCTTGGTACCAAATTTAATCCCCAAGGCGTCTCTTTCAAAGCTGTCACACCATCCGAGGACGAATTCGCAATTTCGCCTTCTCTTGCAGTCCTTGGCATCGGGACCAGGAGGGGCGGGGAGGGGGTTGAAAAGCATTTGCTCTTGTACTGGAGAGTCATTAACTTACAGTCTACTGTCGGGAGGGAGGGGGAGGAGGGCACGAGGCAGGAGGAGGGCAGGAGGGAGGGGAAGGGGGAGGGGAGGGAAAGGAGGGGGATTCTTTTTTGTTATTTTTTTTCTTTCTAGTGCCAGATAAAAAGGATTTGGCTCAAAATTGGCTGCTCAACGTGAAGGTTTTTTTTTTTTGCCAGAAAACTTCTAATTTAAAAAAATCTTGGATGAAATCTTCAAAGTGTGAATGAAAATAGAATTGTGTATTTGTATTTGTGCTAATGTGATATTCTCTATCCAATATGTGGATGAATGTTGAAATTTGGATTACCACTAGAACATTTTATATCACCACTTTGGCACCTCATAAAAAATGAATGAATAGCCATGAATTCAACATCATTAGACTCAACTTCTTGAAGAAGGAATCTAAGGTTGGATCATTCTACATATTGGCAGCTATGTGTATGTACTAACAAGGTTAAAGAATTTTTCAAAGGGTTTATATTTCTTTGTATAGTTCATATGAGATGGCAAGGTTTGAATTGAATGAATTTGTGACATTTTTGCGCAAGTGATTTTATAGATAAATATGTCTCTAGCCACCTCTTGATTATTATGTATACTTACATATACAAATATAGAGAAAGAGAGGGACACACATACATGAGTATGTATATATATATATATATATATATATATATATACATAAATGTATTTTGTAAATTTATAGGGGTATACTAATAACTTATTGAGATTTAAATATGTACATTCTTTAATTTATGTTATTTTTTTTGGAATTCTTTTATATTTCATTGCTATTTTATATTAGAATTGTCATGTATTTGATTTTAAATATGTTTATTTTACTTGTACATATAGGATATCTATACCTAGAAGGTGCAAGTTTGCCTAAAATATACAATTACTTGATTTAAGGTTCAATTTTATAAAATCAAGATTTTGAAATTAATACCTTGGAAGTGTACAAAAACTCATACAAAAAAATTTTAAAAATCAAAATGAATGAAATTGAATGTATTTAGGCATCCTAATACTAAAAAGGATGAATGAAAATAAAGTGCTTGGTCAATCTAGGGTTAAGGGGATGTCTTAGGTATAGGTATATTACTTAGCTAAACTTGAATGAGTGAATTGTAAAAATCATACAATTGAATAATGTACAAGTAAGTTATAAGGGGATAAATTTCAATTAATAGATTTCCTAAATACATGACCTAATTTCAATGTCTTTTTCTATAACATTGTTGCAAGGAAAATCTACTTAATGTCTAGATGTATTCAAATTAATATTTTTTTTTTCTTGGTTCAAAATCAAAAGAAATCCATTGCACATGCCTTAGGGTGCTTTTAGGGAACATGCTACTATGAAGTACTTTACTATAAATCTAATGAAAATATAAAAGTCAATACTCCCTTAATGAATCTAAAAAGATATGAAAAAAAATAAAAAGGCATATTTTGATTATTTTGCTTGGAGATTAAATACTAACCTTTATATAAATCCAACATAGCAAATTTCATTAAACTACCAATATTCTATGTGCCATTTTTACATCTTAACATTTAGGACAAGAATACATTGCTAACATTTAGGTCAGTTTTAGATTTCAAAAATCTAGGATTCATATAGATGTTAGATATCTAGGAGGTTTGTAGATTTCAAAAGTTTAACACTGGTATAGTTTCTTGTATAGAAAAACAATTTAGATTGTGTGATATGAACTGTTGAAAGTGCCAAATTATCGGAATACTACCATTCATACTAATGAAATTGGCCATCAATCAACTATCAACTTATAAAGGTTGTTGCCTTTTTGAGCACTTTTTGTTTTTTTAAACGATTTTACTATTCAATGCAAAACAAATGAAATTGTGGTTTTTCACTTCTATATTCCAAGCTAAGATAACTATGGATAAAAATTGATCTAAGAATGCAATGCAAAGTATCCAATAGTTGTCTAATTATGCATAAAATTCAATATCTAAAGAAAAAGCTAGATAATGGTTCCATCCTTCATTTTTTCTTACAACTTAATTGAAGCTATAATAAAAGTCAATCATAGAAATATTGAAATGGAAAAAAATGGAATTTATATTTTTGATAAATTTTGGAAGTCAGATCTTCCAATTGATTTGAATTTTGAAATAAAACAATACATATTTTCCCAAATTTTGATTATAGAGATCATTTATAATCTTGACACTTAACAATTTTTTATTTAAATTTGAAAAAGAAATGGAACTTGTATTGTACAGCTCATTTTATTTTGTCCACCCCCATTTCTTTGAGTACTAATTTATCATCCTTTTTACATTTAATCTACCTCTGAAATATGAACTATGGCATCATGAATACAATGACCAATGCTTCTTTACCAAGTACATATTTGTTTAAAAGATTTTTAACCCTTGGAGCGCTCTAACGTCTAATTTCTGGATGAAGAACAAATTGAATTTCAATTTTCTATCGCAATACTATTTGGATGAAAGTCATTTGATTTGTAGAGATACTTTATCAAGTTATTATCTCATTCAATTGTTGGATTTGGTATTTGTAGAGTTCATAATTTTCTAAAATTACAAATGTGGAAGTATCAAGCCAAAAATTGCATTGATTTTAGTTCAAAATTGGTTTTGCAAAAGTGAGGTCATAGATTTAAAGAACACAAAAATTTCAAAAAACCACTATATCATAAGAACCTCATTTCAAATTCGTTTCAACAAGTTTCACTCAAAAAATAATAATATTTTGCCTACAATTGAATTTAGAAGGAATTTTGAAATTTTCATTTTAAAATTTATAAAAAAAATATTGGTGATAGCAATAGTGAATTTAATTGTATGTATTGAATCTACTACTCTTATTCCAAAATATTCTTCCTATCACTGATGAAGGTACTTTTGCTAAAAATGATTTGATTTTGGACCAATGTAGGTGAATTTTGCATTTCTACACTACTCTTAAAAGCCATCAAGTAGCCATTTGGGGGGCTTAGCTGCAAATGTGAAGTGCCATGGGCAACCTTTTGGCTTTGGTATCTATGATTTGCCAACGTAAGACACCTCAATCTATAATTTCTGTCATTTTGGTAGCATTTGAAAGTGATATATTTTTACTATTCAATGTTTGAATTTGAGTTTTCTTGCACCTACTCAAAATATTTTGGGATGTACTTCCAATGATAAAAATTTCAAGTTTTAATTGTATATGAGTCAAAAGTTAGAAATAAATTTGGAGGGCCAATGTATAGGTTGGATAGAGGATGCTCCCACGCTCTAATCTAAACTCACTACAACAACAATACTAGCTACAACTTGGCCTCAAACGATCACATGGTCTTGATCTTAGTTAATGCCACCGATCCTACAATTGCAAAACAAATAAAGTAAGGGAAAGGGCCAAGACTACAAACACAAACAGAGAGCTATTGTAGTTTGTTTGCTTACAAATTGAGCCTTGGGATGTCCTTCTGGGTTTAAAAGCTGAGGATGAACTTTGTGATTTCTTGTATAGTAGTCAGCTCTTATACCGCCCATCCTCTTCAAATCACCTCTATAATTAAGTGTTAAATGGACACAATGTGGTCTTACAATGGATATGTAGTAGACTCTTTATGAGCTGAAGTTAATATGAGAGCAACTTAAAGTGTATCAAAAATCACTTTAAGGTTTAATGTAGATGGTTAAAGCATGTAGTCGATTAATGTTTACATATAGTCATAGATTTGCATTTATATATTTAAATATGATGTTAATAAGCCAATTACTTTTTTTGAAGAATGCTAAATTTGAAAATTGATTGAAAACAAGCATGATTGCTTAAAAAACCCTTGCTTGTTACTTATTGGAAATTCCCTTGTTAATTCTTGGTTTCTTCATCTCTCTTTATAGTTGACTTTGTGCTGATTTTGTTAGACCTAGGGGCCGTTTTCACATGTCATTAAGATGGCATTAACTCAGCTGTAAATTGTTGTGTGTTTCGACCTCACTGATTACTTATCTACCAAACCTACATGGCAACCAAGGTGGCATCGTCTTAAGAACACTCTTAAATTCATTAACCACTTTGATACTGCCGATCCACCACAACAAAAACACTCCGTAATAAAAACTTGGATAACTTCAAAGAATGAAGATTTCAACAACTGCTGGCCGTTCTTATCAATATGATATGCTTGACGGACCATTACATAAGATTGGCGGTTGCCCACAACAAAAATTATGGGGGTCCAACTAAAAAAAACCCCTTAAATTTGGCACTTCTAGCCATCACTTCACACCAATTTAAATGTCCTTGCTGAAGTGATTTAAGGAGACAGTCTACAAGCAATCTATTTATATAAGTAGGGGGATGGGAGGTGAAGCAAGCCATGTGGAATATTTGAATTAAAATTAGTAGGAGCTCAACCGCTCATACCTAATCAAGTCAAACGTAGGAATTGTGTTCATTGTAGAACTCTAGACCTCATAAAGCCATAGTAAAATAACTTCTTTTGAGAAACTTTGAACTAAGAGAAAATGATAAATCAAGATAATTTTTATCTCCAAAAATTTGTTTGAGATTTAGAACTTCCAATCCAAAGTTAGAGACAAAATTCAAAAAGGGATTTGGAAGAACATGTTCTTAGACTTTATGCAACAAGAAGTGCAATTCAATTCATCATTTCATCCACGAAGTGCACTTACTTGGTATCTTGAATCCTAGAAAAAAGAAACATATCACAAAGGTACTCTATCAAAAATGATTTAATTTACAAACTAATAGATACATTATTCATTTCTACAACGATCTAGAAAGACATCAATTGGTCATTTGTAGATTGTCTAACATTTTAGGGCCAATGAAAATTGTGATTTGCAATAAGATTTTTAATGTTATATTTTCGGTGTAAGAATTGAGAAAAAAATTCTATTATAAAAGGATAGTATAAAGAAGACTTAAGCAAGAGAATTTTATAGTTGAAACCTACAAGCAAAGGGAGGAACCAAAAGAGTAATTACAATATCCAAAAGACAAGTTCAACATTCTTTGATGAATAATGATTTCACACGTGAAAGACCTTTTGTCTCCTTGGAAGATAAATGAGAATTTGGATAGGGTTATGTGATCTCAAGTTTTAATGAGATATTTTAAAGATTGAAAAATACATTAGCTTCACTTGGACATGACTTTTATTTCAATTGATGCATGGAAGCAAAAGTTATGCAACACTTTGCTCTGAATAAAATTCATCAAGCAAAACAAAAAAATTTACAAAATTTCAAAATATTGAAAAAGAATTTGGTTTTCAAAAAATAATTTGTGTATTTGGAAAGATGTGAATATGTGATTCACTCTATTTGGAGTAGTGATAAAAAAAGTGATGACGAGATTTGTGTTTTGGGAGAAATTGAAGCATCTTTTTCCAAAAAATATTAACAAAATTTATTTTTGAACTCACTTTTCAAATAAATTAAAAGAATGTTCCACGTGGTTTAGTTTTTTTACTAAAACAATATCATCATTGGAAATAATGTCTTTTAATTCTATTTGATAATTATAAACAAATTAGTTTTTTGTCAATCTTATACATACTTATGTTTAACTACACTTTTGAAGGATGAAAATCAAATTTTATTTTAAATTCTAAAACTTTGAAAGCAATTTTTGAACTTAAAAAAATATTTAGGGGTTAATATGCAATCTATGCAATCTTCATTTATAGATAGCCTTCTATCTACTAGTAGAAATATGGGTCACATAGACTAATGAAAAGCCCCTTGAATAGAAAGTGACAAATACTTTTGCCAACTATGTACATATGAATCTTCCTCTTTGAATAGTATTGATATAAATGTTCTGGGTAAAAATATTCATCTTCCATAGAAAATTATAGACATTAGTAAGTAGCTCTATATAGATGACACTAAACATTTTTTGAATGTAGCATGGTTCCAACATAAAAATGAAAATAATGATTCAAATACATTGCTAAATAAATTCACAATAAACTTATGGTAAGCTTATGGCACCTAAATCATATGAAGTGTCCTAGATGTGTGTGTTCTTCCATTTTTTCCTTCATCGTGCAATGCAACTATAGACAAGATATATCCTACATGTGCCACTATTTCAAAACTATCATCATTTAGTATACATCTTCAAATGTTTGATGTTTGATGTTTGTACTCATTGTTTAAGGTTCTCCAATATATGAGATCTTAAAGAAAAAATCACATGAAAAATTCATTAAAAAAAATTTAAAGAATAGATTTAGAGAAGCTATAATTTGATTCCAAGGTTAGGCAAGTTTTGTCTTTTTATCCTCATGTATTTGTGGTGACCAATTTTTCAGATTTGACATGTGAGAAGAAGATTGAAAGACTTCACATTGGTTTCATAGTTTTCACACCCTCATGATCAAACATTCCAATTTTTCAATTCATAAGTGATATTGTTAACTTTTCCTTTTCCATTCAACACTTAACATGTTTGGTTTCAATTTCTATGGTACAATTAAAAAAACTGAATATAGCTTATCAAAATGTTGACTTTTTGTGAACTTCAGAGCAAGTTTCAAGAAGCTCAAAAAAGGCCTTGGGCATTTTTAGGTTCATATGCTATGAAACTGTAGGCGTTTGTCCCAACCTTTCTATGAGTTTTGTCCCAAACTTTTGATTGGAGACTCTCAATCTCAAACAGATTTTTGGAGACGAAGGTCAATTTGATTTACCAACTTCTCTTAGTTCAAAGTTTTTTGAAAAAAGTTACTCTACTATACCTACATGAGGTTTTAAGTTCTACATTGCACACATTTCCTGCATAACCCATTGGTCGAAGTGCATGATTTGGAATTGAATTGTTGTGAAGACTTCTCTAGTACTTGGATTTTCTATACAATTCCTTGGATTTGGGGAGTGACTTCTTTACTTTCAAAATCTATAATTTTGATAAATCCTGGTCATCAGATCAAAAGCTGTAGGCGTATGTGCTGGGTCCATGAAATTCCATAACTGCTGAATAAAATAAGTTACAATCCATAAGGGAATAGCACCCCTTCATGAAACAGTTCCGAACCTGAACTGCAGTAAAAAAAAAAAATTTCCTTTTCAAGCTGAAGTTTTATCTTTAAGCAAATGCTCTTTGTTAATGGCGGGTGCGAACGGGCCTCTAATGTCATAAATAGGTGCCTAGGACTGACAACTTTGAAAAATCATAACTAATTTTGTATTGCTCCAAAAATTATGAAACCACTTGTATTGGATACCGCATACATTCATCTTCTCTGAAAAAATAAATAAAAAATCTTACAGTCTGTAGAAGCCTACAAAAAAAGATAAAATAAACTGAAAATGGTCGCTTTAGTCTGGACTCCTTCTCAACTAAAGAAATGTACGGTTGGATCAATCTGCGTGACTGTCTGCAGCCATGTTTGTGTGTTGGGGAGGTGAAAGTTCTTAACTCAAATTGACATGATGTATTGCTAATTAGAATTTAGATGAAACAAAAGAATGACATTTCATTAATTATTAGTATGGAATATTTATTATCTGTACTCATTGGGGTCAGATATAGCAAATGCGTGCAATAGGTCATAAGTTCAAAAGTTATGGAGGCAAATAAGAATGAAACATGTGTAAAATGTTATAGTGGCTTGTTGGGGTCCTCCATTATCAAGAACTCACTTCTCATGCTGAGTAGAATTGCAACATCTTGCATACGGATTTTATCATTTTCAATCAATAAAAAACATAGATGAAATATTGTACTAAAGATCATATGAAAAGAGATGTGTAAAAGTAACATGTATTGATTTGTGTAGATATATTTGTGATTATATGCTTTGTTGAATGTAACTATACAAATGAACTTTTTCTCAATGTCTAGGTTTAACTATACACTGAAACTATACACTGAAACTTGCCTGCCACTCCCATTAGTTCCCCCCCTCCTCTCTCAAAAAATTTGTGAGCTATTGATTTTTTTGAAAAAAAATGTTTACCCTCAAAATCAGGGTTGACACGACGTCTGGACACGGGCGCTATGTCCGCAACGTCTGCTGACATTCGCGTCCTGGCAGACGCAGCGTCCGCCTGTCCCCCATCTGCCCGTCCGCCCGATTACGGCCGTCCGATCGACGCGTGGACTAATCTGGTCCGCACGATCTGGGCGTCTGCCTCGGGCTGTCCGCCCTGCCCGTCCACTTTCCGACGGTGGTCGGGACGCTGTGGCCGCTAGCATCCGTGCGTCCAGACGTCCGGAAAACGGACGCTATTTTGGGGCAGACGTTTACATTTGTCAACCTTGCTCAAAATTGACGTTGATTTCTCAAAAAATCACAAGATGTTGATCTTGTGAAATTTAATCTGAGCCGTTCAAATATAAAATACAAATACTAAATACGGATACGGATATTGGATTTGAGTACTGAATACATGTATTGAATATAGATAGTGAATATGGATAGTGAATACGGATGCAGTATTGAATACGGGATCAATTGTCCCATATCGTTTGTCAAGAACTTTGATTCTGAAGATTACAAGAGGGGGTGGAGGTGAGGGAAGGTGAGATAAAGTTTTTTTAAATCAAATTCTAAATGATAGGTGAGGGGGGGAGTGCATAGTGACACAAAATGTCACTATACACCTTGAGTGCCTAATAACTACATTTACTAAAGAAGTAAATGAAGTTACTAACTACATTTACTAACTATCACCAATGAAGTTATTTTGCCAAAAATGATCCAATTCATAAATCAATTGGGTATTCTTTACTTTTAAAAGAATCTTGAAAATCATCTGATCCATAGACCAATTTTGAGTGTCAACCTCCAAGTTCCAAAATTAAAATAAATGCTTAATAGTTTTTGGATTTCTTTTGCATATTAAGTGGGTTTCTTCTTACAAAAACTACAAAAAATCCATTATGCATTTAGCAACACTTTTCAAGAGCATTTCCAATTCTAAGTTGGGCAAGTTTCCCATTTTGTCAAAGAAATTCCCATTGCCCTCTTTATTATACTAAACTAGGGCTATTTACTACTAAGTAGCATTTCTATTCAATTTCTTCAAAGGCATTTCTCATCCAATTAAAAGCTTCTAAAAAGTTGGTAATGGACATTGTTGAATTTATAAGCCAATAAGCTCCTAAATATGAAATGTTGGAGGTTTCTTTTACATGACTTATAAACTATATATGCTTCATGTAATAAATAATTCAATTCAACCAAATGTCCCCAAACTTCCTTTGTTGGGAATTGCACTATATTTAAAGTCAAAAGTATTGTGTTTATATTATACAATATGGATCACTTCACATTAATAGCAAAAGGTATACTAAGTCTAAATTTACAAAAATAGAAATCATACTTATAGTGAATTTTTAAAGTGTAATTGGTCTACGTTGATTGAACATTAATCTATTAATAATAGATTACTTCTCTTTCAATGATACATAGATCTTCAAGAAATTATGATTAAGATTGTTTGTTTATATACAAAATTCAAAAAAATTATAAATATATAATATTATAGTGAATCAGATTTGACTAAAATCCTTGGATATAAAAGGGCTACCTTCATCTAGGGATAAACACTTCAATTTATTTATTCAACTTTTAAACATGGGTGGTTTTATTGTCTTAGTTAAGTGCAAAATTGTATAATTATTCACAAGGGGGCAAGCTAAGAGCAGGCTAGCTAGCTATAGTGGCTAGCTAGACTCGGAGCTTGCATACAAATGAAGAAGGTGAGGCCGGAGAGGATCGAAGAGCACGCATGCACTCATCTGCCTGAGTGACCAGTCCCAAATTGAAGCCCCAGGCAGGGCTCTTTAATTTCGAAGCTGCTTCCTTCGTCAGCCGAGGATCGATTCAATTCGCAATTTCGTGTACAGACAGCCCCTCTCACCTGGCCGAACTTGTCAACGGGACCACGAGGGGAGGGCAAGGGAGGGGTGGAATGGAAAAGCTTTTGTTCTTAACTTAAATAAGGAAGGAAGAGCAGGCTAGCTAGCTACAGTGGCTAGCTGGACTCGGAGCTTGCATACCAATGAAGAAGGTGAGGTCGGAGTCAGAGGAAGAGCTCGTCTCGCACTCATCTGCCTGGTCTCAACTGCCTAGTTGAGCTCCGATCTAGGGCGTCTCTTTAATTTCGAAGCTGTTTCTTTCGTCAGCCGAGGATCGATTCATTTCGCGATTTCGTGTACAGACAGCCCCTCTCACCGGCCCGAACTTGTCAACGGGACCACGAGGGGAGGGCAAGGGAGGGGTGGAATTGAAAAGCTTTTGTTCTTAACTTACATAAGGAAGGAAGAGCAGGCTATAGCTAGCTACAGTAGCTAGCTAGCTGGACTCGGAGCTTGCATACCAATGAAGAAGGTGAGGAGAAGAAGAGCCCCAAGTTCAGCTCGGATTCCGCTCAGGGCGTCTCTTCCGAAACTGTTTCTTACGTCAGCCGAGGATCGATTCACTTCGCGATTTCGTGTAGTGTACAGACAACCCGGCGTCTCTGATCTGGTGGAACTTGTCAACGGGACCAGGAGGGGAGGGCAAGGGAGGGGTGACACAATATACATATTCTTGTTCTTGGACTGTCTGTAGTGTTATTATAGTCTACTGTAATTAATAGCTGTCGAGAGGGGGTTGGATCGAGAGCAGGAAAGGAAGCACGTGTGGCGCGTGTCACCATCATCTGTACGTCCGCCTGGATTTCTTCGTAAGCAAGGAATCGAAGTTTTGGAACAATCTGCGTGTCGGCAGCCACGTTTGCGTGCTGGTGGGGAGGTGCAAAGTACGAATCGGCCGTTTCATTATTGGATGAAAAATTACTTGCCGTGTACAACTCAATTCAATTCAACTTATCAGAAAAATATTGAAATTTCAACCAAGCGTCAAAATTTTGCCTTTGTCGGGAAATTCAATATATTTAAAGTCAAAATTGTTGCATTCACATTATACCCCCCCTTTTGGATCACTTCACATTTGGATAGCAAATCACACCAATTCCAAGTTAACGAAAATAGAAATAATAAATGTTATTGGTGCATTTTGAAAATAGGATTTGTCTAAATTATCGTGACAATGATTTGTATAGCATTAGAAGAAATTTGGAGGCAAGGGAGGGCCATTTCAAGCCTATTCCACTTATTGTTCTCTTGGCAATAAGAACACGCGGCACCATTAGGAGAAAAAAATACAAATGATGTAGCAAGGCCTTGGCCACATAGGACTACTATTGTATTGCTGTAGCAATACAGTTTGCTTGTCCCCACTGCACGATAACTCATGGTCTTCTATATCCCTTAAATTTCATCTAATGATTACTTCACTTCTAACTATACAAATTTTTTTTTTAATAATCATGATTAAGATTGTTAGCTTAAATACAATCTTCAAATTTTCTTAAAGAAGTATTAATATTGTATTATAACACATCTAGATTTGTCTAAAACACTTAGGTATAAAAGAAGTAATCCTTCTATTGAGGTAAATATATTTTTTTCATTCAATAACTAAACATAAATGGTTTTATTGTCTTGGTTGAAGTGAACAATTCTATTTATACATTTTTTGATCAACATAGCTAATGACCTTTATAAAGGATTATACTTTACAACCTATCATTTTCTCTAGTTTGAATTGAAAAATAATATTTCTAAGAATAAATGCCAATTTTGGCTAAGAATAGATGTCAAATTTTTTATTCATATATTGTTTCAAAATTGGAGTATACAAAGTAAAGGACGTAGAACAATCTATAAGACAAGGCTACAAATACCATTGTGACTTTTACCTTGCTTATACCAAAATAATTCTACATGCAATTGCAATGCCAAACTATATTAGATTGACCTATTAGGCATTTCCACTATACAATATCAACAACCCTTACCAAAAGTATCCACCAAAGACCATAAAATACAATTGATAGAATTCACATTCTAGAATGATAGATTTTCACTAGAAGCAATAAATTCCAAAACAAATAAATACCAACCATAAGTATAAAGCCTATAGAAGGGCCTATACACAATCAAATGAAACACATAATCACTTATTGTCATTATTATAGGTGTGAGAAACTATACACATCTTATCCATGACAATTCTAAAAGATATACTATCCATACCTCAATAGACAATAAATCTTACACATGCCATATTTAACTATACAAGGTTTAGAATTTGAGAAATGCACAAATTCTCCGATGCATGGATTTAGGCAATAGATGGAGAGATCTTGAAGTACAATTGGAGAATTCATGCTTTTGAATGTACACAAGTATTGTAAGGAGTCTAGTTCCAACGCTTAGGAATTTGGCTATGAGAAATATCAAGATATCCTACACATTAGAGAAAATTTGAGGGTTGTAAAAGGCTGTTTCGAGCTTGTTCCCATCATTGTTGCCCCACAACAAAAGGGTATGGCCAATTGTTAGAATTTTTTTTTTAGAATATGTGTTGACTTCACTTAGTACACATATGACTCCATTATGTGATTTTCTAACATAATGAATGATGTTTTACAAAATTAATCAATTTTATCATTGGACTATGGTGTGAGACTCATACCTAAAATCATTCATTCGATAATATATTCACAACTTAAGACTTACAAGATGACCTACATTGTTCAAGAGATATAATACTAAGAGATTTTAATAGAAATACACAAAAGTGAATCTTTGAATGAAGATCAAATATAAAGAATTTTGGCTTATAACCATCTTAATCCCTAATTGCCCGAGGCAACAAAATTTGGTGTTTGCAAAACTTTGAAGTTAAATCAAACCTAACCAAGTTTTTATTTTTAGTAGTTTATATTTTTGAAAAGTTATTCTTGAAGTCTAGTTTTCGTATCAAAAATCTGATTTTGAAAATATATTATAGTACTTTTTCTATTCAAAATTATGTGCGAGGTACACATTGCAATCTTGACTTCCTATAGTATTGTGAGCTCTTGGAATTGAGCCTCAAATACATTGGATCTTGGAGAAAAAATCAAATTCAAAATTCATTCCAAAAAATTGTAAAGTAGATTTTTAAAAGACATAAATTGATTGGGGTTATAAATGTTAGGCCCTTTAACTTCACATTTTTTAATCACCAACTTTTTAGATTTGACTTCTGAGAAGAGGATTGAAAGACTTATCATCATTTTTGCAATTTTAACACACTCATGGTCAAACATTATAATCTTTCACTCCATAAGTGATATTGTTGTGTTTTCTTTTCCTATGAGATTTCTAGCATGTTAAGTTTGAATTTATATGCTTACAATTTTTTTTAAATTGATACAACTTATCAAAATGTTGACATTTTATTCAATTTAGAGCAAATTCCAAGAAGCTCAAAATAAACCTAGGGCATTTAGGAGTTTATAATATTCCAATTTTTAATACTAACTGCATGCTTGGCTCAGTTCTATGGCAAGCACAACAGTCCATCATAACTTAGTATCCTATTCACCAAAATTGCATCATGGCAACGGATCTCCTTTGATTTTGTAAAATAGAAATAAATGTGTCAAAAAAAACCTTGTGACTTTAAATAGATTTTCATTGCACAATGTTAGAAAAAATAAATCCGTTGAATCTATCGATTGAAGTTTGTCCCTTTTAAAATTTATTTACACGATATTCAAATGTACAATTTCAGCAATTCACTTGAGTTTAGCACTTGCATCTAAATACATGATTTAAAAAAAAATTCAAAACCCACAGAAAAATAAACATGGGCATTGAAGAATGACTTTGATGCATCCTTTAGTTCATGAACAACTCACTTAAAGTTAAGGGTGTTTCCAAGCAACACCAGTTCTTAATTTATTATGTCACATACAATATGACAAACTTTTGATCTGCTATAACTTTAGAAGCATAAAACTCATAAACTTTTGGAGATGGATCCATTATAATTATATTTGTTATTTTTTTTTAATTTAAGAATTATTTTATATTTCATAGTCTATTTTCTAGTTTGTCATTTATTGAATTTTAGGTTTTTTTTAATACTAATGAGTATTCAAAATTAATGGTCTAAAGCTAAATATTTATTCATTTATTTTCATAGTAGATGGGCATGTACATTCCTACCAAAGATAATCTAAAATAGATTTTTTTTTGTCCTTTAAATTTGTGCAAATAGGGCTCTATAGCTCATGCACTTCTAAACATTGAAGACGGTTTCAAGCTCATTCATTAAGTGCGATCTCTTTACCATCAAATGTTCATGAATGTGTAACACTTAGTTTCATTGAAAATTATTTTTCCTATTTCGAACAAATGAAAATGTCAAAATACCTATTTTCTTGATATTTTGTACATTTTAAGCTCTTCTACTTAGAGAATTTTCTATACTTTTTCTTCCTTAAATGTGTATAAGTTGGTCATAATTATTTTCATTCTTTTAATAAAGATTAATTTTTTAAAGATTATTAGGAAAAAAAACCCATAAAAATTGCCAAAATTATAGTACAATACCAACTATTCATCGTTGAAATCATTTATAATTCAATTAGTGCAAGAGTTTAAATAGTGTGATATTTTATTGCACTAACTAGATGAATTATGGATGAATGCAATCTAATTAGTGTGAAAATGTGGAGAAAAACTAATGAAAATTGGATGGTTGTAGATGAAGGTTGCATAGATGAAGATTGGGTGTTTAGTTGACAATCAAATGACTGCTAAATGAAAGTAGTATGAAACACAATATAGGGTTTTTATTTGAAATAATATAAACCACAATATTAGTGCACCTTGCAAATTCACATAATTCTCCAATTATTGCAAGTAATTGTTATTACTATAGAATAAACAATTTGAATTCTATTTTATAGAAATCTAAAAATGTATAATGATGACTTATGACTAGCCCTTTTGTTGAAGAAATATTGCCAAATCAAATAATTTTTTTGGAATTTCCAACTAGGACTAAAAATGTGTTTTTAAAATTTCCAATTGTATGAAAGTAAACAACTTTTTGGAAATTGATGTTTGATTCCTTCCTTTGCCTTCTTTTTATGAAAAGATATAAATGTCATTATTCTAGATTTCATAGTAGAATCTCCCAAATAGGTCTTTCAAACTATCATATAGCTTAGTCTTAAAACCAAAATCTAGTGAATCAACAATCAACCAATCATGATTTAGTAAGAAAATAGTTTAATAGCACTTTAGGGGGACATTAGCTTTCAATAGAAGTCTATTTGTTGGGAATGGATAAAAGGACATTTTTGTGTTTTCCACCTTACAACATTAATGAAATGAAGGAATATTGATACAATACAATAATAATAAAATTTAGTGTGTATCCCACTAATTGATTTTAAATTGCTATAGTTTTTATTCTTAATGAATTTTTTTATCAACTATATTTATAGAGATTCCTTCATTGAATAGTATTGATATATGTACTCTTGGTAAAAATCTTTATCAAGAATAAAAACTTTCAACATTTTCAAATCAAGTAATGTGGTAAAACTACATTTCATCATTAGTATAGTAAATCAAGGAAAGCAAAGACTTTGGACCAATGTGTAATCAACGGCTTCAAGTCTTTTGATTTGGAGATGAAATAACATATAATTTACTTAGCTCTTAATGGCGTGGCCTATGAAGACTTTTTCAAATAAAAAAATCATTCTCTCTATGCTTCCACCATGAAAATTTTTAAATTTTAGGCATCGATTCTACTCAAAAGCTTGACATTTATGTTTAGAAATGTTTCTTTGTCAACCTTAATTAATGTACACCATAGTCTACAAACTACAATCTCTTGTAAAGGTCACTCGTAATGGTCATTGACAATTGTGTATAATTATATAGTTTTGCACTTAATTAACCAAAACAAAAAAAATCACTCATGTTTAGGATTTGAATAAATAAAATGGAGTACTTTTCTTTGTATTCCCTTAATTTATACCAAAGGATTTTGGACGAACCAAATTGTGTTATAACATAATATATTTTCTTAATGTTTTCAAAGTTGGTATTTAAACAAATGATCTTAATCATGATTTGTAGAAGATCTTTGTTGTATCAAAATATTAAAAGTCCAGTAATCTATTATTAATAGATCATTGTTCAATCAATATAGACCAATGCTATTTTGAAATTTCACCATCAATATGATTTCTATTCTAATTAATTTGGACTTGGTATAATTTGCTATCTATATGAAGTGATTCACATGGTATAACATAAATGCAATATTTTTGATTCTAAATATAGTGTATTTTCTACCAAAATAATTGTTTGAAGGCTTGCTTGAATTGAAATTATTTTTTTCATATAACATAGTTTTTCAAGTTATCTAAGGGGCACTTCACACATGGCTCGACCAAGTCAAAAGGCCGTGGGAGTTCATGGTTGAACTTTGGGCGAGAGTCCAAAGAAATGGGTAATAAATGGTAAAATTAGACGGACTCTTGACTAGAATTTGGGTCGCCACAAAGTGGTAACCCAAACTTTGGTTGAGAGTTCTTTATGAGGCCATCGCCACGTAGGAGCTTGGGTTGCCATATAGATAGTTTGGAGGGCGACGGACTTTGGATTGTGCTGCCTTGTATGAAGGGTCAAGAGGCCAAAGTCGGGGTTTTCTGAATTCTGATTGGTAGTGGCTGATGAACTCTTGACCTTTAGCCCATGTGTGAAGCAGCCCTAAAAGGATTTACCAACATTTCATAGTTTCAAACTTCCTTGTGTATTCAACAATGTCCATCTCTAACTTTCTAGAAGCTTTGATTCTAATTGGATGAAGAATGTCTTTGAAGAAATTGAGAAGGAATGCTACTTAGTACAATCAAGAAGTTACGTGGGCCATGGGAATTTTCTTGACAAAATGAGAAACTTGCCCAACTTTTATTGAAAGTTAGGATCATTTCCAATTAGACATGCATATTTGCAAAAAGTATCTAAATGAAAAATGAACTTCCTATAGTATTTGTACTAAAGAAAACACTTATGCAAAACAAATAAAAAATATTCAAGTCATTTAATTAACCCCTAAACTCCCAATGACCATTTTTTGGTTGTTGCTCAACTTCGTGTAATATTTTTGGGTGGAAAAAAATTTTCAATTTTTTTTCAAATTTTAGAAGATTGGATTATCTTTCAATATTTATATTCAAAACTAAGATAGTTATGATCAAACAAAAATTATAAGAAAAATAACACAAAGTGTTTAGAATTTGTCCAGTGCTGAAAAATTTACTATTTGTGGAAAATATTGGTGCTCTCATTACTAGATTTTATGCATTTTTTCACAAATCAATAGAAATCACAATTTTAATGAATTGGAGAAATTCTATTTTTTGAGTGAATTTTTAAAGTTATATCTTCAAAATTCATTTGAAGAGAATCTAAAAATAGTTTTATAATTTTGACCATTTCGATATTTTTTGTGCTTCACATTATCTTTATTGATACAAACTTCAAAAAAATCATAGAACTTATATTTTATCACATTTGTATTTTGCCTGGTTAAATTTTGGAACTTGAAGGTTGAGACCAAAAATTGGTTGACAAATGACTTTCAAGATTATTGTAGAAGTGAAGAATGCACCTATTGATAAAAAAAAAATTGGATCATTTATGACAAAGTACCTTCATTGGTGATAGGTCTTGTCCTTTCAAGGTTAATTCTAGCCAATAAGGAAATGTTCATTTGTATAGTTACATTCCACAAGCATATAATTGCAAATATCTTCTATACAAATAAGTATGCGTTACTTTTGCACACTTCTTTTCATATAATCTTTAGTACCATTTTTTATCTAATTTTATTGATTGAAAATATTAAAATCCCTATGTGACAATCTCATAATGCTACTTTTTTTACATCTTCATGTCACAATTCTACTTGACAAAAGAAATGAATACTTAAGAATGGTGAACATCAATATTCCACTAGTGCTTTCCACTCATATTTGTTTTTCATTTGCCTACATCCAAATCTAAGGTAATTAGGTCTCTCCAAGTGAGTTTAGAAATGAAGAATGCATCTATTATTCCAAGAATCAAATCATTTTTGGCAAAAGAACCTTCATAGGTGATAGGTTTGTCCTCTCAAAGTTAAATCTAGATAGTAAGCAAAAATTCATTTGTACATAGTCAATAATAATATTTTCATCCGATAATGAAATGCCATTCTACATTAATTTCAGTTGAACTTAGCAATAATTTATGTCAATTTCATTTAAGAATTGCACCTCACTAGCATACAAATATGGAAATTGACATACAATGAAAATATTCCAATATCATTAAATTTCTTGGCTTGAGAAGAAATTTAGAATGATGATATTGTAGAGCGCCATGTACTTCTCCTCATTCTCCCTTCATAGGCTCCCCCTTTTCTACAATAAGGTCGAAATATTCATTCCTATTCATTTAAGCTAGTGTGTCTAGATGGAGTCAAAATCACAATTAGGTGTTATTTTTTCCTTATAAACAAATGGTAATTAGTGATTGGCACATTTTAGGCACAAAATGTGGAAAATTGCCATTTTTTAGGACGGTATGAAAAAAAGTTTTTTTTCAAAATTCAACCATACAAATTTGTACTAGACTACTATGGGAATGTGTAGAAAAAAACTCAAAAACTTAGATTGCACGTATTGAAAGATTATAACATTTGAAGTTAGAAGAAATTTTTTTAACCTTGCCCAAGAGGACTAATAAACTTTAACTCCTCCTAAAGTGATATTTTTACATTATACATGGTTATTATTTTTGAAATTTTCATCTTGTATTATATAAATTACATACTTGTCAAATTTCAAAATTATTGAAGGAGTTTTGCACATGTTGCTCAAAACTACCCAAGTTGCCACCAAAGTTCAAGGCAATACAAATTTTGATTTGGATACTTGATTAGAAAAAAAAAAAATTCTTCTAAGGGGATACATGTTCACTCCTTGTATCAAAATTTGAAGAACATTAGTTAAAAATGACTTCATACACACCTACCTAAGATCACTTGCATACATTCAATGGTCATTCATTCCTTTAGAGATCAATTTTGAGAGTTTTGTAATTCTTGTAGATTCTCAAAGTCATGAATGTAAGAAACTTCAAAACATTCAATAGGTGCTTGTTTCAAACACCTTGAGAAATATCCCAAACCATTCACTAAAAGTTTGTTACTTTACAACTATGTAGTGTCACTTATAAACAATTTGACATCACATTCAAAAAACACCTATTTAACAAAAAGGGGAAATGGTAAAGGGTTTGACTACTTTAGAGCATGACCACCTTTATGTGCTAGAGGTTTGACACTCTTCAAATGTACCTGCAAATATAGATGAAAAGAGCTCCCAACGACCTAATCCAACCTCACAATAATCTCTTGACACTCAATCCTTACATGTCAAAGAAAGGTCCTTGAAATCGTTGTTTACCCTCAATTTAGTTGCTTTATCCTTTATTCTACTTCATGAGTGGTTACTTGACTATTTATTGGTCATATGCGGTGAACAAAGGTAGAGAACAAGAATTATGTGGGCTCTTCAAAGATAGATGTAAACTTCTAGCATGTCAAATTTAGTTTGCTTAAGTGGCCATGCTCTTATGGCATTCACATAGTGGCCGTGCCGTGAAGGGGCTCCAATTAAGCGTGCAAATTTCAACATATTTTGAATTTTCAATTCATTGAGAACTACCTCACATTGCTTCTAAAGAGTTTTCAATATATTTTGAACTTCCAAATGAGAAGAAAAGCTCCTTATAAGGTAAACTAGCCCATGACAAGCGAAGTCCCTAATATAGACATCTATCAAACAATCCATTACAGTTTTCCATCAATCTATGTCAGTTTCTTTTTAATTAATGTAAACAAGACTTTATTAGGTATGTTAATGACTAAAATCAATGTTTTGCATGATGGTGATGGAGATGTTAGAGTCTGTTTTAGAAACTCGCACCTTTCTAATGTAATTCATTATATGAACTCTGTTTTTTATTCATGCATGTCATATTTATATTAGGAAATATTATAACTATATTAGATGGTTTGATGATCACCATGGCTATAGTTATTGATGGCTTTGGAAGTAATCTAGAGACTGTTTTGAACCATTTGACCAGTTCACTTCAAAAATTTGTAACAAATTCATACTTTGTCAAAAAAATTAAATTTCAGCTGTTCTTCCCATTTCTCATGTTTGCATGTATATGGAAAAAATTAAAAGTTTTCAAATATGTTAACAAGGCAAATTAGTCAATCTACTTGTCATAGGTTGGTTTACCTTATACATATAGGGTGATAAGAGGTAGAAACAACCCATGTGAAATATGTAAATTAGAACTAGTAGGAGCTCAAACTCTCATAGTTAAGTCAAAAGCAGGAATTGTGTTTGAAGTAGAATTTTAGACCTTAATTAGGCAGAGTAGAATAAATTTTTCCAAAGAATTTTGAGCTAAGAAAAGTTGTGAAATCAAGATAACTTTTATCTCCAAAATACGCTTGAGGTTTCAAATCTCCAATCAAAGGTTATGGACAAATTTCAAAAAGGAATTGGAAAGGAATTTTTTTGACATTTTCAATCATCCTTTCTCAAATTTGTCCATACCATTTTATTGGAGGCTCAAATTCCCAAACAGAGTTTTAAAGATGAAAGTTATCTTGGTTTTCCAACTTTTCTTAGTTCAAAGTTTTTGGAAAAAGTTAATCTACTATGCCCAAATGAGGCCTAAAATTCTACTTTGAATACAATTGCTAAGTTTTGACAATGAGTGTTCAAACTCTCATCTTCAAATTATCCCATACTCTTTAAAGATTCATGACAGATAATGAATTTCATTATAAAAACAACCTCTTCATCCAAGCATCTCATCAAATGCAAATGAAACAACTCCTTCAATTTGCCAATTAATTTCTTGGGATGGCAGATCGTCAAATGACATCTTCATTTGATTCATTTTTTGTAGATTTGTTTCCCAAATCCTCAAATAGCTTGCTTAACCTAGTTGGAGGACCAAAAACTCATCTAAGGGCTAGTTGGATGTGGTAATTTAACCCTTAAACAACGGATTGGTCATTGTCGAGATCATTTGTTTTTGTACTGTATGAATTTTTGGTTTAAAAAAGTGCAAAAACTCTCATTGGAAGTCAAACTATTGTGTAAGACCTTCTCTTTTCTCACAAAATTTGGAAGATGAATAGTTGCACTTCTATCTTGCATGGAGAGACTCTTTGTCATTCATTGGCCAAAAAACATCTACTGAGTCATTTATAGGTTAAAAACGGCGTGAAAAGGATATCCAAAGACCAAAGTGTGCCACTTACAAAACTTGCCATTTGGTTGTTCAATCTTCAAATTATGAAAAGGCCAACCATTTTTTTTGGCCTTGGTGTGCTTGCCATGAGACATTCAAGTTGTCTTGGCCAGGACCTTTTTTTATGGGCTTCCTAGTGCAAGAGTGGTCCAAAAGAAATAATTTTGACTATAAAATGACACCTAAATGTGAAGTTTTTCACTATAAAATTTTTAATTAAAAAAAAAATTGGATGAAATTGCTAAATTGTGGATGAAAATAGAGTTAAGAACATGTCAATGATATGTACTACTGTGATACTTTCTATCCAATAAGTGGATGAATGCTGAAATTTGGAGCACCGCTATAAAATTTTAGATTTTCACTTTGGCGCCTCATAAAAAATGAAAAAACTAAAACTAAAACAACAAAAACAAAACAAACTGGTCCTGGCTCCAAAACTCACCGGGTCTGTCCCCTTGGCGAGTTTCCGTGGGAATGGTCTTAGACTCTGCAGCACAATGCCCTTTCCCCTCCCCTCCAGTCCCTCCTGCTCCCGTCCGTCCACCCTCCCGCAAACGGTGAAAGGCATAACTACAGTACAATGCTCTTTCTCCTTCCCTCTCCTCCGCTCCTGTCAAACGGTGAAGGGTCCTACACTGATTAGACTCTACATAACAAATGCGCTTCCCCTCCCTGCCCGTCCTGGTCTAGTTCGCAACAGAGGGTTGTCTGTGCACGACATCGCAAAATCATCCTCGGCTGCCGTTACAGCTTTTAAAGAGACGCCCTGGGGCTCAACCTGGAAACCAGGAAGATGACTGCCTGTGCTCTTCCTTTCCTCACCTTCTTCATTTGTATGCAATCTAGCTGCCTGTCTGGGCATGCTCGATCTTGTCCTCTTCCTCACTCAGCTCCTTCCACGCACTTGGAGTGTCGGTACGTGGCTTGGCAGACCACGTGATCATTTGCCAGGTTGTAGAATTCTTGCAGTGAGTGCACCCTCACTCCCATCTCGAGCTACCTCTCCTTAATGGCCATGGCTGTGGCCATCGACACTGCACGCTTGGCACTAGATTTAATACCTTACGTGCAGAGAGAACTAGACCACTTAACAGGAGGTCGAAGACGTGTCCAAATACATAGGGTCGGTGTCTACGCCACGATTCTATTCCCTGATTCAGAAATTTGGAGGCAATCGCGTTCAGAGTTTCATGGCCCACGAAAATTTGACGTTTTGATGCCTAAGCAAAAGGCACTGGATTGGCAAGCTGACCCAGACGATGATCTGAGCAATGCGGCGGTGTTGCATCATCTCCATCAGCAGGCTGCGACGGTCCCAATCCTGTCAAGTGTAATTTCTCAAAGTGATCACCTCACCGCTGCTACAACTCTTACCGGAAGCGCCTTGTCAGCATCCCTCAACACAAAGACGCAAGGAAGACTCCCTTCCTCCTTCCATCGCTATTCATGTCGAACATCCTCTCTCGAACTCTGGAAATCAATATTTGACGGTGAAGCACTCGTACGAAGGAGTGTCATGTCCGCACTCTTTCCACTTAATGGACTTGAATTACCTTCCACGTCAGTTTATAGCCTGTACACGGAAAGTCACCTTCTTCCACTCATAGTTTGGGCAGGGCCCCCAAGGGACGATCACCTCGTGTTTTGGCAACTGCAATTGGACGTGGTAGACCTTTTCAGTTGGAGAGCCCTCCCCACTTCCCGCCCAGAAAAACGACGGCGCACAGCACTCAACCAGTTTCTGCAAGTGTCAGACGACACGTCCCGAGGGGATCCACTTCCCCACGCAAGGAGATTCACCGGAGTCCGACACCGATCCGATCGCAAGATTTGGGTAGCTTAGATGAAACCGCCCAAGCACAAGACCAAGCAAGATTTCGGGAACTTCAAGTCGGAAGCCGAAGCTGCGCGCGCCGTCGATGCCGCCTTCTACCACTACGGCAAGCCTCAACTGCTCAACTTTCCTGATACTTCACTGCAGTTTCTTTCCACGAGGTCCACGGCACCACCAGGACTGGACGAGAAAGCCAAGGTCAAATTTGTTAAGGAGGAGGCCAAATTATTGCTGGCAGCCATGGCTGCTTCTTCCTCACTCCACTCCACTTACACTAATTCGCTTCAAATCCCAGAATCCTCGAGACGCTGCCCTTCAGGTTACTCCCGTTCCCTCTCACAGATTTCATCTCCGTTCAGTTGCAGTGGTCCCGATGAAGTCGACGACGCCGTCCAACCGTGGATGCTCCTCGACTCAACCTTCGCCATCTCCACAACTGGGTTGCAGACCAATTTGGAAACCCTAAACTCCGTGCAGATCTCAGGGCAAGGATGGGATTGGACCGAGGAGTCTACTCTGACAGCACCACCCAACGTTGTGAATCTCAGCGCTTGCGAGAGTGGAAGCATGTGGCTGGACTCCCTCATTCGGTCACCGCCTGCTCCGATGCATTCGAGATCGCCCAGTCCAAGCCGGTTTCAAGATGAGATTGCGTATGCTTTGGTGGAGCAGCAAAGCTTTCAGCATGATGATGTATATAACGGTAAAGGACACAATCACTAGCGGCACTTTTGAATATATGCAGGAATTTATTTTTCTTGACGGATGTGAATAGAGTAGTGAAGGGATCGCTCTGTGTACAAGAGCTACATCCATTGAGATTAGATTTTCATGACACTGTATGAGTTTCTGATGCAATTTCAAAGTGGTCAGTCTACTGCCACTACTAGCGGTAATGGGCAACAAGTTTTTCTTTTGATGAATGTCTACATTCGTATAGCCAAGTCATGCTCACCCCGCTTGCTAGTAAATTCCCCCGTGTATTGGACTCACTGTGACTTCTAGCTAGGGTTAGTATCAGAGACGGGATCAGGTCCGCCACGATTTTTAGTATCCTCGTATTGGAGACCATTCCTCTGAATGCAATCTTCTCATTCAATTGATCTCTAGCACTCAATGAATTCGGTTTAGCTACTTCGGTAGAGGAATCTGATCCTTCTCGAAGACTTGGAATTGAAGAGCACCAAATATAATTCTTCCAGTTTCTTGATTCCGATATGGAAGACAATTGATTGCAGCGCTCACTTCGAACAGAAAAGACGGTGACATGATTGTCCACTTTGATTGTTAAATTTCCTCAGGCTGAAATTAGTCTGTTGAAATTATATAGCCTGAAACTGCCTTCAGGATACATACTCTGTCTCTGTCGGTATGTATTAACTTTGCAGTTGATCCTGCACTGAAATGAAAGAGTTAATAGGTGCTGGTGGAACTTCACGACTCAATTATTAACCCGCTCATCAAAACCAAAGACTATGTCTTCTAATTACAGTAGAACCTCTGTATCTTAATCTAATAACCTCTTTAAGGAAATATTGATTGCCGTATTAGTTTAGAGAGATTCTACTGGAGTGATTTAAATTGATCCTGGAGTGAAAGTGGAGGCAGAGTGGACGATGGAAGATTGGAACTTGGCATCACGTCGCTTGTACGAATCAATTCTCTCCACATTCAAGTGAAATAGAATCCAGAAACTCTTCAAGAATAGTCCTGGCTGAGAACAAATCAATCTTTCAAAGCTCCGAAAGGCGTGCCGTTCAAAATCCTTCCAGCAACTTGGCAACATTCAATTGCGGATGCTTCTGTAGTTGTTAGAACACGAGATGAGGTCTTTTTCGACCTGGAGGATCTGATGTTTACAGGATTTCCAGCCCTTGAAGGGGAGTGTGTTGCCCTTTCAATTGGGCTACACTTCGAAGGAGATTTCCGTCTCTCTCTCAGGAGCGAGAATCAAGGGAAGCAAAGACTTTGGCCCATTATTGTGCAATCAATGAATATAATTCTTTTGGTATGTTGATGAAACATGCACATATATTGTAGTGCAGGGTGGTTAGGTTGAACAACAATATCTCTAAAAATGGATGCCAAAACTTGGGATATTAATATTTTCTTTAATTGTATGAGAAAAACAAACCTTTTCGTTTTTAGATATTTGTCATATTGCATGTGCCAACTTTAAATAATTATTTGGCAAGTAATGCCTCCTAATCACAATGTACTATATTATATTTTCCCATCAAAAGATAGACCTTTTCCAAACTTCAAAGTTATTCACTTTGTATATTCCTAGTGTACAACAATATATGAATGAAACTTTATACGTTTATTATTTTAAGATATAATCAAATGTCTTCTATCAACCATAAACATCTTAGACTTTTTGTGGAAAGTTGAAATTATTGCAAAATTTTTTAAACAAATTATAGTGAAAAGAATTTCATGTCAAATACAAAAATTTGCTACAAAACATTTGAGATTTTTCATATTATAAATTAGAAGATTATATTGCAAATTAAGTCACCTTGTCATTTTTAAATGAAAAAAATGAAAAGACCATTTTTGTAGACCTAAAGCTCAAATTGCAATTTTTCAAAAGTTCAAATTAGAATAGAATTAGATTTGATACACTTTATTGCACTACTTAGTCTTAAATTCAAAGAAGAATATTTTTTTCAACTCATATCTAGATCAAGAAGCTAGAAATTTCTAATATATACCACTTTGTGTGATCCAAAGATTAGGTGTCTTCTTATATAAAAAAATTGAAAGTATAACTCTCTTAAGGAGGGAATACTCAAAACCATTACTAAAAATGCATTCAAGTGACTCTCCTCAAAAGAATTCGATAAAACATTCTCTTTATTAGTCCAAATGAATTCCTAAGAGTCATCCAAAAACTCCAAAAAAATCACTCCAACATCACAAGGTAATACATGTTGATTGTACAAAGGATAAAAATTAGATGAGAGATGCTATTTGCTTCACTTTTATAGGAGATATTTTTTTTCATAATTGATTAATTAATTCTACTTGATTAGATGTACAAAAAATTATAAATTATACTATTTGCACTACATTAATGAATGAAAGGAAGTTGCAAGGAGTCATGAAGAGCTATGTTTTGCAGGAAATATATAAAGGTATGAAAAAATTATATGATTGCTTTGTGAGTTCAATTTTAATATTTTTAAACTAAAATCAAAAGAAATATGATATGAATTGATTACTAGAGCATTCACATACTTAAAGCTAACAATTCTTAATTTTAGGTCAAAGCTATTAGTGATTTTTTTTCATCGTGCTTCCTACCCAATGATTCATTTATAGATGGATATGAATTTTTTAGATATATGTTTTTTCATGTATTTTCAAGTTGATCATTTTTTATTTTTTGACTAAAATAAAAAAAAATTCATAACATGAGCATTTATTTCTAACATCTTTGAAGGGCTAGAGAAAACCAACTTTTTGAAGTTTAGACTTGATGATCTTATAGGAGTTCTTACTCCAAAATTCTAGGAAAATATGCTGAAGGCTAGAAAATTAATTAAAGGATCTTAGTATTAGTCTCATTAAAGAATATTAAACAAAAAGGACAATTTTAGCCTTGCTTTGGATGAGACTTTGGAAAATATTTGGAAGCAGGTTTTGGGTTTTAAAAATCTTTAAAACTTTTAAGATTAAGAGTTAGTTGGGGTCAACACTACCTTACAAATGTGGTAATGTGGTATAAAAGTCTATTTGTAAATCTCCTACTTGCATACTTGGTTGTTGTGTTGGATTTGTTCAATCCACGAGAAAATTAAAATATTCTATAAATATGAGGAGTATTAGTTGGGAGATATGTGTTATTTAGTTGTGTTATATTAATTGCTTTGACCAATTGGTTAGTAGTCTCGATTTAAAAGTAGAAATTTAATCCCTTGAAGAGAAGAAGGCATTAGAAGAAATTTGGAGCCTCTACAGGACCATGAGTTATCAAGCCTTGGGAATGCTAAAACTGCTGTAGAAACATGAATCCGATGTGGTTGAGAAAGTGCCACGTCATCAATTTTTTTTTAAATTAAAAAAAATTTCTTTTAGAACTTTATTTTGCATTTCAGGACTAAAAATTTTTCTTCTTTTTTTAATAATTTTTTTTTGTAATTACTGGCTTGACAACATCTAGCAATATCAGAAACAAAACTGAAACGGCCTTGTAGAGGCCTCAAATTTCTTCTACTATAGTCCAAATTTCCAAATTTGTGAAGAATTAAATTATTATGAAATGCAACTTTGAATAATAATTTAATAATTACTTTCAAAAAATTGTTGTAAAATATGATCCACAAACCATACTATATAATTCAATCAACCACTAAACTAACCAATATTTTTCAATAAAATTTGAAACTAAAATTCCTTATGGAATGAATTATAGATTAAATATTTGAAATGTTTACAAATTCTTAGATCTTTAAGTTTAACAAATAGTTTCTTTCTTATGATCGTATTTTTAGATTTTTATTTTATGTATTTAATATTTAAGTTATTTTTGAAGGACCATTTTTGAACTACAAAGTAACATTTTGAGGTTATGCATATTTGTATCTCTTGAATTGAAATATTTATAAAAGAAAATTAAAACTATATTGTACAAATGTAAGAAAACTAATATGACAATTTGCAAAAACATTCATAAATGAAAAAATCAAGATTCTATTTGTTTTGACACATGTTTGTATTCATCTATTGTAAGAAATTTGACCTCATAGTCAATTAAAGTTAACTAAATGCTCAAAATTTTCATCTTAAATTATGACTTTTATATCCAAAATAAATTGTTTAAGACAAAAAGATTTGTCAAAGACTTTCTTTTAAAATCCCAATCTAGATTAAAATTAAAAACAAGAGTACCAAAAATAGGATAGATCCTAATTGCAACTTTAGTCCTAGTCTTAAAGAGTCCCAAGAAAACTCATAATGTATAAGACCTTGGCACTATCCTACAATAAATCACATTATGAGCAAAAGGCACCAATTAACTCCTAAATGAAAATACATTGCAAAATGGTTTAACATCATGTCAAGGTTGTTATTATGTGAGCCTATAGTCATGAGCATATGAGGCTAGAAAATTATATACCTATATTTTAAGAGTATATTATGGAAATCTTCCGTGATTATGTCATACCTATGTAATAAATACCTATATAATATGTGTATATTATAAATACCTTCAATGGTGGTAGAGTATCTACTTATATGTATGATCAAGGCTCAAAGGTTTTCATTTCTATGCTCACATGTTAGAGTTGTTGAACGTTATATTAGAGCTAAATTTAACCTTTAAATTATGTCCAAATTTCAATTTCATATTTTTGGTATGTGATACTATAGATTGTGTATCATTTTTAAAGAATTTGATTTGTTTTGTGAAAAATACAATTGTTATAATTTTATAATAAATAATAATAAACATATAAAAAACAATCAATTTGAATTGAATTTTTTAAAGAGGTACAAGGAGAAATGGAGATTGGTGTGAAATCTTATCAACTAGTATTTTGTATAGTACACCTAAAATACCCTTGCCAATAAACTTCAAGTGAATGTTGTTGTTAAGCCAATTTATAATTTTATATAATTGATGTATTAGATTTTGATTTTTTCACTTGTGAAAGTATGTGTTTTTTATGAATTTGATTTTTTCAAAATTTTGGAGAAAAAAATCAAATTATTATGATATTTAAAAATAAAATAAGCTAATGAAATAGTTTCAATTTGAACATATATTAGAGTAATTTGAAAATTTTACTTGAGTTTAAAATTACAATGAAAAATATAATTTTGTAATTAAAATTTTAAAAAATTAAAAATAAATAATTAAAAATAAAGCAAATGCACAATATTGTGTAATTTTGATTCTAACACATAGAGCTTTAAATTGTAAAAAATTCTCCAAATATTGTATTTTTTTTTCAAAATTTCACAAGGAATAGATTGAAACAAAACTTGTGAAACTTCATTTTCTTAGTTTAAATCAAATACCAAAATTGGATATTTGAAAGTTACAATCAACGTTGGCCAAGTCACTTTTACTTTTGGAGTGTGTAGACCTTTATAGATTAAAGCTTGAAGGATTGTTAAAGGTTTGTTTCATAAACAAAAAAGAAAAGTCACTTGATGGTATAAGACATACCATCCACAAGGGTCAAAATTTAATAAGGTAGTCTACTCTATAACAATTCAAGGTGACATGTAGTGCATTTTGACAAATATTATTTAATTTTTTTCAAATCTAAAACTCATGTAGGGAAGTTATCCTTTCTAATAGTTTTTATCCATTTGGATGCTTTAGTTAGGATAATCATTGCATCTTTTGTGATTTTTATTTCTTTGAAGGAGTAGATTGTTGTGCATCTAGAATTGATCATTTCTTGCATGAAAAGACCCCCCAAAATAGAATTTTATATGGAAGTGTACAATAATTGTAAGAAGAGAATAAAAAATTTAGCCATTAAATTTTTTTGGAGAGGTTCATGAAAAAAAAAGGAGACAACTTTCTTGTTGTCTAGAAAACTATTTTTAACATTGAACCCTAAGGCAAAAACCTACTCCTTAACCTTGTAACAATGCTAAGAATTAGAATGGTGTGATGAATAACTTCATTGTTAATTGTAAAAAAAGTGAATGCACCATTAATTTAGCAATTGGAGAATTTTGATGATTACCTAGGTCATGGGGTTTGCATCTTTACAGGGTTAAATTAAATTTTTCCTACTCACAAAAGTGCTAGTGCATGATGAGATTCAGCTAAGGCAATTCCAAATCTAAAAAACTCTAAAATTTATTTTCAACTAGTGTGCCTTGTGTTGTTGCCATGGTCAAAACAAAAGAAAAAATAATTTTTTATTTTTTTTAATTCGTAAAAACTTCAAAATTCAATAACTTTCACGTCACAGGTTGGAACGTCACGAAACCAAGCCCGTGCACCCCTCCTCGCCAAGGGCTTTCCGACGATACCAAACACATGAATGGGAGACTCACAGTCCGGGAGATCTCAATGTAACAAACAAACAAAACAAAACAATCAGTCTAATTTAGAAGGATAGAAGGATTACGACAAAACTCTCAGACCTGCAGTCGTCGTCGTCGTCAAATGGGGTACGCGATTTCTTGTACTAATACGTATTTATACTTGTACGATAGGAATACATACATATACATACTTTGCCAAGTTCGTGGACAACGGGACCTGCTGCTGAACCAGTGAGGAACCAAATCAACTGAGCGCTGCGATTACGTGAGAGACGCCGGATTAAGCTTAGTTGTTAATTGCGCATTGCGCTTGCGCTTCTGTTCATGTTTTCCGTGCAGGTACCTTGTGCGCAGTGAAGTGTAGGTCTCTTTGAAGAAATGACGGCGGAGAGTTGTGGTGCATTTTGTCGTTGAGGAGCGAGGGGTGAATTAGGTTAGTTGTGGCGATCTGCTTGCTCGGCTGTTGCATTTCTCAAGAAGAAGAAAGGATTTAGTTATAAGCTGAATTTGATTGGTAGAGTGAGCTGAGTTTTGGTTGATGGTACAGGAGGGAGAAATTGCAATGGCTCTGATGGTGACGAATCACAAGGTTAAGCAGTTTGTAGGAATTTTCTTCTCTGGTTGATGGAGGCGGAGAAACTGAGGTGCGGATTTTGCGCGGGAGTTTCAAAACGCAGGAATATGTGCGATTTTGAATATAGTTGCCGTGTTCGCATGGAGGTTTGCGACTGTTTCTGAGTTTCGGAATTCTGCTTACAGGGGGAGAGAGTGCAATGGTGTGTAATTGCGAAGAATCAGAAGTTGAGTTTTTTTTTTTTTCGTTTTGAGAATGCGAGCGGAGAATCTGAGATTCGGATTTAGTCAGGGAGTTTCGAAATGCCACATAGGTCGTCTCCGTGCGGTTTTGATTGAAGTTAGGGTGTTGACATGTATTGTTGATACAGTCACTGAGTTTTTTGAATTCCCCGTACGCAGAGGATATGAATGACGCCTCTGCATTTTGTTGTGAGAATCGTGGAAGGACTGGAGGCTTCGACCCGTTGATGTTTTCCGGAATTGGATGTTGAAATGAATCGGCCTGGCCATTTGCGGGAGCCGAATAGTAGTTGAGATTGCTTGGGACTTGAGTTTGAATTGCAAATTTAAGGTGGAAAGGGAAGTGGTTACCTTTCTGAAGCGATGGATGATGAGTGGGGATTCAGTATGGAGGAGTTGGACTCGTTGGAGAACAATGCGAAGAGGCAGTTTGCCGAAAGGCAAAGGTCGTCTTTCGCGGCCTCTGTGCCACCACCCGGGCCCTCGTATGCCGGTCAACACCATCATCGGTCTCCTGCTTTCTCTTCTCCGATGAAGCAGATGCCTCACTCGCCCTCCAAGAGCTTAGGCCGAATTACTAAATTATCGGTGAAATTCTTCGTGGATCATCCAGGTCGAATTGGTGTTCAAGCCGATTATAACCAGGTGAATTGTGCAGCGTAGGATTGTTTCTTCACTTATTAGCAAGCTCAATTTATAGTCTCAACGAGAGTCACTACGATTGTCCGCGAACTACCGAAGAAGCGGATCCCTGGACCAATTTGTTTCTACTCTAGATTGACGTGATATGAGGTGTCGTTTTGTAGACAGTGCACACAAAGCAATCGCGTAAGGAATTTTCATTTGATCACAGACGCTGTAACGATCTGGCCAATAAACCCTTGATAAACCCTGTCAGAGATGGTGAGTTCTTCACTTTCACAGCTGTTTTTCATCTCTCACAATTTATTGTGCTTTGCTTGCAGCATCTTGTAGGTGGTTTCAGGACGGTACCAGGTCACGAGTGGGATCCTAATCGTCGGTGCGTTTATGAACGCTTTAGTTGTTAGTTTTGTCACCTTTACAGTTTCCAGACTTTTCCGGCATCGTCATTTTATTTAACTCTGTTACTTTCTCTTCAGTGCAACAAGGTCTTATAGTTGGTGTGGGTACAGAATCTGGCATTTTCCCGCAAATCGTTTCGAGGAGTTGGTCAGAAGAATCACAACCTTACCGGAGGTCACTGTAGACGTATGCTCCTAGATACCTACTCGTGACGGAGTTTGCTTTGTTTCTCTCCGTTTAGAGGGGTTCTTATATTTCCCTTGCAGATGATCGACACTTCAAATTCTTCCACAGGAGTAGCCTTTTTCGTTCTTGCATTGCTGGTTGGTGCTTCAGAGTTATGAGTTTTCATCAATTGTGAAATTTTTGCAGTTAAAAGCGACGCCTCCATTGATACTGCCGTCATTTACAATACAAGACCAGCGACAGACAGGTTCCCGTCTTCCTCACCTGAGCAATATTCGTTTTCCACATGCAAGTCGCAGATTCTTTGTTTCAATAATAAGGTGGCATAAGTTCACTGTCAGTGAACTGAAGGAAGCCTCTCATGACATTATAAAATGAGGTGTCGATATATAGTTTATCTATTATTTGTGGTCATACATGCACAACATTTGCAATTCAAGTTCATTATTGCATGATTGTGGAGTTTTGAAATCTTCAATTAGCCTAAATTTGCTTTTTTGAACAGCATCGAATATGAACCCGCTTAGCAGCCCATCAAAACTTGCCCAACGCCCACAGGTGGATCTCCCAGAACGTGTTGAAGAGCAAATCTTATCTAGCCCTCCTCGTCTGCACCTGTACAGAGAAAGCCCGCAGAAAAATCCTTCCAAGAGTCCTATGAAATCCAAAGGATCAGGCTTAGTGGCCCAAATTTACTTAATGGGCACGGATCATGTTGCTGTCAGGAGTCCCTATAATCTGGTATGTAATTTCCAGAATATTGACGATTTGAGTTATTTCCCTACTCTGAGCAATGTCCAGAGTTAATTGTGTCGACGTATGTACAATTCTGTAGCTCACTACATGTGCATATCTTTTTTATATTTTTAGATCAGTTCTCCCCATCTATGGAACAGTTGAAGTTCATGGACTGAAATCAGCTGTGTATGTTTTGAGTACATCATTATCAGTGCCAATCTCCTGAGCGTAACGGAATCAGTATCGTGAGCTGCAAGTTGACGAGAGTTGTGGGCTGTATCGTTTTGCAGAAAGTAAAGGAGGCTTGCCAGTCTATGCCTGGAAGAACATGGGATGCTGAAGAAAGGTGAGCTTGCTCAGAAGTTAGTAATTTATGTTCAAGTTTTTTTTATTAATTTCTTGTTTCCGGATGCATAGAAACCTCAGAAGAAGGAATATGTGGCCTTTCACATTGCGAGTTGCCAATGTAGGCTGTTTTTGGTCTTCTAGCCAGTGAAACATGTGTTGAGTAATGGTTTCATGAAACCATAGGGTCTGGGTAATTCCAAAGAGCAAGATGGAGGAGCTCGTGCAAGCCCTATACAGAATCCCTGTTACGGTTAGTATTACTGTTGAATTGTGAACACTTTTACGGAAATGTGTTTTTGTATCTTGATATATTTACAAATTCGCTGTTTCTGCATTTCTCTTGTCTAATCTTTTATGTGTACTTCGTGAAATGAGAGGATCGAACAACAATTAATTTCCTGTCAGGTGGTGGCCGTTTCCAATTCCTTGATCCGCTGATTATGAAATGCTTAATGCGTATCTTCTTCTTGTGCTGGCCTGCAGGTTGAAGCAGTGCCCCCCTTGTGCCTTCCTAAAACATTTCCATTCAAAAGTGGTTAGTTTCGCTCCTGTTGCTATCCTTATTGCTTATCAAGAGTTCTTGTCAACGATGAGTTCCTTTTGGATCTTTCTACGAGAAATCTTGCGACACTTCTCTGGATTCTCGTGAGCTAAGCGGAGATATTGTTTTGGATGTCCAGTTCGCAATTCATATTTGCTATCATATTGTCTACGGATTTACATTTGATTTTGGATGTTGTTCTTTACTGGAGAGGTTCAAGACCTTCATTAATGGGCTTGATACTTTGGTTTGCAGAAGGGTTAAAGGTCTCCCAACCTGATATAGAATCTGTACCAAGTTCTTCGCAAACCAAGCCTGAGTCTGTAAATCTATCCAAGTATACGATAAAACTGTTTCTCCATCAAAGTGGTGACGTGGCAGCTAAGTTCGAATACAATGGGGTAGACTGCAGTCTCTTTTGTTTACTGTTTCTCATTTAGTCGCATATTTCCTGCAGTCTTTTCTCTATGTTTTGTTAGCCGCATTTTTCGGCTTTATATTTTGTTACCACTCCCATCGAGATGTTATATGTTGTAAGTGCGAGACTTGAAGTTTTATTGCTTCTACAGAAACTAGTTGCTGTAATGCGAACCATTCCAAGAGCAGAGTGGAACCCTAAAGAACGGTAATTGTAATATCTTTGATATTTTTTTCAACATTTCAATGGATTTAGTGATCATTATTAATCATCTGCATTATTATGTTCAAAGATGTGACGCGGTTCTCGAGTAGCTTAGCAGAAGTATCCTAATTTTGTAGATTTGCATGGCAGGCTGTGGTTGTTCCCAATTTCATCCTTATCAGAAGCTGAGATAATTTTGAGTAAAGTCACCGATGTAGATGTGCATGTAAGTTCTCTTCATGCACCTGGCTTGTTTTATCCTCGGAGTGAAATTTGTCGTCAATTAGAGGAAAGTCTCTCTGAACAAGAGCAGATTCCTTGTTTTTTTAAATCCAAGGGAGTGGGCGTCAGGTTGAAAAATTGGAACCCTTGGTACGGCGGGCTATTGAGGCGACTGCTGCTGTTCCAAATTTGCAAGGTACCTCATCTTGTCTTGCTCTTTCTAATTGTCTTCGTGTTTTCTGTTGATCCGATTGGATGTCCCTTGGAATTTTCATTGTTTCTTCTTTGCCTGACATAAGTACTTAGGGCTTCACTCCCTTGCCTTTTGTACTCCAAGGCTATGTGAGGTGAATGTCTCTTTAGGTCACTGCCAAAGGAGTGCTGTTGTAGAGTACAGTTCTTGGATTCTGTTTCTTTGTTACGAATGTTGTGATAGGCATGGTTTATTGGGTTCTGACGTTACAGAGGACTGGCTGCGCAGAAAAGTACAGTGAAATCCCAGAACAGCTAGAGTCAAAGCTACTTCAGTTTCAACGGGATGGTGTTAGGTAATATTTGCACCTTTATTACATGTTTATTTATTCATTTGAGGTTTTAGCAGTTTGAATATGTTTTTCTGGTGTTTGAGCATGGTATGACACGCAATACTAACGAAAAAGAGATCTATCGATGCTAACCAATGCTCTCCCTACAGAATAGTTATACGGCGTTCTTCTTGCTCTTTTGAAATTTATGAGTTCACGATCTTGTCCATATGCACTCCAGGTTTGCACTCCAGCATGGCTGCCGCGTCTTGATAGCAGACGAAATGGGTCTTGGGAAGACTTTGCAGGTTGTTTCTGCCAATGATCACTCTTTCATTTCGTTTCCTAGGATACTTGAGAATCCTACGTATTTCTTCTTGGTAGAATTACCTTAGAAATGTTGGTTAGAGGTGATTTTACATGCAGAGAATCTTTAACCAAGATAGGGTTCATTAATTGTTGTTGTCTACCTGACTACAGTTACAAATCTTGGAACTATTGGATATCTAATCGTGTTGTCTATGCATTGGCTAAATGTGCGTCCGAGCGTAGAATTTGATTGGCATGTTCTGGTTAGATTTGGCGATCGTCGATGAGGACGAATGTTATACTCTCGTCTATGATGTGGTGTTTTGCTTAGTAATGAGGCATGATTTGCAGGCAATTGCAGTGGCATCATGCTTAGAAGAAGAGTGGCCGGTTCTGATTGTAGTCCCTTCATCGTTGCGTTTACAGTGGGCAATGGTAAGCTTTGGGGCACTCCTGTCATCAATTAGTACAGTAAGGTGCTAATGCGTTATTCTCGAATGGGGTTGGTTTTCTTTGGAAGTCGCGACGCAGTCGCTACTTGAACTGACGACCTGACTGCGATGTTGTCAGGCACTCCATCAATGGCTGGATGTCAGTCCCGCCGACATTACAGTGAGACTCAAGATGCTTTGTGCTTACATGTCTTTTGACAAATTCAGTTATTATGTTGGTGCTATTCCTTATCTGTCATGTAATATTAGAATTACCAAGGGTTAATGCAGCTCGCTGAAAAACGGTTTTATGTCGTGCAGGTAGTTATGTCACAATGTTCAATCTCAAACAAAGAGGGTTTTAATATTGTGCATTCGACTGGCAAGGGTCCTGTAACCCTGGATGGCTTATTTAACATCGTGTCGTATGATTTAGTATCGAAGTTGAATGATGCGATCAGCGAGGCTGAATTTAAGGTCAGTTAGCAAATCCACAAATTTGAATACGGACCCTTGATTTTTGCTGATTGGTTTATTGGTAGGACTTCAATTAGTTCCTTTTAAGTCCACTTAAGGTATTCTTCAGGGTAGACTAACCGTTTCTTCTGGCCTATTAAACCAACAGATTCTGATATGGAAACTGATACTTTAGATGGTTTCTGGTCTAGGATTGGCAGAAGTCAGCTCCTCAATCTTTCATGGCTGAAGTTGACTTTATTACTTGCAGATAATAATTGCAGATGAAGCACATTATTTAAAGAATGCTCAAGCGAAAAGGACAAATGCTTGTGTGCCCCTACTTCAGGCGAGATCTATACTCAGTTTCAGTTCGAAACTATTGGTCTTATATAAGCGCTTTCAGTGCGCTTTCAATGTGCGAGGACTACTTGGAATGTGTTGTAACTGAGTTCTACGGGCGATTGTGCAGAAAGCCAAGTATGCTGTGCTTCTTACTGGAACTCCAGCACTTTCTCGTCCTATAGAACTCTTCAAGCAGGTCAACTACATTCCTGCATGACTTTTGCTTCTTTCTTTTCTTAGCTATGCTCTATTGCCTCATAATTTGCCCAGACATGAAAAATGCATTCATCTGGTCAAGATTTTGTGAATTTTTTTTTGCTTTGGAATTCAGTTTTGTGGTTTGTCTACAGCTGGAAGCATTGCAACCAACAGCGTACAGGAGTATACATGAATATGGCAATCGTTACTGCCTCGGAGTGAGTACCTATCGTTTCTTGCGTTCTATAGATCACAATGCTCAATTTTTTTTCAAATTTTTTCATTCTTTGGGTAACTTCCTTTTCCGAATGTTATCCCATGCAGGGGCACTTTGGGATGTATCAAGGATCAAGTAATCTTCAGGAACTTCACGGACTTGTAAAGTCAACAGTAATGATTCGAAGACTGAAGAAGGACGTTTTATCTGAATTACCTCAGAAACGACGTCAACAGGTTCGAGAATGACTACCTCATATTCGATGTCACATAATTCTGATTGCGTTAAACTTTCGTAAGCTGTGACGTTGAATTTTGGAACTGCTCCTGCTTCTTGCAAAGCTTAGAGTTGCAAATCCATGTGAAAGTCTTGTACCATCAGGCTTTCATGCAATTTACTGTCACGCGTAAGTGGCATTTTGAATTTGGTAATCAAGTTCTCTGGGTATTGCAGGTCTATATTTCATTAGAAGACAAAGGCATCAGACTCATGCGAGCTCTTTTTAAACAGGCATGAATCATATACCAAACTCTGGTATTTAGCTGGTAACGTGTATTACAAGATAGGAATTGAATTTTCCGCTCTTGATGTTTCTTGCCAAAAGGAGTTCAGTGTGATCTTGCTATTTTTTCAATGTGGTTTAACGTTGTGGTCGTTTGTGGTGTAATGATGAGCAGCTGGAGGGAATCAAGAATTCTCTCAAGACTTGCACGGAAGACAATTTTGAGAAGACGAAGTTTGCTGAGAAACAACTCCTCACCAAGGTAGTCTGATTTTGCGTCGCCATTTACTTGAGAAACTGTTGGTTCCTTTTTTTCTTAAACAGCTAAGGGCTCTGTATAGCCATCTCCCAAAGTGCAGTATAGGTCTTGTAGATGTGGTAACCTTTTATGGTGACAATTGAAGCTCATGATGATTTCGTTTCAATGCCTTGATATTTTGTCTTCCCAGATTTATACAGAATCAGCTGTCGTGAAACTCCCAGCTGTCGAGGAGTATTTAACAACAATGATTGATGTGCGTGAGCACCCTTCAATCCAATCAATCCCCTCTTTAAATAGTGTTCCATTTTGGTCGTCCGTTTCTGTCGTCGTTCTGCGTGCAATTTGTCGTTGATGGATTGAATTATTTCTGATTTCGATGGATTTGACGTATGTAGAGAACATTAAATGATTCCTTCACTTGCTGATTGCTTGGGTGGATTCTGATACAGGCAGAATGCAAATTTTTGGTATTTGCTCATCATCAAAGTATGCTGGAGGGGATCGAGCAACTGTTCCTGGTACGGACTATACTGGGACAAAAACTTTGATTAACTGTTGCATTGCTTCATTTGGCCCATTCTTTTTTTGGCATAATTTGGTGTCATGACGAGGAATTGGATAAAAGCAGCTGCTAATGGACCTGTTTGAACCTCCTTTTAAAATTTTGCCGGGTTTATCGGAGACAAGCACATTTTGTAAGATTAACTTACGTGCTTTGATTGGAATATTAGAAAATTGAACCTATATTTGTCCTGGTCTTGAGACTGCAGAAGAAAAAGGTTGGTCACATACGCATAGATGGGGGTACACCGCAATCAGCCCGGCAAGCACTAGTTACTCGATTTCAGGAAAATGATAACGTCTATGCCGCGGTGGTAAGTCTTGTTAAACATTGCAGTCGTTTTACCATGCTGAGTCGAATCTGAGTGGGCACGCTTTGAGTAATACTGCAGCTTAATAATATAACCTGCGGAGTCTCCATCGGCTGAACTCACCATCTTAAGAAATGGGATCTTGCAGCTTGGAATACGTGCAGCAGGTGTTGGATTGACACTGACGGCAGCTAGCACCGTCATCTTTGCCGAGATGTCTTGGACACCCGGGGACCTTGTTCAAGCGGAGGATAGGGCTCACCGTATTGGCCAGGTTTGCCTCACCTACTTTCGCCCATTCTTTAGTGGTGTTCGATTTTCAAGGCTCGAAATCATTGTATAAACTAAAGTCGAGATGCAGGAGTTCACTGACTTGCATTTTATCTAACATTCTAGAGTAAGATCAAGATCGAGATTTATGAATTCAAATTGCGTTACTTTTGACGTAGTCCTGTTGGCGATTTGAAACCTTTCGCACTGAATGGCATCCCTGACCATAGTACAAGGCTTGGGATGTCTTATCTATTAAATCGTGGGGTCTTGGCGGGGTTTCAGCGGGGAGGTTGATTTATGTTAACGCTAGCTTCACCCTTGAATCTGAAGTTTTTCCTCAACAGACCGTATTTCAGATCGCTTGACCAATTAGTTTTAAGTTTTCTACACTAAAATTCCATGTTGGATGGATCAGGCTTCTTCTGTCAATGTGTATTACCTCCACGCACATGACACCATCGACGATATTATCTGGTATGCTTTCCTAAATACCGGGGCATATCTCTGCGCCTCTTGATGTTTACTCCATGTTTACGCCGTTTGAGTTTCTCACTCTTATCTAATTGAATCATTGTGTGTTTGATTTGTGCAGGGATACTGTCCAGAACAAATTGGAGAATCTTGGCCAGGTCTGAACTAACATTTGGTTACTTCTAGTGATTTGTCTTGTTGGCACGATGCCTTCGACTAATTTCCGGTCATTTGCTTCTTCTAATGTTGCATATTCGAATATGAGTTGTGTCCAACGGATTTGTTAGACTCCTCTGTTCACAATCTAGACAGTCATCTGCGATTGAGTTCTAAATCTTTCATATTGTTTACAGGTGCTAGACGGGCAGGAAAATACCTTGCACGTGGCGGCGCCCCCTAAGACGTATTCTCATGTATCGCGAGGGCAGTCGACTCTGAACTCTTTCTTGCAGCCTGCTCCCTCGTGTGAAGGACCTTCAACTTCTGCTTCTGCTCTGGAGCCGCTGTTGGATCCCGACCTTGTTGAAAGAAACACGCACGTGGTCTCTAGTGAACTGTCCAACGAGCCAAGTAGAATGCTCGATGGACAGTTCTATCCGCCACCACTTGGAGAGAATCTGGAACATGACGTTCATGGAATGCCTCCTGATAATAAGCGGAAAAGACTCTTCTGAGAAGTCACATAACAGAGAGGTGAAGGTTAATTTGGCGCATAGCAAGTTATCAGCACTTGAAATCCATCCTTTCAATAGCAGCAACTGAGGAGACCTCAAAGGTGCTTCTCACTTACGAACTACTTGAGGGCAGCTCCTGTCGGCATAGCTTTCAATACCCCATTTTTGTGTACATACAGTAGCTTGCGTGCAAGTACTGTAAATGTTTCGGATCATAATTATTCATCATAGTATGGAAGCCCAGGCTTTCCTCAGAGGTTAATTTTTCATAGTAGACGTGCAGATATTTTCTCCGTGAATAAACCAGGTCAGCTATGAAAAAAAAGTTATTGTTTTGTTTGATTTAAGATTTAATACTACCTGCATGAATAGGTCTCAAGTTGACAAGGTGCATCATCAAATTACATGAGATTCGGTCCCCAAATAAAAATTTAGTTCCCAAGAAATTGACCGTCTAGTAGTGGAAAAGTCTCACTTCAGAATATTTTTTTGTCATGCAGTAGTACGAAAAACTCCAATTCTTTTATCTTTGGATTGTGTGACTTTAACCATTAAAGTAGTCTGCCACCATTTAAGAACTGATTGCCTTTTCAGGGAAGCTAAACTCCTTGAAACAAGTTTCAGAAAATTTTTGTAGGAAGAAAAATGGAATTGGCATTAACCCAAGTCATTTCATATAGTGGTAGTGCCTTTGTTGCAAAGTTAGACCATATTGAAGACTATAGAGACAATTATGACTACATTGAAATAGATTGACATTGCTGCAAATAATAGTAATAGTCATATGTCAGGTTGGTGTTAAGTTTTTAGTAATAGGGGCATTAAGGTAAACTAGCCTTTGACAAACAAACCACCTATGACAAGCACCTAAGGATTGATCCAATAGACTCTTACATCAACTCATGACAAGTTCTTCTAATAAATGAAATCAAGACTACATTAGCTTAGTTAGTAGTCAAAATCAATGTCTTGGGTGGTGATGGAGTTATATAAATTTCTTAAGAACTTCTACCTTTTCAATGAAAATTCATCACAAGAAGTGGTTTTTAAAATTCTTTTATGTTATGGTCATGTTAGAAAAATGTTGTAGCCATATTAGGAAATATTTTGATTGCTTCAAGTGGTAAGATGAACATAAGAATTTTTTACTACACTTTAAATTGATTTGGAGATAGTTAGAGACTTATTTGGGCCAATTGGACAACACTTCAAAAATTCATAACATTTTGATATACTAGAGAAAATTTCAGCCCTTTGAAGGGTGGTTTGATTACATGCAAATGAGCAAATAGAAAAAAATATTAGCCCAATTCTTGTCACAAAGAATTTAACATTTGTCTTTATATGATGAAAGTTTAAATTCTTTTGCTAATGGCAATAGAGCACGTCCATTAGGAGAGATTTGAGGGCAATAACATGCAGTTTTGGACCTAATCTCCTGCAGCAAAGGGAATGGCTGGTTATAAAAAAAATTCCCAAAAAAGTTAAAATAAAAATAAAAATGCAAAACATGCAAAAGAAAATTGAAATTTTTTTTTGGGGGGAAATGATGTGGCACTCTCTTATCAATTAATTACTTTTAAAAAATTAAGCTTAATAGTGGTAATTTGACATAAAGGATGTAGTTAAGGGTGTTTTCATTGTCAAAACTAATAATTACTTAAGAAAATTTTATGCAATTCTTCATTGCTAGTTGTACTTTGAAAAAATATTCAAATAAATTGAATTGGATTTTTATATTTATCAATTTATTTTCCATAATTTCTTACTTTACTACAACAATTATTTTAATGACAATTTTTTACAAAACAAATTCAAGTTCTTCAAATCAATAGTGAATACAAAAATTTACATAATAAAATTATAAGACTAAATTCAAATATAATTTAAAATACTAACTTGAGCATAGAATATTATATATCAAATATCAATATAAACCAAATATTGATATTGGCTGCATAATATTTAACTTAATTAAGTAATAAACAATGCATTTAAAGCAAAATGTTCAAGAAACAACTTCAAAGAGTCTTTTTAGGTACAAGAGAAATTTGAAAGCCATAAAGCAAAATAATAGAGATGTCACATAAGAGACATATGTCCTTATTACTTGTAAGAGCTTTATATAATGTCAATCTGTTGTAATTTGGTAGTTGACTATAGTTCTCTTAACCCCTAAAGGTCAAAACTGCGTTTTTTAGCAACATAGTGATTTTGGGTAGCTTACTATGAATGGAATTTTTATTCTTTTTTGCTGAAATTTTCACACAACATATGCCCAACAAGTATCTTATTCTTTAAGGCCCAATGATTTTCATAACTTTTGACTACATGGTTCAAAAGTTATTGTATGATATGTCATTTTCAATGCTCAATGGACAACCCAAAAATTTCTTTGAAAATCACTTTTTTCAAAAATAAAAATTCGAAATTGGTTTTGTATATTTATGGGTATGCAGAAAGCTTTGAATCATCCCATTTTGGTTTATGAGATAAAAGTAATGAGGTGTTTTAGTTTGTAGGAACTAGGAAGTTATGAATTCCTTACTCAAAAATAAACTTTGGAGTCCTTTATTCAACTCAATTTTTAATATCTTTTGAAAAAAATAAAAACATATAATGAAGATTGTTTAATACTACATTTCTACCTTTGGGTTGGAATTTTTCAATTTTATAATTAAATTCTTAAAAATTTAGTATTTTGAATCACTTTGTACTTCTTCCTACTTCCTATTTTTTTCCTATATGTTGTGCAGTTCCAAATGACTTAAATACTTTCAAGCATATAGCCAACTTGCCTTGAAGAATGAATCCAAAGAAGCACCATTTTGGACATTTTTTTTATACAAATGTAACCTTGTGAAGTGCAGTTGCCCGTATTTTCACATGGCAAAAAAATGATTTTTGCCACTTCAAATGTTAGTATCTTGCAATCTATACTGTGGAAAATTCTGAAAATTTTCCACATCTTTTCAAACTAGTTTACTACAAGATCCTACAATTAAATGTGTCTAAAAATATTTTTCATCAAAAATTTGGTGCTTGTATCAAGAATGGGTTTTTTAAGTATTTTGGGTAAAAACATACTTTTCAACCTTTAGGTGGTAAGTTATTTAAGTATACAAAATATACTTATAGATGTATTGGAATTTTTTATCAATTGCTAAAAAGATTCAACAACAATCAATAAGAAATTAATAACATAAACTAAATCCAAATGCCATTATTTGAATGCTATCAAGATATGGTCATTGTATATATCATGTACGCTTTTCACACTTGAGTGTAAGAATCTAGTGAGATATACTATGCCAATCAAGTCAAACTTCCTCAAGTGCAAAATCAAATTACTATAGGCAAAATTATATAGGAATAACTAAAGGATGTTGATTCAAATATTATTTCAAATTATATAAATATCCTTATATATAATGATATTACATGACAATATTGACCAACTATAGAAAGGTTCCATTTAACTTTAAGAGACTTCAAAAGATCCTTTAGTTAGCTAAGATAAAGAATGATTTATTGCTTTGAAGCCACCTATATTTGAGGGTCTTCAACAATATTATGGAACCCTATATACAACATTTGAATACCTTACCTAGCTATAATGGTTGGCAAAAATTAAATAAAAAAGAAAAAGTTGATTTTTGTAGAAATTACTTTGAAAGAGATAGAAAAAAAATAAATTAATGTTATAAATGCCAATCTATTATAAAATGGACTTCATACAAATTTAAAAATTATAAATTTACCAAGAATTTTATGTACCTACCAAGAAGCTTACGTTTAAAATCTTAAACTTTGAGTGCCACTCAAAACAAAGTGCAACTTTGATATATCCTATTTGCATATTTTAGATCTTCAAACTTCATTAAACTACAATTTGTATACTAAATAACAAGTTAACTAAAATACTTGGTGTTGTGTAGATGCTAATTCAAGCCACTTGCCTAGGAAAAATTGAATTACTTTGATTCAAGTCACTTTGCCATTGAAGTTGTGTTTGTAGCTCCTAATTTGTGAAGGCAATGTCAACACTCCTTGTGCCAATATAATTTAGCTTTTTGTCAATCAAACCTTCATATATAGAGCTCCAACAACCTTTTAGTCTAAAATATCTAGATGGTAGATAGTTTGTCAAAAATGCTATATTTATATATAATTTCGCAAGTTTTCATAAATGCCTAATATATTAGTGAAGTATTGTAGTATATTTTTCGGAATCTAATCTTATTTAACTAAATCTGAGTTTGAATCCCAAGGAATGAACTATGTAAGGTTAGCGTAATGTATTCAAAGGTCACAATGTACAAATTTACAAACTCCAGAGTCTTATTCGCTCTTAATCCCACTAATATCCAAGGTATCACTCAAGCTGTCCATTAGTAGATGCTATTGACTGATGGATGCAATCACAATCCTGTCTAGTGTGCTACTGACTCGTGGCAATAGTTCTGGGACAATAGTTCAGGGACAATAGTTCAATGTGGACTGACTTGTAGTGAATGCATGTGCAATGCAGGATTTAGACTTTAATACAGCCCACTATAGTATTTTGAAAATAGTATAAATATATGTATTCAATATTTCAAAACAAATTAGAATTAAGGGTTTGGAAAGACTTACAATAAGTCACCCCAAGGCTCTAGGACAATATGGCCAATATCAAGGGTTAGCAACTACCTACAATACACAAAATCCAAACTTACAACATGTATATGCAATTTTCAATACAACATTCTAATAACATTGATGCAAAACAAATAATAAATTCCTAACTCTAATTCTAACTCTCAAATGGATCGATTCCAAACTAAGGGTACGGCTGTTCAAAATTTTTTTATCTTTATTTTAATTTGTTTTATCAGTCACTAATTAGGTCAAAACGTGCAAAATGTTATACTTCTCCAAAACCATGGATAACGACCCTATGACCATATTCCAGAACCCAAAGCCGTGGTACCCGGTTGATACCCGCGCTCGATACTCGGTACCCGATTGAGTGTGACTAGCAAGTTCTCAACCTTCGGGATTTCAGTCGACAAGGCCTGCTCCAACTTCGAGTTGCGATTGCTTCGCGCAGCGCACTTAGTGCCAATTTGGTTGAGGAATTTCACAAAATTCTCACATGATTACGATTATACTGCACCTGGTGAACTCGTGATCACACAGATTTCCCAAATTCGGTCCAATTCTCAAACATTGGGCTTCACAAAATACCCGAATCCCTAATCTCACCCCAGTTTTACAAACGACCAAATTTGAAGAAATTTCCCGAACTTGGACGCACTTCAGCAGCGATTACCATTTCTCAATGCTCTTGATCGATCTAACCCAATCAATCATTCACATCGCTCACAAAAATTGATTTCGAAATTTTTTTTTTACCGGACTGGTCAGCATCGCAACTAGCTCAATGTTCAGCAATTTTGGGACGTTGCATCTTCTCGCGATTCAATTACCGCAATCTCTCACTTGTAGCAATCGGATTCTCCGAAATCTTTCCAATTTCCTCTTTCACCGCAGCCAATTTCCCCACTGTGACCACCAAACTGGTCACCCTCACAATCACGCCGACCACAGCTAAATGCTCTCCATTCCAAATTCAACTTCAATGTCTTTGATTCTTTGCCCACCCAGATCCAGAAATCATAGAACACTCAGACTAACACACAATCCTCCAAAATCCAAGTAATTTCACTACAACATGCACAGACTCAATTTTCACACAACACAGATGTACAATTTACACAAACTCAACCTTTTATTGCAAATTATAGTTTTGCGTACAAAGATTACAGCACTAAAAGAACAACTCTACAATCTGCACTGGTTATGCACTGTGTGAGGGGAGAAGAATCAGAGAGAGAGCGAGTTTAAAGGCAGGAAGAGGGGGTGATCGGAAGTGGGAAGACTATGCAAGCACTGCTCCCAATCACACCTACAACTCCATCTTTCTCCTTGTTTTCTTTTCCTTATCTCTTTCTTTTTCTTTATCTTTTCTCTTGCCTTTTGCTTTAATCTTTACTTTTCCCCTCTTTGACTATTATACTAATTATAACTAAAATGTCTTTGAACTTTTTCCAAACTTTTAACAAAAATAGAATATTTTTTATACTAAATATTAGTTATAAAGTAAAATAATGTATATAAAGTCTTTAAAAATCGAAAAAGTACTACAAAAGTTTAAAGTACTAGACTACAAGTATCCTTATTGAATATTCCCACACTTCATGGTTTGTGATTTGGATCATTTTTGAGCATGCAATGGCAATTTAAAATTAGAGGTATGGGTGATTCATTAGAGGAATTTTTGTGGTTAGGGAGGGCCGTTTCAAATAGTTGTGCCCCTTAGTTCCCCTCGTAGCAAAGAGAATGCCACACTATCAAAAAAAAAGTTCCAAAAAAAAAAATTAATAAACTTAAGTTTCTTAAATGAAAAACAAAGTTGATTTTTTTTTTATTTTTTTTTAAAATGTTGTGGCACTTGCTTCACCACATCAAGCATCAAGTTTTGGCCAGTTCACAGGGACAAAGAATGGTTGGGAACTTGCAGCCTTCTCGAACCCTAGAAAATCCTCTAATACCAAGAAACACTTGTCTTTTTTGTGTTTCCCCTTGGTCTTCTTGGAGGTGTTTTTCCTTATAACTTTTGTGGTTGAAGTCTGTTTTAGGTGAAATTTGGAGGAGAGGTGCGTGTTGTTGTTTTAGACATTCAATTATTTTTACTATTTTTAAGGTGGCCCGATTGGGTGTCTACCTTAGCTATTTCAGGGGTTTCTCAATCCTAGTTGGGGACCAAAAATGCGATTTTGAAGCCATGGTTTTTCCATGTTGTAGGTGGGCTAACATTCTAAAGACATTTGATGAGATCTTTGGCAAAGAACCCGGTATAAGGGCTACACATGGGTTGAAAGTGGACATTGTTTCCACAAGTACTATGAAAAGGAAAAAAAATTTATGATGATTTTTTTGTTCACATGGGACTAGAGAAAAGATTAGAAAAATGAATATTTTTCTTTTAATTTTTTGAATTCTTTTACTATTTTCTAAAAATCAAATTCAAAAGCATCTATTTTCTTGCATTTTTCTAGGTCTCCTTTGTTGTGCATAACTTTTAGAGATAAATTTTTCTAGGTCTGAATTTTTTTTCTCATATACTATTATGAATGCTTTACAAATTATCCATATTTGATTGTATTTAAAAAAATTTATTGCAAAAGTGACAATATTGCAAAAACAAGGCCATTTAAAGCCAAAAAAGACAAGTGTTTCTTGCAATCACCCGTATGTGCTTTGTTTCTTGAAATTGAGTACTTGTAAATGTAAGCTTGTTGGTAGGTACTTGAAGTTCATGATTTACAATTTTGGAGTCTACAGCCGTTGTGAACATGATAGACATGGAAATTCTAAAATCAATTTCTGAGTAATGTATACGAAATAATTAATCAAGTATTGGCAAATCATTCCAAAAGCTAGCAATGAAAGCTACTATACATATGTGAAATTTTATTCTCTACAAATTTCCTTTTTTGTGATGTCTAATTATTCAATGTGACTTTTAAACCTAAGCTCTTTTTTTACAAATCAATCATTTGAGCTTTTCATTGTTAAAAAATTTGGACATTGATATAGCACAAGATGATTACATTCCCCTGCTTTCACAATTTGTTTGTGATGATTTTTTTGATGAAAAGTGTTGTAATTAGTTTAACTCGGGAGTATTTGCAAAAATCTAAAACTTCTATGAATTTAAAGTAATTCTGTAATGATTTCTATTATTATTTTCTACACTATTCAATCAAGACACCTCATAATTTATGAAAATTTCATTACATGCTGTATTTAATTACATTTCGAATTACTTTTTTAACGAATCTAGCCCCAGTGTAGAGTAGTTTCAATTCTCCCCTCATATACAGTGCAGAACTGTTAAAGCGCACAGATGCAATTATACCCTAAAGCATTCAAATGGGAACTATAAAATATCTATACAAATGTGAAACAAACTACAACTGAAGAGAAAATAATCTTATTAACGCAATTGCAGGCAAGTGATCCATCCTCCAGTTGGAGAGACTACTGCAGGGAAATGTAAAACTGTTCAGAATAGAAATTGCAATCATGAAGACAATCATAGATCAAAGGCACAAAACACACAAAGTATCAAACACAATTTCTTGTTATGCATGTTGATTGCAATCTTATCAACTTCTGCATGAAAATCCAGTTGTGAATAAAATGATGACAAATAAGTAATTGAATTAGAACAAAGCAGTCACCGACAAATTCGATGCTGTAATTAATCCACTCACTTACTATTTGGATCCACCAGTCAGTGAATCCATGTAGTTCTAGAACTAAATAATTGTATTTGAAACTTTTCTACAGTATCCAAAAAGTTCTCTCTATGATTTCTGTTTTTTTCCTAACAAAACACTATTTCGATGTAGCTTCCTTTCACTTGCATCAATTGAAGGCTGAATTCAAGTACGTTGGCATCTGTTGCTATTGAGAGTTTGCAACTTCACTAACAACTTTGCCAAGGCAAGCAAGGACAGTCGGAATCAGACGATGGATCACAAGTCGGAAATGGGAATGAGCAGTCGGAATCACTTGATGGGTCACAATCTGGGATGGGAAATGGATGCGGGAATGGATGATGGTGTGGCCCATGTTTGTCCAAATCGAGGGGGGCTGCAGCAACATCGTGTACTAGTGGTTCGGACACCTCCGAGCTTGTTGGTGCAATTGGAGTAAAAACCGGATGTGGATGTGGATGCGGGAATGGATGACGATGTGGCCCGTGTTTGTCAAAGTTGGGGGGGTCTGCGGCAACATCATGTACTAGTGGTTCAAAAACCTCCGAGCTTGTTGGTGCAATTGGAGTAAAAACCGGATGTGGATGTGGGAATGGATGATGATGTGGCCCATGTTTGTCGAAGTTGAGGGGGTCTACGGTAACATCAAGTTCTAATTTGAACACCTCAGAGCTTGTTGGTGTTGTAGGCGGAATGGCAATTGGAGTAAGAAACGGATGTGGATGGAGGCCTAAAGGGCCATGTTTGCGAGAGTGCAATGGGGCTTTGTGCTCTTGTTTGCCACTTTCAGTCACCATTGCAAAAGAGAATGGTAAAGTAGTGAACAAAGTCAAAACAAAGATGATTAGAAGGTGGTTTTTGAATGCCATTGTAAATGACTCTGAAGATTTTGGATGCAAAAAATAACTTAAAAGATGGAAAAGGAAGTATATGAAGGAGATGAGAGATTTGAGGGAATGGAGTGGCAAAAGAGAAGAGTGAGAATTGTGAGTTGAAACCCAAAAGAATCCTTACTATTTATAGGTGGTGAAGTCATTCACTTTTACTTTTCACATTTGTGTTTTACATTTTGACATTTCCTTTTCCATTGACAACCATTTCCTTCACTTACTTTTTCTTTTACATTGAAAATAACCTTGCATACAACATTCTCTTTTACTTTGGTTAGCTTTTGCTATTTTGCAAAGTCTCTTGGTAGGGCATTTTTTTTTATTGAGATATGATTTTCGGCCATAGATGTTGCTTTACATCTCGAAAGAATCCCAAGATTCATCAGCAATGTACTGTGCTATCCCTGGAGTGATCTTTTCATATTTCTCATCTTTTCACTCCTGGAAAGTCCAGACAGCAGCTCCGTTACATCCTCCCATGTCTGTACACATCCATTCTCTAACTAGTACCTCCAAATCCAAGTCTTTGAATGATGTTGTGGCTACAACCGCCGAAGCTGCTCTCAACAGAGAGCCATTCCAGATTACTTACTGTATAGAAAATCAAACCGGGTTAGACACTTAGAACTGATCAAGCTCAAGTTCACAGAATAGTTACGATCATTTTGGTCACAATCCCGTGATCCAGGCGCTTCAGCGCAAGCTTCCTTCCTCATAAAATTTCAGGAACATATGTCAGACTTCTGTTGAAGATGGTTTTCATTTTTGTTTTTCCTCAATAAGGACGATTGCCCGATTCTAAAGTCACTCCTCTGAGATGCTTACAATAACTAGGATTGGAATTTCAATGAAGTAACTCACTTCTACAGTCTGTTATCTCTCCGAAATTACTAAGGAAATGTATCTGCAACACGCCAACACTGATGCACAAATTCCAAAATCAGGAATAAAGGTACCTGCAAGTGGTAACCGGGAGAAACCCTGGTGAGTCCCAGATTGAAGGTCCCTTTAAATGTTCCCGAGAATCGCTCTAGAGGATTGACCTGACTGTCTTGAGAGTGTCCACGACCCGGTCCACGATTCTGTGGTTTAAGCGTTCGAGTGACAGTGCAGAAGGTTAGTCGTTCGATTCCACTGTATCACATAAGCTTACTTCCCGGCCGTGGAGAGTATGGCAATTTGTTGTTGAAGGAAGACAACGTGAATTTTCACCTGCTGATAGACGAAGTTGTCTCTGCCAAACTCGAAACCGGCAAGTCGATGCGGGGGCGACATTCCAACGCACATGGACGACAACGAGGCCGTTGCACCAAGCTTGCTTATCATGTTGAAATCCGGCACTAATGGTGATTGTGATGACGGCCAGGTAGATGCTCTCTGATCATGATTTCATTAATTTGTCTCTCATTCAAGAGGATGAGGCATAAGTTGAATTTTGGCGTCCTCTATTGAGAGTGAACATTCATAACTTCATTGCAGGAACCATTGTTGGCCACAACCAGAGTGCTAGGAAATGGAATAAAATTCATATAATTTCGGGTTTACAGACCAGCGTAGATTCCACTGTCTAAATCGTCGTTGAACCTCAATCGAAGCAGACCAGAAGCTTTAAGTGTGACTTCTGTCGTTCGTATGATCTGACTGAGTTTAGGCAGTGTCGGCTGATACTACAGTATTTCTATTGCTCCTCTGGGCAAATTCGCCGTGATGTTTGCGACATTTCTTATCCATGCATCTCTCTCACAACCTAAGTCAGTGGAGAAAATTCTTGTGACAACGATCATTTCACCGTCCTCTCGAGAGTGATTCTATGTCCGCAACTGCTGCAGCGATGGAATCAGCTTGAGTTCCCGGGGAAGAAAAGGATCATCTGCACACTGTCTTAATTAATACCTTTACACGAAAATTCCTTCCAAATAGTCGCTTGTTCATGACTTGGCGCTGAAAGAATTAATTTGGTTTTCGCACAGAATACCATGGCTCAATGCAAGTGCTGAAGCCCGGCAATCGAAACTACAGGCACCTCCAGTAGAGGCTAACTCCAGTGTCTATTACTCCGTATTAATTACAACAAATTATACTTACTGTAATGTAGTTGGTTGTTATTATACTTTTAGTTTGGGTATTTGAGTGGATAGTCACTTCATACATCACCCAAAGCAAATACAGCATTAGAGTTAAATATTTTAGAAAAGTATATTCTAAAGGGGCCTTGTGTCAAATTTTGATTGGTGGCCAAAAAGTTCAAACAAATCTCATTTTTAGAATCTTTCAATATTTGATTTTTTGGAATCCTCATTTCAACAAGCTATATGGGATTACAAATTTGCACTAGTGAGTAGTTGCAAGAAAGACCTATACTATTTTGCATCACAAATGAAGTTACCGAGTTTACATTGGCCATAACTTTTGGAGAATCAACTCGATGTACTTGAAATTTTTATTGAAGATGACTAACTTGGTCTTAAAGACAAAACTTAATTTTTCAGAATTTAAAAAACAAAACTTTTTAGAATTAAATTTCAATTTAGCTAATTTATCACATTTTGCAGTTTAGGGGTTTTTAGTACTATGGAGTACCTTTTTAAATGATTTAGAGCTGAAATTTTTGTAGTCTATTTCCACACTAAGTGGGCATGTGACTACTAAGGGGCACCTAAAAAGACACTATTTTTTGTTGTCCACATGCGTGCAAATAGGCCTCCTTGCGCATGCCTTCTTGAACAATTAAAATGGTTATAAGATCATTCTTTTGGTGAAATCCCTTCATCATATAGATCTCCCAAATTTGTCAATTTTTAGTTTTAAGAAAAAAATTCTTTTAATTTTTTACAAATTAAAATGTCAAAACACCTATTTTCATGACATTTTGCACTTTTCTAGTTCTCTTATTTAGAGAATTTTTCTATACTTTTCTTTCTTCAAGTACCTTCTTCTTATAGGTCTATACATTCCTAGTTGTCATAATGGACAACATATTATTGTTCACGGACGAATCGGATCGATTAGGATTGACTGGCTGTCAACTTTGGAGCCCTGTAGCTTTTGCAAAAAGTATCCAAATTGGGCATATGAGATGTTTTTTGGCATCTACAAAAACTGTAAATGCCAAAAAAAATCTCATATGCCCAATTTGAGTACTTTTTGCAAAAGCTACAGGGTTCCAAAGTTGACAGCCGGTCAGCCCTAATCGGTCTGATTCGTCCATGAACAGTAATATACTGTCTATTATGACAACTAGGTATACATTAAATATATTTCTTATATCTTTTAAAAATTATTTTTCTAAATATAAAGTACTCCCAAAAAACTTAGCATTATAATGCCAAATGCTACAAAAAAGGGAGTCTTTCTTGCAACTACCCTAGTATGAGCACTTGTATTGATTTTTATATTTATACTTGTATTTGTTTTTATATACATCATATTCTTATTTCTACTTATTTTCTACTTATATATATATTTTTTTGAAGGTGGCTAGTATTTTGAGGAGATAATTTGATCTTGACCACCAAGACAAGCGGGAATATAGAGAATTGTAGGTGTCCTATAAGGCACTTCTTCCACATACTATAACCTTGGTAGTTGATTGTCTCATTGGAGCATATGATAGCTTGTGATCTATGCTCTCATGTCAACTTGTTATGGACACACTTTCCACCTACTTACATCACTATCAATTTTTCAATGTTTTCTTCTCAAAAGTTCATATGTACTAGAGTTTATTGTACATGTTATCATTTCAACACTTGTGAGTAAAATTAGTGTAATTTTGGAACTAAGATAATATAGAATGTCTATTTTAGTTATTGGAAAAAATTCTAATTTTAGCATTTCAAGTTTCACATATTAGAATGAAAGAGCCTTCAAATAAATTCTTCTATGCTTTTCATATATTAGCTTACAAATTAACAAACTTTGGACATACTTCAAATTTTTCTTAATGGCCCAAATGTAGGATTATAATAAGAATTAATCACCTCAATCTCATCTTTTTATTTGTAAAGGCCCTGGAATGATGGCATAAGCAACCGCAATTAGATCGTAATGGGAGGAATGATGACAACTTCCTACCTATTCAAAGGATTCATTCTCGAGGTGCTATTAGAAAGCATCAACCTAGTGAACAAGGAACCCCATTAAGTTCCTTTAAAGTTGATGACTTGATTTGTTAGCTTAAAAGGGATGCATATCATGCTCTATTCCAAGCATTCATTGCCCATCAAAGCTTCTTACTTGATCAAAAGAAGGGCTTATGCCTAGTTTGAAAAATGAACTAAGAATTGCAAATGAGCAACACCAACAAATGTTGGGGACAATTGGAAATGATGAAACTCTTGCAAGGGTTCTAAAATGGAGACATATAAGAAAGGCCTCAAGCATACATCCTCCTCCACCTCAAGAATCTTCTCCAATTTTGGTCTTTTAAGGGTTAACCTCTAAAGTTTCAAAGTCCTAGGATGAATATGTTAGGATTTTGGATAGATTCCTAAGATATTAGTATTTATGGTGATTTTTTGAAGGTATATGAATCTACCACTACTAATAAAGTGATTTTTCTCATGGATTTTGAACATAATTTTACAAAACCATAAAAATCCTCAAGTCTCTACAATATAGAAATCTTAACCCGGCTAAAGTTCTTTAGAATTTCAAGGTCTAAAACTACTTCAAAATGCTCATTTACATCAATGTATGAAACCTTTACCTTAAACTTTTTTTTTTTTTTAATAAATCCAATCTTAGGATCATTTAGCTAACTTAGAATATTTTTAATAAATTATTTTTATTCTCAACATCCTAAATCATATATACTAACCCCTAAATGCTAAAGTCCTATAATACTAATGATACAAAGAGCAACAATGCTAATATGTGAGCATGCATTAGAAGAAACCTAGGTTTTTTTTGACAAGCCCATAACATGCTAGGTACGTTGTTTAGGATGTCAATCATATTTACATTGATGTCCAGAAAAATGTCTTATAATATTAAGCAAACAAACCTCAAAACATCTAAAATTATAGAAAATGTGGTCTAATTTGAAGAAAATTTCGGAGGACGTTTTAAGAAACATGGTCTTTTAAGCTCAAAAAATCTTGCCATGTAGCTGCTGCCTAACCTCCACATTAGCACCAATGAGGCAGGCAATGCCACATCAACAATTATTCATTGGAGCCCTTGTTGAAGTCATTAGTGCAATCGATTGTAGGTCCTATCACTTTGAACATTTATTACAACACATGCATGTTTTTTTGGACGTTAATAATGATATGAGGTTATTTTTTTTGGACACCATGAAGCGTCTTCCATGTCTTATAACATGTTTGTAGGGATGTGAAAACATCATGAATAACATTTTTTGGGACATGCTTGATAAACATATTTGAATTTTGTGAGATGTTAATTTAGACATCTAGATGTTTTTAAGATGTCAACATAGATGTCCAAACATTTTGGGATGTCAATTTAGACATTCACCATACATAATAATCTATACACTATATACAATAAGTCATACATTATATACCATATACAATACAACGTACACAATATGTCGTACATAATATATTGTATTTGGCTTCAAAAGTCACTTACTGTGAATAAGTTGACATGAGAAAACAAGCTATATATACAAGTAGGGTGGTAGGTTAGAAGACAAACCATAAGGGATATAACTTTGGAATTGTATGAAAAGTATAATTTTAGACATGAGCATTCTTATAAACTCAACGTTGTCTTAGTTGATGTTTAAAAAACATTTGAACATCTTAGTTGACGTCTTGGTTAATGTCTTAAGAAATATCTTGATGTATAAGTTGATGTCTTTGTTGACATTTGAAAAAACATTTTTATAATTCTCAGATTGTGTTAAAGTGTGTTGACGTCACACTCATTGGATGTCACATCAATAACCAATTTTTAATTATTTTTTGCAAAAACTACCATATAGTTGCCTCTACCTTGTATATTAGTACAATTTGGTCAATGTTTTACCTCAGCTCCTAGTAAGTTCTACAAACTTACCCATAGTCAAAACGGTAAGCCTTCGCTCACATGGTAGTGTCATGTTTTTTGGACGTCATAAAAAACATACTCATATTTTATTGGATGTTTCTTTGAACATATTTCTTTTTCTTAACATAACATTGTTTTTCTATGGACATCCATATGTTTTCTTCAATGTCCAAGACAATTTTGCAACCCACTATCCTAAGTCTTTGACATCCTTTTGTCTACAAAAACATTTGTGTTTTTGTCTGATGTCACAAGAAATGTGGGTTTCTTCTAGTGATGAAAATGCAAGCATGTGAACTTTGAGTATATATATAAGTAGATATACAACAACCATTGAAGGTGCTTATAATATAAACACCTATAATATAGGTATCTATATTATAGTTATACTATAATCATAGAAGGTTTCTATAATATAGACACCTATAATATAGTCTTTTAAGTTCCTATGCTCACACTCTTAGGTTCACATAATAGCAACCCTCATACAAAGAGTGAAATGAATAACATTCTCTACATCCAAAACCATCATCATATTCAACTCAAATGCAAAATCAATAAATACCAAAATCTCAATACATCATCTAAAAATCCATTGTCCATAAGAAAAATCCCACTCTGATTCTTTTAATTATCTTGTGCTCCAATGAATGCAACTTTCATGACTTTTGACTACATGGTTAAAAGATTATTGTATGATATTTAATTTTCAATGTTTGGTAGGCAACTCGAGTAACTCAAAAAAAATTCTCTATTAATCCTTTTAAAAAATAATTTTCTAGTTTATATATACATGGAAAGCTTTGAATAATTCCATTTTGATTAATGAGATGAAAGTTATGAGGAGTCTTAGTTTGTAAACAATTGTAAAATCTCTACTTTGAAATAAATTTTGAAGTCCTTTATTTAACTCAATTTTCAATATTTTTGAAAAAAATAAAAACCTTGGGTGTAGAATCTATAGATTGATTATGAAAAAACTACAACCATTGGGATTTAAATTTTTCAATTCCATCTTAAAATTTTAGTATTTTAAATCATTTTTAACTTCTTCTACTTACTATTTTTTTTCCTATATGTTGTACAATTCCAAATTATCTAAATTTTTTCAAGCATGTAGCTTACTTGCCTTGAAAAATTAATCCAAAGAAGCACCACAATTTGGGACATTTCTTTATACAAATTTGACCTTATGAAGTACAACTACCCATTTTTACTTAGGGTCCCAAAAGGATTTTTGTCAATTCAAATGTTAATATCTTACAATCTATATGTTGAAAATTTTCAAAATTTTTTCCACACCTTTACAAACTAGCATACTATAAGATTTTACAATTGTATCTATCTAAGAATTTTTTTTTCTAAAATTTGGTACTAATATTAGAAATGATAGTTTTGGAGTGTTTTTGATAAAAACATAGTTAAAAACATGTATAGGTTAAAAGACTTTTATAAATCATTAAATCTACTTATTAAATCAATTAGGGTTTGTAATATTAAAGCCAAATGCAGGGTTGACAGGACGGTCGGACGCGGACGCTATGTCCGCAGCATCCGTTGACATTCGCGGACGTCGTCCGCCCCATCCGCCTATCCCCCCGTCCGCCCGTCTGCCTCGGTACGGCCATCCGCCCGGTTACGGCCGTCCGATCGACACGCGGACTGATCTGGTCCGCATGATCTGGGCGTCTGCCTCGGGCCGTCCGCCCCGTCCGTTCGCCTTCCGACGGCGGGAGGGACGTTGCGTCCGTTGGTGTCCGTGAGGATGGACGTCCGGACGTTTAGGTTACGGACGCCTTTTTCGGGCGGACGTAAAGATTCGTCAACCCTGGCCAAATGAGCCACTAGACTATACATACTATCCCACCTAGGCTCTAATTGATTATACATTTAACAAAAAATCCTATCAAAATCATGTTAAAGAATGCCATACTACCCAACTAAAATAATCTTATTTCCAATACAAGTCTTTGCTTAACTTGATACCAAATGACTTCAAGAGATAAAAGTGTAAAGTAAACATATAAGTTTTGAATTCACAAACATTTGAAGTTCGTATTGAATGCATGTGTTTTTGTCCTTTTTGAAGCTAGATAATGGTGTGATGTCACTTATGGGCTAACACTTCATACCAAATTTTTACATAGCCTTCTTGATCTTCTTCTCACCTTGACTTTGCTTTGACTTTACACTTCCAAATTCATCTTCACATACAAAGTAATAAATTCAATTGTCTTATTAAGGAAATTTCATAAATCATACAAATTAACAAAACAATACACAATAACTTGCAAATTAACAAAGCTAAAGACAAGAAGTCATTCAAAAAAGGTACTTGATAACATGCCTTTTATCCAAGACCTTTTCCCTTTACTGTTGTCTCCATTGAGGATGCCTCATCTTCATCATCATTGTCCTCACTATCTTCTATAGAGGCACCATATAATTGACACAACATTTGCCCACACTTATAGTTTGATCAAAATTTAGAATGGACAATTCTAATTACAAAAGAATTATAGAAAAGTTCACAAGATTGTATGTCTTCTTATACACCATTTATATATTTCAAAAACAAAAACAAAACATCAAAGCAAATGTTGCAAACTCTACACATGAATAAATGTCATAACATTCCAAAAATGCTCAATACAAACCTCAAATATGGAGTTGAATATTTGACTTCAACTTTGAAGGATTATTATGTTTACAACATTGTTCAGTTAGATTGATAGTTTTTAAATAAAACGATAGAAACAAAATATTTTACCTTAGCCTATAAATGATTGCAATTCAACTTACATGGTTTTGAGTCAAGAAAAATGTATTTTTTTATAGATTCTAAAGTATTGAGTTAAGTTGTAAGGAGAGAAGGAAGTAAACACTTTACTACATACAGTTGATACATATCAAATTCACAATAATGACTAAGAACTTTAATAACTCTTAAGGAATACTTTTAACTCATTAGTGATAATATTACTATCACTTGGTGACTAATACCCTACATGAAAATCATATTTGACAATTTTTTGTCAAAAAGTACCACATGTCAACATGTGATTATTTTAGGATGACGTAGACCTCTCAATTTGATTGATGAAGAAATTCAATTTCCGACACTGACTTCGTTAGATCTGAGATTGGAGACGAAGTTCCCAAGTGAGGTTCCCAATTACGTACGTCCCCACGTCCTCTGATCACATCCTTCACACCGTCCGATCGGGAGAGGCCACCAACCGTCGAGCTGACGGTCTGTGTTGAGTCTGCAGGAGTCAGTGCACGTACAATCAAATAGAGCACGGAGCAAGTGCGTTTGCTCGTTGCGGAGCGTCCGCAGCGTCGATTCTCCGGTCAATTTTCTCGGGAAGAGCTCGTACTCGGTTCCCGTGGTGGCTGATCGAGGCGGTCGCCGATGGTGACTGGCTGATTTTTCCGCTCCATTTTAGACGCAACGAGCTGCATTTTGGTGTCTCCGGCGGTACGATGAGTAAACGTACGTTGTTGAGTGTTTTATCCATTGAAAGAGCGTTTTTAGTGTGGCGGAAATGTTTAATGAATGCCTCAACGAGCTGTAGTGTCCGGTTTTTCTTCGATTGAAGAATTTGGTTACGCATGCTTCGCACAGTGTGCTCGATCAAATCGATCATTTGCTAGAAATATATTGTCATTTTGTGAATAGGCTATTATACTTTTGTCGATAGTTTAACTTGGCAGTAATTGTCTCTCTGAAGATAATTTCTAGTGGTCTTGTTGAAACCAGCTGATTGCACAAAATAAATTCTGTAGAGAGTAGTCATCCTGCAAGGTATCTACGTTGAAGCAAGAGAAAATCGTCTTCAACTAAGAACTTCTGAACTGTATTATTAATATTTCAGGTCAATAACTTTGGGCCGCCGTGCACATTGTCATCTCTAATAATTTTGCTCCTCGTACGCAGGCAATCAGGATTCGGAGAAGGGCCACATCCGGTGCCGTTCTATTTCGAGTCTGGAGCTGCAAGCTCAAGAAGAAGGAGCCGTAGAGGCCGAAGCCCTCCTTGAAGGGAAGATGAGGACACTTCGAAGAGAGACGTTTTCGGAGAAATGCCACTGGTACAGAGTGATTTTTGTGATTTGCGTGCCCCTTGCTCTCATATCAGTAGTTTCGGTATTGATGCCTCGTGTTGTGGATCCGGGTGACGCTGCCGCGTACGACGCTATTTTCGAGCTTCCCAGCAACAATGTGAGGGTTCCCGATCAGAAGCGTTACGCAGTGATTTTCGATGCTGGGAGCTCCGGCAGCCGCGTGCACGTGTATGCGTTCGACAAAAACCTGCAGTTGGTGAAAATTGGGAGCGAACTTGAAGTGTTCGTGCAGAAGAAACCGGGATTAAGTTCGTATGCGCTGAATCCGAGGGCAGGAGCGGAGTCGTTGCAATCGTTGCTGGACGTAGCTTTGAAGAGCGTTCCTGTAGAGCAGCAAAGCACGACGCCTGTGCTGCTGGGTGCAACCGCTGGACTGAGGCTCCTCCCCGGAAACCAGTCGAAGAACCTTCTTAAGGAAGTGGAGACGCTGTTGCAGAACAGCGCGTTCAAGTTCAAGCCTGAATGGGTGAGCATCATAGATGGCACGCAGGAAGGGTCGTACCAGTGGGTGACGGTGAACTATCTTCGGAGTCACCTCGGCAAGTCGTTCGATCAGTCAGTGGGTATAGTGGACCTGGGTGGAGGATCCGTGCAGATGGCATATGCAATTTCGGACGACGATTTTTCGAAGGCTCCAAAGCCAAAAGGCGACGAACAATCGTACGTGAGGAAGATGGAGCTAATGGGAACGTCGTACAATCTGTACGTGCACAGCTACCTCAACTATGGACTGTTGGCGGCGAGGGCGGAAGTTCTGAAGCTGGTGAACGAATCTGAAACTTGCCCTTGTCTTGGAAAAGGCTTCGAAGGATCGTACACGTATGGCGGACAGGAGTACAAGCCAATCGCGGGGGCAGATGGTGGAGATTATGGGAAGTGCAGTAAACTTGTGTTGGCTGCGCTGAGAGTGGATGCAGCGTGTGAGAGTATGAAATGCACGTTTGGAGGGATTTGGAATGGAGGTGGGGGCCCTGGGATGAAGTCGCTATTTGTGGCTTCTTTCTTTTTCGACCGGGCTGTGGACGCAGGGATTGTTAAGGATGCGGATGCCGCAGAGGCAGTGGTGACACCGTCAGTCTTTGAAGAGGCCGCGAAGAAGATCTGCAGCCTCAGCATTGCGGAACTGGGTGACGAGTATCCTAACGTGGCGGCGGAGACTCGAAAGTTCTTGTGCATAGATTTGACGTACCAGTACTTGCTACTAGTGACTGGGTTTCAGTTGGATGCAAGCGCAGAGATGACTTTGGTGAGGAAGGTGAAATATACGGGGGCGTATGTGGAAACTGCTTGGCCGCTCGGCAGTGCAATCGAGCTCGTATCTCTGAACAAGGTTTGACAACCCAGTCGGAGTCTCCGAGCAGTGTTTGGATAGATTCACTCACTCTGAAGGATTTATAGATTCTGGTTTAAAATGGATTGTATTTTCACTCTGAATCTGGGGCCGAGTTTAGGAGTGAAGCATCTCCAACTGGAACCGAGTGCTGGACTGTCGCTGAGTACTGGAGATTCAGAGATTTTGTAGGACACTTTGCAGGAATGCAATATAGGGAACGCTGCTGGTGGAGTTGAAACTCGTGCTCTGATATTGTGCTTAGCCTGGATTATCGACGATCATCGTGCTTATTCCTGCAGTGGTACTTCACCGGTAGGTGTTATCGTGCATTGTTAGTGCAGAAGGTAGGAGGAAATATTTTCACCTGTCGACGTGGAGTATGTAGCTGGAATACTCTATATCTTGCGAGACTGCTTATTGACGCGGATTATAATTATTTACAAGATCGTATTTATGTACTGAAAATAATTTGTGGATGATAACATGAACTGGAGTTCCATCTGTGCAGTACCGTTGGAGCTATTATTAAGTTGCCCCCTGTCCGACGGTCTGGCTCACGATGTAGTGGTCAATGTCGTATTGCGCAGCGCGGAACTAATAAAACGCTGATGCAATACCCTCGCTAAAGCTTTCAAATGGGAACTCTATATATTTGCACAAATGTGAAACAGACTAAAAGGGAAAGTGATCAGCAATTGCAATTACAGGCAACTAATTAACGAAATGATCAATCCTCCAGCTAGAGACTACTAGCTACAAGGAAATGTAAAGGAAATGTAAAACTCTACTTAATAGACACTGCAATGAAGACAGAAATATATCAAAGGCGCAAAACAGTCACAATATATCATACACAATTTCTTGTTATTCATATTGATTGGAATCTTATCAACTTGCATGAAAATCCAGTTGTGAATAAAATGATGACATACAAATAATTGAATTAGAACAAAGTAGTCATCGACAAATTTGATGGTATATTTAACTCATGTACTTACAATTTGGATCCACCAGTCAGTGAATCCAAGTAATTCTAGGACTATATTGTATTTGAAACTTTTAGACAGTATCCAAAAAAGTTCAAGTTTCTAAGATTTATGTTTTTTTCCCCACAAAACACTATTTCGATGTAGCTTCCTTTCACGTGCATCAATTGAAGGCTGAATTCAAGTACGTTGGCATCTGTTGCTGTGGAGAGTTTGCAACTTCACTAACAACTTTGCCAAGGCAAGCAAGGACAGTCGGAATCAGACGATGGATCACAAGTCGGAAATGGGAATGAACAGTCGGAATCACTTGATGGATCACAATCTGGGATGGGAAATGGATGCGGGAATGGATGATGATGTGGCCCATGTTTGTCCAAATCGAGGGGGGCTGCAGCAACATCGTGTACTAGTGGTTCGGACACCTCCGAGCTTGTTGGTGCAATTGGAGTAAAAACCGGATGTGGATGTGGATGCGGGAATGGATGACGATGTGGCCCATGTTTGTCCACGTCAAGCGGGGCGACAACAACATCGTGTACTAGTGGTTTTGGACACCTCAAAGCTTGTTGCTGTTGTCAGTGGAATGGCAATTGGAGTAAGAAATGGATGTGGATGGAGGCCTAAAGGGCCATGTTTGCGAGAGTGTAATGGAGCCTTGTATTCTTGTTTGCCGCTTTCGGTCACCATTGCAAAAGAGAATGGCAAAGTAGTGAACAAAGTCAAAACAAAAACAATTAGAAGATGGTTTTTGAATGTCATTGTAAACGATTTTGAGGTTTATGGATGAAGGAAATAACTTAAAAGATGGAAAAAGAAGTATGTGAAGGAAATGAGGGATTTGAGAGAATGGAGTGGCAAAAGAGAAGAGTGAGAATTGTGAGTTGAAACCCAAAGAAGTCCTTGCTATTTATAGGTGGTGGAGTCATCCACTTTTACTTTTAGCATTTGTCTTTTATATTTTAAAATTTCCTTTTCCATTGACAACCATTTCCTTCACTTACTTTTTCTTGTACATTGAAAATAACGTACCTTATCTTTTACTTTGTCTTTTACTTTGAGGAGCATTTTTTTTATTTTTTTTCTACATAGTTTCATGGTACTAGGGCAATTGTTGGGAGATATGAATTCTGTCCATAATAATTGTTACATTATACCTTGAAACGACCCCAAGATTCAGCAGCACCAATGTGCTACACCTCGAGTGAGCTTTAATTTCATATTTCTCATCTTTTCAGTCCTGGAAGTCCAGCATCAGTAGCTCAGTTACATGCATCCTCATGTTGATGTCCTGTACAATCCATTCTCTAACTAGTACCTCAAAATCCAAGCTAGTCTGTGATGTGGTTACGACAACCGCCAATGCTACTCTCAACAGAGCCAGTCCAGATTACTGTATAGAAAATCACGCCGGGTTAGAACTGATCAAGCGAGTTCAAGTTCTCAGAAGACGATCGTATTCACGGTCACAATTCCGTCCAGGCGCTTCAGCACAACTAAGCCTCGTATCCCGGCCTCCTCTGTCATGTCGCCTTCATCGTCGCATGGAACATGCGCCGCGGTTGCAAAAGAAAGAAAAGGAGGGTACGTCTGGTGTCGATCATAACCCTGTAAGTTCTCCCTGGCGCTCTAGCTCAGAGAACTGGAAATGGCTCCAGCGTGCTGGGGTCTGAAGCTAAGCAGGGTTGCCTGTCCTCGGCACTAAGTCCCAGTCCCTTTTCAGGAAAACGCCTCTGACCGACCGCCCACCTGCTGCCCAACTGCCTTGGTTCATATCCCGAGATGCCAAGCAGCGAGTCAGTTGCCTACTGTAGTTCATAACCAGCTATCCCCTACTAAATCTCAGGCATCCATCGAGAGGATCGAAGGGCTCACATTGCTCCCTGGGAATCAAAGCGAGGGTCACCAATTAGACCTTGGTTGGACTCCCTCGTGTTGCACCAATAGGAGGGCGTAAAATACTCAACTGGTGATGCCTGATATTAAGTGAAAATCTATTGTGTTAACCCCTAAAGGAAGGACCATCTTGTGTTTTTCTTTTCAATTGGCTACATAGCAATTTCATGCAAGTATATGTGAATAGAGATTTCCATACTCTTGGCCCAAATTTTATTAGAAGGTGGGGACAAGGAATATCTTTCAATTTTGGATTAGTAGGAACTACTGACACCTAAAAGCAATACTTTCAAGACCATGCACTTCCTGTTCTTAGTTTGATCAAAGTGATATGGATTCTTGTTAGCAATTGCAAGGGGTTTTTCTGTACATTGGTAAAAGACAAAAGAATTGAGAATGTTCATCTCTAATTTCACAACATTTCAAGCATTTTTTATTTCATGGTGGAGCTTGCAATGCCTAGTGGTCATTGAAATGAGAATAGTGCTTCTATGAAAAACAAAAATAGGTACACACACATTTTTTTTGGATACATTTAACCACAAGATCTTGTAGTAAACTAGTTTGAAAAGATGTGGAAAAAATTTCAGAATTTTTCACCATGTAGATTGCAAGATATTAACGTTTGAAGTGACAAAAATCATTTTTTTGGCCCTATGAAAAATTGGGTAGTTGTACATCACAAGGTCACATTTGCATAAAAAAATGAACAAAATGGTGGTGCTCCTTTGGATTCATTCTTCAAGAAAATTTGGCTACATGCTTGAAAATTTTTAGATCATTTGGAATTGTACAATATATAGGAAAAAAATAGTAAGAAGAAAGAAGTAGAAAATAATTCAAAACACTAAATTGTTAAGATTTCAATTATGGAATGAAAAAATGCCAATCTCAACAATTTTAACATAGTAATAAACAATCTACATCATATCTTTCTATTTTTTTCAAAAAATAGAAAAAATTAAGTTAAATAAAGAACTCTAAAGTTTATTTTAGAGTAGGGGATTCATGTTGTCCTCAAACTAGAGCACATCATAACTTTCATCTCATGAATCAAAATGGAAGGATTCAAAGCTTTCCACATATACATAAATCTAAAAAACCAATTTCAAATTTTTATTTTTGAAAAAAGTGATTTTTTAAGAAATTTTTAGACTACTTGCTGAGTATAGAAAATGACATATCATACAATAACTCTTGAACCATGTAGTTAAAAGTTATGAAAATTGTTGAGCCTTAAAGCTACTCCTTGAGCACATGTTATGTCAAAATTTCAGCAAAAAAGAATAAAAATTCCATTCATAGTGAGCTGCCCCAAATCGCTATGTTGCCAAAAAAACGCAAGTTTGACCTTTAGGGTTTAAAGAAAACTCAAAACTTGTGAAAAAAAAATCTAATCCTTTAGGGATTCAAGAAACCCTCATTAGAAGAATTTTGGGGCCTTTGGATGCTTGCAAGTTATCACAGGCTACGAACGTAGGAAACAAGTTCAGCACAGTGGTCTAACATAGCTGAACCCTGCCACATCATTGACCAAATTTTTTTTTTAATTTTTTAAATTAAAAAAAAAAATTGCATTTGGAGACTAAAATTTTTATTTATTTTATGAAAAAGAAAATTCTAACAACAGGCCGTTCCCCTCATTGAGGGGGAACAAGCCCGAAACAGGCTTCTGGACCCCCCAAAACTCTTCTAATGAATTAGAGGCTTTAGAATTACCATTGGGGGGCATTGTACTAATTTGGTACTAAATAACCAAGATTAGAAATGAAAAATTTCAAACAATAGGATCACCTACAAGGTTTACATCAATTCATTAAAAGACTTTTTCAAAATAGCATGTCTCCATCTTATAAATGTGTTCAAAATGTACTTTCTTTCTATATACACATGGATTATACAATTCATTTTTCATAAGATATAACTATTTGATTAGAAGCTGCCTTTTCATTTGAAAAATGACCAATTTGAGTTTAAATTATTCGAGCGTTGACTAAAGCCAATGGAGCAATCATTTTGAAATTTGGAACTTTCAGTTTCCAAAAATTAGAATAGTTTACCAATATAGATTTGACTTTTTTCAATATTTTGATAAGTTAGAGTTAATACTCAAAAAATCTTGTGGTTAAGAGAAAAGAGGGAAGCCTTTGAAAATGTATAAAAGACCTTTATTTTCTCTCCCTTCTCCCCAAACACCCAGCATTTTCATTTTGAAACTCATTTTCTCATTATATTGTTTTGGGTCAATTTGGCTCTAAAGACTTTAGTCTTTGTGGCAAGTATTTTATAAACATTTCAATCTTATTAGAGATTTTCTAAGTTTTTTTGTACATAGTGCTTAATTTGGTGAATATAAGACTCCACAAAACTTAGCAATGTCTACTACAAATCAATGTCTTATCTTGTAACATTCATGACTTTGTGGCTTGTTGATGAATTTTTTATGTTTTGTAGATTTTGGTATCTTATACTAACTTCCTAGTGCAAATTCCATTCTTATTAATTTGCTCCTATTGAGGATTTTTCAAGAGCTTCTTTGGGAAGTTTTATGTCAATTGGTGTCTTTTCCTTTGTTTTATGGTGTTTATTTAGTGTTTATTATATCCAATCTACTGATGTGGTAGTGAAGTTTTGACTTAAAAGTTTAGAAATGGCACCTCCCTTTTTTTTAATTATTTTTCCTTCAATTGTTTAAGTTTCCATTTTTAAGACTTATAGAGACAACAAAGCTTTGACTTAAGTGCCCTAGTGCCTCAAATATGGCCTCTCAAAACTCAAAGATCTCATTGTTTGACCATTATAATCTTTTTATTGGTACAATCAAAGGATACATTCCTTTCCCTATACCTCCAAGCTGATCTCTACTACCAATCACTGTGCTCAATTTAGGTGGATCTCATTTTATGTGGTAGTTTTGATTGAAATAAATTGAGAAGGGTTTGGATTTTAGCAAATAAACCTTGCTTAAGGATTAAATCTTGTAAATTTTTAAGCTTGATAGTCTCCAACATCCCATTGCTCGGCAAAATCTAAGTCATAAATATTTTTAGCTACCAGTCCCTTATTCCATAAAGCACTAAACATGTTCTTTTGAGAGTATAGCATTTTTGAACTACTCATTACAAATAAAAATTTTATTTTTTTATTTGAAATTTTTACACATCATGTGCCTGAAGAGTAGCTTTAAGGGGCAATAATTTTTATAACTTTTGATTTATTTATATGGTTAAAAAGTTATTGTATGATATGTCATTTCATTACTTGATGGGTAACCCAATAATTTCTTAAAAAAATTATTTAAAAAAAAAATACAAATTTGAAATTGGTTTTCTAGATTTACATGTATGTGGAAAGCTTTAGATCATTCCACTTTGATTAATGACATGAAAATTATAAGGAGTTTTAGTTTGCAGACAATTATAGAATCTCTATTCTAAAATAAACTTTGAAGTCTTCTATTTAACTCAAATTTCAATATTTTTGAAAAAAATTGAAAAAATTGGATGTAGATTGTTTATCAAAATAGTCATTAGAGGAGATTTCAACCTACAAGAGGATTGATAGCTCTTGGCAGTTCTCAAACTACGGGAACTGTCTTGCATTAGCTCACAGACGTGGCAATATGATTGCCACATCTGAAAAAATTAATTTTTTTTTCAACTTCTTTCTTCATTTTAAGAATGATTTAAAGTTGTTTTTTGGTTGGGAATAGCCATTCCCTAAAAGTGCAGGGGGGGAGAACTACGAGGCGCAGCTACTTAAAACGGCTCTCCCAACCCCATACAAATCTTATAATGGCAACCATTGGGATTGGCGTTTTTTAATTCCATAATTAAATTCTTAACAATTTAATTAGTGTTTTGAATCATTTTCAACTTCTTTTTATTTATAGGAATTGAACCATTTCTGATCAATCCCCTCCCATTTCCAACCTATAAACTAATTTCTTTTTGTGAAGTTGTGGTGTAGTTTTCAAAGCAATTGTAGTGCATTATTATTGGTTGTCAGGCTCTCAATATTGCAACTAGCCTATGGTTGAAAATAGAAAAGTCTACATGACCAATATATGTAGTACAATACAATTCAACTAAAAAATTCATGATAATTATATTTTGAGTTAAAATATTTTGGAAAATTAAATAATCCTTCCAAACTCCATATTTTCATTAATAAAAGATTTCTACACTTAGGAAATCTGCACTCCACATGACTGTAATTGCTTAAGTGGTTGAAAATGGGTCGGTTCCCTTACTATTTTTTTCCTATATGTTGTACAATTCCAAATGATTTGAAATTTTTGAAGCATATTGCCAACTTTTATTGAAGAATGAATCCAAAGAAGCACCATCATTTGGGAGATTTTTTCATATAAATGTGATGGCCTTGTGAAGTGCAATTGCCCAAATTTTACACGGCCCCAAAAGGGGATTTCTGTCAATTCAAAAGTTAATATCTTGCCATGTATAAGGTAAAATTTTTTGAAATTCTTTTCACATCTTCTCAAACTAGTGTATGACAAGATCCAACAATTACATGTGTCCAACGGTTACATTTTTTTCTAAAATTTGGTACTTGTACTAGAAATTGCATTTTTGGAGCATTTTTGGTGATAACACACTGGTACCCAAAAACCTTTAGCCAGGGGTTAAAGTTTAGTCCCTAGTTCAGTTCAATTCAAAACCATCAATTAGTTCCAGCACCAGTCGAGTCTTTCTTACATTCCAAAGTCAAGCCCCAGTTGTCAGTAAAATTCCACTAATTTGAATTCAAATAGTTTAAATACCTTAATTACCGGTAATTATACCAATTACAAATCACTCACACTAATTGTCGGTGACCACACTATATAAACACTAACACTAAATGCATACAATGCTCTTATTATGGTCTTACCCACACTAAGTTATATGCTCTTGCTTCTCCTTCTTGCTTCTCTTGCATGGAAGCCATCAGGGATGTCTTCGCCAGTAGCCGGGTCTTCTTTTTCACAATGAAAAGGCGAGGATTGCAATGCCCTTTACAACCGGCGAGATCTCTGCACAATGCATTCTTTGCTCATCACAAGTAGGCGCTCCGATTCGATCTTCCGCTTCAGAATTTTGGGTTGCAAATTTGCTTCTGAGTTGCTTGAAATTTCTTGCCCAGGTATCCGCTGGCAACTGGATTGATGTGCCCCAGTAATGAAACCTGATACGAATTTCGTAATGCAGGTCTCATGGATCTCGATCTCGGGAGTTTACAGAGGTTTTACCGAAGCACTCGTCGTGTGCGACTTCGTTTCAGGTCCATTTCAATTTTCACCCTTTCCGGTTGATTCTTGTGGTTTAGGGTTTCGTAACCTACAGAAATGGGACTGCAATGTGATTGTGAGGAGGATTGTTTTTTTGAAATTTTGAAATTTCATCAGAGACAATGCGTGCGCTACTACGACCAAAATTTCAGCACAGAGTTTTTGCGACAACAGTCGCAACAGAACACTGTGCCCCCGCTGCTTCCCTTTGCAGCTCAACCCTATGCCGAAGGAGCACACAAGGGTGTGCTAAAACGGTACATGGCTGCAACTAAAAAAAGTGGAAGCAGAGTTGTGGAAGCCGGTATTTTCAATAGAATTCTGAGGAGGCTGATGAAGTTTGTTGGCGGAGTGGTGGTAATCTCTGGTGTGGCTGTTGCTGCCTCCCCGTATGTCGCCACATTTGGTCTTGATGCTGTCGTCTATCTGATCAACTTGAAAATTCCTGGTAAATTTTCTAATGCCATAGCGTTCTTAAGTTCTAAGAGTGCACATCTATTACTGTTCATATAAAAATGTGAGATATGATTTGGATTCAATTTATATGTTTGAGAAGGGTGTGCTTCAACATGCTACTTCTGTTTGCTCACAATTGTGAAATCTGGAAATCAGGGGACGGATGTGATGTCGGAGTCTTCTTTCTTCAAGACTTTAAAACGTAAAGAGATGTAAAAGAGTGTGTGTCAATAAAAGAGGATCGGATCATCTTGGATACCCTAATTCTTGAGTTAGGAGATGGCCCCAAGGTGTTCGGAGGTTCTTTCAAGGATGACTCGATTTTAGCTTGACAAAGGATATACCAGTGTTTTAACTATAATTGAACTAACCCTAATCTACTTGTGAGTTGGTCTCCCTGTCTCCAGAGTCTCCAGGTGCTTTTAAATTTTATTTTCCTCTCTTCATTTTGATGTGGTTCAGTTTTAGTTAGAATACTGATACGTCTTAAGCCTTGACGTTCTGTATGTGCTTTTTTCTGTTAGTGTTTGCAGCTCCTCCTCCTATTTTTGTGTCTTAATTTGGAATGCGTTTAAACGTTATCATTCCTTCATCTGGTTTCTGCAATTTTTTTATGAATTGAAAAATGTGGAAGCAGGCGTTCCCGTGACCTAAAGCAACAGATGGCATTATTGTCATGACGAGCTCTAAGTCTCTAAATGCATCAACCTCTTTCAATTAGGTTTTAGCCATGATAATTGCTGGGATGCTTGATCGAGGATTTTGATGAGTGCAGCATGGTCAGAAACCTTAGGTGCCATTATGAATAAGTTCTCATCAGCTCTTATTTGGATATTCTTTCGCTCAAGGATTTATTTAAAGAGGCTGTAATTTTTGCAGGGCGGAAGGTGTGATCTTACATGTGGAATGGTTTGTAACGCACAGGCACATTATCGGTGGAATCTGTATCCCTTGGTTGGAGAGAGCCAGTTCGTGTAGAAGGCGTCAGTCTGAAAGGAGCTGACTCAAATCTCGTTTTGTCAATAGCCGAATACAAGACAAGTGCACATCTGTGGAGGCTCATTGCCGGCAGGTCAGGGTTAGGTATAAGATATGAATACCATTCTCGTTGTGTGATGATGTAGATAAGGTTTTTTAGCCTTGTCCAGTAGTCTTACTCTCTTTGACTGCATTATAGGATAGAGGACAGTATTTGCGTCTCTTTGATTAACTTAAGATGTTTAGGAATTTGATTTTTGGGAGATAAGTATAGAGCTGTGGAGAGATCACCTGGGATACATGAGCCAAATCTGTTGAGATCAAATTTTGATTAATGTGTTCGATTTTTGTATGCAATTTCAAATGCATATAGTTGTAGACCAATATATGTGACAAGAGACAAACCCATTCCATTCAAAGATGAGTGGCCATAGATTTTTTGTCAAGTCATTCACACGCAAATCACATACAAGTCCAACCGCGTGAATGGATTGATGAGTTGCTGTTGGTAACAGGGGTCAGTATAGGAGATGGAATCAGGTTTTTAACGGTTCTAGTATCCTCCACCTCGTTATGCCACAGGAGATGCAGTTGTGGTGCAACCTACAGTCGATTGGCGAAAAGAACCCAAGACAGGTCATCTATATTTCGACCTTGCTCTTACCTCCGTTGAGAAACTCAACATCATCAACCCTTATGTAAAGAACTTCAAAGTTGTTCCTTCTGAGGTGGTGCCATGGAATGCAACAGTGCAAGCTCCAGGAGGAAACCTTGAGGTAGTGAGCGGCAAAGTCATCTTACCTGGAGACCTTGCTGCAGTGCTCGGATCTCACCTCTTCTTTGACATCGCATTTGGGAGTTCTGCAACTGGAGCGGACGCTGTTCCGTGGAAGGGAAATGAGGGTCGCTTTGGGCACACACCTGTCCGTTGTTCTTTGTGGTCGAATTGTGCTCACTTGGAATCACTAGCATATTTGAATTTCAGAAAGAATAGAATGGAGCTTCTTCAACCCATACTTGCAGAGGTCAGTGGAATATCTAACGCCTGCAACTACATGTTCTTTGGTGTCTAATTTCTAAACTTTTCAATTAATCTATAGGATTTTGCACCGTATTTTGATGAGAATTAAATCAAATCCTCCACGCAAGGGCACTACCAAATGGAATGGATTGACAGGGATATATTTCGTCATTCACTAGGTACTGGGGTTGGTTGATTGTCTGGGTGAGTGTGTGGTGTCTGCTCTATATGTATTTAAGGAAAACTCACAACACTGTTTTTGCTAAAAATTTACAGATGGACTTGTCACCAGCTCTCGCAAAGTTCTACTTGGCCCAGATTAACCCGATAGTGGGCCAGATTGTTGGACCTTCTATTGGTCGAGAGGATCTACCTGATGTAACTATGCATGTGACGCCAGCTGAGATGGTGTGGCCTGCCAATGAGTATTTCATTCGTATCGAGCCCATGAAAGTGGTGTGTAATCCCTTCTAGACCTTTAGTGGAAGTCTCTTGATGTTGATAGCTCATTTATGCCCTTATGGCCTGAATCAAAAATAGAAAGTCCACTTTGAAAGTGCGTTGTCAATTATAGTATCTTCCTAGATATATCTTTACTGCTCAAATCTGCAGGAGATGGTTTCTTCGTTCTATTGGTATGTTTTTCTACCTTCGTTGAAGCTTCCCAAATAATTCATTTCAACTCATATAGATATGGAAGCAGCCATTTTTCATCATTGAGGTCTGAAGAGTTAAATTGCGAGAGCGTATATTGCCAGTTCACGGTTGAGTTTCTATGAATGTCTAATGCATGACCTGGAAATCTACCTGTTTGTCTGATGGATGCAGGTGTTAGCAAAAGGCCCACTCTTGCATGATTTGCTATCGTTGCTTTCTCGAGGGGATTTGGAGAAGGGAAATCGACAAATTACGATGCAAACTTCCCCTGTTGAGGCAAACGTCCACGTGGCAGGTTCCCTGACTTGCTCTCGAGTGGATTTCCTGATTGCTGGTATGTACATAATGCTTTAATCCTTAAATGATTTTGACTATGTTTTCACCAAAACCACTCCAATATTGCCAGTTCTTGTACAAGTATCAAATTTTAGAAAAAATCCATTTTAGACACATGTAACCATAGGATCTTGTAGTATGCTAGTTTGAAAAGATGTGCAAAAAATTTCATAAATTTTCACCTTATAGATTGCAAGATATTAGCATTTGAAGTGACAAAATTTTTTTTTTTTTTTTTTTTGCAAAAAGTTGGGTAGGTGCACTTCATAAGGTTGCATTTGTATGAAAAAATGTCCAAAATGGTGGTTACTCATTGAATTCATTCTTCAACATATAGGAAAAAAATATTAAGTAGAAAGAAAGAGAGAATGATTCAAAATATTAATTTGTTAACAATTTATTTATGGAATTGAAAAATGCCAATCTCAAATGTTGTGATGGTGTAATAAATATTCTACATTTTATTTTATTTTATTTTTTTCAAAAATATTGAAAATTGAGTTAAATAAAGGACTTCAAAGTTTGTCTTAGAGTAAAAATTCAATAACAACTTGCAAACTCCCGCAAACTAAAATTCTTTATAACATTTGACTCATTGATTAAAATGGAATGATTCAAATCTTTACAAGTATATATAAATTTAGAGAATCAATTTCAAATTTCAATTACTTAAAAAAGTGATTTAAAAAAAAAAATAATTGCCCGAGCTACTTGCCGAGTAATGAAAAGTGCATATCATACAATAATTTCTTAACTATGTAGTCAAAAGTTATGAAAATTGTTGAGTCTTAAAGCTACTCCTTGAGCACATGTTATATTAAAATTTCAAAGATAAAAACTTCATTTGTAGTGAGTTGCCCAAAATTGCTATGTTGCCAAAAAAAAACGTAATTTGATCCTTTAGGGGTTAATGCATCGCTTGTGTGATGGTTATAAATTCAAGTTTAGGCTTGATAGTAGCGCCTGCTCATGAGAGACTTCTTTTGAGCTAGCATTAGGCGAAGCAACAATTAATTGATTGCGACACATTAGAACTCTTTTGCAGCACATTCCAACAGCATCTCTTGCAAGAATTTTATGATGAAGAATTGGTGCTTACAATAACTAGTGCCCGGTACATACAGATAAGATTCATGTGGCGACTTGGGGACTTATGGACCATGTACATGAGACCATGAAGATGACTCTCGCAATTCCGGGGAACTCTTTAAGGGACCTTCTGGGACTCACCAGGGTTTCTTCCGGTTATCATTTGCAGGTATCTTTCTTCCTGATTTTGGAATTTGTGCATCAGTGTTGCAGATACATTTCCTTACTAATTTCGGAAAGTAGAAGTGAATTACTTCATTGAAATTCCAAATCCTAGTTATTGTAGGCATTTCAGAGGAGTGACTTCAGAATCGTCCTTATTGAGGAAAAACAAAAATGAAAACCATCTTTAACAGAAGTCTGACATACGTTCCTAAATTTCTATGAAACTGAGGAGCATATGGTCTAGGATAACTCCAATGACGATACGTGGTCTGAAGTTCTCAGCTACTGGCTGGATTGGCTGCATTGGCTGCATTGTTGTTCAGTCATGGTTGTCTTTCTCTGTTTTTTCTAGGACCCGTAAGGTATAGGTACTGAATTGTGACACGCACCTTATTGTGACACCTAATATCTTGCACGATGAGTACGTATAATTTGAGAATGCCCACCGTCTTGTCATTAAAACTTGTGTCAGTCATCTGTCGATCAAACTTTGAATCCTTGTAAAATTTGCACTCAGGATCCAAATAAAGCCTACTTTGATGCACAGGAATCCCCTTGCAGTTGTTAGCAAGAATCCATATCAATTTGATCAATGATCTAAGAACAGGAAGTGCATGGTGGTGGAAGTATAATTTCTTTTAAGTGTGGTTCTACTAAATAATCCGAGATTAACACAAAAGATTGAATGTGTGATAACAGATCCCAATCAATGGGTCGTTTGACCGACCTCAAGTGGATTGGGTGGCCGCTGGCCGAGGGATCACACAGCTCACTGTGCAGGAAAAATTAGGTGGTAACTTGCTTTCAGCATTTCTTGAGCAGTTTGACGACACGGACTCTGTGGTTCCCCAACCCATTGGCACCTTACCATGGGTTCGAGAGTAATGTTTGCACTCGATAACCGGAGGCCCGAAGCGATCATCACTTATCAGGCATCACCAGTTGAGTATTTTACGCCTCCAATTGGTGCAAGACGAAGGAATCCCAATTGGTGACCCTCTCTTTGATTCCCAGGGAGCAATGTGAACCCTTCGATCCTCTAGATGGATGGCTGAGATTTAGTAGGGGGTAGCTGGTTATGGACTAGGCAACTGACTCGCTGCTTGGCAGCTCGTGATACACGCACAACCCTGCTTAGCTTCAGACCCCAGCACGCAGGACCATCAGACCCTGGAGCCATTTCCAGTTCTCTGAGCTAGAGCGCCAGGGAGAACTTACAGGGTTATGATCGACACCAGACGTACCCTCCTTTTCTTTCTTTTGCAACCGCGGTGCATGTTTTATGCGACGATGAAGGCGACATGACACAGGAGGGATACGAGGCATGGATGGAATTGTGACCGCGGATATGATCGTCTTCTGAGAACTTGAGCTAGCTTGATCAAATCTAACCCGTCGTGATTTTCTATACAGTGAATTCTGGACTGGCTCTGTTGAGAGTAGCATTGGCGGTTGTCGTAACCACATCACAGACTAGCTTGGATTTTGCGGTACTAGTTAGAGAATGGATTGTACAGGACATCAACAGGAGGATGCATGTAATTGAGCTGCTGTCTGGACTTCCAGGAGTGAAAAGATGAGAAATATGAAATTCAAGCTCACTCGAGGTGTAGCACAGGACAGGACATTGCTGCAGATGAATCTTGGGGTCGTTTCAAGGTATAAGGCAACAGTTAGTATGGACAAAGTTCTTATCTCCCAACAATTTCCCTACCATGAAACTATGCAGAAAAAAAAGAAAAAGAAACAGAACAGCTCCTCAAAGTAAAAGACAAGGTTGTTTTCAATGTAAAAGAAAAAGTAAGTGAAGGAAATGGTTGTCAATGGAAAAGGAAATGTCAAAATGTAAAAGACAAATGCTAAAAGTAAAAGTGGATGACTCCACCACCTACAAATAGCAAGGACTCCTTTGGGTTTCAACTCACAATTCTCACTCTTCTCTTTTGCCACTCCATTCTCTCAAATCCCTCATTTCCTTCACATACTTCTTTTTCCATCTTTTAAGTTATTTCTTTCATCCATAAACCTCAAAACCGTTTACAATGGCATTCAAAAAGCATCTTCTAGTCATTTTCGTTTTGACTTTGTTCACTACTTTGCCATTTTCTTTTGCAATGGTGACCGAAAGTGGCAAACAAGAGTACAAGGCTCCATTACACTCTCGAAAACATGGCCCTTTAGGCCTCCACCCACATCCGTTTCTTACTCCAATTGCCATTCCACCAACAACACCAACAAGCTCCGAGGTGTCCGAACCACTAGTTGTTGTGGCCCCGCTTGACTTGGACAAACATGGGCCACATCGTCATCCATTCCCGCATCCACATCCGGTTTTTACTCCAATTGCACCAACAAGCTCGGAGGTGTCTGAACCACTAGTATACGATGTTGCCGCAACCCCCCTCAACTTCGACAAACACGGTCCACATCATCATCCATTCCCACATCCACATCCGGTTTTTACTCCAATTGTACCAACAAGCTCAGAGGTGTCCGAACCACTAGTACATGATGTTGCTGCAGACCCCCTCAACTTTGACAAACACGGGCCACATCATCATCCATTCCCGCATCCACATCCGGTTTTTACTCCAATTGCACCAACAAGCTCGGAGGTGTCCGAACCACTAGTACACGATGGTGCCGCAGCCCCCCTCAACTTCGACAAACACGGGCCACATCATCATCCATTCCCACATCCACATCCGGTTTTTACTCCAATTGCACCAACAAGCTCTGAGGTGTCTGAACCACTAGTACATGATGTTGCTGCAGCTCCACTTAACTTGGACAAACATGGGCCACATCATCATCCATTCCCGCATCCATTTCCCATCCCAGATTGTGATCCATCAAGTGATTCCGACTGTTCATTCCCATTTCCGACTTGTGATCCATCATCTGATTCGGACTGTCCTTGCTTGCCTTGGCAAAGCTGTTAGTGAAGTTGCAAACTCTCAATAGCAACAGATGCCAACCTACTTGAATTCAGCCTTCAATTGATGCAAGTGAAAGGAAGCTACATCGAAATAGTGTTTTGTGGGAAAAAAACATAAATCATAGAGAGAAATTTTTGGATACTGTCTAAAAGTTTCAAATACAATTATTTAGTTCTAGAACTACATGGATTTACTGACTGGTGGATCCAAATAGTAAGTGAATGAATTAAGTACACCATCGAATTTGTTGGTGACTACTTTGTTCGAATTCAATTACTTATTTGTCATCATTTTATTCACAACTGGATTTTCATGCAGAAGTTGATAAGATTGCAATCAACATGCTTAACAAGAAATTGTGTTTGATACTTTGTGTGTTTTGTGCCTTTGATCTATGATTGTCTTCATGATTGCAATTTCTATTCTGAACAGTTTTACATTTCCCTGCAGTAGTCTGTCCGACTGGAGGATGGATCATTTGCCTGCAATTGCATTAATAAGATTATTTTCTCTTCAGTTGTAGTTTGTTTCACATTTGTATAGATATTTTATAGTTCCCATTTGAATGCTTTAGGGTATAATTGCATCAGCACTTTAACAGTTCTGCACTGTAAATGAGGGGAGAATTGAAATTACTCTCCACTTGGGCCAGATTCGTTAAAAAAGTAATTCGAAATGTAATTACTCCCATGGCTTCAATTTAGACAAGCACTATGGTAGAAGAAATCTAATAGTGTAAAACAAAAGAAAAGCTTCCTGTGAGTAATCTGAATTTCAACACGATGCCTCAAAACCAATGGTTACATTATCATGAGCACTTTTAATCACCACAAGTTACTAGATATCAAGCGCAAACAATAAGTGTTACTTCCTTTGTTTCTGAAAAAGACTTGTGTTTCCTATGTGTTTTACAAACAAAACATGGATCTCTTTCAGAAACAGAGGTAGCGTTAAATAGCAAGGGTTTTTCTATTGGGTCGACAGTTATTCAGCAGTCGACCTGCACTTGAATCGACAATATTGAATTACGTTTTTCACAACATGATCAATCAAATTGGTTACTCCAGAACCATGAATCCTTGATTCTAATGAGTTTACGGACTCATTTTGTTCATAAAGGCAAAAATTACAAAACTCCAGAAATGGTAAATGTAACCTACAAACAATGTGTCGCACCAAAAAGAGACCTGTCAATGCTAGTAAATACGTTGGACAATTTAAGTCAGTGTCTGCCATGTCACGATTTCTGTGGGTCAATCACATGAGACGCCCGACATAGGTGGCTCTAGGGTACTTCAACTTTAACTCTTGCCATTGCACGAATAATTGATCTGCAAGTCTAAGATTGTATAGTAATAACCCTGTAAGTGAAAGCTTCTTCACCCGACAAATGCTTTCCACGTATATCACCACCACCCATTTCAATCCCATCGCCTGCAATACATCCACTAAATTTCAGAACATCTCAGAGCACGTTGGGACGCTGCAAAGGACTTCCAGTGTAGCAGACTATGCAACAAACAATGCCTAACTTATCATCAGGGACAAAAATTGACGCATGAACAAACGAGCAAATGCAGAACCGTGGAACCCTAAGATAATTAGAAATTGGGAGACTTCATGCTCATAAAACCCATCGGACCATCCTCCATTCATTCACAATACACCCTGGCTTTTATAATACGACTGCCTCAGGTCCTAAAAACCTGAAGGGAAGGCGTAGTGTTGAGAGACTTGGACTTTCAGGACATGGGACAAAGTCCAATCTCAAGTACAGAGGACCCCTTGTGTATTAATATGAACTAAATGATATCAACTAGTATTCAAAAGCATCGGGCCTTCAAGAAGAAACCCTTTTGTTTGTACACCCTCTTCCTCTGTATTACAAACCAGAGAGAAATGAGTAGGACATTGATTTGAACATGTGACAAGTGTGCTACGATCAATGAAAATGTCAGAAGTGTGAAGGATATTCCGGAATGTAATTTTCAAGGTCATCTTAACGAGGTCTTAGTGAGCTAGGGTTTACAACTTTTTCAATAGACACCTAAACCCTAATAAGTGCCATGTATGATTGTGATCTAGTAATTGAAGTCTAGGAAAATGAGACATGAAGTACCTTAAGCAGAAAACCAGCTACACATACTGGTAAACAGGTACCAGGACCATTGCACAAAATCTGCAGCAAACAAATACAAAAACGGTAAACAACAAGCAAAATGATGGTGAACTGTTCAATACATTTTAAACTTGTTCTATGAGTGCACCCGTCTTGTTCATCATCAGATAACAAACAAAAGCAGGATTTGATTCGGATTTAATCAATATGCCTAAGAATTGCGTGCAACACCATGATACTTTTGCTAACACACAATCTAGGAGCTACTATCTAAGGAGCTTTCAAAGTGATTTTTACGAGCTTCCTTCCTCAAATTTTGAACTCAAGAAATAAGAAATTGTAAGAAAATGGATGCCAAAGAAACAACATATCAGAGGATAAAAGCATCCTGGATATCTTGGAGATAGGACCTCAAATGATTTTGGAGCTCCTCTCAAAATGCAATATGAAATTGTAGACAAGAAATTGCCAACAATTCCCTCCATCCGGAAATAGGAAACGCTCTGAAACAACACTGGTGACCTATTCCCAGTGTCCCCAGTGTTGTTTCAAAACGTTTGATACCAATTCCATCGATGACATTGTGAAAAGCATAATTCAAATGAGTCCAAATACAACATAACCAGGATCAATGAAGAAAATTCCACTTGTTCATCGAACATTAAAAAAAGATAACCAATAAAAAGTCCCACATGACCTACTCAAACTCCAGAAAAAACATGAAGTCTAATTTGAACACTTGTTTCTGGACAGAGGGAGTACTCCGTATGTGAAAAGGGGGAATTTCAATTGAACTTACAATATCCGGCCGTATGCGCAAAACTTGAAGAACCGCTAGAACAAACGCCCACAAAGTGCTGAAGACCGACGTTACATAAGACTGCCCTACTTCCCGGCTCCTGTAAATCCTCGAGTACCGGCTGGTTTGAAGCGATCTCTCTGCATCCCCGACGTCCTGTTATTTTGCCAGAATTCAGACCCTTTCAAAACCCTAACAAAACCCTAGCCAAAGCGAACAGAAAACTTATCCACCTCGCACTGCCAACCCCAAGTACCTGAACCCGGAAGTCTTTGAGCATCTGAGCTTCGTCTCCTTCAGCTTTGATCAGGCTCATTTTATCAGTGGCGCCAGCGATGTAGAATCTGGGAGCGTATTGCTGAACGTTCATTGATCTCACCAAGCTCAGAATCTCCGCAGTATGACCACCTACACAGAGCAACCAACAACCATAAGCAATGCGAATTTGTCATCATCGGAGACAAAGGAGCAGAAATTTAGAATCAATTTCACAAAGAGGGTGCGCAATTGTACCAGATCCTAGCACGATGAGCGTGCGCTTGGGCCGACGCGGTTGGGAAGACAACGGCTTCCCGGTGTTGTACAGGACCCAAAACATCCGAATCACCAAAATTGTGAACAACAGCGTTGGAATCCAAGGCCACAGCGACTCCATTGTGCATAAATTTGCGAACATGGATTGTCAATTGAGTAATCGGGTCATGAGGAAAACACTCGTGAGAAGCAATTCGGCTCAAAAAAAAGGAACACACAGGCCGCAGCGCTTCGAAAGTACACAACGACGACGGAAAATAGGAAGACACCTGAATCAGAACATCAATGGAGAAGAGCCCGAGGGGTTTGTTGATGAACGTGGTGGATGATTCTGTGGAGTTTAGTGTCTTGGATGAAAATCGTCGGATGAGAGCCTAGGTTCGCTGGGAATCTTTCGATGAGAAGTTTAGACGGAAATCATCGGAGTGGATGATGAACAGGGGACGGAACACCAACCATCTTCCGTGAGTTAAGAAGTTAAGAAGTTAAAGAAGTTGCTTCCAACTCACTTCAGTTCAATTTTATTTGACACTTATTGAACTAGTCATGAATTTCTTAATTCTTAACCCATAAAGGACACAACCTCCCATGACCAAGGTAAGTCATCAAAATGCTTTGATTATTGAATGCATTTTTTGTTTTTACAGTGAATAGTCAAATCATCCATTAGACATTTTTCAACTGCAATGTCCTTTAAGGATTAGAGGACAAGCTTGTGGTCATGAAAATCATTCGTTTAGATAACTTGGGAATCATTGGCTTAAAAAAATGCAAAAGCTCTCATTAGAAGTCAAACTATTGTAGAAGACCTCTTCCTTTTACAACAACATTTTGAAGATGAATAATTGTATTTTTTGTCTTATACGAAAAAGATTTTTTGTCATTTATTCGACACAAACTGTCCATGGCATTATTTATCAATTAAATTGAATTAGAGGATGCATTAGATGAAATTTGAAGCTTTCAACAACCTGTTTTGGGCCTATTCCTGTTGTTGTTCCCCTGTAGTGAACAATACAACTAGTTGTTTCCAAAAAAATTTAAATAAAAATTAAAAAAAAAAAAAAAAAAATTCTTAGAATGCAAAAAAGAGTTGAAAATTCTTTTTTAATTTTTTTTGGGCAATAAAGTGGCACTCTCTTGGCCACGTCAAATTGTGCTACTAGTTGCGTTCCCAATGTTCTCAGGGTTGGATAATTCGTAGTCTCTTAGAGGCCTCAAATTTCATCTAATGCTTCAATCATCCCCATTGTGAAATTATATCATTTTTTTGCTAAAAGACTAGAAATTTTATTCTTTGCTAAAATACTAGGAACTTCCATTAGTTCTATATTAGTACTCTTTGGAAGTTCAAATAATTCCCAAATCAATGAGATTCAATGTTATGATTAAATGATGTATTAATTAAATTAACTTAAGTAATAAGATCTTTGAGTAATTTTAATGGACTAAGGGTGGACTTTCATATGTTGGAATCAACCACCCTTTGCAAAAGAAACAAAAACTTTTCTAAATTCTACAAGGAACTGGAATAGTTTACAAGCATGATTACAAGGAGAAATATATAAAGAGTGGGGGGAACAAGTTTTCAACTTCTTGTAATAAAAATTTTAACATTAAAGTAGTGTGCTCTTACAACGACCATTTAAGAACTTATTGCCTTTTGGAGGAAGCTAAACACCTTGAAACAATTTTCATCAAATTTTCATTGGAAGGAAAATGGAATTGGCATCTAATCTTAAATTGTCTCATATTTTTTGAACCTTTGTAGAAATAGTAATGAATTTTTGAAGGTGAAACAAAGTGGTCACTAAAAGCAACCGCCTCCTGAAATGTACATTATTGGTACATTGAAGAAAGCAAAATTTACCTTTGTGTCTTGATCACATGTAGAGCATAATAGCTTTTAGAGCAAACTATTTTACACTTAATTGAACTTTGCACTGTAAAAAACCCTTGTTTTAGGTGATGGATTAGCATCAAAAAGAATAGATTTTAGGTGACATCATTATTGACATAAAAACATGTTTTTTTCTTTTATGCCACCTAAAATCTATTCCTTTTTACATCAATAAACTTTGGTTTCTTATAGTATTGGAGTTGCTATTAATTTGACAATGATACAAAGCTACTTCTAAAATGTACTCCATCAATTTTTCTGTATTCACTATCCACTATCCAGTGAAAAGATGCAAACAATATGTTTTTGATTAATCCCCCATACTTTCAATTTTCAAAAATCACAAACCATCAACTAGTAAAAAAATTGAAACCAATCCCAAAACCTTCAATCTTGAATACGAATATGGGGTACAAATATAGATATGGGATATGAATACAAATACAATATGGAGTATGCATACATATACAAATACGAAGGACATATATTAATATACGATACAAATATAGATACAAAGGAATAGAAATTCCATATCGATTGCAAGTCCCATTTTCACTTTGGAATTACAAATAGGATGAGTGGGTGAGTTTGGATTGGGTTTACGTCTGAGTTGAGTTTGACTCAGAAATTTAAAAAAATTATGTTCTAATAGGAGATAATAAAATAAAAAAATCTATTGAACTAAACTAATTGTCTGAAAACATGTTCTCTCACTATCTACTCAAAAAAAAACAGCCCCCTATAAGATCATAGAAGTGTAAACATCATGGTAGTTTGCTAAAGACAATTTTTTCGGTTCAATTTTGAAATTGAAATCTGAAAATTTGTTTTTCCGATTCCGACTGCGAGCTCTCTTGTCTTGCCACCAAGGGTCAGTACTTTTAACCCATGACTAATGACGTGGACGCTATCTATTTTGCCATTCCTAGTAGACCTTCTAGTTCGTTTGACTTCCTCGACCCTTTTCACCATGAATTTTATATATATCCTTTTGTGCAGGAAGCATCAACGGTCCTCTCGGAGAACGAAGCTGTGGGTCTGATCAAAGATACCTTTGCCTCACCTGCTGAGCGTGACATTTACACGGTAATTTTAACACCACTTCATCAATCCTAGTTCGGTTTGTGAAGATCGTGATAATCAACAAGGACGGGATTAGAAGAGAAGTAATGCCTCTCATCAAGTGGGACTAGGTATGATACAAACCCGAAGCGCCAGTCCGATTAGATGTTTTATAGCAGGGAGTTTCAATCCATGCAAGCAGGAGTTCTCGAATTGAGATATCACTGACAAAGGCTGTAGACCATTTTCTTGGTGCAAGAAACTTTTGGAACTGTAATACAATGAGTGCATAATCTTTCATTTTAAAAAGCCCTGGGCACTTGCATTGTCAGTACCATATTCAACAGATGCAACGGAGCCCATGTGACGTCGATTCTTTCCCCCAACAAGATAATTGTGCAACGATGTAACAAGCTCCTTAGACGAAGCAAAGCGTACAGATGAAGGACAGCCTTGCAAATCTGGATTTTGAACCTGAAAGAACACTTCCCTGCAGTTCTTACCTACACTGTCGCAACATCGATGGAGTTCACTACGTAGGGACCGGGACTCTCTCTTTGCCATGCCTGCATTATGACTGAACTGTGTTTGCAGTACCGCAGTGTACATGTCCCGGTCTACGTACAGATGCAAGCAGGAACGTCAAAGCCCAGCTTGAATGACAGACGGACGATCATGAAACAGTCTGTGGCGGGGCATAGGAATTGCTCATGTAATTTTCCAGAAAGAGAACAGCGATTGTGCAGAACAATGCACAGCAAGGAGCTATAGAACGTACAAAAACATACAAAAAACATAACATTCTTGAGTAATATTGATAGCGTCTCTTCACGACAACAGGACTCCCAAATGCCTAGGACCAACTCATCTCTTGCATCTAAGACTTCAATTAAAACAAAAATACTCCCATAAATCTCAGAGTACTGTAGGTGGAAAAAGAAACGGTAGAGCCAGCCAAGCCATAAGAGCTTTAGACTCCCAGCTTGAGCGAGGCGAGTCGGGCGCCCTCCACTCTCGCAGCAATTTTTTTCATGGCGATGTCGCGAGCAAAGTCCGGTGACCCATGCTGCGGCTTCAAATCACGACTAAACGGCGAGAATCCGCAATCATCAGTTGCGCCGAGGCGATTTGCCGGAATGTGCTTGGCAGCCGCGAGCAGCGCATCCCGCACTTGCTCCGCCGTCTCCACCTTGGGGTTGAGCGGATTCACCACCCCGATGAAGCAGAACTGCGGGACGCCATTCGCGTCTTCGCGGCGGTACTTCGCGCAGAGTTTGTAGACAGACTCTTTGTCTTCCTCGCTGGCGCACTGGATCAAGAAGTAGCCCGCGTTCATCAGGAACATGCGCTCCAAGAGAAGTTCGTACGGAACCTCCTTGCTGTGCACCGAGTCGCAGTCGCCACCGGGGCAGGTGTGGATGCCGATGTTGCGACGCTCCGCGGGGGAGAAGCGGTCGAGTACGCGGTTGTTTAGGTCCACAAACTCCTGCACTCAAGATCAAATCTCTCTTGCATATGAAAATCGAGAGAAAACTTCTACTTCGAAGCGAACTTCTACTCTTGACGTTTACATGAGAAGGTTGTGAACTGGTGATCGGAACCCCTGCAACGCGGGTTTCTAGAATCAAACAGTGAATACATGCATCCTTCTTTTCACTCTTACTGCTAGATCACTGCTCTTTTGGATACTAAAATCAAGAGAGAAAACTTCTCGCTAAACTTCTACTCTTCAGAGGCTTAACTGAGGTCTCTTGTTGATGTTTACATGAGGAGGTTGTGAATTGTTGATTAAATCCCTTGCCATACGGGTTTCTTGAATCGAAAGTTAAATAACTTCAACCTTCAGTTTTCACTCTTACTGCTACATCATAACTCTTGCTAAAGCTCTTCAACCGATTATCCTCGATTTCATCTTTTGGTTTGTCTCGTTAATAGAAACCCTTGCAACACGGGTTTCTTGAATCAAAAGATGAATAAAACCTTCTCTTCAATCAGACTGCTACATCGCAGCTCTTTCTGAAGTTCTTCAATCGATTTTCCTCCCTTTCATCTTTTGGTATCACTCACAGGTTTTCAGCAACTCTTTTGTGCAATCGGTTCACTGAACTTAGAGCGAGACCAGACAGGCGATTGTTCTCGTGGGATCAACAATGTGTGAAACCTACTATTGATTTTTACAAGAGAGCTCTGTAGACATTCATGTTCCAAATAAGCTCATCTGTTAACAAAGCGAGAGTAGCGTTCATTCTGAAAACACTGACCTGCAGCATGTTATTCCCGGTCCAAGGGTTGCGCGCGTCGTTTTTATTCGCGAGGCGTCCCTCTGTGAAATCAATGGAAACTCGCACAGCTCCCGCTGCGAAGCATTGACGAATATCCTTCTCGACCTCGTCACACACATCGCTCAAGAACTTCGTCCTCGGGTAATCCTTGATCTCGCCCTCCAGGGGGTACAGCAACATCATCATGGACGGCGAGATCACCGCTTGCTTCACCGGCTTGGTGGCGATTCGTTTGTTCTTCCCCACAAACTCGGCCGCAAACGTCTTGTACCTGAATCCCCACCCATTCTTTCTCAGGTAAGTATCACCACATTTCTACAAATCTTTGTGTCTAGCTACACAAAATTGACGGAGGAAAATGCGATTAGTAGCCAAATTTTCTACATTATTTTTTGGAAATTCTTGTCTATCTGAGAATGTCTTTGGTACAGGAGAGACTGCGAAAGAGAACTAGTCTGTCACGAAGCTATTCCAATTCCCAGAAACGGCATTGCAGCTACAAAAACATATGCAAAATTCTCCAAAATTGGAATCAACCTGAACGGGCCTTGAGTGAGTCGGGGAAGTTGGCGATGGTGTCCATCATCAAAGATAGCGAAGAACTGACCGTCCCCAGCCAGATTCTCCGCTAATCCGGTTCCCGCCAGAGTGTCCGTAATCGGGTACGTCGCAAAGCTGGACTCGCGCTGCTCACCGTCTGTAACATACGTCTCCCCTGTTGCTTCCAGCCTGTGTATGGAATCCGCAGCTGCTTCGTCTTGCGCGGATTGAAGCTCCTGCCAACTAATCTTCCCCTTGTCGTAATCCTCGTAGGCGTCTTGGAGCTTCATCGGGCGAGGCAAGGAGCCCACGAGCTCAATTGGGATCGGCATTGCGTTGGATTTCAAGTGAGCTACCGGCCGTGAAATTGAAGAAGCACTCTGTCTTGTCTCAGGTTGCTGCCGAGCTTGTGAAATTGCATATCAAGCTCAGTGACAGACCCACATGCAGGGCTTGAGTGGTGGCATGGCAGAGATTGGTGAGAATCGGAGTGGATATGCATCTGCAGTGCTCACTAGCGCATGAAATGATGATTGTCGCAGATATTTTTGGGGTGTTTTTGTTTCCCTGTTGGTTGATCTTGTCTGTTGTTGTGTCGCAACTCGTTGTTGTGCCATAACCATATCCGTAATTGTCAGCAATTCTAATATAAGAAATCCATGGGGTAGTTGGTACTTGGGCAAGATACCTCTTTGTGCCTCGTGCATTTTCCGAGTGGTTGGCACCATTGACCTGTTTGCGAGAAAATGACGGACTTTTCGCTGCATTCATTTGTCGAGCATTTATCTCATGCTGTTCAAGGTTTTCATATTATTGGAGTGCTTTCAAAATGAGAACGGAGATGACGTGCAGTGCACTGAACTTCGTGAAGTGACGGTCTAGAATCATTCTCCCTCCCTCCCAAAGTGATCTTCCCCTTGCATTAAATGTTCCGGACCTCCCTCCCTCCCAAAATGATCTTTCTGTTGGATAAAATGTTTCGGATAAAACAATATTGTTTAACCTTTAAAGGACATTGGGTTTGTTTTTCAGCTTATGAATGATAGAGAATCTTTTCATAGAGGACAGAAGTACAACTATTCATTCTCAAAATTTTGTGAGAAAAGGACAAGTCTTGTAGAGAAGTTTGACTTCCGATGAGTACTTATGGATTTTTTTTAAGCCAATGATTCACACAGTACCAAAAGGGATGAATTGCATGGTCACATATTCATCCTTCAAGGATTAAACCAATTTCTCACTTTAAGTAGAGCTCAATGCATTCCTATCATTCTAGAAACTTTGAGTAGAGCTCAATGCACTTCTATTGTCTTTAAGACTTTGAGTTTTAGAACCCTTTTCAAAGTGTAGTTTGGAAATACTAAAAAGTGGAATTTAGGGGGCATTTTCAAGGAGTATTAGTGGGCACTTAATTATTGAATGTGAAGTCGTCATTTTGTGGGTAGTTAGTATGGGCCCAAGACTATGTATGAACTTCTTTTCCACCTCCTTGGGCTTCATCTCCTTCAATCATACAACACTTAATCCCTAAAGTCCCAAGGCCATTTTTTTGTCAAAAACCACTCAAAATTGTCATTTTCACTTCATTCATTCAAGAAAACATAAAAGAACATTTTTTTAGAATCTAACCATATGATCTTGTATTTAACTTGTCTTAGCTCATGTAATAAGAATTTCATGAAGTTTGATTGCATAGATTAGAAGATATTAGCATTCAAAGTTGAAAAAGAAAGTTTCTTTGAACACTGGCTTCAACTTCAGATGACTTTGACTGCCATTTGTGGAATTTTTTTGCACTAAAGATTTAGAATTTTTTTATGTTGCAGAATTGATTTGAAAGTCTAGAAATTTTTTTTGAAAAAATCACACTTGATTTTCATTCTTTAAAAAATTGTTAAGTAGAAGTAGGTTCAAGATTGATAGAAAAAATAAATCATCAATAGCTCCAAGATGGGATTGAAAGACAATAATCCCAATGGTAAGATTGTTTTAGCAAGCAATGAAAACATCCTCAAAAAAAATTGTGAAAAATTGTGAAAATGGCATTTAGAAATGAATCCTACAAGTTATTTTTTTTAAAAGGTGCTTAAACTCCCCAAAAAACAAGATTGTCTTTAACTTTCTCATTATTAGTCCAAATAGAACAAACAAAAGCTTCACATGTAGACAAAAATATAATATTTTAAGGGAATAAAATTGGAATATATTTTGATTTTTTGCAATTTTTTTTGTGCTACTCGTGAAGTTTAGTTTCAAGCTTTTTGTGGTATAACTTTTGCTCCCAAGTACCAATTGAAATAAAAGTTATATTACCACAAAGCTAATCAATTTTTCTATATTATGGAAAAGTTTCAAAAAATTCACCAAAAATTGAGGTCACAATAACTTGCCCAAAATTTGATTTGTACCTTGAGGGGACAATGGGACTTTAGGGATTAAAGAGATACAAAAAATAAAAACAAATAGTGTTGATTGACCCCTTTAGTCATTTCATCTGTTTTTCAATTGATGATTGTATAGATGGAGGGGGAACTACTACTTGAAGTTGTTTTGATGGTCTCAAATAATAATTAAAAATTGAATTATTTTTTGACCAATTCGGAACATTACAAGTACAATAGGAAAATCATTATGAGATAGAAAATGAAGGCCAACAAGATCATTTGGGGATGGAGGGAGTGACATTGTTTATCAATGAGGTATAATATAGTTAGGATTTGGTTGGAGTAGGGAAGTGGTGATAGAGCTTCATAGTCACACTATGTTTTTAATGATTAATATAGAGTATATAATTATGGGTTTTGTATTTTTTATGATTAGTATGGAGTATATAATTGTGGGGTTTGGGGCACTTCAAGAATGCAGACATATATTGTACTGCACATTAGGAAAATGATTTATGTATGATGAAACTAAGGTAGGAGGCTCAAATGTTGGATGGTCATTTAGAACTGCCTATGTATGTAGATTCACCTATAATGGACTTGAGGTGTTCTTTAAATGGACTTTCTACAGTCATTGAATGGATCAATAAAAAAAAATAGTATTTATTACAAGAGCCAATCATTCTTTTTGCTTTCCCCATTTCTCTCTAGAAGCTGCAAGTGAATGATTTATAGTAGACATAGAGTCACAAATAGGGACCTATGACTCATCTTGTTTGAAAATTTATAAGTAATTCAAAAATGCTTCAAAAAATACAAAATGACTTGGGTTCCAATCAATATCTATTTCTCTTTGTCTAAAAAATGAACTAAAAGTAATCCCATCATGAAAACCACATGAAAAAGGCAGACCAGCCCTTAAATACATGCTTTCAGAGCCTCCTACCTTGTGCACCAAAACTGTTAAAATGACAAGAAATGGCTGAAAATTTATGTGGAGGGTGGGCAAGTGCTTTTTTTGCATGCTGTGTGCCTATATCTTTCTGTGTTCATGTACCTGCTGTATTTTATTGGTTGTAAGAAGAATGTGCTAGAAGGGTCAGTGACCTGCATATTACTCCAGTAACTTAATTTTGGACTGTAGAGCAGGCAACCCATTTCCAACCACCCCCCATTTCCGCAACATAGGTTGCTCAATTTCTAGAGTAAAGGCTACTCTATTTCCAATCACCCCCCAATTTCCACAGTAAATGTCCAAGCAGTGTACATTGAAAGCATAAAATGATCACAATATGTACATTAATTCACTTACATCAATTATGTAACCAACCTATGGTCTAAATTACAGCAGCCTACATAACATTCAAGAATTAGTTGCACAAGAATTTTTAGGAAAAAAATTCACAGTAATTTCAGTTTTGACCCAAAAAATATATTTCTTTGTAATCCTCCTTAAATCAATTTGCTAACATGGAAAAAATATTTCCTAGAATACACCATGAGTGGAGTTATGCTGAATTCTTTAAGTGGTCAGAGATGGGTTGTCATTCCATACACCAAGGTAGTATCATGCTTACATTCGATAATAAAGTGGGTGTACCAAATAGCACCTTGCCTATAAGCACCATCATCACTATGTGTCCATTTGCCAAATCAATATGTATGTTATGCTAAAGAAACGATTTGAGAACATCTACCAAAAAAAAACTTTGACCCTTCATAACTTTTGCATATAATATCCACATATCATGTTCTTGAGTGCATTGAAACCTTCTTTCATTTGCCAACAAGAAAATATGAAAATTTGGTTAATCATTACTCACATGGGGTTCTTCATGATCACACACAAGGAGGGGGGTTCTTAATAGGAAGGTCTATGGATTGCCATAGCAATGTTGTTCTAGCTACAGCCCTCAAAGGTTGTATGTTTCAAAAAAATAAAAATTGGGTTAGTCTAACAATAGTAAGTAGAAACAGTAGCAAAAAGTGGTGGTTTGGGGGTTATCCACCTTATTACCAATGAACATATCATATCCAAGTAGGGGTCATTGTTGTCCAGGTTCATAAATGGGAAATTGTGCAATCATTCCTGTAAAATCCCCTATTGAAGTGCCAGCATTGTCTACTGGTCGGGGAGACCTTTGCATATTCACACAACTCTGTGTGCATTTTCGCAAGGCAAACGCTTCTTGTAATATTATGGCTTTTATGAGGAAGGATGTACACACCACATTAAAAAAACAGGGAGCAAGAATTGATTGTGGAATGAAGAAGTGCCTGCAGAAATATGTACCATGCTCATGCATTTAAGACCCTTAAGTTAGTATGAGCGTTGATTTGGTGCTGACCTTGGACATACTTACCTGAAAGACCCACCAAAATTCCATACAACATAGAGATCTCACCACTATTTCAAAGAGGGAGAAATGTGCAAAGCCAAAAGCTTTCAAGGATTTCTAAATTTGCACATTTTCTTGCTTCACACGTTTCTTCGCACGTCTCAAAGCCAAAAACTTTTCAGGTAAGGTATGTACAACCATAATCAACACTACCTCCAAAATGCAACCCCTACATTTGGACCAAAAAGAATCGTTTTTTTTCCTAGATATTGTATACAATAAAAAACATTACAGTCTATGAGAGCCTATTGTTTGTTCTTGGTACACTTAGACATAGTACTTTGAAAATTCATAACTTCCTTCATACAGTATCCAAATAATGCATGCTAAAGTGAGTTGAAATCCTCTTTCCAATGCCAATAAGGTGTCCCAAGAATAATTAATAATTAAAACTATGATCGGTTGTAATTAGTGACGATTATAGCTGCACATACCTTGAGGAGAGAAGTGCAGATATCTTGCTTGGTTCTGGAACTTTCACCTCAGCATGTCAGCAGTAGCTACAACATTGGTCATTCAGCTATCCAATAGCCAGAAAAAAAACGATCATGTACTTGATCCATGTGCTTGAAAAAGCTGGGAAGTGATACAGTTACCTACAGTACAGAAAGCTATTCCTGTCAATCAATGGGATCTGGAACCAAAGTGAATGCTACTGAGAATTTTGATTGGGGTACAGTAAACACCCGAACGCAACAGGTTTGTCTGAAGCTTCTTTGACGACCCTTCCTGTACGAAATCTAACAAGTTACAACCCAGATGGTAATGATAGTTGTCCCACCCTACAAAATCTGCCCGGGGTTAAGATTTCCATTTGTGAAAATCAGTATAAATGTGTGACTCCTTGGAATGCCAGCGTCTAGAGGTTGGCTAAGAGAGTCCCCTCATCAACACAATCGGATTCAGCAACTGAGAGTAGCTAAGGTTGTCGGTGTTCTGCAGGTGAAGAAATGGATGAATCCAGGATATCAGACTGGGATTCAGTCAATTCGGAGCTGGGGGGATGAAAGAGTTCAGGATGACCCCAGAAGGAGGCAGCTACACCATACGCAACTAGGACCAGAACCCAAACGCAAGGAACTAAAATTGCAAGCTGTATGTGGGCCGAGGCCTCCCCTCGAGCTTCAAACGAGTCGGCAAAACACACAATCTCATCGTGGGAATCCGTGCACCCCTCCGGCATCAGCGGACCATAGAGAGTGAACGCAATGAAGTAGAACCAGGCACCTTGGAGAGTAACTGCCATGCCACTGAGGATGTCCAAGGGAAAATTATTCGGGTACGCTGCTAACAGCAGTGCACATACAATGCATAAACCTATCAGGAGAACCAGAATTTGGTGGTATCTGCCCTCCAAACCATGGTGGTTTGTGGAGTGGAAGTAGAAAAGAAGGAACTCCGCTGTAAACGCCATCGCAGCCACAACAAAGAGCGACCCTTCCGGAAGTGGCAATAACCTGAATAAAAACAAGAAGACATTGTCAAAATAATAATAAGACTAAATGATGGCCATGGTAATACTTACCAAAGTGTTGACGAGAATGCAGAAACTAAATAAAGATTATTGGCTAAATTGATCTACAGAGGACCCAGAGAACCCTCCAATCTTTAGGGTTTCTTCCTCCAGACCCAATGCTTTCAAGACCGACTGCTTCAGGGTGCTTCTTCAAGACCTTTATAAATCACAAACCCTTTGAAGTAGAGATAGTGAAGAGGCCAAAACGATTCATTTAAGCTGGAAAAGCTCTACCGCCTAGGGTATAAAACAAAAATTACAGGAAAGGGGCCCTCGTAGGTGTTGATCGTATCCTTACAGTAGGATCCTATATACTTTGGATAGGACTATGTCACCTTTCATACCGTATAGAACACCAGGACGCACAACGGCCTCTTCCATACTACTCATGTCCAAAATATTGTAGATCAGTGCTAGACAGCTAAATTCCAATAACTGACTTTATCACGGAGACTCCGGTTAAGACGCAGTATGAATAGACGAATTTTCATAGCCATTAGGCCCTGAGATCTTCCGGGAATTTAACCTTACTGTAACACCTACCTAAATGTAAGACTCCAGAATTTTGCGCAGCGACTCAGTTCGTTAAATCTTGAGAATATACACTACCTCATCAGCAGAACTCGTGTCAACTTTAGATCACCTCACAACAAAACTTTGGAGCCTTTCTGGATTTTTTCATGTAGTATTTAAATAATGCATTCTTTGGTGAGTTGGAATCCTCTTTGCTTTGTTTAAAAATCTGACCGTTCGAATAATAGAAACTAGGCACAATGCTTAAAGCATCATAATTAGATGTCTTTCTTATATTTAGGTGTGGTCACCTTAGTTCTCTGTTTTCCCTATTGCACAGGACTTAATACAATGTATTCTCTATAGTACAAGACCAAAATACCTTGCTGAATCTTGACAAGTGTATGACTATTTTGACACAGGGATAGTGAACTTCTTGGGAACTGAATGGAATCCAGAAACCAAATCTGCAGAGTTTTCTACAAATGTAATCCTAATTCACACACTGACTACATTACTTCGATGAGTACTACTCGGACTAACCTTCAAGTACTTCCTAAAAATTAAGCATACACTGAGTAGACTCCTAATATTACAGGACCTGCAGTTACAGTCCTAGCCGAAAAAGACGGTTTCCAAGAAGCTCAAGTGCAAGAAAAAAACACAGATCCTAAAGCTCCAAATTGAAATCAAATTGAGCAAGAGATCGTAGTGTAAACAATACCTCGTGGTTTCATGAACCAGCACGGTGACGCAGAAGAGGAAAAACAAAAGCAACATCGCCGCGTGCTCGAAATCGTTCAAGTGAGTGGTATTAATAGCGCCATTCACCGTAAACTTCATATGAGTCGAATAAAAAAACTCGATACACATATCCGTGAACGTCCCGACGAGCAGAACATAGACCTCCAAGTAGCGGGCCTTGCCCTTGAAGCAGCGAGCCGGGTGCCACGCGCGCGCACGGAACGCCTTGGGATTGACGACGTAGATCGTGATCGAGTTCAGCAGGTGCCAAATTCCGACGAGGAAAAACATGGAGCCGGGGAGCACATGGCCCTTGAACGACCCCATCGCGATGGGAACCCTAACGAAGGGAATTGAGGTTTTGATGTTTTCTAGTGCGTTTTCTTCACCACGAGCTTGTCCGATCCGTGAAAACTCTTTCTAGTGCGAGGATGACGGGCTGTCACCATATTCTACAAGTGGAATCGCCATCGCCGGTCTCTTTAGTCTTGGCATTCTGGAACGACCAAGCCTCTGGAACCCTAATTTCGGCGACCACGGGTTCCGCAACAACAACGAAAGACAATCACCGAACCAATGTTATCAAAATACATGTATTATCATTGACTCAATGTATTCAGAATGCTTCCACCAGAGCATCATCCCCACCAGGGGTCTCTTCTATCCGTATCTGGATGAAATTCATCCGGATATGCCACCAACATGCTACATTCTTAAAATTTTAGGGAGGGGGGTTCCAACAACACATTTTTTCTTGGCGAAAAATTGTCGGATTTCAGTGGCAAAAGTTAAGGTTCTCTTTGCCATGAAGAATGAACAAAGTTTTTGAAAATTTCATTGTTAGAATTTATAGGGTGAAAGATAAGGAAAGTTTGAAATCATGTAGCGATGTAGGCTATGTCACTATGTGTGACTTGACTAATTTAACACCTAAGCATGATCAAGTTGCCATCTGACAATGCTTTGAGCTTGTATATTTGGTGCCAAGTAATCTATCATCTAGGACCTAGATGTTGCCTTCTTCTCTCTCACTTTGAAATTGAGGAGTTAGAGGGAAATGAAGTAAGAATCAACTCTAAAGTGTCCAATTTCAAATTGAAGCCCTAAGAATGCTTTGTTTAATTGCTTGTTGGTTTTTGTGCCTTCAAGATAGTATTGTTAATTCTTTGATTTCTTTATACAAATCTTTCCATACCAATTACTAGGTTGAATTGCCATAAGTTTGTAGAGGTCTTCAATGAAAGTCGCTGGTTTTAAAAGTTTTGTCACTACCTTGGGTATATTAAGGCAACTTCAAAATCATGAATTTGATTTGCATAGGACATTGTGGGCTATGCCTTGGTGAAGGATCTTTATGTGGAGGTAGATGGAAATTTCATGCAACTTGTAGCTCTAAAATATGTAGGCCAATTGTAACTAAATGGGAAATTGGAAGTAGGATATACAAAATATTAAAAGAGCAATGCATTACCTTCAATCTTTGCAACTTTGAAGTTGCTTGTGTAATGAGCGTCCTTGATGTTTTCATCTTTCTTTGTCTACATTGTTGTAAAATTACAAAGCTTGCAAGCATTAGGATCTTCAATCTAACTAGCATTAGTGTTGTTGTATGTCAATTCACCATGTTCTGTGGTTCTATACTTGAAAGGGTTTTTTTGAAAGCTACCATTGGAAGCAAGAATGGAAGGACAAGCCAAGGCTCTAGAATTGACCCCTTAAAATATGGGATAACTTCTAACAACACTTATACCTCCTTGATTGCTAGTTCCATCCTCATCAATGTAATTGGGTCTATCCATAGGACTTTAGTTCCTAAGAGCAATCACCATTATGTTTACAAGCCTAAAAAAGGTCCCATTTGTTGTAGAGATACCTCTCATAGCATATGCAATCAACCACATAAATGAAAATCATGTTCAAATCCAATAGTGGAGCTGATTGTACCATTGAATGGCCCTTGTCAAGTTGATCTAGCCATAATAGATTCAAGTATAGCCATATGTCTTCATAGGTATATGATAGAATTGAGTTCCGATCATATATTGGTCGTGAGTGATGATCAATCTAATGTTAAAAAAGTGTAGAGAACTACCAAGAAGGAAAAAAAAATTCATATGAGGTCATCTACAAGTTTAAAGAGAATTGGGCTACTAAACTCCCATAGGCAGAGTATGTCAAAAATTCATTTGGCTTCTATGAGTTTGCGAAGTGTTGCATTTGTTCCCTCATAGAAGTTTGTGACAAGATTGTTGCATTCAAATGGGATATGCTCAAGAAATATAGTAAATGGTATTCAAAAAGGGCAATGGTAAACATAGAGATTGAGAAGAACATGGTAAATGGTATAAAAGAAGGGCAATGGTATGTTGCAAAAAAATACAAGCACCTACAAAATAACGTAGGTATGTGTCAAGATTGGTGATGGTTATGGTATGAATCAATCTATAGGTCATTGAGGTCTAAAGAGAGCACACTCATAAGAAACAACAAATGGGCTTTATATTTCACTAGTTCTTGCAACAAGGCTAGCCTATGTTTGATTATAAAAATATATATGAAACCATTGTTTGATTTCCTATAAGTGCCAAAGACACCCAAGCACCATTGGAGCAACAATGCAAATTGAGATATGGCAAAGCATATATAAAAACAAATTTTAGATCAGATAAAAGCAATTAATATACTACTAGTAGACTTCATATTGGTCATTTGTAACAAAGCAAAGTAACAACTATTGCTAACATCACTTGGGTTTCTATTAATGTATACATAGTCAACAATTGGAGCTACTTATTGAATTTGCTATTGCTCAAGTATATCCAAGAGGGAGCAACTACAAACAATCTTATCAAAGTATTCATGGAAATGGTTATTGAAGTTGGTGGCCTCACCAAGGAAGACATCAACATAAAGCTTTTAGCCTTTGGCACAAGTAAATTCCTAACTTGTTTAAATTTAATCATACTATATGTTAATGTATTTCAAACATAATTGTTGTACTAAGGTGGTAATGTAATCAATTCATTGCTATGTTAATGTACAAATGGAGTCAATGTTTTTCAAGAATCTAAGAATGGTATTGTGTGACAACTACAACAATCTTGGAACCCTAGGGTCAAAGGCATATATTGCATGGTAAGTTACATCCCACATAACTTCTCTTGTAATTATGTTCAAGTTGTTTTATACTATAAGTGCCTTAATGTGCAAGCCAAGAGGACTATTGAAGCTCCTTGTTCAAGCCATGCTACTCTTTATATGTGAAATTCTACTATGATTTAGTGAAATTACTAAGCTAATAACTATTAATTCTTTGGAATCTTGTTGTTAGCTACGTATAAGCTCATGGGATTGAAAATCCCACACTGGCTTGCTAATTTAAATTCCATTTGCATGAGCTTCATTTATAAATAGTTGTGTCAATAAATCATGTACATGATTGATTTCCAAGGATAAATTTGTACAACACTTGTCTAGAATCATTGTCATCATTACTTATATTAGTTGGATAACAAGAAAGTAATAATGCAAGGGCAAATGATATTGGATATTATTTACAAATCTTGTGATAACCGAGGAATATATAGAAGTTCAAGTAATATGGACTATAAAGAAGTAACATGATCGATTTGCTTGATTAATTAGAATCTACATCAATGGAACCTACTAATGGTAAAGTTACTTGTCAAATCTCATTGATTAATTAGCTTCCATCACAAATTGAGGTTTAGTCACACACCATGTAAATCCACAACTTTATAGACAAGAGTTATACCACTGGAAAGTATTGAGAATCTTCTTGGTAATTATTCAAATCACTACAAACCTTGTATACCATGATGTTCAACAGACATCTATTCAACTGCTGTTTGAAGCTACGAGTTCACTGAATACCAGTGATTTATAAATATCTACAGAACAGCATCTTCTAGCCATGTCTGTACCTCATCGGAACAATGTTGGAATCTCCATAGATGAACGTTCATAATTCGATTGATGCAAAGCAAAAAATTCTGCAATGAAAATGATGCAGAACTGGAATTTCCACTTAATAATAAAGGGCCGCATGCCACTATAACATAATGACCATGGATGAATGCTGCAGACTAATCTAGTGCATGTGCTAAAAACTTAAACGGTGCCATTGTACCCTGGTAACAACTAGGTGATGCTGTCAAAAGAAAGTAAGCCCTACTCTTCATTTTCCACGAAGATGATCTGCAACCGTGAAGTAGAAGTGTTTTCCTACCTCCACTTCATATTCCCCTTGTCCGTCGATAGCAACCTTCACCTGTAAAAACACACATCCAGGCAACGAATGAGAAACATGAAAAGCAGGGGGTATCTTTCCAGTTTGTCCACGGCTACATTTTTTTTTCTGTCCAAAAGACAACCGTGCAGCAGATGAAATGAACCCGCAAGATACCAAATGGACGAAAAGACCGCTTCTATATCTCTGAATTGAAATAAAGCATTTAGGAAGCGTCAAAGTAACAAAATGTACTGTAATTGGCTATTAGATTGCAACGTGAACCTTCTATTTTTAGCTTGGACGCTATGGGGTTAGAAATACCTTCTTGTTAGAATCAACTTCAGCTCTAAGTTTTGCGGGATCTCGAGACCGCAAAACAACTGCCAAGTTTTCAGCATGCGCTTTGTCACCTGCGAGCATTGAATGGAACACAGTTCACAAACTCAAAACACAAAAATTGATGTCGTATTTCAAGGACTGTAATCATCTGGAGAAGGGTAAGCTGAATGGAGTGTTGAATAGAACCATACCTGAGCAAATACCACAAAGGAGATCTTGAGCAAACGACAATGCAGGCCTGGCCAAGGTGATTGTGAAAGAGCCACCGGCTACTCCATGGTAGTCTTCCATCGCAATGATTACCTATACATTAAAAAGCAGTCAAGATCTATGCGTCCCCACCTTCACGACTTTGGGAACTTCAAGAGCTTGAAAAGGAACCTCTTAAATTCTTCAAGAAAATTGATACTTACCCCATAAGGTGGAAGGTGATGTTCGGCAAGGAGGGGAGAACCAACAATCTCTGCCATATAGCTTGCCTGTGCAAATGAAGAAAAGGTTCAGTATGACAGTAGACTCGGCTTTTCCACGATCCTAAGTAAACTTAAGCATCATAAATATGTGCATCGTATTGTTTACGAATTCTTCGTAAACTCCATCAGCTAACGGCAGAAGTGATAGCAAAGAAGGCAGTAACTTCCGGAGGAACTAAAGACAGTTGGTACTTACAGTAGAGATTATCTTCATAAAATACACCATTGCAGGTCAGAACAAGTACATACCTGTGATTCAAAGACACGTTGAAGGACAGAGGGATCACTGTCAGCAACATCCTTGAGGACATTATAGAAAATCTCCACGGTGTCAGTGGGTTCCAATCCTGCTTTCTTTCGAAGTTTCTGAGCCCTGTTTACAATCTGCATGTAAGGAAAAAGGCAGTGGTAAGCAACCGAAAAAAAATACAGAAACAATCTGCTTGTTAACAGAAGAAATGCCAAAATCACATCCATACGCAAAAGATGAAGTGTTCCGGGTGTGATAGCCTTACTTCCCGAGCGACGCCTGCTTCGAGGAGACTCTCGTCTGGTCTCAAATCAAGTACCACCAGTACCTCACCTGAATTTATTTACACAGAGATAGAATTAGATCGAAGCATGTCTACAATTTCCTACTAGAATATCCAATGTCCTGCAAGGGTAAAGTGATGAGAACTTGAGCATCGTAAGAACATCTATATCAAATTTCACAAGTAACAGGAGTCCTACCATCCCCAGCCGCATCAATATCTGCTTTAGCAATTCCATCAGGTGCTTTGAAATCATTGATGACCTGCAAGAACCACCAAACCAGTATAGTTTCAGCTTAGTCCAGGAGATGAACAGAAACGCAATTAACCCCTAAGTGACTAAATGGCCGAAAGTGCCTGCTTCTCTATTAATAGGATTTGAAATATATACGAATCAGTCATATAGGAAGCTGCAAGGTAATAGACCAATATAAAATAGGAATCATACTCTACAGTTTCGAACAATAGAAATAAGCTACAAAAGTCACTACAATCAACTATCAGCTTCCAAAAACGAACATATTAATTGATTGGTCCCTTGCGTATAAATTACTTTACCAAAGACACCAAAGCGTGCAGAAAGTAAAATTGCAAATTCATTCAGAGATTAGAACATATTTCCAAATTATAGTGTTACCACATTTCACAGGTACTACGGTAATTCACCTTGATATCTTGCAACCCAAGCTTGTGCCCAGCAAACATGCCTTCCCCAGTCTTCTGGAATTCTAAAATCTGAGCTTGTGTCAACGCCTTCACTTCCTTCGCAACAAGGCCCATGGATTTCCCTAGTTTCTTCCCCAATCCACTGCGCATGAGTATTGATCCCGTTAGCATGAGTATCAGTTCCATAATCGTATCATTATCAATCAAATAACAACACATCCTATCTAAAAAAAGAACGCCTTTAGTAAGCACATACCTGTAATCGGGCTCAGCTCGCAAAGATGCATACTTGAGAAGATCGTTACAAGGCACAATATTCCGCACATTGAGCTCCTCTTTTACATACTGTCAATCAATGAATTTAATATTAGTCAATCAAAGATCACCACCACCATCAGTTTGCTGTATTTCTTAACTTGAGGCACGAGAAAATTAGCTACCAGTTTCATTATACAAATAAACTTCCTCAGTCAGCTGCAAGACAGGGAATGTACCTCGCCGAGGGAACCCGTGATATCATCGAGGAAGTCAGTATCAGCATGGACAACCACCATTTCCCTGCACAAACAATATTAATTCGTTCAGTTTGATGTATTTTGAGAAAAAACAATCCAAGGGAAGTTTCATTTCGAAAAAGGTAAATCATCTTACTTGAGAGGGGTTTTCAGGGGCTTGTTGTGGCGCTCTCGAATATTGCGAGCAAGATCTATGACGGACATCATTCGGGTGACACTCTGCTCAATGCGTTTGTCAGTCTGCATCCACAATCACACCAAAAGTTCCAAGTCTTGTCAGTCTGCATCCTTGATACTATGTCCGTAAGAATCTCTAGCTTCAGTCTGCAAGTGAAAAGGACGATGCAGACAACAAATGTTGACCTTGATGACTGACAAGTGAACATATCAGGAGAAAATCGCTATCAATAGCAATCAAGAAATAAGCGCTGGGTGTACTCCAACCTAACCAAGAGAAGTGCACTTAGTGCTTCACAAAGACTAAACAAGGACTTATAGAATTTGTTCAACTGACCTCACTCTCCACCTCTGGAAAGGAACAGTAGTGTACACTTTCCTCTGCCTCAGGTAACGCAAGCCGCAAATTCTGATACATTCCATCTGTAAAGAATGGAGTAAATGGTGCCATAGTCTTGCAGCACGTCAATAGCACCTGTTTCAAGCAGTATCCCCATATGCAAGAGTCACTTGATTAGTCCTCGGGACTGAAATTGAAATGATATGTCGTCAAGCAAGTGCTGATGTCAATTACAACTTTGAGCACAAGTGTCACAGCAGGTGCAATAATAATTTTACAAGACAGTAAACATCACCGCATTGAAAGTGAGGAAGGGGGATGCAATCCACTCACGAAATACAAAGTAGACAATGCTACACGACTGTCGTCATCCCCGGTTCGACCTTTCAAACGCTTCCGGTTGAACCGAACATAAATATTGGTCAAACTGTCAATGAACTTAAGCAGAACTGGGACAACCTGAATAACACACACAAATGTTAAGATAAGCAAGTTTGACTTTCAGAAGCTCCATGTCACTGCTCCTACACACCCACGAAATGAAATGTGAGCGAACACATACTTACCGTGTATAAGCGGTAAGCATTCATTTCTTGACGAACAAAGGCCACAAGGCTTTCACTAGCTGAATTGATCCATCTATCCAAAACATTCGTAGACTGCTGCAAGATAGTCCGGTCAAGTGGCTTGAAAGGTTCAAGTCCTTCTGCATCTAACCTCTTCACGTTTTGCACCAAAAACCTGTATGCATTATACCATGGTAGGAAGACATCCTTCACCTGCCACACCACATCTCTCCAGAAATTAGCAACATTCTCAAATAAATGTTGAAGTTCATTGCAAGTAATTGGTTATGCTCTGTGAATACCATCATGCAATCAACCCTTCACACTGATAGAATCTAAATCAAGAACAAAAAGCCAAAATCCTAACACTTACACTTCTATCAAGATAGACAGTATGGCATGAAAAATTTGGCTTGGTGACTCACATAGGAACCTCTAACTACACGGGTTAGATAACGGACAAAATGAAAAACCTAAATTGGTTAACTTACCACAGAATAAACACCTTCTTTCTTAAATTTGAGCGGTTCTCCTTTCACAACAGGAGAATTGATAAGGTACAATCTCAGTGCATCCTGCACCCACACAAGCAGAAGTCAAAACAGGCAGTCGAAGATGCTCAAAGTGAATCAGTATTCGACACAGGATATCACAGCGCGAGGGCTAAATCGCCTGGGTAAAAAGTGCAATGCCACTTACAGCACCATATTCATCAATAATGTCCGTTGGAGGTGGATAATTGTTGAGCCGCTTGCTCATCTTCTTGCCATCCTCCGCCAATACCAGACCATTGCAGATTAGATTTTGAAATGCCGGTTTGTCAAACAAAGCTGTTGAAAGTACCATCAACGTGTAGAACCTGCAAACACACCCAAGATATTACAAGAAGAAAAGAGTAAAATAATACAAACGGTGTCACGTACAAGCATTAGGCTGTCAATCACAACACTAATTGCAAGCAATAAGCACACAATCCATAAGAGCCTGTGTCGGCTACAACCAGGAAAATTCAAAAAACATTTTCGATTCACCAGCAGCTGTTTTGATAGCGGAGATCGACTAGACCCAAGATAACTGCTGATATTTTTTTAAATGTTATGTACTAAGAAATAGACGGAATTTTGTCCGGGAGATCGTGATAGAAGTAGCATATACCATCCACGGGTCTGGTCAAGACCTTCAGCAACAAAATGACCAGGAAAGTTTCTCTCAAAGAGATCTTGGTTCTCGAATGGGTAGTGGATGTACGCATATGGCATAGATCCGCTCTCAAACCAACAGTCAAAAACCTGCGCAGATTAGATCTCCATATTGTCAAACTACAAAATTCCAGTCTGTAGATAGCATAGGATGCATGCGGCCTGACAGAAGAACTCACTTGACTTGGCTATTCCTAATAATAAAGAACAGTTGGCAGTCGCAACACAAATTCAATCCTTTTGAGACCAGATTCCGACTAATAATCCTACAACGTGTCTGCCCAATGACTAGGAGTAAACTTATGCAATAAAATCAACTCTGTATTAAGATCTAGTCCAGCTGCATTGACAAATGAGAACAATAAATACAGAAAACTTACATCCTCCACACGCTTCAAGACTCCGAACTCTGGACCTCGAGGCGATGGAATAGTAACGTGATCAATGAGATGACGATGCAGATCCGTGGCCTGCATTACCAGGAAAGTAGTCCATGCAGTGAGATGACATGCGAAGATTTACTTTATCCAACTTCTACCTAATACACAATCCATGTGAATTCAAATTCAAGAGAAAGAACGTCAGAAGATACCTTGAAACCAGAAAGCTCTTCAAGCTCTTGGACGGAACCAATGACCACAGTATCTACTCCATCGTCACTACGCCAAATGGGCAAAGGTGTCCCCCAAAACCGAGTGCGACTAATGGCCCAATCCCGAGCATTCTCGAGCCAATTGTGAAACCTCTTCTCCTGAAAAATTATGCAAATTTTCACTGATGTAAGAACTCAGGGTCACTCTACATGCTCAAAAGGATAAACGCAACAGATGTAGAATTTCTATACACACATCATTTCAAAGCTCACTCACCCTATGCTGGAAAATACGTCAAAGCATGACACACTCTGAAGAAACTTAGTTTCGTCAAACCTCAATTGAATCTCAAGAAACTCTGAAACCAAAGCAGAAGAATGTCATGCAAAGAATTTGTTATAATAAATTTGCGAAAATAATTTTTTTTGACAAATCAGTACATACCTTCACAGTGTCTGGGACCCAATAAGTCTTCTTGTTGTTCTCAACAAGACGGTCCTTGAATTGCTCAACTGCCACATACCTATGCAACAACGCAGATAAGGTATGTTAACAATGTACAAGTAATGTGCAGTCAATAAATTCAATCTACTTCTCTGCCCAAAAGTATTTCAAGGGAAGGTCAGTAAACCAAAACATACCAGCTAGGAACCACTTTGTAAATTAATGGGGTGTCTGATCTCCAGCAGTATGGATATGAATGCATGATACTGCCAACATTCACTAGCCTGCCCTTGGCCTGCAATTCCAACGTTCAACTTCGCATAAATCAGATTGTCATGAAGATATGAAAATGACCTCTTCACGGAATTTAACAATTGCCTTCAACTGGTCAACAACCAAGGGCCTCTGAATGACTTCAGATGGTACGAACTGCAAATTGTGCATTGCAGAGTAGATTCAAAATAGTCATTTCTATGCTATCCAGGTTCCAAACAAAGTCAAAGATACGAACCTTGATAGCAGCAATAATGTCCTTGTCCGCTTCTTTCACAAAACGGCCTTTAAAATCAGATACCTCCGCCGTGAAGTTGCCATCCCCATCAACCGGATTAGGTAGATTGGGGCCCTGTCGAAAAACAAGTCAGGAAGAACACTGTTTATAAGGCATAACCAGTGAGAAATGGAATGTACAACGTTGGTATTTAATAGTTCAAAATAGATCATTTCGTACTTAAATGCTCCTCCCATTCTTCTCAAACTATTACTTGGGCATCCTACCAAAGCTGCCCCCCCAAATCGGTTGGACAAAGCAACATAGGCATGTTTCAATTCTATTGAAAATAAAGCAAACTTGATCTATGTAAGGAGTTCAAGTAACTGAAACAAAAGGACGCTAAAGACTGAAGGGGTATGGCATCCTCAGTTACCATACGCGTCAAAATGCACATCTCAACTCAACAATACCATAATAAATCTCGGTACCTTCGGTAGAAAACTGCTCTTACTAACAGAGGGGAGTCAAGAAGACCAATCTCACCTTCTGAATGACACCGTTAGCCAAGCACACACGATAATCGTCCTCTCCAAATGCAGGCGCACAATGGACTACTCCAGTTCCGCTATCGTCACTGACGTAGTTATCTGCTACGACCTTGAAGGAAGTGTCTGAAAATTGCAAGAAATAATCAAACAAAGGTTTGTACCTGCATCATAGTTAAGTCCCACAACAGTGTGAACCTCCAGACTTCAAGCAAAAAACAGACGGTAACTTTACATGTAGAATTCACGGGAGATTGTGACGATATCAAAAGCGTGTTGGGAGAATGCCATGTATCGATAGTTACGTACTTCTTGCCTACTAAAGCACTACCCTTGCACTGGTCAATAACCTCGTATGTGCCAGAATCAACAGGTGCAGGGGTATGCTCTGTGCCATGACCTCCTCCCTTTTTGTCTCCTTTCTTGTCTCCTTTCTTTCCCGCACTTTTTTCAGCCGGAGTATTGCTAGTTACGTCAGTCTTGGGCTTCGTATTTGACGCTCCCTTTGCCTTCGTGCTTGGAAGCTGAGACAGTCTCGATTCTGCTACAATATAAACAGCCCCGGTCGTTTTATGTCGAACCTGTAAAAAGAAAATTCAAGAATGAAATAAGCATAGGTCAAAAAATATATGTTAGGTTTCAATTCACCAAATAGCGTCTCACTTGTCTGTCAAAATATCGACCAATACGCATAAAGCAGGTTAACGTGATAAAATAACGGACCGCAGCCCAAGTTCAGAAAAGCACCGACAGACCTTAGTGTAAGTGAGGTTGGCATTCACACACAAAACCAGGTTACTAGGAAGCGTCCAGGGAGTAGTAGTCCAAGCCACCAATGCCGCTCCGTCAGCATCTTCCAGCAACGGAAACGACACCATAACTGCAGGATCCGACACATCCTGCAGTACCAAAACAAATTCTCATTCAGCATTCACGCTTTACCATTCACGGCATAGAATCCTGTCAATCCAGTATTGCTATCCTACAATTGCTCTCGGAACAGAGGACAACTCCAATTCGCTCGAATTTCATACAATATTGCACTTGACGGATCGATCTAGCATCAATACTCGTCCAAAATCAAAATCCCTCGCAGTCGTTCGGTGCAACTGAACCCAGAAACACTAAAACGGTGAAAACACTAACCTTGTAATTCAGACCGGCTTCAAAATTCGACAATATTGTCGTGCAGCCAGTACTGTAAGGCATAACCTGTAAAACGAATTCCAATCGTCAATCTTCCTACAGTTGCCAAAAGCAAGCAGTTCCATTGCTAAACCCTGATTCCAGAGGATCCGATCCCTGTTCCCCTTAAACCCTAAACCTGCCATTGCACAACGCACCTTGACCCCTTGATACACGTATCCCTTCTGATACAGCTGCTTGAACACCCACCACACCGACTCCATGAACTCCGGGTCTAGCGTCTTATAATCATTCTTAAAATCAATCCATCTGCCCATACGCGTGACGGTCTTCTCCCACTCCTTGCTATACCGCATCACAATGCTGCGGCACTCTTCGTTGTAAACGTCAATCCCGACCTTCAGCACATCGTCCTTGGTTTTGATCCCGAGCTTCTTGTCAATCTCGTGCTCCACGGGCAAGCCGTGGCAATCCCAGCCGAAGCGACGCGTGACGTGATGGCCCATGGCAGTTTGGTAGCGGGTGACGATGTCCTTGATGGTGCCGGCCAGGATGTGGCCATAGTGAGGCAAGCCCGTGGCGAACGGAGGCCCGTCGTAGAAGATATACTCGGGCTTGCCCTCCGTGCGCTTCAGCTGCGTCTCGAAAGCATTCAGGCTTTGCCAAAGATCAAGAATTTTCTCCTCCTGCTTGGGGAAGGAATACTCCTTGCCCTCGCAGATGTCCTCCATCGCTGCGGCTAGCTACGGCGAAACGAACAATTGGAACGGGACAACTGCAATGTGGGGTTTACAAGGGAAAGAGTCGTGGTTGGCACGGCCGGTCGGGGAGGACGGAGCCCTAAACCCTAAAACTGTAGTCGTTGAAGGAAAAAGAACAGACTTGTTACTTACACACCAAGCTTTCTGATTATGAGAAAATTAATCCATATCCATACCTTACTTAGGGTGTGCCTTGTGTCATTGCCACAGTCAAAATGAAAATGAAAGTAAAAATCATTTTTTCGTTCATTATAACTTTGTAATTCAATAACTTTCACATTGTAGTGTGAGAGGTTGCATTCTTACTACAAATAGAAATCTTTATGCACAAAATTACAGAAAGGTTTTGTTTTGTGTTGTTTGGACATGCAATGTGAAAGTTATGATTTTCTCAATATAAAAGATTGTTTAATTCAATAACTTTCACACCATAGATCCAAACATCTTGAAACTAGCATGAACAAAAAGTTGTTTGCATGAAAGAGAGGAAGGATTTTGCTTCATGGCATTTGGACATGTGATGCAAAAGTTATGAATTTTTCAAAATAAAAGTTATTCCCTTTGTCTCACTAGTAACCTCCCAAAACCTTCTTCGTGAGGGATTACTATATTTTTAGTCTTTGTACTAGGAATACATGCATTCAAACACCAACAACTCATTCCCTAAATCTATGCAAAATCTCAAGTTTAAGTGTCGTTGTCATTGAGGCATCCAAAATTGATGTAGAAAGTGTCATATTTGAGTAGCATTCAAAAATCTTGCCAGTTTGTCATTCCCAATGTTTTAAAGGTTGGTGGCAACAATAGGATTTTAGAAATATCTATTCTCAACCTAAATATTTACAACAAGAAAACTTGGCACCATTCATGAACAATTTTCATGGCGCCAAAGTAGTCACTGAATCCATCTTCAATATGACTATTTGAAGATGCAAACTGCCTCATATAGGCAAGGAAAAGCTTGCTACAAAATGGATGCTCCCTAATCACTTGCAACTTGTCCCTACGAAGTCATTCAATATAGCCAACGTTCACTCATTGGTCAAAATTAGAAAACGGAACTTTTTAATGGGACAAAAATTGTGCTTGATTTGGAGGTTTTTAGTAAAACAAAGGGAGTAATTTACTTCAATTTTTTAATTCATAAAAACTTTGAAATTCAATAACTTTCACACCATAAGTCCAAGCACCACAAAATAAAGTTTGTATATCCCTTTGTGCAAAGAACTTTTGAATGGTACCAATAACAATATCGGACTGGCCTCTCAGTCTAGTAGATGTCAATATATCAAACAAACAAAACAAATAAACTATCTTAAAGGTACTAACTAGTGTACCTTGTGCCATTGCCACAACCAAAATGAAAGTAAAAGTCATTTTTTCATTTTTTTAATCCATTAAAACTTTGAAATTCAAGAATTCAATTTTTTTTATTTAAATAATTCATAACTTCTATATTGTAGGTCCAAATGCCATGAAATTGGTATGAATAGAAAGCCTTACCCATGAAAGAGTGCAAAGATTTTATTTTGTGGCATTTGGACATTAAATGCAAAATTATGGATTTTCCAAAATAAAAGATAAATTAATTCTATTTTTTAATTTATAAAAAATTTGAAATTCAATAACTTTTGCATAATAAATCCATGCACCCCTTTGAGCAAAGAGCTTTTAAGTAGTATCAAAAACACTACCGAACACCTCACAATTTATAAAATCTCAATGTATCAAATAAACAAACAAAAAAAAACAAAAAAACCTAATATAAGAATATTGACTAGTGTGCTTTATGGCATTGCCACAACCAAAGTAAAAATAATAGTCATTCTTTCATTTATAAAAAATTTTAAATTCAATATCTTTCAAATTGTAGGTCCAAAGGCTATAAAATAGGCACAAAGAGAAAGCTTTGGGCACAAAAGAGTGCAAGGCTTGGTTTCATGGCATTTGAATATGTGATGCAAAAGTTATGAATTTTTCAAAATAAAGGATAATTTAATTCTATTTTTCAATTCATAAAAACTTTCAAATTGTAAGTCCAAATGCCACAAAATAAAGTGCATGCACTCCTCCTTGTACTATAAGAAACTTGTTTTTTTTGTAACAAGCAGAAAAACATAGTAAGTATGTCAATTTGAACATTAGCCATATTAACAAGGATATCTAAAAAAATGCGTCAAGTTGGACATGCCAAAAAACATTAAATTTTTTTTAAAAACATGGCCTGAAATTTGGGAGGATGTCCCAAAAATATGGTTTTTGAAGGTTATGAAAAGTTTCCATGTAGCTACCACTTGGCCTCTACGTCAGCACCAACAAGCTAAGTAATGCCACATCAACAATTTTTTCATCCGGGCCTTTGCTAACGTCATCAGTGCACTAGGTCCTAGGTCTTCTCAATTTGAACGTCTATTGTAACATGCATATGTTTTTTTGAATGTCAATAGTGACATGAGATTAATTAATTTGAACATCATGTAGCATCCACCATGTATTACAACATGTTTACGAAGATATAAAAACATCACAAATGACATCTTTTTGGACATGCATGATGAATATGTTTCAATTATTTGAATCATCAACTTAGACATTCAAATGTTTTTTAAGGCATCAATTAAAATGTATAAACATTTTGCAATGTCAACTTAGATATACACATACCATACAAAATATGCCATATAAAATATACTATACATTGTACAACATACACACTATATTGTACACAATACACCATTATATATTGCCCATTTTTTTGGACTCTTGCCCAAAGTTTGGCCATGAACTCCTATAGCCTCTCAACTTGGTCGGCCCATATGTGAAGCGCCCTTCTATTATTGAGAGAATATTGTTGTGAGAAAACAAGTCTATTTATACAAGTGGGTGGTAGGAGGGAAGACAAACCATAAGGGATATATAAAACTTTGAAGTTGTATGAAAAATGTAATTTTAGACATGAGCATTCCCATGAACATGACTATGTTTTAGTTGATGTCTAAAAAACATTTGGACATCTTTGATTGATGTTTCAACTAATGTCTTAGTTGACATCTAAAAAAACATCTTGACATCTTAGTTGATGTTTCAGACAATATCAAAAAAATATTTGAAATTCTCAAATGGTGTCAAAGTGTGTTGATGTCATCTTCTTAGGAGACCACATTGGGTGCCATTTTTTTTTAATTTTTTGCAAAAAACTACCATATAGTTGCCCTTCCTTTGTTTTTTTCAACTTTGGTTAGTGATTTACCTCAACCCCAAGTAACTTCTACAAACTTATCCATAGTTAAACCATAAACTTTTCTTGACGTGGCACTGTCATATTTTTTTGGACAACACAAAAAACATGATGATGTTTTTTTGGATGTCTCACTAAACATACTTATTTTTCCTAACATAGCATTGTTTCTCACTAACATGCACATGTTCATTGCAATATTCTCTCCAATTTTACCACACATTGTCTCTAAATCTCTGACATTCTTTTGTTTGCAAAAACATGTTGCATTTACAATCAAATGTAACAAAAAACATGGGTTTCTTATAGTATTGCCAAGAGCTTTCGAGCGGTTCCTAGAACATTGTTGGACACCTTCCAATTTGTTAAATCTCAACATATCAAACAAAACAAAAAACCTATCTATAAGGATATTGATGATTGAGGTTTATACCTTAAGTTAGATTGTTTGTTTTGTTTTGTATATTACATTGAGATTTCTTGGACCGTGCATCCTATAGTCACAATTTTGGTACCGTTGGAAAGCACTTGGCAAAAAGGGGTACACAAGCTTGGTTTCATAGCATTCCAACATATAGCGTAAAAGTTATTTAATTTCAAAGTTTCTATGAATGAAAAAATGAAAAAATTTTGCTTATTTTTATTTTGATTGTGGCAAGGGCATGGGGCACACTAGTCACTATGGAATTCAAAATGCAAGATTAAGGTAACCATCCCTATTGTTGCCACAATGTCCATGTTGATCCCATAGAGGTATGAGAGAAGATCAATTTTTCTTCTCTAAATGCATAATAAAAAATGAAACCAATAGAAAGTGATTTTAGACTTTTCCAAGTGCGTGTGTAATTTCTATCATTTTAGGTGAGTGTAGCCAAAAAACATATAAGCGTCAACAAACTCTCAAACATTGAAAAATTGAAAGAGTGAGAGTTGATAATAAATAAGAATTCTTAAATCTTTTTTGGATTTCCCCACATTTTGCTTTATATCTTTGTACAAATTTATTGTTTACCTCAATTTTATTGAATAAGTTAGAAAGAAACATTATCTTTTAAGAATTTAATCCCTGAGAAGGTATTTGGATAAAACACAAGCTAGAAGTACTCTATTCATCTTCTAGCTTATATCCAACCCTTTGAGGATGAAGTAATTGCACCTAATTGTGAGCTATTTGCAAAAGTGTTTTTTCTAGATTCTTGCCTAAAAGTTAAGCTTTCTAAACATGATGACTTAGAAGCAATTTGGAGAGTATCAGCCCTTTGGAGATTTCATAGTTTACTCATACAACTTCCAAAAACACATTCAAAGAGAATTTTGAATCTCCTTTTGACTACCCAAATGATTTTTATAACAAAATTTTAGACAATCTAGTAAGGAGATCAATGTATAAATATATATTTGTTTGATATTAGGTGCAATTCTATTACCTTACGTACCTAGTTCACAAGATGTATTAAGTATGAGAGTCCAGTTGGGGAGTCATTTGATTCCATGTAGAAAAGAAAATTTAAGCTATACTATTTTGAAGTACAATTGAAAATATAATCCAATATACCCTTGATATGTTTTTTATTTTGACTCTTTTTGAGTTGTCTTCACTTGGTAATATGGTTTTCACATGTTGATATTGATTGAGAATTTTTTTAATAATTCACTTAATCCTATAAGACTAAAATATTCACTTTTGGATTTTGAAAACTTAGACAGGCTCAATTGATTTCATAATTTAAAATTTTTGCATGAAGTCTTTTGAATAAATCCTAATTATCATAATCTACATATAAAGCTTTGTTTTACATCATTATTATGAGTTATATCTCAAAAGTTATAGGGTCTTTTTCATTTTCAATTTCAAACCAAGTAGACAAAAATATATGTCTAAATTTTTATTTTTTATTTTGATGCCTACACTAAAACATTATCATCATTCAATTCCAAAGGATTTGCACTCCCCAAAATGATAGAAATTACTCACACACTTGGAAAAGTTTGAAATCACTTTCTATTGGTTTCATTTTTTATTATGCATTTAGAGCAAAAAGTTTGATCTTCTTTCATACCTTTATGGGATCAACATGGAAATCGTGGCGACAATAGGGATGGTTAACTTAATCTTGCATTTGGAATTCCATAGTGACTAGTGTGCCCTGTAAGAGTATAGATGTCAAAACAAACATATACTACTGAGTAAAATATAATATTAATCCAGAAATTAAGTTTACAATGAATAAGTGTTTACTTATATACTAATCTCTGTCTAGCTTTTACTTTAACTAACTAAAAGTAAACTTTAAATTCTATCTTTGAACTGAAGTTATCTTAGACTAGCGAGTGTACATCCGAGCTTCTAACTGGGCTTAGCCCATGACATATGCCTCCTCCTCCTCCTCCATAACTAAGAAGGGAGGAGAAGATCTGCCTAAGGAACAACTAAGCCTACATCGCGCAAAGAGCGCTCATAATCATTCAAGGCCACTGAATCTTGCAAATGACGTAATGGTTCCCAATTGGGCTCGGGCCAGCCAAGCCATTTCACAAGTAATTGTCAACTATGTCCTCGGTGCCGATGTCGCAATATCCGTTCAACTGTGTACTTGCCGTCATTATCAGTAGTGGCATCTGAAGGATCTAGTGGATTGTGCAAAACAATACCAGGCTCATTATCATGTGCCAATTGAGAAGGCAAAAGATCCGCTCCTGCTGTCTTAACCAAACTCACATGGAAAATAGGATGAATACCGGGAGGAGTATTCAAACGAACCGCATGTGTACCAACACATTCAAGCACGCGATAAGAAAGGGCAATCCAATCGAGCTTCTTGATCAGCCGTGTTGTATTGATGTTCTTCAATTTCAACCAGACACGGTCATCCGGACGAAAGACTTCGGCCACGGAACGTCGTGCGTTAGATTGACGTTCTTGATTTTCTTACGCAATTGTCATTGCTGTTTTCGCCATATCAACACTATGACTCCATTGCTCAACAAGCTTACGTTCCTTCTCCGCCGGTGTCGTATTGAGAGGAGTTTGCTTTGGAAAATCACAGGGATTCTAGTTGCTGCTAGAAATGACTTGAGGGTAGGGTTTCTAGCTTGATCTTGTCTCGAACCTTGAATCTTCAATTGGATGTCTTTTCGTACATTTACACCTCGAATCTTCAACACGTTGTCTTCTCGAACCTCGAATCTTCAATTTTCTTGAATCAGCTCCATGTTGGCCTATCTTGTTATGGTTCTAGGGGTTCAAGGATCAAGGAGGGGATAAGAAACCACAGGATACGGGACGGGTAGAACGGACGGCAGACCACGAGCTGAACCATCCGTGAATATGGCTCCTAAACTTTCAAATTCACGGTCTACTAGTGATCAATCCAGTCTCACCGTGAGAACGACATAAGATTCAACCATGTGGGCCATCAACCCCACTTCGTTGCCCACGACACAAAATGGAGTAAGGCCATGTACGCAATGTCAGACCAAACCCGCAAACAAAATTTACAATGCAAAAAATTGACAAAGCCACATGCCCACCACACAAATTGACAACGAGCCTCCAAATCTGGCATGGAATAACAGAGCCACAAGCCACAACATAGGCTAGGTCCTTCCAAGATAAGTCTTCACTTGACTCTTCAATTCTTCACTTCAATCTTCAACCTTCTAACCTTCCAATCGTCTCTTTCACCTTCTTCTAAATCAGCAGTACTAATATGGGCACCTAAAACGTTCTAAAGCTCCACTTTAGGTAAGAGATAGCTCTTTCGAAAGCTAATACAGTAAGCTTTGATGCCTCAAAATTTCACTTGAAACAAAGCTACTGTCTACGAGTTATGTGCTCTCAAAGATCACCTACATGCAATTCTAGCGGTAGTACACTACTTCGCCTTTCTCTTCATAACTTGAGATAAAAACATGGTAATGAGAAGTTTGATAGCTTGATAGAAAGTTAGCAACAAGATCTATATTCTACTTGATTTTTACTTTGTTTTAACAATTTTTGTGACTCTAGGAGAGGCACAAAGTCTTTGCTCCTCCTTTTGGGTAGCAACAGACTACTCCTCACTCAAAAGCCTATAAAATTCACATACAACATTGAAATCAAGTGAAAATATTGCCAAAAGAAGCGCAACACCACCATGTATAACTCCACCAAATTTTGTATTCAAATTCGTCTTTAGCAACACCTAGCAACCGAACAAAGTTTTGGTTCTTTGCACTATAGCACACCACATACTCACACCCTCACACCCTCACACCAACGTCGACAACAAGAGAGGAGAGAATCTTCCCCCTTTTCTCCTTCCACATGGGCCACATCAGCCCATGTGAGCATCTAAACTCCTATAGGCTCCCTAAAATCCTACTTATTCTAAATTCCAAATGCTTCTTTGGGTCTACTAATCCTAAAGTCAACAAAAGGAAGGTAAACAATCAACTACTTTCATCTAATGTGAATAAAATTTAATTGGTGGTATCCAAAAATCCAAAAATAAAGGCTAAAATCCATTACCTTAACACCACAAAATCTGATTTCAAAATCATTTGCTTTACACACTTAAGAACTCCAAAACACGCAAAAATAAAGCAACAATGTATTTAGCTCTCCGTTCCGCGGTCAATAGATTGAGTGGTCCTTGAAGCCAAAGGCGTTGGCCTACTTCACCGGAAATACATGTGACCATTTGTTCTTCACCGTTGTTTTCAAAACACCCTTCAAACACCATTTGATAGTTCTCGGAAAGCACGGGTTCAGACTCCAAAACGATCACCAAAGACTTTTTATCCAATTGCAAAACTGGCAATAAAGTTTGCTGGTTACCTAGATCTGTTCGTGGTTGAACACGACGTTCAGAAGGTTCAGCATCATCTCGCATACGCAGTCTTGATGAAGATGGTTGATTTGGAACAACCGGTAATTGCGATAATGGCAATTGCCAATCGTCAGGGTCTTGTAAATCCATAACTACGAATACTAAAACCCAAACTATAACCAACTCAAAGTAGAACATGAGAAGCAATACTACTCAGTTCCTCTATTTCTATATCTAATAGCTTCCTTAAGAAGCTTACTTTTGCTTTATATACTCCAATCACATTATACTAGTTTTCTTTATAATAAAATCAAAATACTAATAATCAAACGTATATTCTTTTTCTTTTTTGTATCAAAAGGTAACCTATGTGATAAAAAAAAAAAAAAATAGACTTAAGAACACTGTTCCGTTAGTCAATATACCAAACAACCAATCAATAGTGGTATAAAACCACTTTGGGATCAACAACGGCTGCCAAGTTGCGGACTTGGTTGGCTGGAGAAGTCCCCAATTAGTTGCCAGTTGGTTCCAAGTTCGAATCTTGTTGGATTCGTTGATTCGGTCTGAGCAGTTGCAACTTGGCACCGCTAGTGAGAGCAGGAAATAACTAGCCAATCAGCCAGCCACCTTGTCCCTCTGAGCTAAGTGACAAGATGCAGTACAACCCAAGACCGTGGATTTCTCCACGACCCCCACCTTTTTTATCTCAACCATTTTCTTGAACTAAGGCTCAAGGTTAATCTTTTGATGTTTTTAAATGATATAGTTATTTACAACACGACACCGGTGATAAGGAAGATCCTTGCTCTTCAGGTATGGTAAAATCCATGAGAGATTGATGAAAGCCGTGAGTCATAAAAAATGATGACATATCTGTGGACTACGTTACCCGATTATTCAATGTCATCATTGCTATTGGCAACTGAAGAGCCCAATCGTCTTGTTCAAATGCAGTGAAGATGCGAAGGTATGTTTCAAGCTCTTGATTGGCACGCTCCGTTGCACCGTCCGTCTCTGGATGAAAGGCTATTGACAATCTCTGTGTGATCTTGAGCAATCGACACACTTTTCCCCACATCATACTCACAAATTGACTGCCGCGGTCGGAAACGATTGCGATCGGTAGTCCGTGATGTTGAAAAACTTGCTCTAAGAGTTTTTGAGCTACATCAATAGCACGAATTTCCTTCATTGGCACATCAATGATGGATTTGGACAAATGGTCCGTCACAACTAAGATATTCGTATAAGTGTTACTTGGTGCCAAGCCGGTAATAAAGTCGATGGAAAGTTCCGTCCATATCCGTGCGGGAATTGGCATAGGTTTTAATAAACCTTGCTTTTGCTCACGCCAAATCTTAGATTTTCCACAGACATTACAATTTCGTACAAATCTTCGAACGTCTTGAGTCATTCCAAGCCACGTATATTCGCGTGCGAGCAAGTCTCGTGTTCCTTCACGACCTGAATGTCCAGCCAATGGTGAGTCATGAATAGACTGAATCAATCGTGTTCGAAGTGATTCATACGCTGGTATCCATATTCGTCCATGCCAACGTAGCTGATGGGCTCCATCTACAGAGCATTCACTAATTGTGATCGGTAGGCCCCATTCTTTTGGTAGTCGGCGTTCGCCATCCATAACAACCTTCCGCATCTTCCAATATCAATGATTCGTTTTGAATCCAGCACCCCACAATGCAATCATCTCTGCGTCTGCAAATGGACATATGGGACGTGGTGTCATCATTGACTCCGTAGCCGCGATTTCCTTTTCCGAATACGCATCGCCATTTTTTATCCATGCGGATTTTGCAACCACTTTCAAAGCGTTATCATCTCCTTCCAATAGTTGATGATGTCGATTCATGATCTGATCATCATTCATATCGTTGGGAGTGTCTTGTTCGCGACGAGAAAGTGCATCTGATTAAACTTGCTCTCTTCCAGGTTTATGCACTATCTCAAAGCTAAAGTCATTCAACTCATAAGCCCAATGCATTTACCGCTCTCCCAAATGTTGCTTCTTTCGGAAATAAGCCAAATTACAATGGTCCGACCATACCTCAAAATGTTGTCCAGCAAGCTCTGTACGCCATTTACGAATGCAACGAACAACTGCTAACATCTCCTTGTCATGAATTGGATAGTTGGATTCAGCTGAACTATGTTTCTTCGAAAAATAAGCAACTGCGTGCCAAAGTCCATCCAACTTCTGCATCAAAGTGCCACCAACCGCATATCCAAAGGAATCACATTCAATTGCCGTTTCCAATCCTAGGGTCCATTTTGCTAATATTGGCGCATTTACCAAAGCTTCCTTCAACCGATCAAATGCAAGTTGACAATCCAATGTCCAATTGAAAGGTTGGTCTTTTTGCGTCAATTGAGTAAGTGGTTCTGCAATATTCGCGTATCCATCTATAAATTGTCGATAATAATTGCAAAAGCCCAAAAAACCACGGACTCCTTTCACCTTCTTTGGCGGTTCCCATTTCCGAATGGCTTCAAGTTTCTCCGGGTCAGCCCACAATCCCTTACCAGTTTCCACCAGATATTCAAGATATTTAATGATACTAGCTTCAAACTCACTTTTATCAAAATCAAGTTGAAGCCCTGCGTCAACAAGTTTGCGAATGATCCTAAGCACAACGTCGCGGTGTTTTTTTGTGTATCACTATAAATGACCATGTCATCTAAATATGCAGAACAACATACATCTAGTTCGTCTCGAAGTACCCAGTTGATGTATCGTTGAAATGTTGCGGGTGCCCCAATGAGCCCAAATGGCGTGACTGACCACTCGTATAGACCAAAACGTGTGTTGAACGCCGTCTTCCACTCATCACCCTCTTTAACTCGTATTCGATGAAATGTAGAGATGACATCAACCTTCGAAATGTACTTGGCTGTAGCAATAGTCCTCAATGTCTCGTCAATGCGCGGGATCGGATAGCTGTCCTTTCAACTTATCTCGTTCAATCAACGATAATCAACACAAAATTGTAATCCTCCACCAGGTTTCTTAACAAATATCACTGGGGCTGCTGCAGGCGAATTGCTTACACGAATGAACCCGTTGTCCAACAGTTCCGTAAGAGTCTTGCGTAGTACCAATAGCTGATCCTTGGACATTTGGTATAATGGCATTGCAGGGATGTCGTCGTTGGTCTTCCCTTCAACAAGATTGATTTCGTGATTGACCCCTTTCTTGTGTGGCGGTAACAACTTCGCGTCTTGCCGATCGAAGGCATCAATAACTGGCATCAACCAGTCTGGAGCATGTTGCGCAGGATCCTGTACACCTTCTGTTGGAGCGCCTTCTGAATGTCAACCAAGCTAGTAGTAAAAATCTGTACAGGTTCATCGCTAGCTTGCAAAGTCCGGATTGTTGCTGCCTATATTTCCCGAATTGGTTCCGATATAATGGGTCGAGTCTTGACGATCATCTTGAAAGGCTTCCGAATGCAAACCTCATCTTTAGCAGGTCGAATGCTAGTGTCATGTCGCTCCATCCAACCTTTTCCAAAGATGACATTATCAATTTGTCCGGGAATAACATATGCAACAATCCTTTCTTCTATACCGTTGATATCAACTTTAAATGTTGCTATGCATTGAATCATAGGTTGCTCCTTTATGGTTGTAACTTGTTCGAGGGGTCTTGGTTCGATTGGTGAAGAATCTAATCCGTTCTTCTTAACAAATTGCTCAGACACAGTTGCGAAGCATTGGCATCCAGAGTCGCATAAAGCATGAGTGGATAAAATTGAATTGATCAAAATATCAATGTATATACCATCCGTGTCAAGATTCTTATGTGAACGCCAACTTTTCAACTTCAACAACTTGCCTACACGCTTCCGACTGAGTCTTTTGCCGAAAGCTACTCGTTTTCCGATCCCATCTTAGAGTCAGAAGTCTCCACCTCTTTGACCTCCTCTATGACAACATTACTCTTTTTTTTGACTGCGCGCACCTTCGTGGTCTTCTCCGCGTCTTCTTTTTTAATCTTTCCTTGGGCATCACCCTTCTTTGCCTCTTTCTGGATTATGTAAGAGGCTTAATCTACTCTTGCTTTTCAAACGGCAAAACTTGGACGAGTTGATTGAAGACTTTATCCACCCTCGTAGTAACGATAGGAGACGACTACAGAACTGGGACGCAAAGGAAAGCTTTGCGAAACTTGAAGACGTTAGTTGAAGCGTGTCTACTTTTTGGAGATGGAAAACAGCGCGCTTTTCAACGAGGAGAACGAGGAGATCTTACAGCAGCAGCAGCAAGAAGAATATACGGAGGAGGACTATCGACGGGAGATTATGAGGTTGCGTTCAGAACTTGCTGAAAAGCAATTGGGAGGTCCATCTTCGTCACAGATGATGCTGCAATCTTTGCAACAACAACAATATGGAGTTATTGCTCCTTCGTTGCATAAACGATTGCCGGACATCTCGAAGTTTGATGGTAGTCAGAAGAGCTACCTAATGTGGAAGGTCGAAGCTGATAACAAGCTTCAAATTGATGGGACAGTACTCGGGACACCCCAAGACCAAGCGGCGTATTTGTTCACTAGGATGGAGGCAAAAGCGCAGTTGATGGTAGTATTATTCTACCAAAACCAACCGGACTGTGATGCAAGAACTTTTGTTCAGCATCTTGATAGCGTTCTTATCGACCCAAATACAGCGGCGCGGGCGTTGAATAGGCTTCAGGCGATGAAGCAAGGTAGAGAATCGTTTGCAACATTTTTGTTCAAGTTTGAGAAAGAGCTTGGTGAAAGTCAGCTTACCATGGTTCCTGACATGGTAAAAATTGGATATCTTTGAGGTGCTCTCAACGTGGAGATGCAACGCGCGATGATCGGGCCCGTCACGTATGTTCACTACGGTACTTTTGTGCAAGCTTTGTTGGCAATTGGTTCTCAACTCGATTGCCTTCAATATCAGAAAGGCCGTGCATCTCCGATGACAACAACAAATCGCGTGTGGCCCGATGGAGATGAGATGGATTGGACGCCTACCGTTCAAGTAGGAAAGCTTCGAAGATGCCTGACGCCAGATGAACAAGAGAAGTGCCGACATGAAGGTCGATGTTTTTTATGTTTGAAGCGTGGCCACCGCGCGAATGATTGTTCGTCAAAGAAGGGTGATGCCCAAGGAAAGATTAAAAAAGAAGACGCGGAGAAGACCACGAAGGTGCGCGCAGTCAAAAAAAAGAGTAATGTTGTCATAGAGGAGGTCAAAGAGGTGGAGACTTCTGACTCTAAGATGGGATCGGAAAACGAGTAGCTTTCGGCAAAAGACTCAGTCGGAAGCGTGTAGGCAAGTTGTTGAAGTTGAAAAGTTGGCGTTCACATAAGAATCTTGACACGGATGGTATATACATTGATATTTTGATCAATTCAATTTTATCCACTCATGCTTTATGCGACTCTGGATGCCAATGCTTCGCAACTGTGTCTGAGCAATTTGTTAAGAAGAACGGATTAGATTCTTCACCAATCGAACCAAGACCCCTCGAACAAGTTACAACCATAAAGGAGCAACCTATGATTCAATGCATAGCAACATTTAAAGTTGATATCAACGGTATAGAAGAAAGGATTGTTGCATATGTTATTCCCGGACAAATTGATAATGTCATCTTTGGAAAAGGTTGGATGGAGCGACATGACACTAGCATTCGACCTGCTAAAGATGAGGTTTGCATTCGGAAGCCTTTCAAGATGATCGTCAAGACTCGACCCATTATATCGGAACCAATTCGGGAAATATAGGCAGCAACAATCCGGACTTTGCAAGCTAGCGATGAACCTGTACAGATTTTTACTACTAGCTTGGTTGACATTCAGAAGGCGCTCCAACAGAAGGTGTACAGGATCCTGCGCAACATGCTCCAGACTGGTTGATGCCAGTTATTGATGCCTTCGATCGGCAAGACGCGAAGTTGTTACCGCCACACAAGAAAGGGGTCAATCACGAAATCAATCTTGTTGAAGGGAAGACCAACGACGACATCCCTGCAATGCCATTATACCAAATGTCCAAGGATCAGCTATTGGTACTACGCAAGACTCTTACGGAACTGTTGGACAACGGGTTCATTCGTGTAAGCAATTCGCCTGCAGCAGCCCCAGTGATATTTGTTAAGAAACCTGGTGGAGGATTACAATTTTGTGTTGATTATCGTTGATTGAACGAGATAAGTTGAAAGGACAGCTATCCGATCCCGCGCATTGACGAGACATTGAGGACTATTGCTACAGCCAAGTACATTTCGAAGGTTGATGTCATCTCTACATTTCATCGAATACGAGTTAAAGAGGGTGATGAGTGGAAGACGGCGTTCAACACACGTTTTGGTCTATACGAGTGGTCAGTCACGCCATTTGGGCTCATTGGGGCACCCGCAACATTTCAACGATACATCAACTGGGTACTTCGAGACGAACTAGATGTATGTTGTTCTGCATATTTAGATGACATGGTCATTTATAGTGATACACAAAAAAACACCGCGACGCTGTGCTTAGGATCATTCGCAAACTTGTTGACGCAGGGCTTCAACTTGATTTTGATAAAAGTGAGTTTGAAGCTAGTATCATTAAATATCTTGAATTTCTGGATTAATATTATATTTTACTCTGTAGTATATGTTTGTTTTGACATCTATACTCTTACATAATTAAGTTTACAATGAATAAGTGTTTACTTATATACTAATCTCTGTCTAGCTTTTACTTTAACTAACTAAAAGTAAACTTTAAGTTCTATCTTTGAACTGAAATTATCTTAGACTAGCGAGTGTACATCCGAGCTTCTAACTGGGCTTAGCCCATGACATGCCCCATACCTTTGCCACAATCAAAATCAAAATCAGCAAAAAAGATTTAATTTTTTAATTTATAGAAACTTTGAAATTCAATAACTTTCACACCATACATTGGAATGCTACAAAACCAAGCCCATGCACCCCTCTTTGCCGAGTGCTTTTCAATGGTACTAAGAATGCAACTAGGAGATGCACGGTCTAGGAGATCTCAACATAACAAACAAACAAAACAAATAACCTAACTTAAGGTATTGATTGAGAATTCTCAATTACTTGTAAAAGTTATTAGCAATTTAGGATTTTATAGCATCTAAGTGTTACCTTCTACTTTATGAATTTTTCTAAAGATTAATATTAAAGTTTTTTTGGTAAACTTTATTTCATTCTATTTTCAATCCATTTTCCAAAATATTATCTACAACACACATATTATGGGACATACTTATTTTATTTTAAAATGCGTTCAAATGTAAAATTTCACTTTTGGGAAGGTTTAGAAAAAACTACATTTTGAAGTTTATGCACATTGAATTTATAGTAGGTAAGATTTATATTCTATAGTTTAAAGAAGATGTACTTGAGTAAATTAAATAAGGGATCCTATAGTTGGATTTGTTAAAAAATAAAAATAGATGAAGATTTTTAGCCGTGAAGGATTAAGAGTATGTTGAAGTGATTTTAATTTGGCCTCAAAACACCAAGAGTCCTCTACATCTTAAACTCTTAGAGATATAGAAAGAATTGCACTTTTGTTCATTCATTTATGTACTTAATTGTTAAATTTTGAATTTAGCAAGTACTTTATGAATCCTAAGCAACTATAGGGCTCATACACCACACAAATGGATTAGACATTTTTTTTTTACCCTAAATGCCCAAGGCACTATATTATAGTGCATACTAAAATTTGAAGCTCAAAAAATCTTATCTAGACACTATTTTGGATATATTTTTATTTAGCTAAATATCCTTTAAAGCCTATTTAATAAAGCATCAAAAATCCAATTTCAAAAGAAATTTTTGATGATTTTTTTATTGAATAATTTGTTCAATGGTGTCTATTTTAAATCATTATGATTTTTTCGTATCAGATGCTTTTGGATATGAAATTCAAATGCATTGAATCTTGAAGAAAAACACACATTGGAAACTCATCTAAAAAAATTGTACAATAGACTCTCAAAAGCTTGTAAGTTGATTTTGGTCATGCAGCTTATGTAATGACCTCAATTTTAGACTTGTCTTGAAAAATGGGAATTGTAAGATTTCAAATCACTTTCACATTTTCAATATACACTTCATTAAACTTTATACTCTTTCAATCTACAAGTTATAATGTATGGATTTTTTTATAAGATTTATAAAATGCCTTGTTTGAATTTGTATAACTATAATTTTTTCTTTAAATGATAAAATTTATCAAAACATGCATATTTTGTTTAGTTTTGAGCAAACTCTAAAAAGCTCTGAAAAAGGCTTGGCATTTATGATTAAGCCTTTCTTAATAAAAAGTAAGAAAATTATTACTTTAGGCATTGTAAGACATAAAATACATGTCATGAAGGATTAAGAAAAATAAGAAAATTTCTATTTATTATGTTTTCACATAAATATGAAGTTAGGGATTGTTAGTTGCTATTTGAAGTTGACTTAATTATTCAAGGTATATGTCCAAATTTCAAGGTTCATTTTTTAAGATCTAAATTTGTTTTAAGAAGCTTTTAAAAATATAAGAATGTAGTTTATGAATTTAGCAATAAAAATTTATAAATAAATTCATAATTACATTCTTTATAATAAAAGAAGTGTTTCTAATCATTTAAATTAAGAACAATTTGCATTTATAATTGCCTTATGGCTTGTTACAATTTTGGAATCAATCATGCACAAATCAATCTTTGAGAAATTCTAGATTAATGAACCATTGAAGTATAGAATTGTCACATAATAGTTATATTTTGTTATGAAAAATTGTCCTCCATTCATTGTTTTTTTAATTTATATTCTAAATTGCATATCAATTTTGATTTCACTTTTTATATTTCAGAATGACAATTTTGAGTTGCCATGATTGTATACATTCTAATACATTGATTTGTCCACTCTCTAATTTGAGGTTTTAACCCCATTCTTGCAATTCCAAGTTGTAAAATAGGTACAAAACTTTTTGGCACAACTTGAGGTACCAAAACACATTCACACTTCTTTTTTGCTTGTAGATGTAGAGGTAGCACCAAAACTACAATATATAGGACATGTATGAAATGGTTCAATCTATATCAAAATCACATATCAAACTTTTTTCAATCAATTATATTAAAGCTAATTAAATTTAGTTCAATGGTGATAGCTAATCTTGTGATTTTTCCATAAAATTTGTTAATAAATAAAAGAATGACTTAAGAAAAGTTTAAGAATTTGACATAGGAATTCAATTTCAACACCCAAATGTTGAATGAGACCTTCACATACAATATAATTGTGACAATTTTTCAAGGTTTTTATACATTGATATATACAATATTAATTAGAGTTATCACAACATTGTGAAAGCCCAATAGTTATCTTATAAGTCATAGTATGTTGCTCTTTATTTAGACCTTCTTTCAATAATTATTCTAAATTGAAATGAAATTGAGTTTAGTGGTATTCATTATTTTGGAAAATCCAAGAAAGTCTATTTGTAGACAATCTAATGACATGTACAATTATTTTTTCTCTGAATTAGAATTTTTGTCCCACCTTTGTAATTTTGACTTCATAATATTTATTTCAATCCTATATTATAATGGACGCATTCAAAGGGATTTGAGGCTAACGGAAGCTTGTTTCTAGCTTGATCCCTTTGTTGGTTCCTGCATAGTGAAGGAATGAAGGAATGTCTTGTTGTCAGAAAAATAAATAATTAATTCTTAAAATAAATAAAAATTTGAAATTTAAAAAAAATTCTTTTTTTGAAATTCTTTTTTTTATATGACACAATGGGGGCTCAATCATGTCATACTACTGTAGTAATATAGTTCTCTTGTTCCTCACAACTTATAAACTCATGGGCTTTTGTTGGCGCCAAATCCCTTCTAATGAGTTTGTGAAAACCATTTAGATAAATAAGCTATATAACCATTATTGATTCACTTTCATTGGTTTGGGAGGTTGTGTTTGCCTAGTGCATTTGAGTAGATAGTCACTTGACTATCCAACTACAATAGAACAATTACACCATGAGAGCTAAATAGTTTAGAAAAATATTCTAAAAGGGATATGTGTCAAATTTTGGTTGGTAATCAAAATTTTTTAGGTTGATTTCATTTTGGGAATCTTTCATATCTAAAAATTTGAGAATCTCTCATATGTAAATTTTTTGGAATTTCTTGTATCTAAATTTTCTTGGAATTTTAATACATTCATTTCTAGAATCTTAATTTTGACAAAGAACATGGAATTACAAAATTTGCACTCATATTTACATTTGTATTTGTATACATAATTATCATATTTGTATTTGTACTTATACCTTCTTTTGAAGGGAGTCTTTCATTTTTTTAGTAGGTGGTTTTATTGAGTAGGGCAGTCTAGTGTTACTGAAGGAATAAGAAGGTGACACTTATAAGCTATAGAGCAAAACATTTTAGATAGGTTTATTTTTCCATGACGGGGCAAAAAAATGTTCATTCCTTTATAGGATAGAATGAATCCCAAATTGTGGCTAATGTAGGATGTTTTACCACAACCCAATCCTAGATAAGAATCAATCTATCAAGGAAAAATTTGTCAAATCTTAGAAATCTCCAAAATCATAAGGTTGAGTGTTGCTTTTGGATGAAGTTTACCAAAGACAATACTTCAAAATTGCATAACTTATTCACATTGCATGCAATTAGTACATGCTAAATTGCATTGAAATCCTCTTTTAGCGGCCAATAAGACCCAATAGAAGTCATTTATGTTTAATACTACCGTAATAATAATTATGCTAAGTTGTAATTACTGAAGATTATAGGTGCGCATGACGTAAGTTCCCAGTTCCCTTACTGCCTTTCTCGAAACGTCAATAATGATTCATGAGTCTTCGATTCAGCCCCAGCAAAGTCCGGGCGGCCCGGCCCACCATCTAATGGTTAACTCCCCGAAACAGGGGGCGAACCTGGCACCCTCCATCTTCTTCATCTCGCACAGTAGACGAAGCCCAAGTCCAAGCAGAGCGCGCTGCGTCACGAAGCAGCTCCAGACCTTCAACAACAACAACAGATCGGCACCTTAGTGCAAGATCTGTCTCGTCTGAGGGTTTTCTGGGATCCCCAAGACGGAGCTCATCGCTCAAAATGCCGGTGGCGGCATCAGCCATCTACTTCCTCAACCTCCGGGGCGACGTGCTCATCAATCGCCTCTACCGGGATGACGTCGGGTAATTCTCTTCTCCCTTTTTCGTTTCTTTGTTAGGGTTAGGGTTAAGTCTTCCGTCGTATTACGTGATGGAGTTGGAGTTTGATGTTTGCAGAGGCAATATGGTGGACGCATTTCGCACGCACATCATGCAGACGAAAGATCTGGGCACTTGTCCTGTGCGGCAAATCGGAGGGTGCTCGTTTCTGTATATGCGCATCAGCAATGTCTACATTGTTACTGTCGTGAGTAGCAATGCCAATGCGGCTTGCGCCTTCAAGTTTATTGTCGAGGTATGGTTGGGCGGCAGGAGCTGTGAATTCGGTGGTTTCATTTAGATCTTGCCGTTTCTGGTATGTGACTTTTTTGGGAAGCAGTTTTTGGTTAAGGCGAATGCAACAGGGGAAACTGGCTGAGGTATACCGAAAAGTGGACTTAATGGGGGCTACACTGGAATTTACGACATGTTTTACATTTTGGTGTACTACTTTCTTTGAATGTTTTTCTAGTTTATTAAGGGTTAAACTATATATGGCTCTATGCTAACCCATTTTATTTTCATAATTATATTTCTAATTCAAACTTATAGCTTAAAGTGAAAAAGTTTAGTAGAGTAAGTTTGGCCTACAGTAATCGCACTTTTGGGTGTAGTATATTGAAATTTTAAATTGGCAGTAGTAGCAAGGAGAGATGCATAACCGAAGATACTCCAATTCAAGTTAATTTTGAATTTTGAGTTGCAAGGTTTTGATCTTTATGGTGAAGAGGTTGGAGTACTGCAGTTTGAATTTCTGAGTGTGAGTTTGAATTACTGAGTAATTAGGCCTGGTTTTGTTCGTAGGATTTCGGCCAGAGGACTCGTTACCCAAGGCTTTAGAGTACAGCAGCTCAGTCGTCTGTTTGAAGGAGCATATTGTGCATAATTGGAGTGAGTTGACTTTGAATGGTTGGTATCAGGCAGTTGCTCTTTTCAAGTCTTATTTCGGAGGTGCGTTTGATGAAGATGCGATCAGGAACAACTTTGTCCTCATCTACGAGCTTCTTGATGGTGCGGGAATTGTAATTTTGGAAAAGATTGTAATTGTCTTTGGGTCTGATTAATTATTGTAGAAAACATTTGAACGAAGTATGTGCGAGGGGCTCTTACACTGCACTGGCCGACCCAACTAATTAGGAATCCTATAAAATCATTCTTTCTTTTATATGTGTTCCGGTGTTTTGTTCAATCTTGACTTTACAGTAGTTCAAGTAACAAGAATGAGTGAGCATGAGAGGTGGCACTTATGTGGCTATATTGTGGCATACTAAAAGCATTTTAGAGAAGAAAACATCTTTGAGGTGGATCGGACACTTGCTGCCTTATTGCATCAGAAGGTGCCATGAATTTCATGGATTATTTGAAGCTTATTATCTCAGCCCTGACAGCAAATAATGTTGCTCATTTTGTTGGTTTAAATTTTGTTGGCTAAAAATCGATCACGTTAGTTTGACCTGTGCAATCTACGGTGACCCTAAATTTCCCAACGTTTTAAGATATGTCGCTCTATTTCCAGCTACTTTAAGGACCATAACATGTGTTGGAAATATCACCATATTGTACCTGCTCTAGCATGCGATAGCGGTTGCAGTTAATTTCTGGAGTATCTTGTTAGTGTATATGCCTTATGTGTTTTCGATATCATTGGCGCAGAAATTATGGACTTTGGGTACCCTCAAAACTTGTCTCCAGAGATTCTGAAGCTTTACATTACCCAAGAAGGCGTTCGTTCTCCATTTTCATCAAAGGTAACAGAAATTTTATTACTTTCCCTGCAGACCTTTGCAGTTGTTTCGTGGAAGATATATATTTGGTCTATGTGCCTGGTATCTTGCCCTGGTGACAGCGGATTGTGTATATTTTTTACCTTTCTGCTGAGTTTGTTTGAGTGTTCCTTTCAAGATGTTCTCAGGTGGCCAACACCTGCGTACTTTGTTGTATTATTGCAGGCTATAGACAACAGACCCGCAGTGAATGCTACACTTCAAGTTACAGGAGCTGTGGGTTGGAGACGAGAAGGTCTTGTGTACAAGAAAAACGAGGTATGGACGGTCCTCGACGAGAATGTTTCTCTCTTTCGGAGGGGATTTTAGATCAAAATTATGCTGCATTGTATAGACTGCATGAAGGGCTGCAATCTGATTCCACGTGGTACTTAGCTTGTGAACTTTTGATTGTGCAGGTCTTTCTGGACATTGTGGAAAGTGTCAACCTCCTCATGTCTCAGAAGGGTGAGTGTTTTGGGTTTTCAGACTCTCTGTTCAATACTTGTTTAATGACATTTTCCTTCGTAGAGTTCAGGTTGATAGTTTACATCAGTGTCTTTCTCAATGCGGAGGTTTGACGAGACATGACTGGTGACTGCTTTTTAAGTGCTAGTTGCAATGCTAACATCTTTTTAATTTTCTTCTGGAAAGCTTCTTCATTTCGAACAAATGTTGAATCCTCTGTGCATAGCTTGGTTGCTGAATGACATGTTTGTCCAATCATCTGATTTTGCAGGAACTACTCTGCGGTGTGATGTAACTGGCAAAATTTTAATGAAGTGCTTCCTTTCGGGGATGCCGGACCTAAAGCTCGGGCTCAATGATAAAATTGGATTGGAAAAAGAAGCTCAAGCTAAGGCTCGGCCATCAAGAAGGTTGATTGCGCATCTGCACTTTTGTAAATGAAGTCTTAGTTCTGCAAATCAGATCTCTAATTTCCTATAAGGACTTGAATTGCTTGGATTCACAAGGCGTATGTTACTAAGCCCTGTGTATTCTCGAATTTGACAGCGGGAAGACTATTGAACTTGATGATGTCACATTCCATCAGTGTGTCAATCTTACAAGATTTAATGCTGAGAAGACAGTCAGTTTTGTTCCACCCGATGGAGAATTTGAGCTCATGAAGTACGTTACTTAGCTGCGTGCTTATTGCTTGAAATGAATTGTTTTCATTCCATTTTCTAGTTTCATCCTACATCTTTTTGGGTGTTAGATATGGAGGAGACTGAATTCTTCTATGCGCTTTTTTCTGTCTAACATCGCCGATTAAGCTATCAACATTGTCTGGATGCACAGGTATCGGATCACAGAGGGTATTAATCTACCTTTCCGGGTGCTGCCTAGCATCAAGGAGTTGGGTCGAACCCGAATGGAGGTCAACGTCAAGGTAAGCTATTTACAAAATATTGTGCCCTTAGGTTGTATATACTTTGTACAATCAGTTTCAGAGTTTCTCTCAGGTAATAGGCATTGTTCAGAGCGTTTATCTTGGCGTTTCAATATGTGGCAAAAAATATTGGAACAGGTCAAGAGTGTTTTTGGGGCCAAAATGTTTGCACTTGGAGTTATGGTGAAGGTGCCAGTTCCCAAGCACACAGCGAAGGCTACTTTCCAGGTGACCTCTGGAAGAGCCAAGTATAATGCAGCAACTGACTGCTTAATATGGAAGTAAGCAACTTTTCTTCTTGGTTGAATTAAGTCTGCTCGGAAAGATTTTCTTCCAAATAGTATCTTGTGGTTGTAACACATTCCAGCCACTGGTCTGATTCAGTTGTGTCGTTGGGATTGTCTACTGCGTGCAGGGTGAGAAAATTTCCCGGACAAACAGAATTGACAATGAGTGCTGAAGTGGAGCTGATATCCACGATGGTTGAAAAGAAGTCATGGACCAGACCACCCATTCAGATGGAGTTTCAGGTTTGAGACTACCTTTGTAGTTTTGCCCCTAAATGCCCAAGCTACAAATAGAAGTTCACTTTGGAGCTCATAGCAAATTATAGTAACTTCCAAGACGTATATCTATCATTAAAAATGTATAATATGATTTCTTATTCCTATTGGTACATTTTGTTATCTTCCTTAACCCCTAAACGCCTCAATCCTTTTTCGATTTTCTGCACATTTTGGCTTATATCTTTTTACAGAAATATTATTTACTGCTATTTCAAGAAATTGGTCATTAAGGAAGGTTTTCTCTTCAAAATTTAAGTATTTGATTGGATGAATGAAAAGTTTGCTACACTGTACAACGCCTAGAAGCGCTCTGTTCATCGTCCAGAATATGGACGCCTGGAGCGCTTCAGGGTTAAAGCTTTCTATAGATATGGATGCGGCCTCTTTGGGCCATTTGGTCTTTGGGGAATTAAATACTTCTTGTCTAGGGGTGCAACAGAATTTGATTTCTACAACCGTTTGGAAGTCAATGCTTAAAAAGAAATGATCCATACGTTTTAGTTTGTAAAAAAATCATAGAAAAATACAAAGCAATTTAGAAGCATTTAAATTTCATATATGTCCTGGGCATTCAGGGGTGATGACATAGTCAAAGAGATCCTTGATTTATTTTCAGTTGTCAGAGGTAGGGTCTTACCCTGAGCACTATTCTATTATTGTAGACAGGATCATACGTAATGGATGGCAGGATTCTGAAGTTGTGTTTTGGTTCTTTGTCACAGGTTCCCATGTTCACTGCTTCTGGCCTTCGAGTTCGCTTTTTGAAGGTGAGTTTCTTATTTCTTGTCTAACAATTCCTGACGTAATATTTGCTTACAGAGTTTGCGAGGAACTTGCTCACTTAAATGTTTATTTTGTATTTCAGGTATGGGAGAAAAGTGGTTACAGCACTGTTGAATGGGTTCGCTACATTACTAGGGCTGGTTCATATGAAATACGGTGCTGATACTTACCATTTGACTTGACTTGTAGATGATTAGAAGTAGGAATCATAGCTGGTTGGTGCAACTTTTTTTTTCTTTTTTTTTCCATCGCTGGAATGTACTGCAGGATATTAGGTTGTGCATTTCCAAGCGTGTAGTTCGGCCCATAGATTCTGGGTCTTCATATGTATTGGTAGGTCCATCCTACAGTAGCTTATCCAAGAGTCGAATGGGTTTAGCGCCTCCTCATTCACTATTTTAAATGAGACTGCTAAATTTGGTCCCATTGGCAGCACTGTATCTTCTTCATATGCACGATCCAGTATAGATATTATTGGCCACATGATTTTCTTTCTCCAAAGCAATAATAAATCCTCGATGGAACTTTCTGATTTGATGCAAACTTTGAAAAAGTTGCCAACCCTCTATGTCACAACAAATCCGAGTTTTGTACCATACCTCTTTAGGCATTTAAAGGGTTAATATTGGTCTCATATGCATTTTGTGGATTTATTAGTATTTTTGAAATGAAAGGAAGTCAACTTGTTTGCAGTGATGACAAACATTGATCCTAATTGGTGGTTTTTTGGGCAATGGATTGTTCAAAGATCATATAATTTTTTTTAAGGTAATATTTGATAAGAGATTCCCTCTTTTTTATGGATGGAATTGTTGAATAGCTACAAAATCTTAGGAAAACATTGTTCATTTATGGATGAATGTAGGCAATTTTAGATGAAGATATATATATTTTTTCATCCATGATTCTTATATTTCATCTATATTAGTGTATAAATAGTTCTATGCCTCCATTTAGATATTGCTTTTTGTAGTGTTTAGAAATATTGACAATAAACAACATTGATCCTAATTCATATTTATTTTTGAGAGGAAGTCCATATCCTCTTAGGTTGTTAGAAACTTATTGCACTAGGAAAAAACTGGATTATGTGCAATGATATGGAAAGATTTTGGTATATTGAAGCACATGGCTAAGTCTATATCTAGTGAATTTCAAGAAAGATTAAGGTTTTTTTTTCAATTTGGACATCTTAGGTAGCACATGGAAGATGTTTGGCAATGAAGAATCAACTAAACATTATTGCTTGGAAGTCTACATCGTGAAATAAAGGAAAGATCTTAATTTATTATTCAAATTATATTCACTTGGCCCCATCTAAGTGGTGTGAATTACTTACGTCTATTATAGTATTATGGTATGGTTTTGTTTTGTTTTCAACAATTCAATGATAGATCTAAGCAAGTGAATATAATGGCTTCTTTTGACTCTTTTTTAATATAATTTCAAAAAGTATGATGTTTAACCCCTAAAGCATTAAGCATGATTTTATGTCATTTTCCACTTCTAGGTAGACCTTGCCTAGTGTAATGTTTTTTCGAGTTTTTTGAAAATTTTACTGGAAGTGTATTTCATTGCTAGTTTGATGGCTAAAAAATTTTACAACAATATAAGTTATGGTTAAAAAGTAATGATTCAAAAAGATTTAAAAAAAAAAAATAGGGATAGTTTTGAACAACCGTGATATATAGGTCCAATTATTCTGAATTTTTTTTTAGATACTGTAAACAAGCTTGTTAACATAATTTAAGAACTTAAATTGAAAGGCATATGAACCTATGATTTTGACTTACAAGCCTTTCAAATTTCCAAGGCTCGTATGCCTTTCAACTTTTGGAATTATACTAAGAAGCTTGTTGAGAATATCTATAAAAAATTTCGGAACAATTGGATCTATATATCATGATTGTTCAAAACTACCCCAATTTTTTTTAAATCCTTTAAAAGTATAACTTTTTAACCATGACTTGTATTGTTGTAAAATTTTCTAGCCATCAAGCTAGCAATGAAATACTCTTCACGTACAGTCTTCAAAAAAACTCCAAAAAAACATTACATCAAGCAAGGTCTACCTAGAAGTGGAAAATTCCATGAAATCATGCTTCAAGACTTTAGGGGTTTAGGGTTAAAAGGAGAGTGAAACCAAGTAGTCTAAAACCTACATAACATTATTTATTCAATAAGGTTGGAAGTTCTTCAAAGAACAATCCAAATGGTAAATACATAGTCTTTATCAAGTATTGAAAACCTAACAATCAATTTAAGAATGAAGAAGAAATCAATGTTGACAAATTTATACACCTACAAAGAAATCAAAGAGAAGATTTGACAATGTGTTGGGCAATATTGTCATCCTTGTCCATACATGAATAGACATACATTATATTTTTTTTGGAATGCATTCAAATGACATCGTTATTCCAATATTGATTTGGGTTTAAGACTTATTTACTCTCAAACAAAGTTATGAGAAACATCGCTTGTCTTCTACAGTACTTCGTAGCAATTATGCCTTGGTGAGATAGAGGTCCCATTTGTAGACAAGGTAAATAGGAGGGGGTCCAGTTGTTTGTGAAATTTGGTGAGAAATCCCATAGCCAGAGTATCCCCGCAAAGCACCCGTACATCCAGAGACAACCAATTCCCATGGGCTTGTGGCAGAAAAGAGGATACCAAGAATATTGATGTAGGAGCCATTGTAGATGGAAGCATCCGTAAAGACATGATGATGCACCAATTGCACACGAGTTCCTTGGCCACCCGTGGTTGTTGGGTTCACTACCCCGGTGACTGTTCCTGTGATCCTGCCTAGAAGAGTGCTATTCATCTCGGGTCCGGCCCTCATCATGCTGTCATAAGCAATGAAGCTCCCCCATGCCCCACCCACTAAACACAAGAATATATCCAAAGTCAATACAATACTCCACATATTTGCATGATCCTTCTCAATGGCCATCATGAGGACATTTGTAAAATAAAATACCCTAAATAAGCATTTATTTGAACATGGCTCCTATTATGAAATTGCTTAAGTTACTGTGGAGTCTTCATGCAAGCCAAAAGAGGATTTAGATTGAACATTAATTGCATCAATTGAAATTTCGAATTGTAATACATGCATTCATGTTAGAATACACCAGCCTAATGAATAAATCCAGAGTGTGTTGCAATGTTCTTCAAATTCCTTAGTGAAAAATACCAATTGTTTCATTTGAACAGAACAGTATGGAATCACCAAAAAGAAGAAGAAGAAGAAGAATGGATCAATTGTCACCTTCAATGCTGGGTGGAGGGGTTCCTGCAGCTGGCAACCATGTTGTATTGGGGCCTCCTCGAATCTCATGTGTGTAATGAGTGAGGTGGAGATGGTCTTTTGCTGTACGATCAAAAACACGGTAATCGTGAAAAATCAATTTGTATAACGGACTTCACAAATGGTAGACTGTTTGATTCCACAAAACCATTTTTCGAAGAAAAATTCGCCTGTTGCATAGTGTTGGTGGAAACTTGGTTCTCATTAAGTGACAAGTTGAAATTCTTAAGAGTTTCTAAGCTGAGTTGAGTTGAGTCTAGCTAGATATAATTTGGCAAGTTTCATTCTTTTACTTTTGCTCAAATGCGATGAAGCTAGATCCACAAGTGGGGAGCTTACCCGCAACCAGTGTCTGCAGGGTGCAAATCCATGCCAGAATGTGAAAGGTGACAGTGAAGATGGAGAGTGATCCCATGGTGGCAGAGCGACTAATTGGTACCTGCACATATCCATTGTGTGACTATTTGTTAGTGCTTGAGAGGGTAATTTATAAATTGCTTCTGGTTTTAATTTCAAGTGAAAAGACTACTTTCGAAAAGGCAGGATCACCAAACAGCTGAAATCCAACTGAGCTGAAAAGCATCCTCTTAAGATAGGCAAGCAAGCAAGCAGCAGCTAGCTACGGCAAGAGTTACTTTTGTATCCCATTCTGTTCTCAGTCAGTGACCAAAACACATATAATCCCAGTGACCAATAAAAGTAGATTATTATCCAGTAAATGGGCAATGGAAGCAAAAAAAACAATCGCAATCCAGCGTATATTAGCAATTACAACGGTTCAAAATGTGGAAATCGAGCACTCCAAACTTAAGATGTGTGCTTGGCACTCCAAATTGTGCGCGAATGACACTCATTCTGCATGCAAGTGAAGTCGAACACTCAAAACGCAAAGTCTCTCAGTGACATGTTTCTCACTAAGCTGCGCAGATGCTTGAATGAGCGATGCGGAGATGAAGTAGCTGGAGCGAGAGGCATGTGCACACACACACACACACACTGGATTACTGATTAGACGGGCAAACAGACCCCGACATTGACTGTAGTTCGAGATAAGATAGAACTTTATTTGGCACTCGTGTGAATGACAAGTTGCAGGTTCTCCTGATCGTAGGAGATAGGGTAGGGTACCTTTAAGTAAAAGGACTTGTCGGTTTGTAGTAATTGCAGGACCAGAAGTCAATGTATTCATACGGATTCTGGGAACAAAAATTTATTATTACAGAACTCAAAATGTCAGAACTCTGCTCAAAAACCAACACATTCTACAGGTGTGCTTTACGTTAAGTTATACAAAAAAAGTCTCACTTTCCCCAGAGTTAGAAGTACGGAGTACTAAACTACAATCCGAGACTTCAGGAGAATGCCGAATTGCCCGCATGTTCGATTCCAACAGTGATAAGCTATCTGTGTTTGCCCTCCCCACCAGGCCACTTGAGGCTACTGTAGTGCGCCTTGTGTTCTTTGATTTTGCAATGAAATCTCCGTTTCATTTGTTTCAAAAAAACCCAAAACCCTCGCTCATCCTGGTATGGCAACGGCAGCTGGTGAATGGGTAAGAATCTTCTCCGACCATGATTCCCCTCTGCCTCAATTCATTTGGCAAGTCGGCTCCACCACTCTTAATCTCCTGCAAGCCCAGCCTCGATCAAGAATTGGTGATCCCGAACCAGACCAAGTTAGCGACAGTTGGAAGGAACTCGATGCAGCTTACCTTCCTCCCTCGTACGGCTGAAGAGTCCGTCTGCTTTCACAGGTATCGTTCGTGGGGTCAGAATCCTAGATATTAAGAGGACCAGGAATAGCCCACACCAATGCAGCTACGTGGGACCAGTCCAGGCATTAAATTTCGACCCAATTCGGTTTCGGTGGCGATGGGCAAATTAATGACACCCCGAAACTGAGCTACTCGGCCAAGCTGGGAAGGAGTCTTCTCACCCAAAACTGCTGCCCCAAGAAACCGATTCCTTCCAAGTGGCCTGGGATCCTCCCGGACACATTCTCTCCAGCATGGAAGACAGTCTGGAACAAAGTCTCCTCTCAGAAGGAGGCTACCTTTAACTGGTCTGTGTGACATAATGCTGTTGCTGTTAATACATGGAGGGCCAAGATAGCACCAGGAATCGATTTGAGTTGCATTTGTTGCACTCTGGGAGCAGATGAAAAGCCTTCCCATCAGTTTTTCCACTGTCCAAGGGCACAAGAAGTTTGGCTTCATGCCCGTACTCCCCAAATGAGCCTAGGATGGTAGGAGAGCAGGGAGGTTGTGAATTGACATGCCCCCCACCAACATATGGGCACTTCTTCAACCAAGCTCAATAGAGAAACCTTCAAGCTTCTGGAACCCTTCTAATTTTTCCCTCTATTTGATCAAATCACTTTTGGGTTGTGATTGTGATTGGATTTAGAAATGGAAAAGAGGAAGAATAGAAAATGGAAAAGAACATAAGCTAATTTCAAGGATTTTAGCTTGTCATCAAGCCTATTGAGTGGGACACACTTGGAATGTTGTTGCCTCATTGAAAAGCAGCCCAACTCAATTTGATAGTATTTGACTTTGTGCCAACTTGTTAGCCACTAGAGTTGGATAGGCAATTAGTTGGAATTCTATGTATCCTCTCTTGCATCTTGTTTCCTTTTTTCATGCTTTGTTCTCTTCAGTTGTCTAGCCCTTGGGCTTGGTTGTTTGTTGGTGTTTTTTTTTCTTTTAACCCCTAAGTTCCCATTGTCCCCTCGGAGGACAAATCAAATTTCAGGCAAGTTCTTGTGACCTCAATTTTTGGTGAATTGTTTTGAAGCTTTCCCATGAGATAGAAAAATTGATTATCTACATAGAAATATAATTTTTATTTCAATTGGTGCCCGGGAGCAAAAATTATACCACAAAAAGCTTGAAACTGAGCTCGACAAGTAGTACAAAAAAAATTGCAAAATATCAAAATAAATTTTAATTTTTTTTCTCTTCTAAAATGTTTTGTTTTTGTCTATATGTGAAGCTTTGATTCTTTCTATTTGGACTAATAATGATAAAGTTAAGGACAATCCTGTTTTTCAAACAATTTTAGCATCTTCTTGAATAAACAACTTGTAGGTTTCATTTCTGAATGCAATTTTCACAATTTTCCACGTTTTGTTTTTGAGAATGTTGTTTTTGTTTGCTAAAACAATCTCACCATTGGGATTATTGACATTAGAAGAGTTTTGGAGGTCCAGAAGCTTGTTTCGGGCTTGTTCCCCCGCAATTGTTCCTTGCAACGAGGGAAACGATTTGCTGTTAGAATTTTCTTTTTCATAAAAGATCAGAAACAACAAAAATTTAGTCTCCAAATGCAAAAAAGAAATTGGTCAATGACATGGTAGGGTCTGAGCCACGTTAGACCACTGCGCCAAACCTATTCCTTGCATTCGCAAGCGATGATAACTCAAAGGCATCCAAAGGCCCCAAAAATCTTCTAATGTTTTCAATCCCATCTTAGAGTTACTAACGATTTAGTTTTCTTTTCCAATCTTGGACCTACTTCTACTTAGAATTTTTTTAAAGAATGAAAATCAAGTGCTTTTTAAAAAAAAAAACTTCCCAAACTTTCAACTCAATTCTTCAACATTAAAAGTTTTAAATTCAAAGTCTGTAGTGCAAAAAAATTCGACAATTGGCGGTCAAAGTCATCTAAAATTGTAGGCCAATGTTTAAAAAAACTTTCTTTTTCAACTTTGAATGCTAATATCTTTCAATCTATACAGTCAAACTTCATGAAATTTTTTCCACATAAGCTAAGACAAGTGAAGTGCAAGATCCTACGGTTAGATTCTAAAAAAATGATTTTTTTTTGTTTTCTTAAGTGAACGCAGCAAAAATGGCAGTTTTGAGTGGTTTTTGACAGAAAAATGGCCTTGGGACTTTAGGGGTTAATGCAATGGTTCACCATTTGTTATAAAAAAGAAAAAGAAAAAGCAACCCAGCTTGAGCCCACCAGAAGTTATGGCTTTTGGCATGGGTTGGAGGCTGGCCCATATTGAGCATGCTCTTCACATGACTTGATTGAATGTTTATGATCACTTTCTGTCACTCAAAAGCTTACTGTGGTCTACAACCTCGGTCCTCATTTGAAATTGCATAAGAAATTCACACAACTTGTCATGATGATTTTAAGAGATTTGACTTTTGTAACCAAAGTGGTCCCACCTCAGCCTTTTAGAAAACTTTCATTCCTAATGAGTGGATAAATGCTTTGAAGTGACACACGTAGTACCCTTACCTTACTAGCAAGTATCTTTCTAGCAATTTCGTGAGAGAGGAGGTCCTGACCAACATCTAGAAACGATCTATTGCGCATTGCCCAAATGACACGCATCACTGTCGACCTTTAAATTGAATACATTAGCGCAGGTTCACGAGCAGAACGTGAGTCTGTACAGAAGAAAGACTGATCCAGAACGATTGCTGACCTCACAGTCGGCTACAAATGATTTCAAGGCACTAGATACTGAAACGAGGAGGGACCAGAGCCTGTATCCTACCTCCGTCCCTGTTACCAAAAGAAAGTCGCTGTGTTTTCGACAGTTATTCCACACGTTCTAAAGTGTCACAAAGAATCTTAGTTTTCGTGTCGGAAAATGTGTGGAACACATCACCTTTCTTTTCTTTGGAGCAATTTGGTTGCACGCAAGAGGTTGGCTAGATGTCTATGGTCTCGGATCATTCAATGCAAATGCCGTTGTCTACTGTCACCACAACCTTTAGTGTCCACAACCTCCCACTATCAAATTGCATATTAAATCCATACGTCTATAACATAAATTTTGAACAAACAGATTCAGCGTAAATTGATCAATCACACTGTACATTACTGGGAACCACAAACATCATATTATCCCCAACGTATGTTAAATTGCCTAAAGTGACGCAAGCAGTATCCTTACCTCATTTCCATCAGTAGCTAGAGAATCCGCAATGCAGGCTCATTACAGCAGTCTTGTAACGACAAAGGGCAGGGCGTGCCGTGAGTCCCGCATAGTGCCGGTGATTTCCCCGTCGTAGGCGCCCCAATACTGTGCTGGTTTACTAAACCTGGTTTCCCTTTCGTTCTGGCACTAGAATGACATATTCCATAACCTTGGTAGAGTTTTGCAAGTCACATTTGAAATTGAGAAAGCGCAAATGAATTTCTTGTATGCGCATGTTCTTCGTCCAGCTTGTCAGTCACCTTATTTTGTATAACACATTCTAGATCTGCAATCATACAAGAAATACAGAAATTAAGGAAGCAATGGAGCATCTTTCTGAAGTGCAGAATGGAGACTGAAATCTGAGCAACAGAGTTTGAACTTTCGAGTCATGACTGCACGTCATCCTGCTCCTGCTCATTGATTAAGAGGACTAACTCGATTACAGAGTAGCTCAAGGATTGAAAGCGTCTGAGGCTTCTACTTGAGTAATCACCGAGCTTTGATCAAGGCCATCATAGAACAAGACACTGGACATGGACGTCCGTAATAGGTTCCTGAAGGATAGCTCGAGTTCAGTTAAAAGCGGGCACTAATGGCAGTGCGAATGGGTCAAGGATTACAGAGCAAGAGCAGTTCAAAACTCAGAAGCACTGGTGGGATTGAATGAGAGATTTCTGGGTGGTCGCAAAAGAAGAGGAGGATGCCTACCCCCCAACACTTAGTGTGTGAGGTGGACACGGTCGCTTGCTGTAGAATCAAAAAAGAAATCATTTTGATAAATCAATCTGTATAATGGACTCCATAAATGCCGGACTACATTGTTCAACAAAGTCATTTTTGAAGAAAAATTCACCTGTCACAGTGTTGGTGGTAACTTGACACTCACAACGTGATAAGTTGAAATTCTTAAAGTTTCGAAGCTGAGATGCTCCAGAGAGTATATTGATCCTTTCTCGGAATTTTCATGAATCATAAGAAATTCAGGAGCTTGCTTGCCACTCCGATTGCCCCCCCTCCCAATGGGCAATGGCTTCATCACTGATTGGATCAATTTGAAATAAACACATAGTTCATTATACCAACGGCAGCTCATCTATAGATTCACTTAAACTCACACTTGGTTGGACTTATTAGATGACTTGATTGTCTATGATCACTCATCTTTGAATGGAAATCAGAATTTATCTACTGTCACTTATCGTGGTCTGATCTACAACCTCAGTCCCCATTTGCAATTGCAAAAGAAATTCATACACGATGTCATGATGATTTCAACAGATTTAACTTCTGTACCCGAAGTGGTCTCCCTCAGTTATTTAGAAAAAACTCACTCCTACTGTGTGGATAAATGCTTTTTAAGTGACGCACGTCGTACCCTTATCTTACTAGCAATTTCGAAAGAGAGAAAGAGACTAGGTCCTTACCAACATCTAGAAAGGATCTCTTGCGCACTGCCCAAATAACACGCATGATCGTCGACCTTACATTGGATACACAAGCGCATGTTCACGAGCAGAACGTGAGTACAGAAGACAGAAGACAGAAGACATAACGATTGTTGACCTACACAGCCGCTAAAAAATGATGTCAAGGAATAGGATACTAAAACCAGTAGGGACCAGAGCCTGTCTCCTACACTCACCCCTGTGACCAAAAGGAACTCACTACCAAAGGGTGTTGTTTACGATACTTCTGTCGACAGTTTTTCCGCACTAAAGTGTGGCAAAAAAATCTAAGTATTCAAATTGCGTATTAAATTCATAAGTCTACGATATAAATTTTAAATAAACAGATTCAGCCTACAGGGATCCCCAAACATTACATTATCCCCAACGTATGTTAAACTGCTTAAAGTGACACGCAAACAGTATCCTTACCTCATTTCCATCATTAGCGTCTGCAGAAACCAATTAATCATGCGTCAAAGAGCATCAGCAGTCGCAAATAATGTAAAAAACGATATTCACATGTAGGTGCACGGCACCGAACCTAATGAACTATGCGTTTGTTTCAAATTGTAGTTCGATCATACACCAATACTAGAAGCAGACCTCGAAAATATCCAACGATAATGATTCATGACCACCTGAGTGTCATTAAGTTCTCTCGATTGAGTAAAACGCTAAAGTATCGTAAGAAAAAGCCACATGAGACTCCTAGCCCTAAAAATTTGAGAATCTGCACAAACCCGAAATTGGTCCAAATTCATTTACTTCTGGTATCCTTCATGACCCAAAGAGCATCACGAGTCAGACAACTGTTGAAAAAGGGCATTCACAAGTAAGTGCACGCCAGAGAAGCTAATGAACTACGTGTTTATTTCCAAAGGAGCAAATTGTCGTTGGATCTTACACCAATACTAGAAGCAGACGTCGAAAATATCAAACGATATTGATCCATCACCACATGAGTGTCAGACTGCCTTAAGCTCCCTCAATTGAGTAAAACTCTAGATTATCTTGAGAAGAAACCACATGAGACCCCTATTGATCACTTCTGTCATCCTTCCCAGGTTCATCGTTTATGTCATACGCCTTCCCCACCACATACTGCCGTCCGTTCCCAGGCGTCGCCGGCATGAGACTCCTAGCCCTAAAAAATTTGCACAAACCCTAAACTGGTCCTACTTGATTGATCACTTCTGGTACCCTTCCCCAGGTTCATCGTTCATGTGATACGCCTTCCCCATCACATACTGCCGTCCATTCCCAGGCGTGGCCGTCAATCCCTCCATCTCCTTTGCCAACGCCACAGGGTCCACCTCTTCCGTCGTGACCTTCACACTCCTCTTCCGATCGCGCGTGTGGTACTTGATGTCGAAGACGGTGCTGGTCTCGGCGTGTGGAATGGAAGGGCGCACGGGCATCGTGGCGGGGGCGATCTTGCGGTAATCCTTGGCGTCGGGGACAGATTCCAGAAACTCCGAAGTCGCGGTTGGGCCTGTGATGGACCACGGCTTCAATAGACTCTGGAGGAACGACTTGCCGGTGGCGATGGGGTCCTTCGGGAGAAAGTGGCGAGCCTTTCCGACCAAGCCCTTGGGGGTAATCTTGCTCGCCATCGCAGCGCAAGGCCAGGCAAGTAGTACAGAAAATGAACGAGACGGGTTTGGGAGGAGGAGTGTGAGGGGAGAGAGTAGCAAGTGTGAACGCGTCTTCATGGTGGAGTCGGTCACCGAAGCCCGCTCGGTTTTCATCCATCTTGGATGGAAAAATCCAGTTGAGGACGGCCTGGTGAAGCTACTGTATTCAGTTTACATCTATCGACATGGATGAAACATGCAAAATGTGGATGAAGACATATGTATTTATACTAAAGTGCAAAAATCTGTCTAGAATAGAACAATATCGTCCCTAGATTTGAAAGTCATTGAGCGATTTCATTCATGGAAAATAGGCAATTCTATTACCTAATATTCCCTCAAAAATTTGTATAAATTTTAAGCAATAAATCACCTAATAAAAATACTAATTTGATTGTATTTCAATCAAGAATATTTCATTCAATCTATTACATCTATTTCTAGTAAGTACATAGGATTAGGATTTCATCCATCATTCAAAGTATCATATTTTTTCCACATTATTTTTCATCTATTTGTTTATACAAAATCCCAATGTCTTTCCCACAATTACTCAATGAAACCTTATAAGACGGTGAAACTTTTTTGGTATCATTGCATTGCAATGGAATTTGTTCTAACTAAATACATTATAGTAAGGGAAGGGTAGTCTTTGGGTACCATGGAATAGTGTTAGGGTGCCTAAGGTTCACATTGGCACCAAGCTAGTATTATTATGGACTTATTCTGATACTACTCTATGGTGCCCATAGACCACCTTTTCTACTAATTAGTGATGCAAATTTGGTCTCTATTTCAATAAGGTTTTCATCTACACAACTTAATTTTTCATTTTTTTCATCCATTTATTCTTACTAAATCCTAATGACATCCCCACAACTTCTCAACGGAATCTTGCATGTTGATGAAACCTTTTACACTCGCATTATTTATTTTTGTAGTTGATTATAATAGTAGATGATATTATATTTGAACCAAACTTTGTGTGTCATTTTATGTTTAAAAAATGAACAAAATATGACTATACTTTCTAAAATTCAAATTGACAAAAAATTTTAATTCTTTAAAAAATTAAATTAAAATTGAGTAGATACTAAGAGAAAAATAATGAAAACTTCAAGTTAAAATTGATAGAATTGGCTACAATGAATTTGAGGTGGTATCACTACCTAGAATTTAAATGAAAAATGTATATATTTTAAATAAACAAAATCTACACTATTGAATGAATTTGATGCAATACTAAGATTGATTCATATAAATTACTATATGGCTTGGCTTATAGATGATTAGAAGTAGGAGACATAGCATTGATCCATTGACATTAGATTGTACATTTCCTAGGATTTAGTTTTTGGCCCATTGAGATTTTGGGTCTTCATATGTATTCACAAGCACAAATCATAGTGAAAAAATCATTTTTAGACAATGGTTTTTTGTTAAATTTGCATGTTTTTAGGTGTGTTAGTTTCAACCAAGATTTAATACAAACCCATGGTCTTAGATGGATTTTTAGCATTAATTTGTATTAGTATTGGGTACTTGCTACAATAGCCTATCCAAGAGTTGTTTAGCACCTCTTCATTCACCGTTATAAATGAGACTGCCAAATTTGCTCTCATTGATAGTAGTGCATTTTTCTTTACTATTATGTATATGTACAATTCAATATAGTTACTATTTGACACTTGATTTTCTCTCTCCAAAGCAATAATAAATCCGAGATGGAACTTTCTATTTTTATATAAACTTCCAAAAAGTTGCCAACCTTCTATTACATGCACTTATAGGTTTTGTTCAATCTCTAATAGGAATCTTGCAATCATTAGGCTTGGTTATCTCAAACACCCAAACATCTCTCAAACACCTAATTGACCTCTCAAACCTTAAAAGTAGAGAATTGTAGTGGTCAATTAGGCCCTCCAAGCTTCTAGGGGGAAAAATCATCATATTAGTATGAACCTCTACTTATTATAATTTAAACACTCATTTTATGGCTTTTTGACTATAAATTTTACTAAAATTAAGCAAAAGAAAGAAAAGAAAATTGAAACTAGAGTGATAAATTAGCAGGGTGGACAGGACGATCGGATGTCCGGGACGTCCGGACACGGACGCTGTGTCTGCAGCGTCCGCTGACATTCGCGGACGCCGTCCGCCCGTCCGCCCCACCCGTCCGCCTTCCGACAACAGGAGGGACACTGCGTCCGTGCGGACGGATGTCCGGATTACAAACGCCTTTTTCGGGCGGACGTAGAGATTCGTCAACCCTGTAAATTAGGAGTTTAGAATAGTACAACAAATCTACAATAATTTTGATCGACAACCCAAAGTTGATGCAAGAGCTTTCCCTTCTAGTATTCATAGTATTCAATGTCAAGACCCCACAAAACACTACAAAATTAACCAATCATTTTTACAATCATCATTTAACAATGTTGTTAATTTTATAATTTGTGTCTCTTATAAGTAGAGTGTGAATGCATAATGCGTACAATAAAACTATAATTTGTTGAAGTCCTAATTAGAAGTCTTGTAATTATAGAATGTTTAACAAAATGATTGTAGACAACTTTAGCATTGTGTGTTTTGACTTGTATAAGAATTTGACAAGTTGGAATTAGTGTTATAGTTGTTTTGTGAGTGAGCTTAACAAAAGTATGAAGAAAATTAAATCCAAGGTGGTGATGAAAGATTGTGAGTTTTGTTAGAAGAGAAAACAATACAAATCAATTTATAATGATGAATATATTCAAAGTACTTTGTGAATGGAGTAGCCCTGTGGTGTAAAAAAAGAGAAAGAAACCAATTCTTGTAAAAACATTAAAGTTAATTTAAAACATGTACAATTTTGAAGAATAGGAATTGAAAGATAAATTAATCTTATCTTTGTGCCCTTTAATTGGGGAGTAGAAAATTTTGTAATTAGACAATTTGGAAGGATTTATTGAATCTAGTTGTGATTGATGTTGAAAATCTTTGGTTGAGTTGATTGACTTAGAATGTTATTAGCATCCTACTTAATTTTTAATCTCCATGTTCAAACTTAATGGTAGAATTTATTTATTCTATTTGGAATATATTGAATCTTTCTACAAAGGTCAAAAATGCTTGGCTTGGGCATTTAGAGGTTAATCATTAGATGTTTTTTGGGGGGCAGGAGGGTTGTTTGGGCTTGTTCCCGACACTCATTAGAAGAGTTTTGGGGGGTCCAGAAGCCTGTTTCGGGCCTGTTCCCACGTAGCTGTTCCCCGCAGTGAAGGCAATGGCCCACTATTAGAATTCTTTTTTTCATAAAAAATAAAATAAAATAATTTTAGTCTCCAAATGCAAAAAAATATTTATTTTTTATTTTTTATTTTTGGTCAATGATGTGGCAGGGGCTTGGCCACATCAAACTACTGCGCTGAACTTGTTCCCTATATTTGCAGGTTGTAATAACTTGTAGGCATCCAGAGGCCCCAAAAATCTTCTAATGGTTCCCTGAGCAGTTTAGAAACGGTCACTACTAGATTTTTTTGTTTTGAAAATTTGAAATTTGAAAATGCAAAAAAAAATTGAATTTATTTTTTTATTTTTTTAAATAAAAATAAAAAAGTGGTGTGGCAATCGCTATGCTACATCACGTAGCTACTATGGGGTAGTGCACTACAGTAAGGAATGCAGATTCACGTAGGGGAGCTCACAGTCCTCTAGAGGGGCTGGATCTCATCTAATGTGTCATTTTCAAATTCCAAGAATGCTATTGAATACATCTTTGCATTGAACTGCAAATCACTTCATTGTTTCAAAGAAGATACATTTAAACTACCTACATGATCATAGGAGAATCTTTTCTTTTATAGACATGCATATTTCTAGTACATTTAGTAATAATTTAATTTAATTTTGTGAGTATTGGATTGATGATTTTAATTTCTAGATCTTTTAATTTATATTCTTGTTTGAAGGTGCTTGATGCCAGTTTGTATTTATTTTGTTCAACTTCTTAATCAAATTCTAAAAATGAGGATTGGGTCAATTTTCTTAGAAATTTTGGATTAAATGTTATTTATGAAGATCATTGGTTAAATGGATTGAAAAAAACTATATGTTTTATATTTGAATTACTGAAAGGGAATAATAATGAATATGAAATTAGAATAAAGTTTATTAAAATAGAAATAAAAAATTGATCTTGATAAAAAAATTTAAGACAAGAATAGTAGTTTCAAATTTGACATTTTTATAATGTTTTATTGGGTTTTGAATTGTAGAGAAGGTCAATAATTTGAATGCATTAAAAGCTTGCAACACTGAGGAGACACTAAATTGAGATATTCATTCACTAATCAATGAGTTTCATGAGGAGTTTATAACTATTTCATATGGAGTACTCAATCTTTCAATCACAAGATATGTCTTTACTAATTAGTGAGTTTTAGGTGGTCATGTGGAGTATTTCTTCAATTACAAGATCTAAGAGCAATTTGGTCAAGAGTTTGATGTAGAATATTTTGAATCTTAGACTCTCTTTGTAGTTTGTTTGCTTCACCTAATAAATATCTCTTATATCTTTTCAATTTTCTATTACTTTTTACCATAATATTAGGTACAATGCAAAAATGCTTTCACAATTTTATTTTGGGCTACTATCTAATATTGCACATTGCAACAATGGAAATGATGAGATTCCGGGCTTTTCTTTTGCCTTCTGGTGCTAGTTTGCACCAAGAGATGTCGTTGGGTGAAATGAATATTAAAAAAATGGATGAAATTGGATGTCGTCATTACATTGACATCTAATGGTGAGGGGCTAGAGCCAATTGGTGGTTGTCGAGTTGAAGTCTCATATTCATGTCGCTAAGGCTTTAAGGTTGTAGCCCTTGAATCCATATAATTACTGCCCACTAAGTTCAATTGAGTAACTCAATGTACTTGTCTTTGAGCAGATCTCCATGCCAATCTTCTTCCCTAATATGAGAATTTATCCCCTTTGGTTGTGACGTTGGATTGCATGTTGTTGCCACTACGTTTTGAAGGGGAGGTTATTAGTTCTTTCAATTGATCTTGACAAGAGTGGGTTATAATTTTCGCCTTTAAAGTTTACATAGTAGAGGCCAATTCCACAACGTAGCCTTCATGGCAACATAGGAAGAACGAGTAGAGTGCAATTGTAAGGAGTTTTGCTTCCACTTTGTTATCTCTAAGAGTCAAAATTGCATTTTTTTTGGCAATATAGCAATTTTAGGCAACTTACTATGAATGGAGTTTTTATTTTTTTTGTTAATATTATCACACAACATGGGTTTTAGAAGTGGCTCCAAGGCCAACAATTTTCATAACTTTTGACTACATAGTTCACAAGTTGTTGCATGATTAGTTATTTTCAATGTTCAATAAGCAACCCAAAAACTTCTTAAAAAACCACTTCTTTCAAAAATAAAAAATTTGAAATTGGTTTTCTAAATTTATACATGTGTGAAAAGCTTTGAATCATTCCATTTTGATTTACAAGATGAAAGTTATGAGGTGTTCTAGTTTGCAAGTAGTTATAAATTATCTACTCAAAAATAAACTTTGGAGTCCTTTATTTAACTCAATTTTTAATATTTTTTGAAAATAATAAAAATATATGATGTAGATTTTTTATTAGTACATTAATACCATTGGTATTGGAATTTTTTAATTTTATAATTAAATTCTTAACAATTTAGTGTTTTGAATCACTTTGTACTTCTTTTTATTTACTATTTTTTTCCTATATGTTGTGCAATTCCAAATGATCTAAAAAATTTTCAAGCATGTAGCCAACTTGCTTTGAAGAATGAGTCCAAAGAGTAACCACCATTTTGGACATTTTTTCATACAAATGTGACCTTGTGAAGTGCAACTGCCCATATTTTAACAAGGCCAAAAAAATGATTTTTGTTACTTCAAATGTTAATATCTTGCAATCTACATGGTAGAAATTTCTGAAATTTTTTCACATATTTTCAAAATATTTTACTACAAGATTCTATGGTTACATGTATCCAAATTTTTTTTTCATCTAAAATTTAGTACTTGTATCAAAAATGGCAGTTTTGGAGCATTTTTGGTGAAAACACAGTCTCCAACCTTTAGGAGTTAATTTTATGATGTTTTTGTTTAGTGGATTAATTGCTTGGTGATTTAGGGTATAGAAGCTCGCAACCTTCATGAGTATAGTAGAAAGGTTAGTCAATTTATACAAGTGTGAATTGCTTCATTATTTCATGTTCTAGCCTTACAAAAAGAAGTGTGTTTGTAGGATACAATTCCTATCATGTGCCTTACCATGTTAGATTGCTGCTTCTTTTTGTTTGAGGGGTTGTTGTCTCTCAAAGAATTCAATAGGATTAAATTTTGGTTTTGCATTCTTGTCTTCGGAGGATGGGGTTTGTTGATGAGGGAAAACTTATAGGCTAAGGAGGTGAATTGGAAGTTTGTTTTCTTTATTTCATCCCTCTATGACATGAGATCCTTTTGAGTATTTGATTTTGTTCATAAGGAGTATGGTTTCCTATATTAGAGTGATATTGGAAGACTATATATATTAACTCATGCAGTGTCATTTCTAAGATGTAGGGTTTCAAAATCCATAGGTTGAGGAGGCTAATTTGTAATCAATTTTCTATATCTAGTGCTTCTTTAACTTCAGATCCTTTGGAATATTTGAGTTCGTTTGCAAGGAATTTGGTTTCTTGCATTGAAAGCATCATAGTAGAGGATTAGGGTGGTATTAGGTGGTTTGTGAATTGAAGAGACAGATGTGTAGTTTGTATTCCGTATCTGGTTCTAATATGGTATGAAGATTTTATATAGTTGCAAGTTTTTAAGTAAGATATTTGATTTTCTAAGTCGAAAGGAATTATATATAGTAGAGAGTTAGAATTTAACTATGAGCCATGGTGTGAATGGTAGAATTAATGGTGGTAATATTTTCAATCAATTTCCTATTGAGGCCAATGGAATATATGATGCCTTCGGTCTAGGATCAGGGTTTTTAGGTGCAAGACCTAAAGTTTCTTTGGAAACTTTCACCTCTAGATTGCCCCCTCCAATGGATTTATTTTCCATAGCATCCTCAACCATTGATGCACTAGGGAATGGATTGTATAATGGGAAAGAAGATTTCACGGGCTCTCAAGCCGTGATTTTGTTCTTTGTAGAAAAACAAAGTTTCTAATTAGCCATCCCACTACCTTTACATTCTTAAATTGTATTGTCAAATGCATAAACACAAATTGGAGTTTTATTGGATTGCATGGTTGCCTTTGCATTTGGTATATCACCATTTGACAAAAATTCCATCACCAAGTTTTTGCCATTTAACTTGTTATTGTCAAAATCACTACTAATAAGTCTTACAATTACTTTTGATTGTAAGACTTATTAGTAGTGATTTTGACAAGCAAGTTAAATGCCACAAAAATGGAATGTAAAGAAAAATTTGCCAAGTGTTTTGTCCATCAATGGACCCTTGTCACCACTCTAAAATAATTTGTTTTTCTTTTACATTGCCATTACAACACCCACAAAGAAATCCAAATTGCCTTCTTGCCCATTTCAAAAAAATGAAAAAAAATCCCTAAGAGAATAGCCTAGAAATGAATTGCTTTAGCAATCCAATTTTAAAGGTCATTGAAATGCCCTTTCTAATCACCGTACATGTATATTGGTAGCATGTATTGTTGATTGATGCTTATTCCTGGAGGTACACTATATTCATAACATTATTTTATAAATCAAAATTTATATAAGAATCTAAAATTAGAAAATCAACAAACTATGATTATAAGCTTAAAGTTCACATTGCTATAAAAGTATTGAAATAATGAATTTTCAAAATTTATAATAATCCTAGAAACTAAACTTAATACGATTCATTTCATTAGTTGAATTCAACCTCAAAAAATATCATGTTTATAACTAAAATTCACATCAAGTCTAAATAGCAAGAAATGGCCCAAATTCATTACAAGGGTGAACTATGGATTAAACATCTTCTTCATTAGAAAATTAATAGTATGACAATGAGAGAATTTGCAATATAGAATACTATTTTTTGATAATGTACTCAAACAACTTCCAAAAAAATTGGATGTAAATTTTAGTTTTTCCATTATATATCTTATAGTCTTAGTTAGATGAAGTTGTCTAAAGCCAAGGACATTTTGCATCCTCAACAACATTTTAGATTTAAATTACATTCTTGATTCTATAGTGGAGTTCTCCTCTTTCAATATTCAATTTGCAAGTTTGATAGCCTCAAAATCTATATTAGAAGTTACACTTAATCAACTCTTGAAGATAAAATGAAGTTTTTTTTATATTGTAACCTTCAAAATTGTCTCTATATTTCTAATTTGATTAATTTAATCAATTTGCCCAAGGAAATCACTCCTTATGATTTAAGGTATATACTTTAGTTAAGAGGGTATTTGATGTGTAGATATTTACCTTGATTATTGCATTTAATACAACCATATTCTTACATAAAAAGCTATGAGGATCATATTTCCAATACCCTATGGTTTTCGTAGATTCATTCATGTAGTTTTCTAAATGGAGCTATCTTACATATAAAATTTAAGTGTTGAGTTTTTTCCCACCCCCATCTTTCATGACAAATTTTTCCTCTTCTCTACTACATATGTGTATAGGGTATGCACTATAAAATAAAAAACAATTAAGTGAATTCAAGTGCCATTGACCATATGCTCAGTAGTTTTTAACCCCTAAAGGCAAATTCTCCATTGAACTAACAATTGAAAATCCACGTAGGTTTCTATGAAGTCAATTTTAGTCAAATGTTCATGAAATTTTGAGACAAGATGTGAACATATCATATGTATCCCTTCTGGAAATATAATTTTTTCCAGTCACATGCCCAAATCAAAAGTTATGTTGCCCTTGACTTTCTTGACAATTCAGGCAAATTTGGGCATCTTTGGATCATCTTTTGCAAAAACTCTCATCAACTATTGAAATTATTCATTTATGTAACTAAGAAATATGGTGTACAAATATTTAAAAGAAAATTAGTTCTCAAATCACATTCTAAGAGTCAAACTTTATTAGCTATGTTAGAGTGGCTTAAAAAAAAAGCATTGTCTTCTAACCTCAAATCCTATTATCTTACAATATGTAAAGTCAAAGTTCTTGAAATTTTTCCTGCATATTCCAAATATTTGTCTCTAATTTTTCCCATTTGGATTCTAAATTAAAAAAATTCCACATTGCACAAAAAGTCATCAAAAAATGATTAGTATATTGTCAATGTACTTAACTTCCTTGCATTGTAGGCTAATTTAGAATAAGTTAGACTCCATATTTGCTTCTAAAATTTTTCATGAGTGAACCTCACATATATATTTATGAATAGTCAAAATAATCATTTTTATGTAGAGCAAGAATCTTACTCCAAGAAGGCTCAAAGTCTATTGACCCTAGTTTGAATGAATGAAAAAAAGTTTTTTTTTTCACTTCAAACAATAAAATCTTTCAATCCACCTAGTCAAATAGACTAAAAAAATTTACTTAAGTTTACTTAACTATTTAGTACACATTTGTATGGCTTTCATTAAAATAATAATAATTTTTTGTTTTGGACAATTCATCAAAAATTGGCAGTTTGGGGATTCTCGTCTTCTAAAACACCCTCTAGCCTTTAGGAGTTAATGGCATTCAATACTTTAGAACACCTAATGAAATTATTCCATGAACATCTCATTCAATATGACTATGATCAACACACTTGGCTTCAAAGATTGAAGTTAAATGGACTATAAACTCTATCCTTGTGTTGTATAATTTTTAGTTCATTGAACCCACTAAAGTAAACCTCTCCATTCAAGCTATGTGACAATTTTTGCCACTTTTGATTAATGTTTTATATTTACATTTAATTTTTTGACAAGTACACTACTAATACTATGGTACAATCTTAGTCCATCACCTTTCATTGCAGATATTCTTGACTATGTTCATTTTATCATCCATATAAAATTATTTTTCCACAACTATACTCATCATACTACGAAAAATTTGCATGGCCCTTATTTGTCAAAGCTAACTTATTTCCTATTACATGATGTTTTTACGTAGCCTAATTTACATAAACTAAAGTATGTAGCATTTCATAGACCTTATAGTAGCCCTACATATTATATAAAATTTTATTGCTTCAAATTAAATGGTCTCTATCTTTTAACTCATATAGTTTTTCAAAAGTCAATATTGATTTTTTTGAGTCAATTTGACTAGGAGAAAGGTAGGTAATGCAAGAAATATTCAAAATAGGTCCAGGAAGTTTATAAACATGAGACAATGACATTATTGTATGTTGTGCACTTCATAGAGCAAGTTCATTGATTTCTCAAGTGTGAAAGAGAAGAAACCTCATCTCTCAAGGCAAAATGTTAAGGCTTGCTTAGAATTTGTGAGAAAGTATGAGTGTTAGATTGTTGATGATTGGAGTCATATGAAATTTCCAATAGTCTTGATAGATAAAATAAATTAATAGATTTTCTTCAGATGGAAGAATTTGGTACTGGACTTGCAATCTACAAAAGCTTTCAAAGCAAATTGTTATTCCAACAATTAAATACATGGTGATGGTTTGCTAATGGTATGAGGCTCTAAGTCTAGACATTGATGGTATAAGAATTGAAGGTCGCCTAAATCAATGTAGTTATCAACAACTTTTGGAAGAATACTTCTATGATACAATTCAAAAGTTTTATTTAGATTTGTTAGAATTCATTTTTTAACAAGACAATGCACCTACATAGACCTCTCTTAGTATGAATTGGAGGTTTTCTATCCAACCTTGTTTCTTATCTTGGCCTACTCAATGGCCAATTGAAACATGAATTCTAGTGAACATTCATGACAGAACGTCTCAACCCTCCACATGGTCGTTTGACTTTTGATAGATGTGCAAAAAAATCATTTTAATTTTTTTTAAATTATATATATTTAAAATAATAAATAATAAATAATAAAATTTTAATCAAAAATCCAACGGGACACATACTTTGACTTTCATTGGCAGTTTTGTAGTGAGATAGTTTTGGTCAATACTTTCTATATTTGTATAATTACATGCAATCAAATGGCCTTGTTTTGGTCCTGTATTTTTTTGTCATGTATAGGCAATTATGAAAAAAAAAATTAATATGATACATATTCTAACAAAATGGATGAATACAATTGTAGTCTCATGTGAAAAAAACCTTCTCTTCTATCATTGTTGAAGATTGCAAAAGGCTTGTAGAAAGCATGCCCAAACAAGTAGTATTTGTCATAGAAGGCAATGAAAAATAGACAAATTGTTGAATAATCATCATTTTGGGTCTTCAAAATTGTTGCAATGCATAGAGAAACTTCAATTGTTTTTCACTTCACATTGAATGCTAAATTTTTTGTTCAAATCTCAATAAATGTTTAGTACACTATATGTATTGTCTATTAAAAAATTTATTACAATTTCATTTTACCTACATCGATCATGCTTTGAATGTAACAATTACAAATGAATCATTAGAACAATTTTGAAGGACCCTATACTCTAGGAGAGTGACGGTTGCAATTACAATTGCCATCTCCACAAGAATATAGAGCAAATACTACCCAACCTCTGCATTGAAGTTGTGTAGGCTTCTCCATTTGGGCCATGGCTAATCACATCTAATACTACAAAGTTGCTACTGGTTGTAGCACACCTTCAAAAGACAACTCTTACTTGAAGAGGCCATGCATGGCTATCGAGCTCTAACTTCGCATATCTCCACAGCAAAAGTATCACTCCCATTACTTTGTTTCCGACCACGAGATTTCCCATGGGTCCCATTCAAGAAGGACTTATTGCTCCCTTCCTCCAAGTTGCTCCCTTCTTCCAAGACACTCTCCAATCTACTTTTTGAACTTTGTGACCAAGAGCTGCTTCCTTCCTTCAAGACACTCTCAAATCCACTTCTTGAACTTTGTGACCATGTGCTATTCAACTTTCCTTCTCCTAATACATGCACTTCAGACTCCGTGTCCCCTTGCAATACAGACACAATGCGGGCCATACTGGGTCTCTTTTCTACTACATTAGAAATGCACAAAAGACACACATTGATTACTCGTTGCATGTCTCGCACCTCGTCTTCACTCATATGAAGAGTTGGATCTACTAGGTCTAGTAGTCTATCATCTTTGTGTAGTTGCCATACCTGCATCATGGGTGAAATCATACACCTTCTTAATTCGAGAAAAATCAAAGTCTTTTACATTCCTTGCACTATTAGTGGTGATATAATGGACCAAGTAATGTCAAAACATAGCAACAGGAATGGTAAGGAATGTTATTTCTCATAATGGGGCTATACTAAATTACATTATCAAATATAACCTTAATGTTCAATACTTGGATCTTGCCATTTTGGTCAACCATACTCAATCAATGGTTTAGAAAGAAGTACATCATAATGCAAAAGCAACCTCACATTATTAAAAAGAAAACGTCTTTTCTCATTGAATGTGAGACAAAGATTGCCTTTTGTCCTTATATGGCCTCCATTGAGGTTATAAATTGAGACTGCAATGAGTGAGGGTGGCATGAGGAAGAATGAAGTACCCATTGGGAAAGATAAACTTGCTCCAGTGGCGCAGTGTCATCAATGTTGCGACGCCCGCTTATAATCTCCAAACATAATACCCCAAAGCTGTACACATCCACTTTGTCGCCTAAGTTGGCCAAGGGAAGCATACTCTGGTGCCAAGTACCCTCTGCAACCATCATCGTTCACAGCGGGGTGAGCATGTTAGTGACGCAAGCATCGGAAGTGGATTAGAACTCGTTCAATTGATCCATGACAGAGGAATTGAAGCCATTAGCTGCCAGTGCCTGCATTGGAGGTTGGGAAAGATTGAACTTACTTGGTTCCAGCAACATGCACAGTCATAATGTGACTTTGTTCATCGGGAAATAATAGAGCCAAGCCGAAATCCGCAATCTTGGGCTCCAGATTCGAGTCTAATAAGATATTTGCAGCCTTGATGTCCCGGTGGATGACTCTAGGATGAGCCAATGCGTGCAAATAATGCAAACCACGAGCAATGCCCAAGCAAATCTTGAGCCGCGCAGGCCAGCTCGAAAGCTGACCACTCATCTCCTGCTTTTTTGATCCTATTGAGAACAGGGGAAACCATTACAAACTGCCGGTAGTTTTACATGTGAAACCACTACAAACTGGTAGTATAAGTGTGGTGATTATGTCTGGTTATATAAATGACGGGAGCAGAAGAAGAAGCCATCATGTGAGCTAGGCGTCAATGCACAGAGCTCTGTGGAACAAACATACCGAGAAGAATTTGATCAACATCGAAATTATCCACGTACTCGTACACCAACAGCTTTTGAGATTCACGAAGACAGCATCCTTTGAGATTCACCAGATTTCTGTGCTTCATGCCCGTGATCAGGACCACTTCATTCAAGAAGTCATCGTGGCCTTGGGCTGTTTTGACGAACAGCTGCTTCACGGCCACCACATGTCCACTTGGCAGCACACCCTGCAGATTGAATTTTACTCCAAAGTCAGCACTCAAAATTAGGATACATGTGAGTTGTAAATGACTAAAACAATTAGAAATGGTGCTTTCCGTCCATGTGGACGGTTAATATTCGAATAAACAATGTACTGGCGCACCTTGTATACTGCTCCATAGGCGCCCTCCCCCAACTTCATGTCTGGGTGAAAGTCTCGTGTGGCCCCCCGCAGCTCATTGTAGGAGAAAATAGTGGGCTTCACGTCAAACTCCTCAAATTCTGAATGGCAGTCGAGGGAATTCATGTTACCAAATAAAGAGATCGTTCGAATCAAGCGAAGTCCTATGAAGAAATGCAACTAACCAGATGCGTGCATACGGCACTGTATGCATGCCCAAGGACACAAATGATTTAATTTCAGAGGTACTCACTTTGTTCGAATTGAAGTTGCAGATACCGTTTGTATCTTCGGTTCTTGATAAGTATAGCACCCACAACAATCAGCAATATCAAGACCACCGCAGCAACACTAGTAGTGGCTGAAATGATGATAATCTTGCGGTTGTCTGATTTTGCTGCAAACGAAAGATCGAAGGCAATAAGTTTTCTTTCGGTGAACAATTAGAAAATAAATTACGATGGAAAGACCTTGACAAAATAATTACGTATTGCACTTTCACATCCGATTTGGAGAAAGGCTCTCATGTGATCAATCGTCAATCTGCGTTATACTCCAGTCATGGTACTTACGTTTTGTTACGAAGCAGACTTGTGAACAATAGCATCTGTGGGTATCATCGTTGGAGTCAACGTGATCACAATATGGATTCCCCTGTAGTCTGCAGAATATCAGTGAAACAGTGACCATTATCAAACAAAGGAGCCTGACAAAACGAACATGACAGCATCTTAGGTATTCCACTGAATTCAGATAATTCACGGCGACAGACGAATGGCCTCAGAATTGTACTTACAGGAAGACAGTAGTCGTGTTAGCGATGATGTAAGGGTTCGAATTTACATGCAGGATGCTATTGTTTATTAAACTCAAAGTCCCCAACTTCTCAGATGAGTTGCCAGCTGAGTTTTTATCTTGAAGTAACCCCAGTTGAAACATCTTCAAAATGTCAAGAGTTCCTGTAAGACTGTTGTTGTCTAGGTACCTGGCAAATACTTTTGAGGTCAGACTTGCAAGCAGAGACTCAAGTGCCATCTCATTTCCTGTCCTCACTTGATAGCCCTCAGCTGGCTAATGCCATGAATATAAAAAATGAATAGAACTCGTGCAAATTGATCTGTATCTCAGGTGTTCTAAGAATTGATGGCTAATGACCAATGACAAAATAATTTGGGTAAGTGGAACAGGGCGTGCAGCTTACAGTTCCCCAACAGAGCCAAGGCTTGAGGCATTCCAGGATGGGAGAGGACCAGCAAGTTGATTGTGAGACAAGTCCACAAAAGCCAGTGCAGCACTTGCATCCAGATCAAATATATCCACTAAGTTTGCGGTCCCAGTGAATCTGTTCCTGGCTAAATCCCTGTACCATATCAACAAATGCAGATCATGTAAACATGCTGGGCATGAAATTGTTATTGAGTCATACTAAGTTCCAAACCACTCATATTCTGAAGATTTTGCTATAGAAAGATTGAGTATAGAATCAACCATTATTCTTAGCATGCATAGAGTGAGACTTACACATACTGTAGAGCGGAAAACCCTTTAAGATCTGGCAACGACCCCGCAAACTGATTCCCAGAGACATCCCTGCAAAATTATCCATTAACCAACTTTAGTAAAAAGTTTGATTTTCTCTCGGTCACCGACAACAGATATTTGCATCACTGTCCTTTAAACTGGACATCGGAAGTCAGCGAACTAGATAGGGTGGAGCTTACAAATGCGTCAACTGGTGCATGGGAGTGAGGTTTGGCAAAGTGCCATTGAAAGAGTTGTCAGATATGTCCCTGAACAGTAGAAACAAGCCGATTTGTCATCAACATTGAATGAAACGCAGATCGACAAAGCTCACATGATGCAAGAATAACTGGGCATTTCGTACAAGTGAACTTTGAAACAAGAAAAAACCTAGAGATCAAACTAAGGGCCTTACAGTATTTTCAGTTCCGTTTTATTTGTAAATGCATCCACTTGGATTGGTCCATACAAAAGATTACCACCAATGTTGAGTCCTTGGAGGTAACCCATGGTCCGGAACTGTTCAAATGGATAGGGTCCTTCGAACTGATTGCCACTCAAGTCTCTGTTGAATGGGCAGAATACATTGACTGTTAGTGGAATGCATAGCTATTTCGCATTACAAGCTCAATTTGATAAATTCACCTAGTGAAGCTTTCTCTTCTTTGCAGAGTTATGTTTGCTCAGTGACTGACTCCGTCTGCGAGCTTGAGTCAATTTAGTTGGATGATATAATTCGATCTTGCGACAAGAACTTCGGCTTAAACTGTTAAGGCTCTTCAAGGATGAGACATATCACTCACAATTGCAGAAGACTCCAGAGAATTGGCAGATTTGGAATCGTGCCGTTGAAAGCATTGTCGTGAACATCCCTAAGTCAAATGCAGGCACAACTGATTCATCAGTATATTCCGTACAGCTGATGGTGTATTGAGGGAATTAATTCCCGGGGATAAATTTCCTCATTCATATCCTGGGTTCGACAAATTTACACAAGAATGATCGAAATTTCAGGGTGTGCTAGATGTGGAACTTTCAAAGATACTTGCACATTCTCTTACAAATACTGATGTTGACAGTAATCTGGGGATACTATTTAGTATTACTTACAAAACATTTAACCACGTATCTTGGAGTTCTCGAGGGAGAGGACCAGTGAGGTTTGGATTTCCTGTCAACTCCCTGCACATATTAGTTGACATAAGTGCACAGATCAGCAATTCGAAGATAACTGCAATAGGAGAAATTAAACCCTAATAAGACGAAAAGGTCTAAGAAGGTTCACGTTTGGTGACGTCAATTTCGTTGTATTGGTGGATATTCACGACAGTGCCTCTTTCAAGGTGGCGTCTTCAAACGTAATTCCATAGCAGCATAGCTCAAAACTCAATTTCGTCAAAAAAGTGAAATTCCACGACTTTGGCACTTTTCAGGGAGTGCTACCTGAAAAGCAAATCTATACCATTCCTAATTTTTGGAGTTCTTTTGAGAAATCACAATCACAATTTTTGGCTTCGGTCCCGAATCACGCCAATTTAACGAAATTGACAATTTTGAGAGCTTTCTGCAGCTGAATGTCACAATTTTGGCGCTTTCAGTTTTGACGCCTATACAACGAAATTGGCCAATGGTCAAACTTACAGTCAATTTTCATCTTAGAAATATCTCTCATAATTTCACTTGAGACTATGATATTGGTTGTTGCAAGAACCAAAGATGTTTCAGACCAGGGCTCTTTCAAATTAATCCTGCCCCAGGTGAGGGTGAAAATTGACGGTAAGTACATCTCTCCCCCTCCTCCCGAGTGTCTAGCTTGACATATAACACCCAAAACCTGAAATTGAATTTGCTGAACTTGGAAAGGAAAACCTAATTGTGTGGTAGATAAATGAACTTACAAGTTTAAGAGATGTGTGATGTTTCCAATCTCCGGTGGCAGAACGCCCACAATCGATGCATTGGATAAAGACCTGTCCATTGACATTCCATTATTAACACAATATCGCTGTTAGTCATTAGGAGTACCTTGACAACTATTCGGAGTGTTTCTCCATATAGACTACAGACTTTGCAATGAAGCTCCATTCTAAAAAAGACTGAACAACACCATGCTACTAAGTTCAGAATGTTCGATATCATGAGGATTCTCTACCATCTACTGGTACCAACGTCAATTTCGTTGAAGTGGCGCAATTCCGGCGCCAAAAATTGCGACATACAAGAACAGAATGGCCTAAAATCTAAAGAGAGGTATGGATCTATGTTTCCGAACAGGTGTTCAGAAAGGTGCTAAAGTATTGGAATTCCGCCAATTTAACGAAATGGACGTTTGCTGCTGTCTTGAGAGGATGCATCCGAACCCAACTACATCGATCTTTGAGAGAGAATAGAAGTTAGAATGCTTACAAGCCAGTTACGAAAGGATCTATCACTGTGCAATTGACATCCTCACAACCAAACGAGCACTGCACTCCTTGCCAACTGGGCGTCTTCGTCGCGTTCGAAGTTGGATACAAGTAGTCGCAATATTTGTTTTCCGTAACATTCCAGCCTGTCAGATGCGAGGTATTCTGCCATGCTTCCCAGACTGTGTGAAGCGCTGCCTCTATAAATTACAGAGAAGAAAAAATTTCAGCAGTGAAGGCCCAGAGATAAACAACCAACTTGCTGAATCGAACTTTGGGAACGATGCAAGAGACAATTAATCAGCACTGGAAACAGCCGAAAACTCGGCAACATAAGTATCACGAGCATGGCCATCCCATCCAAAGCTAGACCAAACCCGGCCACTTCAAAAGAATCATTTCCAATTTTCAAGTTCTTGAGACGTACGTTCATCAGGATTATAAATGTACTGGAATGTCTGATTTTGCCCTTCTACAAAACTGCCAGTGCCGAGGAACAGCAGAAGGACTGAAAGCCCCTGAAACAAAAATCGGCGCTTCACGTCCCGCGCACCCATTTTGGCTCACGGCGCTCTGTTGCAAATTCCAACAAAGGGCAACAGAGGCCAGGCGAGCTTGAAGAAGGCACGGCCGAATGATATCCCCTGTAAATGCAATTTCAAAGCAGCAAAATCTAGCCTCTCGCACGCATGCTACTATTCTGACACCATCACAGTTCATTCTTGCTCAATCGTGTTGTGCGAATGACCAAAAGATCGAATTAACTAACAAAGAGCGAGGCCAGTCTAGCTATAACTGCATTCGATTCAATACAAGACCGCACACATACTACTTCTTCTCGACGTCGCCGTCAACTAGTCAATTGCAAGCGAGCGCGTTTCTCCAGAAGCAGCTGGCATTCAAACTTCGAAGTTTGATTAACTAGCCGGGATTATGTGTATTCTTCAATATGACTGAGTCTGTCGAGACTCATTGGTTACGCACCACACGCGCTCATCTAGCTTGAAGTACGCTCACAGTCGATGACGAATTTGTCCTCGATCCCAGCTAGGTCATCGTCCGGAGATTCCCTGAAGAGAAGAGCGCGTTTCTATCGAGTCTTTTCCCCACTAAACAAACTGCTTAAATTGTCCAGCTATCAAAAGATGGCGGCTTACTAGCTAAAGGATAGCATGATATCAAACTAGGAAAAGTTAAAGAGGTTGCCCAAAGGTTAGTAAGTACCGGCCTTCAGAATCTGCTTACCTTGAACTGAGCTTCTGACTTAGTATAAGTGAAAATCATTTTATTTCATTTTATTTTTCAAAAATGGAATTTCATATTTTCTGTAAGTCATAAGTTTTCAAATTTTTGGTGAGAATTTGAAAATACTGTGATTTTTTCAAGTAAAGGTGAGGAAAACTCATATCAAGTATATTATGCCTCTTTGAAATTTCCACAAAAATTCATTTTAGGTATAGTGTGGAACTTCATGCATTGTCAATTGTACCAATTGTTGGTAGTAATTCCCTTCTCGGCATCATGATAATGCACTTGGAGGAAGAACATGTCAGATAATGATTTAGCATGGGGCCACCTACACTTAAGTTAACCAATTTCATCCTACCAAATTTTGAAAAATCACAAAAAAAATCATTTTTTGTTGAAATGTCTTGATTCTATTTATAAATGACTTTTTTCAAACTTCTCAATCTCTAAAAAATACATGAGTTGACAACTAGCTTCTCCAAGGTACTTAGACAACAACTTTGCTTGCTAATGGGCATATATATAGTAGTAGTGTACTCTAAAAGTGACTATCCTTTTCAAATGGATCCTGTAATTAGATACAAAATGAACCTCAAATGGTCCTAGAATAGATATTTGATAGACTTTTAATTGGTTGAAGATAAAGTGGAAACAACTTAAAAGTGTGTCAAAGATTGTTTTAATTAATGTTTAAATGTACATGGTTGGGTTCATTTTTAAATATAGTAATAGGTGAACATTTATGTATTTAAATAAAAAGTTAGCAAGCCAACTACTTTTGGGGAGAATGCACAATTTGAAAATGGATTGGATACAAGTATGGTCATTTCAAGGACCCTTGCTTGTTACTTAACCCTTAAAGGACCAAGCTATGTTTTTTTGGCAACATAGAGAATTTGGGCACTACACTACCAATGGATTTTGTTGTTGTTTCTACTTAAATTTTTTATAGAGCATGTGCCCAAGGAGTAGCTTCAAGGCCTAATAATTTTCATAAATTTTGACTACATGGTCAAAAAGTTATTGCATGATATGCAATTTCTTTTACTATGTGATTTTCTATTATATACATCAAAAGCTTTGAATCATTCCATTGTGATTTATGAAATAAAAGTTATGAGGACTTTTAGTTTACAAGGTGATCGCAAGAAACACTTGTCCTTTTTGAATGCCCCCTTGGTCTCCATGGAGGTGTTTTTCCTCATAACTCTTGTGGTTTAAGTTTGTTTTAGCTTAAATTTGGAGGAGAGGTGCACGTTGTTGATCTAAACATTCCGTAATTTTTTCAATTTTTTCAAAAACAATTTACTATTTTTAAGGTGGCCCCGATTGGGTGTCTACCTTGGTTGTTTTGGGGGTTCTTGGTCTTATTTGGGGACCAAAAATGCGATTCTAATGCCAAGGTTTTGACTTGTTGTAGGTGGGCTAACATTTTAAAGACATTTGATGAGATTTTTGGCAAAAAAACCAGTGTAAGAGTTGCACATGGGTTGAAAGTGGAGAGTGTTTATACAAGCATTATGAAGAAGGGAAAAAAAATTTTGATAAATTTTTTGTTCACATGCGCCGAAAGAGAAGATTAGAAAAATGAATTTTTTCTATTTTAATTATTTCAATTCTTTTACTATTTTCTAAAAATTAAATTCAAAAATATCTATTTTTTTGCATTTTTCTAGGCCTCTTATGTTAGGCATAACTTTTAGAGATAAATTTTTTAGGCTTGAATTTTCACACATATATATTATTTTTAATGCTTTACAAATTATCCATATTTTATTTTATTTTTCAAATTTTTATTCCAAAAATCATGAAATTCTAGTAATAAGGCTGCTTTGAGCCCCAAATGGCAAGTGTTTCTTGCAACTACCTTGCAGGTTGGTATAAAGTCTTTGAAAACTACTTTACCATTTAACTCTATAAGGACGTTGCAAACCGTAGTGGTCCAATGGATGACTTTAGTGTTAAACTATCATTAGAAGATTTTTGGGGCCTCTGGATACCTGCGAGTTATCACAGCCTACGAACGTAGGAAACAGGTTCGGCACAACGATCTGACGTGTCATGTCATTGACCAAATTTTATTTTATTTTATTTTAATGAAAACAAAAATTCTGACAGCGAACTGTTCCCCTCGCTGCGGGGAACAGCTGCAGAGGAACAAGCCCGAAACAGGCTTCTGGACCCCCCAAAAAACTCTTCTAATGAGAAAAAGAGAGTGCACCTATTAATTCAACAATCAGAGAATTTTGGTGTACTTTGGTCATGCAGGCCGTGTTCCTACATGGTTAACAAGGAGAATCAAAGACATCCGTGTTTCAATGCAGTGTGGGACTGCAATCGAAAATTCTGAATTCCCGAATTCCTTAATGGGAAAATAACACCAGACAGTTGAGTCCTCAGTCCTAGGCAGCTTTTTGTTTCAACCTTGTGCATTGCAACTCGTTAAGATCAACAACCATCCGTCAAAGGAAGTCAAGATTTATTCCACTTTATTTCGTGTTGACTGAGAAATTGGGACCAGTGACATCCCTGCAAAATTGCAAATAACTTACAGGAGTCAGCAACGTATTGAGTCATTGCCAAAGAGGCACAAGGGCCAAGTTGGCCATTGATACCCTACGGATACCCTGTGTCATTGGTACCTTGTGGATACCCTGTGGGCAATGGCTTACATCAATGAAATACCAACTCAACACTCTTGAACAATGTTACAGACTTAGAAATGGAACATGCTGGTCAGTGTGGAAGGCAGCCTTTTTGGGTACAGATGTGAACCATGCACTAAAAATATATATATCAAAAGCACTTGTAGGTGGTCAAACCATTTTGGAAGATTTTTTTTTTTTTTTTTCCAGAAGAGCGCTTTTGTTGTACATAGAAGGATTCTCTATCATCCATCAGACCACTCATGTCCTTGGAGGGTACCTTAGAAGGATAGGCCCATGACTTGTTTTTATTTCAAGCCTCATAATTGTGCATCACTCTACTTGCCGCCATTTTGCAATTGTAATATTTCTTGCATTTTGTAACAGTATTCACGATTATTTCAAGGGCCCTGTCAGATTAGAAAAATATATTTTTTTTATTTCAATTTTTTTTGGTAATGTATGCACCTTTAAAATGAAGGTAGTTAGTGAAAAGAAAAGTCTAGGAAAATTTTTTAAGTAGGAAAACTAGAAAAGTGCCAAATCTCAAGAAATGAATATTTTGATTTTTAAAATTAATTTAAAAAATAAAATTATATATATATATATATATATAAATAATGAATAAATACAAATCATTCATTTGTGACAAACCTATGGAGATGGTCACTCATCAAAAAAATCACCAAAATAATATTTTATATGTTTCAAAATGCATAATGGAAGAAGATTACTTTGTAAGACTTCAATCTACACCACGTGAAATAAATTACTTTTAGAATTCCTTTAAATAATATCTACAAGTCTGCTAGAAGACCATCTCTTTCAATTTCAGCTCTAAATTTGTTTTTTTGGATACTAAATGATACTAAAAAAACCTAAATTGGCAAGTATGACATGAAATTGGGGGTTATTTTTTAATAGTAAAATATTTTGAAAATTGCAAAAAAATTAGACAAAGTTTATAATAGTCATGAGTACCTATTTTATAAATTTTGAGTCATTTGGAGCCAAAATGCAAAAGTTATGGCCTATAATCAAAAGAACATATAGGATTTGATACCCATTTGGACAAGTGTTTTTAGGATTGTTTCTTGTAATCATCCCTAGATATTAATAAAAAAAATAGAGATGAAATATTCATTTGCTACAAGTGATAAAATTTTCAAATTCTTTTGGAAAAAATTTAAATCACTATGAATTATTTTAGAAAAATACAAAAGAATTCATATCAAATATAAAATATATTAAAAAAATCTAAATTTTTTACCATAGATGCATATTATAGTATATAACATCATGGGATAAAACAAAGTAACCATGTCACTCTAAAATTAGAAAATCAACAAATCCATTGTGTAGACTCAAAGTTCATTTTGCTATATAAATACTAAAATTTATGAATTTTCCAAAATTTCAGATTGGAATAGAAATTGCACTTGATAAGGTTCATTTCATTACACGGACTCAAATTCAAAAAATATCATTTTTATGGCTAAAATTCACATTAAGAATAAATGGCAAGAAATCAAGCCAAAATTCATGACTAACAAGAGTGATCCGTGGATTAAGCATCGTCTTCTTTATATAAATCAATAATACCATGACTAGGGAATTTACAATACTATTCATTGAAAATGTACTCAACCAACTTTCCTTTTTAAAATAGTAAATGGAAAAACATTGTTTCCACCCTATAACCTAAATGAAGTCATCCATTTGACACTTAATGTTTGTAGTGTCCTTCTCAGGTTAAATAAATGAAAAAAAAAAAAAAAATTGAGTTCAAAACAATGATGAGTAAGGTAGAAATACCTATTTTGGATAACTCAAGCATTTCAACATGTAGGATGTAGAAAATTCTTTGAGAAATTGAGGTCAATGTGTGCAAACATAAGGATGAGAAAGAATGCAAAAAATCCTAGAATTTTTTTTACCTAAGAATGAATATTTTATAGAATATAAATGTAGATTTTTCATCCGGACCCATTCCAATTTCATAGATTCACCTATTGTGGTTAGCTTGGGCACTTCTCCCTAGGCTAAGAGGGAAGAGAGATGAATGGACGAGAAGATACAAACCAAGAATCTTTTTTAATAATTTAGTTGTTGTCCACAATAGATTAGCCTATGAAGCAATTACAATAGGCCTATCCAAAATTGGTACTTCTACCATATGGGCATACTAAATTTAAAAATATACACAAAATTAAAATCGGAATTGGTATCCCTTTTAGGTAATGTACTTTAGGTCTTTATAACTTTTCTGTCAATAGTCGCTTCAATAACTTTCTTGTGATTGAGCATTCAATCTACACATTCTGACTCATTTTTTGTATGCTTGAACTTAGTACATGAGTCATACATGGTGGTATTGGCCTTTAACCCCTCATGCCAAAGTTCCATTTGGGTTCAAAAACATCATTTCTTTTGAAGTAATATAGATCTAAATGTCACTAAGTTATAGAGATCTTAACCGTACAATCTTGTAGTGAACATGTTGTAGATGATGTGAATCAAATTTGGAGTCATTTGACCGTGTAGATTGCAAGATTAAAATGTTTTAGTGTTGAAAAAAGATGCTGAAATTTTTGTAGAAACACACTTGGAGGTGAAATTTGATTTCTAAACCTACTCAAATGAAAAAACTTGAAACTATAAAGTGATTTAAAACCAACATTCAAACACATTGGTGAAAAAAATATCATTCAATTGACTCAATGTGTTGGCAAAATGGCTTGCAAATGTCTAAAAATAGGCAAGAAATGTTGCAAAAAATAGATATGAGGTTGAACCTCCTTTTACTAAAATGCTTTTTAGTCACTCATAGCTTCTTGGATTGATATGAAATTTTAGCCAAAAAAATTAGACTAATATGTGCAACTTTTCCAAAAAATTGATTGGAAATAGACATTGTATGGAGAAGAAACAAGCCACCAAAGTTCACTATAATCCAAAAATGTCAGGATTTTGAACTTTGAATTACTCCCAAACATTCAAAAAAACTTGGATTGACATGAAATTTTTATTACAATAACTAGACTAAAAGGAAAACATAATCCAACAAATTTTTATTGAAAACAAAGTTTGGATGAAGGAAATACAACCTCCCCAAGTTGCAGCCATCAATGCAATTTGGTGGACTCACATTGAACTTGTAAACTTTGATTGGCTTCCAATTAATAAACACATCTTGAACCTATTTGAAAATCGTACCACAAAAACTAGAAAAGAGAGCACCAATTTTTCAACAAGTTTTTATTGAATTTGGACATTGGATGAAAAAGTTACATCACTTTGAATTGAACTTGAAACTATGTGAAGACACTTTTGTTCCCCATTGGCGATGAGGGGTTAAGTTAGGAGTGGCTAATTCTAACCATGCTCCAAGAATTGCTCCTATAAGTTTCTAATCACCCCCCATTTCCAACCTATGGACTACTCTCTTTTTGTAAAGTTGTGGCTGGTTTCCTGGGTAGTTGTCACCCATTATGATTGGTTACAAGGATCCCAATATTACAACTAGCCTATGATTGGAAATTCAAAGGTTTATATGACTAGAACATGTCATACAATACAATTCACCTAAAATATTCATAATAATTATATTTTGATTTAAAGAATTTTTAAAAATTCTACGATCTTTCCAAATTCTATTTCTATATATGGAAAAAATTCATTGTCCAGATACATGCACTCCATATACCCATAATTGCTTAAATTGGTAGAAATGGGTAGGTTGTCGTATTGTGAATCATCATCGTAGGAATGAAAAATCAACCATTGATGAATTGGTGTATATTTGGAATTCTCCTTGTACTATTTTAGAAATGATTGGAATTAGGTTTGATTTGAAAGTAGACAAAATTTCATTGCACATGATCTAGAGTTATGAGTGGTGGGAGACTTTATATCATCCTAGGCAATTATATGCAAAATATTGTTATAGTTTTAAGGTTAGTTTACCTTCCATTACAAAAAATCTGAACCGTGTAGAGGGCTATTAAGGATTCCTTTTTCGGTGCCCTGCAGTGCAACTACAAAAAAATAAAAATAATTTTTTTTAAAATTTAAAATAAAAAAACATATTTAAAAAATAAAAATAATAAAAATCTGATGTGGTGCTAACGTGGTATAATTAGTGCCACATCAGCAACATTCATTAAAAATAAAAAAACAATGGAATTCCTCTCTAATTGCACTAGGGGTGGGGGTCAAAACTGGCAACCTTTTCAAGGGTTGAAATTTTTCCTAATGATTTTTGGACTCCATTTGCACCATTAAAATACAAGTGTTTGACATTTCACGCTTGTAACTATGGACTCAAACATTACCCTAATATTGTCATCTTTAGAAAATCATATCTAATTCAATTCAACTTTAATAATAACAAATCAAATAATGATGGATATGTCTCTCTCTCTTCTTTCTTTGAAAAATTGTTAGAAAATGCTTTGATTAGTACAACATAAATCCTAAGCCAAAATGCTCTTAAATAGGCAGTTTCTACACCTCTTATTTTATATGGTAAAGGCATCTACACTACACTTTTGGTAAATAATCTCCGTATCAAAAATTGCAGGGGTTGAAACTGAGGTCTCCATAGTGATAGATCCTTTTTTTGGTAGAGGTGCCTCAATGTGTGGCCACTTTATAGAATTCCACTTGCAATTTTTGTTAGAGTCAATTGTTAAGTGAACTTTTTGCATTATAAAAAGAAAGAGAAAAAAGATTTTACACTATAAAAAGACTTTTCATTGAAACAAGGGAAGGTTGAATTGATTGGCAATCATAACAATGTAGAAAAGATCGACAATAATGATTATTTCTATTAGGAACCAACTAGCAGGTTTTTTATATTTTGCAAATTTGTCAATCCCATGGCTTGTATACTAAGGCTATAGAAATAGAGCCCCCCACAATGGGTGCATTGGAGTGCAATATTAATTACAAACCACAAACCACTTGGCACAATGCTAATACCGTCATTGTTGTAGGATGCATTGTAGATGCTCTAAGGGAGTCAACCCATTTCCAAACACTTAATAGGCAATTGAGAAGATCTAGAATACATGTATATTGAGTGGAAAAATTTCCTTATATGAAGAAATAGATTTGAACATTTTATAATTTTTCATAATTTTATTTTCCAAAATAAAATTACCATGAATTTTCTAGATGAAAAGTTATATTTGTTTTATATTGGTTATATAGGTCATCTTATTTCTTACCAAAAGCTAATTCTAAAATCAAGAGTTTTGTAGCCTAATTGTAATGCACCATTTCTTATCACTTATACATCATATACTTGCACGGAAATACACCACCCTATGCTACCAAAGTATAGGGGTGATTGGGAATGGATTGGCTTCCATAAGCTAGGAAGCTCAAAAATCACTCATGTATGGGTTGGTCTACCTTTTTCATGTGTTTCGTTGGATGGGAATTTTTTAGTTCATTTTTCAGACAAAAGAAAATAGATGTAAAATGTAATACAAGAAGTTTTATGTTTTTTGAAACATTATTGGATTATATTCTTATGAATTTTCAAACAAGTTGTGTCATAGGTACCTATTTCTGATATCAGGTCTTCCATAAATTATTCACTTTCTACTTGTAAAGAGATATGGGGAAAGCAAAGAGAATTATTGTCTCTTGCAATAAATAATACTTTCTTCCTTGATCCATTCAATGACTATAGAGGTTGATTTAAAGATCCTTTTATGTCCATTTTAGAGCTAATTACAGGGGTGATATAATAATTCCAGTGCAGTTTTCAAGCATTTTATTAGACCTCAACATCTACTTGCTGAAGGATTTGCTCTCATTATCATCCACTTGTTCTTATTCCACTATGATTTGTAAAATTGCTAAGCTTAAACCTTAAGTGCCCAAGCTTTTCTAAGTGTGTTTTTCCACCTACTAAAAACATGGGCTTATAGTTATCTTCAATGAAGCAAATTTTTTTTTCAAAATCTAAATGTATAGATGTTCAAGTAACTTGCTTATTAGTGTGCTTACCAATTTTGATTGTGAAATTGCATAGGGATTATGAGATTACAATAAGAAAAATGTGCTTTATTAAGGGCCGGTTTAGACTACGGTCAAGAAGTGCACTGGTCGGTCAAGAAGTCTTGGCCAAGACATGACTATTTGAAGCAACCGGTGGAATGTTGGACAAGATGAAAAAATGATAAAATAACATGTGAAGAAGTCTTGACCGGTTGTAGTCTAAACACCATCCGGAGAACTCTTTTGGCCAACTTCATTAATTGAAGTCCACCGGTGAACTTCACCTCCAAGAAAATTGAAGGCGGTCAAGAAACTCCAATGTTCTCTAAATTCTTCTTGAAACAATTTATACTTTTGGGTGAGTTTTTTCTTGTTGTGTGCTATTTTGTATGACTTCTTATTTTTTTCAAGTGGTTTTGGTGAATCTCTAAATTTTTATGCATTGATAATAGTCAATTGAATTTTTTTTTTAAAAATGGGCATTGCTGAATTAGGATAAACTTTGATGTTTTTTATGTCCTTACAAGGTTTAATTTCAACAAAATTTATTGGAAAAGGTGCATATTCATATCTTGCTTTTTTGTTTCAAAATTTATTAATAGGGAGTGAAATTTGAATGATTCGTTTATATTTGGGTACAAGGAGATTTAGTGGAAGGGGAGGTCAAGATAACCTTAGGGTCTGTCAACTTTGGCGTCTTGTATCTTGGTCATGCAAGGTCCAAATGTTATGAGACTTGTGTTGAAAGTTGCGAAATTTTGTCTAGTGTTTGTGGTATAAATTTCATAGACAATGAGCAAAAATCGAGTGACTGATTGGTGTTTGAGTACAAAGAGGTTTAGTGAGAGGGGAGGTGAAAGTAACCTTAGGGTCTGTCAACTTTGGCGTCTTGTATCTTGGTCATGAAAGGTCCAAATGTTATGAGACTTGTGTTGAAAGCTGCGCAATTTTGTCTAGTGTTTGTGGTATAAATTTAATAGACATTGAGCAAAAATCGAGTGACTGATTGGTGTTTGAGTACAAAGAGGTTCATTGGAAAAAGACTTCATGTTTTAAATATTTTATTGAAAGTAGCTCTTGACCGGAAGCCCAGTTTCTTGTCTGGGGGGTTGAGGCCGGACAAGAAACTTGGCCTCCGGTCAAGAACTCTTACAAAAAGTGTTGCCACCTAGGATGCCATGTCATTTTTTCATCCATACTTCAAGTTCTCCATCGGACAAGAGTTGGCCGAGTGTAAACCCACTCCGGTCAAGAACAAGATTTGCTCCAATCATATTGCTCCATTTTCCTAGAATTCTTGACCGGTGCACTTCTTGACCGTAGTCTAAACCGGCCCTAATATATTGCCTCTTTTGCAAAATGTTTGAGAAATTTGTATATAAGAGTTCTTTGGGATTAAAGATGACATGAAGAACTAGACATAGTATTGGCACTCCAAAATGCACTTCCAAAATCCTTAGATTCAAATGAAGAGCTACCATGCTTATTACACAATCCACTTTGCAATTGTTGAAATGCAAATTTTTTTATCAGTAAAACTTGTAGAAAACTTCAAATCAACATTTGTAAGATTAAATTTTAAATATTGAAAATTATGAAAACATTTTATTCTTTCCATTGGAACCATTTTAAAAGCAAATGGATAGTAAGTATAATTTTTAAAATCTCAAATCAAGTGAAATTTGGCAAGCTTTGCTCAAATCTAAGAAATGAAGTGAAATTGGAAAAATTTACATATAATGATACATTTATGCCTTTGAGGATCCCTCAAAAATAAAATATTTTTGTTTAGTGAAAATGGAAAGCTTCCGTTAACCCCTAACCCTCAAATGCTTAAGGCATCAAATTTTGGTATCAACAAAACTTTGAAGTCAAATAAAACCTTAAAAATTTATCATTTTTAGTAGTTTATAATTTTAAGAAGATTTTTTTTGAAGTCTAGTTTTAGCATCAAAAACTTGATTTGGAAAATGAATGATTACAATTTTTCTATTCAAGATTTTGTGCAAGGGGGGCCATTGCAAATCTAGATTATCTAGTATTGAGTGCTCTTGGAAATGACCATCAAATGCACTAGAACTTGGAAAAATACACACATTAAAAATTCATTTAAAAAATTGTAGAATAGATTTTGAAAAGTTGTAAATGGATTGACCTATGCATGTTGTATTCCTTAACCTCATATTTTATTGGTGGCCAATTTCTTAGTTTTGACATGTAAAAAAAATATTGCAAGACTTCTAATCACTTTCATAATTTTAACACCCTCATGATTAAACATTATAATCTTTCAATCTATAGGCGATACTGTTCTTTTTCCCTCCATGTAATCTCCAATATATCTAAATTGAATTTGTATGGTTATAATTTTTTGAAATGATAAAACTTATTTAAATGTTGTTTTTCTGTTCAATTTAGAGCAAATACTAAGAAGCTCAAAAAATGCCTTGGACATTTAGGGGCTAAGCACTCAAGCAACCATTTTTTGGTCACTACCTAACTATGGGCAACATTTTCAGATGAATTTTTAAATTTAAAAAAAAAAATTTAATTTAAAAAAATAAAATAAATAATAATAATAATAATAATAATATATTGGATTGTCTTTCAATATTTATATCCAAAACTAAGATTGTGACAGTCAAATAAGACTATTATGAGAAAAATAGCTCAAAATGTTTTGAATTTGCTTTGTATTGAAAATTTTACTATTTGGGAAAGTATTGGTATTCTCTTTACTAGAGCTTATACATTTTTCTACAAATTAACTATGGAGGTCCAATTTGCAAGTGCTTTATTAATTTGAAAAGCTCATTTTATCTTTGAGAAGAAAATACAAAAATCTAAAAATAGTAATCTGTCAAAAATCAAACTAAGAGTTAGAATATATAGAAGTAGAATTAGGGAGAAGAAATTTAGCTATTAGAAGAAAAAATTAGAAAATAGAACCATCAATTAGCATCCAAGAGTGTAGAAAGTAGCAACTTCTAAACTCACCACTCTTTCTTTCAATTACAATAGGAAGGAGTAAAGTTCAAATATTCAAAGTTTGAATGATAGAATGAAGAAGGAAGCAGAGTTTGGAGTTGTTATACAAAATAGTGAAGGGAAGATTAGAAATTGATACAATTATAAGAAATCTTTGAAATACACTTAAAGCCATTAGAATTTAGATAGGATAATAATTGACTCATAAGATATCAAAGGTCAATTTTTTTGGAAGACCTGGATCAATTATTATATAAAATTCCCAAGTTCAACCTTTGAATACAATAATGGAGGTAATATAGTGTAAAAAGAAAAGAAAGAAGGGAGAAGTTAAAAATATAGAAATTCCCCCAATTTGTATTAAAACCTTAAATTTAGGAAGTGAACATAATTTGTCCAAGATTCTTATGATGGCAAATGAAAGGAAAATCAATAATCTCTACAATGAAGTTTAAGAAGAACCAAATCATGAGATAAAAACCCAATTGCTCTAACTTCCATAGATTTCCAAAGTTAGTCTTTTAAAACCATCAAGCCAAATTGCAAATCAAAGTCAAAGCATCAAATTTAGAGCAATCTAAATCAAAGAATTTATTTTCAAGTTTTAGATCCAAAAGCTTATAGATCTATTCTAAAGGTTTCCAAAAACATATTACACTTAAAATGGGAGCTAAATAAAGTGAAATATTAACGAATGAAATTTAGAGGTGTTAGTGGATGAAAGTTAGTTAGAATACACCTGACTACAAAGCAATGTTTTGAAGATTACAAGGATATACTTGACAAGTAGGAAAAGGCATATGTGTAGGCATTTGGAGAAGGGGCAATTATCTACTATGTAGTTTGCCAATGCACACCTTCTATCTTGTACAACATTTATTTTTCATTCTACTTTGTTTTCCACCACACAAAATTAATCAAATTTTTTAGTCATACCATAGCTCTGATTTCATGGACGTGATTTATAACAACATTTCTTGATAAAACATTATAGCTCGTTTGTGAGCAAGTATGGAAGTTTGGTTCTCTAGTTCACATAGGCCGTGGAGAAATCACTAGAAAATATCTATGTTTTATGTGACAAGTCCTAATTTTTTTAACACATTTTAGGTCATGTCCAATACAAAAAACCATGTTTATAAGTCAATAAAAATATCTTAACAATGTAACATTAATGTTGACATAAAAATATAGATTTGTTGCATTGGACATCACCTAAAATGCCTAAAAAAAATTAGACCTTGTTACATAGAATGTGGGTTTCCTATAGTGAATTGCATCACTACAAAATAAGTTTTGTTAAGCATTCACAACGTGATGGTGGCACTAATTGGCAGTCAATTATCATACAAACATTTCAGTGGTTGTCTCCAAGGCTTTTTTTTGGGTGAAATATAGCCAAATTGCACTTTAAAAAATTAAATTGTCTAAAAACTGGCAAAAAACCATAAAGTTGTTATCCACAAACAGGGTTGACGAATCTCAATGTCCGCCCCAAAATAGCGTCCGTTTTCCGAACGTCCGGACGCACGGACGCTAGGGGACGCATCGTCCCTCCCGCCGTCGGAAGGCGGATGGGCTGGGCGGCCGGCCGGGGTGGTCGGGCATACAGACTAGACGGGACGGACGGACAGGGCGGATGGGGCGGACTTCGCATTGCCATTAGTCATTAGAAAATTTTATATTGTTATGTAATTTGAATGTTATACAATCAAAAATGAATGCATCCACGTAAAATAAGATGTACATATAAAAATATTTTTATACGCAAATGAAAATATAGCATCTTTATATATAAATATATATGTAGAAAAGAAATACATGAAAACATAGTTCCAATATCACTATTGAATCCTATACGATCTTTTTAAGATCTAAATCTTTCACATTCTTTTTTGTTTTTAAACAATGAAAGGACCATTGTTTTTAAAAAACAAAATTCTCCTCAAATCCTACTTTCCACCGGATGGACCACTACCTTCTCCCAAAACAAAAGGAAAATCTGCTGTACCGAGGAGTTTAGCAGATGATTGACGAGTTGATTGTTGTTGACTTGGACGGACAATTCGCCCTCTAGATTGAACTTCGATGTCCACCTTATGAAATTGTTTCTTGGTTTCCGGAGAGAAGTCATCGTCCTCTTCACGCTTCCTTTTTTGTTTTCTTTTCGGTGATAAATCGACTTTGTCTGCCTTCAAGGTTTTCAAGTTGCTCTCCACACGATCTACCATCGCTTGAACAACTTCATCATCTCCTTTCCCTTGCCATACTGTGAGGCAGTCTCCATCCAATAGGAAAGCCTTCCAATGCCCTATAATATCGCCAATGCGCCTATCAAATGCTGCTGCCACATCTACAGATGAATGTCCTGTGTTTGTTAGTCCATTTGTATCGTAGACATCACGAACTTTTGCAGCCTCTTCCAACTTCGACAATAGAAAGACCCTACATACGAGGGTGTGGTTGTATGCCTTATACTGCTCATCGAACTCTTTTTCATGGTTCACCTCCACCCAATTGTCTTTTGGTCCTCTCTCCACTTTTTTATTTGGAAAACGAAAGAACTTTTCGTGTTGCAAGCTCCAATGTCCCCCTATATTGCGACAAAACATTTCACGGGCCGCGTCATCTACGATTCCTCGAGCCCGCAATTCCACCTCTCTATTGTGAGTCATCCACACATCCAAATCCAATGGTTGCTGAGATTCCTCGTACAAATCATGCCTCTGTTCATTTGCATTCCACCGGATTGGCTTCCCCCAATGTTGATAATTTTAAAATTTGTATGGCGCTTGATCAAGAGGAAGATTCCAATGATTGTACTCGTGGTCTGAAGGCATAGCTTTCAAGATACCAAACATTTTGTAGAACCTAGCACTCAATGGACTACGACACTCGGCATACACCGAACGAATGAGTGATGCTTTCACAATGCAAGTGACATAGAAAGTGTGGCGACATTGGCCCATGGTTACCGCACCTTCTGGTTCGAAGAGGCCTTGGCAAAGGCTACAACAACCATCCAAAATTGGAGAGGCTGGATCACAAGCATGCACCACTCGCTTGTCTTTCACATTGATGTGTGCTGAAAGTGTGTTGTAAGGGACCCATCCTTCCTCTACTTCCAAGGCCCAATTGATGGATGGAGCTTGGTCCTTCTTTGTGTGGTTTAACCATTCAAACATGGCATCCATGTCTCCCCAACATGTGATCTCCGTATATCCCTTAGAAGGATGTTGGTCAAACATAGTTTTGAACCAACTCAAAGAGCTTTGAATGGCATCGCAATTTTCATTCGACTCCATTGCCAATGTTTGAAGACCTACCATTGCTCGAGATACTATAGAGGGTCTGTCTTGGAGTCTTTGTACCCATGCTAACCATCGAGACTCCAAGTCGCTAGATGGCATAAACTTCTTCAAATCCAAGTACAATTGCAATCGATTCAACTTGGATTCAACAATTCCTTTTGCTTCAATTGCCTCCTCCAATTTATTCTTCAACTCTTCAAAGTCACAACTCTCTGTTTGCGTCTCCGCATTCACGTAAACGGATGAAAGCTTTTCCATTGATGGTTGTTGTGTCGCTCTTAACATGCTCATATCGTGACTTTCTTGTACATTCACAATGACAGGGTTGTCGCTTGCTTTGGCCTTATCAAAAGGAAGAAAGAGCTTATCTTCACTCTCTTGAGTCTCTTGACTGTCTCCGAGTACAATCACTGGTGAGATTGCAACCTCACTTGGATTTTTGGAGGTCCCTTGCAATTCTGCAATCCGTTTACGCATCTTCATCAACTCCTCCATTTGCCTCGATGATTGTTGATTTAAATGTTCAACTTCACTCTCCGAAGTCTTTAATTTCAACTCCAGCACTTTGCACCTTGCTTCCACTCCTCCAAGGTCAACAATTTTCTTCTCATATTCCACCAATTGTAGTATGTGAACATCTCTTTCTTCGAAAAGTGGTCCGAAAGTCTTCGTGAGATTCTGAAATGCTATAGCACCTTTCAACATCTCTGGTGCTATTAAAGAAAACTCCTTGGCCAAATTCATAAAAGTCGGAGCAACTTGCGCTAAAAATTCAGCTGACATTGTCATCTTGAAAGCTGTATCAAGTATATGTCCAACATTCTTTGGATCTGCAAGTGGACTCATTGGAACAGCAGTAGCACCATCATCGGGGTTAGACGATCCACCTATTTCTTCATGAAGGTTAGCAAACTGAACCGAGAGCTTCAAAAGATTTTCCAATTGTTTTGGATTGGACATGTCTTGCAAGGTTCGATATAGAGGACTTGACAATGCCGTTGTAAACGGAAACTCCTCCGCCCGCCTTTTACGCTCAGAACTCCATAATGAGGATATATTATCAATCGTCACACCTTGTCCACGAGGCGTATGTACTTTGTCTTCTAAACTTTACACTGGACTAGATTCAACGCCTTGATGCACAGGCGGAGATTTGTAGACCAAACTATCAAAACAATTGTTGGCTATCAGACTATCAATTGTAGCATTAGCCTTTGCCACTTTCTCCGCCAAGACTTCGTCTACTTTACTTTTTAAAGTTTCCCCGCATTCCGTGCAAACCTTGCCTTTGTTTACAAACTCCGTTTGCGTTTGTGCCGCAACATTTGGTGTAAAGGTCAAACGCGTTGGAGCTATGGAAAAGACTTCACCCTCCTGCGCCTCTACATCTTTCTCCACATCTTTTCCCACATTTTTCGAAGAGCTTTCATTGATTGCTTTTGTTGGAGATTGTACAGACCGTAATTCTTCAACATTTGAGGCTTTCTCCACACCATCCGTTTTCACCTCAATAGTATTTTTTAATACTTTTTCTGTTTCTCCCTTTGAATTGTACAAGTCGGGAATGTCCTTTTGATTGGCTTCAAGCAGAAGTGGGCAAGCTGTTGTCGTCGAAAACGTGCTCCAATCGATCTTGCGCTCTAATATAAGTTCCGCGTAAACCATACACGCCACGCTATAATTAATATAGCCTTTACTTCTGCGCTTGTTTCCGAATAGAACACGCCACACCTCCTCAGATCGATGGACAAAATGTTTGTTGTTGCAAGTCCATGGTTTACAACAAAAATCCTATGTATGACTCCTGTGCGACTCCTGAGGCCACAACTTGTCAATGTGGTACATTTTAACATAGGTCCTGCACATTTTTGATGTCCAATACTCCGCATCTTCATCTTCCCACCCGCTCTCTGCTTTAATTGTAGGGTCATTTAAAATGTCAAGCCGAAGGTCATGCGTAGCCCCCTTCACGTTGCTCTTTTTCTTGGCTTCGCTTCCCGGAGTCACCCCATCCATATTTCGATCACCTTCGCCGTTCATGATTGTCAATTGGATTCAATAACCAATTGAAGTGAATAAAAAAATCTCACGTGATAGTCAAAAGTGATGGCATCAACCGCAACACAGTAACAAAAGATAGAGGACCCCAACTCTCCACCCCGTAGGAGCAACTAGCGCATAAAGCAATAGTAGCACATCCAACTTGGCACCGAAGGAGAATTGAAGTGAGAAGAAATGAAAGTCACTCCACCCTTATAGCCGTCTGCCGCTGGACCTAGAGGCCGTCCGCCGCCGGACCTGCCCCGGACCGCGCGAAGCAGCCCCGAACCTCACGTTCGCCGCGCGGACCGACGACGTCCGCTTTGGCAGCGGACGCCCGTCCGCCCGTCGCCCCATCCGACCGGCATGTCCGCACTGTCCGCCTTCTGATGCCGTCCGCGCTTTGGACACGCCGACCGCCCCACTTAAACACTGACCGCCACCGGCGTCCGCCCAGCTGTCCATTGGTGCATCCTATGAGGCCATTATTATTCAAAAAGAGCGGTAACATTTCAAAAATAAAACAGCCTAATAATCAGTGCTAAATGAGGATCAATGTAATTGATTTATCATTTAAAAAAAAAAAAATGTAAACCCTAAACCTTATACCCTAATTACCCTAAACCTTTTCTTTTCTCCCCTAAATTGTTTTACGAATGAGGGGATTGTGGTTAAGTTGAATATGTTTGAATTATTTACTGATATTATTCCTCTAAATAGGTTTTGAGAAGATCTGAAGATGGTGGGGATTTTTTTAAAGTTCATTAGGAAATCAAATGTTTTGCAAAAATAATCAATTCCATTTTCATTGTAAGCAAATGAAATTTAAAAGAAAGGCCCCAATACATAATTAGAATAACAGTTTAATGGATTTCAACCTCATGATATTTAATGAAAGGTTGTGATTTCCCATTAAAAGTGCATCACGATCTTCAAATGAACATAGAGTCTTTCATATTTTTTAATGAAATTTTGATTAGATTTGAAAACAAAGAAAAAGAATCAATATTTTAACTTTCAAATCATGTATGGCTATATTTTTCCTTAAAAACATAGAAAAATTCGTTACTTGAGTTGGTGGAGTAGAATACATTATACACTTATACATGTACTATATTTATTTTGAAGAGTAATTCCAATATTCTTATTTCAGATGTTTTTAAATATTAATTTTAAAAAAGAGGGTTCATTGTTTAAAGATCTAAAAAATTGACAAATATAATTTCTATTATAAATAGGAATTGAATTCGGTATTCGATTTCTGAAATGATTCAAATGAACAAGATATTGATTATAAAATATTTCTTTGTTTGAGTTTTCAAAATGAATTCACGAAACAATTGCAAACTTTTGAACTTAGGTATATGGTATTGTTTTTGGTTTGTACTTTGTAGAGTATAATACTTCAATTTTAATCCTAAATAAATGAAAAAACTCCACAGGAATGAAATGTTTCTATGTATTACACAAAGATTTCTACCAATTACTATGATAATTAAATACATTGTTACATTTCATAAAATATTCTACATAGAAAAAAAAAATCATTTCAGTTTTCAATCATGATAAACGATGACTTCTACTCTTTCTGTTATATGTTCATTTTGTATAACGTGTACATTGTACAATCTTTGAGAGCAAGGTAGTTCATTTTTGGCTCTTATTGAAATAGAAAATATATTTGTGTTTGGATTTTGAAATCATTATGTATTCTACGGTCTTGCAAGAATGCAGCTTGTTCCTTCCTTTGAATCCTTTTGATATTTTCTTTATTTTCCTTTGTTTTCTGTCTCGTAGGGCTCTTATTCTCTTGTTTTCTTCATTTGACCAGCCTATTTGGCTTGGGTCTTAGTTTTTTGTTTTTGTTAATGTAATGGTTTATGCATATGTTATAAAAAATATATATTATTTATCTAAAATTAATATATTGATGAACAAACGCATAAAGGCATTGAATGCTTTCACATTTAAAGTTATAAATCTATCATAAATCACTCTTGCAAATTTGAATGATTGAATCGAAAATTTGAAAATGTAATTACAAGAGCTTTCAATTCAATCAATTGCATAAATCATAAATGTTGAAATGCAACTCGTATGAGTTTAGCATCTATAAAGATTAATTCATGCCATCCACATGCAATTTCCCAATTTCATAAAATGCAATTGAGTACTTCAATTTCTTTCTTTTCAATTCTCCAAGTAACATTCACTTCATATCTTTCTCTATTTGTTTATCTATTTTTTGGCAACAAATGGAGAAACCATCTTTGTCTATATTTGAACATGCACTCTTATTTGATTGATGAAGAATAGATCTATAAAATATATAATCATTGATTTGTTCATGTTGATTTATCTAATATATTTTATGTATGTATATATATTTATATATATATATATCATTAAAGGAGTATGAAAGACAAGATTGACAGATTGTGTTCGAATGTTGTTGATTTTGAAATGATTTAGTACTATATCATTTATAAGAATATTATAATAGTGTTATGTTATAATATTCCTAAAACAATTGCAACAAATATTAAAATACATGTTAAGTTAGGTTTGTTAGCCTACCAATTGTTCATTAATAGACATAATTGAGTAGCCCCCTTAAATGAAACATTCAATATCTAATATCTTACAATCCAAATGGTGGATTTGTCTAAAATTTTTTCCACATCTTTTCCAACTAATTTACTACAAGATCCTACGGTTACATATGCCCCAAAGTATTTTTCTTCTAAAACTTGATATTTGCATTACTATTGGCAGTTTTGAAGTATTTTTAGTGAAAAGAACTTTAGGGGTTAAACATCTATACCGTGAGAGTTTGAAAAAAGAACAATTTGCTTTATTAGGTTTAGGATTTAAGATGAGCCGTCCGCCCTGTTCGCCTGATCCGGCGTCCGCCCCGTCCGCCCCGTCTGCCCCGATACCTGTCCGCCGCGATATCCGTCCGCCCTGTTCGCCCGATCCGAAGTCCGCCCTGTCCGCCCCGTCCGCCCCGTCCGCCCCGTCCACCGTCTGCCCGGTCAGACCCGATATCCGTGTGCCCTGTCCGTCCGATTGAGCGTCTGTCCTGTTCGCTTCGATACCCGTCTGCTCGGTTACGGCCGTCCGATTGACACGTGGACTGATGTGGTCCGCATAATCTGGACGTCCTCCTCGGGGCATCTGCATATATATATGGGGAGGCGGACGGCTCATTCCGAACAATCGTTTTCTTTTGGAGTGGGCAAACTAGTGCATTGGAAGCTCTACGCGCCCCACCGCTTTGAGTGAACGATTGTTGTGACATTGTTGCAAATTTTCACAAAGTTCACGCTTGTAAAATTTTAATTAATTAAATCAAAATTTTGGTTCTTAAGCTTTCTAATTGTTTCATTCTCTTTGCTTCGGCTTCATCATGCCAAAAGATAGAACACCCAAAAAAAGCAGTCGAAAGGGAAGACTCCAATTGTTCGATTGGGATGCTTGGGCCGATCCATTGTGCATGGGTGAACCGGGATGGGAAGAAGAACCAACAAGAGTGTGGGATTGCTCAATATGCAAGAAGTATGTGAAAATGACTCACATTCAAAAATTTTGGCGACGTGAACGTGTAGAGCACCAAGCGTCACGTTGGGAAGGACAAATGTCTACGTGCCAAAGTGAGCACTTCAAACAATGATACACACAAGTGCATCGAGTTTTTGACATTAAAAGCGCCAAACCAAATATAATGAATTATAATGTTATGGCAATGGTTTGGGCAGAGATTGTACTCCATAAGGACGTGGACTGGCGTACCGCTACAGGTCGCAATGTGGAGAACTATACGCGCACAGATGTCGTTATAGATACACAGTGGAGGGATGCAAGCGATTGCATGCCAGAGTGGTCTAATCGAGGTTATCTACAACAACCTTCAGTTGTTCTACGAGATGCTGAAGATGCGTGAACAGATGACGATGATGACGATGATATGCAAGCGTCTGTCACATTTGGAGTTAGGCACGAGCGGGTAGAAGAACGAGAATGAATTGAATTTGAACAACAAATGCAAGAGGCAACACGCAGAAGCCTTCAAGATCGTGGATGGCAAGATAGGCATGGTGGGTCCTGCGGACATGAACATGGAATGCGAGAATCTGAACAAGGAAGAGGTGGTTCATACTCTGGTTACGATCCTCAAAATAGATATGAAGGTGGAAGAGGGAGCTATGGATCTACGCATTATGGTGGTTCAAGTGCAGTTGGTTCTCGTTATAGCACTTCTTCTAAAATTGGCTCTCTAGGTGGAACAGGTAGTTATAGCAACACGTACTATGGTAGGTCTACTGAATCTGGTTCATATTATACGACGCCCACTCAAGTGGGCTCTGAAGGTAGTGGAGGAAGCCATGTAACCCTGTAGTATAGTTGCTCTCTTCACGGAAGCGCCCAATACTATTCGTAATCAACTAGAAGTGATTCATATGGGCATCATAGGGCCTCTTATTACGGGGCTTCAAATGAAAGAGGATTAGAGCCTACTACTCCGGTTCCTCCTCCTACTTTTGGAGGTTCAAATTATGGACAAGGAGGTGTACTGAGTGGATATCACGGAAACTACGGAGGTAGTCTGTTCATTGGAGTACAAAGAAGAGGCAGCGGTCAATAATTTGAGTCCGATTCAGATTCTGAATAAAAAAACATGCAAGTATATAGTGAGCATGTATTTGCTCAATTTTCTCATTTTTATTCTCACAACAAGTATAGAGCACTAGATTGGTAGAAGTAGTACAAAATTTTAAATGAGTAGAACAATTTTGAGCAACAATTTTGTTCACTTTTTCAAAAACTGTTGTGTAATAGTGTACACCAAGTATGTATGTAGGCAAGCATATTGTTGAAGACATCATTGTATCATTCCGCAACGAATTAAAAATCTAGCTAATGATATTTCTAAAAGATTATCTCCCATAAAAAACACAGATTTTCCGCGTACTAAATCTAAATAATCTTTCAAATTTTCCCATATTTGTTCTTCCCTCTTTTCTAAACCTTCGGCACCGCACTTGTAATGCGATGGTCATCGGTTCAACTCCGATAGCGGGCTTTTTTTTATAATGAATATGTTACTAAAAATAGATCTTAAAATAAAAAATTTAAACACTTTTAAAAGCGCCTGTTTTTGGTCCAAAGATGCAATTATTACAGATAGCTGGTTATATTTTTCAGGTCTTGGATGGATATCTTGGATTACAGCAGGATTAACGGCATTTTATATGTTTCGTATTTATTTTTTAACTTTCGAGGGATATTTTAGAGCTAATTCAAATAAAGTGTCTTTTATTTCTGTATCAATATGGGGAGATTTACAATCAAATAATCAAAAATTGGAATTTATTTCAAAAGAATTAAACAATAAATTTTATAACTCTTTTGAAATAGATGAACATAATAATGAAAAAGGTTTTTTAATAGCATCACCCCCAGTAGCTATTTCTCTAATCTGAAATGCTTCAAATCCACGTGAAGAGAAAAAACGAGGAAATATGTCTCTCCAAGATTGATCTTCATATTTAAATACATTTTGGTTCGAAAAAGGATCTTAGAGTGTTCAGGGTTGAATTAAGAAGATAGTATTGTAACGCCTTCTTTTTTTTCTCATCGAAGTTTTCTTTTTAAAACTTACTATTATTAATAAAAAAGGAAAATAGAGAATAAGCACACTTGGAGAGCGCAGTACAACGAAAAGTTGTATGCTGCGCACCCATGGGAATTGTAGATACAGCTGAATGTATTCGACAAATCGAAAAAAATGTTAATAATTTAGTTTCTAATAAAAAATTTAATTATGAACCTTATATTGATCAGCAAACAAGATTTGTTTCTCAAGCAGCTTGGTTTTCACGCTCTATCGATTGTCAAAATTTAACAGGAAAAAAAGCGGTTGTTTTTGGTGATGCGACTCATGCCGCTTCAATAACCAGGATTCTTGCTAGAGAAATGGGAATTCGTGTTAGTTGTACGGGTACTTATTGTAAACACGACGCGGAATGGTAAAGTAAGTAGAATTTTACGTAGAGAAAAAGGTGGTTATGAAATAACTATTGATAGTTTAGATGGTCGCCAAGTTGTTATTTTATAATAGCGTTGATGTATAAGGCTATAAGCAACTTTGATAAATAATAAAAATATGAAGAAGAAATGTAATTTTGTAAGAGCCATATTATGTCTATTTTTGAATTTAGCATTCAAGGTTAAATATGTACTAGCATGGTGTGTATTTTGAAATTATTGTTGTGTGTTTATTACATTTAGAAACTCGTAAATGATATAAATGTATTTCTAATTAATTTATGAAAGATTGAATTATTTGAATATTTGAAATTTTTTTATTTTTCATTCAACGATTGCTAAAAACTAAAATGATTTCTTATTCGTATGAAGAAATGCCCAAATTAGACAATTAGTGGTTCTTCTTTAGATTCTATTTTCAAATATGAAAAATAAATTGGATCGGGCGGACGCTTGATTTGCCCGCCCGTGCTCGTCCAATCGGGCGAACGGGGCTCGAGGGTTTCGGGGAGGCGGACGGCCGACGCATCCGCCACCCGCGGCCCGTCCGATCGGGCGGACGGTTTGGGGCCGTCCGCGCCTTATAAGATGGGCGGACGGGCTGTCCGCATTGTCACTTTTGCTTTGCCCCTTGTGAATGCAAGGTGGAGCGGAGAGCTTGGTGGTTCATCCTCCATTGGCTCCTTTCCGAGGCAAGGCAAGAGTGGTTTATTAGGGCCCCCTTGTTGCCAATTTTTTGGACACTTGCGCGTGAATTCAATTTCAAATTAAAAAATTTGATCTATATCAATTTCATTTGTCACGATGCCCAACGGGAAGAAGAAGGTTGCGAAGCTAAAACATGGAGAGGGACCATCGAACTTGGAGGTAGCTCGCCAAAGTCCTTCGGAAGAATGCAAGAAATTCATGATCGAGCGCATTGTTCAATTTTATGAATCGGAAACAACATTGTCTTTAGACAATAAGTACATCAGATATCAAGAGGAGTGCGTGTCTAAATTCAAGGTAGACATGACACAGATGTTGTTGGATGCATTGAATGTGGCGAAGTGGCATGACGAAATTTATATTAGATTGGTAATACAGAAATAGTAGTTGAATAGGTTATATAGGCATTAAAAATTAGTTTAAAAATATAGAGTTGGAATGAAAAAAATTACATGTGCAATTAGCCAAATGTGCACAATGTATGATATTCTACATTAAATTGAATACATTTTGCCCATATTGATTATGTTTGTATTTGTGTTGATCTTGATTTTTTAAATAGTATATATATATATATATATATTTGAAGTCACAAATTTTTTTAGTTTGCCTTTTGAAAATGAATTGTAATTTTTTCTTAGTTTCAAGACTATCATGGACTCGTGGTCAAACTTTATAATCTTTCAACTTATAAGAGACATTGTTTTAATAACAAATCGCGAACCATTGCACTTCATTTAACATTTAATTGTTTAAAGATTAAGGGAGTGACCGCGGGGCAGTTTGGGTAGGGCGGTCGGGGGAAATAGGGCCGTCTAGGCGGACGGGGCAGACGGGCGGGGTGGACGGGGCAGTCCCGACGGACGTTGTGTCCGCGGGGACCACGAATGTTAGCGGACGTCGTGTCAACCCTGTTTTGTATGAAGAATGGCTTGAATGGGTTTGAATTTGAGTTGTTAGTGAAAGTGGGAAACAATCAAGCGATGTTTGGATTGGCAAAGGTGCGATTTTGTTGGCTAGATTGACGGTGGTGAATAGGTCAGTGGTAGAAGGATGTAGAGTTGCTACTAATTGAAGTAGTATGATGGAATGTATCCAGTTTGTTTTAGGGTTTCATAATTGAAGAAATTGAGCAATTCAGAGCTTTGTTGTAGCATCATTGGGGTTTAGGCCATGCATGTCATGTGGGATTTAACTTAGAGAAAGTAGTAAAGAAGCTGAATTTTGACATCAAGAGTGTTAGATTCAAAATTGTACAGAATCAAATGTGGGATTTCAAAGTCCTCTCAAACTACATCTTCTGAATTCAACAAGAAAAGAATTTTGTGTATATGTTGTAGTGGTTTTTGTTCAAAGTCGAGTGGCTGTAGAGGAGAAAAAAAGGGTCTATTTCATTTAATGAAGAAATTGGCAAGAGAGAAGGCCAAATATGTCATCAATTTAAAGCTTCAAGGCTATTAGGATAAGTTGACCATGTACTCTTATGTCTCGAAGCAAGCAATTTTGTGGGAGTACAGAAATTCAAACCGGGTAGGATTAGTTTAGAATAGGGTTAGATAGACTTACAATTTTTTATTTTTTTGGTAATCCATAGGGATTCTTGCTCCCGTAAGACTATTCTAGAAATAGTCAATTTTCGGATTGCTAGAATTATTACTAGCATTAAGGAAACGGATCTAATATGGATTTGAAATTAGAAAAAGTTTCGGATTCCAAGAACCTACATTTTAGGGTTCTGGTCTAAAGAACTAGGGTACTATTATGGGAATGGTCTTCTACCTGTTCTCCACTGGGAACTTTCAATTGTGCAATGGATACTTAAACCCACTGCCACTTCACTTTTCTCTCTTTTTGGGTGTTGAATCTCGTGGACGTATAGTTGAGAAAGAGTGGTGAGTTAGTGATTGTGATAAAGAGAGAATGGAAAGGTCGGTGCCATTTGCACCGTATTAGATTGTCGAGTGTTAGTAATTTATGGTGGTAGTTGGTGATCCATCTACACGAAAGTTCGTAGTGGTAGCTTGGATGGTTTGTAAAGTCATTCCTTCCAATCTAGTCCACTGAGCACAGCTAGAAGAAGACCTCATATATATTGGGTGCGTCGGATTGTTAGATAGATTATGGAGTATGAACAACAAAGAGATGATCTAGAAACTCATTTACAAAGTTTTAAACTAGTATGAGTTGATGGTGAAGGATCGACCCATAGCATGGACGGAAGAGATCTGGATGGATGTGTATTCATTCAAAAAGAGCACACTCAGATTAGTTAGAAGGTCAAATAAATACGTGACTAGAAAATTCTGGAGTTTGGTTCACGCCAAGGAGGGTTTTGCTATTAGTGACTACAAGAATGAGAGGCATAGAAGGGTATTAGAATTTCTAATTCCAATTTTCTATCCATAAAGGCCTACTCAAGTTATGGTCACAATAGCTAACACCATTTTTGGAGCCTTAGAGGACTGGATTGTGTACTAGGGGAGAGTAATTCAGGGTGTAGTCGCCAAACTAGTTAATCACATGGCTAGGGCAAGGCATAGTCTTGTCACCCCATACCTCTTCCACCTCTATCATTACAAGGAGATTTTGAATGGGCAAGAAATGATCCAATACAACACCGAAGTCAAGATCCTAAAGTACAGACTAACGGATGAATTTGAGAAGAAAGAGAAGGAATCCAAAGAAGGAGGACAATCAAAAGAAGAAGAGTTGGTTGACCAGAAGCGACGAAAGTCCATGGATCTAGCTGCACAAGGGAAAGTGCCAATTCCGAATAGAGAAGAGCCCTGCCAACTTTTGGATTAGTTAGAAGAGCTTGACTTTTTCGATTCCGAATTCCAATGGATGCAACAAACCAAGCAGATGTATGCCGATGTGGCAAACGTCATACTTACCATTGCGGGAGAATTCAAAGTGGAACTAGACCAAATTTTGGACAAAATCTGGAAGTGACCGAATCCGGAGGAGTTAGAATGGAAGGCGGAGCAGATCCGGAAACTAGAAGAAGAAATAATTGACCTCAAATCCCAATTGGATTGGACGGAGCAAGAGCTCAACATAACAAAGAAAGGAAGACGAATGCCCTTCAACTTGTCCATGGCCTGAAGGAATGAGTCGAGATGTTAGAATACATGGCAATCAGATCCAATCTATACAATGAATGGATGAAAAAGTAAGGCCACCAAATCGGATCCAAGATGGTGCAAATGCTGGTTGACCAGGGTTGACAAATCTCTACGTCTGCCCGAAAAAGGCGTCCATAATCCAGACATCCGGACGCACGGACGCCAACGGACGTAGTGTCCCTCCCGTCGTCGGAAGGCGGACGGGCGGGCGGGCGGATGAGGGCAGATGGGGGCAGGGCAGACAGACGGGGTGGATAGGGCGGGGCGGACAAGGACGGGGTGGGACGGGTGGGGCAGACAGGGCGGGGCGGACGGGGTGGACGGCGTCTGCAAATGTCAGCGGACACTGCGGACACAACGTCCGCGTCCAGACGTCCCGGACGTCCGACCCTCCTGTCAACCCTGTGGTTGACTATGAAATTTGGATGGGAGTTATCTTGAAGGACATGCGCAAGTTGTTGGAACACTTGGATCTGGATAGGGCTCTAAACTTGGCAGAATTTCCAGAAGTCTCCAGAGATATAGCTTAGGGTACTTCGACTAAACAAACTACAACTCGTCAAACTCCGATCTGGCCCCCTACTAGTGTTCTAATTCAGCCACAATTAGAAAGATTGAAGGCTCTTTTGACTCCAACTACAAGGACGGAAGTGGATCAAGTGCAGACTCCAATAGGACAGGTGGTACCAGAATCAAAGAAGGAAACAAGAGAAGAACCCATTCCAGTACAGCAAGAACTTCCCGTCCCAACTCTTCCACCATCTAGACAGGTTATAGTCGGAAAGACCAAGAAAGCAAGATCGAAGGTTTAAGGAAACCTCAATGATCGGATGGGTGTCTTAGAGAATTCGGCTCGGTTTCATCCGAAAGACTTCGTACACATGGGGCAAGAGTCACCTAAGCGAAATCATAAGGAGATGAAACTAAGTGACTCGGAGCAGGCGAAGAAGCTAAAGATTATGGAGATTGAGGAATCGAAAGAGGATGTATTGAAGTTTGGATTCGAGAAAAAGATGGATGATGAAGACTCACCTCCGGAAATTCAACAAAAACCTCAGACCCGATCAACAACGAAGAATATATCGGTAAAGACTCCATGTAGTGAAAGCGGGAGTAGTATGAAGAAGGCATAGCAAGGGAGGTAGATAGCAAGCAATTAGTTAGGATTTTTATTTTTAGATTCTGAAATGGCTTTCCCAAGCATGGACCTGGATTTTGGATTTCTAGGGATAGTTGGTTGTGAACTTTCCAGATATCTTGGGGTGTTCATTGAATAGTTACCTTGATTTCCAAGGAGACTTTTTGGCTTTTTAGCTGTTGATTTTGATTTTGGTTTTTAAAGGAGAGCAAGTTTATTGCCTTTATATTCCTTCCTAGCAATTATTCCATTGTATTTCATTCCTTTCTATAATCTGAGCCACTTGGTGGACATTTTGACTCTGACATCTGTGTATAGATCGTATTTGTTTGTTTGTTGAAGGGTTGAAATGTGAGAAGGACGAGTGAGGAGGAATCTAGATTTGGGGTAATTAGGTTAGATTGAGAGAGTACTATTGTAATAGTGTTGGATTTGTGACTGAGGAACTGCACGTGGTGTCTTTGAACTATTGGAATGGTAATCCAGTTCAGCTAAAGAGTGGTATGAGTGTAGGTTCAGAATCATGTGTGATTTCGTGCAGAGATTAGCAACTATAAGCAAAAACTCCCACTCACCGGAAGGTCTACCAACCTTAAAATCCGTCAAACATCTAGAAAGACTATCTCTTTAGTTGGTTTCGGGTTGCTTGTGATCTGTTGTTGTAGTGGAGGGGAGTGTGCAAAATCTTGAGTGATCTACTTGCAAGATAGGCCATCCAAAAAGTTGTGAGGATCCAAATCTTCCTTCTTTGCTGCAATACCTTGATTACTTGGGTATTTGTTTGTTTTAGTCAGTTTAGTAAGTGTGAGAGAATTTAAGTGGTGAAGTCCCTACCTCTCGAAAGATCAACAGCAGACCCTTTGATCGTAAAATAGAGGAATTGAAACTAGTATATTGAAGAGTTGTAATTAGAAACTGGGTGAATCCGGATCCGGATTGGAATCTGGATAGTAGCTAAATTTGAAAGTGAGAGGAAGAGAGTAACCGGAAGAAGAGAGAAAGAGACAATCCAAGTATTGAAGTTTGGAAGAACATCTGGAATTCCTTGGGACAATAATCCATGTCATCTTACCATAATTTTGTATGTAAGGATACTTATGCCTAGATTACGAATACAACACAGCCTACATTGATTGTCTTTTGCTAGTTGGATTTGCAATTTCAGTTGCACCATTCATTATTCAACTTGATCCTACACCATGGTTGTCATAGTGGACGGACGTCTGGTTCGCTCGTCCATTAGAGGTCCCACTTGTCCGATACAGTCAACACATAGTTGACTTTCTAATAACGGAAAAATAGGCCACGTGGATGCCATGTGGATTAAGGAACGGACGGACGGATGGATGAGATCGTCAGGGCGTGGACGAGATCGTCCGCACCCTGGATTTTGCATTCCGAGGTGACATGTCATTCCACAAAATTGCACAAGTTACAAAATTAAAGCCGTCCGGACCGTCTGTCCCGTCCAATGACCCTAACTCGCCCATTATGACAACCATGTCCTACACTACCTATCCACCATATTGAATAGGTATAAGGGAATAGTGGACTTGTAAAAATCTTCACTACATCGAACAAATGTTCTTAACAACCCTCTAGAGGGCTAAAATTTCTTGTAATGAAATCTTGAGTTTGAATTTTTTAAAAGAAATAGAATCTACTCTAATTCTATTAGGGAAGTATCGAAAATACATTTTTTTTGAAATTTTTTTTTTGATAGCAGGTTGTTCCATTTGCTGCAAGGAACAATTGTAAGGGAACATGCCTAAAATAGGCTTTTTGAGCCCCCAAATTTCTTCTAATGCTTGCATTTTTCATAAATAAGTAAGGCAAGCCTTTTTTGAACACTTAAATAGTTTTAGATATAAGTAGGGTGGGGTTCTTCAAAGGGTAAATTTTCACATGTCTAGTAATAAACAATAGAAGGTTTTCAGCTTTTCATAATCTTTTTCTACACCATAGAATTATTGTGAATTTTTTAGCAAAACATTAGAAGATTTTTGGGGCCTGTGGATGTCTGCGAGTTATCACAGCCTGTGAATGTAGGAAACAGGTTCAGCACAACGGTCTGACGTGGCCGAGACCCTGCCACATCATTGACCGAATTTTTTTTAAAATTTTTTTGCATTTGGAGACTAAATTTTTTTTTTTTCATTTTTTTTTCATTTTTTCATTTTTTCATTTTTTTCATTTTTTTTTCATTTTTATGGAAAAAAAATTTCTGACAGTGGGCCATTCCCCTCGCTGCGAGGAACAACTATAGGGGAACAGGCTTGAAACAGGCTTTTGGACCCCCCAAAACTCTTCTAATGATGGGCTTTCTTCCATTATGATGATAAGGAACTTTCTTTTTTCCAACCAAAGGGTGATAGCAATATTGAAAGTCTTATTAGCCACTTACAATGTGCTAGAGCTATGTCAAGAATTGCACCATAATTAATTGCTATTCCTTTCTTCTACATGAAAAAGTAGTAGTCTACAAGGCTAGAATGGGGCGTTGATTGTAAATGGATTGTTTTTCATTCTCTTTAACTCTTAAAGTACCTTGACTATGTTTTCACTAAAAACTCTCCAAAATTGCCATTTCTTGTATAAGTTTCAAATTTTAGAAAAAAAATCTAGACATATATAACAATAGGATGTTGTATTATATTGTTTTGAAAAAATATGGAGAAATTCTCAAAAATTTTCATTGTGTAGATTGCAAGATATTAGTGTTTGAATTGAATTGACAAAAATCTGTTTTTTGGGCCTTACGAAAAACCAAGTAGTTGCATTTTACAAGGTAACATCTATATAGAAAAGTGTCCAAAGTGATGTTGTTTTTTGGAATTCATTTTTCAAGGCAAGTTGTCTATATGCTTGAAAATTCAAATCATTTAGATTTGTACAACACAATAGGAAAAAAATAGTAAATCCAAAAAAATGGAAAATGATTCAAAATATTGAATTGTTAAGAATTTGTTATAGAATTGAAAAATGCCAATTCCAATGGTTGTATTGTTGTAATAAGCAATCTACATGCTATGATTATTTTTTTTTCCAAATATTGAAATTGAATTAAACAAAGGTCTTCAAAGTATATTTTAGATTAGAGATTCCTTAATTACCCACAAACTAAAATTTCTCATAACTTTCATCTCATTAATCAAAATGGAATGAATCAAAGCTTTTCAAGGCATATATAAATCTTAAGAAACAATTTCAAATTTTTTATTTATGAAAAAGGTGATTTTTTTCTAATTTGCCTAAGTTGCTTAAGTTGAAAAACAAACTACATATCATATAATAACTATTTAACCATGTAGTCATTTGTTATGAAAATTTTGGGCCTTGAAAAAAACCTTGTCTGTATGTTGTGTGAAAATTTCAAAGTAAAAAGATAAAAACTCCATTTGTAGTGAGCTGTCCAAAATTGCTATGTTGCCAAAAACATAGCTTGGTTTTTAGTTTAGGAGTTAAGGAGCTAATTGAGGTCCTTCAGTTTGAAGAGCTTGAAAGGAATTTTGGAGGTTTCTAATTTCAAATAATGTAAAAGGACCTATTGCTCCTTTCCTCTACAATGTTGTCTAGCCTACTTGTTGAACTTTACAACCAAGTGTTGCTCAAACATTCTTCCTCTACTACACGCACTTCAGAATCTATGTCCCCTTGTAATATAGACACAATGCAGGCCATGTTGGGCTGCCTTTCTACTACATTGGAAATGCATAAAAGACACATGTTGATCACTTGTTGCATGTCTCGCACTTCTTCATTTATATGCAGAGTTAGATCCACTAGGTCTAATACCCTATCATCCTTGTACAATTGCCATACCTACATCATGGATGAAATCATGCACCTTCTTAATAATTTAAGAAAAATCAAAGTCTTCTAGCTATATTTTTGTACTATTATTAGTGATGTAATGGATTAGGTAATTTGAAAGTAAAGCCTCGTTATGAGAAATATTGTGCCAAACCACAAGAATGGCAACAAATCAAAGATGTTATTTCTCATTTTGAAGTTCTACTTTCACATTACCACACAAATTCTCTTTGTTAGATGGTTGGATCTTGCCATCTTGGTCAACCATGCTCAAGCTATGATTTAGAAAGAAGTGCATCATAATGCTAAAGCAATCCTACATTTTGAAAAAGAATATGCCTTTCTTCATTTAGTGTGAGACTCATACTACTATTCATAGGAGACTAATATTTAGTTCCCACTATTAAAATTCCTAATGAGTTCCACTTCTCCGTGTATTTCCAATGTATTATACACCAAGAAATGTGGGACTCACTGGGAATTTTGACACCAAGAACTAAATATGAGCTTCCGCACAATTTGACCTAAAATGGGCCCCATTGATATTATGGAACGAGATTGCAATGGTGGTAAGAGGAAGATTGAAGTACCCATTGGAAAAGGTAAACTTGCTCTGATGACACAGACCCATCAATGTTGTGGCGCCCACTTATAATCTCCAAACATAGTACCCCAAAACTGTACACATCTACTTTGTCACTCAGGTGACCAAGTAAAGCATACTCTGGTGCCAAGTATCCTCTGCAACCGTCATTGTTCACATTTAGAGTGACAATGTTAGTGATCAAAGCATCGGCAATGGATTGGAACTCAAATCGTCACTTTCATTAAAATGGCGGTATTCCAATAACTAAGTTCAAAACAAGTGTTCTCGAAACATAAATCCACATCTATCGTAAATTTTAGACCTTTATGGACAAATTAGTATGCCACCATTTTTGGCGACTGAATCGTGACCCTTAAAACTAAATTGATGTTTCAATTGATCGATGACAGAGGAATTGAAGCCACTGCCAATGCCTCCATTGCATTGCAGGGGTGGGAAAAGATTGGACTTACTTGGTTACAGCAATATGCAGAGTCATAATGTGACTTTGTTCATCGGGAAACAATAGAGCCAAGCCGAAATCCGAAATCTTGGGCTCCAGATTCGAGTCTAATAAGATATTTGCGGCCTTGATGTCCCGGTGGATGACTCTGGGATGAGCCAATGCATGCAAATAATGCAAACCACGAGCAATGCCCAAGCAAATCTTGAGCCGCACAGACCAGCTCGAGAGCTGACCGCTCATCTCCTGCTTTTTGGATCCTACGGAGAACAGGGGAAACCATTAAAAACTGAAAGTACAAGAGTGGTGATTATAGAGATATATGCCTAAATGACAGGAGCAGAAGAAGAAGCCATCATGTGAGCTAGGCGTCAATGCACAGAGCTCTGTTGAACAAACATACCGAGAAGAATTTGATCAACATCGAAATTATCCACGTACTCGTACACCAACAGCTTTTGAGATTCACGAAGACAGCATCCTTTGAGATTCACCAGATTTCTGTGCTTCATGCCCGTGATCAGAACCACTTCATTCATGAAGTCATCGTGGCCTTGGGCTGTTTTGACGAACAGCTGCTTCAAGGCCACCACATGTCCACTTGGCAGCACACCCTGCAGATTGAATTTTACTCCAAAGTCAGCACTCCAAATTCGGATACATGTGAGTTGTAAATGACTATAACAATTAGGAATGGTGCTTTCCGTCCATGTGGACGGTTGATATTCGAATAAAGAATGTACTGGCGCACCTTGTATACTGCTCCATAGGCGCCCTCCCCCAACTTCATGTCTGGGTGAAAGTCTCGTGTGGCCCCCCGCAGCTCATTGTAGGAGAAAATAGTGGGCTTCACGTCAAACTCCTCAAATTCTGAATCGCGGTCGAGGGAATTCATGTTACCAAATAAAGAGATCGTCCGAATCATGCGAAGTCCTATGAAAAAATGCAACTAACCAGATGCGTGCATACGGCACTGTATGCATGCCCAAGGACACAAATGATTTAATTTCAGAGGTACTCACTTTGTTCGAATTGAAGTTGCAGATACCGTTTGTATCTTCGGTTCTTGATAAGTATAGCACCCACAACAATCAGCAATATCAAGACCACCGCAGCAACACTGGTAGTGGCTGAAATGATGATAATCTTGCGGTTGTCTGATTTTGCTGCAAACGAAAGAAGGCAATAAGTTTTCTGTCGATGAACAATTACAAAATAAACTACGATGGAAAGACCTTGACAGAATAATTATGTATTGCACTTGCAAATCCGAATTGGTGATGTCAATCGTCAATCTGCGTGATACTCCAGTAATGGTACTTACCTGATGTTACAAAGCAGACTTGTGAACAGTAGCATCTGTGGGTATCATCGTTGGAGTCAACGTGATCACAATATGGATTCCCCTGTAGTCTGCAGAATATCAGTGAAACAGTGACCATTATCAAACAAAGGAGCCTGACAAAACGAACATGACAGCTTTTTAGGTATTCTACTGCATTCAGATGATTCATTGCGACAGACGAATGGCCTCAGAATTGTACTTACAGGAAGACAGTAGTCGAGTTAGCAATGATGTAAGGGTTCGAATTTACATGCAGGATACTATTGTTTATTAAACTCAAAGTCCCCAACTTCTCAGATGCGTTGCCAGCTGAGTTTTTATCTTGAAGTAACCCCAGTTGAAACATCTTCAAAATGTCAAGAGTTCCTGTAAGACTGTTGTTGTCGAGGTACCTGGCAAATACTTTTGAGGTCAGGCTTGCAAGCAGAGACTCAAGTGCCATCTCATTTCCTGTCCTCACTTGACAGCCCTCAGCCATCTAATGTCATGGAAATTAGAATCTATAGAACTAGTGCAGATTGATCTGTATCTCAGCTGTCCCAAGAATTGATGGCTGAGGTCCAATGAAAAAATAATTTGGGTAAGTTGGAACAGGGCGTGCAACTTACAGTTCCTTAATAGAGCCAAGGCTTGAGGCATTCCAGGATGGGAGAGGACCAGCAAGTTGACTGTGAGACAAGTCCACAAAAGCCTGACGTGTAGTACTTGCACTCAGATGAAGTATATCCACCAAGTTTGCGGTCCTGGTAAATCTGTTCCTGCTCAAACCCCTGTACCATATCCTCACATGCAGATCATGTAAATATGATGCGTATGAAAATGTTATTGAGACATACTAAGGTCCAAACCACTGACTCATTTTCTGAAGAAATTATTATAGGAAGATTGAGTATGGAATCAACCATCATTCTTAGCGTGCAGAGAGTGAGACTTACACATAATGTAGTGTGGAAAACCCTTTGAGATCTGGAAACGGCCCCTCAAACTGATTACCAGAGACCATTCTGCAAGATTACCCGTTAACCAACTTTAGTACAAAGTTTGATTTTGTCACGGTCACCGACAGCAGATATTTGCATCACTGTTCTTTAAATTGGACATCGAAAGTCAGAGATCTAGATCGGGTGGAGCTTACAAATGCGTCAGACGGTGCATGGTAGTGAGGTTTGGCAAAGTGCCATTGAAAGAGTTGTCAGATATGTCCCTGAATAGTAGAAACCAGCCGATTTGTCACCAACATTGAATGAAACGCAGATCGACAAAGCTCACATGATGCAAGAATAACTGGGCATTTCGTACAAGTGAACTTTGAAACAAGAAAAAACCTAGAGATCAGAGGTCCTTACAGTATTTTCAGTTCCGTTTTATTTGTAAATGCATCCACTTGGATTGGTCCATACAAAAGATTATCACCAATGCTGAGTCCTTGGAGGTAATCCATGGTCCGAAACTGTTCAAATGGATAGGTTCCTTCGAACTGATTGCCGCTCAAGTCTCTGTTGAATGGGCAGAATACATTGACTGTTAGTGGAATGCATAGCTATTTCGCAGTACAATCTCAATTTGATAAATTCACCGCCTAGTAAAGCTGTCTCTTCTTTAGAGTGTTTTGTTTGCTCAGCGACTAACTTAGTCTGAGGAGCCTGGATCAATTTAGTTGGATAATGCATTTCGATCTTGCGACAAGAACTTCGGCTTAAACTGTTTTATTAGGCTTCAAGGATGACGCGTATCACTCACATTTGCAGAAGATTCCAGAACTTCGGCAGATTTGGAATCGTGCCGTTGAAAGCATTGTCGTGGACATCCCTAAGTCAAATGCAGGCACAATTCGATTCATCAGTATATTCAGTACAGCTGATGGTGTATTGAGGGAATTAATTCCATCAGTGTTAATATCCGGGGATCGACAAGTCTTCATAAGAATGATCGAAATTTCAGGGTGTGCTAGATGTGGAACTTTCAAAGATACTTGCACATTCTCTTACAAATACTGATGTTGACAGTAATCTGGGGATAGTATTTAGTATTACTTACAAAACATTTAACCACGTCTCTTGGAGTTCTTGAGGGAGAGGACCAGTGAGGTTTGGATTTCCTGTCAACTCCCTGCACATATTAGTGGCCATAAGTGCACAGATCAGCAATTCGAAGATAACTGCAATTATAGGAGAAACTAAACCCTAATAAGACGAAAAGGTCTGAGAAGGTTCATGTTTGGTGACGTCAATTTCGTTGTATTGGCGGATAATCACGACAGTGCCTCTTTCAGGGTGGCATCTTGAAACGTAATTCCATAGCAGCATAGTTCAAACCTCAATTTCGTTAAATAAGCGGAATTCCACGACTTTGGCACTTTTCAGGGAGTGCTACCTGAAAAGCAAATCTATACCGTTCCTAATTTTGGAGTTTTTTTTCGATGAAAATCACAATTTTTGGCTTCGGTCCAGAATCGCGCCAATGGTCAAACTTACAATCAATTTTCATCCTAGAAATATCTCTCATAATTTTCACTTGAAACTATGATATTGGTCGTTGCAAGAACCAAAGATGTTTGAGACCAGGGCCCTTTCAAAAATCCTGCCCCAGGTTAGGGTGAAAATTGAGGGTAAGTACATCCCTCCCCTTCCCTCCACCCAACCACACCCCACCTCACCTCACCTCCAAGTGTTTAGCTTGACATATCAAACCCAAAATCTGAAATTAAGTTTGCTGAACTTGGAAAGGAAAACCTAAATTATGTGGTAGATAAGAGAACTTACAAGGTAAAGAGATGCGAGAAGTTTCCAATGGCCGATGGCAAAACGCCCACAATCAATGAATTAGATAAATACCTATCCATTGACATTCCACTATAAACACAATATCACTGTTAGTCATTTGGAGTACCTTGACAACTATTTGGAGTGTTTTTTGAGAATAGACTGAGTGAAGAATTTGCAAAGAAAGTCCAACTCAACAACACCAGGCCACTAAGCTAGTTGAGGATGTTCAATGTCATGAAGATTCTCTACATCATTACTGGTACTAATGTCAATTTTGTTGAAGTGGCGCAATTCCAATTCCAAAACTTGCATCAATGAAAATTTGGGGTCTCCAGAGGAGTATTTGACTTTCAGCAACAGTGCAAAAGCAGTAAAAAAGTATAATTTTTTTATTGGCTTTGTCCTTTGGACAGAGATTATGGCAACGACTCCACATTGACTCTACACAAATCTAAGTTTCCAAATTTGATCTATAACCCCATTCACATTCAACTATTGCGAGTTTCTTTTTGGTTTCTTTTTCTTTTTTCGCCAAAAACAGCCACCTAGGGTAGACCTTGGTTGATCAAAGGAGCCCCCCGCTTGGATGGACCCCTAGCTAATCGAGGGATCCCCCCACCTGGGCAGACTTCTAGCTGATCAAGGGAGCCCCTAACTGGGCAAACCCTTGGTAGGAAGCCCCCACCTAGTTAGAAGCCCCGTTTGGGAGGACTTTTTAAATTTTTTAAGTTTTATTTTATTATTATTATTGTTATTATTATTATTTTAATAATTGTTCTTAATTGTTTTTTTACTTTAGATTCTTAGATTTTAAGTTTTTAAATTTTTAAATATTTAAATTCTAAGCTTCATTTTTTTTTTTTTTTTAAATCCTAATTTCTTAATTTTTTACTTTCTTACATTACAAATTTTTGCTTACTGAGTCATCAAATTAGATTAGATTTAGGTGGATTAGACCTAAGTTTAGACTTACGTAGATTTAAATATTCAACTTGGAATTCTTGTCATTAAATTCAATAAAGGTTCTTTTTTTAGAATCTAATGGAAATGCTAAGTTATCAAGTTAGGTGAGATTTTTGTATGATTTAGATGGTAGTGATGGTGATAGCAGTTTGGTGTGGTAAAGAAGACTATTATATTTATGCCTCAAGTTTCAGTGTCTACAAACTTCAACATTTTCTTCTCTTTTCTTGTACAACTTTTCAACTTTCGTTAAGTCGTTTGTAAATTTACTTATTTTTGCATTTGCAATGACTAGTAGTAAGATGGTATTGTCAACTGTCGAGATAGATGAAAATATTCGAGATGTAGTGTTTGAAGGACAAATTTTGAGTAGCTACGATACTTATGATTATATTCATGCAAATTAGTCTAAAGACTGTGGCTATGCATATTTGCATTGTGATGTCATAGATAAAAAAATGTTTAACAACAATTATTTTATCTGTCTATACACTACTAATTAAGTACCATCAAACTAAATTTCAATGAAGAAATTATGTGAGAGTAGAGAATTTTGCAATCAAATCTAAAAATGGTGGTGGAATCCAAAAAAGAGACATGCCTTGTATTATTTATGTCCAATCTAATACGCGTATTGTGGTTCTTCCTTCTTTTGTACCAAGATTCTTTCCTATTTTTTATACGGAGGATTCTATCAAAGATTTTGAAAAACGTTGTTACGAAAACTTTTCAATGGTGACATTTGTTGTTACTGTAATAGCAATTAAAGGTCACTATCAAGATATGTTTCAAATAGTTGTTGCCGATGGACTCATTCATGATGATCATGATATAGTTGGTTTTACACATGCATTTCAAAGGAAGTATTTGAAGATTCAGAAAAGTTACAACGCAAGAAAATGTGTGCTTGTTATATTCAAGCACTTAAGTGTAACATCAAAGTATGATCGTTTTTTGAAAATTGAAGCCTATACAATTGTTACTCTCATGGTTAATGAAGAAAAATGTGTGCGATTGACTAACATTTATTACCAAATAATAGACTTTGGCACCGCATCCAAAAATCTTAAAGAAGTATAAGATGTATTGTGAATGTTTTATATTTACTTTTTTGTTTTTTGTTTTTTCAGTTTTTATTTTAAATTTTTACTTTTAAACATGTTGCAAATCATTGGTGAATTATCAATTTTGAATCCAATCATTCCACTTTTCAAACACATTTGTTCAACTTGTTAATTGACAAATATAATGGTTGTAGCTGCCAACAAATACTTCTGCAAAAACTGTCAACGTAATCAAGTGATTGAACAACAACTTTTTCTTCAAGGTAAAATCAATACACAAGATGCAGAAGACATTGAAGTATTCATTGAAAGACTATAGTTGTCATCTATTATTCACATGTCTGGTTAAGATTTTTTGAGAGAAACGAGAAAAGTACAAATTAGAATCTTATCGAAGATTCACATCACTGGAAAGTTTCAATTGCCACCAACTTCGCACCTTGTTAGTTTTGAAGACCACCACAAAAATGAACCATCTAATGAATTAATTTTAGCAGACAGTAGTTTAGATTTTGTTTCTTCTCAATGCACACCTATCTCTTTTTCTTTTGTTCCATCTTGTATAGAAAACATGATTCTAATTTCAAAATAGGATGTCATTTCATCTTTCATAGATTTTTTAGATAGCACTTTATCTCCATCACACTCTCGACAAAAAAATGTGAAGCAAAAATTGAGTGATGCAAAATAACTATATGTATATTGTATTTTATTTGCATTTGACTTTTATGAAACTAATGCTTCTTTCTTATTTTTACAGACTCATTTGTATATTTGTATATTTGTATTGTAGCGACTTTGTATAGGTTTGTACAATTCGTAGAAAATTTTGTATTTGACATTTGTTAATATGACAAAATTAGATGAGATATTGAAATGTCACAATCTTCAATACAATACACATTACAAATACAAATATATTTTGTTAATTTCAATGAAGAAATAAATGATGTACCAAATTATATGTGTATGTTGAAGATTAATTTGTTTAACACTATACAACAACAAACAATCAAATCTTTATTGCAATGTGATTTTACCTTATTTATAAATGAATCATAGAATAGTTGTAATTAATATTTAGATGTGATTAAAAAAATAAAATCCCATTATATTTTGTGCTTAATAATACTGCGTACAGAAGTTTGATTATACCATCTATAAAACAATTTCTCTTTATCATCTATGTAAATAGTTTCAATACTCACCACCTTAAATGAAATCATCTTTATCAATATCTCCACTATTTGGATTTTTTTGAATTTTTTTTGAATATTTTTTTATCCACTATCAATAAACTAATATTGGTGTTTATATAAGACAGAGATTCACGGTTACACCGTTCTTGTTTCCTTGTATTTGCACTTCTGCCGAAAGTCAAACGGCCCTTCAGATGTCCCAGATTTTCTCAAATGTGACATACTAGCAGGCAATGGCCTAAAAAGCTAGGAAAGGTATGGATTTATGTTTCCGATTAGGTGTTCTCAACGGTTCGAAAGTATTGGAATTCCGCCAATTTAACGAAACAGACATTTACTGGACAATGTCATTGTCTTGAGAGGAATGATGCATCCGAATCCAACTACATCGATCTTTGAGAAAAAATAGAAGTTAGAATGCTTACAAGGCACTTAAGAAAACTTTTCTCACTGTGCAATTACCAACAGTGTCACTGCTGCATTCAGCCGAGCACTGCAGTCCTTTCCAACTGGGCGTATTCGTCGCGTTCGAATTTCGATCGAAATACTCGCAATATTCGGTTTTCGGAGAATTCCAGCCTGCCAGGTTACTTCCCGTATCCGGAGTATTCTGCCATGCTTCCCAGACTGACTGAACCGCTTTCTCTACAAATTTCAGAGAAAAAGAAATTTCAGCTGCGAAGGACCGAAAGTCCATAGATGAACAACCAACTTGCTGAATCGAAGTTTGGGAGTAATGCAGAAGATTGATACTAGTCAGCAATGGAAACAGCCGAAAACTCGGCAACATTAGTACCACTGGCATGCATGGCCATCTCATCCGAAGACCGAACCCTGCCACTTCAAAGGAATCATTTCCAAGTTTCAATACGTTCTTGAGACGTACGTTCAACAGGATCATAAATGTATGTGTAATTGGTTTGCCCTTCAACAAAGCTACTATAGTCGAGGAATAGCAGAAGGACAGAAAGACCCTCAAACAAAAATCGGCGCTTCACGTCCCGCGCACCCATTTTGGCTCACGGCGATCTGTTGCCAATTCCAACAAGGGTCAACAGAGTTCATGCTAGCTTGAGTAAGACACGGCCAAATGATATCCCCTGTAAGCACAATTTCCAAGCAGCAAAATCTGGCCTCCCGCATGCATGCTTCTGACACCATCTAAGTTCTTAGTATCTAGTTTCCCCTGACACCATCAAAGTTCATTTTAACTCATTCGTGACTGTTGATCGAATGACCAAAAGATCTAACTAATTAGCAAAGAGGCTAGCTCGTGTAACTATGACTGCATTAATTCAATACAAAGACCACGCTCGCACAATTTCTTCCCCACACGGACTGTCTAGTCAATTGCAAGCGAGCACTCGCATTCAGAAGCAGCTGGCAATCACACTTCGAAGTTTGATTAATATGTTAGCCGGGAGCATGTGTATTCTTTACTATGACTGAATGTGTCGAGAATCATTTACTTACATACCACACGAGCTTCATATATAGTTGATGACGAATCTGTTTTCAATCCCAGGTCTTCGTCTGTAGATTTCGTAGATTAAAGAGGTTATATGGAATCTTTTGCCCATTAAACAAACTGCTTCAATTGTACGGTTATCAAAAGATGGCGGGCTACTAAAGAGTAGCATGATAGCAAATTTGGAAAAGTTAAAGAGGTTGCCCAAAGGTTAGCAAGTATCCTTGTGCTTACCCTGAATTCAGCTTCCAAAGCCATTTTCATGGTGAGAGCCTCGAAAGTGGTCAGGTATGATAGGATGGTATACCCAAATTTTTTTGCTTTATTTTTCAAAGATGGATTCACATACTATCTATAAGTCATAAAGTTTTCAAAGTTTTCTCCTGAGAATTTGAGATTATTGTGATTTTTTCAAGTAATTAAGAGTGAAGAAAATTCATATCAAATAGTTTAATTTTATAAATTATTTAAAATTAAAAATTGGATTACATAGTAGACTCAGTTAACTTCATGACCTCTTCAATTCATTAGTTGAGCTCAAATTCTGAAAAGATAATTATTTGGGCCAAAATTCAAATGTAGAGCAAGGAGGTACAATTTGCCAAAATACTTTTTAAAAGCATCTTTTGAGAGTAGGCCAAGTACGTCTTCGTCAACTTGGTCACGCAGATTCCCCAACTTTCCAAACACCTGGGAGAAAGGTGTGCCGCAATAAGTGCCTCACTGCGACTTTATAGTTCTTGTGCCCCACAGCCTGAGATTGAATTTACTACAATAAGGAGAAAGTCGTGTTTCAACGCAGTGTGTCGAACACTGACAATTGCATATTTCCCCGAAATCCTGGATGGGAAAATATCACCAGTTGAATCCGGCCTTGGTCCCGGCCTTTCAGTTGGTCCTGCTGTAGGGCTTTCGTACGTTTCATCCAGGTTCTGCGTTGCAAGTCGTCAAGATCAACTCAATTGTCACAGAAAGTCAAGAATTGTTCAGCTTTATTTCGTATGGGCTCACGGAATGGGAAGACGTCCCTGGCTCCCGACAATAACTCAGTGCACATATTGAATCATTGCCATAGAGGCACAAGGGCCAATTGCAACATGTCGCGCGCCACGTTACGCGCAATAAGCAGTAACTTGCATCTCATACAGTGAAAGGAGTCCTCTGCATTGGGAAGAACTCCGGTCTGTCTTAGAGACCGGCTTGCCATACCCTGTGGACAATCTTACATCAATGAAATACTGACTCAGCATTCTTGAGCAATGCTACTGACTTAAATGAACAAAGCAATGATGAGTGCATATTGAATTTAAAAATATGCACAAAAGTAAAATCAGAACTTGTGTCCGTTTTAGGTCATATAGATTAGGTCTTTATAACTTTTGCATATAATGTAATACTACCTCCGTCCCAAAATGATTTTGTTGTTGGACAAAATGTTTTGAATTAAGGCTAAAAATTGCATTTTAAAGACCCCTTTTGCACTCTAAGTAGAGTTTGATGCATTCTTATATATTGTCCTACAAACTTTGAGTTTTGAAGCCTTTTCCAAAGTGTAATTTGGGAGTATTGAAAAGTAGAATTTTTTGAGCATTTTCGAAAAGCACTAATGGGCACTTAATTGTTGAATATGCAATCAACATTTTGTGGGCACTTAGTATAAACTTAAGACTATGTGCGGACCTATTTTCTATTTTCTAAAGCTTCATCTTCTTCAATCAAGCAACACTCAAAAAGATGAAAAAAAATAAGAATGAACAATGTTGATTAACTCCTTTAGTCATTTGACTTTCAATTGATGAATGCACAAATAGAAGAGAAACTATAACTTAGAGTTGTTTTATTAGTCCTAAATAGTAATCTAAAGCCAAGTTTGACCAATTTGCATTGTACAAAGTGCAACAAGAAGATCATTTTGGGACAAAGGGAGTATCATTTAAAGATATGCATCAAAATCTCTTTGAAATTATTCATAAGAATGTAAGCAAAAACAAAATCTAACAATAGGAAATACAAATGAGATGTTACCATTGTAGCTAATCATTTTGTCATTGAAACTTGATTGGTCTAAAAAATTTCCAAGAATAAAGGAGGAATTCCCAAGCATATAAGGTCCTTGCAACTTTGTTCAAGAATATTAATATATCATAAATTAATGCATGAGTGAGTTTTCAAGCGACTCCCACTTATGATTCTTTGACAAAATAAAATCAGCATGAGAGCAAGAGAATACCATCAGGAAAGAGAAGCATACCATTGGGCTAACATTTTAGTAGTTGAAAGGATTTATTGAAAATGTCGAAAATGGCTAGATCTAATGAAAAATTTGAAATTTTGTAAATTGAAAGTGAATGAAGGAGATCAAGTCAACAAATGTACAATAAATAATGTAAGACTCCATTTGCAATATGGAAAACACCTTTTCCTCTATAGATGTACAAAACCATTATTGAAGTTTCTGAAGCTTGTTTTGAAGAACATTGGGGTTCTTTCAAAGCTTGTTTTTTTTCTTCATTTGGAAAGATTTTAGATTGAACCAAAACTCTTAAGGTCCACGTGCTAAATGTTGTATCATTTGGAGAGATTTTGGGTTGGAATTAAAACTCTTTAGGTCCACATATTAAGTGTTAATTAATTAAAAGGAGTTGGATTGGAAGTAACTTTCTAAAGTTTGGGTACCAATTTTCAGTTTTTTTTATATTACAGCAAAGCTTTGACTTTGCTAGGTGTTAAATCTTAGATTTTCTTACACTACAATAATGCTTTGAACCTAAAAATAAATAACATTAATAATGATTTTGTTAGTCTACTTATCTTATGTACTAGGAAATTTTAAATGAAGGTGAGTTTTACATTTTTAGAAATGGTATAAGTTCCTCTTTCAATTCAAAAGTCTAAATTTAGACTATCTTCATTTTTACACTAAAACCATCATGGTTTAGTTAAGTGTAGAGGTTAGGGATAATTAGTGTAGATTATAATTAAGTTTTTGGTTAATTTGCAAACTAGATACGTTTAAGAGTTAGAAGAAGATTCATTGCTTGGAAAGCACAATAGACTAACGTTAAACACCCCTAAAACAATTTTTAACTAAAATTTACAAAACACGGTTTTACTCATTATTTACCAAGGGTGGACAAATAAACATTCACACTACCTTATAATAAGTATTTTTAAAGGTTATCTAAATTGCAATAGGGTTAATTTTTATTATAATTAATTAAACAATTTATTGAAATAAATCAAAATTTGATGTCATCTTGGAAGTTATTGTATATACATAAAAAATTAAATTAAATTAAATTTCTTTATCTTTTGCTTTAGAATATTATAAAAAAATTATTGAAAAAAAAAAATGGGAGATTTTATGCAAAAAAAATAAAATGAACTCATATGGATGTATTTCTGCTAACTTTGGTCTAATGTAGTGTACATTTGTCTAAGAATAAATACTTTATTCCATATAAATATAGATCCATCCATGTTTACATTACAGTTTGACCTCAAACAGTTAGCTTTACAACTTCTTTCTAATAATAGAGAAAAAAATGATAGGTTTATGGAAAAATGTAAAGAGAGAATCTTTTTTAATGAACAACACATCTACTATTGTCCACAATAGAGCACCCTATAGAATCATCACAACAAGGCTTTTTGTGTTAGATACCTCTAACTTATTTGGGAAGACTATCACACTACTAAGTATACTTTTTACATTTATTCACCAATTGTATTGCCATAATAATGTAGGAATTTGTATTTCTATTCATTGAGAATGTACTTGTGTGGAGTATATTGTAGAAAAGAAATTTGAAAGAAATGAATTTTTTTTACACTCCAATAGTCTTTGATGGGCAATGTATACATTATAGATAAAAACTTCATGCAATTGCCAATAGTAACCTTTGTCAATAAGCAAAGGGTGTCATGACAAGGCCTATATTGTCAATGCCAATGGAGCTAACTAAGGAGCTCACGATTCAAATTGTGAGGTCTAAACCATGTACTTGTGCCTCCCACCATCCCACCATTTAGGTTTGTTGTCACTTAGCTTGCATTCTCCACAAGCTGCTTGATGAATTCCACATCCATCTCCAGCTTCATGTTTGACTTTGTCTCATGAGTGCCAACCCTCGAGCTTGTGCCACCAATGAGCTTTGCCTTCCTCTATTGCTCCTTACTTAGTTTAATAGCCAATTGTACCCGCACCCCTAGGACAACTTTGTCCATGTCCTTAAGGTTTATTGTCTCCTTATCTCTTTGATTTTCATTAGCGATGTCTAGTTCTCTATGCATATCAACATTTTTGTATCAATATTTACTTAATCATACTCATAAGAGTAGGAGTGGAAATTGGACCAAGAATTGGAGTCAAATTGGGCACAAGAGGGAGATGAGGAGTTTGAATCTCAGAGTTGATATTGGATTAGCCTCAAGACCCCTAATTTGAACTTAATTTTGTCGCTTGACCAATCCTACTTTTGGTAGTAATATTAAAACATGAGTTTTGTAATTAGAAGAAGTAGTATCCAAAGCCAACCTAGTTCCTATTGAATTACACTTTGCAGTTTGATTTAAAGTTCCACGTCCTTATAAATCACCTTTAGTCAGATTTTCTTCAAAGCGTTGGAAGGAATTAAAATGGTGCTCTTCAAAATCAAAGATGCTTGAATTTGCTATAGATGGACCCTACACATTTAGTGGCAACAATTCATAATTAGGACTTGCGTTCTAAATCATTTATTTAAGTGGTCTCACTCTCCTCTATTTCTTTGGCTTCTACTTCATCTCCTTCGTCTTTACCTTGTTCAGCTACCTTTTTGTCTCCATAATCTTCATCTTCAGTGGTTTCATAGGCCACCATCTTGGCAACCTCTTTGTCTAACAATATCTTAGCCTCTATAGATGTATCAATCCTAAATGATGAAGATTCCACTTCTTTCCCATCATCATTGTAGACAAACTTTAGTCTACATCCTTCAAGTACCAAAACGTCTACTCATATATTAAAACATATATCAAAATGATGGCATTGATGTATCGAGGCAGTTTTGGTGGCCAACTAGAAGGAGATGGAGCTTTTGCACAACATCTACAATCAAATTGAGATCTTTAGAAAACTTGTTGATATAAAAAATTCAATGCAAACAAAACTTGCAAGGAGATAGATGGATTACACACTTAGCATGCAGAGACTACCTTTGCTCTTACAAAGACAAGAATCACTATGCCTTGTGGTTTGCAAAACTTGTCAATAAATTGTATATAGACTTGAGATCTCATGTCAAAGCTCACATCTTACAATCATACAATAGTAGTCTGATTGATATTCATATGAATGTGTGAACAGAAAATCGTCAGCTTGCAATGGCTTGTTTTCACATTCAAAAGTTCCTGCACTTGATTATTCTAAACAACTTTCAAGTCTAAAGTCATATAATTTGAATATTATAATTACATCACTCTGTCAAGCAACAAGGCAAGGTAGGTGGGCTTGTCATGACTGTACTAACACATACATTGTATCTTGTCAAAGTATGTGATGTAGAAAGAAATTCGTGACCATTTCTCCAACATGAGCAACTCTTGCTTTGTGGTAGATTAGCGACCATGTGTAGACTGATTTCACAATTTTATTTCTAGATATTGTCTTTAAGGACTTCAAATTTGTTGTATAATCCACTAATACTTTTGTGTCACCGATGTTGGGGAACAAACAAAAATCAATGATGTTGCTATCACATAATCAAAAGTGGGTGGCCCTTGAGCAATAGGGTACCTATCCTTTCTCATGAAGGATTAATGGTTCTTGCTTGAATAGTTTTTTACAACAAATCCACTTGCAAATAGATCCCTATACAAGCTTGGTACTTTGTCTATATCAACTAGTGTTAATTGTTGCCCATTGGATACCATTTACAAGCTTGTTTAGAGGAGGGGTTTTAGTTTTTCGTGATCTACATATGTTGTTTAGCCATTTTTTTGGTGCAAAACAGAGAAAGGCTTGCATATGATAACTATTGATGCACAACACCTCCTTTAGTTTTTGCCAAGCCTTTAGATCAAACTATCTACAATCAAAGATATTATTGTCCTCGTCAACCTTCTCTTAGAAAGCTTTCTCTGTGATCATTTTTGCAAGCACCATCTTGTTTTTTTTCTTGTCGTCCACAAGCCAATTGCAATGGCTCTTGTCTACACCTTTAACCTTATGAAAAAGACCCTTAGAGAGGACCAAGTCATGTACTTAGCTAGCTTTTTTATTAACACATCATCCAAAACTTTCAAGCAACGCAATTGATTGTAGTTGATGGGCTTGACTTTAAATGGAACAAGTGACCCATTCTAGGTTTGCCTTTCTTTGAAAATACAATCTTTATCGGTGTCATAAAGAGTCCCTTACTCATGACTCTTAAAGAATTCCTACCATATTGACCAAGTCTCATCCAAGGACACTATGAGATATTTGTCTCCCATCTTGTCAAAGTTAGAGTTTTTCATGGATTCATCATCTTTCTTCATGCCTTGAGTTTACTCAAAGCTTTACATAACCTTCTCTTTGAAATCCTATACATAAAGAATCATTTCAATTTACCTAAAAATTTTCTAGAGCTTCAAACCTTGTAGTCTAAAGTAACTTTGCTAAAAAACTTTCAATTACATTGCAAAATCTATCACCTCACTTCAAACCACGCAATTTGAAGCAAATATTTTAGAGGAAATTATATAATTGAATTGAAATTCCTATATTAGAAAATCAATGAATCATTTAAATTCGTCTTAAAGGCCTTGAAGAATCTATTACCTCACTTTAGACCTTCCGATATGAAGTGAGACTCTATTTTACATGAATTTAAAAAATTGAATCAACATTGCTATATTAGAAGAACAATAAATCATTCAAACCGTAAGATCTAATTAACGTCATATTCAATAAAATGGGAGGGTAGGGCACTCCCAAAATAAACTTTGGCTAAATAAGTGAACCAAAATGGGCTCAAATGAAGCTCAATAATCTCATATTTTATTAGTTAATTATCAATTTCCATTAAAATGAGAGTCTTGCAAATAATACATGTCCTTTAATAAATATAAAATTGTTTCAAATCAAAAACTTCTTTCACAGTAAAACAAAATAAACAAGAAATATAACATGAGATACAAAAGGACGGTATATGTATAATGGTTTCAATTGCTAATACAATATAAAAACCTGTATTTCTTATAAGAGAACTATAAAATAATGTAATCTTACATACAAAAACCAGCACTTGAACATTTGTAAATATAAACGTCTACATTTACAAGTATGAAAGAACATAGTATTCTACTTCTCTCACCATCATCTGAAGGCATATTGCTCATTTATTAAAATCAACTAGCATTGTATGAGATAGATTTAACAATGCAAGAAAAAACTTATAAAACTACCGTTGCAATTAAGACTGAGGAAAACTAACCAAACTTTGGTTGATGACTTCGATTTGAGCAATAGGGATCTTGATCATACATTGTCGCGTATCCTTCCTAATTAGAGACTTCCACGCTGTTATAAGAGCGTCCGTGTGTTGCCATAATGGCGGTTCGCTTTCATCAATTTTCCAACGAAAACCTCTGTTGCTATCCCATCCAGTGTAGAAGTTTTGAACGCTCTCATCTTTTGAAGTTGGACGGAAATACTGAATTAGCACACAATTTGGTTTTTCAGGATTGCAATTGGGATTAGACAAAGCCCTTGTAATCCAAATTGGATGACTATCACCATCTGCTGGTCGAACCGCTACAAAGTACCCTTCAAAGAGATCACGTCCCACCCTGAAAGATGGTTGTGGGCGACCACTCAAAGGCCCGACATATGCTTCATCTTCTCCAAACTCTTCGCGAACTTCACCTTCTTCATTTAGTTCATCTATTTGAGCTGCTTGAATTCGAGTCGTCGGCCAAAAACCATCCTTCAAAAAAGTAAATGCAGGTACTGGATCTTGTAGCGCTACCTTCACATCACGCCAGTAGTGTACCACATGTTCATAGCGCCTTCGACATTCACCACTGCTGTCCGCATTGCATAGGTTCTCCCAGTATTTTATAAATCCAGATATACCTTTCACAATGTCTTCAACGCCTTTCATTGACTTCAATGAAATTGGTAATGGTACACCACGTGGCCACAAACTTTGTCCTTGAGCATCTTCTTTCCACAACTTAATGCCTCTACCACCCTCCCCTAACCAATCCCCATCAGTGCACAACAACTTGTATTTCATAACAGGACACCCTGTTGAATCTAAATAGAACTTTACTTGTTGTGGTCTTGTGTGTCCAACGAGCATGTCAGCACCATCTACAAATGCACCAGCAATGAAATTCTTGAAATCAGGCACCTCTTCTATAAGGTGAGGAATAGTCGGAGTGGAATCCACATCCATAAATGATTTCATCAACGCTGGCACTGTAGGGAAGTTCTCTTTCTTTAGCTGCATACTCCATCTTCCAAATAGTGCATCAATGTCATCCTGCGTATGACCAACAATCATGAAATTCACATATACTTCACGAAAGATCTTGTTTGCAACAAGTAGGGACCAAAAACAAAATACATATCTGTTTTTGTTGTCTCCAGTGGCATTATCCATCTGCATAATAAGAATAGGTGGCAATGGTGTCGCCGGAATTGAGGTTGTTGGGACTTCAGGAAGCGAACCTTTGCAAATCTCACTTCCCTTGAGCACCGCCTTAAACAAATTCGTGGACTTCGAATTCATAAACAACTCTTGAGATGACGCCTTTGGTGGCAATTCAAGATCTCGCAACAACTTTGCCACAGAGCCAATTGTATAATTTGAATCATGGGGAAAGAGATCCAATCCATAATGCGCATACTGCACATCACCATGGCCATGCGCAATCATTCCAGTGACCGATACAGGCAACTTCATCAAGCCATCAGTGTCTTTACTCTTGTGTGAGAAAACCGGACAAGCAGTTTTAGAATGACCCATCTTGTCATGCATAATTGTGAGGCACTCGTGCGGAGAAGTTAGCGACCAGAAACGATTAATATAGTATAAGTCCCGGTGAGCACGAGCAGTAGAGAGGTGATTGTCCAACCTCCGTTGCCACATCAAAGCACTGCTGGAACCAGCAAGAGCACCCTTCCTGAGCTCTTTGTATTTGTCACAAGTAGCACATCGCGCGAAATTGTCCCCGGGCTTCTTGACTTCATACTCTGGAAACTTTGAAGACCTGATCTTACTTAAATTCGAAGTTGAAATATCCTTCAATCCAAAAGCTGCATTAATATCATTGATTTCTTGCAACTTTCCCTTCCACTGAAAGGTAGAGGGAAGACACATAGAAACAACCTTCTCTCCAGACTTCATAGTTCGAGTACGATGTGGCATATGATCGGCTTCTTTCTCAAGGATGCACTTCAATGAAACAGCAGCTTGTTGAGTATGTTTCCTCGGTTTTGACATTCCTGTATTACCATGTTCCATTGCTTCTCGATGACCTTTCACGTGTGTTTGGTAGCGAAAGAATGTGGATTGTGGAACCCCAGAAATATGCATCCAAGCTCGCATACAGACAGGGACCTCTTCAACTGTGACCATCCTTTTCCCACGGGAATCGTAATGATATTGTCTGTGGACATCCAGCTTCATGAAGGATCTATGCTTGAATGTGGAATTATGATACATGCGCTCACGGAAAGCCCGAATCTTCTCTCTAGGAAACGGTTTAACACAATTTCGACTACAACAAACTTTGCTAGACACTGCATTAATGGATTGTTCTGTAAGCAGAGCCTTCGACTTCAGAGAGGTTTCACGAGGCGGGTTTCTTGACGTGCTTGAATACTGTCATGTCGATGTAGAAGAGTTTGAGTTCAAGGCTCTCGCTCGGAGAGAGTTGTACCTATCTCGGACTTCGTGGTCATGAAAACTTGCTCCTCGATAGTGAACGAGTTTAATAGGCCAAGCTATGAGTGAATAAATTTTCTCTCTTGAGATATTGACATCGGAATGTGACTTGGAAATAAACACTGCTACATGAGTGTCACCAAGGGGACCATCTGCTCCGCTGACAAGGTCCAAATTTACATTATGGCAAGTACCTTCACCAACAAGTACTCCGTCTTCATTGAATAGGGTGACACATTTCATGTTCCATAACGAACGTGGAAGCCCTTCGCAGTTTGGTAAGTCCTCCATCATTTCCTCATGAACATGGAACTCCTCATCTGATTCATCCATCTCCCCGACTGGCATGCCAGTCGAAGATATATCACCAGAGTAAGACGAAGAACGGAACAAGGAAAAGTGACTTGAAAGAATTTTACAATTTCAGGAGGAGTGCATTCAGTGAAGTAAAGAAATGCATTTCAGCGCGGTTCGCGCTAAAATACAATTCCACAGAGAACAACACAAATAATACATACACATTCCAATAACATTGATTTTCATATTACTTTTACAGAGTTCGGTTAAAAAGTAATATCTACTTCCATATACTGGAATTTAGTAGAACACAAACCAAAAAGAAAATCACATAAATTTCTACCGATTTTCATTTTGAATTTGGAGGAAATGAAAATCATTTATCTATAAAACATTTGTCCACCACAACTGTAGAGGACAACAGGGAAATAACAATTTCCCGTGCATCATAGTGAATTGAAATTTTGAATGAATTCTCCAGAATTTTGAATGGATTAATGAACAATCGTATGAATTTAGAGAGAATGCGCGGAAGTGGAACAATGACATAGTACTGATTAAGTAAAAACACATGACGACTTTACACATCACACCTGCAGGCATCCAGAAATTTTGTATTAAACGAGTATAGTAGAATGCATTTCAGCGCGAGTCGCGCTGAAGTGCAATTCAATGATCTTTTTCCGACGACAACGTGCATGAGAATGGAGGTCATATTATATTCTATAATGAAGATCAATAACATCATTTTCGTTGTATTAGCTATTAAGTAACATTATTTTCCAAATATGAATCTGAATTCCTAGTCATCTTCGGACACTTCAGAATGCACGTAAATCTAGACATACATAAATGCACATCAGTGAGAGTCGCGCTAATGTGCATTTCATTCCACTACCATAAAACTCAATATCAAGACATATATTGGATTTCCCAAACATGACAACAAAATTGGGACATGGTAATGCATTTCAGCGCGAGTCACGCTGAAGTGCATTTCTAGTCCAAATCATGAAATATACTGCGTTTTATCAAGACTGGATTCTTGATCCATTTCATAACAGAATTCGTTGAATACACTTCAGCGCGACTCGCGCTAAACTGATATGCTGTTTACTAAATTAGTAGAGAGCCTGACTTCATCTCTAATCTCGATTTACTTCATTTAAAAATCAGGACTTGCACTTCAGCGCGAGTCGCGCTGAAGTGCATTATGCAATCTAGTTTCATAATGGGAAGACTTATAGGAACGTGTAGAAATGAAATTGAAAAAGACCTTGCTTGACTTTTCAGCGCGGCCCGAGCTAAACTGCAAGTAAGAGAATTACTCATATATCACTTCCGATTTGGCACTTCGACATCGTAAATTTCAAACGTGTAAACCTCCTATTTTTAGTAATTCCGAAATTTAAGGAAAATTCCCATCAGACAATAACAGTCTTTGACCATTTGCTATCTCAGATCAAGCTTCGAAATTGAAAATTCTTTGCAATGCAATTGACAGAACATGGAAAGCGTATATGACAAGTGAAGACATGCGCACTGTAATTGTAGGGAGAGGAGTGACAGATGACATAAACCTTGTCTATGCTAAATAAGTTACGAAAACTTCTATACTGACGAAGAAGGTGGAGTGCATTACAGGCGAAGGTGTGCGATGCAGTGCTTCCTCGTTGAAGGCGGTCGATGAGAACAACGTGATAGTAATACAGAGACAATTCAGAACTTCTAAACTTCTCCACTAAACCAAACAACGCAAGGGAAAGACGCACACGAACTATGCAACGCTCATTGAAGTCCTTTTAGTGCAGGGAAAAGGTAGAAGGAGATGTCTACAGCTGGGTTAGCAATGTACATTGTACATCCTGGCGGGAACGAAAGGGCGCCAACCGTATCCAAGATTTTGAACACATTCCTTCTAAATTCAGATGTCCCGAGATTCCTCATGCCTATGACAACTGTACATTGTAAAGCGTCTTCTAATTCTAGATTAAACCACAGTCCCCACAATTGGTAGTAGGTGAGTTGCCTTTCCAAGATTCTGATTATTAATGCTTGTTGACTTCCAGCAAGTGATGTGTCTTTTTGTCATTGGGACATTGTCCACAACGGAAGGCGCAATTGCAATGCATACAGTGCGTTTTTTTATTTTCGTTTTTTAGCACTCTGACTAAAATGACTAAAGGGTGTTATTAGCAAGATAACTGTCAATTTGATTCTCCAAGTACGATGCCCTTACCGTATTTTGTCTTACATGGACTACTTAAAAAACACATACTAAAAACTTTTCATTATTTATAGAGGAATGGAACTTTGTTGCAAAGATTTTGGAGTTCTTTTCGAAGTCGGAATTATTGTTTTTTTCTTATATTGAGTACGACTGCGGAGATCCCTTCTCCAGGTCTTTTGGTTTCATTTCTCTTGAAATGCAGAAGTCGCGATATTAGTTTGTAGTATTGGAGCTTTTAAATTCGAAATTTTCTGACAATTTCATCCAAAATCTTACTAATTGTTTTTGATAGGCTTGGTGTAGAGAAAATAATTTTGGTGCAATTTCACTCCAAATCGCCAGAAAAAAGAACCGTGCCCATTTAGCCTATAGTAAATTCGTACTCTGCGATAAGGAATATGATTTCGAATTTTTTTCAAAATAGATCGATTTTAAGGTTATGTTTTCTTGAAGATCATATTTTGCATTTCAATTTAGGGTTTCATAGATCTTAGTAATAATATCTATAACAATGTTGAATGAGGTCAATTTCAAATGGTACCAAAAAATAGGGAGTAATTGTTTCATATACTTGAAATGTTCACATATCAAAAAAAAAGATACTGCATGCACCACCACATTGCATCAAGTTCTACATTTCTGTATTAAGTGAGTACAATTCTTGAATTCCTCATTCTATTTTTGTGGAAGGTTGAAAATGAATTGGTGTAATAGAATAGGAGAACACTGATTCGTTGCACTTTAGATGTTTGCTTGCCCCCACAAAATAAAATTCACTACCACATGCAAGAGACAATTCTTTCATCAAGTTCTACATTCATTTTCTGTTGCAATCTATGAGATTTTCATTTCAATCTTTCAAAAGGTCAACATTATATGGGTGCCAAAAAAATTGGAGAGTTCTTGTTTGTTCTACTTTAGACGTTCATTTGTTTCAGAATATTGGAATGCACTGCCACATGCAGGAAAAGAGGAAATTTGTACATATTGTTGATCCGTACAATTTTCTGTTTAGGATGATGTAAATGAAATTGAAATTGAAGACATGAAAAATTTGTATGATTTACCTTCCCTGTTTATTAGGTTAGTTTTATTCATGAAATTTTATATTTTCACATTCTTATTTTCTCAAATGTAGTTGGCGCTAGGTTTGCTACACAATATGTATATTACTTTCATCAATTTTGCATGTAACAGAATGTAGATGAAAAATGTATGTCTAATTCTTATATGAAAATATTGACATCCTCATATATTACATTTGCAATTGCAATATACATAGACATTGCACTTGAAAGCAATTAAAGAAAACTATTGTATCATAATTTAAAGCGCAAAATCCTTTGCAACAATGAAAACATTGAAATAAAAAAATTAATGAAGCAAAAATGTAAGTACAAGCTTCTCTTTTGAATATGTAGAAGAACACTTTTAGTTTCAAGGAATTCTTGCATGAAACATTATTACTTAATTAATTTTTTCCTCCATAACCTATGGGGACACTGTCGCAGTTTAGAATTTTGATTTTCTTAGTATACACCAAAATAGGAACGGAAACTAGTCATTAGCTAACCGGATCCGATTAGGTGGGGAAGGAAAACTCAGAATTAGCACGGAACGTGAAGTAATGGGCTTCTTGGATCTAATCCGGTCAGGAGTAACTAACGATGGAAACGGAATGCAACACGGATTAGGTCTAGGACCGGATGATGATGATGAACCGGATTCATGATGACAAACCGGAAAGGGTCCAGGGACTATATAAGGAGGAGTTTTCACTGTTGCACCCCCTTTTAGAAACTCGACCTTGAGAGCGCGCGGTTGAGTTTTTGGAGTTTGTGCGTCTGGACGTTTGTGTTTTGTCTGTTTTGATTCCGGTTGAGATCGGAGAGAGGAAGTGAGGAACGGGACGTGCGGCTAGGAGAGAGTGAGGTAGTTTCGAGTGGGAATGCCTCCGCTACGTAGGTCGAGACAAGCGAGTCCCTCTGCAAGTGAGGTGAAGCTCCGGAAAGTCATTTCGGTTATTCCCTCCACAGAGCCGGAAAAGTCTCAACTCATGGATGATCTCAAATCCATGGGTTGCGTAGGGTTTGCCGAGAAACTTTGGGGTTTTAGGGAGGAGAGAATGGTCAAGGAGCTCCTTGGAAAGTTGTCCAACCAGTTTGACAACACCATGAGAGGAACTCCCGTCAGCTGGAACGAGGGGATGTGGAGAGCGGTTTACGGTTTCCGGGCAGGAGGTTTGGGAATGGCGAGCCGGAAGGATGAGTTTGTCCGAGGGAAGTTCAAGGGAGCCGTCAACCCGAAGGACGGATACGCGGTCGAGGATTGCTTGGATGACCGACACCGTCGGCTCCTGCAATTCCTGGTTCCGGTTCTTCACCTGGAAAAGCCGACCAGGGTGACGATCACCCTCGGCAACACCATTTTCGGTGCCCTCAGTGGTACCCGGAAAGTGGATTGGGCACGGATCATTTCCGATCTCGTGGCCCAGCTTGTTAGTAGGGTTGGGAAGAAAAGGGCCACTCCAGTGTGCCCTTATCTCTTCCACCTCTATCGGGAGAACCAAGTCCTCACCGATACGGAGGAGAGGGCGTGGAAGACGCAGGAAGTGCTCCTGAAGTATGGGGAGTCGGAGACGGATGACGAGGCGGAATCCGATTCCGGGTCAGACCGGGAGTCCAGCGAGGAAGAGGAGGAGCCGATGCCGCCGATCAAGCGACAGAAGCTGACGCCTCCACACAAGCGCGGGACGCCTCCCGGTCAAGACAAACCGGCCCCGGAGGAGAAACCGGAAGCCGAGAAGACCAATTCCGGGGGAGATCCGGATATGCAAGATCCGTTCAACGGTCTGATCAACGTCCTCTGCAACATCAGGGCGGATTGAGAGGTCAAGCACAGGACACTTGCGGCAATCGGCAAGTTGGTGGGTGCGGCACCGGACAGCAAATTGGCGGAACAAGTGGCGGAGTGCATCACGAATCCGGAAGAGACCCGGAAGCAGGAAGCAGAGATCCGCCGGTTGCAGGAGGAGGTGGATAAACTGAAGGCAACTCTTTTTGCCTATCAGGAAGACGTGACGGCCGCCCGGGAGATGGCGGAAGAGACTCGGAAGATAGCCGAGCAGATCAAGGCGGTCCTGGGAGAGACCGGAACGGCCCCTGCCAAAGCGAAGCTCTTCGACGAGAAGATCCACGAAGAGAAGAAACTATCCGGTTCCCGGATGGTCCGGATTCTTGCGGACTTCGCCGAGCAGGTGGAGACGGCAATGGTGGAGGGGCGGAAGGCAGCGGACCGGATCAAGGAGAGCAGCTGGAAGCTGACGGGAGCGACGTGCGACAAAGGTATTCATCTTTCTGACATCTCGCTACCGGATCTCTTTCCGGACGCGACCATTCAGAAGGATAGGAAGGATTGGACTCCTGAGTCCAAGAAGTCTATACGGACTGGGACTCCGGGCACGAGACCGGATATCACCATCGACCTGGAGTCTCCACCCGGACCGAATCCTGCTGAGGGGGAACGGGTCCGGAATTTGAGTGAAGTCTTCGAGGAGCTGTCACGGAGGTCGGAAGCCCGACGATAGGATCTCGAGTTGTAGGGTAGATAGGATTTTAATTTCAGTTAGGAGTAGGAGCGGATCCGGATCCGGATCCGGCTCAACAGTATTAGGTTAGACCGGAAGTTAGATTAGGGTGGCGGCGGACCCCTACGGGTTTTCCGCTCCTTTTTGTGCTTTTAGGGTTTTTACCCTTTGTATATAAATCGGTTCCTGCGATGGGAACTGGGAGTTGTTCATTTTGCAAACTTCTTGTACTTTTCTATTCTCTTCATTGTGTGTCTCTCTCCAGCGCGACAGGATTGTATGATGTGGAGTTAGGATAGTACGGGTTGGTTTGCGAGTGATTTCTCCCCTTGGTGTTTATTTTCCGATCCTAGGTGAATGTGAGTAGGTACTGAAGAGTTGGGAGTGAACTTAGTTCCTCAGCACGTCTAGAGTTTGAGATTCCGGGTGAGAAAGCCGTTGTTAGGCTAGGCGGGTAGGGAGGGATTCCTTAGCTGCGCTAGAACTCCCGGGTGGGAAATCCGGTTGAGTGTCCGATCTCTTGTGAGGTCTCACCACCCGTATGGGTAACGGAAGAACTTTAGTTGATGTTGGAACGGACGGGTGCACTTGTAACCACCTGTCTTCGCACGGATCAGAAGTAGCATCAAGGTCGTTGTAGTACGAGAGGGTCGAGTGTGGGGTCTTTGTGTGACCTACGACCCGGATTGCTATCTGGGTTGTTGTGAAGGACCAAACCGGATCCGGATTAGCTTAGGAGTTTAGAAGGTAGGACAGTGGGTCTTCAGCCACTATAAGTCACGGAAGGAGTGGTGGGCCTACCACTCTCAAAATTAAGCGGCGACCCCTCTGATGGTGAAACAGAGGCAAAACCAAACCGGATAGGATTACGAGTACAGGATGACCATCCGGACCGGATTGGTCAGGACGGATTTCCAGGATCGGAAATTGTGAGATCCTGGGATTTGGGTATTTGTACGGACCGGATAGTTAGTAGGACCGGAAGAAGGAGTAATCCGGTCTGTAGTTATCCGGTGTGGTGGTATTTCTGGTTCTAGATCTAGGACCGGAAAGTAAGATTGGCATACTGACTAAGCTCAACTGCTTAATAGAGCTAGATACTTCACAGGATCTCGTGGGTTCGATCTTTAGAGTCACTTAGTTATACTCTAGAGCGATTTTTGTGAGTATAATGGGGAATTGACCTGCCCTGTGCTGCGACAGACACAATATTAAAGATTCAAAATGTAAATTTCTCAAATTGCAAAGACTTTGTTGTTCCTTTCAAAATTCCAAAACTTGAACTGAAATTTCAAATTCTTGGCACTTGCTATGCTTTGCATTTCTCATTAAAATTGTACTAAAAAACTTTTATATTATACAAAGTGTTGCAACGTTCTGCAAGTGAATTCAAGTTTAATCAATTCAATTTCAAGAGGAAGTCTTTAATAATTTATCTACTAAATTTGTTGCTAGTTTATTTACAATGTATAGTACGAGTAACGAATTGAAACAATTTTTATCAAAATTGCCTTAGAAACTCTTCAGTTCGAACAGTTTAGGGACTTATAAATTCAACATTACAATCAGCAAGCTTTTTGCCTCACTTGCTATGCTTGGCCATGAAGGTTTCCAAAAATTTCATGGAACATACTGTATATTATTTACAATAAGATGGGTACTTCAAACAAAATCTATAAAAGATGCATGCAATAGAAAATACTACACAAGTTCCAGGGCAAATTAAAAATTATAAAAACAGGAATGCTACTTTTTTGTTAAATTGACAATGCGTGTGCCCATGATTATGCAATGTTACGCTAGCGAAGAGATTGTTATACTCATTAATTTGATTGTTGGCCAAATTATTTTGACAATAATAAGGTCATCAATTAAGAAGACATGTCAAGTGGCTTCTCTCCATATCTGCCAATAGAATAATCCAATGTTTTAAGCATTCAGTATATGAATGTATTTACCTTGATATGAAGTCAACTAAGATCCAACTTTTCCATGAAGTACTTTCATTTTCAACTTGATTAAATTATGAAGGATAACCAGAACTTATATATTATGGCATTATTGTTTTTTTTGAGTCTATGTGGTGTACGTAAGCAAATTAAAATTGGTTTCAAACATTTGAAGCATATTTGTAAAGAAATGAACACTTATTTTACTCATGTTCATGTAGTATTGTAGATGGAGAGCAGTTTCGTTTTTGCAAATTAAATGAAGAGCTTCCTTACTGCCCAAATATAAATAAATAGTTCTAAAATTGACTATAATACCAGTGCACTTCTAGCCATTCATGAACTTCTACGAAACCAATTGCTGAACTAGATAAATAGAATTGCAATAATCCATTTCTGAATATTTTCCATAAATAATAATGGGATCTTTGTCACCAATAATATTTGGGTTCTTTGCTCTTTTATGTACTTGGAGCATAAACAAAATATTTTTTCACACTACCATGTTGAATTCTAAACGACCTGAAATCTTTCAAACAATTTCTAATAAACTATTGAAGAAATAGAAGAAGGGTGTGTTTCACCATTTCTACAAAGTTTTAGATACAATGTCAAATACTCTTTGAAAAAAAAAAAAGGAATGAAAGAGGTACAATCTCTTTGCAACAATCACCTTAAACTCACAACAAGAACATTAACTTCTAAATGCCCAAGGCCTATTTTGAGCCTTTAGAAATTTGCTCTAAATTGAACAAAAAGTCAACATTTTGATAAGTTGTATCAACTTTTTTTGAATTGTAATTGTTCAAATTCAAACTCGACATGTTAGAGATCACATAGGAAGAAAAAATACAACAATATTACTTATAAGTTGGAAGATTATAACATTTGAGCATGAGGGTGTTAAAACTATGAAAAATTTTCAATTCACTTTTCACAAGTCAAACCTAAGAAGTTGGTGACAAAAAAACTATGAGGTTTAAGGACCTAACATGAATAACCCCAATCAATTTATGGCACAACCCTAAACCCTAAACCCTAAACCCTTAAACCCTAAATCCTAAAACCACATAGCCTAATCCCCCCAAACCACAGCCAGTGGCGCCCTGCCACGTGGCCAAGCGGGTGGCGGGTGGCGGGGCGGATGGCGAGCAGTGCGCTAGCTCATTGTAGCAGGGTTTAGGTTAATTTTGTATTTGTCGGCACGGACTCATTCTTGCGCTCCTGTTGTCTGTGTAGGCTGATTGCGGTTTTGTCGGCGCGGTATGATTCATGCGCTCCTGTGTTGCCGCCCTCGTCTGTTTCTGTGTTGGTGTAGTTGAAGGTCTCGATTGTCTTGCGGTTTGTGTCACCTAGTTTTCGAAGGTGGAGCGCCGGCTTGGAGGTTCAGTGGCTGGCTCTGGAGTGCGCGCGGTGTGTTTTCAGGTTGTTCCTTCTCCTTCCGCTGCTCGTTCAACTTTTTATTGTATACTTCTCAGACTTTGTGTTTGTGCTTTAGATCATGCTTGTGTTTAGTGTTTTAGGTTTTGTGTTGAATGGATTTGCAGCTCATTTGTGTTCTTCTATAGGGTTTCAAAGTTTGGCTTGTCCTCATTTAAAGCTACAGCTTGAATTCTGTTTCCTTCGTGATGCAGGTTCGATAGGAGAACGAGGAGCGACTTCCAAGTTTGAAAATTTCGGCCGTGAATAACTAAACGAAAGGTATGCACGGTAGTTTCTTTTGTGGAATTCTATTCTACTTCGTGGAAGATGCTCGTTGTGGCTTCGCATCAGGTTGATCAAGAGTTGTAGAAGTTTCCGTGAGAGCCTTGATGTTGTGCTCATTTCTCTTACTGTAATGTTGCTGGCTCTTAGTGCTCGTTCGTGTGTGACCTGTGCAGTTCTGTAGAGCAAATCTCCAGTGCAAATCCGAACTTTCATTCCAGGTACTTGGCATCATTCGTTTCTTTTTCCCTTTTGCAGTATGATCTGCAATGCTTTTCTGTAGTTACAGGGTTGGTGTTACTTTTTAGATAGAGAAGTACGCCTTGTGATAGAAGTAGTCACCCGAGCCCTAAACCTTCAGATGAATATGGGCAAACCCTAAAATGAAAGCAATGAAAAAAGAATTTACCAAACCTGAATCCATTCTGAATCCTAGCATTTGTCATTTCAGCGCGGCTCGCGCTGAAACAACACATGCTCCACTATTAACTAACGTCGCAGACGTTAGTTTATAAACTTCACTGGAACTCACGAACAGTGGTTGCACAGATATACCTTGCTGTATATAAGATGCACGATAGTTCAGCGCGAGTCGCGCTAAACTGTCAATCATCGATACCAAGGCATCCCAGAGAACAGAGATTCATACAGTAGTAAAAAACTAAACAGTAAGGCAGTTTAGCGCGACTCGCGCTAAACTGTCAATTATCACAATTCCTACGACATAATATATTCATAAAACTCATTCCATTTCCTATCAAATTCTCTAGAGATAGAATATGACGAATTCATAACTATGCACTAAACGCATTACATTACCAATTCATTTCTCAAGTAGAAGAACAGAAATGATTCCAAGAAATACATTACTATAGAAGTCCATCCGCATACAAATAGGATACAATTTAGAGCGAGCCGCTCTAAAACGACATTCTATGATCTTAAAAGCAAAGTAAAGGAAGTTTCAGAAACCAAATCATAAACAACGATAACGACATATAAAGCAGTTCAGCGCGAGTCGCGCTAATATGCAATTGGAGAAAATGATGAAAAGTTATTCTACCGGATGAAATTACTCTCAGTGTTACCAAAAACAAATATGAATCTGACAGTCACCGCCACAGAAAACAATGGTTGAATGAGAGACTCAAAAATATGTACATAAATTCATCCACTATAAAATTTCTATAATATTTACAGAAAGTCTGTAACAGTCAGACCATAATGGAACGCTATAAATGTCATTTCAGCGCGAGTCGCGCTGAAATGCATCATTATTTTCAAGAACTATAGAGACTTCGGTTGGTGTTTTGCCGGTCTGACTGAAGTCCGGAATTTTCTTACGTTGCAGAATGGAAAACCAACTGGAGGCGCTCGAGATGTACTTCAAGAGATCCGATGTGCAGTTCTTAGATGACGACAAGGCTACTGAAGACCACTTGATTGAAGGGGAGTACTGGGTCTTCAAAGATCCAGAAGAAGTAGAAGCATGGAGTTTATTCACGATCCCTTTCATCAACCAGTTCTGCTTTTCCTACAAATTCAAGAAATCGCAGTGCTTCCTACAACTCTCTTTCCACGAGAAGATCAAAGACATCGAGGCTGATGCCCACCCAATGATCAAAATCAAGTGCATGACAACAGTACCTGGCGAGTCAAGAAGGGACCAATACCACTTTGCTATCTGCCTCGACTCGGTATTAATTCCCTTCAACTTAAGTCCATTCCTGAGCAGCCTCGATCCAACTCCATATAGAGACGAAGTGAAAGAGCTAGAGAAGAAATTATACCATAATGAGTGGAAGAACGCCAACGGAACTCCGTTGTCCTGGAAAAAGTTGTGTAGCAAAATCCGGCTCCTATTCAACGACTTCTACATGCTGAAGGGGAAGATGGAAAAGTAGAATGAAATGAATCAACCACGCACTGTGTCAAAGGAGATAATGAACCAAGGCGTAAGTCAAGGTTCAAAACTGAACGTGGGTCAACAGTCAGGTACCAACCGGGGGCAGAGGAAAAGTGTACAGAAAACTCCACAGAAGAAAGGCAAGAAGGATGCTCCATCTTCATCAAAACGGAAACCGATCACTCGGGACTCTGAAGTGTCCGAGGTCGCTGAAAGGAGCTATGCGGACGAGATGTCCAATGTTCCTCACTCATGGGCAACAGAGAAGAAACCTAACTACGAGCAAGTGAGCCAGGTCTATAAGAAATTTTGGACGACCTGAGAGGACGCATACATCTTCAAGGTTGGGGAGAAGAAAGTGATTGACGTCTTCCAATTGGTAGATCCACCGGCAACTTTCAATATACGCTCCAAGCAGGACAACATTGTCGAAGATATGGTCAATTATCTACTCAATATCCCCGACAAAAGCACGAAGCAGACACTTTGCGTTATACCTGTTGGGCATGACACAATGCCCAAGAACTGGGAGGATATTGAGAATGGCCAATTCTATGTTATAAACGGACTGCACAGTGTTGCAGCTAGCAAATTTATGCTGGACGAGAGGAACAAGGTGAACGCGGAAGAAAGAGAACACTTCCGTAGGTGGAACTGCTTCGTTGTTTGGTCGAAGGATGCGGAGACGCTCAGATGTATCTCTGCCTACTACAATCGAACCAATCACTTTGTGGCAGTGCAGCCGTCGTGGGCGACTAATATTTTAGGAGCTCGATCGGTATGGGAGGCAATGGGAAGACCGAAGAATCCCACTCCAGCCAAATCTGTGGGAGCTGTTACCATCAGTCGGCGGACAGTTGAGAACAAGAAGAACCGCGAAATTTTCCAGGTATGCAGTTTAGCGCGAGTCGCACTGAAGTGTTCCTCCTTGAGTTGATTATGGTATATTGCAATCTCTCAATATCTGGATTGAGTGCATAATATAACTGATTTTCATGTTATTCTGTAGGCGTTTGAGAAGGCCATGTAAGTAAGATTTTCACTAATCGAGGTTGTGAAGAGCCTGAAAATTTCCAAGACTAAGGGGAGGGAGGAGAAGCTGAAGCTGATGAACGAGTTGCGGCTGATTACTGCACCTGATGACATCTATAAACTGTGGAGTGAAGTAATCTCTGCAGCCGCGCATGGGGAACTAATTAACCCGGACACCGACAAGATGTTTAACGCACGGGCGGGCTGGAGCCCCGAGAATTGTCTGCTGAATCGGGAGTTCTTCAAGCACTTGGGCAATCTCAGCTATGAGGAACTATCCAAGCTTGCGAAACACCTTCTGAATCAAACGGGTGGAAAGCGCAGGCATTCATATCCTAAGGTGACAGTGAAGGCAATCTCTACAGTGCAGGATGATTGTTACAGCACCAAGGAGTGGGTAGAGCGCCATAAGCGGAAGAATCTCGTCATCAAGGAGCTTCACGCAATTGATCCCAGCCTTAGCCTTCTCAACTCAATGAACGAGGTGATCAACGAGAATTGGAAGGCATTTAAGAAGGAGCGCCTCTTTTCTAGCGCGACAATGGACATCCTCCTTGAGAGACCTGGTGAAGCCTACTTTGGCAAAGCGAAGAGCACGCATGCGAAGCATAAGACGTGCTCTGAATTGTCCCAAGACGCATATGATTTTTTTAAATCATTTCTTGACCACAAAGCCAAATTCGAAAGGCCATCCGCAAAAGCTTACTATCGGGCATATGAGGTGGCCCGAAACCAGTACAAGGACTGGCCGGTGAAGTCCTGGACTGCAGAGACAAGTAATCGTTTATCTCTCGGGGTTATAGACTTCCGGTCGGTGCCAGGGGTGGAGAAGAAGGAGAGCTCTACGATGGAGAATCCTTTTTTCTTTGAAGTTCTGTCTTCACTTCAGAAGAGCAAGAAGCCCGCACTCGAAGAAGTCAAGTCGTGGCTCTTCATATGTGGGGACGAGAAAGAGGAGGCCCAAGTGACGATCTTCGTGGAGTCTAACAAGGAGTTGAACAAATACTTGGTTCACTACTCCTTGTACTGCGCAGGAAAAAATGACAGGATTGGGGATCTTGCGGCCGCGAAGACACCAAAGAAGGTGTTCCTTATGTTCTTGCAGCACCCTGAGAACACCAATCAAGTCACCATTCCGTCGGAGTTCAACTGTCCCGAAACAGCTCGCTATATGAAGGCCCGTGCTTACAGTGAGCTAGAGTATAGAATTTATAACACGGAACTGCGTATGGAATTCTATCTCTGGCTGGTAAAGGCATTCGCAAGGGCGGGCACGGTAGTCTTCTCTGCCTTCACAGGGGGGAAGTTGACTTGCACTTCGGTGGTGAGCATCGCGGCCTCAGTTTAGCGCGAGTCGCTCTGAATAGCAATTCCTGATTTCATTTATTCTGTGATATGTATTTTTATTTGCTGTGTGTATGTGCTATGTCAGTTCAGCGCGAGTCGCGCTGAAATGCATGTTGCAAGATATGACGGTCATAACTCCTTTCTTTGTTTTTGACAGATGAGTGGGGTGGACGTTTATGTCACGGGTACATCGGAGTTGTCGCAGTGGTGGGAAGATATCTGTACCAAGGCAATGACGTTGGACATTGCGGACTTCTTGGACAGCAGCTACTCCACCCACTCTACCGATGTCCCTTCCTCCTCTAGGAGGAAGCTGAGGTCCGCTCAGAATTCCCCATTGAGTCAGCAGAGGAATAGGGAGACTCATGTCTCTCATGAAGTCCTATATGATTCCGAGGAGGAGGAGGAAGAAGAAGAAGAGCTTGAAGAGGACGGGATTGAGGGACTGGACGAGATGACTACACCAACCAGTCGTCCGTCCACAGATATTCCGAGGTCGTCTGCAAGCTCTATGTTGCCTCCTCTCTCTCAAACGCCGCAGACTCCAATTGCATCGGGACGGCCGGACAAGAAGAGGAAGCGGGATACGATCACCAGTATTGCTAAGCAACTGGTGGAGATCCAGCAGTAGAATGCCATCTCCCTAGCCAACATGCAGAGACAAACCGAGTTAGTGCAGCAACAGACTGAGCTGGCTCTGGCGCAGATGAGGGCGGACAATACAAAGGAAAGGCTGGCGAACATAGAAATCCACAAGAGTAATCAGGCGTGGATGCGAGAGGAGTCGAAGGCAAACAAGGAGCTCTCCCAACAGAACAGGGACATGCTCCAAATACTGATCAAGAAGATCAGTATAGAGCCCGTTGCGATGCTGGCGCCTGCCTTTGGAGAGCCAATTTTGCAGTTGCAGGGACAACCATCTGGTTCCAATATCAGCAATGCCTCCAGTCCTTCCAATCCGCTCAAGGATGCTGCGCCTCTTCCTGCGGAAGCACCCACGCCGACGCCCCCTCCCCCGTGCGAGGGTGATGTAGCCTACCTGTCTTCTTCAACGAATCCTGAGGCTGTCGGAGCAGAGGAGAAGCACCTCGAATCCAGAGCAGAAGCACAGGGGGAGACGTCATTGATAGGCCTTGCGCAGAACCTGCCCATGGATGCTTCCGAGGTGGCGCCTGGAAGTGATGCCCTGCCCACCAAAGATCCACCAACAGGTTCTTCCCAATGAAAACTTAGTGTTTTATGTTGTAGTTTTAGCGCGGATCGCGCTAATCTGTATCGTAGAAGAGTACCTGTAGTTTTCATTTTAGATACAGTGCTCATTTTTTATGTACTTCTAGTCTGAACAGCGTCAACCAAAGTGGACGCATTTTCCAAATTGTAAATCTGTTGTTTGCGACAGTGTAATATATCACTTACATGTATTCTTGCCTCCACTTGAAATCGCAGGCCTTCCAAATCTTAGAGAATCGCTTCCAGAGTCTGAGTATCCTGTCGATCACTGTCAGTTGCCAGCGGAATCATCCCTCCCGATTGAGGACGCTGAACCTTTGAATCAGCTCGTGTCTTTGGAAATCGGTGATGACATTGCATTGCGGGATCATTCGCTAACGCGTCGTGAAGGACATGAGAAGCCTTCACATTCTCAAGTACCGAAGGTATGACGGTTCTCTCATCTTCTCATGACTTCATTAGACACAGTCAGTCATGGTTTTGCCGCTCTTGTGGCATACTTTCCTGGTTGATTTTACGTGGTTCCCCATCTCGGCCAGTTTCACGATCGTAACTGGCCTCAAACTCCTACGTTTCTTATTAGGAATCCGATCATGCACTAGCTCGTGAGGAGGAATCCAAGGGAGTGCGCCGGTCATTGAGGTCGGGGGTGGCAGACAAGTGGATTAACGTCGTCCTAGACCTCAATGGCGTTCTGTGTCTCTGCGGGGATTGGAAGTCACAGGGGTCAAGGTTGCAATTTAACAGGGACTCAGAGCCTCACTCTGCCGTAGTGGCTGCAGTAGTTGGGCCCAAAGCCGTCTACGTTCGTCTAGATTGCGCTCACTTCTTAAAGGAGTTAGAAAAAATAGCAATCATCTCCGTGTGGAGCTCCATGAAAAAGTCTACCACAGAGGAAATCTGTGCATACCTTTTCAGAGAAGGAAGCCTCCCATTCCTAGTTCTTCGGCAGGACTCATGTAAGACGATCAAGTGCAAGGATAAGTTCGGAAGGATGACCACTTATAAGGAACCTGGATCCAATAAGGACTTGTTCCTCAAAAATGTTGAATTCCTCACTACTGGCTTCCAAGGATCCTTCTCGCTGGATAATACAATCATTGTCGACGACAGTCCTCGCAAGCATGTCATGAATAGCCCAGAGAATGTCATATTAGTGGATTCTTGGAGTAATCGAGGGAATGGTGACAGGGACACGTTTCTTCTAGGGGTCCTACTTCCCTGGTTCTGACAATTGCACGGCAGCCGAGACGTCGAGCTCAAGTCCTTCCGCCAAAATGTAAAACGGAAGATTGGAAAAAAAATGCTGTGCGAGGAGAGGGGTCATCGAGAGTACAACAAACTAATGGCAGTGGTCCGGGGGTCACCTAGTGTTCTTATTTAGTGTTGCTTCCCGAGGTATGCAACTCATTTTTATTTCGGCGATTATGCTGCATATGCAGCAGTTATCAGGTCATATGTATGCGGCAGTTGCACTTCAGCGTGGGTCGCGCTAATGTGTAGCATGTTATAATCTTCGTTTCAGTATTCCGGAGTCCCTTTGTTCATGTGTTACTAGAAGCGGCATGCTCTTAGGTGTCTATAGTGATTTTGGATGATGCAACTGTGGAGTGTTTCTCATGCTAATTTGGTTTCCATTTCTGTTAGATGCAGAATATCCCGAGCGAAACTAGGCTCAATGCGGACATGCCTTGTCAAGCGTCGGAGGATTCCATCCTTGACTATGGACAGTACGTTATTCTCAGTACGGGAAATTTCCTTTGCTCGGCGCCTACGCTGAATTCGTCCATGGACTTCTCCGTCAAGAACATTGAGGACGGAGTGGTAAATAGTCCTCCCAACAAAAAGGTGCGCCTGCCCGTGTCGTGCTCGCCGTCTCCGTTGCGTTCTAGGGAGGTTCGGGAGAAGTCAATGTCGCCAACTGTTTCGGAGAAAGGGACACAAAGGAAGCTGTACGAAGATGCTAATTACTTGGTATCCACACCAGAAGTAAAGAAATTTGTGCCTATTGGACAACATCCAAGAAATGATGCTCTCCCTGTTCTTGCGCTCGCACTCCTACGTTGCCATGCTCAAACTCAAGCAGGAAGACTAAAGAGGAAAGTCCTTACGCCATCGGGTAGTCATTCATCGACTCGTACTTGGGACGCGTGGGAGGAGAGGTCGTTAAGAGCACAGAGCTGGGAATTCATTCGACAGTGTGGGACAATCAATAAAGGAGGGTATAGTCGCGGACCGGAAATTCTGAAGGCCTTGGAGAAGATGAAGAATTCATCTCGTAGTTGTTAGGTCTTGATTCTAGATGTAAAAAAAACATTTTGGATGGATTCATCCCAGAGTTACATTTGTAAGTATTGAAGTAATTCTATTAATAGTAATACATGCCTCATAAATGCATGGTATTTCTGAAATCTTTATGTGCGCACTTGTTTAGAATGTCATGGCATTGGATTCCTAGGTGATTGAAGGCCTAGAGGCCTCTTTGTTTGTCACTTGTGCGCGTCAAAAGTTACAAAGTTCTGGAATAAAGACTCTCATTTCCTTGGAAAACTCCCAAAATAGAGAATATATTGTTAATTGTAAAATGATGAAATGGAGTTACCTCATGAAGTTTGTCTTGTTGTATTGCCAAAAGGTTCTTCTGACATCAAGAGAGCCAACTAACTTTGTCCTTCAAATGGTGACAGTGAATAATTGTTGCCACGACAAAGGATAAGTACATGTGGGCCTTTGACATTCCCATTGTTGCATTTGTATGATAACACATACAAGTGGTCTTTGTTCTTGGACTAGACCATCGCATAGGTTCATTTCTTCACTTTGTCCACAATCAAATCATCATCACAAGTGTAATGTCTAGAAATGACATCTTCAGCCGCTCACCAAATATGCTGGCCATTAATGATTTTTAATTTGCCTTCATTAACGCAATCCATCTAGCAAGTTGGCCTTTGAAGGGTATTGGGCATTATAGTTAAAATTTGTTTGTTAAAATTCACTTTAACCATCCGCTTAAATAAATGGAAATCACGCCCTTTTCTTCAAGTAGCCTAAAAATGATTTTTTATGCTTCTTCAACATTCTCCATATTATCCATATCCAATTTGAAGTATTTTTCCCTTGCCAAAGATGAACATGTATGATTATGCCAATTTGAATCTTCAATTTACATCTACTTTAGCTTTCACTTGCTGCTTAATTAGGACCTTGTCACTAGCACCATTCCCTTTCTTAAAATCAACAGCAAAAGTAATTTTGTCGAGAATCTTGGTTGGATCGTAGTCAATGGTTGTTGGATTCTCCATCCCTCTCCCAAGCACTTTTTTCATAGCCATCCCCTTGGACCTCAACTTCCTTGGCCAAAATTTGTGACAATTCTATAGATTGTTCTTAAATTGAAGAACTTAGCGCATGCTCTTGTGCAAAACTTGTTGGTGCGGATAAGCATTGTCATACATTTCTTTGAGTTTCCTCAACCCGGACCTTTGTATAATTGGTAGCATCAACAATTCTTGTTTTCTTTACCTTCTTGTCTCAAGATGTTGATGAGTCACAAAATTTATGGCTTTTGGCCACTTTATTTTGTACTAGCATTACAATGTCGATGGTTAAAGTGAATTTTAACAAACAAATTTTCCATAAATACGATTTTATAAAAGTTGTTGGCTTTGGCTTTGCACTCTGCTATTATATGAATCATTAGTGGTTGATGTGGATCAAGAATAGACTTGTAGTTTTTCATCATCTGCTCACTATAAAAGCTTATATTATCTTCTATACAGATGACAACCACTCCTAAAGCTCCAATATTAAAATTGGCAATGTCTATAAAGAAAACCTTTTTCATGACAATAATGTCAAGAACAACTACTATTGGAAAGGATTTCCATTTGGAGACTCCCTTTGATTTAGAAATCCTAATTCAAGGTTGAATAGAGGGTAGTCTTTTGGAAAGGATATGTTCAACATCCACAAAGACTTCAATGACACAAGCTCCAATGGGACTTTACCTTCCAAATTGGATTTTCAAGTGCCGTAGATTTTATTAGATTTCAATCGTTTAAAGTATCTACAAAGTAGTGGCTTGGTCTACATGAATCTCTCTCTAATATTGTAAACAAAGGAACAATTTTAATTTGATCTTCAATTTGTATAAATCAAACCGCATGGTTTGAAATAGCATTCAAGACAATAAAGTTTCTCTACTAGCTAGTGTAGTCTGAAACATGCCCTTCATTTGACTATATTTGATATGTTATTTTTCATATCTTCTAAGTTCAAAGCATTTTCTTTATGCATGTGTTTTGAGGCAATGTTTTTCAATATAGGAGGAAAATGTTTCACATTAAGAGAGTCAAGTCAATGTACTTCACAATTACATTCATGCCGTAGACTAGTTCAAACCACATAGTCTAAACCAATACCTTAGCTTCAACTAGTTTTCTACAATCTACGCATTGGGATGTAATAAACTTTATACTTCTCTTTTATATGAATTTTATACTAATGCCTAACCTTATATAAAGTTTTATAAGACATCTAGAAAATTTTCCACTATGAGAAGCAATGAACTCACGAACTAATTAATACTGCATGTTCTGAACAAAGCCTTGGTTGGGAAGGAAGGAGTCAAAAGCTAAGAATTGGTTCAGACCACAGGTTATGAACCAAGCCTTAGCTGGAAAGAAAGGATTCACTTGGACTGATTTCATGATTATAGGGTCTACAAGTTACTTGTGAATTATATTATGGAAGTCTAAAAGATGAATTGAAATGTAAAAGGCAAGTGATGCTATTTTTAAAGCATAACCAAAATAGGAGCACAACAAATTTTTATGTAACTTAATCCAATATGTGAAAGCAAAAAATGCATTGTATTCAAGACATACAAATCTAGCAATGACACTTGCAACTTAGAATAAAAACATAGTAAAAAGTATCCACATAAGGCTAAACAAAGTGCATGTAACAAAGAAATAAAATTCTCAAATGATAGATGAAGTAAAATCATCTATAATAGTTAGATGTACATTAATGGGTTGCAAACATTTTGGTTTTACAAAAATTCAAGCTTCAAAAAGCAAAAACAATAGAATGCAATTCATATCCAACAACATTGTAACTCTACTAATGTTGTCGTATTGTAAATGCGTTCATTATGTGAAATATGAGTTCATATAATATTTAGTCAATTTTATTATAATAATAGAACGCAAAGATGACATCATTTCAAAGGCTTCAAAGTAACGCCTTTTCACTATAAAAAAGGAGGACACCGCCCTAAAGCTTCATCAATTTGATGTTGTTCTCTTTATTTTTTGTTTTGAATTTAGAATGTTGAACTAAAGGATTTTTTTTGAATCTCAAGATGAAGAGCTTCAACTAGAGTAGGAATTTGAATTTTCTTTGACTCAGTTGCCGGATCAATCTTTTTTGCCATTAACACTTATGCCTGCACATGAACGTCTACAAGATGAAGCTAGACTTTCTTGGTCGCCAAAGCAACCTCGTGTACAACAACGATGGTATGAAAATCTGCAACACGACGCTCATGTATTGGTGATTTTGTTGCAAGTTGGATGCATTGAGCTTGATAGTAGAGAAATAACGTTCGAAGGGTGTTTTAAAGGCTTGAATGATGACCAATACTATTGTATGATCTGACCTATCAAAGGAAGCCTTGGCCATCAACATTGGTTAAAAGGCTTAGTTAATCCTTTAATAAAGACAGACCGTGCAAAATATGTTGCAACCACCATCAGATGCATCCTTAAGTTCTTAAAAATGGAATGATGTTTGTTTTGTAACTTTGTTTTCTTACCTCTAATAGACATATGTTTAATCCTAGTTGTTTGCTTTTGTATTTTGAAGTTTTTCAAAAGTTATTTGATATATTCGGAATAAAAAGAGAAAGAGAGAAGATAGTTTATCTTTTTAGTGGACTTCAGTGATTTGATGACTAGTTAGAAGGGTAGATAAGGATTAAGGAAAGTTAAAGGGGGTGGCCAATGAGATTTTAAATACCCATATGGCCTAAGTATGGGCTGATGTGGCCTTTGGAATAGAATAAGGAGTCAAGGTCTTCTTCCCCATCCTTCATTTTTAGTTTTGGAAGAGTACCAAGGGTTCAGAGAGATATAGCTCAATGTATACTATATATTTGTAAATGAAATTTAGAAGGGATATTTATTATGTTGTTGTGATTTCAAAAAAATATGACTTGTTCTATTTGAAGCTTGGATGTGAAAGTTATGAGTGATGGAGTGAAGCAAAGTCTATTGCCTTCTAAGTTTGTAGACCAAAACTTTGAGTGCTTATAGAAGTTCGGTTAAGATTTTTTTATTTTTAAATTTTGGATAAATTGTGTATAAAATTATTATCTTTTTGAAAAATTATAGCACACTTCATTTGAAGTTTTTTTGAAAACGTTATGAATATATGAGTGGAGAAGGTATAGATTAGTTTCTGAAACTAGAGCTTAGAAATAGTCTCAACTTTGACAGAGCACTGAGAGCAAAGTTTGTATGTTTTTGACTTGAGATTTAAAAAAAATTTATATTAAAAATTTATCTTTTTAAGAAGATATGGCACAAAGAATTTAGAGATTATATGAGACCAGGATGGACTTCGAAGCAAAAACATGAGCAGCTACCTTTGACTTGAAAAGTATATACTTTAAGACTCTATAACTAATGGACAACAATTTATTTGGATTTGAATTTTGAAGAAATTGTGTGATATTTTTATAGCTTTTCAAAATGTTATGACACTCTTGATTTGGAGTTTTAAAGCAGCTATGGCATATACTTGAAGTTTGACAACAAAACTCACAAAATCTTTGCAAGGGTTTTGACTCATACAAGACTTGTGCAATTTATATACGTTTTATATAGTATCTATACATGGTATATATGAACATAGATACTTATACTTTATATATATATATATATATATATATATATATATATATATATATATATTGATGTTTGTATTTATATCGTATCTATATACGACAATTACGAGTGTATATACACTCAAGGAATGGTAGTCAATGTTATCAGATATTGCAAACTACTATTCAAACAATCTTTGCTTTCCAACTTTGAATGTTAATGTCTTCTAATCTATATAGTCATGAAATTCTGACCACTTGATTTGAGACAAATGAAGTGCAAGATCCTACGGTTTGATTCTTAAAAACTTTTTTTAAAATTTTCTTGGATGAATGTAGCTGAATTTTCTATATTGAGTCATTTTTGACAAAAAATTGGCTTTGGAACTTTAGGGGTAAAATCTTTTTTAACTTGGGACATGCAAATGGTTCAAAATATTGGCCTTGGGATTTTCAGAGAAGTTGTTTTACATTATGCTCCATAATTCATAAAATGAAACATATATATATTCTTGAAATTATGGTAATTGCTATTTAGAACACATATGTTTGCATTATGGGAAGTATTAGTTTTTTTCTTCAAGCACTATGACTTTTGGGTTGAAGGACATTGCAAGTAACACTTTCTATTCTTGATTGAAAATGGGACTAGTATTGAAATACAATGACTTCTAGAATTTTTTTTTTTAATTTTAAATATTTTTACCGTAAATCATTTAGAAGATAGGGTACATGTGTGAAAATGAAAGTCTAAAATAATCCAATTGTAAAAGTTATATACAATAGAATAGTGATGGAAAATTCAAGGAAAGGATATACTAAAAATTGCTTTAAAAAAATAGATTTAAAATTTATAACTTTTTAAAAAGAAAACCTATGTTCCACATTCAAAGATGTTCAATTTTGAACCATTTGCATGTTTGATAAATAAAAATTGTGTTTTTCACACATACACCAAGGTACAATAATTTGATAATGTAAAGAAGTTGGAAGCTTAGCTATTTTTTGAGAATTTTTTTGGACATTTCTTTAGTGCAATTATTGTTTATATCTTCTTCCAAACAATAAAGAAAATTGGAAACAAAACAATGATTCTGCACTCACTTCTATTGTATGTTGCACTTATTTCATTTTCCATTGAGGGCTTTAAAATAATTGGATTGCAAATATAATAGAAGATGTTGCACTTTTCATATCATAGCCATGTTCAATATTTTTAGTGCAAATTCTTTTTTGCAAGTTTAGAAACAATTTTATTATCATCTTGAAATTCTATGAAGCAATTCTTCTCCTACAAATTAAAATTCTATCCAATTTTATTACTTCATTAATAAAAAATTATCTTTAAAATGTAGGTAAAGTAATAGTATTGTAAAAATAGATATTCACCTTTTGCTATTATGTCTATGACATGTAAATCCAAAATGCAAAGGCACCACATTTTGGTGTTGACAAAACTTTAAAAGAAAAGAAATCCTAAAGTATTGACTATTTTAATTAGTTATTTTTAAGAGTAATGTCTTCTTTTAGTGTAGCTTCAACATTGAATATTTGACTTTGATGATTAATGATTATAATTTTTCAATTCAACATTTTATGCAAAGGTGTTCACTTCAAATCTTCATTTTCTATTGTTGAGGGCTCTTTTTAATTAGTGTAATGTGAAATACATCTTGTAGGGAAAATCACAATAGATATTTGATTTCACACGATGTATAATACATTTTAAAAAATCGAGAGAATTCTTAAAGCTTACAATTTTTGTTGGGACCAAAATTTTGGATTTGACATAGGACAAGAGGAATGATAGCAAGATTACAAATGACTTACACACATTACCAATAGCTTAAGATTTGACTATAAATAAATTTTAAAAAATTCTTACGAGTTGAGGTAAAGCGGTGACTACATGTGAAAAATAAGTGAAAACAAACCTCATAGCATTTTTTTCCCAAAAAGGATCACTTGCATTGGCATTTGAATAATATGGTGCCCCAAGAGGATGATGTGACATGCCACATCAACATACTATTATGCCATTTTAGAATTCTAACATTGCCATAGTGGACATCAAGTAAGATGTCCTCTGTTGCATGTACTAGATGTTTTTTATGATGTCAATAGAGACATATTCTATGACGTTAGCATGTTTTTTGTAATGTCAACTAAGACATCCTTTGTAAGGTCCGGATGTTTTTTACGAGACAACATCATGTTCATTATAATACTTAAATCAAAAATTCTATTTTTAATAATAAAAAAATTACGTTTTAGATGTTCCATATAGTTTGTCTTCCCTCCTCCTATCCCTCTTGCATAACTATCTTGCCTTCTCATGTTAAAATACTTACAATAAGGCATTTCAAGTCATTCAATATCATTGCCAATATCGTGTATTGTGTACAATGTATGGTGTATGGTGCATAATATATGGCACATTGTCTATGGTGTATAATGTATGGCACATTGTGTATGGTGTATAATGTATGGCATATTGTGTATGGTGCATAATATATGGCATATTGTGTATGGTGTATAATGTATGGCATATTGTGTACGGTGTATAATGCATGACATATTGTATATATTATATAATATATGGTGTATTGTATATGATGTATAATGGCATATTGTAAATATTATATAATATATGGTGTATTGTGTATGGTATATAATGTATTGTATATGCCAAACGTTTAAGCGAACATCAAAATTGATGTCTTAAGAAACATCTATAAAAAATGTATAGAGGTCAAAATTGATGCTGTTAAAAACAATATTCAAATTCTTATGATCATTTAAATGGATGTCATTAAAAATAGTATGGAAATTTTCAAAAATCATGACTTCAACTACCACCTCATCTTCCGGTTAGGTGTAAAAAACCATATGTGGCATTACTTGCTTGCGTGGCACTTATGTAGTTGCAACATGGCACATTTGGGGCACCTTTTTAAACTGTATTTATTGTAATGTTTCTCTAAAAATATAGCATGTTTTTTCAGATTTCCTTGTATTTTTACCATGTCAATGTTGACAATTTTTTTTCTGCAATACGCATGTGTGACGTTTTAGAAAACATATGGATACGTTTCAACACTTGTAAAAAAAAACACGAATTCCTTATAATGTACCTTACTACCTTATGTGAGTTTCTAAGGCTCAAAATTCCTACCAATATTATCAAGAATTAAACAATCCAGTTGTCATAAGAAAAGAAAATATCCAATGTTAGTAAGAAGGTTCAATGTAAAGTCCAAATATCATCTACCATCAAAGAATTTTCTAATGGAAACATTGAAGAATTTCTTAATTGAATTTAAGTGAGATTGGGAGGAGAGGTTGTTTTTATATTGAAATTTATTGTCTCTCATGAACCTTCGAAGGATATGGGATAATTTGAAGATGAGATCTAACCTTGATATCTCATTGTCAAAAAGTAATAATTGCATTCAAAATAGAATTTTAGACCTCATTTTTGCATCGTAAAAAAAGCATTTATAAAAAAAAATTGAACTAAAAAAATTTGAGAAATAAATTTAGCTTTCATCTTCAAAAATTTGTTTATGATTATGAGCCTCCAAACAAAAGTTATGGACAAAATTCAAAGGGGATATTTGAAAATGTCAAAGAAAATGTTCCTTCCGACTCTTTGAAATTTGTCTATAAATTTTGATTGAAAGATTAAAATCTCAAAGGGATTTTTGGAGATGAAAGTTAGCTTCATTTTCCATCTTAACAGTTCGATTTTTTTAAAGTTATTCTACTATGCCTAAATGAGGTTTGAAATTCTACTTTGAATACATTTCCTATTTTTGACTTTGCTATGAGTGGTTGAACTCTTACTAATCCTAACTATTTACATATCCCACATAGATTGTTTTATTTCTTACTATTCGATTTGTATAAACAAATTGTCTTTTTCAACTTCCCACATGTCAATAAATTACTTTAGGAACTACATGCTCAATATTTTGTTACTTCAATATCTAGGATGATGAAAATTGCAATAATGTTTTTTTTTTTGCTTGAGTTAAAAAGTGAAAATTTATTAAATATTTGGTAGATGGTGCTGAAATTGAAGAGGTACTATGGTAGTCTACATAGTGTACAATAATATTATATTAAATATTGCCTTTCGATATTTAAAATTACTAAATTAAATTAACGTAGTCTCTTAAATAATAACATAGACATTGGAAAAAAACTTGTGGGTCGTCCTTGAAGGTTCCAACTGGAAGGGACAATCCATTTAAATGGAATTTGTGTGATGCACCTTCATTTGGCTATTCAATTAAAATGGCATGCATTCTCAACCATAAAGAAACTTGAAAGTTGCCTTCAATATAAATATGGGAGGTGTGAAAATTGAACAAGATATATTACTGTCACCCCAAAATCAACATTTTTCTTAAGATATAGGATTTGGAATTAAAAGGACCTATATATACAATCTAGCCTCTACTACTATTAAGATAGAAATACATTCCTTAACTAGTGTCCTTTTTATCATAGGCAAGAGATTAAGAAAGATTTAGTTAGACTCTTGATTCCATACAAGAACTCTTCTCCTCAAGTACTAAATTTGCAAGGACGATAGCATCAAAATCTAAATTACACTCTAAACCTAATCTACTCTTGAAGATAAAAATGAAGTATTCTTGTAGTTTAAGAGAGTGAGAGTTGTACTTGGGGTTGCCGTCTCCACATATGAGTGTATAGAGCATATATTGCCCTATGCATTGAAGTTGTGTAGTCTTGGTCATTCCAATGTTCAATGACAATTGTAGTTGCAAAAGTGATGTCAATCCTAGCACTCTTTTTTACTAGGAGTGGCTATACATGGTTATCGAGCTCTTATTTCACATATCTCCACAGCAAAAGTGTCACTACCATTACTTTGTCTGTGGCCGTGAGATTTTCCATGGGATCCATGCAAAAAAGACCTACCACTCCCTCCCGGGCTCTCTCCTTCTTCTAAAACGCTGTCTAGTCCACTTTTTGACCTTTGCGACCAAGTACTGCTTAACCTTCCTTCCCCCAATACATGTACTTCAGATTGTGTGTCTCCTTGCAATATGGATACAATACGAGCCATACTCGGTCGCCTTTCTACAGCATTGGAAATGCACAAAAGACACACATTGATCACTTGTTGCACATCCCGCACTTCTTCTTCACTCATATAGAGAGTTGGATCCACTAGGTCTAGAAGCCTATCATCCTTGTGCAGTTGCCATACCTACATCATGGATGAAATCATGTACCTTTTTAATTCAAGAAAAATCAAAGTCTTTTATACTCCTTGGACTATTAGTGGTGATGTAATGGACTAGCTAATGTAAAAACAGAGCCTTGTTATGAGAAATAACGTACCAAGCCACAAGAGTGGCGAGAGACGATTTTTCTTATAATAAGACTCTATTTTCATAGGACCAGACATAACCTCAATGTTAGATGGTTCAATCTTGCCCTTTAACTTGGTCAACCTTGCTCAATCCATGGTTTAAAAAGAAGTGCATCATAATGCTAAAGCAATTCTACATTATGAAAAAGAACATGCCTTTCCTCATTCAATAAGAGACTGAGATTGCCATTTATCTTTACATAACCTCCATTGACGTTATGAACCAAGATTGCAACGAGGTAGGATGGCATGAGGAAGAATGAAGTACCCATTGGGAAAGATAAACTTGCTCCAGTGGCGCAGTGTCATCAATGTTGCGACGCCCGCTTATAATCTCCAAACATAATACCCCAAAGCTGTACACATCCACTTTGTCGCTAAGTTGGCCAAGGGAAGCATACTCTGGTGCCAAGTACCCTCTGCAACCATCGTCGTTCACAGCGGGGTGAGCATGTTAGTGACGCAAGCATCGGAAGTGGATTAGAACTCGTTCAATTGATCCATGACAGAGGAAGCCACTGCCTGCGCTATTCAAATGGCGGTGTTCAATACTTCGGCACATTTCTGAAACATAAATACAAACCTAAATTTTAGACCTTTCTGGACAAATTAACATGCCACTGTAACGAAATTGACGTTTCAATTGATCGATGACAGGAATTGAAGCCAGTAGCTGCCATTGGGGGTGGGAAAAGATTGGACTTACTTGGTTCCAGCAATATGCACAGTCATAATGTGACTTCGTTCATCGGGGAATAATAGAGCCAAGCCGAAATCCGCAATCTTGGGCTCCAGATTCGAGTCTAATAAGATGTTGCCAGCCTTGATGTCCCGGTGGATGACTCTGGGATGGGCCAATGCGTGCAAATAATGCAAACCACGAGCAATGCCCAAGCAAATCTTGAGCCGCGCAGGCCAGCTCGAGAGCTGACCACTCATCTCCTGCTTTTTGGATCCTATTGAGAACAGGGGAAACCATTACAAACTGCCGGTAGTTTTACATGTGAAACCACTACAAACTGGTAGTATAAGTGTGGTGATTATGTCTGGTTATATAAATGACGGGAGCAGAAGAAGAAGTCACGTGAGCTAGGCGTCGATGAACAGAGCTGTGTGGAACAAACATACCGAGAAGAATTTGATCAACATCGAAATTATCCACGTACTCGTACACCAACAGCTTTTGAGATTCACGAAGACAGCATCCTTTGAGATTCACCAGATTTCTGTGCTTCATGCCCGTGATCAGGACCACTTCATTCAAGAATTCGTCGTGGTCTTGGGCTGTTTTGACGAACAGCTGCTTCACGGCCACCACGTTTCCACTTGGCAGCACACCCTGCAGATTGAATTTTACTCCAAAGTCAGCACTCAAAATTAGGATGCATGTGATTGTAAATGACTACTTGTCTGAGTAAGAAATGGTGCTTTCCGTCCATGTGGACGGTTGATATTCGAATAAAGAATGTACTGGCGCACCTTGTATACTGCTCCATAGGCGCCCTCCCCCAACTTCATGTCTGGGTGAAAGTCTCGTGTGGCCCCCCGCAGCTCATTGTAGGAGAAAATAGTGGGCTTCACGTCAAACTCCTCAAATTCTGAATGGCAGTCGAGGGAATTCATGTTACCAAATAAAGAGATCGTCCGAATCTAGCGACAATGAATCGAAGAAGTGCAACTGTATGCATGCCCAAGGATACAAATGATTTAATTTCAGAGGTACTCACTTTGTTCGAATTGAAGTTGCAGATACCGTTTGTATCTTCGGGTTTTGATAAGTATAGCACCCACAACAATCAGCAATATCAACACCACCGCGGCAACGCTGGTAGTGGCTGAAATGATGACAATCTTGCGGTTTTCCGATTTTGCTGCAAACGAACGGAGGCAATAAATTTTCTCTCGGTGAACAATTACAAAATAAACTACGATGGAAAGAGCTCCACAAAATAATGATGTATTGCACTTTCACATCCGAATTGGTGACGGGTTCTCACGAAATCGATCGTCAATCTGCGTGATACCCCAGTAATGGTACTTACCTGATGTTACAAAGCAGACTTGTGAACAGTAGCATCTGTGGGTATCATCGTTGGAGTCAAAGTTATGACAATATGGATTCCCCTGTAGTCTGCAGAAGATCAGTGAAACAGTGACCATTATCAAACAAAGGAGCCGACAAAACGAACATGACAGCATCTTAGGTATTCCACTGAATTCAGATAATTCACGGCGACAAACTAATGGCCTCAGAATTGTACTTACAGGAAGACAGTAGTCGTGTTAGCGATGATGTAAGGGTTCGAATTTACATGCAGGATGCTATTGTTTATTAAACTCAAAGTCCCCAACTTCTCAGATGCGTTGCCAGCTGAGTTTTTATCCTGAAGTAACCCCAGTTGAAACATCTTCAAAATGTCAAGAGTTCCTGTAAGACTGTTGTTGTCGAGGTACCTGGCAAATACTTTTGAGGTCAGGCTTGCAAGCAGAGACTCAAGTGCCATCTCATTTCCTGTCCTCACTTGACAGCCCTCAGCCATCTAATGTCATGGAAATTAGAATCTGTAGAACTAGTGCAGATTGATCTGTATCTCAGCTGTCCCAAGAATTGATGGCTGAGGTCCAATGAAAAAATAATATGGGTAGGTTGGAACAGGGCGTGCAACTTACAGTTCCTTAATAGAGCCAAGGCTCGAGGCATTCCAGGATGGGATAGGACCAGCAAGTTGATTGTGAGACAAGTCCACAAAAGCCAGTGCAGTACTTACATCCAGATCAAATATATCCACTAAGTTTGCGGTCCCAGTGAATCTGTTCCTGGCTAAATTCCTGTACCATATCAACAAATGCAGATCATGTAAATATATTGTGTATGAGAATTTTTATTGAGACATATTAAGTTCCAAACCAATCAATTTCTGAAGAATTTGCTATAGAAAGATTGAGTATAGAATCAACCATCATTCTTAGCGTGCAGAGAGTGAGACTTACACATAATTTAGTGTGGAAAACCCTGTGAGATCTGGAAACGGCCCCTCAAACTGATTGCCAGAGACATCCCTGCAAAATTATCCATCCATTAACCAACTTCAGTACAAAGTTTGATTTTGTCACGGTCACCGACAGCAGATATTTGCATCACTGTTCTTTAAATTGGACATCGAAAGTCAGAGATCTAGATCGGGTGGAGCTTACAAATGCGTCAGACGGTGCATGGTAGTGAGGTTTGGCAAAGTGCCATTGAAAGAGTTGTCAGATATGTCCCTGAATAGTAGAAACCAGCCGATTTGTCACCAACATTGAATGAAACGCAGATCGACAAAGCTCACATGATGCAAGAATAACTGGGCATTTCGTACAAGTGAACTTTGAAACAAGAAAAAACCTAGAGATCAGAGGTCCTTACAGTATTTTCAGTTCCGTTTTATTTGTAAATGCATCCACTTGGATTGGTCCATACAAAAGATTATCACCAATGCTGAGTCCTTGGAGGTAATCCATGGTCCGAAACTGTTCAAATGGATAGGTTCCTTCGAACTGATTGCCGCTCAAGTCTCTGTTGAATGGGCAGAATACATTGACTGTTAGTGGAATTCATAGCTATTTCGCAGTACAATCTCAATTTGATAAATTCACCGCCTAGTAAAGCTGTCTCTTCTTTAGAGTGTTTTGTTTGCTCAGCGACTAACTTAGTCTGAGGAGCCTGGATCAATTTAGTTGGATAATGCATTTCGATCTTGCGACAAGAACTTCGGCTTAAACTGTTTTATTAGGCTTCAAGGATGACGCATATCACTCACATTTGCAGAAGATTCCAGAACTTCGGCAGATTTGGAATCGTGCCGTTGAAAGCATTGTCGTGGACATCCCTAAGTCAAATGCAGGCACAATTCGATTCATCAGTATATTCAGTACAGCTGATGGTGTATTGAGGGAATTAATTCCATCAGTGTTAATATCCGGGGATCGACAAGTCTTCATAAGAATGATCGAAATTTCAGGGTGTGCTAGATGTGGAACTTTCAAAGATACTTGCACATTCTCTTACAAATACTGATGTTGACAGTAATCTGGGGATAGTATTTAGTATTACTTACAAAACATTTAACCACGTCTCTTGGAGTTCTTGAGGGAGAGGACCAGTGAGGTTTGGATTTCCTGTCAACTCCCTGCACATATTAGTGGCCATAAGTGCACAGATCAGCAATTCGAAGATAACTGCAATTATAGGAGAAACTAAACCCTAATAAGACGAAAAGGTCTGAGAAGGTTCATGTTTGGTGACGTCAATTTCGTTGTATTGGTGGATATTCACGACAGTGCCTCTTTCAAGGTGGCATCTTGAAACGTAATTCCATAGCAGCATAGTTCAAACCTCGATTTCGTTAAATAAGCGGAATTCCACGACTTTGGCACTTTTCAGGGAGTGCTACCTGGAAAGCAAATCTATACTGTTCCTAATTTATGGAGTTCTGTAGCTGAAAATCACAATTCTGAGCTTCCAGAATGGCGCCAATTCAACGAAATTGACAATTTTGAGAGCTTTCTGCAGCTAAATGTCACAATTTTGGCGCCCATACAACGAGATTGACCAATGGTCAAACTAACATTTCATTTTCATCTTAGAAATATCCCATAATTTTCACTTGAGACTATGTTATTGGTTGTTGCAACGACCTAAGATGTTTTGGAGACCATGGTCTCTTTCAAATAATCCTACCCTAGGTGAGGGTGCAACCGTGCAAGCACGTCCCTCCCCCCAAGGGTTTAGCTTGACATATCAAACCCAAAACCTAAAGTATGTGGTAGATAAATGAACTTACAAGTTTAAGATATATGAGATGTTTCCAATCTCCTTTGGCAGAACGCCCACAATCGATGCATTAGATAAAGACCTGTCCATTGATATTCCATTACGAACACAATATTACTGTTAGTCATTAGGAGTACCTTGACAACTATTCGGAGTGTTTTTCGAGAATAGACTGAAGATTTTGTAGAGAAGTTCCATTCCAAAAAGACCGAACAACACCATGCCTCTAAGTTGAGGATGTTCGATGTCATGAGGATTCTCTACTTCATTCCTGGTACTAACTGTTGTTTTGAGAGGATGCATCCAAACCCACCTACATAGATCTTTGAGAAGGAAAAGAATGCTTACAAGCCAGTTATGTAAACTGTCATCACTGTGCAATTATCATCAGTGTTATTACAGTAAAACGAGCACTGCACTCCTTGCCAACTGGGCGAATTCGTCGCGTTAGATCTTGGATCCAAGTACTCGCAATATTCGTTTTTCGGAGAATCCCAGCCTGCCAGGTTACTTCCCTTATCCGAGGAATTCTGCCATGCTTCCCAGACTGTGTGAAGCGCATGCTCTACAAATTCCAGAGAAAAAGAAATTTCAGCAGTGAAGGCCCAGAGATGAACAACCAACTTGCTGAATCGAACTTTGAGAATCACGCAGGAGATTGATACTAGTCAGCAACGGAATCAGCCGAAATCTCGGCAACATAAGTATCACTGGCATGGCCATCGATCCCATCCTGTCGAAGACCAAACCCGGCCGGCCACTTCAAACAAATCATTTCCAATTTTCAAGTTCTAGAGACGTACGTTCAACAGGATTATAAAGGTATGTGTCATTTTCCCCTTCAACAAGGCTGCTCGTGCCAAGGAATAGCAGAATGACAAGAAGACCCTGAAACAAAAATCGTCGCTTCACGTCCCGCGCACCCATTTTGGCTCACGGCGCTCTGTTGCAAATTCCAACAAGGAGCAACAGAGGCCAGGCTAGCTTGAGTGAGACACACGACCAAATGATATCCCCTGTAATTACAATTACCAAACTGCAAAATCTAGCCTCACACATATGCATGCTACTGACACCATCTAAGGTCATTTTTAGTATCTAGATTCCACTGACACCATCACAGTTCGTTTTTGTTCATTCGTGTTGAGCGAATGAGCAAAAGATCGAACTGAATAGCAAAGAGGCTAGTCTAACCATAACTACATTCAATACAAGACCGCGCGCGTAATATTTCTTCTCGAGGCGAAGTGGTCAATTGCAAACGAGCACGTGCATTCAGAAGCAGCTGGCAATCACACTTCCAAGTAGCCGGGATCGGAGCGTGTGTTTTCTTTCGTATGACCGAATTTGCCGAGAATCATTTACTCCGTAGTTACGAACCGCACGAGCTCATCTGGAAGTACGTTCATTTGTTGATGCCGAATATGTCCTCAATGCCAGGTCTTTGGCCGGAGATTCCGTTAATTATAGAGCTTCTTTCAAATCTCTTGCCCATTAAACAAGAACAGTATGACCGTGAGGTTCTGTCTTAGGTAAACAACAAATTGCTTGAATGCTTGCCTATCATTGATTCAATGTTTTCTTTATTTAATTTCTCCATTGTCCATTATCATTAAAGGACAAACTCATAAGAGAAATTCTCAGTCCTCCAAAGGGCCACTCCAAAGTGACTAAACCAATCTATTAATTGTCTGAAAATTAGTAGGGGCATATAGCCACATTGCATGGTCAGAGTGTGTGAACTTTGCAAAAGACATCAAGACACAGAGTATCCTACGTGAAGGTCAAATTCAAACATAAATTAAGTATTTTGAGGAATGTCTAAATATTTAGAATATTACAAGTGAAATGTCCAAAATTTTGTAGAAATTTTTCATCCATATTGTCTAAAATTTTGAATATTTCCAAATTTTCAGGGTTGACGAATCTCTACGTCCGCCCCAAAATAGCGTCCGTAACCCGGATGCATGGACGCCAGCGGATGTAACGTCCCTCCCACAGTCGGAAGGCGGACGGATGGGGTGAACGAGGCGGACAAGGCGGGGCGGACAGGGCGGGACGGGGTGGGCGGGGCGGACGAGCGGGGCGGACTGACAGACGGGCAGGTGGATAGACGGACGAGAGGACGAATGCGGGCGAATGGGGGCAAACGGAGGCGGACGGACAGGGTGGACAGCGTTCGTGAATGTCAGCGGACGTTGCGGACACAACGTCCACGTCCGGACGTCCCGGACGTCCGACCGTCCTGTCAATGCTGCAAATTTTGTATAAAACTACAAAAAAAAAACATTTTCTAGTTTGAAAGTTTAAAATCATCAACATCAATTTGATATTGTAATGAAAAGACAAAAGCCTCAAAGCCGTTGAACAGGTGAATATTGAGAAGTCACTAAAAATTAAGAAGCCCTAAAGCCACCAAACAAGAGAAAATTAACTCGCCACGTTGCCGAAACCCTAAATCAAGGAATTTTACTTGCCAAAACCCTTCAGCGTGCCAAAAGTAAAGTTTTTCGGCATTCAGGTGCTGAATTAGACCTTTATGTATGGTAATGAGAATGTAATAGAAACTTATTAAAAATCATACATGGTCAAAGTGTGTGAACTTCGCAAAAGATATTAGGACTTAGAGTAATGAAGGTGTAGAAAAAGCCTATTTAATAATCAACTACTTTAGTTTTACTAAATTTGCTTAATTTGCTAATTAAACACCCTGTAATACATACAAAGTGATTAATTGGTAAATTAAGCAAATTCAATGAAATTAAGCAAAACGGAGTGGATTTTCAAGCTAGTTGCCAAAAATATAAAATAACACTTACATTGTCCAACTTGCTTCCAAACCCTCATAGACAAGGGTGTCAAGAGATGAGAAAAGAAGTTATTAATACAAGTGGGATAGTAGTTGGTAAAATAATGCATGTAGGATATGTAAATTAAGATTAATAGGAGCACAACCACCCATAATAAAGTCAAAAGTAGAAATTGTATTCAAAGTCAAATTTGAGACCACACTTAGGTATAGTATAATAATTTTTTTTTGTAAAGTTTGAACTTAACAAAGTTGTATAATCAAGCTAGTTTTCATCTACAAAAATTCGTTTGAGGTTTAAAGCTTTTAAAGCTTTTAAAAAGTTATGAACAAATTAGGAGAGGGTGTTTCAAAATGTCAAAGAAAATTTTTCATTCAACCCCTTTTAGAATTTTGTCCATAACTTTTTATTAGAGACTCCAAACCTCAAACATATTTTTGGAGATGAAAACTAGATTGATGGTGAATTTCATTAAAATGGTGGCATTCTAGAACTTTGGCAGTTTTACATTTATACCTGTCCTAGATGTTCAAACCAACCATTTTGAAAGTGGTGGATTTCACATGCCATTTTAATGAAATTTGCCATATTGATTCTACAACTTTATTTGGTTCAAACTTTTTTTTAAATCATTATACAATGCCTAAATGGGGTTTGAAATTTGACTTCAAACACAATTCTTGCATTTGACAATGAATGATCTATCTTCTAAATATCCTATATATTTTGAAGATTTACCATAGACAATTGATTTCTCTATAAAAACAAACTCTTCATGCTTCCTTGTCACCAATTTTCAATGAATTTTGTCTATCATGATGCCATTAAAAAAACTTGATGGTAGATGTCACTGGACCATTTAGGACACTTTTTTTTCATAATTTCTTTAAAAAACAATGTATGCATTAAGGTATAGGTGCATTACAATACTTAAACCCTGATTATTTAACTACTTTAACTGTGATTTCAAACCATTAATCATTGAACAATGTAACTTTAGATGAGTGACTATAGGGGAAAAAATAATCATGAAGCACATTTAAATATAATTGTGAGGTCCTTTCAGCTGCTCTAGAACGGCCCTCCGAAGGGCTAAAAATTTCTCTAATGCAACAAATTGCATGAAGTAGTTAGTTAGCAAACAAGTAGTTAGTTAGCAAACTTAGAGAAATTAACAAGTTGAGAAAAGGTAAGCAAGTATCGTTGTGCTCACTTTGAACTCAATTTTCAAATTTTTTGGATGAGAATTTGAAATTACTATGATTTTTTCAAGTAAGATTGATGAAAGTTTATATCAAATATAATATATGATTGAAAATCCTAAAATTTTCACTATAATTAGGTGTATTTTAGTGTGTGGAACATCATGGTGTAATTCAAGTTTTGGAGTCATTTTATATTTATAAAATCAATAAAATTCCACAATTGCAGGCCCAAAGTTTGAATAGCTATAAATAGTTTAATTTTATAAATTATTCAAAATTTCAAATTGGAGTACAAAGTAGACTAGTGATTTTTTTTATAATAATCAATTGCCACAAGCCTTCACTATACTAGCACAATTCTAGACGGAAGAAGTTTGGCAAGCTCAATGTCTCAAAAATTCACTATAAAAATAATCTACTCAATTAGACTTAGTTAACTCCTAAATGCCCAAGCCTTTTCAAGAGTGTTTGACTATGCAAAAAGAACATGGGCTTATAGTTATCCCCAATGAAACAAGTTGTGTTAGTACACTAAAATGCACTTTCAAAAAACATAATTTCACATGAAAAGCTATTAAATTCATTACACATTCCACCTTGCAATTATTGAATTCCAATTTTTTTTTATAAGTATAAATCACAAATAACTCCAAATCAACACTTTCTTGTTTAAATTTTCAATGGTAAAGATCATGAAAACACTTTATTCTTTCTATTGAGACCATTTTCAAAGCAAATGGATATGTACAAGTTTTTAGATCTCAAATCAAGTGAAATTGCTCAAAGTTGGAAAATGAAGTAAAATTAGCAAGCTTTATTCTTTAGTAGACATGGACGCATATGGCTTTGGAGACCTCTCAACAATCAAATATGTACCTTTTTCAGTAAAAAAAAATGAAAGTTTTCAGTAGTTAACCGTAAAAACTACTTGAATTTACTTTTTTAAACAGTCAAACAAATTTAACTACCCATACCAAAATGACCCTAAAATTTCAGATTGACCATATATAGTCTATTGGGCATTTAAGGGTTAATGAACTGCATTTCATTAGTTGAGATCGTAAAGACCAAATTCATAAATGATCATTATTTTGGCTACAATTCAGCTTATAGAGCAAGGCCATACAACTTGCCAAAATACATTAAAAAAAGCAAATCTTTTGACAAAAGGCCATGTGCCGTACATAAGAACATTGTCAACTTGGTTACACAGATTCCCCAACTTGCCTTTTCAAGCCCGTGGGAGAAGGTGTGCAGGAAGTGGTTGCGGCATTCCACGCTCCTGGCCTACAGGACATTAGAATTTTTTTATAATAAGGAGAAAGACGTGTTTCAACGCAGTGTGTAGAACATGCAGCAATCGGTAACTTAAATAATTTCCTGGATGGGAAAAAATACCGCCGTCTGAATCCTCGGTCAGTCAGGCTGGCTTGGTCGTCGAGTGTAGGCCGGCTTTCGAGATTCAACCTCCTTCAGCTGCGTTGCAAGTAGTCAAGAGCAGACAATGAAACCGACACAAATTAAAGAAAGTCGAAGATGTGTTTCCGCTTTACTTCGGGACAGGTTGACGAATTGGAACGACGCCGTCCCTGGCTGCAAATTTTTGCAATTGTATTATATCAACTTCCAGCAAGGTAGGAGGTGCTGATTCTGTACTTGCACTTACCGCAGACCTTCTCCCATGTGGCCCTATAATATGACTAACAATGTGAAAAAGTCCATGCATAGATGTAGAATTGAAGAGTGTGCCACGTGCCATTGCCACACTCAAAATAAAAGTAAATAGAATCTTCTCATTTTTTCATTCACAAAAACTTTGAAATTCAATAACTTTCACACTATGTGTACGTGCAAATACCATGAAACAAAGCTCGTGCACCTGAGAGCTTTCCAACAATACCAAGAATACAACTAGGGGATACACAGTTCCACCGTTCAAGAGTCAGACCTCAACGTAGCAAACAAACAACCTAACTTAAGGTAGGGATTAGTGTGCTTTATGTTGTTGCCGTAGTCAAAATACAAATAAAAGTAATTTTCTAATTTTTTTTTAAACTAAAAATAACTCAAAAATTCAATAAATTTCACATCATACATTGGAACGCCATGAGTCGAAGCCTGTGCACCCCTCTGTCGCAAAAAGCTTTCCAACTTTACTAAAAACACGACCGGGGGACAAATAGGTAATTGCAAGAAACACTTGTCCTTTTTGGCTCAAAATGGCCTTACTACTTGAGTACTATGACTTTTGGAATAAATTTTTTTTAAATACAAGAAAATATGGATAATTTGTAAAGCATTTATAATAGTATATGTGAGAAAATTCAGACCTAGAAAATTTATCTCTAAAAGTTATGCACAACAAAAGAGGCTTAGAAAAATACAAAAAAATAGATGCTTTTGAATTTGATTTTTAGAAAATAGTAAAAAAAATTTACAATTTTTAAAAGAAATCCATTTTTCTAATCTTCTTTTTGGTCTCATGTAAACCAAAAATTCATCACAAAAAAATTTCCCCTCTTCATAGTGCTTGCGCAAACAATGTCCACTTTCAACCCATGTGTAGCTCTTACACTGGGTTTTTTGCCAAAAATCTCATCAAAGGTGTTTAGAATGTTAGTCCACCTACAACAAGCCAAAACCCTAGCTTCAAAATATCATTTTTGGTCTCCAAATAGGACTAAACCACCCCCACCCCACCCTCATGAACAACTAAGGTAGACACCCAACTAGGGCCACCTTAAAAATAGTAAATTATTTTTAAGAAAATTGAAAAAATTAATGAATATCTAGATCAACAATACTCACCTCTCCTCCAAATTTAAGCTAAAACGGACTTAAACCACAAAAGTTATGAGGAAAAATACCTCCATGGAGACCGAGGGGACACCCAAAAAAGACAAGTGTTTCATGTAGTCACCTACATAGTCTTGGAGATCTCACCCTTATAAACAAACAAAAAAAATAATAATAATAATAATTTAAGGTAGTAGATGTTAAATGGTGTTGGGCCTTCTAGAAATAGATGACTATCAATTTAAAGACCATTAATTCTTTTAAAGAGTGTAGTGGTAACAATAATGAAGTTCTTTTGATTCTTTCATTTTAAAGTAAAAAGTTGTTAGCACATGTACAACCACCTCATGAAGTCTAAATTAAAAATCTCCTACTATCATTTTTGGTGAAGATAATGTCTAAAATTATAAATAAGGAGGTATCATTTACAAAACCATAGGGCACAATTTAAATTGTAATTAGCTAGATGGATGGTTTAATGTATTTGAACCCAAATCATGACATTAATATTGCAAAAAATATGTTTTACATAATATAGACATTGGATTTAGAAAGATGAAAACAATTAACAAAACTCAAATCATTCATTGAGTGCCCAATTGCTCAACTCTTTCAAATCTTTCAATTTCTTCTTGTAGAGTCTCCAATTTGACAAAGAGAGAATAAGTTTGGTATCAACAATGAGTGAGACTTTAGATGTAGATTGTAAAAGTGATGACAACCACATAGAAGCATCCTCAAAGATGGAGACAATGGAGAAAATGAAGAAGACACCATTGCTTTGATTGGACAATGAGGAAGGTTATGAAGAATTATACAAGAGCCTCATGAAGGACGAAATCATCAATATTCAAGGACAAATATTGTAAAGAAGAGCCAAATTTTACTGAGCAAAATTGAAGAGTTTTAGGAGATAGAAAAGATAAACTGAGGACCGGACCTTGATAACCAATTCCAACTCATCTTCAACCTACAAAGGCTTCAAAAAATTCTACAATGGAAATTTTGACAGAAGTTGCCATAATGAGGTACAAGATGGGTCAGCAAGAGCTGCAACAAGAGCCACAATGAGCGCAGTACCAATTGAAGACATGAAGGGTCTATAAAAAACATGTTGAAAAAAGACAAATTTTGAATAAGTTTGATTTTGCAACAAAGAAACCACATTAATATTGAAGGTGTTAAACATGCAATTGAAGGTTGCTATTATGTGAACCTATGAGCCTAGAAGGCTATACATCTATGTTGTAGGTGTTTATATTACAAAAACCTTCTGTGATCATATTATAACTATGTTATAGATACTTATATTATAGGTGTTTATGTTATAAGTACCTTCGATGATTATAGAATAATAACTTAATCATACATATGCTCAAGGCTCACATGCTCGCATTTTCATACTAGCACACTAGCATTGTTGATTGAAATGCAATGAAAATCTACCATAACATATTGCGACAGTTACAATGTAGAGATTACAGAAGTTTGTCTCCACTTTCACAATGCACAACTCTATCTAATCTTTTTCCAGAAAGAAGGAAGGGGGGGAATATGGAAAACACTTAAATGTACAATTCTTAAGAGCTTTAGTAGATGTAGATGATGAAAAACTAATAAAAATATCTATTAGGAATCATGGTATCCTTCATTCAACATTGAAAAGTCATGTGTATAAGAGAGCATTGACTAGAAAGATAGAAAAGAAAGAAATATTCATGGAAAATAAAGAAGATGCTTTGGTGAAGTTCTTCATTAACATTAATGTAGAATTGTAGCTTTTCATTTAATGTAGGGCAACTTAAAGAAAATGCAGGACTCATTACACAAACTAGGGTTCTGCCTTTCAAAGATGGAGTACTTGGATAAGGTTGGATTAGATGCTTTCAAAGAAGACATCAAAAGTTGGTTTTAAGAAAGTCTCAAGTCTTGGAGGACAACAAAGCTAAAGGGCTCAATCTCGAAAGTGTTTGAAGTTTCTATTAATACTTGGAAATTTTTTTACAACAACCAAGGATATGTCCCTCATGAAGCGTGGAACTGCTACAAAATAGAGCTCAAGTTAGCAAAGATAGAAGAAATTAGAGGATTGCAAAATGATAATCAAAAAATGTATATACTATCATCCTATATCAAATAGAATGGCTAATTGTTTTAGCTTACATCCCTTCAAAAGGAGAAAGTATACCAAACTTCTACATCTTCAAAGGCAAAAGGAGGGCAAAAAAATTTCTACAAAAGATTGGAAAGAAACAAGTCACTATATCTATCAGGGTTGACAAATCAATACGTCCGCCCCAAAATAGCGTCCGTAACCCGGACGTCTGTCCTCACGGACGCTAGCGGACGTAGCGTCCCTCCCGCTGTCGGAAGGTGGACGGGCGGGGCGGACGGGCGGACAGGTGGATGGGGTGGTTCCGGCAGACGCTGCGTCCGTCGGGACCGCGAATGTCAGCGGACGCTACAGACACAATATCTGCGTCTGGACGTCCCGGACGTCCGACCGTCCTGTCAACCCTAATATCTATGCAAGTTAAGGCACAGTTGCAAACATACTTTCTAATTCCCATTTCTCCTTTTGATCAAGTACTTCTTCAAAAATGTAGCAATGAGGTATCCAATTCCTCTATCTAATTGATACTTGCTTATATTAGATTCATCATATGTCATTCTAGAGGTAATTAAGATTGTTGTGCTTAGTAATATATTGACTTTCCTTTCTTACACATCACATGCATTACAACCTCTAAACATTATATGTTTCAAACTATTTAAATTAGCATTTAGAGCATATCAATATAAGTGGACACTAAACCACAAAGGTCATGCTTCCACAAAAGAAGATCTTGTAGTTTGTATCTCCCACTTTTTAAGATAAGTTCTACCCTTAAACAATATCAAAAAAGGATTTGAAAAGACTAATATATATATTTTTTTACTTTCATGCTATTGAAGGTTAGATGATACCAAGTGAAGTGCACTATTAAAACAAAGGCAATGGAAGCAAACATGTATAAGAGACATGTGAAAAGACCATGAAGCAAAACTTAAAAGTGGGAGATAGAACTTTTTTTGATAAAGTTCATGCTAACTTACTTCATTGTCAAAACTAATTTGTTCATATTAATGGACATTGCTTTTAGAACAACCTACAAGCCTCACAAAATGTCGATGAAGACATTTTTAAAATAGATGAGAAAATTGTAAACATAGGTCTTACACATATAAACCAATTTCTAGAGCTTCTATAAATTCAATTATTTGCCATGTCACACAAAACACTAGAGCTAAGATAGGAATCAAGTATTGTAAGTCCATTATGGTCACAAAAGAAGAGCATTTTCTAGAACTAAGAGAAATAGCAAGGAAAAAAGAAGAGACATCTTACTATTGAGAGACAAAGAAGAAGTGGGAGAAGAAGTGAAGAGATGGAAGCTAATAAGGATAGATGAGCTCAAAACAAGTTAATAAAGTTGGTTGCAAGAGACAAGAAGAGAGAACTAACTTTGGCATATAAAAACTTAAGCATGATAATTGATAAATTGCAAAGAACATGAAAGATTATGGAAAAAATTTACATTTTTTATTTAGATCAAATATCCCTACTATAGATCATGGTATCTACCATCCTATAGTGGAGTTATTTCCATAATATGTAAAGAAAACCAAAAGATAGCCATTGAGAGAAGGTGAGTAAGGAAAAAAGGATAAAACACTAGTGTTCATCCACCTCTACTAGAAGTTCAAAAGACAAGGCTACCTTACTTTACAATACCCTAAGTGTTTACTAATACACCCATTATAGATGTTTAATCAGGCCATTGGAAGACTACAAGCTCCCAAGGTGTTTTCCTAAGCCCACTCTTGTTAGTGGCTATTGTGGAAACAAATTTGATGTGGTCAAGAGATTGCCACTTATCAAACAAAAAAATTACCATACTTAAATAGAAAATTTATCTCAAATTAATTAAAAATAAAGGACAATCCAAAGAATCCATTAACAATCCATTTTGGCAATTACCTATCTATCAATTGACTATCTACTATCAAGAAAAATTTTGATGGCAAAATATAGGAATGAATTCATTGAATATTTTGTGAGAATGAAAAGAGGAGAGAGGATTTTTAAATGAAATGTATTATGAATTCATCATAAATCTTCAAAGGATATGGGATAATTTGAAGATGAGAGCTTGACCACTCGGAGGGTTGCTATTCTGTGAGCTTGTAAGCATGAGCTTGTGAGCCTGTGAACATATGATTTTTTAGAGATTCCATCTAAAAATTGTGGTCAAAATTTATTATTTTTGGTAAATTTTAGTACCTATTTCTATGGACTTATTACTGTGAACCTATTACCATGGTCCCTTAGTCAACCTTGATGCGCTACTTATTGGACTTTGCCAGATTTTAAGAAGAAAAATAATTGGTGATTAATTAGAATTTGTTTGAAATTGATTGAGAATGTTTTATTTAGATTTTGATATTTATAATCACTCCGCTCTTGTTGTTAGACTCCTCTCAGCATTGAGAGGAGTCCTTTGGCACTGAGAAGAGTCCTTTGGTGCCGAGAGTAGTCCTACTAGCAACAGGGAAATTTATTTATTTCCTTTCCGAGAGAGACTCCTCTCGGTGTTGAGAGGTAACCAACAACAAGAAGGGAGTGATTATGAAAATCAAAATCTTAATGAAACAACCTCAATTGATTTCAAACAAATCTTAATTAGTAACCAATTTTTTTCTTCTTAAAATTTAGCAAAGTTCAATAAAAAGCACATTAAGATAGCAAGTGCTTGATCTTCCTTTTGGTGCTGAGAGGTCCCAAGCAACAAGAAGTGATTAACTAAACGACCATTTGATTGAACAACCAAAAGATGGAAGAATTGAACTCCCAAAAGGGCCCAGAAAAAGACATTGATCAACTAATCAACACTTTGGTGTAATTAAACTCATTTTTTACAAAAATAATCTATATCAACCAAGTATTTTCTTCCAAAATCTTAACAACACATCAAGATAGAACTATAGGTATCCTCCATTTGCCTCAAGAGGATCCATGCTATTACAAGATAGTGATCAATAAAAATGAAATTCAATGCGGCTAAACTATTTCTGTAGGTAATGAATTCCTATGAAAAATTTTTTGTTTCTAAAATTTAAACAAATTCACTAACTTGCAAATCAAAAAAGAAATGTTGGTACCTTTCTATTAACCCTAAGAAGATCTATGATGCTAAAAGACAATGATCATCCAAAATAAAATTCATTGTGACGAAGATCATTATATATAAAATAATTCTTATCAACAATTTAAAAAAAAAAATCTAAGCAAATTTCAACAATAGTGCATCAAAAGAAAATTATTGGTAGCCTCCTATTAGCCCCAAGAAGATCCACATTGCTATTTAATAATGGTCAACAAATATTCTAAGCAAACTTATTTCCATCTCCATTCATCTTTCACATCAATTGAGTTAATCATTTTTATAATGTATACTTCTAATATTTTAAATACGGCATTGAAAATTATAATTTTCATCTGAATTCTACAAAACATGGTAATAGGTTCACGGTAATAAGTCCATAGTAATAGATACAAAAATTCATTGAAAATAGTAAATTTTGACCAAAATTTTATGATGGAATGTATTTTAGAAATATTATTAAGTTTTTTATAGCTTTTTCAAATTTTTGAGCTTAATGCTCACATAATCCCTACTAATTGCTCACAAGCTCACACTTACATGCTCACAAAATAGCACCATTGTGACCACTCATTGTCAAAATGAAGGAATTGTGTTCCAAATAAAAATTTTAACTTTATATAGGCATAGTAGAATAATTTTTTTCAAAAGCTTTAAACAAAAAAAAATTGGAAAATCAATTTAAATTTCATTTCCAATAAACCATTCTAATTTCAAGCCTTTGAAAAAAATTTATGGATAAAATTCAAAGAGGAGGTTTGAAAATGTCAAAAAAAATGTTAATTCCAAATTCTCCATTAATTTTGTCCATAATTTTTTATTGGAGGCTTGAAATCTTAAAAAAAAATTTGAAGAAGAAATTCAGCTTGATTTAATACATTAACTTAGTTCAAAGACTTAAAAAAATTATTCTCCTATACTTAAATAAGGTCTAAAACTTTACTTTGAACACAATTTTTGCGTCTGATTTAACTATGATCTATTGAGATCTTACTAATTCTAATTTATATATTCCACATAGGCTATTTTACCAATTACTAATCTACTTGTATAAAGATCATGTCTTTACTTCTCTACACATTGACAATAAGTGACTTTGAAGCTATGTGATATAGTTATTGAAAATGTTTGATTTTTTTGAAATGAATGCCGAATTCTTTAAAAAATAATATTTTAAAACACTAGAGCTTACTAATTGAAGGAAATGTAATAGCATAGCTAACCTAGGCCATCAACCCATCAATCATCAATGTTCTTGAAAATTATTCTTGAGTTTTCCAAGAAGAATCATGAGTGCAAACTTCTAGATGGAATTATTAGTGAAAAGAACAAAAATGGGAACCAAGCTTAAACAACCTTCTAAAGGTCTCAAATCACATATAATGATATTGTCATGAGCCACTTTGACCGCTATCCTATAGTCCAAACACCCTTAAACTATGTGTTCAATTCCTCACCTTTACTAACAAATATTTTTGGAATAGGATACTATAGTTCGCATTTTGCCTACTTCACAAAACACCCAGAACTATAGTATAGAGGTTCAATCTCCAAGAAATGATCAAATAGTCTAACGTAGTGTGACTAGAGTCACTTGTATTAATAAGACTAATTGTTCAATGTCGATTCTAAAGGGAAATAACATTAATATAACCCATTGTTTCTAGGAATTGAGATCACTCAATTATCCAATAACTAATTTCTGTCCAACACACATGGATGCACAATACAAGTATGAAGTCTCAGTCTTATCCTAGTGTATTGGTTCAAACAAGAAGCACGCTTAAGCGAAAGAAAACATTAACATATAGCTTTAAGCAAACAAATCTTCAATTCCCTGTTGCATTCGCTTAAAGCGTAGGCTCACAATATCCCCTTATAGAGTCACTCATCATTCATCAAACCACAAGTTAGTATAACAATTCATCACACTTCAGTGTCTCAATACTTTGCTTATAGCATCCTTCAATTAAAGTGCTTAAAGCCATTCTAACACCACAGTTAAACTGTACACTCCCTCAACCAGTCAGTGCACTATAACATTCTCTCACAACTTTAAGCATTATATAATTCATTACAAATGCTTCAAAGCAATTTCTCAACAATAGTCTCCTATAGTTGCTTAAACATATATCACTCTCTGATTAGCTTAAAGCAACTACACATTAATTATCATACAACACTCAGCTTTAAGCCATAATGTAATTTAGTCTATACGCTTGAAGCGGACTTCCAATCAATAAACACAAGGTACATCGTTTAAGCGGCCATCACTGCACCGTAACATCATATGCTTAAGCGAACACATACTGATTCAATCAATCAGCCAAGACATCACATCAGACTACTTAAAGCTACAATTCAACTTCCACTCAATTGATTTGCTTCAAGCCTCAATGAAATCACACAATGCTAAAGCAATTCAACAATTATAATTTATAAAATCAAAGTTAGATTACAACAGCAACAACAACTTTAAGCACACAAGCATACAAATTCCTCTTCACAAGAGATTACACAGCAATCAAAAACTATCCAAACTCTGGGACTTCAATTACACACTGATCACACAAAAACAAATGCCCAATCACTGGAACTTACACACAATTATCAAATATATGCTTAAAGCTTTATTACAAAAATACTGAACAACAGTTCAACTGGAACACATACACACACATATGACTAAACACAACAATGAGAAGTGAATGAAGAAGAGCTTCAAGCCATATAATGCCGGCCGAAGCATCCTTTCAAATCAAATTTGGTTAAACCGTTAATAACTAAAAACTTTTGCACTTCCTAGAATCTCACGGCAATACTCAAAATCAATAACAATTGATCACCTATTACTATGAGTTTCTATAACCAAGTCTAATTTGATCTCCATTCACACATAAAACAAAAAAAAATTGTTTATTGAACAAATTTACATGCTTACAGATACTCAACCAATGTGGTAAATAGACCCACTCAATCGGGACTACATGACAGAGAATCTTATAATACAAGAGATAACAATTATTGATCCACATCAATAGCAACATAAAACTTTGTAAAAATTGAAATAGTCTGAAAGTTACTAAATGAGCTTGAGGATGAGGAACCATTCAAAGATGATGAAATCCCCAATAGACTAGAGACTATTCAAGGATCAACGCCTACTACAATAAATTACTATGGAGCTATTGAAGAAAATTTGTATATAGAGATATAAAATAATTTTGATTGTACATGATGACTAGGATTTATAGCAAGATATGAGTACAACAATAACAACAATACCATCTAAGAAAGGATGGAGCATACTTGATTGGGCAATGTGGGAGCAAGAGATCACAAAAGAAGAGCTTATAAAGGAAGGTTGATCAGTAGGTGCACATTAGTGTCTAACTTTGATTCTCTTCTTTAATGGCACTACTACATTTTCCAACCCTACATTGCACTATGTCCCTTTTAGCAAATAAAATGTATATTTTATAAATTTACAATAATTTCCATGAAATACTTTTGAACTATGTACATATAAATTTCAAAACTATGTGAATATTCCATTTGTTATATTTTATCATATGTATTATGAAAATGTCAATAATAATATTTTTCTTTGATTTTTGAAGAAAAAATACTTAAATTTAGAGAATGTAATGCATGGTCAATCTCTAAAATTGACAATTGTGGACACCCTAACTCTAATACATTTGAGATAAACAATACTAATACTTTTGATTGAGTAATAGTTTTAGAAATTTGAAACATATGATAGACAATTTACATTATAGAAGCTCTACACACTACATTCATCAATGACGCTAGCATGTAAGCGTGCAAGTGTGAGCCTATGAGTGGTGAGTAGGGATTGTGTGAGCCACTGAGCCTAGAGCCTAGAAATTTAGAACATAATGTAATTTCTAATTTTTTTGTTTGAATAGTTAAAAAAAACTCATGTTTTTTCATTAAAATTTATTATATTTAGAAAATATGACCTATTACCATGGCATCCATGACCGTGGATTTTAGATCTAGAAGCCTGGAAAGTTAGTACTATTGCATGTTTTGAAATTTATATCACATTCTAAGAGGCCATCTTAGGGTGGATTAATTAAGTGAGTACAAATAATTTAGAAGCAATTTTTAAAATGAGAGGAAGACAAATTCAATGAAAATATCATAGAATGTAGAATATTGTGTACATAATAAAATATTCTTATATTATAGCAAGGAATACTTATTGGAATATGAATACAAGATTTTGCTACTTGAATTTGGCAATTTTTAAGATAATATATTGGTACTACGTATCTACTTTATATCATGCTAATACTTGTCAATTAACTTGCTCATTTGCACATCTTGATGATTCTAACAACAACAAATACTTGCTTAACTTCATCCAAACTAAAAATAAGAGTGTGGATGAATATGTTTGTCTCATAATCTAATTTGTAGAAGTAATGAAAGATGTAATAAAGGTATTTACAGTTTTGTAAATGCCACACTTTCCAATAGAAGTCCCATTCATGCTTCTATAATGAAGACAAATATGAAATGAAAAGTTGCAAAGTGTGATGTTATGGATTTTTTTGTTAAAGTCAATCCTAGACAACAATGTAATAATAGCACTAAGTCTAAGGCAAAAAAGGAAGTTCACCTTAAGTAGTCATACTTGTGGTAACACTCTTTACATTCTTCTATTGATTGTGATGATTTTCAATAGGTGCCTTATTGCTCTTGCAAACTTGCTTGCCATTCTAAATGGAAAAGATTCATTTGTTAAGTATGTGCTAGTCAAAAATGAGTCTACAACACAAGTTCAAATACCTTAGACAAAGTGATTAAACGTCAAAGTGACATCAAATCAGTGGATTGCAAGCAAAATCCAACTTCTTGAAGCTTAATGATTTTACTACAAGTAAGATTGATATGAGTAAGAACATGCCAAACCTTAGGGATCTTGAGTTAGGTTTGAATATGGAAAAGTTTAATTAGGTTCTATGACATATCGTGCAATTTGATTTGTACAAAACCCAAAATTGGCTTAGTTAGAATTGTAATGTCTTTATTCTCATGCTTCTATCCTTTATAAGTAGTGGCAACAATGAATTTTTTATGCTTAACAATTAGTACCTTGCATTTGGCATGCATGCATTTTGAATGGTTTGATATTGTTTCCTTGACTTGTATGAAATTCTCCCTACGTGTCAATCCAATATATTACAATTTGTTTCCACTACAAATCAAGTATGGGGCATGATTGTGTTAAACTCCTTAAATGTACAATCTAGAGTTGCATTCTAGCAATGATTAATTTAGTTTAAACCCAAAGATGAGAAAGTTAACCTCTAAAGGACCATAAGGCCACTACATGGCTTCTACAATATTGTTTTTTGCACCCTCAGTCCTTTAGGGGTTAACCTTCTTGAGGTGATGAAAATCACCTTCAAAATTGATTAAAAAATCTAAGTTCTTTTTGCTGAACCTAAATACCTCTTCCATCTCTAAATGCAGAATTTGAGTGTAGATGTCTTCTATTCAAGGCATCTTACTAAAGGTGTTTGCGATTCTCTTTCCATTTCTACATACCATAACTCTCTTCAATTTCAAACCCTTTTTAAGAGGACCTTTTCTAAAAGGGCCCCCACAAAGGTAAGCTATATAGTTGGTCATGTACATGAAGGCTCAAACCCAATCATCACATGTGGCAACTAATATATTAAATCTGCATTTTTCAAAAGTTCGCATTCATTTGTAGTGCATTGTTTCTTTGAGGTTGCACATTGGGACATCTACTAGTTCTTCTATTCTCAATTTTTGCAAAGAATGATGATGAATGAAGTCATTATTCAAATAGTTTGTAATTTAGAGTTTAGGATAGAAAATAGGAAATAGAAAATAGAAAAGATGTTCAAGGTAATATTGTTTCTATGAATCTACTCCACTAACATATTGAAAGTACTAGAATGTGATCCAATCCCCCAATAAGTTTATGAATTGTTAGTTTCAATGCAACATTAGAGGAGCACCACCAAGCTTTGATTTCTAAATACATCTTCTTTGCTTTAGACTTTTATAATGCATACTTATACTACATGTAGAGTCATATGTGCTAGTTCAAGGATTCTTTGTTGATTAGCTTCTTAGTGTGCTTGTGCATGTTTGTTGCCCAATGGAACAAGCAAGTCCTTTCACGGTGGATCCCCCAACCTATACACAATGTAAATTGTATTAAAGTTGGCTTGAGCATTATCACATATGAATCCTTTGAAGGTTGGATCCAACACCCCATTTTCTACAATGACTTATGATAACACCAAAAATGAGCTAACTTCCACTACCCTAAGCAGTTTGCATATCACAAACAACAATAGTCATGATTTCGCAATAAGTAGAGTTATAAACATGACAAGTGATAATTATCCATGATTTCACCCTCTTCACATTGTCAAATATGACAAAACAATTCTCAAGGTTACCACTTGGTTGCATCCATTGCACGAGATTGATTTCACTCTTAAGTCCATCAACAATCATTTTAAAACAAATACCATATTCAAATAACAAGTTCAGATTAATTATACTAAAAACACAAGTGCTAATTTTTTTTGTTCAATCTAGGACCAAACATATGAATTAAAAAAAATGTAAAGATGGTTTGTTAAAAATCAAAAGAATCCAATAAAAAACCATCTAACTATATATCAAACATCATTTGACTATCTACTATCAAGAATTTTTTTGATGGTTGAATGAAAGAATCACTTCATTAACGTTTAATGAGATTAAAAGATAGTGAGATTCTTTTTACAATGAAACCCATCATTTTTCATGAATCTTTAAAGGTTGTGGGACAATTTGAAAATGAAAGCTTGACCACTCATTGCCAAAATGCAGGAATTATGTTCAATGTAAAACTTCAGACCTCATTTTGGCACAATAGAATAATTTTTTACAAAAAAATTTGAACTGAGAAAAGTTGAAAAATCAAGCTCAATTTCATCTCAAAAAATTTATTTGTAATTTTGAGTCTCCAAAAGAAATTTGTGGACAAAATTCAAAGAAAATGTTTGAAAATGTCAAAGAAATTGTTCCTTCCAATTCCTCTTTGAATTTTGTTCATAACTTTCTTTCAAGGACTTAAAATCTCAAAAATATTTTTAGTGATGAAATTTTATGTGATTTTCAAAATTTTCTTAGTTCAAATTTTTTACAAAAAAATTACTCTCTTATGAAAAAATGAGGTCCAAAGTTCTATATTGAATACAATTCCTACTTTTAACTTAACTAGGTATGAGTGGTTGAGCTCTTAGTAATCCTAATTTACATATCCCACGTGGGTTGTTTTACCTCTTACCATCTCATTTGTATAAAGAACTTGTCTTCTCTCCTCATATAACTCAAAATCAATGGCTTTTAATTATGTGCGGTCAGCATTTGAAGTCTTTGGGGGCCTTCTTATACTCTTGTTTTTAATGGCTATGGTTTGGGGAATCAAATTTGTTTCAAGCATATGCAAAAATTATTCAAATGTTGAGATTTTTTGTACCTTCCTAGACCCCTAGCTATTAACAACTACAATTTTGGAAGTCAAATTTGTTTCTAGCATATGCAAAAATTAGTTAAATGTTGAAATTTTTTGGACCTTCCTAGACCCCCAGCCGTTAACGGCAACAGTTTTGGAAATTCAAATTTATTTTTAGGATATGCAAAAATTAGTCAAATACTAAAAAAGTTTAGGGTCTTTTAGACCCCTAGATGTTAATAGCCACGGTTTGGGATATTCAAATTTGTTTTGAGCATATACAAAAGTTAGTCAAATGCTGAAATTTTTTGGGCCTTCCTAAATCCCTAGCCTTTAATAGCTACGATATTGTGAATTCAAATTTGTTTCAAGCATATGCAAAAATTATTCAAATGTTGAAATTTTTTGGGCCTACCTAGACCCCCAGCCGTTAACGGTTACAATTTATGGGATTCAAATTTGTTTTGAGCATATGCAAAAATTAATCAAATGTTGAAATTTTTTTAGACCTTCTTAGACCTCTAGCCGTTAACGTCTATTGTTTGGGGGATTCAAATTTTTTTGTTGTATATGTGAGAATTAGTCAAATGCCAAAAAAATTTGGGCCTTCTTAGAGCTCTAGTTGTTAACGGCTATAATTTTGGAGATTTAAATTTGTTTCTAATATATGTAAGAATTTGTCAAATGTTGAAATATTTTTGGACCTCCCTAGACCTCAATTGTTAATGACCATTATTTTGAAGATTCAAATTTACTTGCAACATATGCAAAAATCTGGTTCAAATGTTGAAATTCTTTTGCCTTCCAAGTGCACAAGTGTCCATGCCAACAATTTGGAGGATTCAAATTTGCTTGTAGTATATGTGAGAATGTGGTCAAATGTTAAAAAAAATTGGCCTATTTAGTGCACAACCATTTACGGCTACAATTTTGGGGATTCAAATTTGCTTGTAGCATATGCAAGAGTGATCAAATTCTGAAATTATTTTGGTCTTTCTAGTGCACAACTATTAATGACTACAATTTTAGAGATTCTAATTTTGCCTACAACATATGCTAGAATTTGGTCAAATACTCAAAATTATGGGCTCTCCTAGTGCATAGCCATCAACAACTACTAAGTTGAATTACATATTGTACAATACATATACACAATTCAAAATTTTTTTAATTTAAATTTAAATGTGATTTCAAAGATTTTGACATAAAGAAATCCACAAGTATAGAGATTAGATGTTATACTTCAACTTCTTTCTAAAGATCAACTAGAGTTATAATTGCATGGCTCTTAAAAAGAGACTATGGACACTTCTTGTCTTGAGGGGTTGAGGTATCAACTAAGAACAAAATTAGAAATCAATATTTCTTTATTTTATGTGATTTATTTTTTGGTTGTTAGGCCTTTTCTAAAGAATGATGTCATGAATCTAGTTTCATATTGTTTTTAGTTTTTAGGTCTTCCCTTTGTTCTTGTTGTTAATTTGAATGAATATTATGTTGCTCTATTATATATTAATTTTGCTTATTCTTATACGTCATTTACTTTGTGCAACAAGAATTGAAGAACACTTCTACTACAGCTCAAGAATTTTTTATGAAAAATATCACAATCTATCAAATTAGACTCTAAGTGCAATTGATGAGTGTCTCTCTAAAGTTGTTGACAAGGTGAAGGTTCTCATTTATAATTGAAGCAACTTACCATTGCATATCATAAGTACATCACAATTTTTATGGAGAAAGTGAAGTGTTGCTATGAAACTCATGATGAAAGTTTAGAGATTATTTAAGAAAACTAAAGAAGTTGTGGATATTGGCAACTTCACTAATGAATACTTCTTTGAAGATCAAGTCGCTAGAGATATAAACAAATCTTTTACTTTTTGTGAGGCTTTCAAATTCTCTAAAGCAAAATTCAATGATATCGACTTTTCTAAGTGACTTCATAAAGCTAAATGATTGGTAGGCTTAGGTGAATACTTGTCTATTTTTATTGTTTAAATAGGAATATTTTTTTGAACCTTATTATTCGACCATTACATTATTCTAATTTAAATTTTGTATTTGGTAGTTGGCTATTGAGACAAAAAAAGCCTTTTGATGCTATAGTAGTTGATCTAAATGTATCTATTAACTATCTTCCAGATGGTATAAATCCTTTGCCTACTATTTTTTTATTACAAACTTACAATGTATATCGTTGTAGGATACTACATTCTTTTGTCAATCATGAGCCCTAAATCACACTCTACCACTAAACTTTATAAAATTCCACAAAGTGGAGTTTAAATTGGAATTAAATCAAATTACTACCATTTAAATTAATGATGTATACCAACTTTTAGAAATTATTAATTTTTTCATAGAAAAAATAAAATTAAAAAAAAAGACAATTTTAGAAAGGACATTGATTAAAAAAATGATTGTTTAGATCATTTAGGGTTAGTAAATTTACTTGGTGTATAACATATGACTACTATATTTATTTTAAACATTCAATGTCCAAGATATTTTTGTTTTTATTTTCAAATATATTTATAAAAATAAAATAAAATAGGTGAACCATTTTCATCTTTTACATTTATATAAAGATCTATAATGAAGACTACATTTATCACTTAATCATTCAAAACCATTGTTCATGATTTAATGCCTATGATGTTTAGAGCCTTTGCTTATCACTATATATTATTCAACCTTTACAACCCATGTTTGTTGCTCCTTCTATTTTAGATTTCATGAATGTCATTTCTATGATGTTGTTATAATGTATTCTAATTTTCTATTTAAGTACTTTGTAGTGAGACATCCTTAATAATTACACCTATTTTTATCATGTACTTGCTTACAAACACTATCTATTTTGAATGTAACTCAATTTTTTGGTACAAAATTGCATAGTGGCATATTCATTTGTTGTTCATTTGGACGAAAAATCCTTATATCTAAATCTACGGTCATAGGTTCTTGATGGGTTTACAAACTCTAAATAGAACAAAAAAATGGAAGCTCACAGTTCACATGCTCACAAGCTCACACTCACAAGCTCACATACTAGCATCCCCGAACATTCATAAGCAATGAAACTCACTGTATTGAGGATTGATATGATCCAAAACATCTAGATCTTCCAGTGCTCTAGCATATATATTTAGTTATGAAAATGGTGTTTGACTTGCCCTCAAAGTCTATAGCACATCAACTCTTGAAATAGTGAAAGACTTGAAAATTAAAATAGTGATTGAAGCAAATTTAAAATTTTGATTGTCATGTAAAAGTTGTTTGGATTCACTTTATTAGCTCAATTCAAATCTATTACAGCTCCCTTGTCATTTTTCCACATATATTTAATTTGAGCTAAAATGTTTAAAAATGAAAAAATTATTTTGTAAACCAATATCATCACCCTTTGTAATCTATGATCATTGACCAATACTATTATTACACATGAGAACGAAATAGCCAATAACAATTAAAAATTTCATGTCACAAGTTCAAACAAAATTAAGAGTTTCATAAGAAATAAGAGTTGTTCTTACCAAATGGTATGTTCGTAGTATCAAATCTACCACTTGCAAATTTGTCTATGGATCTTTATAGTCTTCCATATTGTATACAAATACAAATTTAAATCTTTGTTAAGTTATGATCTTCAGTTACAATCTCTCGTAGAACTTTTGAGCCATAAAAAATTCTCATGAAACTGTAAAATCTTCAAGCAAATGTTAAATGCTTTGAAACAATGATGCATTAGATCCCTAAACAAATAATTCCAAAAAAGAATATAATTGACAAGAAGGTTGGAAAAAAGGAAGATATTGAGCAACATGCATTATGAGGTTATTGCTAGAGCAATATACCTTCTAATGATGTCAACTTTGGAGGAGGCATTTAACTACACAAAAAAATCCATGTATATTTTTAGACTTTAGCTTAAAAAAAGAGTAAGAGCTTTTGACTAGGTGCTAGTTTAAACTTTAATGTTCTTTTCATGAATTCAATCTAAATAATATAAGTTCCTACTTTCAATTGAATAACTATATGACAAAAAAAAATATGGATATCTATCTAAAGGTATCCACAACAATGCCACAACTCATCAGACACTTCGAAAAGTAGCTATTGTAAAGAACTACCTAAATTCCTAGAATTCCTTGACCATGTTTTCACCAAAAATTCTCCAAAATTGCCATTTATAGTACAAGTAAAAAAATTTAGAAAAAAAACATTTTGGGACACATGTACCTATAGGATCTTGTAGCACATTGTTTTGAGAGGATGTGGAAAAAAATTTCAGAAATTTCCATTGTGTTGATTGCTAGATCATATTGTCTCTTGAAGTGACAAAAATTATTTTTAGAGCCCTTTAAAAAAATCAAGTAGTTGAACTTCACAAGGTCACATTTATATGTAAAAATGTCCAAAATGGTGATGCTTCTTTGGATTCATTCTTCTAGATAAGTTAGATACATGCTTGAAAAATCCAGATCATTTGGAACTATACAACATATAGGAAAAAAATAGTAAACAGAAAGAAGTAAAGAATGATTCACATACTAAATTGTTAAGAATTTATTTATGCAATTGAAGAATGCCAATTCCAATGGTTGTAATGTTGTAATAAACAATCTACATCTTATGCCTTTATTTTTTTCAAAAAATATTGAAAATTGAATTAAATAAAGGATTTCAAAGTTTATTTTAGGGTCAAGATTTCATAATTGCCTACAAACTAAATCTCATAACTTTCATCTCATTGATCAAAATTGAATGATTAAAAGCTTTTCATATATATATAAATCTTGAAAATCAATTTCAAATTTATATTTTTGAAAAAAGTGATTCTTTAAATTTGCCCAAGGTGCCTGAGTTGAGAAAAAAAAACACATTTTCCATCATAAATTTTCACTTGTATACTCAAATGAAATGAAATTTAGTACTCCTAGAAGATATTCCTTGTTCACATCTTGTAAAAAAAAATTAGCCTAAAGAAGTCAAATCTCCACTCTCATGCACCTGCCTAAAAAAATAATATTGTCCAATAATACAAAGTTGGACCTTTAGGGGTTAAATATCTAAAAGCACTAATGTAAAATGTTAAATGGTAATATACATTTATTATAGTATACAAGTATCTATTTTTTCATTTCATGTGTGGACCTCTACTCGGCATTGTTACATTTCAAATGTGTACATTATATTATATATATATATATATATATATATATATATATATATATATATATATATTACAAAGAGAAAGAACATAGGTACATAATTGACTTTGGAGATGTAGACATAGTATAGATGGTGGTTTAAGGTTAGTGGCACATTTGGATGTACCTATCATAATCTCTATAGCAATCTAATAAGTATTTGAAGATGGAGGTACTTGTGGGATCCATTTGGTGTGCCTCAGCATAATCTTATAAATAAAATTACATAACGCCTTGAGCATTGTAATCCAACAACCATGATAATTGTCATGCTACCAAGAAAAAAAATTTAAAAAAAAATAATACCATTTAGATAAAAAAAAGCAAATATTTACAAAATACAATCACTTATATGTATTGTGATTGATTATTATAGATCTCACTAATGTAATCACACAAAGCAAGGGATTGAGTAAAGCGAGAATGTAAGAAGCTTAGAAGCTCTTGGCTAAACAATGGTGCTAGTATGCGAGCATGTGAGCCTTGAGCATATGTATAAGAGATATCCTACAACCATTGAAGGTGCTTGTTATATAAAACACCTATAATATAGGTATCTATAACATAGTTACACTATAATTATGAGAATTTTCTATAATGTAGACACCTATAATAAATTTGTATAGTCTTTTAGGCTTATAGACTCATGCTCCTATGCTCGCATAATAGCAACCATCTTGGCCAAATATCATCAATACTGAAGCACATCCAAATCATTAATTTCCATACAATCTACAACATCTAGATTTGCCTAAATCTAAAAGTTTTAAACCCTAATATTGTAGAACCACCCATAATTGACCACTTTAGGGATTCCACATGTGTTGTGAAGTAGTATAAGACAATGTAAATTTCTATTACTTGATTAGTCCCAACTTTGAAAAGGAGGAAAAACACATTCTATAGGTTAGTTGAAAATTTATTCTAACCTTGGTTGTAACTATTTCTAGTCATACAAATTGGCTATGGGTCCCTGGTTGATAATGAGTGGCTCTACCATAATCCTAATGAAAACCAACGATACAACATACTAAATCTTCTATGCAAAATTTTCACTTAATATTGGAAAATGAAGTCGTTGCTAGGTACCAACAAATCCACCCTCTTAAGATCCGCACACACATCACCATAGGGCACATGTAGACCAATCCTAAATTTCACAATGCCTCTCCATCTTGACACAAAACAACCAAGAAATTCAATGAACTCCTAATACAATTCACTTTAAGGAAATCCTTACAATGTATCTTAAAAGAAGGTGAAAGGCATTGTATCTTTTACAATTTTTTTAGATAATCATTCCTTAAAAAAAATCAAACCTCCAACATGAAAAAATGTGGAAGAATGTGGCAAAAATGAAGAAGAAGCTACAACCATAGACTCTAAGTCAATGCTCTTTTTTGGGCGAAATAGTGCAAGATTGCACCCAAAAAAATTAATTTGGCTAAAGGATGGTGACCAACCATGAAGTTTTTTTGCAAAAAAACTTCAAATTAAATTTAGAAAAAATCTGGAATGAAATTGCCAAATCATGGATGATGATAGAATTATGGATATATGATATGTGCTAATGTGATATTTTCTATCCAATATGTGAATGAATGTTTAAATTTGGAGCACCACCATAACATTTTATACCGCCACTTTGACACTTCTTATAAAATGATAAAAATAAAAATAAAAATAAAAAAAAGAGCTGCTCTAAGTGAACAAACAAGCTCTCGCATCAATGCTCACAAAACAGATCTATTATGAAGCTATCTATGTTTCAAGTTATGAATTGGTTAGCTGCAAGAGATTCTGTAGAGAAAAAGTGCAGCAAACCTGAGTGAAAACACACAAATGTTTCAACAAGCAGCAGAAACCCACAATAACTTCTTCACCTTCTGCTTTCAACTCCAGCATTGCAATGAGACCACGCCAGAAAGAGTTTTGTTGCGAGAGAACAACAATGCATTGGTTTCTAATTAAGGTAGTCTACCATTTAAGAGCTGATTGCCTTTGCGGGGAAGCTAAACTCTTGGAAACAATTTTCAGCAAATTTTCAGAGGAAGAAAAATGGAAATGGCATTTAACCCAAGCCGTTTCATATTTTTTGGACCTTTGTGGAATTAGTTACAAGTTTTTGAAGTTGAAATGCAGTGGTCATTAGAAGCAACCACCTCCTGAAATGTTCAGTACATTGCTTATACAGTGAAGAAAGCAAAATGTACCTTTGTGTCATGATCACTTTCAGAGCATGGGTGCATTTCGAGCAAACTCCTTTAAACCACCCTCTTCTGAATTATTATGATTTGAAAGTGGGTCGATCGCCAGGGAGCACACATGATGTAAGATGGGAGGAAAAATATTTGATTTGTGACGCGGGAGCAGAAGAGACGCAACCTGCACAAGAGTACAATAACAGACGTGCTGTGAGTCCCTACAAGAGTAGAAAATATGAGAGAAAACAAAGATTGAATTTCAAAACACATATTGAACTTCAAGAAACAAAGTAGGGGAAGCAAGCTCTCACCTGGACAGCAAGAGAGAGGTTGCCGGGACAGTGTGCAAGAGAAGCGAATAAGTTAAAACATAATGTGAATTTTTGAAAACAACTATGTAGATGCACCTATTGTGGACACTAGATCAACACCAAAGTGGGCATGGAAACACCAAAAGCAACACACTTTTAAGTTTGGATCATGCATAGGTGATTGGCCAATGGAAGTGAAACACAGTTTCTTAGAACCACACTTGTTTACTTTAAAATCCCTCTTGTCTACTTTGGGTCCACTTGCTTTTGGATTTAGGTTGTTTTTCGGTGTTTGAGAACAACTAGTGCTTCTACCTTAGGAGTAGGAAGAAGGCGGTGAGATTAATAGAGAATTCCGAGTGCTTCTACAATTGGAGGATTTGCATATGTAATGGCACTAAATTCAAATGTTCCACAAAATTTTGTTAGCCTGCAATTTTAGTATATGTAGAGATAATAATACAATTTTGGGTTGGTCACCTTTCTTGCATGTGACAACTCACCCCCTTTTTGATGGTGGGTACTTTGATATTGGCATGTGCGCTAAGTTTTGTTTCATCCAAGGTTCATATATAGAGCACATGGGGCTACATTTGGTAGTTGTAGTTGCACCATTCAAAGATTGGTGCTTGACTTTACAAATGTCATCTATGAACATCAATAATGCCCTATAAATTGGAAATTCATATGTATTTTAGCACACTCATTAAGAATTTCAAAAAAATTACAATATCTCATTTTTCTTTCTCTCATCTTATTTTGCAAATTTTTGGAAAATTGCTCCAACTACAATGTTGGACTAGAAAAGTGGAAATGCTCTTGGATGACCAGTTTTTGCTCTTCCTACTTTAGTGCACATTGAATTACTGTGAAAGAGGTATAGGTGCCCAAATTTTGCCATGTGACACACAATAAGCATTAACTTACATTAGGGAAGAAGTTAGGTCCTTGTTTTCAAGACTGCGCCGCCAAACTGTGTAGACAATCTTACATTAATCAAGGTAGATAAGCCTATTACCATGCAAACTAGCAACCTGAATATCTTAGGGCCTATTCCAAGAGGGGCACATATTTCTTAGAGTTGTGTGTTTGTTTCACATAATAATCAAACCCAAGTGGAATTGTAGTTTCCAATCAAAATTATAATTTTTATGAATTTCTAGAGTGGTATGTTATGAAATTACAAAACCATTCTTAGAGTGGACTCATGAACATCTTATAAACAACCTATAACTGCTCTCCTACATATCCAATGGTACTTAAATATTCACCCAAACTAAAATGAGGCATATGATCCTATTTCCAACATGCACCCTCTTGAATCCATCAAAATGCAATGTTGTCATTATCCCCAAATCTAATGTATCTAAAACCACTACATAAATCTCTCTTAGTATTCCTTCCAAATGTAAAAATATTTTGCCATTGTCCTATTTATATTTAAGAAAGTCAATGGAATTGTATGATTTTTTGGACAGCAATGGATCCAAAAGTAAGATGGTGAAATTAGACAGGAAACAAAAATGGGCTTGTCTCCCTTAAATATCAATTCAACATTCTTGAATAATGTTGTAGACTTAACCCTATAACTAAAGACAGTCTATTCACAATGAAAATCATCATTTTTGACTTAGTGTGAATCATTTATTGATAAAAATCCAAGATCATTCATTGGAGGTCAAACTATTTTGCAAGACATTGATCTGTTTGCACAAAATTCCAAAGACACAATATTCAAGGATGAATAAAATTCAATTTTGTACTTTTGTTTTAACCCCTAAAGGATTGAGGCATAATTTGGGTAGAAAAAATATGAGAGAAAATTACTTTAAAAAATTCAATCAACCAAATTTGCACTTGACTACTATAGGAATGCATAGAATTTTTTTTTTAAGACTTTAACTACATATATTTAACAATTATAAAAATTGAAGTTAGAAAACAATTCTCTCAACCTTATTTGACTGGGTCAATAAACTTTAACTCCTACAATGAATTTTTTGCACTAAGCACTATACATGTTTTTTTACATTTGCATCCTATACTTGTTACTTATATATTTATCAAATTTTAGAAGTAGAAGAGTAGTTTTGCATATGCTGTGCAAATCTACCCATGCTATCCAAAAAGTTCAAGTAGGCATAACTTTTGATCTAGGCACCCAATCGGAAAAACAATTATATTCCTACCAAGGGTGTATATGTTTCACACCTTCTTTCAAAATTTTGTAAACATATGACTAAAATTGACTTGTATACAACTACCCTAGATTTCTTGTATACATTGAACATCACTTGGTCCTTTAGAAGGATTCTTTATCATCCATCAGACACTTTTGGGCATCCATATCTTTACAAGATTAACCCCTAAAGGACCATTATCCCTTTGGGGGACAAATGGGATTTTGGAGAGGTACCTATAGGCTGAATTTTTTTTTTTTTGATTTTTTGAAGATAGGAAAATTTATTAGCTTTGTGGAAATATAATTTTTTTAATCAATGTATGAGAACAAAAGTTATGCCCAAATAAACTCAAAACATGGAACAGGGGGCAACAAAAAAAATTAAAAAATTTTCATTTTAAATTATTATTTTTTTCTTATGGATTATATATTTTTTTATACGAAAAACTTTGATTCATTCCATTTGGATTAATTTCAAAAAGTTATGGACAATCTTGATTTTTGGGCAATTAGAACATCTTTTTGAAAAAATAACTTGTAGAATTGATTTCTAAATGCAATTTTTATAGTTTTTCAAATAAAAAAGTTCCACATGGTTTAATTTTCTTGCTAAAAAAATCTCACCATTGGGATTAGTGCATTTTAATTCCATTTTAGAAATATTAATAATTTAGATTTCCTTCTATCTCATACCTATTTCTATTTAATAATTTTCTTAAAGATAAAAATTAAGTTTTTTTGAATTTTATTTTATTTCCTAGACCCTCAATTCAATTGTGCACTATAAAAATTGAAAGCTCAAAACTCTATTGTGCAAAAATTTTAAGTTAAAAATGTTCAAAGTCAAAACATCTAGTTCCGCAATGTGCTCAAATTTTCAGTTTTAAATATTCTTCAAAAATATTTCAAAAGATTATTTAATTATTTTAAAAATATCTATTTAAAAAAATGAATTATAAATATTATTTTTGGCACTCGGAACAAAACGGCCTTCCAAAGGCCTCAGATCACATGGACTTCGTAATATATAAAACTTTCCCCAAGAAGAAAGCAAGAATAAAGGAGGAATTCCCAAGAATATATTTAGGAAAGGCCCTCACAACTTTATTCAAGAATAGTAGAGATTAACAAGTGAGTTCTCAAAGTGACTCCCACTTAGGATTCCTTGACCAAATAAATTAACGTAAGAGCAAGAGAGCACTGTCAGGAAAGAGAAACATCGCACTGGGCTAACATGGTTTTAGTAGTTGAAAGTGTTTGTTGAAAATATCAAAAATGTGGGGATCTGATGAAAAAGTTTGAAATTTTATCAATTGAAAGTGAATGAAGTAGGTCGAGTCAACAGACAACAAATAAGTTTAAGACTCCATTTGCAATATGGAAAAAAACCCTTCTCCACTACAGATACACGAAACCATTACTATCCACTCCTTCGAATTTCAAGTGGACTTCTAATCCACTGAATTTTCTTGGAATTTCACTTGGTGCCAAGCTTGGTTCTCAACCAATTCATGCGTTGATTATAGTCTCCTAAACCTCAGTAGAAACAACCCCTACATATCCAATGAGTAAGTCACAAATTTTGATGCACTATCTATTAGATCTCTAAAATCAGCACTACACTCCATTGTCGATGAGTGGAACATTCAGTAGGTCTCGGTTCAAGATGTGACTATTCTGTTGACAGCTGCTTCGATCACTTTCCAGCGATTGAACATTCCAACACATTTTCTGCATGCTTGGACTTAGCAGATGAGAGGCGCAGGGTGGTACCGGTAGTCTGAGAGCTACATATTTCTGTCAAAGCTCATGTGATCTGGAGAAGCTAGCAGCCAGCACAATGGTAAACACCTGCTTGCTAAGGGTGCTGCTCTCGTCATCATCCACTTGCTGTCGTTCCACTATGATTTGCAAAAGCACTAACCTTCCATTCATAAGTTGCCGACGACAGTGTCATGAGTGCTACCACTGCCTTCCGCATGGTGGGTCGACTACCCGGGAGCTCATGTGTGCAGGCTCCTGCTAGTTGTGCCATCTGCACCAGCACGTTTCAACAAAGTAAATTAAATAGTGAAAAAGCTAGGCCATAGACTATTTGACAGGAACCGCATCAAGCTGTCGGTAATTAGGCAAAACCATCATTAGGTCAAACAATAGAGGTGAAAATTTGAACCTTCCAGGCGGCATCTGAAGGGTAATTATCGTCCAGAGCAGGATCCATGAACTTCGGTAACTTGTCTTTTCCATTTGGACCTCTCAAAACAGGTTCAAACTGGAAAACATTCCATATCAGTATTCGTCATCACGTGCCTCTGAGCTCACGCAGCAGTTACATTGGCAACACCAGGAGCATAAAATTTAGGGTTTTGAAGACGTACATAACTGACTAAAGCTGTTTGTTCCGCCATTGAACGCCCAGTGCCGGATGACATATCCTCAGTCAAGGGTCCTCGTATAATGGCCTCTCTCCCAGATAATATTTCCAATAGAACGATACCAAAAGCATACACGTCGAGCATGGGTGACACATCTCCAAATCGAGCATACCTGAACTCATGATTGAAGTATTTTACATTGCAGTCAGCTCGAACAGACAATGCACGGCACCATTCACCATGTGACAAGGTCTTGTTTTCATATGATTTAATTTCTTGCTAAATCCCAGTCGAGGGCACTTCAACTCATCTATAACAATAGGGTGTCTAATGGTGTAGATTTTTTCGCAAATATCAGAGACTACTAATCTAAAAACTGTACCCCAGTGGTAGAAGATTGATGAGAAAAATTATGTAAATCAAATTGGAGTTAAGAAGCACAAAATGAGGACAAAAGAGGGCTCTGCAAAGACAGAATTAACAATACCATGGGAAGAAAGGCAGATTACTACTAGTGGCACTTTCGATGCCCAGCACTTTGAGCTAATTCTAAGGAAAAGTATCGAGTAGAGAAACAAACTTACTCTGGGGCCATGTATCCCCAAGTACCAACCACCTTCGTGGGCATCGTCCCTGAGTATCCTTCCATTTTTGTCTCGGTGAGTTTAGTAAGACCAAAATCTGCCACCTTCACGCGCGGAAAAAACCCAGTCAGTACTTCTAAATTGTCATCACCTAAAAAATGCATTCTGAGCAACAAAACTGACACAGCTCTTCACACTAGTACCTTTGCATGGCACTGCTCATCAAGAAGTATATTAGCTGACTTGATATCACGGTGGATGTAAGAAGGCCTCGTGTGCTCGTGAATGTACTCTAAGCCTCGCGCAGCATCTAGCGCAATTTGTACTCTCGATGACCACGATAATGGAGCCTTGGCAACTGTACGCATTCGCGCCCAACGATGATGTTAAGAGTAACCAGAATCACGCATACAAACTGCGCTGTTTGGTTCCAGTGCGATTAAGTGCTCTTTGCAAGCTACATTTGTATAGTTAAATACACAGCATATGAACCACTAACGCAAAACTTTTCATTCGTCCGGTAGTCAGCGTCTGAGTTTTATCCTAACTAGCCTTACCTTTCGCAGAATGTAAATGGTAATCAAGAGTTCCATTCTCCACAAATTCGTATATCAAGAATAAGTATTCTGTGGTACAGTATCCAATCAGTTGAACCTGGAACGAGCAGTTCCAAATGTAATTAGAACTCTGATATAAGGAAAAGGATTCTTGATCTAGTAGCACCGTTAAGACAACGTATATCACTAAAGCATTAGAATCATATTGAGGAAGTAACAAGCTACTGAAGTTTCTTGTCTGATCTCAGGTGAATGGAACAGACTCAAAACATGTGCAATCAGAGGGATCGCAACCAGTTCCCGTGGATGATGTCTAAAAGCTCTAAACCCAGAGCTTCAAGCCGGATCCACACCGGAATGATACGGAGGATATATTTAATCTTCGGCTTAATATTTGTTAAGTAGCATAGATACAGCATCGACAGCATCAAAAGTGGTAAAGGGAGAATTGTTACCAAATTGGTATGGTGAACATGCGTAAGAACTTGGAGCTCAGCCATAAACTCCTTGGTTGCTTGCAGGTTCATCCTCTTAATGGCCAATTTCTGTGCAAAACAAAAGCTTAGGTCAGTCACATGCACAGACCTGAAAGCAGGCGGTTTTAAAAACTTGTGACTACCATGCAAACTGCAACAACTAAACGATATCTATTATGGCGAGATGAGGACAGCTCAAGACCATTTTACCTTGGTCTTTCAGGATAGACACAAGACATACTACAGATTCATATCCTATGACAGAGCATGAAACAAAGTACGAAAGAAGGTAAGAGGACTGGGAAAAGTGGGAGTTGTAGCCTGGATGACCTGTCCTCGTATCTCGCCATAGAAGACCACTGCGAATCCACCTTCTCCAATCTTATTAACAACACTGAAATTGTCAGTGGCATCGGCCAGCTCCTCATAAGTGAACTCCACAGACTTGTCCACAGTGTAATCTGCCTGTCCCGTGGGGTCGAATGAAGAACTTCCAAGATTTGAGCCTTTATTTGCTAAGGCTGTGGGAGAGTTCACGGAAACATTCCAATGTCAATGTACGGTAAGAAGGATTGCTAGATTATAGATTTCTTCTCATAAACACTGTAAAATGACATAATATATGGAAACTGAAAAGAAAGTGAATGATGTTGGATGACATGGAATATGGAAATAAGCTCAAGGATAATTCAATTTCCGAAGGATTTAGGGTTACTAACATGAATGCATATTGAGCAAGTCACTGGCGGATCCAGAATGATTCCCACCACTCTTGATAAAAAGTCCATTTGCAAATCTTTGCTTTTTCTTCGGTTTGTAAACGCAGAGATAGTAAAGAACAAGTGCAAGAACACCGAATAAAACAACTACTCCTCCGACCACGGCGCCAACTATTGTACCTGTGCTGGTGGAACTGCCTGCATTACCTGCCTCTCCAAAAATATTCGGGTAAGTCACTGCTTGCGAATAGACATGAAGAGTACCTCAGAACAAATGTCTAAACCAGATTATGAATGATTCATTTTAGGTTTGAAATCCTCGACAAAGTGCAGAAGCTGATGACATCAGCAAAATCACGGATGACCTCATAAGCAAGGTTTCCAAGTAATATGGAAGTCTTGAAAGGGCTTGGGGTCAAGACATGAAGTCCAGGGAGCGCCAACTCACTTGTGCCACTGCCACAAATAACAAAAACGAGATGTTAGAATAAGCTCACGCTTAGTCACAGTTACAGTGCACTACTGAACTGAGATGACAAGAGTTTGATAATTGATTACGACCCCCATGTACATGTAAGATATTTCTACAGACTTCACATATGCCTAAAATAAATTTCATCATAAGACAAATTCAACTCACCCGTTCGGAGGATTGTAATTTTTGTCTGCGGTCACCCGGGATCACAGAATTAGACACAACATCAAATCATTATCAGAAACACTATTACAACATTAACAGCGTATACCCCATACTGACCGGTGAATAAGATTAGCGCAAAATTATTGACACCAATCACGAATTGTTCCAGCCGCAATCAGAAAACTGTAAGAAATGCGAAGTGCAAAATTGTTCGGACCTGGCAGTGGGATGAAGGCATACTGCGTAGGCTGTGAGTTGTCCCAAGTAACGCCTGGATTAAATTTCTGAATAAGCTCAGTACTCGTGTTGAAATTCGAAGCGATGCCGCTCAAATTGCCACCCGTTCCTCCCAGAACCACATATGTAAGAAAAAGGTAATGATCCAAGCTGGCGGAGGTATCGCATGTGCAATTGACTGGAATCACCAAGATCTGCCCCAGTGATACGGAATTAGGATCAACCAGACTGCTCGCCGTCGCTACCCAAGTATTTTGTGTAAGATTCTGGTAGGTACTGGCAGTGATACTATCGAGAGTGTCGGAGCCTGTGACCTGGAAAAATCACAAACAATCAATTCGAAGTCTCATAGATAGAGGCTCCTAGTCCCTCTACGAGACCTCCAACCGCATCGACAATTGATTGACTTACAGCAAGGTAGATGCCCCAATTCGACCTGGCTACAAAATCCTTACTTCGAAAACTTCACTCAATGTAAACAGCCACATGCTAAGATTTCATTTGTGGAAAGTGTTTGGGTTTAAGCTTCGAGGGGATAGGGAAGTCAGAACACGCATAATCATGTGCCTGATTTTGGGAAAGACACCAGAGTGACTTTGATCATTCAAAATTAATTCTCTGCATGTGCACATCAATCAAATCCTTATTTGCACGATTTAAGAGAACTGCCCTTCATTGGAGAAGCTGCGAAACAAAGTTCAACATCTGTAGTGACCTAATCAGGGAGACAGAATGGTCTAGAAAGCCATACCTGATACTGGAATTTGTGTAACAATTCATCATTAACACAATCGCAAGAAAAGGGAATGTACAGCTGAGCGCCGGCCTCGATGAAATTAAGATCCACGATTGCTGGATTGGCATCTTTAATTTTCTCCTGTGTCGTTTGGAACTTTTGCCCGATGGCAGTCAAATTCTCGCCTGAAGCTATTCGATAGAAAGCGTAGGCAGTATCGCACCCCTTCTCTGGCACGCACACAGCTTCCCCGAACTCCCAGGGAACCCAAAACGCACACTGCAGCACTACTAAGGCCCTCATCACCAACACTACACTCGTGGTTGGCCATAGCTGATTCCGCGATTTCTCCGGCTGACTCATTTCGTAATGCCTCTTTTCGTAATCCAATTCAAGCCCTATTCAAGAACCAAACTGCCTTCACCCTGACATGAGATGCTCAACGATTCTCCGCCATTTCATGATTCAAAAGCGTAACCCAGCTGCCGTAACCTGCTACTTCCACATGCTAGGGCTCGTCCCGATTTCACCGACAGTGGGACTAGAAACCAAACTCTAGTAAGAATACTCCCTTCGAATTGCTGTCATGCCAAGAAACGGAAAAAAATCGTTTCCTACTCGAGCTCTAGGTGGTCATTCACGCAAACAGAAACACCGGAGAAGAAGTTCTAACTTCTCACACCCGAGGTATCCGAAGATTCTGCAAAATTCTGCAAAAATTCTGCAAAATTCAGTATAGGGACTGGGGAATGCAAGAGTTACTTGAGACTCGTGGAGATTGTGGCTGCAATCAGGCAGAATCTGGCGGAGCTGTACATCTACAGCACTGGAGGAGCCCTTGAGCTTGCTATTCTCGCAAGACCTGCAGTATGGAGAGCGGGTAAGCTTGAGGAAAGCGGAGGAGAGCAGCGGAAGAGCAGAGCGTCAACAAAGAGCAACCGCGTTTTCCGTACATGATTTTTGGCCTCTGCCACCTCAGATAACTATTGACGGGTGCCACCTCAGCAGGCAAACTTTAAACGTGCTTGTCGAAGATCTGAACCTCAGTGAGGGTTTTTAATTTCTTTCTTTTTATGTTTTATTTATTTTTAAATAAAATAAGCAGGGGCAAGCCCAATGCTTAAGAGGAAAATACACCACCAACAGCTAAGGGAGACGACTTCTTCTTGGCCACTTAAGGAGTTACACATATTTGGAGCACAGATTTTTTGAATGCAGAAATTTTCCCATGTACAGCAATAGAGTTTAGAAGGATTCCATAATTTTTTAGAATTTAGTTCTCGAAACATATTTATTATGAATTTTTTAATTGAAGATTTTGTTCCTCTTATACTAGTGATATAGACTTCTCTATTTCCAATTAATGATTGGTTGCAAAATTGACTAAAGGTTGGTTGCAATATTGAGAGTCTTGGAGCCAACCACAATTGCACCTAGAATTGTGCCATAATTCCATTAGAAGAGTTTGGGGGGGTCCAGAAGCTTGTTTCAGGCTTGTTCCCCCACAATTGTTCCCCGCAGCGAGGGGAATGGCCCACTGTCAAAAAAAAATTTCATAAAAATAAAAAAATAAAAAAATAAAAAAAATAAAAAATAAAAAAATTGGTCAATGACATGGTAGGGTCTTGGCCACGTCAAACCGCTGCGCTGAACCTGTTTCCTACGTTCACATGCTGAGATAACTCGCAAGCATCCAGAGGCCCCAAAAATCTTCTAATGATCACTATTCTTCTCTAGCTAAGTGAAATTAAATCACCCTATACTACCAAAATGGAAGGGTGATTGTGAAGAGGTCACTTCTCATAATGAACAAAGGACCAAACAATAGGGGTGAAAACAAAAAACAAAAAAATAATTTATTTTTTTGCATTAGAAGATTTTCTAGGGTTCCAGAGGGCCGTTTCAAGCAACTCCCCTTGTAGTTCTCCCACAATGAAGAGAATGCCACATGGTCTTGTTAGAAAAAAAATTAAAATTTTTTTTTTAATTTCTTAAAATGAAAAACAAAGTTGAATTTTCTTTTTTAAAACAACATGGGAGTTACTTCGCCACATCATGCAAGTACATTTCAACGAGTTTGTAAAATCAGAGAATGAGAAGGAACTCACAACCCTACCGAACCCTAGAAAATCTTCTAATGGATTGGTATATAAGCCCCCTATAAGGTGACTCTTTTATCCAAACTATTTGCATTCCCTCCCCTTCAACCAAAGACTTTCTAATTGAACTAAGATTAATTGCATTTATTTTAGATAGTGCAAAAAGCAATCTTCTTTAGAGTAGTGTTTTTTCTTTAGATCAAATAGTAATCCAATTGTTGGTTGTATGTCATTGAAGTGAATTTGAAGGGATGTTAGTACATAGTCTTTTCTTTTTGTGAAAGCTTGCAAAAATTTTCTAGCAAAGAAAACATTGCTGAGGAGTATTCAAAGTATCATCATTCATTAGTGCAAAAGTGCAAATGGGTGTAGATGATTCATCCAAAATATGGACAAAACTTATTTATTATTCTAAAATAATAAATAAATACATTCATCTAAAATTTTAAGCAAGAAACCTATGAATGAAGTAGTCTATTAGGTGCTCTACACTATCAATATACAAATTACTTCATAGTCAGAGTTGGTACTTCTTATTGAATAATTAATTAAAATTGCAAAAAATAATTTAGTAAATGCTTTAAAATAAAAATATCCCATACAAATGTGCTTTTGTAAAAAACAACTTTCAAAAAATTCTAGCATTTATTTTTAGGAATACTTTTTGTTAACTCCAACCACCAGATACAATAAACTCATAATGTGGTGGATTTTAGTAAAATTGGTACAATTTCAATCACTCAATTGAAATTGTAAATCTAAAACCAATTCTATAGTTAAACTTCTACCTAGCACTTGAACGTCACAATTTTTGGCATTCTAAACTATGCCATTCTATCAATATTTGCAAAATTGTTATACCATTTTTATGGATTTTCTTTCTTAAGCATGCTTTATTGTAGAACATTACAATTTTAGACTTTTAGATTGCTTCTAATGGGCTTTAGTTAGTTGTTCAAAGTCCATATTCAAATAAATTTTTTGATTTCAAGCAAATATGATGCACTTCCAAAGATAATAATCTTTGAAGTTCTAATTTTATACCAGTCAAAAGAATTTAAAAAAATTAAATGACTCATTTTCTAAATTGGATTGATGGTTCTATGAGTACCAATCATCAACCTTACTTCCATATCAACACCTAAGTATATGAGCATATATGCTGATGCAAGAGAAGGTAAATACATTCAAAATCATTCAAATAAGTGTTTGAGCATGGTTCCTATTATATTATTATTAAATTGTCTAAATTTGAATCTTGTTGGGAGACAAAAAGGGATTCACATTTTAGCATGCATTTTTTGAACATTTCTTTTTTGTAAACAATTGTACCCAAAATCAACTTTAGACTCTCATGAATGGAAGTTGTACAATATAGGGAAAATTTGTAGATGTCAAGTTGCAATTAAGTAGAGTTACATTAATCCTTAAAAGGCATACAACTTGAATTTAGAGTTATAACTCTTCAATTGTGGTTTAATATATGAATTGTGGTACATTATTATTTACATACTGTCATGATCCTCAATTTACTTTGTATTGAAAAGTATTTGGTCAATGTTTTCTAATCAAATACCACCAAATATCAAATAATCTAATCAAGTTCATAATATACTAAACAACCACAAAGGGCTTTCAAGCCCTTGAAGGGTTAATTTCTCAAGAAGGGATGCATTGAGGATGTGTCATTGTGTGAATCCTACATTTTGTGTGCTCATTTTTCATTTTTTCAACAAGTGTTGTGCTCAACCCCAATCGATAATGAATTTTGTGTTTCATTTTTTGAAATGCAGGCTTTCGTTGCTGATGGAGGCACTCTTTGAAAATAGTTAACCCATCAAACTCCATCAACGTTATTTACCTATGTGTTGTATTTTCAGCATCTAACAACGAACCTATTTGTTGAATACTGGTATTCTGTCCTTGGCTTTTTATCAAGGCGAGCCTTTTGCCTTGCTAGCTACTTCCTCTGAGCGCAGAAAAACCATCATTCCTCGTAAATTTCTCCCCTAGCGGAGTATCACTCAAAAGTGAAGATAACGGACTCTGTTCTAAAGAATTCTTATCATATTAGAAGTTACAGAATAGATTCGTATCAATTACAATTGCATCTCAGGAAAGCCTCCAATGCTTTCCAAGTTTCACTAGAACATCTCGCAAATTTGAGAATTTAATCCTTTAAAGTGCCTCCTCCTACCGTCAAAGCACATCTCCGATACTTATTAATGAATTTCTAGGCTTACATTTTTACTACGTTTCACCTTTTCGACGCATCCGAGCAGCAAAAGCGCCGTCTATCCCATGTCTATGTGGAAAGGTGACCATAAAACCCTCTGCGGACACCATCGAAGGTGGAACATACGTCTGCACATTCTCTGTAGTGAAATCCTGCACAAATTAAACGTCTAGCATTGTGAGTTTATTATCTCAAACACCCACAGGCAACGAGATTTCATATGTCGCACGACTTTAATCTCTGCAAATCTTAAAAGTGAGCTTATTCCAAACATATACCACACCTGATTCCTTGAGAGGAAAGCAGCAACTCGTTCTGAGTTTTCACTGGCCTCGATTGAGCACGTGCTGTATACTAGCACACCGCCAGGTTTTACCAACCTAGAGAAAATACAACAAAAACACTACAAATTTAAAATAGGTAAAAGAATGCATTAACTACCAAGGCAAACCTACACGTATCTCTTCAAAATCAAGAAACTTCAAAATACTGATGTTTCAAGCTTATGAGAACTGCACATAGGAACAAGCAACAGAAATCAAGTGAGGAAGGCATTGAAACCATACAAGGCTGCAGCGTCCAATAGCAAGTCTTGCAGATCTGCCAACTGCAACATGTCCTCAGGTGATCTTCTCCATCGTAAGTCTGCTCTCTGAACAACATAAAATACACCACTGTAAACAAAAAATACTGTAACAGACGATTAAAATGACAATGATAATTCCACATTCAAGCAATACTAACAGCAGAATGGGGCATCAACGTCAGTCTCCTAGGCTTAATCAGTAACCATCCAGAAAACAAAGTCAACAAAAGGATTAAGATATACAAAATAAGGGCTTTGCAAGCAATTCCACAATTTTTCAAAGTACTAGGCTTTTCTGGAATGAACCTTGGAAAGCACACCAAGGCCACTACACGGAGCATCCAGCAAGACGCGATCAGCTGTTCCTGCTGCCTTCACCTGCACTCATTTCTCAATAATAAGAAAATTTCAAAATGCTGTACTATTGAACTACTTTCAAACAAATAGGAACAAGACGCCACTCTACAAGTACAAACATCAGGCATTCTTAAAGCAGTTCTTAGGATTAGATTGAAAAATCAAAGTAAGGACAATTCCGGAACTCTTTATCAGAAAAAACGAGACGGTATATGGAGTATTTTCGTGTCAGATGATCTCACTGACTTCCAAAGAATAACAGGATTCTTGTAAAATATTATGTTAGACTGAAATTACATATTCGACCAAGGGCATGAGCTGGGTCAATAAAGGTGCTAACTAGAAAGAAAGAAGCTACAGTAGATGCAGGAAGGGCTCTAGAGGATAAATAAACGATATTCCTGGGTTGAAACTCACCGCATAATTACGAAGATCGTCGTGGCATGATGAAACGACATCTCCAACACCCTGCTGTTGAGCAGCCTCTGTGAGTATGCGTAATCGCCCCTCGTTCACATCAACTGCTACAACCTTGCCTGTACAATCCAATCTTAACAATAAAACGCCATTCGTGCAGTTACTCCAGCATGAAGGACATTCTTCTATGTACTTCCAGTGATCCAAAGAACATAATTTACAGAAAAGTGCTAACTGAGATTGTTATTTCATACCTTGACCATTGAGTCGAGATGCCAGATTTAAGGCTTTCCCACCAGGTGCCGCACAGCAGTCAATGATCGTATCTCCAGGTTGGGCATCAACCACAGAAACCACAAGACCTGCCCACGGGAAATTAACCAGGTCGGGAAATTAAATAATATATCTCTCAAAACTCAAAAAGGTCTTTAAACTCCTAAGCATTTTCTGCTGTCCGAATGCATCATGAATGGGATACTATGCCACCCATTGGAGCCGCAGGATAGAATAATAAATCAGCCAGAACATCCTCGCAGGTTAAGGCTTACCTGCACTTTCATCTTGAACTGCGATACTTCCATTCTGAAGAAGACCTGACCGTAGAACATCCTGTGTTTTAACAACCGGCGTGAGATTCATATGTACGACGGCATGTGCCCAAACATCGACTGGATACGGTGCTGGTTTTTTTAAGAGTTAAAAGGTCACATCGAACCCTAACTAAAATATGTGCCAAAAGCACTAGGGGGCTGTCTTTGTATCATGATCGGAGAACCCACCTGCATGCCTATAGATAATCTCACAAAGTCTGGCAAGTAAGGTGATTCCGCATGAGAAACCTGGACAAACAATTTTCAATAATTACATGTAGACGTTGTACAAGAAACCTTCTTCAGAACATCCTCAGGCACACGCGTATCTCTGAATAATATTGACCACGACATATTACCGTCACAAACTTGTCATACAAGAATGGCCTTAATATAATGTTGTGGTGCAAGTGTGAAAAGTTCCTACATAGTTACACAATTAACCCAAACACAACAACATGATAATTCAACAAAAAACATGCGAAAAAATAAAAAACAAAGAAATCTGTATAGGTATTTACTAACATATTTGGACTACATCAACACATACTCAGCTTTCAACAATTCCGGCGTGCCGCTTAGTCTACTGGGACAACCGGCCCTGAGGCTCTGCCTGACTAATATTGAAAACCATAGTACAAGAAAAAAAATTCCCCCGCATTGCACAGCCAGATTCACAAAATTTCTAATTGCAGCAGAAGAATGTCTTCACTAACCTCAAGCTTATCTAATTCAGCAATAAGATCTTGTCTTGAAACTCCCCGAGCACTGTTCGCCCTGTAGAAACGCAGGAACAAAAGAGAGGGATTAAGTGTAAATCAACATTAAACGTCGCTAACCAAACAAGGTTAACAAAAGAATACCCCTCACAATCCAACTCAAAGGGAGCAGATGCTAAAATCGTATCCAACCTGAGTGAAAATGTAGGACGTTGATTGTTGCATTCCATCAGTCGCACAGATTCCTCTTCCCCAAATTGATTGAGCCACAGTCGCACCATCCACTGAGCACCCAGGTAATGCATGACCCGTTAACTGAAGCAAGATGACTGAACTAAATTTTCCAAATCACGCTCTCTGAGGTCGGTACTTACAACCGGATGAGAATGAATTGTTGCCAAAGCTCTTGCCCTTGAGCGCTGATCCCCTTCCAGAACAGGAACTGGAAGCGTCCCAGCGTCCTGCAAGATACATACAACCAACCTTTACATCCGAATTTGAAATCAACGACATTGATCAAATGGCGATTCTTTGATATCAAGCACATCCTTTCTAAGTCATCATATGCGCAAAATCTTCGCAAAAAGTCGTTCCAAGATGTGCAAGAATTACGAAACCTTAAGTTTATAATTTCGTCCATTGTTGACTAACCTGGTGTTTGACAACAGCCCGCAGGAGACCATTTACCATGTTGCCTGCACCAGCTCTGAGGGCCACTTTAGCAAGCTGAACGGTCTGCATCACATGGCAAACGTACGGTATGTGTTTTCTGAGGTCAGCAAGAAATTGCTTCAACTGCCTCACGTTAGGGACATAATATTGCAGATATTGCCACAAAGTGGACAAATAATTACCAATGGTGATAATCAGAAGCTACAAATCCTGCATTCTAAAATAGTTCCAAATGAAGTATGAAGTGCTACTAGATTGAGCACTCAGCGCCATCCATTTCAGAAAACCCAGTCTGACCCTTGAGGCTTCCTCACAATGCAACACCTGAATTTCCTAGTGGGAGTTCAGAATTTGTTTCGGCACTAAGAGCACTTGCCTCGTTTACTACAGCATGTGGGGGCATCTCCAGCTTAATAAGCTCGTATAGCCCAACTCGAAGAATCTGTCATGGGACAACTTCGGATTCAGAAAAAAATACAGCACACATATGACTCACAATAAACAAGACATTTATACATCCTAAGTTAAAGGTACTTCGCTAATTAAAGATTTACACGTGATGGACACCTGGCGCAGAAGGGGCTCCATTCGATCATAGTCTCGAACATCTTGCTTGAAGAACGAAAATATCAAGAAATCCAAATATCTCTTCCAACGCACTACTCCAGCCACTATATCAGTGACCTGATCACAAAACAATACCCAGATGAGTTCACTTGAAGGTGATTGAGAATTCATTGAGCTTGACTAAGATCATAAAACTCATGAATGAATACAGCCAAGCGAGGTTACACTAATACGTGACGCATATACTTGCACAAATTGTGTATGTCCAAACACAAAAGAAAAAACGTAGATTAAAATGTGTCAAACTTCTCGCACCAATCTTCGACCTCGTAGTTCCAGGTCGGGGACACGAAACCCTAAAGTTCTGCCCACATAAGCCATTTCATCTGCCCATGAACTATCGCCCTCGCCACTTAAAACATCCGCAAACGCTCCGCCTTCTTCTATCCTCATCAACCGAACCACCGCCACTGCCATACATTGCAGGGTGAGGCACTCTCAGTCCCTCAAAAATTCAAATAATAATGAATAACTTAGTCCAATGAAGATCACACAAAACCTGACCTAAATGACAATAACAGCAGTTCCCATATTGGCAGTCAATTCTTAACCATTTCTCGACCAGAAGGCACTTGTTTACAAACTCTGCTTCTAATCGAAACTGTGATTTTAAATGACGATACCTGCACGGTGAGACGAAATGTTAGTCGCAGTTCTCGGAATGAAAGCTCGACGAGCTTCTCTGCTTTCATTGTCACCATTCTCTCTTCTTCCTGCTCTCTCTTCTCCCGATTCTTTATCTTCAATGCGCGTCCACTTGGTAGCACCCGCGCTTTGCTTTATTCTCTGAACATCACGACCACTCCCGGACGAATTTCTTGGTCTTCTTTCTTGGCCATAATTGCGCGATGTGCATGTAATCCTCTGCGCATCTGTAATGAGCATAAGATATACCAAAATGAGTGTGATGCGAGTGCCTTCAATCATTCCATACCATTCAAAATAAACCCGCAAAGTGCAAACTCCAGAAGAGTCATCCTACCTTCAAAAACATGTTTCTAAAAAACTCTATTCTAAGGCTTAGTAGGAGAATGACAACAATAATTAGTAGTTTTGAAGCTTTAATCAGCTCTTAGATAACTTTCAGCAGCTCCACATCAACTTCTGCTCATACGCATTATAAGCGAATTGTAAACCTTAAACCTTTCTTAAACCCCAAATTCGAACAGAAAATTAAAAACTGGCATACACGCAATCAGAAACCTCAAGCCGAAAACGACGGTAGTTAAGCTTAAGTAGCGTGATCAATGCAAAATGGTGCACAATGCGAGCTCGCTAGCCTCATTTACGTGAATACGGGCGAGAGCCTAATTCACTGACAGAGCATTAACAAATGAACATTAGAAAATCCCAAGAGCGTAGATTGAAGAATTTTGAAGATAATTTGAGTTAATGCGCAAAATTCCACCTGAAAACTTGCGCTCTTGCGGCAGAGTAGTTTCGCGAATGCAGTGGCACAAGGACAAGCCCGAGGTTCCCAAGAGCTGTGTACTCGCTGTCCATGCCATGCTCCCCACAATGTCAAACCTTGTCAGACACTCGAACTACTCGAAACCTACCATCCGACACCAGCAGAGCAAAAATTCGAAGGTCGACTCAAGCGCAATTTCAAGCATCAAGGTGCGATGGTGAGTTTGTTTTGGCGAAGGCGAGCTTGGCCTGCAGCAACCTGGATGAAGATGAGAATCAGCTTTCTCATCCAAAAGCTAGAGTAACTGAAGTTCAAGTCATCCTATCTGATCAACTCCTCCGGCTTGCTATCTAGATTCTTGTGTTCGGTAAAATGTACAAATTTCGAACGTAAGAACCTAGGGTTGATTTTGGGCTTACTTATAAAGAGTATTTTGAAAGTTTACAATTAGGGACACTTTACATTGAGAGGCCGGGCCAATTTGTGGTGTGAGAGTCCCGAAATTTTCACTTGTAATTAGACATAATTGCATTGGCCTTTAAAGCAAAATGGTTCAACCTTCAGGTATACAACATTCTTTTTACACATAATGTCTAAAAATTATATACTAAGAGAATATAGAATCTTTTATTAGTAGTCAAGAAAACTAAAGAATATGCCTTGTAGTCCAAATTCCTAAATATTCCCTAAAAAGAAATAAAAAGGGCTTACAAAATAAGTGTAGAAGATTGATGCAATAGATCTTTAGTGATATTTGAGCCTTCCCGACAACAAGCTAGCAAAAAATGCCAACAATTATGTATAATTATTGATTTATATACGAAGATGAATATAAATCATTTGTACAATGCAATAGTGACAATTTATGCTTTAAGCTAGGTTGTTATTTTGTTGGTTTGATTTGGGACAATGAGATTTCTTAAATTGTGCATCCTTAGGTTGCATTCTTGGTACCATTGAAAAACTCTTTGCAAGGAGAGGTGCACAAGCTTTGTTTCGTGACATTTGGACTCATAGTGTGAAAGTTATTGAATTTTAAGAAAAATATGAATTACAAAATTACATTTACTTTTATTTTGGTTCTACCAACAACATAGGGCACACTAATTTCTTTTTAAATAGTTTTTTTTTAACTTGCTCAAGAATGCTATCAAAAAACCATTCATATACCAAAATCAACAAAGTTTTGGATGGAACCATTTACAAAAAATTTTAAAACAATATAGGCCATCTAAAAGATAATGAAAATACATCAAACCAATTCCTAGAGAATAGTTGTGATGGATTGTTCCTAAGCACTGAATTAAAATTGATTGCACTGAATTGCAATAAATAAACCACAACTGTTGTCAACAGCCAACTAAAGATGATTGATAACTTATAAGCTTAAAGACAATGTTTTTGGATTACACATATTTTTTAGTAGTCCTAAGGTACAACATTGTTTTTCCAATGTTTGTGATCTTTAATGTTAGTTTGACACATCTTCACCAATATATAAGGTAATTGTCCCTATTTAGTATATGATGAATTTCAAAAACTAACCATAAATTCTATTCAAAATTGTTTAACCTCTAATTACATAAGAGCTTCAAATCTTAATTTAAAGAAAATTACCTTAAATACATTTTCCATGTCAAAATTTTATGACCATTCATAAAAACATTCAAACAATTCCCAAGCCATTTTGAAATAAAAGATAGGGACATCCAAATACATCATTTTTTTACTCTTAGCATTTACTACATTTAGATTCATCAATGCTTATATTTTCTTATTGGCAAATGAAAGGAGGGTTCAACACACAAAAGAATGCAACATTAATTTTGGCTATTGTATGCAAAAGTTTTGAAGAATTAAAGTTTTTTTTGGTCGATGTTTTAAAATCATTTCTTCAACATAGGTACATATTTATTTTGGAGATGCATACAAAGCAATGATGGCATTTAATATAGACAATATGCCATTTGGGATTTATCCAACAAAAGGATTTTGAGCAATATTTCACTTGAAAGTGATGCAATTTTTTGAGAGGGAATATTAGGCAATATATTCTTCCATTTTTAGTGGATGACATTCTTGATTTGCTATGTAGTCTAAGGATGGTATAGCTCTTTTCCAAGATGAATGTACACTCTTTCATCTCCATTTTGCACATTTCATCCATTAATGTAGATGTAAACAATTGCATCACTTCAACAAAGGTCTTTTTTTGTACTATCCAAACTAAATGAAAAAAAATCCTTGCTTCCACCCCCAAACACAAAACAACAAAAACCTCAAGTCCAAAGTCGGGTACTCCATTTTCGTAGATGTTCTTAAATCATTTCTTCATCATAGGTACATACTGATGTTGTAGATGTATCCAGAGGGATGACAATGATTTTAGGCACAATGACATTTTGGGTGTATACATTTTATAGGTCCAAATTGCAAAATAACAAAAAAAAAAACTTAAAGCCCATATTCAAGTCTTTCTTTTTAGTAGATGTTCTAAAATCATTACTTCAACATAGGTGTATATTGATTTTGAAGATGTATATATGAAAATTGGATGGCAAGTTTTAGGTATGGTGCCATTTTGGAAATATCTTCATCTCTTTACATTGCAGAACTACAATCAAAACAAGTTCAAACTTGGGCCTCCCTTATTTGTAGATGTTCAAAAGTCATTTATGTTTCTTCATTAGAAGTACCTATTGATTTTAGAAATATACACACAGAGGTGATGGCAGTTTAGGAATGTTTGTTCTTGTGCTAGTGTTAAAGAGTGTTGTTACTGAAAATCTCAGGAATGGATTTAGACCTCCTTGTGGACGCGATTCACATTGCAGAAATCACCCCTAACACGAAGTGAGAACATTCCTTTATTGACACAGTGCCTTTATGCCCCCTGAGCCCCCCTTTCGGAACGACGTGATCGTCGACGAGGGAGCCCGTCCATCACCCAACTGACAATGCGGGACCTTCTCTTCGTTTTGGGTGGATCACAGCGTCCCACATCCCTGATCACCTTTCCCCCCTTGAAGCAACCCAACAGAACAAAACTCGCCAGGGCTGCAGTGCAGCTAGCTTCTCGCATACACTTGCACTTGCACCATCAGTCGATCGATCTCCAGCTATGGCCGCCACCTCTGTTGTGTCTGCTACCATGGCCTCGTCCACCTTCGCGCCCTCTGCTTTGGAGAGGTCGTCGTTCTCCGGGGCCGCCGTGCAAGGCGTGCCCGCATTGAGGACCACTGTGAGGGCCGCGCGCCCGCTGTCTGTCACTGCGAACGTCAAGAAGATCAGCGTCAGAGAGCCTCTGGGTATGGGAACGTAACGCAGATGGGTGGATGAGTTTTATATGGATTTGGATTGTGGATTAAGAATTTGCATCTGGAGTCTTGGCGGGGAGATCGTTTTTCAAGGCTTTGTGCATTAGAAGTTTGATTGATGTGTTTGTATGTTGCTTTCGTAGAGATCAGGTAGGAAGATCAGGCCATGTTCGTGGAAATTGCGTGTTTCTTAGGGTCAAATTGTGATACTGAAGGGCTCAGTTTGAGCTTTATGAACCAGAATGACTGGTAGAGATCCGAGTTTTTCCACTATATTTCAGATACTTAGTGATTGCAGGAATCTGTGCAAATTTTAATGTAAATATATGGGCGTAGCTGAAATCGTTGAGGGAGGCGAATGTTTGGATTAATGGAGGTGGTTGCATGGTTGGTGCGTGCAGGTCCATCCGGAGAGATGAAGAACAAGAGGGGTGTGGATGCCGGCGGCAGGAAGTTGAAGGGGAAGGGCGTGTATCAGTTTGTGAACAAGTACGGGGCGAACGTGGACGGGTACAGCCCCATCTACGCCAAGGATGAGTGGAGCAAGGGTGGTGATAGCTACGCTGGAGGTAAGTGCATGACCGGGAGGAAATCGACCGTGGAGAGACTTCTGATTTTGAAAACATGTATTTGTTGGTTGAATTGTAACAATTCGCTGACGGCGGAAAATTTTGTGATGAATGTGTGCAGGGACGCCGGCGTTGGCCATCTGGGCTCTTCTGTTGGGTGGACTTTTGATTTCCGGAGCTCTTCTTGTGTATAACACCTCTGCTTTGAGCGGTTAAGAGCATAGGACTCACAGTGATTGTATATTGACTGTAATCGATAAATTTGCCGACCTTTTATAATATGAACACGTATACGGGGTTGAAGATACTACCTACGTGTCGCATGTTTATGGAATTTGGTTGAACCTTCCTCTGAATCATATCCTGCTTCGATCATTTCCTGTGACATGTTTGTGTCTCTATGGACCAGTTGATTGGCTGCGTGTTGTGCATGTATCTGGAATTCTATTGGTTCGTTCTCTGGATCATGTCTCTCTACGATTATTTTTCTGGGACAGAATCTTGTGTCTATGGACCTGTTAGTTGGAGCATCTGACTTGCCCCTGTGATCAATGGCGTCGATCGCTCATGCTTTTGTTTCATGCGGGTGCTGCAAAATATTCCACCTGTCTTGGTTGAGGAATTTTAAAAGTGCTTGGTGGTAGATAGTTATGCCCATGCCTTCACCCATTGGTTCCTTCGCTGGAAAATGTTCCACCTGTCGTGGTCGAGGAATTTCTAAAGTATTTGGTGGTAGATAATCATGCTCGTATCTTTGCCCATTGATACTTCCGCTGGTCAGAAAGTTTGCACAGTTGGATGATCGCCGCAGAAAGCACTGCAGCAGTGTCAACGAATGTCCAATTTTTGGAGAATGACAGGAGCACAGACAGATCTGCAAGCGAACAAATCATTTCAGTAGAATTCTGAGTCTTTCAATGTACACCATTCTGCACACAGACTGAGTTATGTGAAGACAGCATATTATTTTAATGTATTTTTCCTGTTCGTCTATTGCAGCGACATTTGGATCACTTCTATTAACGCTGAACATGGTGGACTATCAACGACGGGTGAAGACGAAACTGTTCGTAAAATTAATAGTCTGTAGGTTCCAGAGGACTGCAGAAGGTATTAAACCTAAGGTCTTCTTGTTCCAATAGGAGCAGGAGGAAAGAGAAATAGTCGAAGGTACTTTCAAACACGTTTTCTCACGATGGAATGAACATTCATCACGATGGAACTTCACCATCGGAAACACAAAGATTAATTCCTAGGCGCAAAACATGAAGATGAGTTTTCTAGTATTCGACCACCTGCTTGAGGTAGGCGTGCCAACTACAAACATTTAAACAGTCGAGCAAGAATGCGAGTGCCCCTCTTGGCAGGTTGTGTGCAACAAGGAGAATCTGCAATCTTCTACTATGGAAGTGACCACGCTGAAACCCACTACTGCGCATACAGAATCAGAAGGAAAAAACGCATAACCTCTACATTCATTCATGTGAAGGAAATATGTACCTCACGATTCTTGCTCTGCAATCACCAGAATTGTTACCAAAAGCACAGAGAACAACTCTTCTTTCCACAACCGATTATTTTCCTTTGTAGATCGTCATGGAGTTTTGGAACATGATTCTGAAATCGCCCTCTTCTTCAGCTGTTTAACTCTGACATCCCCTTACGCGTTTCCAACGCATTCAAGATTACGAGAAGTGTGACAATGACAAGGTTCACTACAACAACAACAACGATGACTAAAATTCTCGCTACTCCAGTGAGATGAAGATGTTGCAAATTCGATCAGCGACAGTCCACTCTAGCAGAATATGCGCAGAGAGCAAATTCATTTTACAGAGAACCTCGATACTCTTTCTCTAAAGTACTATCAATGAATACCAGTATACAACGTCCATTGCATAATAAAAAACCACCAGATTCACAGGATAAAAGAGGTTGAGGATGTAAATTAACCACTCAGTAACTTACACCCAGGCCATATGCAACAAATAATCCACCGAAGAAAAAAACTCCCCTGAACCCTGCCCACCCTCCGACGTGACCGCAGCTGATCTGCCACCGTCGCCGTAGCGTTCCCGTCAAGGTGAAGCTACCTTCGACAGCTCGCCTTCCTTGAATGAGGCTCTCCCACAGATGGTCAAGCAAAGAGTGAAGATTGTGACGCTGCACCGCCTTGGACTTAAAATTCCCAGTTGCTCACGGCAGCTGCTGCTTGGGAATAATCTCTTGGTCGTTGCGGCAGCTGCGATCTCACGCAAATCAGTGCCGAATTCCACGAAATTTTCAGCTGAATTTGGGAACGGGAGTGGTGAGGAAATTGGTTTTCGAACTGATTTGAGAATCCCCGTTTAATAAGGGCATTCGAGCTCTTGGGGTTGTCACGATCGCAGCTTGCGCTTTGCGATCGGCTATGACCAGCTGGGACTGAGTGGGTGGCGGTTTGGGATGTCGATAAGGTGACTGCCGGCTGGCGTTCAGGGGGACAGAGGTGGCAGAGCTGCCGTCGTGTAACCTGCCGCGGACGGCCGCAGGCGGTCGAGGGTCGTTGTGTCCACGGTGCGGACAGCGGAGTGTGAGAGCGAATTTCTTTCATAAAACAAAAGAATTTTCAAGTATTCGAGGATCCGAATTGATTTCGTCTAAGGGGAAAAAATTAATTATAGGAGTGCCTTTGCCTTGCTTGTCTACAAGCAAGCAAAAATTTCAAATTCAATGAGGAAAATGCATTTTCGGAAGTTCAAGAGCCTCTCTATCAAAATTATGTTAGCCAACAATTCTAATTTTCCTCTTGAAAATATTGTACACTTTCATGTAGCATTCCACAAATTTCATTTGTCTTTTAGTAAATTTTAGTTGATTTTTAAAAATTAAACTATGTCCTAAGATAAGAGATTCATAAAGAGATCATTTACAAGTTGATTCACAATTTTGGATAGTTACCCTTCTTCAAATATTTTTCAAATAAATTTTCCTTGAAATTAAATGGAATTGGCATTTAATAAAAGTTGTTTCATATGTTTTGGTCCTTTATAGAATTAGTTATGAATATTGAAGTTGGAATCACATAACACTCTAGAAGTGTTTACCCCTCAATATGGTCTTTGTTAGTACATTGGCAAATGCAATTGGTAAATTAATAAAAAAAATGTAACTACCTTTGTATTAGAAGAGGTTTTTAGACCCAATTACTCCATAGACCTCCTACCAAAGAGATGTGAAATATAAAAGCCATCTTTTGTAGGTGCATACTACACTACTACACCTAAGTGAGTAGGACTTATTATTATCTATAGGATTTCAAATCCAACACAACTTCTCGTTTAACTTCAAAATACAAACTTTTTTGTACTATGCATTTACATCCATATTTCCTTAAAATACTTTGATTTTGAAGATTCAAAAGAAGAAAGAAGAAAGACCTTTTATCACTCTTAACCCCTAAAGGACTAAGGGGACCACTTTGGAATTTTTAAGAACTTGGGCAAGTTTTATTGACTTCATAATTTAAAAGTTTTGCATGAATTGTTTAGGATGGATGCTAATTAATCATCCTAATCTACATGTGAAACTTTGCTTCATGTCAATTTAATAAATATTGCAAAAGTTAAAAGGGATTTTCAATTTCAATGTCAAATTAGGTAGCAAAAAGTGCATTTAAAAAGAAGATTAATTAAATTTTACAGATTAATAACTACTCAAATTCATTTGAACTTTTGAATTCCAAAAATGAGGTGAAAGCTATGAAGAATTTTATTTTGTGAGCAATGAAGATAGAAAGAAAAACATATAAAGTCATTTTTTGAACTAATTTTTGAAAATTTTCAAATAAAAAAATTAATTAGAGACACCAATTTTTTTACTAGAACATTCTCAATATTGGGATTATTAATTCTCAATTTCTTGTAAAATTTGTCGGCGATTTTGTTTTTTCTTTCATTTAGTACCACCTTCTACTTCATTATTTTTAAAAAGAAAAAGAAAATTCTTTTTGCTTAAACATTTTGCATATGTTCTCAACCCATTTTTACAAGATATTGACTAAAATGCACAAGTGATAGGGTATAAATGTTGAATGACAAAACTTCACCTTTTGGAAGTACTAGAAAAGTCTACGTTTTGAAGTTTGGGCTAATTGAACTTGCAATTGGTGGAGATATTCATTTAAAAAAGTTTAGAGGATGTACTTGAATAAGTAAAACAATAGATCCTATGGTTGAATTTGTTAAGAAAATAACTATAAAGGAAGATTTTAACCTTGCTTTTGACACAAGAATAATTTTGTAGAAATTTTGGGCCTCTCAACATAAATGAATTTTAAAGATTAACTACAAAAAGTTGCAAATGAAAGGACTCATTCAAAGGAGTGTTCAAATGAATAGCTTAATTATTCTTTTTGAAAAGAAGAATACATCTATTCATCCTCATAAAATAATTTTGAGACTAAAAATAGCAAAGATGGTTTTAGAATTAATTCTTGACAAATTTAGTATCCACATGGTGAATTATGAATGTTTCAAGAGTTTATTGAGGGAATTAAATGAAATGACTAAGGTACATTTAAAGATGTTGAAAAAATATACTATTTTGTTTATTCTCCAAAGTCTTGATTAGCCCCTAAAGTCTTGAGGCCTTTCATTGTCAAAAAAATAGGCAAAAATAGCTACCATTTTTTGAGCAAATAGCAAAAAAAATTAATGGTATTTTTGTATATTTAACTACAAGATCTTGCAATAGACTAGTATGAAAATGTATTAAAAAATTCAAACACTTTGACCACATAGATTGCAAGATAAATGTGTTTAAGTAAAGAAATTATGATTTTTGGTACTCTAATAAACTACTTTATGAGACTTTGAATCCTCTTAACTTAAAAACTTCGTACTATAGATTTTGAATTATTTGAGTTCAATGTATAGGAATAAAAAATTTATAAAAATAAACTTGATTTTCATTTTTTTTAAATTTATTAACTAGAAGTTATAGTAAAAAAGTTTGTGATAGAGGAAAAATCTAAATCTTTAATAGCTCTAATATAAACATGGTGAGATTGTTTTAACAATCAAATTTAACACTACAAAAAAAATTTGTTTTGAAAAAATGAACCAAAAATGAATCCTACACAATATTTTTTAATAAAAATGTTATATTTGTTTGTAAATCAAGATGCTCTATAACTTTTACATCACAAATCCAAATGAAATTAATTTATCAAAGCTTTCCATGCATGTAGAAAATAATACAATCTATAAGAAATCAAATTTTAAAATTTTCATTTTAAAGTTTTTATAGATTTCTTTTTTTGACTGTGGAGTTGAAATTTGGGCTTATTGTAGTATAATTTTTTCTCCTAGATACCGATTGAAATTAAAATGGTATTTCCAAAAATCTAGTAAGTTTTTCTATCTCATGAAAAGTTTCAAAAAGTTTCACCAACAATAGAGCTCATAGGAACCTACCTAAAATCCATTTTATCTACTATAGGGACAATGGGACTTTAAGGTTCAATTTGGTCACCTTATACTTTGTAATATTTGTATAAGTTCCAAATTACTTTATGTAAAGGTGAGAAGATAAGAAATTCTTGAAAAATGAAGACCTTAAAGCTAAATTCTTTTTTGTCTATAATTTATAATGCCTAAAAAGTTGCAGATATGCATTAACTCTTAGAAGATGGAGGGTGTTTTCAAAGGGAAAAAGTCCCAAATTGCTAATTTTTTATGCCTTGTCTAAATTTATAAATTAAATATTTTTTTTGAATCACAATTGTACAAAATCTTATTAAACAAGTAAGGCAATGTGTTGAAAAAATTTCAGCCCATTTAACAATGTAGATTGAAAGATTATAATGTTTGAAGTGAGAATTTTTTTTTCATTCCTACAAAACAAGGTTAAGAGACTTCAAGCCCTCTTGGAGTAGAATTTTTGCTCTATAAAAAAGTGATGGATCTCACCCTTCATAATTATATGATGCTAAATTCACTCATAAAAAAATTTCAAAAGCAAGTATGGAGTATAGCTTATTCTAAATCCCCCTACAATGCAAAGAGGTTAATAGTATTGGCAATATACAATTGGTCATTTTTTGATAATTTCTTAAAAAATGATGAAATTTTTTGTTTGGAATTCAAAAGCTAAAAATCTATAGACAAACATTTGAAAGTATGTGTCAAACAAACACTTTATTCACGCCAGCCTTTTTTGAAGACTAGAGTTTTTATCTATCTATGTGGGAAAATTTTCAAGAACTTTGAATTTATGGATTGCAATATGATAGGGCTTGAAGTTAAAAGAAAATTTTTTTACAAAATTGCCCCAACATAGCTGACAAAGTTATTGATTCCTCTTAGATTGTGATTTGAGAACTAAAATTTGTTTTCCATGGACAACAAGATGCCATGTTTTATTGGTTACATACATGCCAAATTTCAAAAGTAAATGAAGATTTAAGCAAGAGATGGTCAAATTGTCTAGGTTGTCCAAAAAGTTTAGGGCAATATGACTTTTGATGTAGGCATCCAATCAAAAAAATAACATTTCTACCAATGGGAGATATCATTTCATCTTATATCAAAATTTTGTATACATCTGACAGAAATTGATTTCACAAGAGACTACCTAGATTTTCAATTGTTCATTCTATAGATAATTTACTTTGGGGGTTTAACTTCTCTTGGAGTGAAAAGTGCTTTAAATTTAAATTCTCATGGTTTTCCAACTTTTCTATATTTTTTAATCTTTTAGCTAACTTTGAAGCGGTTCATTTTCATTGTCAAATGTTTATATTTTAATTCTTTTGTACCTTTTCAAAATATTTTGGAATGCACTTCCATTTGTAAAAATTTCAAGTCCTAATTATAAACTAGTAAAAGGTTAAAATTTATTTGGAAGAGCCAGGGTGGGTTTGATTGGAAATGCCTTTAGTACAACTTGGTGGTGTATTAGTTGGTAGCATATCTTCAATTAGTTTACATTGGGATTACAAACTCTACTTTTTAAAGGTCAATTTTTCCTCTCATAGTCTTAGATTTTTTGTAGAAGATTTTAGAGCTTCAAATGAATAATCACCAATAGCCCACACAAAGTAATAATTTGTCCAAAGAGTCTTGTAACTTTAAATACAACTATGCTTTGGTCTACTAATAAAATGAAGTTGATTTTTCACATTATTTTGATTTGAAATTGACCTAAATGCTAGATCTTGTGATTTCTATTATTCAAAATTCACCACAAAACTTATGACAAGGGAACCAAGTGAACATGTGATAGACAAAAGATCCATTACAAACATCTAGAGAATGACCTATTAAAGTCTTACATCACCCCATAACAAAAAAATTTCAAAAAATGATATTCATGCTATATTAGGTTGAGCTACAATCAATGTCTTGGATGATGGTGACGGAATGATTAGTGACTACAATAGGCACTTCTACCACTTGAGTGTAAACTCATCATAGAAAGTGATTTTTTAGGTCTTCATGTTGTGGCCAATTTAGGAGATACTTTGTGATTGCTTAGGTGAGTAAGATGACCATTATAGATACTTTTTTTTTTGTTGACTTTGAGATATTCTACAATAAAGACTCTTTTGAATCAATTGGACAATACACTTAAAAGATTCTTAACAAATTCATATAGTTTATAAAAAAAATTCAATTACTCTTCCCATTTTTCACAATTGACTTTATATAGAAATTAGGAAAAAAATTCAACAATGCCAATAGGGCAAACCAATTGTTTTGCATGTTATAGACTATTTTACCTTAGAGCATCTACAGTGCATGACCCAAAACATGAACAATATTGGAATTTTGAAGTGGAAGGCTATGGACCTCATTTTGTTTTGGTGACTTTATTAAAAATTTGCCCCAATGCAAAGGTGACAATCCTAACCTCAAATGGACCTTTACATTTTTAAAAGAAAAAGAGGAAAAGATTCTATAGTAATTGAAGATTTTTTATGCAATGAAAGGAAGCTTCATTATATTAGTATACATAATGGATGCTTGAAAACACATGACAATTACAATTTTTCTTCTTGTAAGTCAAAATTTGGGCCATTTATATTTTGCCAACTTGTCAAGTTTGAAAAGGAAAATGGTGGGTCTATGAATAAAGAGAGACCAATTTGGAGAAGTTTTTTTTTGGAGTTGCCCCTTCATTATACCTTTATAGTCCTAAAAGCCAATTTCACTTTTTCATTGAGGGAGCCCTTGCCATGATCAATGCAAAGTCTACCCTCCAAAATGTCCCCCACCGTAGACATAGAAGCTCTAAAAACCAACTTGTAGCCCCTCCCCACATAAGCATTCAACCTTCCATCACTCAACCTTCCATCATGACAGGCTTGTAAGGTAACTATACCTAAAATTGACCAAATAAGCAATTGAGTATGGTTCTCATTGTTATATTGAATATTTTTGGTGGGGTCCTCTTGGTAGTTCAAATGGTATTTTAGATTCTCTTAGAATGCATTTTTTAGACACCATATGAATAAATTATGAATATTCAAAGAGTTGAAAATAAGTGTTTTTAAAATTAATCTTATACCCTCATAATTAGTGGGAGTACATTCTAAGCAAGAATTTATAGGGGTCAATTTTAGAAAGGGGTTGAAATTGGGTGTAGTTACCATACATCTCTTCTCCAAACTTAGATACTACTTGTTCTCTTTTGACAATGTTTTTATATAACTTTTTGAAAAACTTGACAATTATAGCAATTCCCACCAATGAGAATGTAAAGCTTGACAATTATAGCAACTTACACCAGTAGAAATATGGAGAGAGAAAGGGTTGGGAACAAACATACTTCATTGGTGGAGCCCCAAAAGAGAGTTGAGCCTGCAAAAAAGCCATTTGGGAAGACACTTTCCGAGTGAAAGAATGGAGATGCTCTTAAGTTAAATTAAGCTTACCACTGTATTGAGTTTTGGTTCAAACAATGCCTCCATTAAAATTTCCAGTTCTGACAATGAATTCCCCCAAATGAAGTCCGCCTCCCTTTCGTGATTTGATACTAATGACAGTACCATCACTGGCATCCAAATTGTCAGTTCCCCAATACCCGAACCCTTCCACAACCGGCTGATTCAGTGCATACCCGGATTCCAATTACCCGGGAGAAATTGGATGAGGCCAACCGGGTACCACCAGGACCCGGCAGCAAGGGACAACAAGGGAAAGCCCCTTCCCCCCCCTGCCGGTAATAATAACTTAAGAACAACAACAACGTTGAAGAAGCTCGCACTTCCTCCCTTTTCCTCTTCCTCCAACGTCATCGCCATTGCCATTGCCATCGTTATTCTGTGCTCCAATCCGCCATTGACACAGCCATAGCCAAGCACTCCCCTTCCAACTCTTCCGCTGGAAACGTACCTCGTCACAATTCGCACCATTCCTCACGCAATTCCGTTCCGAATCCACTCTCAGGCATCACAACATTGGCCTTCCACAATCTCCCCTCGCGTCGTCCAGCGCCTACCTCGGAAGCCTCGTCGGGACTCGAAAGATGCCTGGCACGATTTCTGCATCGTCGCCAAATCACTGATCGCGCGTTGAAAGAACCTCGGGAGGAGAATTTGTTGGCGTTGGTGGAGCAATTGGTGGATCGCCTGGGGGCAGAGGTCTTTTAGGTTTTGGAGGGACTTTGTAGTAGCAGCTGACCAGTCTAGGGATTGGGGCATACATGACTGGGAGGTGAGAGAGCAGGAGAAAGCATTGTGGGAGAGGAGACGGAGGAAGGTTGGTTATCCGGAAGATCAATTGAATGGGATTTGAATGGGTCGTGTAGACATGAGTCGATTGGTTCGAAGCCGGAAGAATACGACCACGAACCAGCATGCCGCCATACAGGGGTATGCAATCAATGCACTCGGGAAATTCTCCTGCCTCGGGATTTCTTCTTTTCTTTTTTCCGGTCTGTTGTTTTTGATTAATTGTTGGCGTTTAAACGGTTGGATTAGGGGATCATTGCGATGGAGGATTATTTCTTAGATTTTTGGTTTGAAGCTGGATTTTACTTTACTAAATGATCATTCTCTTTTGCAAAATCCAGCCAAACTGGGGTTTCCTGTAGTAACGACTGGTTATGATCAACGGACTTGTAGTTGCGGCGGTGTGATCATTTTCGCCGTGGGATTGGTCGTCTTTTTCGAATTGCAATAAGGACATGTGGAATTGACGAAGGAGCTGGAAGTCTCCGGAGAGCAACTTAGGGTTCTGTCATTCGCTCCGTGGGGTGTGAGGGTTACAATCAAGAGCCCCCATTTGAGCTGATTTCGAGCGTTTCGTTTCACCTGTCTTGTATTTTTTATTTTCGATGCGATCATCAGTGAAATCAAACATTGGTAGATAGACGGGAGCAGAAGCGAACTCTCGAATTAGGTCGACCTGGTGTTTTCACAGGGACGAGTGCTTCTTAGATTACTCCGTCTCCTGAAATGTACACTCTGGGTACGTTCGCTCCTGAGCAGCACTCTTCCTTCTGAGATGAGAACTCAGGGATTTGGGGGTTTCGTTTGTCGTCGTTGAATTTATTGTTGATATCGTTTTTGGAAATGGATTGTGTAGACGAATACATGCCAGTCACAACATCACGAAAGATGATGTGGTGCAGCTTTACCACATCAACAAGACTCTGTGTCAGGGATGTCGGGCCAATTCCAAGGACAACCCCAACTGCTTTTGTTGCCTTGTTCCGCCACCGAATGGTGTCCGAAAGCAAGGATTGTGGCAAAAGGTGGCCGACACCGTCACGGAGCTTGGACCTGACCCGGGCGAGGCATTGCGGTTATCTCAAGATTCCCCTTCGGGGCTTACCAACCTTGGAGCCACATGCTATGTGAATAGCGTTCTGCAATGCCTTTATATGACCAGGTATTCCTTGAATTATCAGTCTTGGTTTTCAATCTTATGTTTTGTTTTCGTATGAATGATTATGTTCTTGGTATGAAGGTAGAGGATACTATTTGCGTCATTTTTAAGCATTGTAAGAGTGCGTTTGGGGGGAGATCAGTGTAGAACTGTTAATGATCATTTTGCATACAAGAGCCGAATCCGTTTATATCGAATTCATATCATTGTTTTTGAATTTTTCATGCAATTCCAAACTTGCAAATCACTATAAAAGATAGTAGACGACCCTATTTCCAGTTTCATAGATATTTAGCAAGTTGGGTTTACTCCAAGACCAACCGAGTGTATGAAGAGATGAGCTGCTATTGGTAATTGGGCTGGTATATGAGACGGGGTCACGGTTTTAGTATCCTCTACCTCATCGTTTTTGAAACCTTTCTGCAATGGTGCTTTGGCGAAAATGTGAGCTGATGTTATTATGTTGTGAACAGAGCATTTAGGACAGGTGTTTTTGCAGCAGAGATGGAATTGGTGAGATCTCATCCAGTGCTTTACCAGCTTGGCTTGCTGTTTGCCCAGCTCCATTCTGGGAAGAGGATTGCAGTGGACTCTGCTCCATTTGCAAGCACTCTCGAGCTTGATAATGCCGTCCAGCAGGATGGTCAAGAGTTCATGAAGCTATTGCTCTCTCTGCTGGAGAGGGTGCTTGGGATGTCACAGAATAAGCGGGCTCGGAATGTTGTGCAAAATGTTTTTCGAGGAACTTATTCATATGTGATCAGGTGAGCGTCTCATCCAGGCTGCGAAAATGTCGTGTCATTCTAATGGTAGATAGACACTACATCATATTTAGATAGACACGATTGGCCCTGATTGAAACGCTGGTACGAAGTCTTTCTTGAGAGATTTTGAATGGGCGCTGGGTTAGATCACATATATGTCCGTCCCTGATATTGAAATTTGAGGACCTGGAAAGGAGAAACCTATTATATTTTCTCGAAGTGCAACTTACCATGGTTTTAATGGTTTGTATTGATTCTACACCCTTGTTGTGGGGGATCATTTTGATTGATTGAAGTGCGCCACAGTAACTCTGAGGGTTGGTTCCGGGTGTTTTACATGAAGGTGTTCCAAGTGCGGACAAGAGTCGGATCTTTCCAAGCAGGCGGTGGATTTCTATGAGCTGGAACTGAACGTCAAAGGCTTCACCAGCTTGGACGAGAGTCTGAATGATTATCTAAGCGAGGAAATATTGCAGGGTGACAATCAATGGATGTGTGAGAGCTGTCAAATGCGTGTAGATGCTACTCATTGTACTAAGCTGCGCTCATTGCCACCTGTATTGAATTTTCAGCTGAAGCGTTTCGTTTTCAACATGAAGGTAAGAAGGTGACATGTTTTGTTTGTACTTCCTTTTTGACTAACAGTGTTCTGGGGATTTGGACCTTCAATTAGATACATGAAAGTATGTTTGGACATCATTCATTGGTTTGTCTAGTACAGTTATCAAATATCACCGTTGCAGTCAGATGTCGTAAATTCATAATGATCATGCTGTTTGCAGACGTCGACGAAGAAGAAGGTGACTTCTAAGTTTAGCTTTCCGAGGACGATTGATATGGGTCCTCGCCTAAGTTCATATGGCGAGAATGAAAGCAGTGCGGTCTATGACTTGTCTGCCATACTCGTTCACAAAGGAAGCATGGCCAATAGTGGGCATTATGTTGCACATATCAAAGATGACCGCACTGGAGAATGGTGGCAGTTTGACGACGAACAAGTAACTAGCCTTGGATTTCATCCTCTTGGAGAAGTCATGTCTCAAGCCACACCTTCTAAAGATGTTACACAGGAAGGTCCGCACTTCCTGCAAATCCCTTTGTTATTCATTTATTCTCTTAATTCTCTCACGCCTTAATTCTCATTGTTCTGGATGCTGACTAGGAAGGGGAGGGTCCACATCTTGAAGTTTGAGGCTGCTAATGTGTTGCAGACTGCGCTGCTCAAAATGTACGCAGATGTTGGTGCCAAGGATCAACCCCTGCAGGTGGGCTTGGGCGAAGCATCATCGAGTTCAGCGGATCCTTCGTCTAGGCCACAGTCGGAATCTGAGATGTTGACTTCAGCAGATGCTTATATGTTGATGTACATCAGCAGAGCCGAAGTTGAGAATGGCAAGCCAGGATTTCTTGCTATTGAGGACCCTGTGCCAATGGAGGTTGAGAGGGAGCGAAGGATTGATGACAGTGCTGGTCTACCTGAGCAGCTTCGTTTGGAAATTGAGCAGATGAACAACGACTTTGAAGCCATGTGTTGGGAATACACACGTCGACGCGAGGAAGAGCTGACAAGGATTGCAGAGCGTAAGGAAGAAGTGCGGTGTATCTTGGCTCAAGCGCCTGCTAAATCACTTGAAGAACCCTTCGTCTGGATGTCAACAGAGTGGCTGCGATTATGGGCCGACAGTTTGACACCTCCGTGAGCTTTCACCAGAAACTTTTGCAATTTCTCTTTCCAATTTTGAAGCTTAGAGTTGAGGGGTTCAAGCAATGTTTGCAAGGATGATGTAGATCTTTTCGTGTAGAGATTGTTCAACGATTGTGCAGTACATCAATTATACTATTTCTCCAGGTGTCTGGAATCATTTCCTATTCTTAGGATTTGCACAATGAGAGTCTGACTTTGGAGAATCTGCAATGCAGGACTCCTATTGATAACACGCCTTTGCTCTGTCTACATCAGAAAGTGACCCCTAAAAGTTTGCCAATAATGAAACGCGTTTCTGCGAAGGCTTGGAAGCAGCTGGAAGCTCTGGTGAGTACTTTTTTTCGATCACCATCTAGAAATTTATTTGTGCATTCCAAATACTAGCATTCAATTTGCAGTGCTCATTTTAGATCGTTCCATCTGAATAAGCTTTTATCCTTAGTCGGATTGTTAGATCACCTGTTTGTAGGTCTTATAAATTCTTAAGAACTTTTTGGTGTGTTTTGCATGTTGTCTCTTTTGCTTTGTACAAGATGGTATCTTATGCCGAACTTCTCTCGTAGACATTTCTCTGGTTAACTGAATATTTGTGTTTGCGACGAGCGCAGTACAAAGGAGGGCCAGCGATATCTGGAGACGACTATTGCTCTGAATGTATTTTTGAGGATGCCAGAGCAGCTGCTTCTGCAGATACTTATCGTGATCAAAGAATGTACATGCGGGAGGTCATAGAAGATGTTTTAAATGGTCGCGGCCTTGAGGACAAGACATACTTTGTGTCTAGAACTTGGTTTGTTTCAAGCTTTCCCTTTTGATATGCATTTTTTATGTTGCAACTGAGACATAATTTGTATAGTCATATCTGGCTTCGCAGTGTTAGGAATCTTTCACTTTGTTGTTGATCTTCTGTTTGATTGAGCCAGGTTGCAACAATGGGTACGGCGGAAAGTTGCAGATGCTCCTTCAGATGCTGATGCAGGACCAACAGCTGCGTTGCGGTGTCCTCATGGAGGACTGTTGCCGGAACAAGCCGTGGCAGGAGCAAGAAGGCAGCGAGTGCCACAAATTGTTTGGGAATATCTTGTGCATAATGCAGAACGGGTTGAAAATTCGAAGGGTCTGGGGCATCAAGCCTTCTCAGGGGATCAAGTTACTTGCTCTCAATGTGAATTAGAAATAAACAAGGCGGCTACCAAAAAGGAGGGTTTGAGGTACTTGTTTATCCTGAAGTAGTGTTGTGTTTTAGGATGCCAGAAAGGATAGCGATTTTTTAATATATGGGTATAATTATGTTGTCCCCAATCCAAATGATTTTCTACGGCCTAGTGGAGTTCCTTAACTGCGTACAAGTTGCTTATATGAGTGTTACCTTTCAGGGCTACCAAATTTGAACAGCGAGCGAAACATGAAGCACTTTATGGTGGCAAATTGACGGTGATTTATCCCGGTTGTATATATTATTTGGTGCCTACGGTTTGGCTCGCTAAGTGGCGTGCTTACCTCGGTGCGGCTGGCAAGAACGTATTTGCAGTTGATGAACCAGTTGGGCTTGAAGGTTTCATTCTTTCTCTTCTTTGTCAGAAGGTAAGTGCCTTTTCGTGATGTGAGACCTTGTTGCAATGAAAAGTCGGTAGTGTCATTAGGTGCTATTCTTGTCAATTTTTGATGGCTGTCATAATTAGCTTTGGAAGCTTTAAGAAGGCATCCGATCAACTAGATCTGAAATGTGGACAAGTTCTTTGCGAAGATGCACCTTACGTAAGGCTAGATTTAGATCGAGTCCTACTTGACAGCAAGATACGTTTAAAGTGAGGAAGCTTTTACCTTGTTATTTTAGACTTGGGTGTGAAGAATATTTACAATTTATCACTGAAGGAAGAATCATTACTTTGATTCATAATATGTAGACTCCATGCTCTTCCGCAACTTATGTATAGAAGTTATGGTCTTGATGTACATTTCTGTTTTTGTTTGACCAGCATGAAGGAATGCTGTTTATGCCTCCTTCCCTATCAAGAGGACGACGTGGTGAGATTGTTCAACAGATAAGCAGTGTAAGTTTTTTCTGACCTTGTACTCTTGTTATAGTTTTTGCATTTTTTTGGTAAGGGTTATTTACCTTGATAATATTCTCCTTAGCAAAGTCTAAAGGTACTATTCAATTTGGCCTGCAGGATGATGTTTTTACAGTTATACCCGAAGATGACTGGCACAACTTATGCCAACAGTGGGACATGAATCCAGCCAAAGGCATTCGTGCTGAAGTTGAGCCAGGCAACCTCGGTACAGATATCGGCAAGGGAAATAATACCTTTGAAGGAGAAGGGATAGCACCCCATTTTGAGGAAACAAATCTGGTAGACGCTTGCAATGGAAGAAAGCCAGAAATAATTCATATTTCAGATGATGATAACAGAACCGAGAATGCTCCTATCTTGCGGACTACACCTGGTGTAAGTTCTCTATTGGAGCCTTTCCTTCAGTCATGATCTTAGGAGCGCATTCACATGATATGTGTTCTGTATTCGTTTGTATCCATTCTATTTAAGTGATGGGCTGTCCTGAAACATGGGTGGTCTTTAATTTGTGAGGATTGTTTATTCTCAAACATGTAAGGATGTTGAGATGGGTGTAGTTAGGCAGAGGTTTAAGAAAGACCTCGCTTTGTGGAATTATATTATTGATGCTTGAAACTTGGTAGTTTATACAGGTTTTCCAGTTGCTCAGGATACTTGCCTCTCTGGGTATTTTCTCTGTGGATTTGTGACTTTGCTAGAGAATTCACTGAATCTCAAATGTTGACGTGGTCTGCAGGTATGTAGAGAATGTATAGAAGAGCGGGAGACTAATGAATTTCTTACTAAGCTAAACTACACAAACCGAGAAATTTCAGTGACCTTGGTGAGGGGCAAGGAACCCCCACCTTCGCTGCTTGTAACCTCCTCTGGAACCGAGGCTGAGCGGCGCACGTCAAAGCGAGCAAGGCGAGCATCGGCTACTTCTGGCGGTCGCATTCAGTTAAATGTTTCTGGGGATACAACTATTTTTCAGTTGAAGCTGCAAATATGGGAAGCCCTTGAGGTAAGATTCTTCTCATTTGCATTCTTATAGTCGTAAACTGTCAATCTGCAAAGAGCGTATTAGGCCTGCTGGATATTTTCAAACTGAATGTATGATTTGGGGTAGCTTTTGGTATTGCTTGCTATTGTTTCATATCCCCGAAGGACCAAAGATTTATGTGTCGAAATTGATCAACCAGATCGATCGTATTATGACAATTAAAATTCAAAGAAAGTGAAATTGTATATCATCAGAATTAGTGAAGGACGTTCCATGTCTTGGTTTAAAAGTAACGAAAACTGGGCAATAGAAGTCTTAGTATGCCTTACTCAAAACGGGTAGAAAAGCACGAGGCCCAATTTGGGCCTCTTAGTCCTCTGGGGGATCGTACTCAAGTCAGGTACTCGAGTTATTTCTTAGGCCACGAAAGTAATCTGAGTTTCTCTTTAAGCTATAGGATTCAAGTTGCTAACATTTTAGCTGCTTCCATGCAATATTTGCACACCTGGGCGTGTAGATTGTGAAGGAAAATCAAAAGTTGCATCTTGGCAAGGATGAGCTGCTCGATGAAAATATTACTTTAGCCGAATTGAATATACTACCAGGCGCCAATTTATGGGTTATGGATACTGGGCAACATGAGAACCGTGATATTACAGGTATGAGATTCTCGTATCTCGTTATGATGTCTTCTATTTGGGGACTGCATTTTTCTCACCCATGTTTTTCCCTGTTGAAAGTACGGAGTAGTTTGATAGCTAGTGTATTTCAGTTTATGTGTTCCTATGTAGTCATATGTGCGTCTGCGTGTGCAGAGGAATTACCAACTGAGAGGACTGGACGTGTGGAAACGGAAGAAGGGTTCCGGGGAACAAGGCTGCTTATGGGGGGTCTTCCAAGCCTAGTGGAGTCATTGAGTGCTCATGCAGTCCAGAGTGGATTTGTTCCTCCTCTTTCAGCCTTCAGCAATGGTTCTGCTGCAGTAGTCAATGTGCCAACCGCTGAGAATCAGAATGCAGAAGCCAGAGACTTTAGGGAGGTATCAAATGAACCGATGGTGACCGAGCTCTCTGTGCCAGAGCAACAACAAAGAGTTTTTGAGCGCATTTCTGCTGAAGGCAGTGCAGATAGTCAGCCTGGTGCTGCTGGACCTGATCGATCAATGGTTGACGATGTATCAAGTGGTGATATTATGCATGAAAGCGATATGGAAATTTCTGAACAGGACGCAGGTAAGATTTCCAGCGGTAGAAGTTAACAGCCCAACAGTTGCAACGGACTTGCATAAGCCTTTGCCTTTGTGATAAGGTTAAGTTTTGAATACTATGAAGGGTGCATTACAGACCATCATATACTGGCCAAAACTGTGTTATACACACAAGGTCATTTCGAGATAATGCACACGGATGTATAAAATACCAGTTCAATGAACCTATAGTAGTTCTGGCGCTCTTGAATGAGAGCAATTTTTCCATATGCAGGCAACTCTAACTGTGTTGGCTGCTGGTCCCATTCACCTGGAGATTGGGGAAGTGTTGTTGCCAATGCTACGGAGGTTCAGTTCTTACTCGGCAGTAGTTTACCCAAAGTCATAGCTCCACCTGAAGGCTTTAGGAATCTGGAGAGCGCTGTAGCTGCTGCATCCACCGTGCTTGTTGTTGAGGAAGAAGGCGGCCTTGTGTTGAATGAACGCGGTAGTAGTCGCGAAGTGGAGATGGAAGTAGAGAATTTGGTGGATTTCAAGGCTGCTAACTTTGATAGCTTATCTCAAGGAAGGTATGATATGGAAGGAGTATCAGATGGTCGTAAAGGAGAGCTGCGGACTAAGGAACGATCTGATAGCACCAACTTCCAATCTGGATCTCATCAGCGACCCATAGCTCTCAATTGAGGGTCCATGCTGTGGGTGACTAATTAATTCAAGTATGAGCATTTTGGTGTAAGTAAATTAAATTGAAAGTTTTGATAGTCTGGCACTAGTACTCATGGTGGTGATATTGGAGGATTCTCCTCCTGGTTGTCACTGTTTTTTCCCCATCTTACTACAATTTGAAGTTAGACATATCTCTGAGTTTCACATTACTCCACCTCATATTTAATCTAGTGCATTGTCGTTGCTAACCTTTGTTTAATTGGTTTGTCCCACTTGATACTTAATTTGGAAGATATTATATGGCCCATAAGGTTGAGCTCATTGCTCAATTTGCTAAATCTTAGGAATGAAGTACTGTGCAGCTTGATGCCTGAGGAAAGTGTGCCAGCTAGCATGACTACAATCTAACGTTGTAGGTTGGATTTGTTGTATAGTCGTTTAACTTGTGTCCTAGCTCTGCTTTTTTTTTACCTTCTGAGATTGCTGTACATTCAACTATGATATTGTGACCAATTGATGACAGTGGGTACAGGGTTAGTTGATGGAATGTGCTTTTGGACAGTGTTTCCTCTTGTTAAAAATATATTGTCTTTTTGGGTGGATAGTACTCATATTACTCATGTCTTCTAGCTGTTCTGATAGAAGTGTGATACCACCTTGGGGTACACTCCTAAGCACTTATGTGACATTTCTTGTCAGTAACACATTGATTCAACTGTCTGAGAAAAACAGTACATGCTTTTTGCTTTACATTTTCCAGTTGATGTATCCCTCAAGATCAACTGTAACCACTAAACCCATGTGTTTTTAATGCAACTTTTGATCTGCATATCTTCATTCCAGTGATGGTGTGGTGGTGTAGAAGCCCCATGTCCTTGCATTGATATGCTCATGGAACACAGGACAAGGTAAGTAACTTATTAGCTCTGGCTGGGAGCACTTTGTGTATGTGATTTTGCAAGTTTGAAGAATTAGTTACAAATTACATGTTGGACATGCTAGACACCTATTTGTACAGTACAATCTAGGTTTACAACTTGCATGGACATTGCCACTGAGGTCTTGAAATAAAAGCAACTTCATTAGGAGTGTCAGTGTTGATGGATAGTTTGTTGGATTATAAGAAAACAATGTCATTCTTCTGTTGGTTTTCATTCACATCAAGGAGATGTTTTTGATTACTGATTGAGAAATGATGTGGCCCCATCTCCCTCAATAGTGGGTGTCTAGATAAGATGGTATGATGAATGGAATCGTTGAATCCAGTTAAGGTGACAACTCTCTTATTGGTAATCCTGGAGTGTCCAAGGCTATTTTTTTCAGCTTCTTGGAAATTGCTCTAAATTGACAACATTTAGATGGGTTTTAAATATTTTTTAAATTGTAATTGTATAAATTCAAGTTACGTGTGTTACAGATTGCATGGAAAAAAGAGATGCTATAAGAATCCCATGTTTTTGTGATGCATTTTTGTGATGCCTACCTATTTTTATGTTTAGAATGACATCAAATGTAATGTCAAGATGTAAGTCGTAACATCAAATGTAATTTAAATCACAAGTGAATGTCCAAAACAATGCATCTAAAAAATATAAGGTTCTTCTATTGAAAACACAACAATATCACCTATGGATTGAAAGAATGTTTGATCATGAGGGTGTGAAAATTGTGCAAATGATTTGAAGTCATTCAATTTTTTTTTGACATGTAAAATCTAAAATTGAGGTTACTAAAAATTTGAGGTTAAAAGGCATAGCATTTATAATCCTAATCAATTTATGAATTCTCAAAATCTACTCTATAATTCTTTAAACCTTTGAAGGTTCCAACACTATTTTTGAGCAATATAGCTATTTGGGGTAGCTTACTACAATTGGAGTCTTTTATATTTTTCTTTGAAATTTTCACACATGTCCAAGAGGTAGCTTAAAGGTACAAGAATGTTTATAACCGTTGACTACATGGTTAAAAAGTTATTGTATGATATGTAATTTTCATTGCTCTACAACCAAATTCGGATAGCTTAGATTTAATCACTTTTCTAACCCCTAAATGCTAGAGGCACCAAATTCTAGTGTTGACAACACTTTGAAGTTAGATAAAACCTAACCATATTTATAATTTTAATAGCTTATATTTACAAAAAAATCTTTTTTGAAGTCTAATTTTAGCAACAAAAAACTAATTTTGAAAATGATTGGTTATGATTTTTCTATTCAAGATTTTGTACAAGGGTGTTCATTGCAATCTTGACTTTCTATAGCATTGAGAGCTCTTGGAAATGAGCCTCAAATATACAAGGTCTCAAAGAAAAATTCACATTAGAAATTCATTTTTAAAAAATATAGAAGAGGCTTTGAGAAGTCATAAATTGGTTGGGATTATGCATGTTATGTCCTTTAACCTTATATTGTTTTGGTGACTAATTTTTTAGATTTTACATGTGAAAAGAAGATTGAAAGACTTCAAATCACTTTTAAGGTTTTAACACCTTCATGATCAAACTTCATAATCTTTCAATCTGAAGTGTAAGACATGTTGTTGTGTTTTCTTTTCATACATGATTTCTAACATACCTAGTTTGAATTTTTAGGATTGGTACAAATTACCAAAATGTTGGCTTTTTGTTCAATATAGAGTAAATTCGTAGAAGTACAAAAAAGGTCTTGGGCATTTAGGAGTTAAGAAATACTAATTTGAAATTGGTTTTGTAGATTCATATAAAGGTAGAAAACTTTGAATTATTCCATTTTCATTAAGGAGATGAAATTCATGAGGGTTTCTAGTTTGCAAGTAGTTATGGAATCTCTAATCATTCTAAAATAAAATTTGAAGTTCTTTATTTAACTCAATTTTCAATATTTTTGAAAATAAAATGAAAACATTGGGTGTAGAATGTTTATTACAACATTACAGCTATTGGGATTGTCATTTTTCAATTCTATAACTAAATTCTTAACAATTTTGTATTTTAAATCATACACTACTTCTTTCTACTTACTATTTTCTTAAACATGAATATAAAATATTTTTTGCTTAAAATTTTTTATATGTATTTCCAACTTATTTCTTCATATTATAGAGAGTAACAAGTTCTAGGATCTACATACTTTTGTATAAAAATTTTGAAAGATGAAATCTAACTATTTAGCAACAGAGTTGAAAATAATTCTTTTTGAAATGATGATCTTACAATTGGTAAGGTTTCTTAATATTATGAAATTTTAAGAAGGTATACTCTAACAAGTACAATAAAGGATCCTACAATTGTATTTGTAAATGAGTAAATATAGATAAAGATTTTAGCCTTGTTTTAGATTTAAGTACTTTAAGTAGTTTAGGGCCTAAAAATATCGAATAACTTTAGGGGTCAAATGAATTTCTAATATGATTTTTTCACCAAGATCCAGTGTATTTGAGGCTCATTTTAAAAAGCCTTCAACACTAGGAAATCTAGATTTGCAATACACTAAAGTAGGAGGTCCATAAATTGTCAATTTAAGAGCTAATAATTAATTTTGAGGAGTTTAAACTTCTTGAAATATTTTTCAATAAATTTTCCTTTAAAGGCGAATGGAGTTGGCATCTAATATAAGTCATTTTACATTTTTTTGGAGCATCAAGGAATTAGTTATGATTTTTTTAGGTTGAAATGTAGTTGCCACTAAAAGTGTCTACTTCTTGAAATGTACACTATCTGTACATTGCCAATGTATTGGAAAAAAAAATGTACAATTGTGTCAAAAGGTACTCTTAGAGCTTAAGTGCTTTATGGAACTCCTACCTTACATCTAACTATAATGAACCTAAGAAATTCCTAGGCTTTACATCAATACCAAAATTTAAGTAAAAGAGCATCCCAACTAGAGTGAATGTAGGAAACTTTGAAGCTCTTAGGTCATCTTCAATGCTCTAGAATTTTCCATGCCAAATAAAAACTCTAACTTTCATTGCTTTTTAATCAGAGTTTGAAATTTTTATCATTGGAAGTACATTCCAAAGTACTAGGAATAGGTGTAAGAAAACCTCAAATTTAGATAATAGACAAAGAAAATAAACCATGTACTTCAAAAGTACTCTAAAAGACCAAAAAAATATAGTGGTCTTGGCAAATCACAATTACCAATGCACACCAAATTGGCAACACAAAACATACAATGCCACTTTTGTTAACCTCTTAAGTTCTTTGACTATGTTTTAACCAAAATCACCCCCAAACTACCGTTTCTAGGACAAGTACCAAATTTTGAAAAAAAAACTTTTTTTGACACATGTAACTATAGGATTGTAGAAGAATGGTTTGAGAAGATGTGGAAAAAATTTCATAGAATTCCACCTTGTAGATTGGCACATATAATCATTTTAATTTACAAAAATCAATTTTCTGGCCCTGCAAAAAATAGGGTAGTTGCACTTCACAAGCTCATGTTTCTAAGAAAAAAAATTCTAAAATGGTGGTGCTTCTTTAAATTCTTTTTCCTAAACAAGTTGGCTACATGCTTGAAAATTTTCATATCATTTGGAATTGCACAACATATAGGAAAAAGATAATAAGTGGAAAAAAGTAGAGAATGATTCAAAATACAAAATTGATAAGAATTTAATTATGGAATTGAAAAATGACAATCCCAATATTTGAAATGTTTTAACAAACAATATACATCCAATGATTTTATTTTATTTCCAAAAATATAAATGGACTTTGGAGATGTTCACAAAGTGATGATGGTAGTTTTAGATATGAAGTACTTTATAAGGTATCCACCTTAGATTTCTAACCTCGTGTTGACTGATGATTCTTTAAGAGTAATGCGTCTTGCCCATATAGATCCTTCAACATCAAATTTACTCTAATCCAATCAATTAATCCAAGAGCAATTTTAGTTGTTCAATTGAAACTTCTAATTAATTATCTATATCAATCCTAATGCTGCATATAACATTTTGAATAGCCTTCATGCACTTTGCTCATCACATTGAGCCTCTACTTGTCTACTTAGTTAATGATGAGGTATTGTTAAGTGTGAAATATTCCATACCATCTACTATAAAACCAAGGGAGTAACAATGCATGCTACTTCTTTGAATGTTATGTTTTGAAACAAATGGAACAAGACCCTACGGCCTCATCTCATGTTGCATTGTAGAGTGCTTGTTATTTATTGGTGTGTCATGTGTCTATAAATCTTGGTAGGTCTTGGTCTTTGGTATTTTGTTTCCCACTAGGCCACTTGCACCTAGTAGGTATGTTTTTATCCTTGCAATGAAATTTTTTTTCATGTGTGTCAAAAAAACAAACGAAACACGATTTTATTGTAAAGAATAAAGTACAAGACTTCTCGTCGCAATTGGGTTGGCATAGTGACCAAACTTAGACCAACCTAAAAGCGTCACCAACCATTCTAGCAAAATGGTCTCCCCAAGACTTTGTGATGGACTTTCATTCCTAGACTTCCTTCCTTCCCCACCCATCCTCACTACACTCTGGCTTCTAACAACTTATTGCATCAACTGAGCTTGTAGACAAGCTCAAATAATACTATTTTAGAAGTTGAAGTTTTGTTTGCTAGCCCAATTAGCATTAAAATACTACTATTTAATAGAATCAAGACATATAAAGCATGTGAAGTCAACAACTAGTAGGACTAGTAGGCTAGGGTTGCGAGTGTTGTTTTTAGCAAGCCCTAGTTCTTTTTGTCTATGGGAGTGATTGTGATGGGAGAGGGGAATGCTCTTGGCCACATCCAAACCCAAGATAGGGGAGTTCCCTTGATAATGGTAGACAATGCTTTAACAAGAGACAAGTGAGGTTTGTGCCCTTTGGATGAAGTGTAGAGAGAGGCTATGAGGTTAGTTGACTAGCCATAAGAGGGTGTTGAGTCCAATTGTAGCTCCGAGAAGAAAAGAAGGAACTTAAGTAATGGGGGCTAGAATTGAATTCTACGTTGAATGGTACAATTTAGGTGCTCCAAAATTGAATACTTAGAGCATCCTCGATTCCCTCCCATGAACGCATTGTACTCGCAAGTTTTGAGTGGGTAAAAGAAAAGCAATAGAATCATGCCCCAATGCTAATTGCACCTCCCACGTTACTTTTAAAGATGCGGCACTTCTAGGCTCCCACATGGCAAAAATTGGTTCTTTGTAGCACCCTCCAAACTCCGCTACACTTCTTGGTCAACACTAATTCCGGCACTCTAGTCAGTACATGCATCAAATCAGCTCTTGTAGAATTGCCAACAAAATAGATCTAGCACCCTCTTCACTACCCATGTTGTTACATTGTTGTAGACCCATGTAGGGGTTCAAATACCATTGTTGCATTGAGGCAGCTGAGACGGAGAAAGCCCACAATGAAAAAACAAGGACAAAAATGCAATCTGCATGCACTATTGTAGTGACCTTTTTCCAAACACAGCATTGAGGGTGCTCTAAACTTAACTTAAGGTAGGGTGCTGTAAATGCAACCTGGCTCTAAAAGCAACCTTTAACATAGAGGTAAATTTTGCTTTCCTCAATGTACTAGAAATGTACATTTCAAGAAGGGGTCACTTTTAGTGACCACTGCTTTTGAACTTCAAAAATTCGTAACTACTTCCAAGAAGGTCCAAAAAATATGAAACCACTTGGGTTGATGCCAATTCCATTTTTCTTCCTATATGGAAATTTCCTGAAAATTGTTTCAAAGAGTTTAGCTTCCCCCAAATGCACTCAGCTATCAAAAGGTCGCTTAAAGAGCACGCTACCTTACTGCAATGACAATGCAGACCATGAGTGCCGGCACAGGCAAAATGGTCAACAACAGGAAATTGTAAGTTTGTCCTTGCAACAAATAAATCCTTGAAAGGCATTGCTGCAGCAGTCGTCTTCTTAAGTACCTGCGAACCTCCCAGTGGATTCCTCGACTGTCACAATCGGCTGTCCAGAATTGCCCCTACTGAACTCGTCCAGAACCATATCTTTAAATTGGAGATTGTTATTGAGGCAACCATAGAAGGACACTCAGACAGGTACAGTACAGTAAGGTACCTCCAGTCTTTGGTTGTAAGGTACAAAACTTATGTTTTGTCATAATTTCAGTTGCCAGTCAAGTTAAATTAAGAATCTGTCCACACACTTGAGAAAAAAAAAATTCTCAAGATTTCTCATTAGAAACAATTTTAAGCATAAGCATACCTCCTGCAAGTTCAGATTGAATGAGGTGATGCAATGACGTTCTGAATTAAACATCCTCTATTCCTCCGCACTCTGTGTCACACAGTCAACTGATGTAACTGACTGCCAACAGTCCAATCAACGTCAGTTCAATTGAATGCTAGAGCATCATATCGTTATTCGGTTTTGACACAATTCATTGCGCTTATGTTAAAGTTAATCTCAATTTCATTAAATTGGGGCATGATTCTGAGCTCATGCAAAAAAAATGGTGACATTGATGCACAAAGCTAATGAAAAAAAAGTGCTTTGATAAGTGCTTTAACAAAGGACAAGTCAATGTTTATGGTTCAGACCAAGTTGTGGAATTTGCCAATTTAATGAACTTAACATTCCAGATATTCAACACTTATTACAGAAGAACTTCTATGAGTGAACTTCTGTAAGCCAATAACCTCTCTAAGGAGGTGATATTTTCCTTCAGTCATGGCTTGGATGCATTCAAGATGTGCAAAATAAGTAAAACAAATGAAAAACAAACTTTCATTGAATTTGAGTTAAAAGTGCTGCTTTGGTGAATGTGATTTCAATGAGTTTAGGAGTGCCACAAAATTGCAACCTACTAGAAAATCTTCAAATGCCATTAATGTTGCAATTTGTCTCTTAACCCCCAAAGGACCAAGGTGCATTTTTTTGGCAATATAGCTTTTTTGGGCAAGTGCATGTGATTGGAGATTTCCATGTTTTTGGTCCAAATTTTGATAGAAAGTGTGGACAAGGAATATCTTTCATGTGCACAAAATTTCAGGACATTTCGAAATATGAGTCAAAAGTTATGACCTAATATGTAGTTTGTTTCTCAACTTGGGCAATCCGGATAGATCTGAAAAAATCGCTTTTTTAAAAAAAAAAAATTTGAAATTAATTTTTTGGACTAATATATACACAAAAAACTTTGAATCATTCCATTTTGATCAATGAGTCAAAAGTTATGAGATGTTTTAGTTTGTGGGCGGTCATGGATTCTTTACTCCAAAATAAACTTTGAAGTTCTTTATTAAACTCAATTTTCAGTATTTTTGAAAAAAAAAAAAAAATCAAGTGAAGATTCTTTATTACAACATTACAACTATTGGAATTGTCATTTTTCAATTCCATAACTAAATTATTAACAATTTAGTATTTTGATTCATTCTCTATTTCTTTCTACTTCTAATTTTTTCTCTATATGTTGTACAATTCCAAATGATCTGAAATTTTTCAAACATGTACCCAACTTGTTTTAAAGCGTGAATTTAACGAGTTGCAACCATTTTGGACATTTTTTCATACAAATGTGACCTTGTGAAGTGCAGTTGCTTGGTTTTTTGCAGAGCCCAAAAAAGTTTTTTGGTCAATTCAAATGCTAATATCTTGCAATCTATACAGTGGAAAATTTTGAAATTTTCTCAACATCTTCTAAAATGATCATACTACAAGATCCTATGGTTGGATGTGTCCAAAAATGGTAAATTTATTTATTTATTATACTTGTCTTAAAAATGGCAGTTTTGGAACGTTTTTGGTGAAAATGTAGTCTAGAAACTTTAGTCCGGTTAAGCAATAAACCTCTCTAGTGCAATATTCTCCTTTAGTCCCAATGCTATTACCTTATGGAAGTTCTTTTGCATGTAGGTCAATGTAGAAAATATCATATATACCAATATTACAAAATTGACATTTAGAAATTTTTTAATCACTAAGCTAATTCAAGTTGTTGGCAACAACTTTGAATAGGGGCTTGCAACTATGAAAATTAGAATGTATATATCACTTGCAACCTTGTGCACTAGAGTTGTGTAGACATGCTAGTTTCCATGAACAATCACAACTTTTGGCAATTATTACACATAACATTGAAATTAGATAGCCTTACTTAGAATAGTTACTTCATGATTCATTGCTTGTCCATGTAGAGGCGCATGCAACTCTCCGAAGCAGGTTTTGAACTAGTGCACCAACCCAAGCCACACACATAGTTTTGACTTGATGAAATTATTGCATCCTTGTACATAGAGTACCAATGAATATTTACATAGTGTAGAATGTCAAGAAATTAGCGAGGGTAGCAACTTAATTTCACTATTCAGTATAGCTCACCTCATCAGAGCGCACCCCCTCAGAAGTCAGCCTCTTTGAAATGGAGCAGCAATTCAAGTTTAGCACGCATTTGTGTTCCTCATCAGTTCATGAAAACCAGGAGCGATCTTGAAACTGGCTAAATTTTGCTTGGTTTCTACTTAATTTTTTCATGCCCTCAATGTAAATTTTAAAAAAAGCTTCCAAAAAAGAACATTTGGCTGATTACCCTGAACCCATTCTGGGATCACTGCAAGTCACCACTGTCACCAGCTGCAAGAATTTACTTCCTTTATTCAATGAATGAAAATTCTGCCCATCTCCCTTCAATTCTGAGCAAAATAAATGTCATGACAAACTGCAGCGTTATGCCCACACTTATTTCAATGCACTATACACAAGCTATATACTTATGTTCATCAATGGTGGTGCCTGAGAAGGCTCTGTCGTCGTCGTCGTCGTCGTCGTCGTCGTCAGTTTAGCAGCTGCTCGGGTCTTGCAGCAGCTGTTTCGCAATGGCAAGGGAAAATATACAAACCCTGGAATTCAGCCTGGAGTTGAAGAAACTGGTGCCTGGCTTCTCACTTGCACGAGTTTTCTTCATTTTCATCTTTTCATGTTGTTGTTGCATTGCTACGGAACCTCAGGTTCCTGCGATTCTAGTGTTTGGGGATTCCACATGTGATGTGGGCATGAACAGTCATTGGCCAACTATTCTCAGGAGCAACTTTGCTCCGTATGGCGAGAATTTTGAGGGTGGCAGACCCACGGGAAGGTTTACGAATGGACGTATGGTCGTTGACATGATCGGTAAGGTCTGACTGACTCTCGCAATCAATCTGCTTAGACACCAGCTTGGGCCTCAGACACCAGTTTCCATGTTGTAGCGAATTTCAGTGTCAGTGCCAAAATGAGTTGACAGATAGGACTTTCGAATCCGCAGATGCTAATAATTTTAGTTGCTCTCGTACGGGAACTTGCATTGATGCTAGTGTCACTGCAAGTGCTTTCAGAGAGAGGGATTCATCAACCTCATTTGCACCAACTTTGTCACAAGGAAACAGTCAAGTATGCCAGATTTGCAGGCATTTGTGCTAACTAGTTTTGTGTTTTTCTCCTGTTTCGTTTTCGGTATGATGTGTTCTTGAGCTATGAACTCTCGGATGTAGTTGAGAGTTTTTGGATAAACAGTTCCAATTGATGCTAGAAAGAAAAAACATTTGCAAATGCTAGTTCTTGTAGCTAAAATTCACACAAAGCTTGTAGAATGTGATGAGACAAACCAAGTCATCATGTAACGTACATTGATTTACATGATTAATGTGGCGTAATTGAATATTTTGGATAAACATTCCAAATAAATTTGATGCTGAGTCAGAATGCAAGAATGCTCTTGCGATGATTCACACACAGAATGTAGAATTTTTTTGAGATGAACCAAGTCATGTAATTAATTGGCATTTGATTGAGGTGAATGTGGGGTGGTCATGTGGCAGCATCGAAGCTTGGTCTGCCATTGAGTATTGCATATTTGGACCCTGAGGCAACAGGCAAGCGCATGCTGATGGGAGTGAACTTTGCATCAGCAGGCTCAGGCTTTCTTCAATCAACTTCCAGTCTTTTGGTAATGATAAACTTAACCACTCCATTCCATTGTCCAGCATACCTTCAATTCATAGTACTGGAGGACAAAATCAATGGATGCAAACCTAAAAAAATATGAACGTCACTGCATTCTGATCAAGACATTCTTAGCTGCCTGTATCATTTTGAATCATGCTGTGTTATACTCGTGACATCCTCGAGAAGCTCCTTCAACATTCTTAGAAAAGGAGTACTGACCCAGCCGTGGGGAATATGCACATTATATGCACAAGTATACTAATTCCCCGTGGCAGAAAATGTACATAATGTGCACCACCCACACCTATTGTAAGACCAGGTACTCATTGTGGACATGTGAAGAAGACGAGACATTCAAGCACTGACCATTTATGGAGTGCACTGAAAATCATCCAAATAAGCAATTGAGTTTGGTTTCCATTATTCAACTGTCTAAATTCCAACCAAAATTTGTATAAATTTGTCATATCTTGTTGGGTGTCAGAAAGGATATAATTCCAAAATATGTTAAACCAAAATCAACTCTAGGCTCTCATGTTTAGTAGGCTTACATTTTAGGCAAGAATTTAGATGAGGGCATTTCTGCAAACATGACAATATGACAGTGCTGCAGTTTCCTTTGTTGTGAGGATGATTTCTCAGTCACAACTGTCAAAAACATTTAGATTGAATTCTCATTGGAACTGACCAGACCATTTTTTACAAATTATAAATTTGTGGTTTTGCAGAACTCCATTCCTGCTTTTGACCAGCTGCAGATGTTTCACCAATACCAGATGAAGTTGGTGAGCATGGTTGGCCACGAGAGAGCTTCCTATATAATGTCGGAGGCCATTTTTGCACTCAGTGCAGGAAGCAACGACTTCGTTGTGAACTACCTCCTCAATCCTCAGCTTCAACAGCAATACACTCAAACTCAGTGGGACAGCTTCGTGCTTTCCAACCAGACCCAATTCATCAAGGTAAGGTATCGGCGCACATATCATCACACAATGGAGCATAATTTCTATTTTTAGATGCTCAATTATTTTTATTATTTTTATTGGATTGCATTGTTAAGTGAAAGAGGATTTTAACGGACTTTAGCATACATTATTTTGGACATTGTATGAATTCATTTTGTAAATTGAAAGTTATGTCTCCACATGTACCCAAAACCAACCCTAGGATCTCATAGACTCTTTATGTTTTGGTTCTGTACATCTTTTGTAATCAATATCTAGAGTTTTGTGATACTTTTTGATACAAATGTAGGTGTTTCCATTAGAAGATTTTTGGGGCCTTTGAATGCCTGTGAGTTATCACAGCCTGCGAATGCAAGAAACAGGTTTGGCGTAGCGGTTTGACGTGGCCGAGCCCCTGCCACGTCATTGACCAATTTTTATTTTTATTTTTAAAATTAATTAATTAATTAATTTTTCATTTGGAGACTAATTTTTTTTTGCATTTGGAGCTATTCCCCTAGAATAGTTGCGAGGGAACATGCCCGAAACAAGCTTTTGGACCCTCCAAAACTCTTCTAATGATTTGCAACACTTTTTAATTATGGGTGCACATACCTCTATACTATACTTCACATCATGTTTAAGAAACCACATATAATAATCAGGAACAATTCAAGTACTTAGCATAACCCCTATTATTAGGAATCACAGCCAAATTTGGTAGAAGATAAATTAATACTCTTCTACTAAAGTAGGTCTATTAGCCAACTAGGTTCTAAATGTGTCCTCTATCTAGCAATAAGTGACATATTCCTTAAAAAATACTGAATACCGTCATTGATGAGGTAGGTAGGCTTAATGGGAGGATTAATAGACCTCCTACTGTAATTTCATGTTGCTACAACAAATTGGGTTTGATGGCTTCATATTATTGCTTTTATTTTGTAAATGACTTTGGTTGGAAATTATCGAAATTCAATCCATTGAATGTTTGTTGACTGCAGCAATTGTACGAGGCTGGGGCACGAAAGTTTTTGGTGTTCGGATTTGCTCCCCTTGGATGTCTCCCTGCAGTAATTACACTCTCTGGGAGAGTGGGACCATCCGAGGTTGGGTGTAAGGAGGACTTGAACCAGTTAAGTATTGACCACAACATTCGACTACATGCTTCTTTTTCCCAACTGCGGTCTGAGTTGCCCGGAATTCACATTTTATATGGAGATGCATACACATACGCCTATGAAGCATTCAACAATCCTTCCAAATACGGTACCCACCTCTTTGGCATTCCCTCTACCCAAGTCACTGTGTTTTTTCAAAACGCGTTTTTTAGAATATCAGTTTTTTTATCCACACTTTATTGTTCAAAAGGATTGTTCTTTTAATGGATTCTTTTTATTACTTCAATATCAAATTATTGGATTCTACAACGAAAGTGATGAAATAGTTGAAATAAAATAGTTTCTCACACTAAAGTAAAATAAAATTATTGGGTAGTTTAATTCACCACTTGCAAAGACCAAAATTTCCAACTTCAGAAATTCATGACCAATTCCACAAGACTCAAAAAAAATATGAATCAATTTGGTTTAGACACCACTTCAATTTTTCTTTCAAAGAAAATTTTATAGGAAATTGATTTCTAAAGCTCTTGAAGGGGCATCGATCTTTAAAATGACATATCTAGTGGGGACATTGATTTCACCATTTAGGACTCAGTAAATTTGAATGTTGAACTTGTTATTTAAATTGACAATGTTCCATGACTTTGTCACTTTTTCAAGGCACACGGGGTTGAAATGTAAATGTATGCCAATCCTAGTTTTTACAACTTTGTGCAGATGCGTGGAACAATTGAAGCTAAATAGTGCCAATCTAACGGAATTGACAATTTGTTTCTGCAGGGTACACAGAAACCAGGCGAGCATGTTGTGGGGAAGGGTTACTCGCTACCTCCTTATTTTGCAACGCTAAAAGTACAGGCACATGCTCCGACCCTTCCACTTACATGTTTTTCGACTCCTTGCATCCCACAGAAACTGTGTACAAAGCTGTGGCCGAAGCAACATGGAACGACATGGTTCCGTTCTTCGGGCTCAAGAGATGACCTGTCACCAAAACTGGTCAACTTCGTTACATTGGCGCGATTAGGAAAGCTCTAAACAATAGGATTGCTCTAGATTAAGGTTTCACAGCGCTTACTTTAAGCAATGTTAATGTCATTAATACCCACTAATATGACGAAATTGACAATCCAATTGTTCGAACAGCAATGTAGACTAATTCATAGATAGATCGTCATATAAGTTGTGACTTTCAACTGCTCAACTCTAAATAAAACTACCGGTGGCATAGAATTGAGGTTCCAGACGGGCATCTGGAAAAGTGCCAATGTGGTGAAATTTCGACATGCTAATGAGTATGAGGATAGACAGAAAAGTTAAAAATTGAAACTAGATTCTGAACTGTATGTTATTTGAAAGAGCTCAAATTCAAGACAACCAGTCCACTTGGAAATGATCATACCAGCTGCTACTAAACAAAGTTTGAGTTGGTTCCTCCATCTGTGAAAGCTAAGATAGGTCGACTTTGACTGAAAAGAATCTGTCAGAGCAGTCTGTAAACACTCTTCCATGCACAATCTGAATATTTTCTACTGCAAGTATGGCGGGTGGAATCAGTCAGAATTCATCGTCACAGCACGAATAGTCAAATCCAAACATAAGGTCAAAATATCATGCTGCCATTAAAATTTGTCCACTACCACATGAAACCCATGGATTTCGAATGAACCTTGTGTACTGCGGTAGTTGTACAAAACTGTGTCCGGAACTAGTGACACGAGCATTACTCTCAAGTTATATACTAGTCCGTCTGTAGTCCTCAATCAGCACGCTTCCTCACTGGGACAACACGTGATCGTGTGGCATTCTTTTTCGACTTTGGAGTTAAACCCATAATTCTCAAAGTAACAGCATAAGAAAATGTAGCGAAGAAACATCCAATTGCAACCAGAATTCCTGGTCTTCTTCCCAAGTACTGCAAAAGAAACCAAAGATGAGAAGTTGAAACCAATATCAACAAAATCTAAAGCGTCTATATAAGTGTGTTGAGTAGCAATCCAACTTGTGCTCCGAGAAGGCAGAGCTGCAAACATAGTAAACCAGAGCTACTTGATAAACTGCCAAAAAATCGACTTCCTTGTGTGACTGACATGACTCCTGCCGAGAAAGTTCTGAAGGCATCACACATGAAACCAGGCGTGAGGATGCTCCCAGGCAGAGCTAAGTATCTGAGTATTTGCAAATACTACGCTGTCCTGCCACATACCTGAAGAGTGGAGCGGAAGGTCGTATCTAGATCATCCATATACTCCGAAAGTGCTGATGCCTCAGGCGGCACTTCTTGAGCTTCTGCTTCCGTCCACCCAGTCTGCATTGCAGAGAGAAATTAGTAAACCGTAAGGACAGGAACCAAGGATGCAGGGAATATTCACTTCTCGAATTAAACTCCAAAAAGACCAAATATTCATGGGTTTAGAATGACCAATTCGATTGATCACATTGTGAAAATATAATTATTGAGATGGAGCCATCTTTAAACTGGTGAAATGAGCAAAGAACATTGCATGTGTTGGTTAAAACATAAATAAGAATGGAAAAAATAAAGACCGCCTATGACCTACGCAAAGTTGGGGAAAACGTGAGAACTAAATTGGGCTTCTTGGTCCTTTAATGGTTAAATACCCATACGAGGTCTTCGTAGTCAATCGAGAAAACCAGGATAAAGGCTCTACTACACTGCAAGGACAACTGCAATAATCAACCTTCAACGTTACAAATAGAAGGCAAGAACACGGTGATACCTGAATAAAGGCTGAAATAGAAGCAGCATTCCATTCTCCCTGGTAGGCAAACATACGGCGGTCTCTGAAGAGGCGCAATTGCGGCATCTGAGTCATTGTAAAACGTTTACGGGTTTTTGGACACTCCAACACGTTCACCTGCATTTTGCCACGATCTTGCACACATATTAATGCTACGGTAATACACAATAAAACATAAATTCGCCAACGTGAAAAGTTCTCCTATGAAGGTCACCATAATCCCAAACATTCTAATGATACCAAAAATTGTAAACATACCAAAGCTGGAATCGGCTGTTGGTCAGTGGCAGCCTCCAACAAGGCCTTTTCAGCTATTGTACATTTCTCGCACCGACGGTCTACAAATAGGACGATCCTGCAAAAATAACCAACAATCATCAAAGTGCAAAGGGGTTGTGCAGAGCAAGCTGATACTTCATGTTACTGAAATAGGTGCCACTCACATAAGCACATAAAACCTAGAACAAAGACTTCGCTAGAATTTGGACTACGAGATTAAATTATAGCATTATATGCTACCAACCAGGACGTCACAGGGAATGCAAAATTTAGTAACTCCTGGGCCGAACCGATCTCTAGAAATTTTGTGAGTTAAATGTCATGCAAGAATCAGGGCCATCAATAGAGCTCTTCTTTGTACAAAGGAAAAATGCTCGAAAGCAATGAAAATGACTCAAAACAACTGAAGTCTTTAAAAAGTTCAAAACAAACCAGAAAACAAAAGTTGATTTCACGAATGGTTTTTGGAGAGATTTTTGACCAAAATTTAATAAAATTTGACAAAACGTCAACGGTCTACACTTAATAAAATAGTCAAGAATTCGTCACGAAATTCAAGTTAGAGGAATGCAAGCATGAATGTGACCATTTTTCAGAACTGCAAGAAGAATATGACAGCAACCTAGCCAATCTCCCATGATAAAGGTTCCACTCATTCCTATTGCCCATCACATTCTCAACTCCATTCGAAGGAAAATTAAAACCAACAGTGAGGGTAAGCATACCAAGCTCCAGTAGTTTGACCAGTGGCTGCTTGAGTATCATGCTCAAAATTGAGGTCGGAGAAAACGACGAGCTCCCGCTTAACTTCCCCCTCGAGTCCCCACTCTTCGGCATCACTTTCAGCCAATACGAAGCACTGCCAATTCAGAACCAGAAGCAGCAACAATACAGCTCCCTTCATGATGACCTTCAGCTCCACAAGCGTGAGTAATGTGAGCTAATTCAATTAACGTGAACACACGATCAGAGAACTCGGGATTCATCCACACAATCTTGGTCACAAGCCTAACAAAATTAAGCATCTAACAAAATCTATGTCACACGCTCTTCCAGCAAAACCTTCAAAAAAGATTTCTCGCAGATCGCCAACAATGTCTACAAAAGGGTGACAAATACCAATTGAACAACCACTGACAAATCAAGTAAAAAGAGATTTAAGGGCTGCGTTTTGAGGATTTAGATCCCGGTTCTGACTTTGGTTTAAGGCAAAATTGCGATTGCATATTCTTCTCCATAACCAAATTCGAAAACAATCAATCGACCGTTCTATCAAAAAAAAATTTCACACAAAGTCGAAAAAAATTGTTCAAACTGCGAAGTCGTTGAGCAGAGCTGAAAATGGGGTAACCTCGTCTCTGCAGATCAAGAAGATGGATACTTGAAAACCTTAGACTCGTAGAAGAGGGAAAGCAGATGCCATGGATTTGCAAATGAGACGCACCTTGTCGAATAGATTTGACCGAATGCGAATGCTCACAGCCGAAGATGAGAGAGACGTTCAAATGTAGAGCAATTAGGGTTTCGGATTTTTGGACATAGTTTTGGATGACCGTTTTACACCGACACAACCCAACGCCGACAGGTTTCAGATTTTATTTTATTGTGAAGGGCCTCTATTTTCACCTACTTAAGCAATTCCACTTATTCTGATGCAAAATCAACACATGAGAATATTTTTAACACAATTGTCAATTGATAAAAATAATTTTTCAAAAAGAAGTCTACAAACTTCTAAGTATGTGTGAATATACTAAGGATTTTTGAAAATCAATTTCATAATGTACCCTAAACCATTTTCTACATTCATGTAGATATTTAGAACATTGTGGGCTACTTGCATCTAAATATGTTCAAGATCAATTTTTACATTCAAGTTGGTTTTAGGCAATTCCACCTTATTGCTTGAAGGTCCAAAATGGAGCTTAAGGTAACTACACCAATTAAATTGAATAATTTTTTAATAATAGAAGCATTGATTTTACTATTCAATTCCTTGATATTTTGGGTTTGAACCTTTTTGAAAGTAAAAAGGTTATCATGTTGTTTTTTCTTATGCATTTTTTGAACAATTTATAAGTAAAATATGAATTTCTTAAAATTAAAAAGTAAATGTATGCAAAGTGAATCAAGACTCTCATGAATTGAAGATGTATATTTTTAAAGCAAAGATTTGTAGGACTGGTCTTGATTTAGAAGGAGGTTAGAATTAGATGCAATAACCTTAAGTTATAGTCCTAATGTTGAGTTTCAATGTTTTGATGCTATCACAAAATTTTCTACTTAGACTTGGAAAGTATGGTCATCTAAGATAATTATTAATAAAAAAAAGATTAGTACATCTAAATTCTTGTGTAGAATGAAAATATTAAGTTTGAAGGTGTATAAAATTTGAACAATAGAATTTAGTATTGATTTATCATACACCTATTGTAACCTATGCAAAATTATAACCTATTCATACAACGTACAATGATACATAGAAAATTGAATTGGACCAATCTATTTCACTAGCTAATACATTTGTGTACACTACTAGAAATGCATGATCAAAACAATAGAAAATCAACTAATTTATGTTGTTTGGGATAGTATAATGATCATTTTGTAAATTTTTGTAAAAATCAATAGAATGGCAAATACTTTTTGTTGATTTGGATAGTGCAATGACCAAATCAACAAGTTTTTTTTGAATTTGAAGTCTTTTTGGAGTCTTTTTGGAATCTTTGGAATCTTTGAGAATCTAAGTATAATGATTTAAAAGAAACTTAAACATATAAAATTCAGTCTTTTTTCAATTCAATAGACTTTGGAGTCCATTCTCTCATAGTAGAATAAAGAATTTTACCAAACTTATAACTGAGAAAGGTTGTAAATTTAAGCTACCTTTCACTTCCAAAAATCCGTTTGTGATTTTCATCCTCCAATGAAAAGTTATAGACAAAAATCAGAGAGGGGTAGTTAGAAACATTTATTTTGACATTTTCAAACATCCTCTCTGATTTTTGTCCATAACTTTTTATTGGAGACTCTAAATCACAAAAATATTTTTGGAGATGAAATTTATCTTGAACTTACAACTTTTCTTAGTTCCAAGTTTTTTGAAAAAATATATTCTACTATAACTAAATGACCTTTGAAGTCCGCTAAAAATACAAAACACATGAAAAAACAATGAAAAAATTAAATATATATTTTTTTAGTTCAGATTTTATCACCTAAAAATTTTGGGTGGTTTAGTGGTTTGAACCTTGGACCTCAAAACATGAGGTCTAAGGCTCAAACCCCCTTGGAGGCACCCGCCCACATGGTAGGTAGCCTAGGTAGCCCTACATGTGTGGTAGGCTGTCTAGGTGGTTGTCCAAGCAAAAATTAAAAAAAATTAAAATAGGCACCCCCCCTCTCCTTCCCCAATATATATATATAATAATTATTATTAAATTTTTTTAAATTTTTTTTAATTTAGTAGTGGTAAAAACAAATCTTGTCATATGATAGTAACTATGCATAGTCACAATTTGTGAAAAATATAAATGCCTATTCTTTGTGTGAATTCATCGCGTTGGGTTTGGGGTGTCTTACTACTATTGTCCCTAATCTATGGGAGGTGATTTGTTCATACTTATGGTTTTTGAGGTGAATTATTCAAAATTTGATTAAATATTAATGATTTATCACAAAAATAGTTCCATTGGATACTACTTTGTATATTTTTTTTCCGTGTGTGAAAATCAATGGATAATTCTTCAACTTTCTTTAATAATTGACAAGACAAATTTTTTTGACATTATTACTTTTCTAAATTGCAACATTCATACCATTTTATATTGTGACATATCTTTTATATTTGCATCCACAAACCAATAGTATAGTTGTACTTTAAACAACCAATATCTAATATTGCTTATTATTTTGTGTCTCAAAGCTAACCCAAATTCAATTAAAATAGCTGACTTTGTATAGTGTACAACTAGGTAATTCAAATGGTTATTCATGGATATCTCTTTCAATTGATTTATGGTTTCAAACCAAGTTTTACCTATTAAGTCTATAACCAATTATAATGAGTAATTTTAAAAACTTAAAGCATCCCTAATAGATGTACTCATACAAAAAAATGAGGGCACATTGTGCATTGTAGCAAGGGAGAAATGGAGCGTAAGTTTTAAAGAACATTGTCTTTCAACCCCAATTATAAACAAGTTGCTTGATAGGCACCATGGGACCATTTTCTAACCACATTGTAGGTTGATCATCATGTTGGTGGATTGATCCATTATTTATACATCTTGAAGCATAATTATGGGTATTATCAAATTGTCACAACTTAATAATATGTACCACCAAATTGAGAAGATATACACTATGTTGAATCTTGATTTTTCAATAGCCATATGTTAGTAATACCTCAAAGTGATAAGTACCTAAAACCAACATCTATTTTTTGCCTCATATTAAACCTAATCTATAAGTAAAACTACCAATTCTCCTACAATCCTACTTAATCCCTAAAAGACCAACTTGCTATTTTTGGTAACAAAGATTTTTTAGATAGGTACATGTGGATGGAGATTTACTTTCACTACTAGAAGATTCAATTTTTTGTTGTTTTGGTCGTGTTGATCTGGGTCAATTTGTTATAGATTTTTGTCAAAATCAACAAAAAATTGACCTAGATCAACATGACCAAAATAACAAAAAAATTGAATTTTCTAGTAGTGTTTATTCAAGCTGAAATTTTTGCACAAGATGTGGATGATGAATATCTTTTATAAAAATTAAGTTTCATTGAATTTGAATATACAAATGAAAAGTTATGATACAATATGTAGTTTGTTTCTCTAGGGCAAGAGGGGTAGGTCTAATTATGCTAGATACAATTTTTAGGAAGTGGCCACAACTATGACTGCAATTCAAACGGTCTTCCGAGCCCTCAAATTTCATCTAATTCTTGTGCATTGTATGGGTACTTTATTCCCACCCTTGGAGTATAGTAAATACAACTAGGTTTTTAGTTAATTTGTCTTATGAAATCCTATTGGGTGCTTAACAACGTGTAATCCAATTATGCCTTCCAAGCAATGAATCTTTTGTTGTTTGTTCCTACTTATTTTAACCTTGTAGCAAAGGTTAACTGAATCAATTGGGTTAGTAATTAGGCTAGTTTTGGCTACAACATCCAAAACTCAAAGCCAATGGAGGTTAGTTAAGCAGAAAAGTTAAGTAGCCTAAATTTTAGGGATTATTTTTCACTTTCCAAAATGATAAATAAATCTAAATTTGGCCTAGTTCTCTAAGAAATTTTTGTGCATGAAGTTTGACCCTAAAACTGCCTTTTGAAACTTTAGGCATCAATTTCTAGCAATGTACTTGTAGAAATTGAAGGTACTAAGTTGGTTTATTGATTCTAGAATGGCTTTTGAGTCCTTCATCAATTCTAAATTGAAGCTTGTTCATCAATTGGAGATTGAATGTGGATAGAAAGAAGCCACATCTTTAGTACCAACATTTGGAAGGCATTTTCATACTAACCTTGTATGTTTTGTACAAGACAATCAATTTGCAATGAGCAATTAGGAGGTTCAATTTTTTATTGAGTGACTTAGAATTTTATTAGCATTTGTTTAAATTAAAGCTTCAATTGTAATGTGAAATACCCTTTTCCTTGCATTCTAAAGGACTTATTTGTTTCATAAATTTGTCTTACTATTAGTACTATAAGCTCTCGTTAGCATGACAATTTTTTTCTTGTTTCCAATTTTGTTTATTGCCACTATAGAGCTTTGTATTTTATTGACACTATGAAACCATTGATAGTTTACATTTTGCACATGCCCAAGTTTAGCATGATAACTAACCAAAAAAACACTATTGAAGATCATCACCAATTCACATAACCAGAGAGTAAATAAAAAAACTTAAAAGTTGCCATTTGTATCCCAATAAGCTACCACCCGAGTAGCTGAAAGTTTCTAGCCAAGGAAAAATTTGTATGCAAAATACTAAACTAAAAGAGAAAGTACTGCAACCTGCCCACTGCAAAATACAAGCTGGGTTGCAAAATTTTCGACCTACAACCGACGTTTCTGGCAAGTAAGGAACTCTAGAGGGCTGCCCGGAGGCACTGAAACACTGAAGCGCTTATTCTGACAATTCCAAGTTTACATTACTCATTACTTTGGCTATTTATTCTGTAGCACTCCCTGCAGAATCAGAACTAAAATCCTTACGTGTCCACATAAGAACTGAGAATCTAGAGAAAACATAAAAGACATAAGTCATCAAAGGTGCAATTCACATACCCATGCTACATATGAGGATTCAAATCTGCGGATGGAACATAACCCATCCACAAGAGAATAGTACAGAGGACCTGCCACTAAAGCAGAATTTGAAGTATAAAGGACCCTAGTGGGTTTATAAAGATCAACAATATCAACCCCTAGAGAACCTTTTATAATAAATTTTTCATTAGATTCTAAGGAGGACAGATTAATCACAAAACCCTACTCACTCCATAGAGTTTGCGATTTACGAGAGTCTTCAAGAAGCCCATTTCCAAAGCATGGGGCTGAAGGAAGAATCCTTCTAGTACCGGTATGCTGCGTTTCCTTCTCCAAAATCTCTTTAGTACAAACTGGCATCCACAAGATTCAGAGCTTTTGAAGCTTGCGGATTCACATACTCCTGCACCCTGAACCATGCACCCAAGCTACAACAATCTTCCCCATGAGCATATACAAAAGCGGTGAACATTATTAAAGTTATGGTTGTGTCTCCTCTCCTTCCATTCCGGACCCTCCTACAAGCAACGCTCCTACACGCTCAAACGCCTCCATTACCTTAGGATCCTCTTCATCTTCATACCCTAATTCTAGAATCCTCGGCCCATTGATAGCCCAAAACGCCCTTCTCCCCCCCTCTTGCAGAACCAGCAGGTAAATCGCTTCGCAAGCTTCAACCCTAACCTTAGGATCCGTCTCCGGTTCTCTATCTTGCGACAAAGGCGTCGCCAACTCTAACGGCATCTTCGCTGTATCCACTTCACTGTAAACTCTCTTCCCCGCGAGCGGCAGCAACAACGCCGGCCACAAAAACTCCGACGCCAGCAACAGACTCGGCAAATGCGTCTCCGCATCAAAACAACAGTTCCGTACCGTTCCCGCCACACCCTGCCTTCTAATCACACTCCTGGAATCAATCTGTGGCAATACCTGCCTCAAAATATTCCTACTCATGTCCAACACCACCTTCCGGCCGGATTCTAACCTCGTCACATTCACTAAAATGTTCGCAACGTACTCGTACTCATCGTCCCGTCCCCCTTCAAACCTAGAGAAAAAACGCACAAGCTTCGCAACGTTCAATCCAGCTAGTTTCGAATCTCCCTCTTGGAGTAGCCGCGCAGCTCCTTTGTCAATATTCGAGACATTCACAAGCATCATCACCAGTAATTTGTTCAGCTTGCTACCAGGCTTGCCTATAAGCTCCATTGCGCGTTCGACTGCTTCAACCCTAATCAAATGGTCCACAACTGCGACGTCCTGTGATAAATTGACGAGCGCCTCCGCCGTTGGTTTTGAAATCTCTTCGGATTCGCTGAGAAGGGAGAGTAATGGAGGGAGTAAAGATGAGGCGTGGCTGGATAAGCGTTGAACACCCTCGTCGGTGCCGGAGAGACCCTGCACAATCTCAACTGCGGCTTTCTTCAGATTGGGAGAAGGGGACTTGAGAAAGAATGCTAAATCCTCCAAGTCCTTGTCCACCGCCATAGCTGAGAAGGAAGTAGTGTCGGAGATAGAAGAGAGAGATTACTAGTGTCAAGGATTTGCAAATCCTGCGAGAGATTTGGGAGTCCGCCGAGAAGATTGTTGCGAACCCTAAAAGTGAGAGACTGAGAGCTACTGTGAACAATCGAAGAACAATCGAGAATGACGTTGATTTTGAATGAGAATGCTGACCGACGGATGATTTCATCCAAATGAGGAGGTTCATCCGAGGCAGTTTCCAAGTGTGTTTCTTTATTACTCTCTCTGTCCGGATGCACGTTTCACTTTGGATCGATTCTGTAAATAAAGTTGGTTTTAGTAAGAAAAAACATTTAGAATATTGTTTATAAGTTACTCATAAAAACTTCTTGTCAAACTTCACAAGCTTTTCAAATATTACTAATTTGCAAAGGGAATGTAAAATATTATACTAAAAATTGTACTTATTGTCATATGGTATACAAATAGGTTCATCCATATATGATATTATCTTTGTTTTGTTCAAACCTGATTTGTGAACCCTATAACTCGGCCACTATAAATGAATCGAGAACAATCTAAAATGAGTTTTGAATGTGAAAGATGATGAATGATTTCATTCAAGGTGTGTGTTTCTTTATTTGAAGACAAATGCTCACTTTTAATCAATTCTATAAATAAAGTTGGTTTTAGTAGCAAAAATCATTTAGAATACTTATCTATAAGTACCTTATAGAAACTTTTTAAAGAGTTGATAAGTAATGTGGTTCATATTCTTTAGAAAGAGATATAGTATGTGTTCTTTGGAAAGCGATGTGGTATTTCATTTCAAATATTTATTTCTTGTATGGCTTTAGAATTGCAATGGTGTCTCTTGGGTTAGATAAATTCTTGGTTGGAGTAGATAGAGGCTTATATTGAAGTGCATTCAAGAACACAAAACAACACTTTACATAATGCTTTCTTCTACAATATAGATTATGTCTTTTGAGAAATTTATACACTTCTCATAAAAACCAATGAATCATGTGAATATTTGACACCATAAATAAAGCAAAACTTCTTTAGTTGACTTCAATAGATTAGTTTTGGATACTTGAAAAAGCTTCTCCAAATCACAAAAGAATACATATTAGGTTTGGGTATACAAAGAAGATTTCAATTATTTTTGTTTTGTTCAAGCCTAATTTGTGAACCATTCTAATTCATTAACATAGATTTATAAATTCTTTATAATATGGTGGACATATTTGGTATGAACCAATATCAATTTGAAGAAACAACATTAATTTGAGGTATAGTAGCTCATCTCTCTAGATCCCATTCACATTAATTTCAAACTACAATAACATGTGAACATGCATGCTTTTTAATTAGTTGATGTATTTTTTAAAATTTGTTTTGGCTTATTATCAATTGGTTATAGGCACCCATTTCTTGCTTCTAATATGAAAGTCATCTAAATTAATCTTAGATTTTACATTTATACCAAGGCTTCAACAACTTCAATGTTTTCTTGAATTGTATAAAGTCTTCTTAGTTGTAGTAAGGGGCTTACTTTTATTTACATGTAAAGCTACAAAATTGTCAAAAGGAAAGTGGTTAATGATAAAAAAATTAATTTAATTCAAGACATGCTTTTTATGAAATGTATACACATATTTCTTGCATCTTCATTACATTGTATGCAAAGATGTACTATAGAACATAAACCAACACTATTGCATGACCTTACACTTCAAGGATTAAACACAAATGTGTCTGTTGAACGAGATCATATATTCAAGACTCGAGGACCCTTCAACAAATTTCAATGATTGCTACAAAGAGAGATGTAATTGCCTTGATGATAGAAATTGAAGCCATCTATGAAATTGAAGAAAGGCCTTTGGTGAGTAGAGTGGATGCCTTCTCCAACATCTCCCATACTGCAATTAAGAACACTAATCTAATCAAAGCTAGACAATGGTAGAAATCTCTTGAGCAATTATTCCATGAAGAAAATGACAAAACAATCCCCCCAAGTGTCATTCATAAAAGCACAACGTGGCAAAGAAAGACTCTTCAAATGCATAAGTAGGCAAGAACATGGATCCAAACACACCATGGATAACTTGGCTATGTTACAAATTGCTTGAATCCCAACAATTGAGAAGTGTCAGTGTGAAATTCTCCTCTAAATTGCTTCAAAACTTAGCATGTGATATATTATTGATAAATTCAAATTTCGTTTACAATACAAGTTACAAGATCAAAAGGATGGAAGGCCAATTATACAAAAAAATCAGCTTCAAAGTAGCTGAGGAATATTGTGAGAATGAAACAAAAAATTTTGCAATATTTATTTGCCACCACATACTACGCACTTGTATCCACCTATGGATACCTTCATTATAATTTCAAAAATAAAATCAAGGATGCATGGACAAGAAGATGGGAAGAAAAGTAATCAGCTTTGATTGAAGCAAGTGCTTGGCAAAATAGACTTGGAGGAGTTTTGAGGAAAACTCACCAACCCTAGCAATCAGTTTTTGTTTTGCAATTAGATGTTGAAAATGTGCAAGACATAATATGGAAAGTAGGGCAATTCTCCCCCTACTTGAGGAAGATTATTATTCATGAGTTTCCTCAACTCATGAAAAGAAAAGATGTTCCAAAAATTGGTTTGGAGAGTGATATATAAAATAGGAGGCCCTAAAATGGGACGGGCTCTAAAATGGTCCACCTCCTTAAATGTATACATTTTGTTCATGTTTTTTCTTAGCCTTCATCAATGTACAAACAATGTACATTTTAGGGGTGAGCCATCTCAAAACTTCAAAATTTAATAACAAAATGCACAAAGCTCCAACTTGGGTTACATGTGAATTCCACTTGTCTTTCAAAGAAAATTTACTGAAAATTATTTCAAATTGTTTCACCTCCCCCAAAATTCAGTTCCAACGCTTAGATGATCCATTTCAAGACCTTTTACCTTCATGGAGGTTAGATTCTGGAGTTGGAACATCAACGTTTGAATGACCTCATAATCGTTTTGGGAGGATTTTATGATGGAACTTTTCCATATGATTATTAGGTTTTGAGCTGAAAATCCACTCGCTGAGAATTTGTAGACAGGAAATGGCGCATGGAGCCATGTCAAGGATGAAGGTGAACGTCACAACCTCACAACCTGGCTGAGATGTAGCTTTGTGCGTGAACCAAAATCTCACAACTGAACTTCTAAAAGTGAAGGAACGGATGAGGGAATTTAGTGTAATTTGAAATACACATCACTTTTCTAAATCCAGTCATCGTCTCACAATTGAATTCATCTGTTGTCATGTACTAGAAGATGCCTTAACTTCGAATTTATTTCAGATCTTGCCGTAGATGGAACAGGAGACCGAGATATTCAATGGAATGGCCACCGTATTGGCCACTTGAAAATAAACACGCTGATTTAAATATAAGAGGAATTTAAGGAAACATCTGAGCACAAGAATCTGTGTTGTCAAAGTTGATTTGCGCAAATCAATTTTTCGTAAATATGTACAGGCTCGTATGAAACTCTTTTAATTCATGACCACCACTACTTTCCTAAAATGGACGTGCTTGAATGTGCTACACTAGAAATTAGTCCCTAAGCACCGCAGGCCAAACAGTCATCTTTGTTCTCAAGCGAGCAAACCATTTGGGAAAGCTTCGCTTCCACGTCCTGGAGCACATGTTCCACTGCTGCTCCCTGCTTGCTCTGCAAAGCGGACCAACATCTTCAGAATCTCTCCTCCATATGCAATGGAAGTTCAATAACCAAGGTAAAATAAATAGACGAGCCTCGTGAGCTTACCTTAATGCTACTCGCATCAACTGTGAACTTGATGGCATCTGCTGCAGCTCGCGAGCGCAAGTAGTACATGCCAGTTTTCAAGCCCTTCGACCAGGTGTAGAAGTGGAGAGAGGTCAACTTTCCGAAGTTCGGTTGGTCCATGTGAATGTTCAAGCTCTGACTCTGGTCAATGAACGCTCCCCTGTCAGCAGCCATATCCACAATCGACCTCTGCTTGATCTCCCAGACAGTTCTGTAAATCATCTTCAAGTCGGCAGGAATCCTGTCGATCAGCTGAATGGACCCGTTGTGATAAATAACTTGATTCTTTAGATCTTGAGTCCAAAGGCCCATGTTGGTTAAGTCGTTCAGAAGGTGCTTGTTGACGACTACAAATTCTCCACTGCCAGCAGAAGGAAAACGTCAGCAACAGCTATGCAGATTAGTCATAAACAATGCATTTCCAGAAACATACGGTAGAGGGTTTCGAAGTTGCCCTACCTCAACACGCGTCTGCTGTATATGTTGGAAGTGTATGGCTCGAAGCATTCGTTATTGCCCAAGATCTGACTGGTTGATGCAGTGGGCATGGGTGCCATGAGAAGAGAATTGCGTACACCATGCTTAGCAATGGTCTGCTTTAACTCCTCCCAATTCCACCGATCTGAAGGCTTCACATTCCACATGTCCGGTTGGAGGATGCCTTTGCTGATCGGACAGCCGGGATAGGTCTCATAAGTGCCCTCCTCTTCTGCCAACTGAGCAGACGTCTTCAATGCGTGATAGTAGATCGTCTCGAAAATGTCCCGGTTCAGCTGTTGAGCCTGGTACACCAAGAAATACTCAGGTCACCGAGGATGCTACAGCAATAGCTGAAAAACTGAAAGCTTACAGATCTGGTGAAAAGCGCACCAGGATACGAGCAGTAAACGACTGGAAAAGGTGATTACCTCCTCAGAATCGAAAGGCATGCCAAGCAGAATGAACGCATCGGCAAGGCCCTGGACTCCCAGTCCAATTGGCCTGTGCCGCATGTTCGACCGTTTAGCTGTCGCCACTGGGTAGTAGTTGACGTCTATGATTCTGTTCAGATTACGAGTAACCAATGACGTAATCTGCAGACAGGGTACAGTGATTTATTAATACAGCGATAATTAATACAGTAAGAATAACCGTAATAGTGGCGAATTCAATTAATATTGAAATACGGGGAATTATAGACATTACCTCTCCAAGCTTGTCGAAGTCAAAGTATCGGTTCTGATGACCTTTACTTCCAATAATTTTAGTTGGGTGAGATTCCATTGGCACCCCCTTCTCTCGGACGAAGCGCGGAAGGGCCAGGGAAGCCAGGTTGCAGACGGCGGTCTCATCGGGACTGGAGAACTCAACAATCTCAGTGCATAGATTAGATGACTTGATAGTCCCAAGGTTCTGTTGATTGCTCTTTCTGTTGCATGCGTCCTGTAAACACCAGTGGAATGGGCGTCAGGACGAGTGGATTATGCGTCGTCAAGCGTGCTAACATTACTAGAAGAACGAGTCATATCAGAGGGGATTCGATACCTTGAACAGAATGTACGGGTTTCCAGTCTCAATCTGAGCCTCTAGTACTGCAAACCACAGCTTCTGCGCTTGCACAACCTTCTTAGCCTTCCCCTGCAGACCAGGAACGGGTAACTACAATTCAGAACAGATAAAACAATCCATTACACTAATGCACAGCGGCGCTTAATCAATCGTTCTTTTCAGATTAGATCTTTCGGTTTGAGTTTCGAAAGCCTTCGTTGACGACCTCAGAATCTCAATATTCGTGGCAAGAGTATCGATTACAGATTGGACATACACATCAATGCAATCGAAGGCAGACAGCATATTCGAGTCCCTAGAGGCAGTGGCTCACCTCTAGTTCATACTTCAGATAAAGCTTCTCAAACTCTTCTCCCCAGCAATCCGCAAGCCCAGGAGCCTCATTAGGACAGAAGAGGGACCACGTACTGTTCTCTTGCACACGCTTCATGAAAAGATCAGAGATCCAAAGGCCGTAAAACAGATCACGAGCTCTGCTTTCCTCTTTCCCGTGATTTTTCCTTAAGTCCAACCAATCGAAGATATCCGCGTGCCAAGGCTCGAGATACACGGCAAAGGCACCTTTCCTCTTGCCTCCACCTTGGTCGACGTAACGGGCTGTGTCATTGAACACGCGCAGCATGGGAATGATACCGTTCGAGGTTCCATTCGTGCCTCGGATGTAGCTCCCAGTTGCACGGATGTTATGAACAGAGAGACCAATGCCCCCTGCAGACTTGCTAATCACAGCACACTCCTTTAATGTATCGTAGATTCCTTCAATGCTGTCACCTTTCATACACAGCAGGAAGCAACTGCTGAGCTGCGAACAAAAAAGCAGACGCAAATTAGTTCGTACAACATTGAACTCTCGAGTAGTCTGTAAACATTCAAGGACTCAAAAGTGCATATATCGCACATACAAGTCTCTGGAAGTGCCTGATATGTTGGTAGACTTAGACTCTACCTGGGGCCTCGGAGTCCCAGCGTTGAACAACGTCGGAGAAGCATGAGTGAACCAACGCTGCGACATAGTGTGGTAAGTCTTCAGCGCTGCTTCAATGTCTCCCTTGTGGATCCCAACAGCCACCCTCATTAGCATGTGCTGCGGCCTCTCGACAACTACACCATTCACCTTCAACAGATATGACCTTTCCAGTGTCTTAAAACCGAAGTAATCATAGTCGAAATCTCTGTCGTAGATGATCTCGCTGTCGAGTCGAGCAGCATTCTGATACCAGCAATGGAACGCACAATCAGGGCTCTATCTTCGGTAACTTGTGGAGCATGTTCAGAGTCGGATGTTTTGGTAACTACTAGAGATTGTTGGCAAATCAAAGCAGAATTATACAAGAGCTGTTGGTGCTTACCTTTATGATGATCTCGTAGACATCGTCTGCAATGAGCGGTGCCTTCAAACCCGATCTCTCATTCACATGGTAGTACATATCCTTCACCCTGCATGGCCATCAGAAGATTGTCAATTACGGGGTCGTACGAGAAAAATCTGATACTCTTAAACCTCGGACGCGAGAAAGGATTAGTAGAATTCAGCTACTCACGTCTCTGAAAAGCTTTTCTTGGTGTTTTTGTGGAGATTCGAGACTGCAATTCTCGCCGCCAGCTGCATACAAAACTCCATTCCGTCACCACCCATCACAGAAATGGAAATGCGAGCATATTCTACATACATTCCACATCACAGGGAATGACAATTAAGCATAAAATCCAACATTCACGAACTCACAATTGCATAGTCAGGGTGGTTAGCCGTCATTGCCGCAGCAGTCTCCGCGGCCAACTCATCAAGCTGACTGGTAGTAACCCCCTTGTACACCCCCATACACACTTTCTGGGCCACAAGCACAGGGTCGCAATGCTCGGGGTTCAGGCCATAGCTCAACTTCTTCAGACGCGCAGTGATCTTGTCAAAATGCACAGACTCCTGCCGTCCATCTCTCTTGAGGACATACATTGTTGCCTCAACCTCGCCGCCGCCGCCGCCAAAATACCCAAAACCCTCAAAAAACAGACGGCTCGGGAAACAAGCCCCAAATGAGAGATTCACGCCTTCTGTTCAACACCGAATTCTCTCAACCGTCAAACAGAGATTCTGCACAAGGAACCGCATATGAAATGGCGAAACTGCTTTGAAAGCTAGGAAACACTTTACTAACCCTGGACGTCCTCAAGAAGTGCACCTCTCACTAAAATCTAAACCCCACCTACAAGATTCACACCTTCTGCTCAACACCAAATCTCATCTCACTTGAAACAGAGTTCTAGATAAGAAACTTGCAGAAGAAGTGGCAGAACCTGGCACAAAACCAACTGAATTGACAGAAGGGCTTAATCAAAATTCTACCCAAGTGGAAGAAGGGCTACGAACGTGTTCTGCAAAGGTCTCTGAGAAGAGATGCTAGAAATGTGAGGGATGGCAAAGGATTTAACCCACAACTCGGCAAGAGCTGTTGAGAATGGCGGTGGGTGGCGGGGAAAGGCAGGAAAGGGCGGGTAATCGGGCATTCAAACGCCGGGAAAAGAACGCGGGAGGCCTACCACGACGGGGAAACCCATTTCCCGCGCGACTGAAACAGAGGGAACCCGAAACTTGCGAGCGGGGGAACGAGAGTTTCGTGCGAAGAAGACGACGAATGGATGAAAGTGGATGGATGGTTACGGATGAATACTGTTGGATGGATTAGTAGGGCTGAAGGTGGGTGATAACGGATACAGGCATTGTTTTATATTGATTTTGCTCTCAACGGACTCTCACGGACCTTTGCTCTTGACTTCATTGGATTCCTATTTTTATTCTTTAGACAAAAATCAAGAACCCATTAGGGTTGGGTCAGTTATTTGGGGTTAAAAACTTAGAGTGGGTAATTTTTTAATTTTTTGTGGGTTATAAATAATTCTGGATTTCTGGTTTTCTGAATTGATCGTCCCAGTTGTTATGGATCCTATTATAGAAAACTGAAGAGGACATCTGTGCCGTAAGATAGGCCAACTGTCAGTTCTGGACTTCACAATGAGTTCAAAGTGCCCCTCTGTTCAAAATCTTACAGTATGTACTTACTGTAACTTATCTTACTGCACTCAAGATTTCAATGGATCAGAATGATTTCCTCATTAGTTTTGACCCTCTTAACCTTAGCAAGGACGGGCCGGTCACAATGGAAATCATCCTTTATTGGTACCGTGTCATTATATTAAGTTTCAGCCCTTGAGAGGTATGCAAGTTTTGAACCTTCTAGTGCAATTAGAAAGGAATTAATATTGTTTTATTTATTTATTATTATTATTTAATGAAAGCAGCTGATATGGCACTACTTGTACCACATCAATGCCACATCAAGTTTAATATTTTTTTAAATATTTTTTAATGCTTTTTTTCAAAAGAAATAATTTTTTATTTTTCCTCACTTGCACTACGGCATGCCGTAAAACCAAACCTTCATGGCCCTCCTAGGGCTTAGATTTTTCCTAATGGAATCATTTGCTTGTCCCTAGGACACAAAACTCATCACCATGGAAATCATCCTTTAGAGTACCGTGTGAATCATTTGATTAAAAAATGAGAACACTCATTAGAAATCAAACTATTATACAAGACCTCTCCTTCTCACACAAAATTTCAAGGAACATCTGCACTTTTGTCTTACATAGAAGGATTCTTTGTCATTCATCAAACACTAAGAGTGCATAGTGACATTAGGGGGTTAAAAAAAATAGAACATTTATTGGAGGTCAAACTATTATACAAGACCTCCCCTTTTCACACAAAATTTCAAGGAACATCTTCACTTTTGTCTTACATAGAAGGATTCTTTATCATCCATCAAACATTAAGAGTGCATAGTAAGATTAGAAGGTTAAAAAAAATAGAATACTTATTAGAGGTCAAACTATTGTACAAGACCTCCCCTTTTCACACAAAATTTCCAAGATGAACACTTGTATTAATGTCTTAAATAGAAGGATTCTTTATCATCCATTGGACACATTGATGTAGCAATTATGAGTGTTTTTCACTATGTATCAAAAAATCCCCCTAGAGTTGGACCGATGGGGACTTTAAGTAACACCTAACTAGTCCGCCTTCTAAGCAATGAACTTCCTAAGTGAATTGCTATAGATTATTATATTTAGACTTTTTCCTAACAATACTTATCAACCATACATTGATGCCACCAGTTGACACTACAATGTGACAACACAACCAAGCAATCAATCATGAATTTATAAGCTCATTCAACACCTATACTACTCAAAACCACATAATCTAAAGGAAACCAACAAGTTTATCAATGATGCAATGAAAATTGCAAATAAAACAATTGCAAATACTAAGAATATTGTACCATCACTGAATTTTGCAATAGACTACTTGTCACTAAAGTGGCCACCGCTATCTCATCTTGTGTCCAAATGAGGTATGGCTAGGCTTTTTGGAAATCCAACTTTTTGGAAATCCAACTAAAAGGTTCAAATCTTCACCAAATTTGAGATCTAAACTCCTTATTGTCTTTCCAATCTTGCCCTCCAAAGTTGCCGTTCACATTTCCTATGCCTCAAAAGACTTTCTTCTACTAAAACAATCACCATTTCCATATCTACGCTTCAAATGAAGGGTGGCTAGGCTTGTTGAGAAGCTAGCTTAAAAACGCACCACTCCACCAAATTTGAGATCCAAAATCTTCACTATCTTCTTGATCTTTCCCTCTAAAGTTGTCGCTCCAATCTCTTATGCAGACCTTCTTCTACTAAAACAATCACCATTTCGTTGTCCATGCTTCAAACGAGGCGTAGCTAAGCTCATTGAAAAGCTAACTTAGAAGAGCGTAACTCCACTAAATTTGAGATTTAAAATCTTCATTGTCTTTCCGACCTTGACCTCCAAAGTTGTTGCTCCCATACTAGACTACATTCCTACCTCTAACTTCAACCCAACTTCCTTTAAGTCATAAACATGATTGAGTTAAACCTACTCGGCAAATTTTCTAAATTGCTAAACATTTCTAACTTATCTTCTATTCAATCCTCAAAACCCCTCTTCCTAGTGCTTGAGAGAGAAAAAACCCCAAAAAACACACAGCCAAAAAAAAGATGAGAAGGAAGGGGGGAGAGAGGGTTTACAAACCCTATTCTACTATATCCATCACCTCCCTTCATCTTCATTTCCTCAAGTCTTCATCTTCACTAGAGTGCCTCGTGCCATTGCCACAATCAAGATGAAATTAAAAGTAATTTTTTTTTAGTTTTTTAACCCCTTATCCATTATGAAATGGTCAAACTTCTTATCTAAGCTAACTTTACCTTTTCAATAGTGTTCAAACAACAATCTAATATCTTTACTACTTGAAACCCTAAACTCTATACCACTTTGAGAAATTGCAATTTGTTTCCTGAAAATTTCTAATTGTTATCATTTTTGTTGCAAAAAATGAACATAAATGAGTAAAAATAGCATAAACAATCCAAATAACTTGAAATTTTCTTAGGAGGTAAAAGTAGCAATGGAAATTAGCATGAAAAATTTTCAATTGGTTATTTTATCTTTTCCACCCAAAATAGCCACATCAAACACCTTAAAGTCAAATTTGACTATCAAACCAAATTTATCCTTTTATTTAATTGATATACAAAATTTTGATATTTTTTGCTAGAAGAAAAATAAAATTTCTATTTATTTTCTATTTTTAAAATAATTTTGAAGGAAAAATAAAATTATTTTGATTTTTCAAAGCTAAAGGTGGAAATAAAATTATATCAATTACGATATATTAGAATAATCTATAACCTTTACTATAAATGAAGAGTAGAATGAGAAACATAATTTTATAATTTAAATTCAAAATAGATTTAAGAAAAAGAAAATATGAATGAAAAAGCACACCCTATTGTGTTATTTGGATTTTTAACACATGGAGCTTTCAATTGCAATAACTCTTTCAATTTTTGACATTTTCCAAAAACTTTAAAATGGAATAGAAACAAGACCTGTCAACCTTTATTTTCTTAGCTAAAATAAAATTCCAAAATAGTTATTTTAAAAGTTGTAATTGAGGTTGACCAAGGTACATCCACTTTTAGGATGCCTATGCGTTTAAGGGCTAATTTATAAAAACTTTGAAATTCAATTACTTTCACACTCTGAATCCAAATGCCACAAAACCAAGCCCATGCACCCCTCCTCGTCAAGGACTTTCGGATCATACCAAACACATAAACGGAAGACATAGGGTCTGGGAGATCTCAACATAACAAACAAACAACCTAATTTAATAGAAAGATTCTTTCTAGTCATCTTCTTCATTTTTTCAAATCTTCATGTTGTCTTACTTGGACTCCTACTTCTTGGTTTGTTTCTAATGTTAATTTTGAATCACTATATTTTATTTTCAATTTCTTCACATTCAACCATTTATCTAGTTTAATTAATTCTCAATTTCCTACTTAATGCCTTTTGGGTTTGAAATTCCTAATTTTTACTTATGATTTCATCTACATCTTAATATAATTGCATTTCCTAATTTTTCACACCATTGTTCTAATTTTCACATTACTACCTAATGGAAGCCCTTTAAATTCATTTGTAATTTATGCATAAAATCTTCTTTTTTAATTCTTCTTAATTCTTAATTTTCTTTAAATTATTTTATTTGCATTAATTCTAAATTGTGAGCCAATGCACTCACTCACATCAATTTGGAATTTGTGAATGGTATCTTTAGAATGGATGCTAATCATTTTAATCTACACTAATGTACCCCATGCCATTGCTATAGTCAAAATAAAAATAATCATAATTTTCTAATTTTCTAATTCATAAAAACTTAGAAATTCAATAACATTCACGTCGTAGGTTAGAACACCACAAAGCAAAGACCACATACCCCTCTTTGTCGAGAGCTTTTTGATGATATGCAAAATGCGATTAGGGGACACATAGTCCAAGAGATCTCAATGTAATATGCAAACAAAACAAATAGCTTATCTTAACCTTTAAAGTTCTATGAATATGTTTTCACTACAAATACTTAAAAACTACAATTTTTAGTACAAGTATCAAAGTTTTGAAAAAGAAAATTTAACATTTGTAACTGTAGGATCTTGTAGTATGTTGACTTAAAAACATGTGGTAAAAATCTCAAACATTTCCACCGTGTGGATTGCAAGATATAAGCATTCAATTTCACTAAAATCATTTTTTCTGCCTTACAAAAAGTAGGGCAGCTGCACTTCACAAGCTCACTTTTCTATGAAAAATGTCCAAAATGGTGGTGCTTCCTTGGAATCTTTTTTCTAGACAAGTTGGCCACATGCTTGAAAATTTTCAAATCATTTTGAATTGTACAATATATAGAAAAAATAGTAAGTAGATAGTAGTAGAAAATGATTCAAAATACTAAATTGTTAAGAAATTAATTTTGGAATTAAAAAACACGAACCAAATGGTTGCAATGTTGTAATAAACAATCTAAATCCTATGATTTTATTTTTTTCAAAAATATTGAAATTGAGTGAGATAAAGGATTTCAAAGTTTATTTTAGAGTAGAAAATCCATATTGCTTGCAAACAAAAAATCCTCATAACTTTTGACTCATTGATCAAACTAGAATGATTAAAAGCTTTGAATGCATACATAACTCTAAAAAACCAATTTCAAATTTTTATTTCTTCATAAAGTGATTTTTTTATCTACCTAGACTACCTATTTATAGAAAAAAATAACATATTAGGCCATAAATTTGACTCCTATTTCCAAATGTTAAGTATATATGAAAGATATTCCTTGTCCACACTTTTCATTAAAATTTTAGCTTAAAATATACAAATCATCATTCACAGCAACCTATCAAAAATTTCTATACAACCAAAAAATGCATGATGGTCCTTTAGGGATTAAGGTATTGATGTGAAGTTTTGTTTTATGTTATTCCAATAAATATTGCAATATTTTTTTTTTCAATTTCAATGTCAAACTAGATAGCTAAGAATATATTCTAAATAAATTGTATTTAATTACATATATTGATACCTGTACAAAAACATTTGAACTATTTCATTTTGAATAATGAAGTGAAAGTTATGAGAAGTTTTATTTTGTGGGCAATGAAGTTAAAAAAAACATGTAAAGTCATTTTTCTAACTCAGTTTTGAAAATATTCAAATAAAAATATAAATATAGGATAAATGGAGCTTACTAAAATATTTTCACCATTGGAATTGATAATTCTTAGTTTCTTATAGAAATTACTAGCAATTTAGTTTTTTCTTTCATGAAGTACAACCTCCCATTTTGTAATTTTTTTATAATGAATATGAAAGTTCTGTTACTTAAAATTTTTTAATATATATTTTCAACCCATTTTTCAACTCATTGGCTAAATTGTACAAGTTTAGAATGTATAGGTTTTTTTCTTAAATCATTGATAGGCAAAACTTCATCCTTAGGAAAGGTTAGGAAAAAATACTTTTTGAATTTTAGGTATGTTGGACTTACAATTGGTAGGGTGGCCAATCTAAAATTTTGGAAGGATGTACTTCAACAAGTTAGCTAAGAGATCATGTGGTTGGATTTATTAGAGAATAAAGATCAAATAAAGATCTTAGCCTAGCTTTGGATTGAGTCATGTATTTTGAAGCAATTTTGGGCCTCAAAACATTATAATATTTTAAGGACTAACACTAGAGTGATAGGTTGTAAGCCATGTAGAAAAGTTGTTCCACAATTTTTAACCATAGAGTTCCAAGAATCACTGAAAATGAATAATAGTAGGGAGGAAAGTAAAAATAAATGAACTTTCATTTTAATAAAGAAGAAAATAATGTAATTGTAATCAATTTTTGGAATATCTAAATATGAGTAAGTCAATTTGATTTTTTTTGGTATCTCTTGTGCCACAAACAACCAATGAAACAATATCAATAAATGAAGGAAATATATAATCTTACAAATTTTCCACTACACACCTCTCCATGATACACATAGAAGCTATACCAAAATATCAAATAAAATGATGTCTTTTTGTCATTTGAAGTTGTTGAAATTATCCATTGGACACTTATAGTCTAGCACAATATTCTAGAATTAAGAGCATCTCCATTAGAATTGTCGAGTTGGTGGTAAAACATCATGACAACAAGGTTTGGAATAAAGATACTCTACTTCATTGTACTACTTGCAAGATAGAAATGTGGGATAGTAGAGTTAGGCACCTAAGTTGGAATGGCAACAATTTGTTAGGATGAACAACAATTTATCATTTAGACCCAACAATCTAAAGTTGACATGTAGCACACACTAGTTGGATGAGGTAATACAATGCAATATCACAGACATTCATCCATCATTAAAATGGATAACTTCTCTCTACGTTTGTTAGACTTTGTAGAGATCAAACTTTCTTAATGTTAATCATAGATACATCTACCTAATATTATATGGAAGTGCTATAATATTTGTGTGGCTATTTGAAACCTTTAAATGAGTCTTCTAGACTAAATATGTTGCTTCTTGAAGCCTTTTAGTAACCCCTGAGATTTCTTAGTGCCTCCTAAAGATTTTTTTTTTTTTTTTTAAGAAACTTTTTGATATAGTGATAGTATGTATTGAAGGCAAGATGGGGAAACGTCAATCTTGCCAACATCAATCTTAGAAATCTCTATTGAAGTCTTATTGAGTGAAATTACACTAGACCCCATACATGTTTGATAGAATTTTGGTGTACTAAAAGTACAAATTCACAAAATAAAATAAAATAGAAGGTAGAAAAAAAATTCAAATTCTATCATTTATCCATTCTTGAACTAACCAATAGCATCTAAAATCTTGGAGGTAATTTTGAAAAAGTGCACTTTTCACCAAATTATCCATTTGACAACTAAAATAGTAATATTTTCCTAAATCTTTACTATAGGAGTGATGTGGTTGTAAATTTAACAATAGATTCTAATAGAAGATCCTTTCTTGTCTTTTTTTAAGAAAAGAAATCAAAATTGAAGTTTCTTAAGGCTATAAATTTTGTATTTTTTTGGACATGATTGTAGTACAAAATTGACTATGACTTTTCAATATAATCCACAAAAATATAAATTTAACACACTCAAAGATATTTCTTAATAGATCCAATAATGCACTTATAGACTATACATATGTAGAATCTAGGAAAACAAAACAAAAGTTGTAAAAACAACTTTTAAATTTGAGTATCACCAAGTAGAAAACCATGTTCTTTTAGAAAATTGTATTGCTAAGTGAAAAGCACAAGGGTCTATTGTACACTTACCCTATGTGATATTCTTACTTAATACAAGAGCATTGCAATGTATTGTCATTTATCACAATTGATATCTTGTTTAATCTAAGTCAATTAAAGCAATTGGCCTTAGTCTACAAAGTTGTCAATCAACACCTTGCAAACTTCATCCCTAATTATATTCTACCTCTACACTCCCTACCAATACCCTTCTTTATTTGATCTTTAACTATATTTTACCATTTCATACTCCTACACTCCTTGCCAATCTCTTGTTGTATTTCATCTTTAGCTATATGTTATGTTCACACTTCCATAATCCATGGCATTACCCTACTTTGTTATTGTCTAATTTGTTTGTTCTTGATAGGGGTTGCATTAGAGAATTTTTGAGGGCAAAAAAAGACTACAAGTTCTCAGACTGTTGAGATCTCAGAAACATCTTGTAAACTATGGCAAATCAACAATTTGACGTGGTTGAGACCCCACCACATTTGATAATGTTAATTAATTAATTAATATTCCTCAATTTTTAATTTAAAAAATATATATTTTTAAATCTTTTAAATTTTAATTAAATAATTAATTATAAATATTTTTTTAATCTGGCTAGTAGTGTTGGTGTTCACAGTTTTGCGAACGCCCCTAAAATAGTCTCTTAGAGGCTGAAAAAACATATAATGGATTGCATTCGACATAATGCGATAGACTAAGGTTGGACTACGAATGAAGTTTACTTCCAATAAATGATTCATCCATCGGCAACAATACGCCTATTCCTATAGAACAACTTTTAGTAGCCTCCGAACTCCTCCACATGGTTAGACTATTAATATTTTAAAGATGTTTGAATTAGCTTATGGTTTACATACTTAAAAATCTACAGACAATCAATCCTATTGTCGTATCAAAAGTGTTGCATGAGTAGTATGCCAATCTTGTCCCTTTGCAACTCCTAACTGACTAAAATGGCAAATGCAAGTAAATGTGATTGCACACCACCCTCACATGTTAAAAATTCTGGCTCCAACAAAATGGAACAAAATAAATCACATGTAATTAAAAATAGATATGTAGGGGGCATCAAATATGTAATAAGAATATCCCACATTATTGAATCAAAGATCTCATCAATACTTAAACTCACATGATCTAATATGTAGATTTCTTTATATTGAAAATCGTAAGTCAAATTTGACTTCTATTGTACATTGTTAAAGATTTAAGACACTTGCAGGAGCTTGGAGTGGAGATGCTTTAAGACTCTTGAATGTGATGTAATATCTTGTGATGTCAACATACAATTAAGAATTGTTTAGTCTTTTTGAAGATATGTACCATTTGCTAGTAACCTTGTTGTTGTTGTTCATCACAATATTTACTAAATGTATATAAAATATTTTTATATTATTAAATATTATTTTTATAATTTGGAATATTGGTTCAAATTCCTTCAACTTCAACAATATATATACCTCATTCATATTGTATCTAAACAATTCAAACTTTTAAGCATTAGATTTTTTTCAAAATTGAGACAAAACTTGCTAGAAGTAAAAAATAAAAGATAAAATTTATTTGTATAATGAAACCCATCCAAATCAATTAAAGACATATGATTTTTAAGAGCTTTGTAACATTGTTTTTAGGTCATCAAGGTCAATTTTTAGTATGAAATAGTAAAAAAACGTAGACAATTTGTTCATATATTTTAATTGTTATATAAAAATTCAACATCTTTATAATACTTTTTTTTAGTCAATAAGCTCAATTTTTAGTATGGAACAATGAAAAAAGTTTAAAAACATAGGCAATTTATTCTTATGTTTTAAATGTTATAAATTTTCAAAATACATTGGAAAGGCAATCAAAAGGGTAATCATTAACATTACTTAGCAAAAGCCAAAAATGACTTTAAGGATCATTATTAAAAGGGTCGTAGAATTTTTTTTATTTGACATGTTTTGAATTTATGTAACATGTCCATTTGAGACATGCCAAATGTGACATGTTAGCTTTGACATGTTCCAAATATGACATGTCTAATGTGGAAAGCCAAATTTGACATGTAAGCTCACATGTAAGACTTGACATCATGCAATCAATTGTTGATTTCTTTTTCTTTTTCTCACTTAGGCATGTGATAAAAAAAATTGTGGCCCCTCTATATTCTCTTGAAATAATAGTTTATCAACCTTGACAATTTATTCAATGTATGATCCAATGTTTTGCATGAAAATGTTTTTAATAATTGATTGATTTCATATAAATTGATTGTTGGTCTTCTGAATGAGTGTATGAATAGTCAAGAGAGCATTAAATAATAATATGTGGACCAAAATGTCTTTGCAATGCAATGTTTAATAAATTCTAAACTATGATGAGCATTGTAGATTGCATACATGTATGTAGGTGTAATTACAAGATGCACTTGCTCATTTGTTGTATTTTTAGATTACTCATGCATTCTTTGTGAAATACTTTAAATTAGAAAAAAAAAATTATAGCCAATGTGTATACCTTTAAGAAGATTTTTTTCTAGGAAAATGAAGCATAGAAAAATTATCTAAGTACATAAGAGAACTAAAGAATTAAAAAATCTCAAGAAAATAAATACTTTGAGGTTTCAATTGTAGAAATTAGGAATTTTTATAATAAAAAATAAATTGCCCATTTGTAAATCTCTATAGAGATGATCATTCACCAAAAGAACCACCAAAATAGTATTTTATATTTTTCAAAATGCTTGCAAAAAATTCTCACTTTCTAAACTTACAACAATAAAATTATTATTTTCAAATTTTTTAAAAAGAATAATTGTTAGTTTACTAGATGACCGTCTTCTTCAAATTTTAGCTTCAAATTCATTTTGGATGGGCTAAAAATAGTATTGCCTCCAATAGATAAATGTAGCATAAAATTGGGGCTATTTTTAGATAATCAGATATTTTTGAAAAATATTAAAAATTAGCCAAGTTGTATATTGGTCATGAGTACCTTATATTTGAATCCTAAGTCCTTTAGAACCATAACACAAAAGTTATGACCAAAAAATAAATCCATATGCAAAGTGTGATAGAAAATAGTAGAAACTTGTGTTTCTTGCAATTACCTATAGTCTTATTCAAGAGTATATAATCTTGAGAAATAATGCTATGTGTGGAAAAAATAGGATTTGATAAAACCTTCATTAATACAATATTTGATATACTTGTGGAATTTATGGAAGGCCACATAGAGAATTGCAATGGAATTAGAAGATCACATTAACAACAACAATAAGGGAAAACCATTGTTAATATAATATTTGATATAAATTTTGAGTTTAGGAACAATCATATAAGGAATTGCAATGATTTTCTTAATATGACAATGACAACATTGAAGATCTTCTTAGTGTGTGACTAGGAAGTGTAATACATTGATTTTGGTTTAGGGTAGAATTGAGAAGCAATAATATAAGTGAAAATTCCACAATAATAGAAGATATGGAACAAAAATATGTACATATTATGATTCATATTTGATAGTAATTCAAACTAATACAAAGTAGAAGAAAAAGAGCAAAGTGATGTGTAGAACAAGAATTAGGTGATATGTCAATGCATTCACACATGCTATTAGAAATCATTAAATAATTTATGGTTGGTGATGCGGAGACAAATACAACCTCATAGATAATTAACAACAAAAGTAGAAGTGACAAATTAAGACATATGTAAAATGACATATAAGTGGAAAAAAACAATCAAATATTGGTTGAAGTGAACTTCACCAAATGGAGCATTTTTTAAAAGCTTTGACTTGCCTAATCTTCAACTTGTTCATTTTGTACCTATAAACAATGATTTTTTTTATTTGAATATATATTTGTTCCTTGTCATACTAATGCTTACCCTTTAAATTATTCATGTTGATGGCATTCTTTCACAGTCAATATGATGTTTTGATTTCCAAGATTCTTATCAAATATTATTGTTGTTAAAAGTGCACATGGTGTGAATAAATTGCCTTCTAGGAGAATCTAAATAATTATATAACTATTGTTAGAAGATAGTCATATGCATAATCTTTGAGCAAATTTTTTTTAATTTTTTAATTTTTTAGGTGTAGATCCACCAACCTAATTACATTCTTTTGTATATAATAAATTCTAGATGAGTGGTATCTTCATTTGGAATTAGAATTATGAATTTCTAATTGGAGTGCAAGCTAAAGTGAATTTTAATTTTGTCCAAGTGTTGAACATGCCAACCTTGTCATCTTCATTATCTTCATACACATTAAAGTCAATTCCTTCTAAATTTCGTATTTTATTTGAATGTATTTCCCAAAAAATTGGAAAAAAATAATAACAAGCCTGTCTTCTTAAGATTAAATTCAATACTATATAACCAAATTGTGAATTGATTTTTAAAAATTTAATTATATTAATTTAAAATACACTTGATTTTGAGATTATTGTGAGCTTTTGACATTTTTTTAAGTTATAGATGATAGATTTTATAAGAATTGTTTGGCTAAATGACTTTAAGTTTGAAAATCAAATTTATTAGTTGAAAAAAATAGCATTTTTATAAAAAAAAATTGTTAGTAATTTATATTTATAATTTACAAGTTTTTAAATCATTGATTAATCATTTTAATATTTTTATTAATTTATAATTATAAATATAGGGTAGTTTTTTAATTTAATATTTCATCAATTAAGCGCTAATTTTCTATAATTGTATTTGTTCATTCACATATTTGATCAATTTTATGAAGTTAAATGTACATAAAAAAATTGAAGGAAAATCTTGTTGTTATAAGCTTCATAATACCAATGCTAAACATTACTATTTACAACTAAATCTTTTGTTCATTCATGATATCTTGTTTTAAGTAGCTGATCTTAAGCACACAATTAAAAAAAAACTTTATTATTTGGTGTACCTTCTATATTTACATAATCTTAATGTTTCTTGAAAAGGTTTAAATAGGAGTTAGCTTTTATCAAACATTTTGAATATGAAAATTCAGAGATTCTTTAGTAAATAATACTATCAAGTTTTTATAAAATACATTGTAAATGTCTCGTGGTAGTTTAAACTTGTGATGCAATATCATTCCTTCAACCTTAACAATTTGTAGCTTATTCATATTATATCTAAATAATTGAAATTTTTATACATTAAAGTGCTCTTGAAAATTGGAACAAGATCCATGACAAGAAAAAATAAAAGATAAAAATCAATTAGTATAATACAAATCAAATGAGGCCACATAAACCTCACACCTTTGTAATATTGCTTCTGAGTCATGAAACTAAACCTTAAATAAGTATAAAGCAATAAGAGAAAAAAAAAATTTGTTTCTATTTTAAATGTTATAAATTTTCAAAATATACTAGAAAGTCAATCAAAGAGGTTATAATATTAATTACTTAGCAAAGAGCTAGAAATTACTTTGAAGGCTCACAGGATTGTAGTTCATTTTTATGATGCAATATATTCTATTGGTGGCTTATTCTATATGTGGCATGTCTTATTTGTAACATGTAACATGTGAAATATAACAAATGTAACCTTTCATATTTAAAATGTCAAATCTAAAAAGTCAAAATTGACATATGTTTCAATAATAATTCCAATCCTTCACCAATTGGATTTGCCACATTTGAATTATTATTATTTAATTGTAATGATTCTTTTAAAGGTTGTTTAAAGATTTCAAGAGCTAGGCAATATTCTTGGAATTCCCCATTGGTCACAAGATTAAGTGTTTTTAAGTTATTTTTTTGAATTGCCAGTGGGATTGAATTTATTAATGTTGTTGTAGGTTGCACTAATTGTGGATCATGAAGTGGTACAACCTTGTCAAATTTATTGTTTAGTAAACCATTCTTGTTGTTATTAATTGGAACAATGGTAAACCCTAACTAAATCAGTTGTGTCACTAGTAGGCACTAGCACTTGATGTACATCCTGATTAGAATTATTAATCTCCATTGATAATGTTACATTTGCATTAACAATAGGTTGACTTCCAATTGGTATTTCTTTAGCAGCTCTAGCTTTGGTTATCACTCATTCAATATTTTGAATATCCTCATGAGAGTTACATTGCCAAATTAAAATAGAATTATCACAATTGGTTTCTATACTCTCTGACCCTCCTAGCTTAAAAAAATATGGTACACTTCCCTATTGTTTGTAACAAGTACTAATTTTGCACTAACTCATTGTTATTTCTAGAATTCTCTCATTTTGGACCATCACATTCTAAAGATGTATGACTTGTCTTGGTTACAATTACCACACAATGGGACATTTGCCCTCGGATTGGGACAATTCCTAGCATAATGTTCTAAGGTAATATGCTAGATTTCACATCGTATAATTAAGGGAGGATCATCCATTCTTTACCAAGGACCTATACCCAACCTAAAGGCTATAGTTATTTCCAACTAAGGCTTGAATAAATTTCCAACCACAGCTTGGAATGTGTTTTTTTCTCCTTTAATTTCAAGGTTGGGACTAGTAAAGTTATGACACATGTTCCAAAGTAATGAGCAAAAAAGTAAGAAGTAATGAGTAGGAAGTAGTTCTTGAATGATTAGAATTAGAAGAGTCTAAACATTGGCTATGGGGCTTGAGTACTTTTTGGCTCCTAAAATTCTTAGTAATTTTAGTTCAAGGAATAAAATTACTAGAAAATTTGCAATCCTATGATTTCTATCTTTTTACAAGGCCAAAAATTTACATTGCCTCATACTACTCTAGAACATGTGTGGAATTGCTTAAATGATTGGCTATATGTCATTCTCCTACTATCAACTTTCTATTCTTTTTTTTCACTTACTCTTATGGCAATTATACAAGTAGATCATGGCCCCTCCAATTTTGTAATATCTAATTTATCAACATGTAGTCATAGACAATTTCTTGACCATACATCTTCTATAGTTGGGTAGAAAATCACATTTTTCCATCATTTATGTCTATTTTAAATAATTTAATATGGTATCACAATAAAATTATTCTAGGGTAGTTGCAAGAAAGGGTGTCCATTTTTTGTAATGTTTTGCTAGAAACTGACTTTTTGCCTTGCAGTACTAAGAGTACCATGAAGATAATGAAGATTAATTGTAGATCATTGATGATATTGTGGATTTCGTATGCCAAATATCCTAAGATAGTGGTTCTGACAATTAATGAGGCTGGCCAATGGTTTTCAATAAATTTTGATGTTGGCACTTTTTTTTTATACTTGGAATGCTAGAAGATGAAAGTCGTCAGAGACGTCAATTGAATGTATCCATTGAGTTCTCATTCATCCAGAGCAAAATGGATGCAATTGTGAGAGAAGACGTTTTGGATGAAATGGCGATTTGACCTTAAGTTTTTTGAATGTTGTCTCTCTTGCCTTGCTTGTTGAGAGTGTGCTTGGAGTAGAAGTCAGGGTTTATGGTTTTGTTGCAGTTGAGTGGGACTCCCATCGTTGTGGAATTGTGAAGCTCGTGAGTGGTGAAGAATGTGAACCATTTTTTTTTAATCTTGGTTCAAGAGGGAAACAAAGGAGAAAGATGGGGCTTAGGGTTTGAGCTGTAAACATTAGGCTATAGGTTTTTTGCGACATTTTTTAGCATTGCGATGGAGTCAACAACATTCACAAGCCACAATAGTTTCAGGAAATTTGTGAAGACAAGAACCTCTACGAGTCCTTGTTATAGTGCTGGAGTCAGATACAGTACTGGTTTTTTCTATTTGTGAGTAAGTGCCATTTGGTGAGTTCTTCTTTGGTAAATCAACTTTTCCTCTTTCATTTTCCTCGAACTATGTTGCTGGGAAGGCATTGTTGGTCTTTTTATTGACAACAAGGTTTTGAATTATATGATTTTTTGTAGGTTAGGGTTGTATTTGGAAACTTTAAAATTAAACTGATCTTGCTATAGTAGTTGTCACACTGAATTGCTTCAATTTTAGATATTGATATGATGGAGTCTTGATATATCACACTCCTAAACTTCATGTTTCTAGTATGTTGTAAGTGTATTTTACTGTTTGTGCCATATTCTCAATTGTATGCTGTAGGGTTTAGGCCTTTAGGGTCTTCAAGTACTTTATGTCTATGTGCGTAATACTAAAAGTATTGAGTGATGGTTTTGTCATCTCTTTTCACTCTTGTAATGTAATATGTTCTTAGCAATTCTACTTTTGCTGTGATTTTTTCTTGCTATTTAACTTCCATTAGTGTTGGTTGTTCTTGAAATAGTCTACTAACATCATTGTGTGCATGCACATATAGCACAATTGTTCTAATTTTTTGGCGATGGGGAAAATGAAGAAAATTGCTCCTCGGCCACATCCTACTTCAGAAAATACTACAAAACCTCCACCTGGGTCCCTTGAAAGTAGAGGCAACTTAGAGGCTACTCCAACTACTTATGTGAAGAAGACCACTTCAACAAAGGACAACACAACGAAGGTCATCTCCCTGATGCCACCTCCTTCCACATCAACGCTGCCATTGGAGAAAAAAAAAAAAAAAGCTCTATAGTCCAACCCTATTGCTTTGATTGGTCCCACTACATCTCAAAAGGAAAAGGAGCCTACTTCGCAGAAGAAGGAGGCAGTAGGTGAAGGCCGATTAGACAACTCCTCGTTAAGAAACTTTGATGCTACCAATGATGCCATGTGTGCATAGGATACTTCAGATTCTGACTATGATAGCAACAAAGACTTGGACGCAAGCACAAGTCCTAAAAGACAGAAGAAACAAATGAAGAAGCATAGATAGGAACACACTAAATCTGATTGCCGAAAACAATTGGCGGCCGTTAAATCAAAAGAAAAGCGGCCTCCTCCATCGATGGGTGCGGAGACCTTTACTTCTTGGATCTTGCAATGATTAGTAATAAGAGTCAGATGAAGAATCCAAAGGGAGAATGTCATTGCAAATTCTAGTGAATCCCAAAAGAAGAGCCGACTAGAATAACTTGTAGCCGCGGTGTAGTCAACAACAACATTCCTTGGTTTTGACAATCCTTCTATGAGCATCTCTATAAATTGCCTTGCCTTCTCCCGAGAACCTCACTATAGAATGTTACCATTCATAGAGAGGTCATCCTTGTTACAAAAGTTTTGTAGGATGTCATCTTGACCAACATTCACACCCATTGCAATATGTGATGGAACAAACTGAAATGGGAATTCCAAATCAGTCTTCGGTCCGATCCTTTGACCACTATGGAGATGGCAAAGCGCTTAGTCTGCAGGACACAATAATTAGAATTGTTTTGAAAGGAAATTGGAATAGGTGAAAAACAATCTTTAGGACAATATGAATATTCCCGTCTTTGTTGGATCAACAAGTGAAGTGAGATGAAGATGATTTATGCCAAGCTAGGTGAGAAGAATGCGAAAACCATAAGACTTGTAGCATCCAAGTAGTTGACTACAATGCGGTCTAGATGGGGCAGGATATATAACCAACAAGCCAACCTTGTCATGTAGATACTCCTATGCAAAATCAAAGACTAAAACCATCCAATTACATGAGAAGTCATTCCATTTTGTGGAGCCGAGATAGTAGGCACATGGAAGTCTATGGGAACATCCACAATAATCAAGTCCACTACTTGTTGTGTACTCAAGACCTTGTCAAAGTACCGGTCCTTATCATTAGAGTGTTGCATAGCAATTGAATTTGAATGATAATTAGATGAAATTTAATTTTGAGCAAGGCATGTGAATCTAAAAGGGCGATTAAAAATTAACGTAGATAGTACTAGAAGGAATGAATACATGATTCCGTTCCAAGCATGTAACCTAAATTGAAAGAAAAGTAAAAGAAACATCTTAGCATGAGAAGAGTACCATGTCCAAAAAAGAGAGGACTTTATTGAAGGCTTTTTTATTGCTCGAGAGATTAGCTAAAGACAAGTTGAGAATGCACTCATCTATGTTCGGAATGGGATCCAAGTTGGTGGTTGTGGGGTGAGCCCATGCACCAAGCGCTCTTGAGTGAATGAAAATCCTGATGATGTGGCCTTTTTGTTTGCTCCACTCGTTGCTTGGTCTTGCATAGTTGCATTGGGGTCTTGGCCTTCCTCTTGGTGCCCTTCTTCTTTTCTTTTTCTTACTCCTTCTCGGCCTTGGTAGCTTCCCTCTTCTTCTAGTTTTCCTTTGTCTTCTTCTTTGCCTCCTCCCACTTACTCTCCTTATCAGTGGCCTCCCTTCTCAAGATTGCTTTGGCTTTGGCTTCAAAATCTAGTCCTACAAATTCATCAAATTCTAACTCTACTACAACGGATTCCTTCAATGTTTGGAAGAGAATCTCCTCCTTTGGTGGTGTGGTTCCAAAGTTACACTCCAGATACCACAGGTAAGCTTGGAGATGAGGACACGTTTAGTTCTTCAATTGCCCTAACGTGAACATGCAGTCTGGGGAAGACTTGTCCAACCATATGGTAAGGAACGGTGGCAAATCAACCTTTTGAATAGCTTTCTTGGCATACAATTCAAACTTGATGTTCCTAAAGAGATTACAAAAAAAAATCTCAGAAATTAGAATGGAAGATGAATGCAAAGACGAAACTCAGAGATATGCCATGTTCAAACAAAAATTACAAGTATAAATGGAATTCTATAACATGTATTGTGAACATGAAGTGCAATGAATATTTAATGGAAAACATCCATGTAGTGCACATGAAGTCAAACAAATGAAAATGGAGTTAGAGTTGAGATCATTCACTTGTATATAAGGTGCTTCACTTCCAGTGCGGATCCTCTGAACTCCTTGAAAGAATCCGACTTCTTGAAGGGAATGATTCCCTTAAAGGCCCAGATATACGTAGTGTCCCATAGCTTCATCTTCTACCTCTCCACATATTCTTAAAGTGATTGTTGCTCCTTTGGGATTGACATGTCAATTGGAATGTCATCTGATTGACTAATGGAGTTGAACATCTTTGTAGCTACCTCCTCCAACTACAAAATAGAATAAAATGAAAAGGAGGAAAGTGAAGAAAGGAAATGATGTGAATTTAATTCAAAAGGAAGGTAGACTCCAAGACTATAATGTAACATATGAATTGTTTGGATGCAGGAACCATGTTTCTTTACCTAGGCATAAAAACACACTTTTGTGAGGAATGTTTGTAGTCTCTCTTCATTAACTGGACGGTCAGGAAAATGCTGAGCTGTCTAAGTATATCCTGAGGCATTCATCCACTTGAGCTACTTCACTTTGTGAGCTGGACTCGCAACAACACTAGAGATCATTTGCAACTTTTCAAGAGTTAACTCAGGAATGGCATATTTACTCTAATGTTTCTCAACTTGCGCAAATGAGAGATGATGATCAAAAGAATTTTCATTTGAACTAAACAACACTGAGTGGGAATTAAAATACACCACTAAGTATTTCACATAGGAATTCTCATCCAAGCTAAGGAGAGGCAATAGAGACAATCTTTGACATCTTCTGTTTATAAGCATGTGTGGAATCTTTGATAGCCATCTGCATTGCTGCTACCATTCCTTTTGAAGTTGCCTTCTCGTTGGAAGTGTCCTCATAGTATTTGTGCACAACAAAGTTGGCTGCAGCTACTATGTCTTGTTGAAACATTTCAACAGTTTACTTAACAAATGTTGACAATAAATTTAAGAAGAAAGCAAAATTCTTGGAAGGAAGTTATCGCATTCACTGAAATGACGTACCTTAAAAAAACCCAAAGTGAAGACCTCAAGAAGCATGGTGTACCATTTAGTGCGAGGATTTTTTTGACATAACTTTATTTCCTTGTTGCTAAGGAGCTTGTTGAACTTGTCCAATTCCATTGACCGTACTTCTCGATACGATACAAAGTGTAGACAAGGTTTATCTTCATGTGAGAGTTCTCTATATGCCTATCACTAAAGCAAACTCATATAAGAATCCGATAAATTCAAAAAGGTTAGGAAAAGATAATTGAAATCCTCGAAGTACATGATCATAAAAACACAAAAAATAAAGAATGATAGTCTCACTTGTTGATATTGTATATCACTACAAAAAAACCCAATGAATAAATGACTAGAGGAAATGACTGTAAAGTGACTATATATCTAGAACAACTAAAAAATGTCTGCAAATTCCATAATTGCACCAGCACTGGGGCAGCAGCATTGGAAGAGTCATTTGGCAATCATTCTTCTAAACTGCGGACGAGGGTGCAATGAAGGTAGACTTTCATCTATGATTTTTAGTTCTCCCTGGGAACAAGATAACGTTGGGAACTGAGGTAAGTCAACGGCGGACACCTTAGTCATTAAAAAGTCACTCCAAGCCACCAAATAATACTTTGCATGTCTTTTTAGTGAGTAAGAAATGACTTAATGATTTTGGGTGGTTAATGCTGCCCGCTGTGGCAGATTTTGGGCAAGAAGTAAAAAATTTGGAGCATGTACCTAGTCTAGGACTTCAAAGACGTGGCTTCTGGTAACTTCAATGAGACTCAGAAATGACTACCCTAAAGACAAAGTGCTGAATGAATCAATTTCCACTGCCACCACCGGGCCTATGAAGGGGCTAAGGTAGACACTAGTCATTCCGGGGCTATTAGTATATGACTTTGACGTTTCTACATGGCGACTCCAAAATGACTGACATATAAGCGTAGTTTACAAGGTGCACGTCCAGTACATAATAAACATTTAAAATGAATGAAGGTCCCTCATAGAGACCACCACTGAAATTACACCATTATTTTGGTGGACTTCAAGTATAGGCTTTCTACCATTACGTTTCACATCATCAAAAATGATCAAACAACGAGCTCTTTGGTCCAAAGGACCCACCAATATCTTGTGAAGGATCATTTGCGAGAACTTCTTCTCAACATTTTCACTTTGGAGGCCAATAAGGTCAGAGATGTGAGAAATCTCCACTCGAAAAAAGCAACAAATCAAACAGTAGAGAGTCTGCTCAAGTAAGGTGTCATCTAACGATGACAGATGGCGATGCAGAATTGGATCTTCTTCTAATTTCTCTCTGTAAATGTTCAAGGCTTCTTCTAAATTCTTCAAGGACTTAGAATAGGGTATGCTTTTTCTAAAAAACGTCTCAAATTCACTACCATAAACGACTGTCCATGACAGGGTTGACGAATCTCTACGTCCGCCTGAAAAAGGCATTCATAACCCGGTCGTTCGGACGCCAACGGACACAGCGTCCCTCCCACTGTCGGAAGGCAGACGGGCGGGGTGGACAGACAAAGGCGGATGCCCAGATCATGCGGACCAGATCAGTCCGCGTGTCGATCGGACGGCCGTACCGGGGCGGACGGGACGGATGGCGTTTGCGAATGTTAGCGGATGCTGCGGACACAATGTCCGCGTCCAGATGTCCCGGACGTCTGACCGTCCTGTCAACCCTGGTCCATGATGACTTCCACTTGTCTGCCAAATGACTACCACAATCATTTTTCAGTCATCTTATAGTTATTGTGGACATTGACTTTTAGGTAGTGCAATCAGTGCTCAGGGTACTCATACGTTGCCTAAGTACCAATGTCCACAGAATTTGATCTTCTTCTAATTTCTCTCTGTAAATGTTCAAGGCTTCATTGAAATTTTGTGTGCTAAAAAAGATGGCTAATGCTCTAATCACTTGTACATGCTCTACAAGGTTGGCAGCATGTATGAGCGCTTCATATATCGAAATGACACTAATATCCTGCCCATGCTAACAAGTTGTCTTCCTCCGACAATTCTATGGCCCCAATTAAATTTACCGTTTTAATTGGAATTGGCAGGTTATGGGGAGCTCTTAGCCCGTCACTCTCCACTGTTGTGTTCATAAATGCATTGGATGTATCAACAACCTCTTGTCGAGCTCGTGCCTCTTTTCGTAGCACAACTTTCCAACCCGGTCTTCTTGTAACATCTGAAAAGAAAACTTGAGTGGCTTAACTTGGGAAAATGAACGGGTCTGTCAAGCAAGGCAATTTGTGCTGAAAGTTCACCACAAAGAATCTAGCCTCGTCCTTTGTATACGTAGGGTTACCTTGATTGTCTATGGTTTTCACCCACTCACAACACAATAGAATTATCTTTGTACTCAATGCACCATAATCCAACTCAAGTACGTCTTGAAGTACTCCCACGTAGTTCACAGAGGATTCCTCAACATTTCCAGCAGTCTCATGGAAAATGGATGCTACCCCATTGTTGTAACTCAACAAGTATCTTGTACTATCATCCTCTACTCTAAAGTGGTTGCCAAATGTTGTGACTCATGCATATCTAGTAGCTCTCTGGAACAGTTTCTTTCTAAGGAGAAAGTAGTCCATACGTTCTGGGTTATGCAAATCTAAGTCCGACTCTCCCACTTTGCGTTGCATCCAATCAACTAAGGATTGCATTTCTGGATTCTCTTGCGATTCAGTCCTCCACATCCTAGCCAATTGTCGCAGCACAGGGTAGGTCAATTCCCCATTATACTCACAAAAATTGCTCTAGAGTATAACTAAGTGACTCTAAAGATCGAACCCACGAGATCCTGTAAAGTATCTAGTTCTATTAAGCGGTTAAGCTTAGTCAGTATCCCAATCTTACTTTCCGGTCCTAGATCTAGAACCAGAAATACCAACACACCGGATAACTACAGACCGGATTACTCCTTCTTCCGGTCCTACTAACTATCCAGTCCGTACAAATACCCAAATCCCAGGATCTCACAATTTCCGATCCTGGAAATCCGCCTTGACCAATCCGGTTGGGATGGTCATCCTGTACCCGTAATCCTATCCGGTTTAGTTTTGCCTTTGTTTCACCATCAGAGGGGTCGCCGCTTAATTTTGAGAGTGGTAGGCCCACCACTCCTTCCGTGACTTATAGTGGCTGAAGACCCACTGTCCTACCTTCTAAACTCCTAAGCTAATCCGGATCCGGTTTGGTCCTTCACAACAACCCAGATAGCAATCCGGGTCGTAGGTCACACAAAGACCCTACACTCGACCCTCTCGTACTACAACGACCTTGATGCTACTTCCGATCCGTGCGAAGACAGGTGGTTACAAGTGCACCCGTCCGTTCCAACATCAACTAAAGTTCTTCCGTTACCCATACGGGTGGTGAGACCTCACAGGAGATCGGACACTCAACTGGATTTCCCACCCGGGAGTTCTAGCGCAGCTAAGGAATCCCTCCCTACCCGCCTAGCCTAACAACGGCTTTCTCACCCGGAATCTCAAACTCTAGACGTGCTGAGGAACTAAGTTCACTCCCAACTCTTCGATATCTACTCACATGCACCTAGGATCGGAAAATAAACACCAAGGGGAGAAATCACTTGCAAACCAACTCGTACTATCCTAACTCCACATCATACAATCCTGTCGCGCTGGAGAGAGACACACAATGAGGAGAAAAGAAAGGTACAACAAAATTTGCAAAATGAACAACTCCCAATTCCCATCTCAGGAACCGATTTATATACAAAGGGTGAAAACCCTAAAAGCACAAAAAGGAGCGGAAAACCCGTAGGGGTCCGCCGCCACCCTAATCTAATTTTCCGGTCTAACCTAATACTGTTGAGCCGGATCCGGATCCGGATCCGCTCCTACTCCTAACTGAAATTAAAATCCTATCTACCCTACAACTCTAGATCCTATCGTCGAGCTTCCGACCTCCGGGACTAGCTCCTCGAAGACTTCGCTCAAATTCCGGACCCGTTCCCCCTCCGCAGGATTCGATCCGGGTGGAGACTCTAGGTCGATGGTAATATCCGGTCTCATGCCCGGAGTCCCAGTCCGTGCAGACTTCTTGGACTCAGGAGTCCAATCCTTCCTGTCCTTCGCCATAGTTGCATCCGGAAAGAGGTCCGGTAGTGAGATATCTGAAAGGTGAATACCTTTGTCGCATGTCGCTCCGGTCAGCTTCCGGCTGCTCTCCTCGATCCGGTCCGCAGCCTTCCGCCCCTCCACCATTGCCGTCTCCACCTGCTCGGCGAAGTCCGCGAGAATCCGGACCATCCGGGAACCGGATAGTTTCTTCTCTTCGTGGATCTTCTCGTCGAAGAGCTTCGCCTTGGCAGCTGCCGTTCCGGTCTCTCCCAGGACCACCTTGATCTGCTCGGCCACCTTCCGAGTCTCCTCCGCCATCTCCCGAGCGGCTGTCACGTCTTCCTGATAGGCAAAAAGTGTTGCCTTCAGTTTATCTACCTCCTCCTGCAATCGGCGGATCTCAGCTTCCTGCTTCCGGGTCTCTTCCGGATTCGTGATGCATTGCGCCACTTGTTCCGCCAATTTGCTGTCCGGTGCAGCACCCACCAACTTGCCGATTGCCGCAAGCGTCCTGTGCTTGACCTCCCAATCCGCCCTGATGTTGCAGAGGACGTTGATCAGACCGTTGAACGGATTTTGCATATCCGGATCTCCCCCGGAATTGGTCTTCTCGGCTTCCGGTTTCTCCTCCGGGGCCGGTTTGTCTTGATCGGGAGGCGTCCCGCGCTTGTGTGGAGGCGTCAGCTTCTGTCGCTTGATCGGCGGCATCGGCTCCTCCTCTTCCTCGCTGGACTCCCGGTCTGACCCGGAATCGGATTCCGCCTCGTCATCCGTCTCCGATTCCCCATACTTCAGGAGCACTTCCTGCGTCTTCCACGCCCTCTCCTCCGTGTCAGTGAGGACTTGGTTCTCCCGATAGAGGTGGAAGAGATAAGGGCACACTAGAGTGGCCCTTTTCTTCCCAACCCTACTAACAAGCTGGGCCACGAGATCGGAAATGATCCGTGCCCAATCCACTTTCCGGGTACCACTGAGGGCACCGAAAATGGTGTTGCCGAGGGTGATCGTCACCCTGGTCGGCTTTTCCGGGTGAAGAACCGGAACTAGGAATTGCAGGAGCCGACGGTGTCGGTCATCCAAGCAATCCTCGACCGCGTATCCGTCCTTCGGGTTGACGGCTCCCTTGAACTTCCCTCGGACAAACTCATCCTTTCGGCTCGCCATTCCCAAACCTCCTGCCCGGAAACCGTAAACCGTTCTCCACATCCCCTCGTTCCAGCTGACGGGAGTTCCTCTCACGGTGTTGTCAAACTGGTTGGACAACTTTCCGAGGAGCTCCTTGACCATTCTCTCCTCCCTAAAACCCCAAGGTTTCTCGGCAAACCCTACGCAACCCATGGATTTGAGATCATCCATGAGTTCAGCCTTTTCCGGCTCTGTGGAGGGAATAACCGGAATGACTTTCCGGAGCTTCACCTCGCCTCCAGAGGGACTCGCTTGTCTCGACCTACGTAGCTGAGGCATTCCCACTCACATCTACCTCACTCTCTCCTAGCCGCACGTCCCGTTCCTCACTTCCTCTCTCCGATCTCAACCGGAATCAAAACGAATAGAACACAAACGCACAGACGCACAAACGACAAAAACTCAACCGGGCTCTCAAGGTCGAGTTTCTAAAAGGGGGTGCAACAGTGAAAGCTCCTCCTTTTATAGTCCCTGGACCCTTTCCGGTTTGTCATCATGAATCCGGTTTACCATCATAATCCGGTTCTTCATCATCATCCGGTCCTAGACCTAATCCGTGTTGCATTCCATTTCCGTCGTTAGTTACTCCCGACCGGATTAGATCCAAGAAGCCCACTACTTCACATTCCGTGCTAATTTTGAGTTTTCCTTCCCCACCTAATCGGATCCGGTTAGCTAATGACTAGTTTCCGTTCCTATTTGGGTGTATACTAAGAAAATCAAAATTCTAAGCTGCGACACCAATCCACGGAAATACAATTAAACCCGGAAGCAGATGGTCCGCACTCCAAAATAGACCCAGTAGGACATGTTGTCTAGACTTTAGGAGTAATTCTCATCAGGTGGTGGAAGTTCTATGACTTCTCCGTCACTTGAAGTAGTCATTTCTACGTCGACTGCGAGTCATTCAACGTCTACAAGACTTGAAAATGCCTCCACTACAACTAATGCAAAACTATACAAGATTCCAGGTCAAAATGTCCCTAGTTTACACAAAGGACTTCATAATTCAGCCATACTAGGGATCACAGTATCACATGGAAGAGTGAACTCCTTAATTTACATGAATGAATTCTGCATGGCCGTAGCATTTGAGAGCACATAGTAGTGGGCCACATCTCTCAACTCGGAACTCATCACGTATGGCCTTCTTGCCCCTTGCAAAACTTCTTCAGCATCTTCGTATTCTTTGTCTTCATCCCATACATGCATGTGAGAGCCCTCAAAGCTGTGTAGGTACTCCGTAATGAATCCAATGCATTCATCTTTCAAGTACCCCTGTACCATGCATGCCTCTGATTGTGCCATGTTTTGGACGTGGTTCTTCAATACTTTCATGTAGTGCTCCACTAGATACATCCACCTTGCACTAACTGGACCACACAAGTCCAATTCCTTTGCCAAAAGGTATGGGAGATGAGTCATTATGTCAAAAAATGAAGGTGGAAATTCAATCTTCAAAAGAGCCATGCTCTCTACCACATCTGCTTCTAGAGACGGAAAGTCTCCTGGATTGTATACCTTTGAGTCCAAGCAACGAAATACCTTGTACATTCTCATAATAGCCATATGAGGTCCTGGTTCCATCAAATCACGAAGAGCTAGTGGCATGATTTGCTGCATCAAAATATGGTAATCATGCGACTTTAGGCCACCAAAATTCTTCTTGCGGAGACACTTGCTAAGGTTTGAGGAGTACCCTGCGGGTGTTTTCAAATCCTGTATGCACTTGACAAACTTTTCAAACTCCTGTTCGGACAAAATATAAGATGCTCGTGGCTTCACCATCTTCCTTGCCTTACATGGGTGTAGAACGAGCCACAAGTGCCTCCTGACATTTCGGCGTTGTAGATCCCTCCGCACTTTGACTGTGTCCTTCTTCCCTGATATGGTTTTTGAAAAGTTCATGGCAAGATTCATCTCGCAATATATGAGGTCTAGCGTATAGCGAATGAGAAGATATTGGCAGTGTAGACATGACCAACAGATTAGATACAAGTCTACAGTTACAACTTGGTTACATACTAGTCATTTCATAGTCAAACGTTGACATATCCCTATAATGGTAACTCGTAAATGATTTGGGAGAACTAGCGGGTGACTGGAAAGTCACGTATGAGTCCCATCTAAGGTTTTCTCCTCAAAAAGGCCAAAATTTAGAGACACTTACCCTCCAATATGGCAATCTAAATAGAATGCTCAACCGCTTCAGGCCAAATTTTTTGGAGGGGTTCCCTACGGTACCCTCTTTGTTTCTAGCAGCTTTCCATGCCTCACATTGTAGTGCGTGCTGCATTTGTTCCTCCACAATCACAGCTCGGGGTTTTGAGCGGTTTTCCATTAATCCGTCAAAGTGGTCCTTCATATCTTCTAATTTGTAAGAATGATCTTTAGGTAGCCATCGACGAGTCCCACCGTTAGTTTGCTTGGACAATTCAATAGAGTGCTCAACACCAAGGTCTTCACCACACCATGGGCACGCTGCATACCCTTGATGACAAAATCCTCCAATTGTGCCATACCCCACGAAGTCGTGTATAGTCCATAGCAACATGGCATGCAACTGAAAAGCCTTTTCACCTACATCCTTAGTCATGTCATGGGCAGGGACCCTGGCCCAAAGCTCCAACAACTCTTCCACTAGCGGCTCTAAATATACGTCAAACACATCACCCGTCACTGACTCCCTCCCTAGAATTAAGAGTGCCAATAAAATGAAAAACTTCTTTGTGCTCAACCAAGGGGGTTACGTTGTAGTTCAATAGCAATACTGGCCATGTTGACCATGATGTCCTATTTTGCTTGTAAGGGTTCACTCCATCAGCTGCTAAGGCAAAGTGAACATTCTTAGGATCCCATGCAAAAGAGGGATCTACATTTTTCTCGAAATGCTCCCAAGCTTTGGAGTCGCAGAGATGCCTGACGAGGCCGTCGCCTCTGACACGATTGCTCCGATTCTCTGTATGCCAAACCAAGAGTTGTGAGATTTTTGGACTCATGAACATGTGCTGCAGTCTGGGAATGATGGGGAAGTGCCACAACACCTTCACTGGAAAACAACGCCGCTCTTCGTCTTGGTATCTACGACCGCCACACTTGGGGCACAGTAGGTCTTGCTTATAGGGCCTACAAAAAAGCATACAGCCTCATTCACATGCATGGATGGTATTGTACGTCAAACCCAATTTCCCCGTCAAGGCCTGCATGGCGTAGTAATTTGGAGGTAAGTTATTGTTCCTCGGTAGGAGATGAGAATGCAAAATGCTGAACAATTCGTTGGCATAGTGGTTGCTTACACCATGCACAATGCACAAATTCATCAACAAGACCATCGCTGCGAGCTTGCTCGAAGTAGCTTCATCATACAGAGGCTCTAAGCACCCTTGCAACACCCTAGCATCACAGCTTTCATCACTATGAATTCCATTAGTGCTTGCAACTAGAGGGCGTTGGTCGTCACTATCAAGTCCTTTAGTGCCTTCGGAGGGAGGAGGATGTTCGTCACGACATTCCTCAGCCTCCGCAACATCACCGTGGAACACCTCCATGCACTCCTTGTGGATAGAGTCCGCCATTGAAAATGCATTCCTCACTTCCTCTTGAACTCTTTCGGCCAAAAATGTTGGAGTGTCCACTAGATGCAATGCTTGATTTAGCATGCCTATTGTGTCAACATCAACGTCTAGGGCATCCATACCTTCTGATGCCTCTCTAAGCGGTTCCCAAAATTCTTGCTCCCACTCCTCGTCAGAGGAATCCCTTGCGCTCGGGCCTCTCCAAACATGGTTGACAAATCAGTACGTCTGCCCCAAAATAGCGTCCGTAACCTGGACATCCGTCCTCACGGACGCCAATGGACGCAGCGTCCTTCCCGCTGTCGGAAGGCGGACAGGCGGGGCGGGGCGGACGCCCAGATCATGTGGACCACATCAGTCCGCGTGTCGATCGGACGGCCATACCGGGGCGGACGGGGGGACAGGCGGATGGGGCAGTTCCGGCGGACGTTGCGTCCGCCGGGACCGCGAATGTCAGCGGACGCTGCAGACACAGCGTCCACGTCCGGACGTCCCGGACGTTTGACCGTCCTGTCAACCCTGTCTCCAAATGTGGCAATCCAGATGCCTTCCATGACGTACAAAGTGAGCTTGAACGTTCTTAAGGAGAAGTCTCTTATGACCTTTGCATTTCGTGCAAAGACAATGCAACTTCTTCACATTGTACTCTCTAGCTCGTTGTAACTCCCTCAACCAGAGGCACTCATCGCTAAGTCTCTATCTACCACTGTCGAACAATGGAAGCCTAGCAGGAATCATCTTCACCGGTTTGGCAAATTTGTTACCATGTCATGTAGAGAGCCAAAAGCGGGAGGATAATGGAGTGGAACCTATGAAGGGACGGCCGTAGGTGGACTTATTTAGCCTCCATCAGCGATACCTTCTATTTCCGAAAAATGTGAGTCGTAGTGCTTCTTTCAACATTGACTAGTGTCTCTAGTAACTCCTGAATGACTCCACCAGTTACTGCATAGTCGAAAAATTACACAAGTAAATGACTGATATATGTCTACTAAATGTTGATTACTATTGTCAAAATCCTCAATTTAATGACAAGCCGCTGGTAATTGACGGCACTCATCAGAAGAGAGCCTTGCATCACCTCCGCTCGTCAAGTTCTCTTACTATTGCGACAATAGCTCATTTCTTCCTTCCAATTTCGTGACTCCTACAGCGGCTCTCTCTCTCTCTCTGCTACGATTGTTGAGGTGGAGGAGCTTCCGCCTTCAAACCAGGACGACAGTGAAGTGGCGGACCTGGTGATTAGGCAACTTGACGAGAGATAAGGGTTCATCGTGAATCCAAGCGTGACGGGAGAACATTCAGAAGACTTACACCACACAATGGAAGCGCCATCGAATAGTCCACCACTTGAGAAGGGAATTCATGAAATGTTGTGTGACGAGAACGTCATCCGGGTGCAACAAATGGCTGCTCCAGCCTTAGCAGCAAGAGCGGAGCTGTAAGTTTTCGACCCCTTCTCCTCAACAAAGCTCTCTCAATTTCTTTAAGCCAGTATGCATACAACCTTTGACGGCGGAGTTCTTGCTGCAAGCGTTGTAATTTGAGCTCTATGGATTTGTCATGTTGATGTGCTTATATATGGAAGGGTTCATAGTTTGTAGAGGACTCCTAAGTATGAGTAAAAGTACTATTGTCGTTTGAACCTATCTCTTGCACGTTTTTTGAAGCATAGAGGCGGCGCATTCATACGGTTTCCCACACCCAACACTATGTCCCAATGATTCATTTGCCCACAAGTCATAAGTCTGTTATTCATGAGAACCTTCAGAGTTAGATTTTATGTTTTTGGACTTGTTGGTGACTCCGTTAGAGTCACATGAAAGTCATTTGTGAGTCCTTAACTAGTCACATTCCAGAAACATTCTTGAAGAAGCCATGTTTCCTACGTGGCCGCCACGTAGGAGTCAGTATGGTCGTCTTCTTCCCTTGAGAACTGTGTCTTATGTTTTTGCAAAACCCCTGTCTAACCTTATCTTCTCGCCTAGAGTGAATGCGTGCCAGTGTCATGTGATTTGTCTCGTACTTTGTCAACGTCATTGCTAGTGTTTTCCTACGGAGGCCGATTTTTCTAGATGTCAGGGCAGGGATAAAGCTAATGCCAAGGCCCAGGGTAGTAAACCGCCTCCCATTTCTGAAAAGAGAGGTGACAAAGTTGTGCAGAGGAGTTTACAGCAAGCAGACGTTCTAGTAAGGAAAGTAGGAGAGGTAAAGGGAGACAAGCGGAGCCCTCAAATGCAGGGTTGATAGGACGGTCGGACATCTGGACGCGGACGCTGTGTCCGCAGTGTCCGTTGACATTCGCGGTCCTGACGGACGCAGCATCTGCCGGGACCGCCCCGTCCACCTGTCCCCTTGTCTGCCTGTCCGCCCTGTCCAGGGTTGACAGGACGTTTGGATGCGGACGTTGTGTCTGCTAACAATTGTGGATGCCGTCCACCCCGTCCTGCCTTGTCCGCCCCGCCCCGCCTCGCCCTGTCCACCCCGTTCGCCTTGTCCGCCCCGCCCGTCCGCCTTTCGACGGCGGGAAGGACACTACGTCCGCTGGCGTCCGTGAGGACGGACGTCCGGGTTACGGACGCTATTTTGGGGCGGACGTATTGATTTGTCAACCCTGCTCAAATGAGGTCCGCAAAAGATTCGTTGTCGGAGGCGACAAAATATGATGGCAATGCCATCACGATAAGTATGATGCACCTCGCCATTGCTTGTACACATGTTGAGCGACAATTCGACAAGGAGAAAAAGTCCACACGTAAATGCACATCTCTTATCGTTCCTCCAGGATCGGTTTAGCAGTTTTAGGGTTTTTGTGTCATTGAGGGTTTAGTGTTTTAGGGTTCTTCCTTGGAAATCAAGGGATTTGTCTTCCTATGACGCTTGCATCTTTACTATTGGGTTTAGGGTAGTGAATTTGTGAATTGTTTTGAAAAGTAACGGCTTCTTCAGTAGGATCAGAGGAAGAGCTCATGGACTTTTTTGAAGACAACCTTGAGTTGGAGGATGAAGAACCTTTGCTTGATAAGAGGACAAAGAGGAACAAGACAATGTCGGGCCAATGTGTGCCAGTGCACATTGCACCACCACCACGTCCTCTTCTAGTAATTGAATCCAGCCAACCAAACCTCGCGTAGGTGCCAGGGCACTACATGCCAATCTAGCCGCAATTCCAAACTGCGTAGACCACCAACAGTAATCCCAGATGTGTGGGCTGGACAGAATGCACTTGCCCTTGCAGAAGACATTGACAATCGCAATGCTCGAAGGAAACGAAAAGCTCATTACGATTTGGTCAATCACGAACGTGCCCTTGCGGAAGTGAAGCCAAACCGAGTGTTTGTGTTACCAAGCGGCAAAGTGGATACCACATGCGACGGGAAAAACACTTGGGATGAAGCTTTGCGCGACCTGGTTCCGAAATGTCTAGACGTAAGTGTGGTGAACTAGTCCAAGCATGAGCCACACATGCTGCAAAAGCTTAGAGTCACCTTGGACAATGAATTCGAGTACTTGGGGAATCCATTGAGTATGGTGGAATTTAGGTTGGCCATGTCGAGGTACCTAAGGGCAGAAAGATGTCGCCTGAAGAATCAATATTTGAAGGGAATTGACACTCCTCTTCATGTCGACAAACTGGAGAGGGACCGCCTGAAGGACTACTGGAACATGGACAAGCAGAAAGAAAAGGCAGGGAAGATGGCTATTGCATGACAAAGTGTGAAGAATCTGTCATTTGTGGGGAGGAGAGGAAAATCCGGTTGCCCGTCCTCAACGATAAGTGTTCAATATCCTTGTTGAGTTCTATTATTTAATTGTAAAATGCAAGTGTGTGTAGGTTTGAAGGTCCGCGCAATGGTTTCTTTTCTTGTGCTTAGTGGACGAAGATGAAGTACAACTTTTTGTAATGTTGACAGGGAGGAGGTCCCGAGACAAGCAGTGGCATAATGGACGATGGTGAGGGGAGTCTTTCACGTGCACAACCAAGACTAGCTTATACTATGAGTTCCCCTTCTGGTTCAGAGGTAAATTGTTTTGTTTGCGTGTGTGAAGATTGGAACTATTTGATAAGTGGATTTAGTTTTTCGGTCGGGTATGTGGTAGGGGACTTCCACCTATCTGGATGTGGCAAGTAGTCGCCAGTTTTTGCTTGTCATGTCAGTGGATGCACTATGTTGCCAAATGCATGAGAGTTGGCATCATTGAATATCATTTGAAGCATGACATGCCCTTGTGCTGTGTTAGTGGTCTAGGGTGCAGTTGCATTGCTGTACTTATTTAGTCGCGTTGCAGTCATACCGAAGTTGTCTTGAGTCATATGTGAGTCACACAGTCATTCAAGAGTCGTTTAAGAGTCATGGTTATTTGAAGCACAAGACTTCCAAGCACGCAGTCGGGGATTCATTTCCGTTCCCAAATTTTTTTGGGTTTTTTTTCTTTCAGTTCTTTCACAGCACAATGGATTTGTCCTTCCCCGTCTCTTCTGGGTACAAGATGTAGGATGTACCTTGATCAGTGACATATGTAGTGAAAAAGAAATTGAATTATAAGTAGCCAATTTTTGTATGCGTCTTCGTACCCCAAGACACACACACCAATTTCCAATTTTTTTTGTTGTCAGTATTGTGTCACAAACACCACAATTTTCACTGAGCTTCAAAATATTGTAAATATGTGCGTTCAGTAGTGCCTCTCTGTGTTCCGTTTTTTTTCTCAATTTTGCCGTGCCGACTTCACATCATGAAGTTACTTTGTCGATTGGTAATGCCCACCCCTGATGGTACACCAGCAGTTCTCATAGTTGAAGTCATTGGGAATGACCCTCCCTTGTTCGCAATTGTGGCTTAGTCATTTCCTAGTCACTATGCAGTATCAGTCATATTTTGCATCTTTAACCTAATTCGAGGTCTTGTGACCTCATTGTCATGTACCTGTCTATGAGTAGGCAGGGGGAACAGGTGACTCAAGTCGTTGGGAGGCCATGGAATTATGGAGGAAGGACGTTGACGTGAAGTTCCAATAATTCGTAGCAACTTCAAGAACCACTTTTGAGGTCATAGGTGAATTGCGTTCAATATTCTCCACCTTCATGAGCAATTCAGCACATGCGGATGAATGGAGTCCCTCCGGAAGTGGTGCACCGGAACAAAGAAGAGGGCCTTCTGCCAAACCACGAAAGAAATCGAGAAATCAGGTGACTACAGCGGCTACTGACGTAACCTTGTCTAAGGATGAATTTCACTTGGACCCTCGTGAAGCCACACGGGGGATCCCACCTAAGCCCAAGTAGTTGACCTTGAATGCATGCCCAAAAAGTGGAAGGTGGCTAAACGGGTTGTCAATGAGTCAGTGATTGAGGAAGTTTTGGTCTCTGAAACATAGGTAGATCCGCAGTCAATGACGAAGGCAGTGTTGGAGTCCGTTGTGGAGGTTGACGCTCCATCTTTGCCTCCCCCGTCAGCTCTAGTGGCACAAGTAGTCTTGCACTCGCAAGCAACTGCCAAAATTGCTACCCACTCTCCCAAAGGACGTGAAGAGATCTCAGTAGTTGAACAACAACCGGTGGTGGGTGAGGATCCTACCGAGGGAGAGCGGGAGCCGGATACGCCTGATAGTGGAGGACCTTCACCGGCACCTTCACCGGCAAACAACGCTGACATGGCAGGGGAAATAGAGGAAGAAGATGGTGACGCTGAAATTGGAACACATTAGGCAGAGAGGAATACAACGGATGTGGAGGAAGTTACTGAGGAGAGGGCGAAGTTAGTGGAAGCAGCCGCTGGAGCCCCATCATCGTTACAAAAAAAGTCTAAGAAACCACCGAAGTCGCCGTTGAAGGTATTTACCCCGCCCGGCGTTTGTCTAGTAACATCAAGTAAGGTGAGACCTTCCGGTACTTCTTGCCTCATGCCTGAATTTAGAAACTGTGGTCACTCAAAATTAATTATTTTCAATGTACATGGTACATTGTTAGATTGTAGTATGTTATCTAAACAGAACCCAAACCCTACAATTTGAAGTACCATTCCAACTACGCTTTGGAGAGTAGTATTTTGACCATGGTTGAAGCCCTTCCTTTGTCGATGCTTTAGCAATTACTGTGTGGGCTTCTAGAGTAGCAGTAGTAAGCTCTATATGGAGGACATGTTGTCCACAGTCTTGGCTGATATGAAAGCTTTAGGGTCCGGAACCCCCTTGTTTGCTTAGTCAAGTAAAGTTCTGGAGGGTGAGGACATCGGAGATGGCTGTCCAACTGAGTGGGGTAAGCAATTGGAGGCAGTGTATACAACATAGCCTTGTTTCAGTGCAGCTAATATAGTGATAGTAGACAATAAACACAGTAGGGTCTAGTGCAATCCAGAGGCTAATGTAATCATCAATACCCCATTCTATATGAAGTGGATGTGCTCATTGGCAGATGACAAGGAATACTTGAAATGGTACCTATGGCCATTGTTGGAGGCTTTGCACTCAAGCGCAGATGTTGCTAATTTTTGATCCGAATTCCCCGAAAATTGTCAACAAATCCATGTCACAAATACTGCACAAACGCCGTGTTCGAGATGCATATGAGTTTCTGGACATTGTAGAAGGTGAGGGAATTAGTTACCCACGGGCTTGCACATGTGAAAGCACCCCCTCACTTTCCTTTGATCTTCTTTTTTGATGACCAATTCGTACGTGTGCAAGTAAAGGGTAGAAGTGGGAGGCCCGACCAAGGACTGCATCGGCAACAACCAAAAAAGCTTCCCTTCCAGCCTCGAAATCAATAAGTTCAGCTTTCTAATTGTAGTTCCATGGTAAACTACGATGTATTGTAGATGTTGGCTCTTTTGTCATCATTTACAAGCGGTTGACAAATTTACTCTACATCCATGGTGGTAGAATGGAATTGTTGGGGCACCATTTCACAAAGTTCAATTGAATATGAGAGTGGGTCATTTTGCTATAGTTGGTTCAAGGAGCTTCATATTACTTCTAGTCCATGAAGGGTACCCGTGGCATTTTCACATGTCTGCCCAAAGTGGCTCTATCCAGTATACTTTGTGGACTTGTAGTCACAAGGAAGTAATGAAGAAGTCCTTTTTAGCGACAAGTAAATGAAAACTCATTTTCCAGTCCTATCGCAATCATATCCAAGACAGATGTGAGTCATCCTATAGTAGGACTATATGTGGAATGACTTTGATGTATTATTTGCGTTATGCCTTGATGTATGTTTTTTAATTGGTGGCTTGCTTGGAGTATCGCTGCGGAGACGAAGTATTTCTTCTGAATCCACAAGCGCACAAGCAAAAAGTGGCGATGGATAAGATTAGTAGATTACCGGGGAAACATAAATACCACTAGAACAACATTCCCAAAACGTGGTTCAAGGTGGACGTCCATGATATTTTGTAGGGTGAGGTGGCATTCATATTTCCTAATGCCCAAGCTGACCAGAAAGTTATCAAAGTTGTGAAAGGGTCATGTACCATATGGAGCCAGAAGTACCTAAAGATGACAATGTGAGGTGGCTTTTCACACTCTGTTGTTTGACATTGTGTACATATAGGTTTCTATTTTTCTGTATAGTCTTTCGTGATGAACGGAGTACTTTGAATGCACCTTTTTTTTTGCACTGAAGGCCTTTCTTTTATATTGGGCCCTTCTCTATTACATTGGAAAAGGATTGTGGAATGCATGAGGTCTAGTTTCTTAAACCCATCATGTCGTCGGTCATGGCTTTCTTTGCATTCACCGCAGGAGAGTGCTAGAGTGTTAAGGGCTACATAGACATGTTAAGGACAGAATTAGATTAGAAAGCAGAGGTAGCCCTCCATTGAAAACATAAGTGCATCGCATATATAAGTGAGTAATGACTAACAAGAGCCTTGTCAGGAATAAATGAGAGAGAAAATGACATGGAAATTATTAGGAAATGACTACTTCTGAGATTGTGTGGATGCTTTAACAAAATCGGCTAACTTCGGAATGACTCTCAGGTAACAAGAAGCGAGCAGAGTATGAATAACTCTATAAGAACTACAGAATGACTCGTATCGTTGCCACATGTCACCCAACATTGCATCTAGTGTATGCAAATGACAACCTATAAATAACTCTATTGTGACTCACAAATGACTCGTTAATCAACTACGTGTGAACAAAGATATTTGTCATCCTCCTAAACTGATTGCAAAATAACTCCACAATGATTTGCAAATAAATCATCACATCACCACATGTCAGCAACCAAGAAATTTTCCATACCCGCAGAATGACTCTAAAACAACTCACCCTAAACTTAAAAATGACTTCAAGAAATTACCATGCAAACCATCTGGAGCACTTTTCGTGACTATAGAATGACTTTGAAATAGCTACAAAGGGTGCTGACGTGTCAATCCATGTCCACTTGCCAATGACTCCATGGTGCACATTGCAACACCAATTTGACCCCTGGTGTCCAACACAATGGAGTCCGTGCAAATATACCAATCTCTCTCAGTTGGATGCATTCTTTTGATATAACTCATCCATGCAAGCCGCCTATGATTTCCATTACAAACAAAGAATTTATAGTCTACCAAGTCCTTCAAATAGCTTATGACTTGGGATACAAATTGAACTGATCGTTTATAGAATTCCAAAGTAGTCTCCACTCCTCTTTCTTTGCATCCAAAAAGATACTGGTTTGGCCTTCTTCATCTGAGATGCAACGGGGCTAAAGTATAAGTGGGGAGCAACGAGTAATTAGATTTGAGCATTCACTACGAGGATTTTTACTAAAAATAGACATGTCAAAGTAATAAATAGGGTTGTCAAATCTAAATATAGTAATTTCAGAAATAAAAAGTAAAAAAGTTTACAAAAAAAATAAAAGTATTATTTAGAATTATAATGAATTTTGCAATCAAATGTTGTATGAATGGGTAATAATGAAGGATTAGCATTTTACACAACAAGTTAATTTTACAACCAAAGATTTGATGTGTGGATGAGCTTCATCTATGTCATCCATTCATCATCCATCCATCATTCATCCAAAAAATGTTTTCTTTGCACATTACTAAATATGTCCTAAAAAATGAGTGATTTTTTATTTTTTATTTTGTTAAAAACGATAATTACAAAATTATTAAAATTTACATGGTTGACCTCAAAACTTTGTTAACTATTTTAAGGCTAATTAACTTAGTTTAGTGCTCTTTTGATCTAAGGAGCACCTTGAATGTTGATTTGTTGATATATAACAATTAATTGTATAATATTGTTTTGTTGTATTTAACTGATCCTCAAACCAAGGAGCACTTTCAAGATTCATTTGTAGAATTGTGACATTTCATCCTATACTATTGTTTAGCTAATTTCAACCTTTTCATATGTTTTTGTTTATATTTATGATTTTACAAATGATTTGAGTGGTCTTTGGGGTGCCATGAACTATTTCCACCCTAAATTAATTAGGATTTAGGATATGTGGCGAAGACTCTAATAGACCATTCTATATATATTTACTTCTTAAAATAATTGGTTTCACTATCTATTGTAAGATGGATACATAACATCTTGTAGATTGCTACCTATAAGAAGTAGCTTCACTTCATAAAAGTTCTAACTTGATGTATGTATATACTTTTCATACTTAGAGTTTACCTTGCAAATAAAATTTGTCACCTAAATACTTCTTCACCTTCCAAGTGGGAAATCCACATTGTTAGTAATAAGCATCTGGTAGTTTAGTGACAGCCTAGGCAAACTTTGCTAAATTTTTGGTTTGTCTTATAGCTCAGAGGTGAAGTTCATCTATTTAAGTAGAGACCAGTACTAGATGCAGTCTTGGAGGTATGCCCAATAATTAATCTATTGTTCCATACCAACATCATGTTATTCATAGTGGCAATATACAAGTAGGTCCCTTTCTTTCTAGACATTTGCAACCACTTGTTGTGAATTGTCTCCATCAAGTTGCATGAAGGCATTTTAGCTAGCTCTTCTGAATTTAGGTTCTACACCAACAATAATAATTTTGAGTTATGTAGTAAAGCTTTCTTGGTTCCAAAAGTCCTATTTCTATACTAATGACTATAGATGACTAAATGTTAAACGGAAACCACATCCATTTTGAATACTAAAAAAACTTATTTAGGAACAAAAGTTAAACAATCAAAAAGTAAAATTCAAATTCAAGGAAGTATATACCTTATTAATTTTAGAAATCCACCCCATTGTCAGTAGCGAAAGTGTCAAAAATGTAGCCAATCATCTAGTTCTTTGATATAGTATTTGAAAACAACCACCAACCTTTGATTCCAAGGTATTTTGTTTTGTTTTGCCATCAATTTTGCATCCTTGTATTGTTTGCAAAGTCTTTTGTGACTTTCTTGGAACTCTAGTTGAATGAACTTCTCTATATGTCTCTTTAGCAAAATTATTTAATGCAATAGATAAGAGTGCTCTTGATCTTACATTGGCTCTTACTTGTTGCTACTTCCATATACCACATGAACAACATGCCAATTGACCATCCAATTATCAACTATGAACCCCTTGAACTTTGAAGAAGAAATCCCATGGCATGCCATGACAAAGTTAAGGGATCTCCACATTTGTTTTTGTAATTGAGAATCCTCACTCATCATGTTGCATATGTAGAATGATAGTTTGAACTCAATAAAACTCAAGGTCATATATGTAGGTAGTCATTGATGTCCATCCCTTGATTTTCTTCACATGATCAAATATTCACCAAGAGTTCTACAAGTCTCTACCATATTGCATTTTTTTACCAAATCCACATTACTTCTCAAACCTTCCTCAGATATCTTGAAAAGGTAAACTTTATTCTTACCTTGTTCAAAAAACATATTATCTTGAATAAAGGAATATTTATTTCTCATTTACAATAAAATAATGTTGTCAATGGGTCCCCTACTTATATAGTGACAGAAACTAGAGATGGTATTTTGAATACTTGATGAACTAATTTCTTTATAATTTCTCCATGGCAACCTCAAGGGGCTTTTTAGGGAGGGACTTTTGGTCACTTTGTAGTCCTTCTCCAAACAATTCAAATGCAAGAAATTACTTGCTAGCAACTAGTTAAATGGACGAATTTATTGCGGTTGACGTCTTTGACACCTCTTAACTAATTAGAGATGTTCAATCAACAAAATCACAACATATGCCTTTATTCATAGGATGATTGTGAATACCAATGTAGATATAAGTTTTCAAAAGACCTAAAGAGTTCAAGATCCTATGCATGCGTCAAAAGCATAGAATTTTGCTCAAAAAACAAGATCATATAAGAAAGAGATCCACCAATCATCCTATACAAAAAAAATCAATTGAGTTTTTGCCCCACCAACATTGAATAGTATATTGTTGATAGCATTGAAATTGAGTTTTTGAACATGTTGTACATCATGTTCTATCTCTTTTATCATTCTCCCCCTCAAAATCGATACTTTGACTTTCAATGATTTTCTCCACCTACAATGAATAGTATAGTGAAAATAAACTATAATTAACACTAAAAAGTCATGAAAAACCAAAGCAAATTGAATCAAAACTATGATGCAAGAACAATTGATGCAACATGCATCCAAAGAAAATTAAAAATGTATCTAACTTGAGGAATGGTAACCACAATCTCAAAATCATCATTAATGACAAGCTCCAACTTCTCCACTTATTTAGGCCCTCCATCAACATCCATGAGGCTCTATTTTTGAAAAATTTTAACTAGGTGATGTCCTACAATCCAAATGAGCAATAAAAAAAAGTGAATTAATTTTGAAAACATGTACTTTTACTTTGTATTATCCAATTGAAACACAAAACAACCACAAATTGACACCTTATTAATGAGGCCATATTCTATAGCCCAAGTTAGCACTTGGAAAAAAAAATTGACAACATGCATCCTAAGCTTGTACCATACTCGAATTGGAGGTTTGGTACTTTGGTGCCAAATATTTAATTTATTTCCGAAATGAACTTCAACACTTTATAATATCATTATTGAAAAATTCAACATTAGAATAAGAGAATAAAATAGTTTTCAATAGCTACTTTACAATAACTTAAAACACCATTTATTATAAGTTGCTATAGGAAAAGACAAGCTCTTTATTAAAGTGGGGTGGTAGGAGATAAAACATCCTATGTAGAATATGTAAATTAGGATTAGTAGGAGCTCAATCACTCATATCTAGTTTAGTTAAAAGTAGAAATTGTATTCAATGTAGAATTTCAAATATCATTGAGGCATAGTAGAATAAATTTAAAAAAAATTTGAACTTGAAAAAGGTGTTGAATTAAACTAAATTTCATTTCCAAAAATCTGTTTGAGATTTCAACTCTCCAATCAAAAATTATGGACAAAACTCAAAGAGGGGTTGGAAAGATATTTTTTTTGACAATTTTAAACATCTTCTAAGAATTTTGTTCATAACTTTTGATTAGAGGGTTGAAATCTCAAACGGATCTTTGAAGATGAAACTTATCTTTATTTAACATCTTTTCATAATTCAAAGTTTTTTGAAAAAGATTATTATTATATAACTAAATGATGTTTGAAGTTCTACATAGAATACAATTTCTAGGTTTTGACAAGAGCAGTCAAACTCATTTTCAAATTGTCCCATACCCTTTGATGATTCATCACAGACACTGAATTTTATTAAAAGTAAGTCCTCTCCACCTTATACATCTAGAATCTATTAATGAATTACCTTCAATTTACAATCTTGAATTTTCTTGATGGTTGGTAGTGAAATGATAGATGGTATTTGATTCAATTGATTGCTATTGTGTTTTTTTTAAACTTTTAGCAAACCATCTTTACATTTATTTGTAAATTTGGTTATTTAATTAAGACCACATTAACAAGGTCGTGTTCTATAGTCCAAACTAGCAATTGAAGAAAAATTGAAAATATGCACCCTAAATTTGTATTGTCCAAGTGACACATCACACTACCAAAAATTTACACCTCGTTAACGAGCCATGTTGTACAACCCAAGCCAACAGTCAAATTTTCTTTTTGAAAAAAATGAATCCTAAGCTTATACAACCCAAGCAAGATACAAAACAATTGAAAACTGACACCTTGTTAACATAGCTATATTCTACAATCCAAATTAGTAATTAAAAAATCTTGTATTGTCCAAGTGAGACATCAAACTACCAAAAATTGACACCTTATTAATGAAGCTATGTTCTACAACCCAAACCAACAATCAAAGAAAAAAAAATTTGAAACCTAAAATTTAAACTTTTTACATCTAAGTGAGACACAAAACAACAAAAAATTAAGACCTCGTCAATGAGGCCATATTTTATAGCCTAAATGAGCAGTCACAAAAAAAATTTGAAACCTACACTTTAAACTTGTTATGTTTAGGTGAGACACAAAACAATAAGAAATTAAGACCTCGTCAACGAGGCCATATTCTATACCTCAAACTAGAAATCAAAGAAAAAAAATTGAAACCTATACTTTAAACTTGTTACATCTAAGTGAGACACAAAACAATAAGAAATTAAGACCTCATCAACGACACCATGTTCAACAACCCAAATCAGCAATCAAAGAAAAAAAATTGAAACCTATACTTTAAACTTGATATATCTAAGTGAGATACAAAACAATAAGAAATTAAGACCTCGTCAACAAGGCTATGTTCTCTAGCCTAAATGAGAAATCAATGAAAGAAATTTGAAACCTAAACTTTAAATTTGTTATGTCTAAGTGGGACACAAAACAACAAAAAATTAAGACTTCATCAACAAGGCCATGTTCTATAGTCCAAGCTAACAATCAAGAAGAATTTTAAAAAGCAACTAAAAGCACACACTATAAAGTTATACCATTCGAGTGAAAACCTAAACCACCCAAAATTGACCCTTCATTAACAAAGTCCTATTCTAAAATCTAAGCTAATAGTAAAAAAAATTTGAAAACATGCACCTAATCTTGTAGCATTCTAATAAAATGAAAAACAATGCAAGATTGACGCCTCATTAATGAGCAGGGTTGACGAATTTCTACGTCTGCCCGAAAAAGGCGTCCGTAACCCAGACGTCCGTCTTCACGGATGCCAGCGGATGCAGTGTCCCTCCCGTCGTCGGAAGGCAGACGAGCGGGGCGGGGCGGACAGACGGGGCGAACGCCCAGATCATGCGGATTAGATTAGTCCGCGTGTCGATCGGACGGCCGTAACCGGGCGAACGGGTATCAGGGCGGACGGAGGGACAGGCGGACGGGGCGGACGGCGTCTACGAATGTTAGTGGACGCTGCGGACATAGCGTCCGCCTCCGGACGTCCCGGATGTCCGACCGTCCTATCAACTCTGTTAATGAGGCTATGTTCTACAACTCAAATGAGTAATCTAGCTAATTGAAAATGGCAAATAGTAAGGAGTTTTGGTGGCTTTATTTTCCAAAGCATTGACACCTTCAATGCATTCAGGGATACCCTCCCTCCCTTCACTACACTTCTCTCCATCCTTTTGCAACAAGGCACTCTTTAAGTTTATAATAGCAACAACAATAAGTAATGCAAAACAAAGAAAACTATGCAAAAGCAAATACAAGCCTAGCCAACAAGTTCTTCTTTGGTCTCAAATCAAAAAATTAAAAAAACAAGGAAGAAATTGGTAGATGTAGGGCAAAAGAATCGTGTGAACAAATTTTGTAATTTTAAAGATTTGGAGTCTAAATAAGTAAATATTTTCTCACATGCATTATAAACTTACAAGACACCTCAATTTTTTTCAAATTTTTTAGATTCACAAGGAATTTTACAAAAATTGTCAAAGTTCTTTGAAAATACATGGGCAAGATTGGTCAAAAAATCTTCCAACTCTAAAGACTTCAAAGTGGATTTTTATATGCTAAATTTGTTTTTAGGCTAGCAAACAATCAAAAACTCTCCATTTTTTCCATGCTGTATACCGTTGGAATTGTCTTCTTAGATTGAATGATATGTTTAATGTCAAATGCACTTTTAACAAATAAAAACATGTATATGTAAATTGAACTCCTCACAATCTAATGACTTTAGTTTTGGCGACAAATAAAAAAATTTGCCAAATTTGTGCTTCTTAGAGACATGTTATTCTTTGGTGTATTTGATTGGCATACATCTTCTCTAATTTCATCTATACTATTAAGCTTTATAATATTTGTTTTTTTACTATTTTTTGTCGAAGTATCCCCATACTAAAAATGCCCAACTTCAACTCCATGATCTTCATAGAACAAGGTCCAAATAGTACTATTAATTTCAGTTTATTAGCCTTTATGAGCGTTTAACAATTTTCAATTTTTCTAATTCTTTCTTACTAGAAAAGAAAATACCCACCTTATGTTTCTTCCTATGAGAATCCTTTGACATCCCTCTAGCTTGAAGACACTATAAGAAAACTAATTCTTTTTTTTCGGAGGCAACTTGTCAATCTCTCCAATATATAACACTTTGGGAGTCTAATGAATGTATTATCAACCAATGAATTAGACCTTCTCTAGACAGAATGACATCTATTTACTAAGACATAAGCGGTTATTAAAGTCATCCTTTCTTCATTCAACTGTCTCATAATCACTAACATTTGAAGATATCACCCCTACAATAAAAAAAGGCCTCCATTTGGTGATTTTTGATGTGCCTTCATCTAATCATCTTTGAGTGTAGTATTATTTAGAAGTAATCATTTCAAGGATTATATAATGGTAACTAAAATAAAATAACTCAATTGAATGCCATGCATAAAATCCTTAAATGTAAACCTGCCAATTTAAATTTCAAATCACTACAACCCAATATATGAAACAACCAAAATTCATATGTGCTACTTTATATTCATTTACCTACTATTACAAAGAAGCTTTTGGATTCTTCTACATAAGCATTGTAAGAGAATAGTGTTTATTCAGACATTTTTCTATCAATTCGGACACAATTAGTTAATTCAAATGTTATTTTCTTGTAGTGAAGTAATGACATTGAGCATGAGTTTGTAGATTGTATGCACAAGAAAGTATAGACATGGCACTTATTTGCAATAATGAATCTAACATTCAAATTTCATTTCTTTACAACAATGATGGTAACGTATGGGTATCTACATTGGTTTGTAGTATAAGGTTCAACCTAGAATTGTTGTCCTTGTAGGTGGAGAAGGAGCTATTCAATTCCAACTAAGGGAGTTTATGTTATATCTAAATCATGCTACCAAAGATCTAAAATGACTGAGGAGACATTTTGAAGTTTTTCCTAGGCAATTACTATATTTTTGATATTTGAAGAGTTTCTACATCAAAATTGACAAAAATTCTCACACATCGGTCTACAACCTCTATTATTCAAATTTTTTAAGAAACTAGTGTGAAAGTAGAATCTTTGAGTTATAGCTATATTAATCTTATACAATCTTCCGACAATGATGTTGTTGACTACCATTTAGAGAACAGGAAGGTAAAGGAATTTACACTTGAACATGTTGGTATATACAATTATCATTTATTTAATTGATTCTTAGATGGGCATGAACAAGTTGAAGCTTTCTAGTTATAAAAAACCCAAACATTGGGTAAGCTCCACTAAAATTTCCTTTTTTTTATAAATTTTAATGCTTTAATCCATTTCTAGCAACACTATATTTGTCAAATATTAATTGTTATACTTATTTATCCATAGTAGTCATGCAACACTTTTGAATCTTTCTTTTTGTACAAAGAACATTAGTGGTGTCTAAGTGCTCTATGTGAACCAAAAATTTAGCAATGCAGGCACAAACCTTGAAGAAGTAGATGTACTCTACAACTTCACATTTTTGCAAACTCAGCTCATGAATGGTGTAGTTCTATAGAAAAATGCCGTTGATGAAGATCCTCTATTTATATAGCTATTAATCAAGGGATTCTTAAAACTTAATAATGTGGTATTAGATTGTTATACATGTCTGGGTACCTCCCATTAGTTATCATTATTTAAACTATGCTTTTTTAAACTATCATTATTTAAACTATTTAAACTATGTTTTTTTTCTACATTGTGTGTAACATATTTGCTTCAACTAATAACATTGCATTCAATGAATAGGGACCTCTATCCATGCATGCTACAATATTGAATGTCATTTGGTGGCCTTGGAAAGTGATTGTGAGACTTTCGAAACTCTCTTTCAACTTTTGAACATACCTTCTACTTCTACTAATACCATCCAAACCAAGCGCCCTCTACTTGTACAACTTGATGATCCTAATGACAAGGACATTGTGAGGCCTTTTGCAAGGCTCCAAAAGAAATGTTGTTGTAATTAAGTTTTTTTTTTCTCTTATTCATGTCTTTATTTTCTTTTATTGAATGTGCAATATTTCAAAATTTATTCAAATTTTCTAATTGTTTATTCATTGCACCTTGTAGAGACAATCCTCTTTGGCACCTTATGTTCTTGCCTTCTCTTAGTTCCAAGATTTTGCCATATTACATCCAAACTTTAGCGACAACCATGATAGAGGCTCCATCATCCATTTTTGTTGTTGAATGTCATTCATACAATGTTGTTGTCAAGAAGTTTTTATACTTGAAAGACAATGTTGACACACTAGGGCTTAAATGCAATGATTTTAGTGAAGCGAATGATCATTCTTCTCCCATGTGTAGTATTGGGTCCAATTGATCTTGTTTGAAGCACTATTGTTGTTATTTGGTTTTCTAATATCTAATGTCATATAGTGAGACCAAAAAGGTCACTACATTCATGTACTTTATCATATTTTTGAGTTATATTTCATTCTCATGATCCTTAGTGTGGTGGTAAGGGTCATCTTCATTCTAAAATTCATCCATTTTAGAAGACATCTTCAATTTAGAGGTCAATCATTGGAATTTCTATGGATTTAATTAATTAATTTCAATTAGCAATATATGTTGCTTCTTTTAGATGGAAACATGGAATAGAACTTGTAAATGTTGGTGCTAATATAGAAATAAATTTTGTAAGCCTCAATATTGTTTAAAAGGAATTATATATATTAATTGAAAACAATATCTTTCCTACAATGGTTTCATATTAAGTTATAAACACAAGTTCCTAGTTTCCAAAAAATCATCCTAAACTTTGGATGCAAGGTACTTGGTAATTGACTCTTATCCTAAACAACTAATTTTTTGGACACACTCAACAATAATCCAAATTCTTTTTATCCAATGTCATAAACAACAAATGTATTTCATCCAACATAGTCAATTACAAAAAAAAATCATCCAACTCCATTCATTTCCATTCATCCCCATTCATCCTTTTGGGGTCATTTATAATTACATAATTTTTTCCTAAACTATAGACATAAACATTATATGGTAAAAAGTTAAAATCTTTTCACATATTTTTAAAAAATACTCAATGCTCAATGCGCTTTGCTCTTTGCTCATACTTTAGCAACCCTAATATGAGATAGAGATGTAGAAAACTCTAGCGCTCTCATACCCATTGCTGAATTGGTTTTCAGCAACTTTAGGTCATATGAGATTGTTGGGCATACCATAGACATGGAACCAACCTGCACAAAAGAATCTTCATGCTAGACAAATCAGAGGTGGTTAACCTCAAACTTGAAATAATGGACACTATGTCCATTTTTTGAGATTTCTTGATGTCATCTTTGAATAAGGCAAGGTCCACAAGTGGAACTTGAACCTCTTCAACATCATTCACATTCTCATCCATGCCTATCTTTGGTTGCTCACCAAAATTAGAAGTTACGCATGGCGATACTTCATCATTAATGGCCATAGTGTGTACAACAATATCAACATGACATTCATAAGATTTTGTGATAATTGCTTCAAGAGCTCATAAGTATATAAGAAATATTTACTCATTAGAAAATGCCATCCAAGTACAAGCAAGTCAAAATATTAGTGAGCAACCCTAAAGAGCACAAACACTAGGCTCCGTAATTGCACAATAGTGTCCACATCAATAAATTAGAATGTCGTCATCTTCATGTGGTCCCAAAGCTATCACTAAGTCCTCATGGGTACAAGTGCAGAACTCCTCTGAAATTGGTGACAAGGGCTCTTCCTTAGTTACTTGACCAGAACCAATAGAAGAACAAGTAGATTGCAGAGGAGAGGAAAGCCCTCCACCGATCACCCTACCATTCACTAAGTCTAGGTTTGGAATTACCGCGACTATTGACCCTTTGGATGTCAAATGTGGCTGACTATCAATATCACCACTACCAGGTTGCTCAAGAGAAATGGAGCCAACATCAATACGTCCGAGTACCACTAGTTGACGAATAGGATTAGGTTCAAGAGCAATTTCTTCACTTGCCTTTCCGGAAGTAGTACCCTAGTCAATAAATACAGAGCCTAATTAATATGAAGCTTTGGCATAATGTTATAGAGAGGAGGTGAATGCCCCCCTCTGGGTTCCGAGACATTAATACAAGGATCTAATTATATGCAACTCGTGACCTTCTAAGGTCCTCCAAAATTCAAAACTAAACCGCATGCTCAAGAAGGGGGGGATCAATTCCCCCCTCTTAGTACCAAGACACTCTACACAAGTTCCAACTGTATGCATGTAGAATACAGATTTTGGTTTTTAGGTTACTTTTTAGTTTTTTTTGGAAATGTATGTAGAAAGTAGTCTAAAAAGTAGAAAAAATAGCTTAAAAGTAGACTAAAAAGTAAAAACACTAAAAAACAAAAAATAGCTAAAAGTAATTGAAAAAGCAATTTTTTAAACTTTGTATAGTGTGAATAGGGCAGTTTGGATGGATGAAGTACCTAATGGATGAAAAACTGCATAGAAGGATGAAAGATTCTAAAAGGTGCCAAAAAGATGAATAGGACGTGATATGGATGAAAAATTGCAAAATGAATGAATGAGGCATCAAATTGGATGAAAAAAAGAAAAACAAAAAGAAAACGATTGGAAGAGGGGTGAGCCTTCTTCCCGACATTTGAAAAGATACAAGGGAAAAAAAAAAAAAATTTCCTCTCTCTCTAGCATTCAGTATAGTAGCAAGTCTAGTCGTTTTCTTTGAACTCCTAGACTATAATACGTGTCAATACTATTAAATATAAGAAAATTATTGAAATAAATCGTGCACCAGCTTGTATTGCTGTATGCTATTGTATTTAGTTGTACAATTGATCGGTGAATCAAATTGTTTGTAGGTGTGCCGTGTTGAGTAAGTCTGTGCAACTGAAAATCTCAAGTTCAGAATTGTTTGCTAGTGAATAATTGTCTATTTGCCAAGTGAATTTGGTTGTTAAGTGAATGAAGTGTTTGTCAAGTTGTTGGCTGCGAGCGTGTGATTAAAATCTGTTGATTGAATCGACTACTAAGAAGTAGTGATCGACGAGAAGAGCAATCGACGAAGTTGCACCGAGCCAGTACCATAAGTTGAATTGTTGTGAATATAATATGAAAACTGGTCAGTCTAATTGCTAAATGATTGAGAAGTGTAAGACTGTGAGTCAAGTTGTTTAGATTTGTAATTAAGAAAGATTGCAGCAAACACTTATGAACTCGATTTGTCTCCAGTATGAGATTACAGTAAGCTGGTTGTAGCCAATGAAAGAAGTCTGAAATTTAGCTGATCAATTAGTATCGTCCATTTGTCTGTGGGCTATTTTCAATTGGGAATGATTTGTCTCAATATTGTAAGGATTGAGTTAGTGATGAGTCAAGTTTAATCATAAAGGTTTTGTGGAGTTTTGAGTAATTCAAACGAATTGGCTCGAATGATGACCATAATTATATGAGCAAATCAACGACTGCGCTCGGTTGCAAACAACCCACCGAGAATATTTGTCTGACTAATTCAACTTTGGAAGAAAACCGCACGTGCGCGTGCGTGTGTGTTGTGATTAACTATATTTGCATGAAATTACCTGAGCAAGGAGCTGCAAGTGGCCAAACAATTGATTTTTGAATTGCTCAAGCCTTGAGAATTTAGTGAAGCAGATTGATCGGAATTCAGAGGCGCGGCATTTTTTTTTTCTCTGAAGAAATTAGGGATTTGAACCTCCAAATTCATATGTGTTGCCACGGCCATAGGCCCCTTAGCACGGTCATAGGATCTTTGGTACGGCAATAGGATCTACGGGCCATAAATTAAATTACATCAATAAAATTGAAATTTTGACCTCAAAATTTGGATGAATTGATCGAAAACAAAATAAATATCCAAATTTTTTTAACGATCCTTGGGCCGTGAACCTCATTTGGAATATCTATCCTACAACTTCTAAAATAAAACTTGTAATTCATATCTTGGATTTAGAATTAGGCGAAAACGTGAGATTATATGTTCTTTGTGGTTGATATATGTTTGTTTATATTTAGGGACGACTCACCCTGTGGTTTTGGACCTATTGCCTTGAGACTTGTTGCCCAATTTTAAAAGAAAGGAGAAAGCTCAAAGACCAAGAATCTAGTATTTTGTCCTAAACATTTCATACCTTGCATACTGGACGTATTGCCCACTAAGACTGCCACATGTAGTCATTTTGCACATAGATTCGTAAAGCTCAGAAAGAGCAATACTGTCCCTATTGCCCAATTCATAAAAAAGTGTTAATTAAAGAATTATTTGTATATTTTAAAAGTATTATCTTGTATATATATGATTAGGTCATAGGTTGCATCCATGTATAAGACGTATTGCCTACCCTGACGTGTTGCCAAAGATATGTTGCCCACTCTAGAATACTATATAGGACCAGGACTCATAGAGCATTGTGTCTGCATTAGTGATAATGGATTGTCCACCAAATTGAGAGAACTTGGGAATAAAGAAAGAAAAAAAGAGAATAGAAGTATAAGAATAAAGTTTCCAGGTATAATTCATTAAGTTAATACATATGACCTAAATCTACTTTAAAAGTGACATTAGATGCACTAACGATAGACTACATTGGCTTATCCACGAATGAACTCCTATACTACTGGTACTTGGCAAAAAGTAAAAGTTAGTAAAAAAATACCTCACAATGCAATTAGGCACTCTCAGGGTCCTCCAAAATTCAAAACCTAAACTGCAAAGCTCAAAAAGGGGGGGGGATCAATTCCCTCCTCTTGATACCGAGACACCCTATACAAGCTTTGATTGTATGCAACTAGGGACCCTTAGAATTGTCCAAAATTCCAAACTTAAACTATAAAGTTTAAGAAGGGGGCATCAATTCCCCCCTCTTGGTGTTATAAGACCTTACACAAGCTTCGATTGTATGCAATTGGAGATCCTTAGGGTCCTTCAAAATTCAAAACCTAAACCTCAAAGCTCAAGGGGGGGATGAATTCTTCCCTCTTGATGTTGAGACACCTTCCATAAGCTTCAACTATATGCAACTGGTGTTAGGACCCAAACCTATTACCATGGAACCCATGTCCGTGGGGCTGGCTAAACGGTTAGCAGTTAGTCGTTGAGCTAACCATTCCTGGCAGCCTATATCTTGCCTGTGGAGGGGCATGTCCTCCACTACACATTCTTCCTAATTACATGAACTGGCTACCTGTTGAACGCAAACCTATCTCCCATGTCCCGACTCTAACATTACGTGCAGTCCATGAGGTTTCTTTCGATGGGTAGAAGTCATACAGATTGAGTAAGGATGGTGAGGGATCAGGATAATCCACGATCGGCGATCAGGAAGGTTCGGAACGGTAGTGTTCGATCAGCCTCATGGAAGAGAGACGATTGTTGTTTAACGACTGACGGGGGTTTTGTGCTCAGTATTTACTCTGAGGTTGAGAATTTTGCTGGTTTCCATTGATTAGGTACTTCGGGATAGCATGGTCTCCATCGATTAGGTACTTCGGGACAGTAGCGAGGCACGCAGTTTCGTGTGTACCTTGGGAGGCTGGGGTGGAGGATTGCGGTCCAAGACTTGGCTGTTGTTCTGCGAAATCTGCTGGATGGTTCGGTGAGCGTGGTGCTGGATGGTGCCTTGCGGTTGCTGGATTGGGAACACGTTGGGAGGTATGTATGGAACTATGAGCTAGTTGTTGTCATATCAGAGAGGAAATGCCAGGGGCCAAGGATTCCGTCATACATCATGTTACAATTAAGACGTCAATAAACTAAACCACAAGATGGGACATCGAAATCCACTGGTTGGAGAAGAGCAAAAGATGATCTCCGACTTCATTCAAGTTCAATCTTCTTGATCCCTGTCTGGCGGCTTTCCACAAGGCAAGAGCATCCTCGGCATAACATTGTAATGCACACTTCCGATGGACCCATTCTCTGTGACTGCAAAGAAGGACAAATAGCGAGGCATGCCAATATCCGAGGCATAACTATTCCTCTGGATATTCACTGCCGCTCAAAGTGACCGGCCTGCATCATGACTAATTGACGTTGCAGCCAAAAGGCAGTGATGAATACGTGAAGGAGTTCCAGAAACACCGAGAGCTCCCGGGTGTACAACTGCAAATGCTCCGCTAATATAGCACAACGATGTTGCGAAGTCGAAAGTCATTTCCGATTTCGCCTCCGACCGCGCCTTTTGCCTCGGCGGACCACACTGTTCTGATTGGGTTCGACTCCGTCGTCAGACCGATGGCCCCGATGCTTCCGCTCTTGCCTCCGGTCGACGCTCCACCGTCTCGACACCGCAGCCTTCGCGGCGCACCTGCAACAGCCTCCGCACTTTAGTCCTTCGACGCACCTACACTGATCTGATCGGTCCGAACATGGTTTCCGCCGCTGACGCCCTTCAACTCACGGCCTGCAGGTGAAGCGCTACCGCCTGCATGGCCTGAAACCGCCCGACGAACGGACCCTGGGACAGAATTCATCGCTGGCCCAGACTACGAACTCTTCCCCGAAGACGGGCCGGTTTGATCGAACCACTACGTTGACTGTCCAACTGCTCCGCATGGGCGCATGCTGGGGCGACGACTCAGCAACTACCATCGGAGGCTGAACCTCTGGGCGGCACTGATCAGGGCTACGATTGCGGAGGGGGAAGGCTGGCTCTCACATGGTGAGTCCAGGGACCTCAAGCTCGCAGAGGCGATCGTCAAGGACTACCGCAATGCCACTGATGCAGACATGATCCTAGAGGAGGTGCGGAGGCACCGCGGGGAGAGAGAGGCGGCCTTTAGTAGTCCCTCAATGGATTGGGCGCACGGGCTCCACGATTCACCAATGGCTGCATTTCTGGAAGCCACGCGTTCCGTCATCAGCGCGTGGGGGAGGCAATGCCGGGGCGACGACTCACAATAACGGAGCTGCGGGCGGCGTTTCGGAGGGCTCTTCTGCGCAGGCAGGTACGTGAGGCAATCGGAAAGCTCACCAAGTATTGGTTCGAAAACTACTACTGTGGAATCACGTAATCGATGATCGAAGGGAGTACCACATTGGCGGAAATACAAATGTTCAAAGCTAAACTCCTGCGGATAGAGGAGGAGCGGGCGGTGGACTTCAACTTCAGCGACAGCTTCGGCATCGACGATGAGATTGACTCCTCGCCATTAGACCATTTCATTGGTACCATGCAACTGCTGGTCGCAGAAGTCCAACAGAAGGTGGCCAACAGGCGGTGAACTCGCGACGCTGGTAACGGAGGCGCGGAGCAGGCAAATGACGGCGCAGAGCAAGGGCCGGGCCAATCCGACCACACAAGGCCCGCAAGAATGGCCAAGCAGGCGTGGCGGCAGGGCCCGGGGCTGCGACCATTGGGCGCGGACGAACGGCCGGAGGTGGAGTTCCACGGCACGGGCTGCAGACACGACAGCACCACGGCCATAGGCTCCACCCGGTGAAGGCGCCACGGCGGCACACACCGCGGGGAGAGAAATCAGTAGTAGGCACCGCGAGGAGAGGGATCGGCAGCAGGCACCACGGGTAGAGGGGCCACAGCCGTAGGCTGGGCGTGGCCATAGGCCAGGGGGCCACGAGTAAAGGGGCAAGTACACACAGCTGCGCCCCCCAAGCACGAAGGTAGTAGAGAAGGCGGGACACATACGGGGTCGATGGAGCACGGCATCAACCCAATTACGGACCCACCAGGTGCACCCCCTAGTGGGGGGGATTGGACGCTTTATTTTTAGCAACAACTCCAGCAAATACAAACGGGTCTCCAACAACAAATCCAATCCAAGCTCCATGCAGCTCTCCCTATGATTATCCAGGAATATCGGCACCAAGAATCGGGCGAGCGGAATACGCAACCATTTTTGGCTCCGATACCAGCGCCAACGGGGGGGGAGTCAGACGGGGGTACACTCCCCACCAGGGCGGGAAGGGTAGCACGTCCCAAGGACTTTGCGGGAAAAAAGGGGGGAGAGGTATATCGTTGGATTGCACAGCTCCGTTTACAGTTTGAGGCTGACCCAGAAGGCTACAAGATAGAGCGGCAGAAGATTAATTGTGCTCTTTCATATATGACAGGGGCAGCACAAGGTTGGGCTATGCCTATCTGCCAAGCTTTGGAAAAACACAACAGTCACCCGTTGTTGGATTCGTACGACGCTTTCCGAGACGCCTTAGTGTCGGTTTTTGGGGAATTTGACCGTAAGGGGAATGCCCAAGATCGACTGCAAGAGTTACGACAGACGACCGGGGTGGCGGCCTACATTGCAACGTTTAGTGAACTTGCATCCCAAGTCAATTGGTGCGAAGAGGCCCTCATTTCAAGATTCCGCCATGGTCTCAAAAATGACATTCTTTACTTAGTGGCTACCGGCGATGAGCCCCCTACGACATTCTAGGGATGGATGGCACGTGCCTCGCGGATTGACGAGCGAATATGGGCATTGCGTCGGCAAGTGGGACGGCCAACTTTCGCGCCGACGCCCCATGGTCGGCAGTTCCCAGCAACCGCTCCGTCCCCAGGCCCGGTACCTATGGAACTTGACACACTCGGCCCTGTTCCCCGTAAGTCAACAGCGATGGCCAAAACACCAGCCGAAAGACTGGAGTATCAACGACAGGGGAAATGTTGGGGCTATAGGCAGTTGGGCCACCCCCGTTCAAGGTGCCTAACCAACCCTTCCTGACCGTTATTGTTCTCCGCTACAACAGATACTGAGCACATGGACCCGGGAAAAGACTCGGCCCGGGACTGACATACCCTGCACAGTACCTGGGCTCACCACAAACGGCAAGGACTAGGACATATAAACAAGTGGCCTTGGCCATGGGCACCTCGGAAGAAGAGCCATTGTATCTCCGTGCTACTGTTGACCCTATCACTCATTTGACGCTAGCAAGAGTTGCCAATGGCCGGCCAGCCACCTTGATGGTGGACTCCGGAGCGACGGGTGTTTTTGTCCACCCGACATTTGCTACTTCCAGTAGAGCCACGATTGCAGCCAAAGCAATACCTCGGGAGGTGCGCGTGATAGATGGGCGGGTGATTAATACCGGTTTGGTGACGCACGAGGCGACGTTCCAACTGGTGATCGGGGACCACACGGAGACCCTCACGGCAGATATTACAAATATCGGTCGATACGACTGCATTCTGGGTACCCCGTGGCTATCACGCCATGACCCAGATATTCGTTGGGCCATGGGGGCGGTACGCTTCACATCGGTGTTTTGTCAGACTCAATGTTCATTCCAGGATAGGCCTCTTGGATGGGCGAGCACCGTCCCCCTCAACGGGCCCTGTCCAACAACAAATCAACATACTCTAGTATCTCAGCCGGTTTTCCGGCAAACCACCAAGGGGACGGAAATATACATGATGGAGGTTTCTGAGCTTGCGGAGGCCGTACCAACCGCCACTACAGCTATTCCTCCAGAGTACATCGACTTGGAGGGCGCTTTCAGTGAGGAGGCTTCCAACGAGCTTCCCCTTCACGGTCCCTCCGACATGAAGATAGAGTTCAAGGAGGGTCAAGAGCCTCGGAATATGGGCTTGCGCCCAATGTCGCCAGCAGAGCTAGAGAAATTGCGGCATTACTTGGATGAGCACCTTGGAAAAGGCTGGATCCGGCGATCGAAATCCCCCGTGTTAGCCTCGATTGTATTTGCGAAGAAAAAAGATGGGACCCTACGGGTATGTATTGATTACCAAAACCTTAATCGCGTCACAATTCGGAACCGATATCCACTTCCGTTGATCCCAAAGCTCATAGACCGACTAGTCGGGGCTACAATGTTCTCTAAACTCAACGTCCAACAAGCATACCACTGAGTGCGGATGTCAGCAGGCCATGAGTATAAGACAGCGTTCAAGACCCGCTATGGCCTCTACGAGTACCTCGTCATGCCTTTCGGTCTCACAAACGCTCTAGCCCAGTTTCAGGCACACATGCAGACGATATTTGGGGATTTACTCGACGTTTCCGTTGTAATCTACTTGGACGATATCCTTATTTTCTCCAGAACAATCGAGGAACACCGGCAAATTGTCCGGGAGGTATTACGACGCCTGCGCCAACACGGCCTCTACGCCAAATTGTCAAAATGTGAGTTCCACTGCACCTCAATAGAATTCTTGGGTCTGATTGTCTCAGGTCGTGGTTTGGAGATGTGCCCTGACAAGGTCTCCGCCTTGAAAGATTGGCCACCCCCCAAGAACCTTCGGGAGGTCCAAGCGTTTCTGGGGTTTGCTAATTTTTATAGGAGATTTATTGCGGATTACTCTCATATTGCGGTTCCCCTGATCCACCTAACGCGGAAGCATTAGCCGTTCACATGGTCGGCAGCAGCGGAGGGCGCTTTCAATGAACTACGACGGCGGTTTACTGAAGCCCCAGTCCTACTTCATCTGGCATTTGATCAGCCATTTGTGGTCGAGACAGACGCTTTCGACACCGCCACTAGGGGCATACTCTCCCAATATGGCACCGATGGCCAGTTACACCCTTGTGCCTATCGTAGTTCGAAGATGTCTGCTGCAGAACAGAACTACGACATCTACGACAAGGAACTTCTTAGCATCGTTCTTGCATTTCAGGACTGGCGAGTGTACCTAGAAGGATCCCCCCATCGGATTTGAGTCATCTCCGACCACAAAAACTTGGAGCAGTTCCTGACAACAAAAACCCTCAACCGTCGCTAGGCACGCTGGTCGGAACTTCTCTCGGCATATGATTTTGTCATTGAGCACCGACCTAGGGTACTTAACAGCCGCGCAGATATGCTCTCGCACTGTTTCGACACGGCTTCGGACAGTAGCGGAAATGCACAACCCCTACTCTGGTTGGCGATGCTTGAAGCCGTGGAGCCAGTTTGGCATGACGACCATATCATACAGTAGCTCCAGGAGGCCACGCTATCAGACCGAACATTGGCACCGGTACGCACGTTTCTAATGACAGGCGTAGGGGAGGCACCAAGCCACATACGGCGCCAGTTGTAGGATTATTCCTTCCGTGATGGGGTGATTTTCTTCAAAGACGCGATGATGGTCCCAGACGACGAGGATCTTCGTCGGCAAATACTCCGCTCCCACCACGACGCTTCGACTGCTGGCCATCTAGGTCGCGCAAAGACCTTTGATCTAGTCTCCCATGCTTTTTACTGGCCGTCCCTTACCCAGTACGTCCACCGGTACGTGGACAGTTGCGACATATGTCAATGCTCCAAGCCGACTTGACATTCTCGCTACGGGTTGCTGCAGCCGATTCCTGTGGGGGACGCGCCTTGGAAACGGGTTACCACGGACTTCATCGTCAAACTTCCGCCCAACGCAGGTTTTGATACAATCATGGTGGTGGTGGATAAAAACACGAAATTAGCACACTTCATCCCAACCACAAAGGCCACAGACTCAGTGGGTATAGCGACTCTCTATTTGCAGCATGTCTGGAAACTTCATGGGACCCCTATGGAGTTGATCTCTGATCGCAGGCCGGTTTTCATATCAAAGTTTATGCGCCGTTTGTACGAACTCCTACGCATCCAACCAGCCCCAACGACAGCATTTCACCCCTAGTCAGACGGCCAGACTGAACGGGTGAATCAACACTTAGAACAAATTCTTCGTATGTTTACGACCAAATGCCAAGATGACTGGGTGGACCTGATTCCGGTGGTAGAGTTTGCATATAACAATTCCCTGCACTCGGCTACTGGGTACTCACCATTTTATGCTACCTACGGTTACCACCCGACTCTCTTGTTTACCCCGCCATCGACCTCCACAGTCCTTGCAGTTGAGGAGCGCGTGTAGTTACTGCACCAGGTGCATGAGGAGATTAAGACCATGATCCAAATCGCTGGAGAACACGCAAAGAAATACTACGACCGACAAGTAAAAAAAAAACCGACGTACAAGGTAGGTGATCACGTCCTTCTGCACAGTGAACACATTACCACGACGTCCCCGTCAAAGAAATTAGGTCCTAAGTTTTTGGGGCCATTCCGGATCATCTCCAAGCTATCGGACTTGGTATACCATCTTAAGTTGCCAAGTACCCTCCGCATTCATGATGTATTCCACGTAGCTGTCTTGGAACAGTACCGACCGGATACCATCTCAGGACGACGACGACTTCCACCACCCCCAGTCGTTACTCCAGCGGGCGACATGGAGTGGGAGGTCCGCCGAATACTCGACTCCCGAGTCTTGGGACGACACCGACAATTGCAATATTTGGTCTCTTGGGACGGTTATGGCCCAGAGGAGGACTCATGGGAACCGGCCAAGCATCTCCAGAATGCACCTATCAGGGTTCGGGAATTCCACCAGTTACATCCGGACGCTCCCCGCTCCCCGACTAGACCTAGAAGGGGGGGTAATGTTAGGACCCGGACCTATTACCATGGAACCCATGTCCGTGGGGCTAGCTAAACGGTTAGCAGTTAGTCGTTGAGCTAACCGTTCCTGGCAATCTATATCTTGCTTGTGGAGGGGCATGTCCTCCACTGCACATTCTTCCTAATTACATGAACTGGCTACCTGTTGAACGCAAACCTGTCTCCCGTGTCCCGACTCTGACAACTGGGACCCTTAGGATCTTCCAAAATTCAAAATTGAACCGCAATGCTCAAGAAAGGGGGATCAATTCCCCCCTCTCGATGTTGAGACACCCTATACAAGCTCCGATTTTATGCAATTGGACACCCTCAAGGTCCTCTAAAACTTTAAATCTAAACCACAAAGCTCAAGAGGGGGGGATTATTGAGATTACAAAGTTATGTTATGAGAGAAAGGCTTTACTTAGATGGTAGAACGATACAAAGCCACATAAGTGGGCTCAACTTAAGTGAGAAGCCTTTCCTAGTTATCCACAAACCATGTGGGATAACTAACTACATTGGGCTGCCTTTGACTACGAGCAATACCCATGGACTCTAACACTAACTAAGTGTCTAAAGCTACTCCTAAGGCTAACTGTACATGGTTAACGCTAGTATGTACAGAATCTCTAACATTCCCACTTTGAGAGTGGTCAAAGGCGCGAAGCCCCATCTTCTCAATGAAGCTTTGGTGTTGTGGCTTCCCAAGGGCCTTGGTCAGCACATCAGCAACCATAGCTTTGGTAGGCACATACTTGAGCTCAATCACCTCATCCTCCACTCGTTCACGAATGAAATGGTGGCGCACATCAATGTGCTTCGTCTGAGAGGGATGGGTGGGATTCTTGGCCAAAGCAATGGCCCCTTGGTTGTCACACCAGATGGATGTGCTCCCCTCTTGTGCAAGACCAACATCAGCCAAGAGCTGCCTTAGCCAAATGGCCTCCTTCGAAACCCCTTCCTCACAAACATGCCATCAATATCTCGATCCCAAACTCTCCCCAATTGCTTCAACCCGGGGAGTGCCTTCTTCAACTTGCACTTCAAATGCTTTTGGCCTTCTTGCACAAAGCCTTGGGGCTGATCCATGTAGATGACCTCCTCTCCTTCCACTTGGGAAAACCCCCTAGCAACCAACCTTGCCTTGTACCTCACAATGTGACCCAAAGCATCCCTTTTGGTAGAGAAAACCCACTTACAACTCACACTTGATCTCTTGGGAGGGAGGGCTGCAAGCTCCCATGTCCCTTTGTCAATGAGGGCCTTGTACTCCTCTTGCATGGCCACCTCCCACTTGCTTGTATCTTCGCAACGCAACACCTCTCCAAGCATGGATGGATCTCCAAGGAAAGCCACATTGGCTTGTTCTTCTTGTTGTTTGGGAAGAATGTGATTCAGCCACCAATCTCTAGGGGGCTTGAGGGTCCTCATTGGATAACGTGGCTCCTCCGTGCCTTGATCTTCCTCACCAATGGGCTGATCTTGCTCCTCCAAGGGCTGATCATGCTCTTGCTCCCTTGGTGAAGTGCTTGGAGAAGCCGCCGTTGATCTCTTCACTTGAGGTGTGGTCACCTTCTTCTTGGGCTCCACAAAGTCCTCATCTTCAACACCTTGCTCTTCATCTTCATCTCCATCTTCTATGTGCACTCTTGGAGTTGTGCCCAACCTTTGGGTTGGTCCTCCACTTCTCCCACTTGGGCTCATCTCCAAGAGCTTGGGATCAGCTCCTCCATCCTCCAAAAAGGTCACATCTCGGCACTTGATGATGGCCTTGGTCTCCACATTCATCAGCCTATAAGCCTTGGTTCCCTCACAATAACCAAGGAAAAGGCACTTGATGCCCTTGGGATCCAATTTCGTCCTCTTGGCACTGGGACCAATGCATAGGCAATGCACCCAAAGGTGCGCATGTGAGACACGTGGGGCCTTGTCCCACTCCAAGCTTCTTGCGGTGTCTTGCTTGTCAACGCTTGGGTGGGGCACCGGTTCCTCGTGTGAACCGCATTGGACACCGCCTCCCCCCAAAGCTCAAGCTTCAAACTTTGGCCATAAATCATGGCCCTTGCCATCTCCACAATGGTACGATTCGCACGCTCCGCTACGCCGTTTTGTTGAGGGGTGTAGGGTGCGGAAGTGTGGTGCTCAATGCCATGGGCCTTCAAGTACGCCTCAAAGGCCTTGGACACATACTCCCCTCCATTATCCGACCGCAGCACCTTCACCTTGCAATCCGATTGAGCCTCCACGAGGGCCTTCCAAGTCTCAAAACGCCCAAACACCTCACTCTTGCACTTCAACATATACACCCAAATCTTGCGAGAAAAATCATCAATGAAGGTCACAAAATACCTTGCTCCTCCTATGGACGTAGTCTTCATCGGCCCGCACACATCCGAATGCACAAGCTGCAATGGCTTGGTGGCGCACGTTGCCCCATCCTTGGGGAAGGGCTGCCTCACTTGTTTGCCCTCAATGCACCCCTTGCACACCATAGAACTCCAATCATGCTTGCAAGAAGAGAGGTTTAGACCCTTCACCATGTGTTGGAGGCTCTTCATGCTCTTCACATTCAAGTGCCCAAGCCTCCTATGCCAAAGCTCCACAAGGTCCTCATGGGCTGATCCTTGGGCAACACACGCCAAGGAAGTGCCATTCACCTTGGTGAAATGGAGGTGGTACAAGTTGCCCTCACGAGGGGCTGATGCAATCAAAACTCCACTTGGTGAACGCACCACACACCCCACCATGTTGAAATGCACTTTCAAACCTCCCAAAGACAATTTGCTCACCGAAAGCAAGTTGGCATGCAACTTGGGGACATGGAGCACCTCTTGGATTTGGATCCTCCTGGTCTTCCCCTTCACTTGCACCTCCACAAGGATCTCCCCCATGCCAAGGGCCTCCACCATGCCATTGTCTCCCAAATAAATCTTCTTCCCCGAAATGGGCTGATACGTGTGGAAGGCATCTCGATGGCTGGTCATATGTTGCATGGCCCCCGAGTCCACAATCCAAGTGAACATGTTGGCCTTCTCCCCTCCTCCATTGGCTGCAAAGGCGAAACCCTCTTCTTCCTCCTCTTTGGAAGCTGGGTGTGCACTCTCCTTGTCCTTGCCTTGGCTGATCTTGCAATGCCTAGCAATGTGGCCCGGTTTGCCATACTTGAAGCAAGTCCTTGTCTCCTTGAACGCCTTGGTGTTGCCACCTTTTCCATGTCTTGAGACAAACGCTGATCCCTCCCCTTGGGCCTCATTCTCCTTGCACTTGGTCACTTCATGCATCAAGCGTGCGGTCACAAACTCCATGGTCAGCTCCTTGGTGGGCCTCGTCTCCAATGCGGTGATGAGGAACTCATAAGACGATGGCAAGCTTGCCAACAAGGTCATCACCACATCTCCCTTAGTCACGGGCGCCTCCAAACAAGCCAACTCATCCGCAAGAGCCTTGATCTTGTTGACGTGATCCAACAAATCGTCCTCCTCTTGCATCTTGCTAGTGAAGAACTTGCGGCGAAGAAATAGAAGGTTGGAGAGGCTCTTAGTCTCATGGATGTTGCAAAGGGTGGTCCACGCTTGGGCTGGTCCCTTGCAATGGCGAATGTGTGCAATTTGGCGATCCACAAGGTTGATGGCAATGAGAGCAAAGGCCTTCTTCTCCTTCCTCTCCCATGCCTTCTTGGTCTTTGGATCCGCATCTTCACTTGGAGGCTCCTCACTCCCATCCACCACGTCCCACAAGTCCTTCTCCGCAAGGATCATCTCCATCTTGAACTTCCACATGCCAAAGTTCTCTCCATCAAACTTGTCGATGATGCGCACGCCCTCTCCTCCACTGGATGCCATGGTGACGCAACTCCCACTGTGTTGGATTTCACTGGAAGGGTCTTCTTCTGCTGGTGTCGGCTAGCAGCCAATACAAGTGGTCACAGATAAAAAACAAAAAATTGGTCTTCTTCTGCTGGTGTCGGCTGGCAGCCGATACAAGTGGTCACAAAAAAAAAAAAAAAAAAAAAATTTCTTAAAGTCGGCGCTGAATGCAGCATTCAAATGAGTGAAAACAATTCTGATTATTTACACTTGCACTTCTGTGCACAATACAAAACTACATGGCCTTAAGTACCAAGAAGTCTCCTACAGTAAGAGGCACTTCGCTCGAGCAGCCCAAGTGTTCTACATTCATGTTAGCTGCCCGCTCAGGCATACAAATCCAATCGCAGTCCACAGGCATGGCTCATCACCTGGACATGACCGTCATCCTCTACCATACCTTGGTCCTGTAATCGATAAACCATTCTCTACCTTCTTGAAACCAAGCCATGGCCAACTCACCCATCCGAAAACAGTAAATCCAGCCGAGGCCTCCCAAACATCTTCTCCACCTCCAATTCAGACCCTAATGAAGCTCCAAACTTCCAATCAGCCCTAAATGGAGGCTACTACTCACAATCAGCACCTCAAGGGCAACAATGGCCTCCAACACCCCTAGTTGGATCACCCAAACTCCAAAGTAGCCTACTTGCCTCTCAATGGCTCCACAAGGCTCACAAGGACACAACTCAGCCCTCAATGGATGGCAAATTCCACTCCTTTGCCTCACTAAAGACTCTCACTAGATTGCAATTGCCACAATCATAATCAACAATGCACCCAAATGCATAATCAGCCCTCAATGGGCTCTCAATGTACTCTTCTAAGCACAAACTCAAACTAGGAGCATGCAACCAGCCCTCACAGGGTGTGATTACTACCATAAGCAATCTCTCACCCAAAATGCACTCAAAACCTCACAAACCAAAAAACCCCAAATAACTCACACCATATGGTTTGTAGGTGAATAAGACACAAAACGCTGATTGCTCCTCCAAGCTCCAAGATCGCCTCCAAATGATATGAAATTCTCCCTCAAGCGCAACTTCAAGTGCGTGGGCCCATAACCTATTGAGATTACAAAGTTATGTTATGAGAGAAAGGCTTTACTTAGATGGTAGAACGATACAAAGCCACATAAGTGGGCTCAACTTAAGCGAGAAGCCTTTCCTAGTTATCCACAAACCATGTGGGATAACTAACTACATTGGGCTGCCTTTGACTACGAGCAATACCCATGGACTCTAACACTAACTAAGTGTCTAAAGCTACTCCTAAGGCTAACTGTACATGGTCAACGCTAGTATGTACATAATCTCTAACAGGGATCAATTCCCCCCTCTTGGTTTCGAGACACCTTACAAAAGCTTTGACTGTAAGCAACTAGAGGCCTTCGAGGGTCCCCCAAAATTCAAACCTAAACCACATGCTCAAGAGAAGGGGCATCAATTCTCCCTTCTCGATTCCAAGGCACCTTACACAAGCTCCAACTATATGCTTCAAGACACCCTTCACAAGCTCCGACTGTATGCAACTAGGGACCCTCAGGGTCCCTCAAAATTCAAAATCTAAACCACAAAGCTCAAAGGGGGGAGAGGAATTCTTCCTTCTCGGTGCCGAGACACCCTCTACAAGCCCCGATTGTATGCAATTGGACACCCTTAGGATCCCCCAAATTCAAAACCTAAATTGCAAAGCTCCAAAGAGGGGGATCAAGTCTTTTTTTTTAGTGTTGAGACACCCTCCACAAGCTCCGATTGTATCCAACTGGAAACCCTTGAGAGTCCCCTAAAATTCAAACCTAAACTACATGCTCAAGAGGGGGGATTAGTTACTCCCTCTTAGTTCCAAGACACCTTTTATAAGCTCCAACTGTATGCAACTAGACACCTTAAAGGTTCCTCAAAATTCAAAACCTAAATCGTATGCTCAAGAGGAGGGGGGATCAATTCCCCCCTCTCGTTGTCGAGACACCCTCTACAAGCTTTGATTATATGCAATTAGGGACCCTTAGGGTCCTTCAAAATTCAAAACCTAAACTGCAATGCTCAAGAAGGGGGGGGTCAATTTTCCCCTCTTAGTGCCGAGACACCCTACACAAGCTCTGATTGTATGTGCCGAGATACCCTATATCAACTCTGATTGTTTGCAAGTGGGACTTGTGAGGGTCCTCCAAAATTCAAAACCTAAACTGAATTCATATAGAGTGCGGGGGTTTCATACATCATTTGGCGGAGGAGGTGGTTGTTGCACGATTTGTTCCACATCTCCTAAATCCTTAAATTGAACACCTAAATTGCAAATTCCTATCCATGTTGACAATCTTCCACATGCACACTTTGAAATTCCTAACCAACAGGAACCAAATAGAAAGCATGCAATGCAAATGTAAGAGTGCAATTGAAATGTTTCGAAACAAGGTAGAGTCTTGCGAGATTAATAACCTAAGTTGAAGTCAACGAAGGAGACAAAGTAGATATGGCAATCTTTCAAGTTGGAATCATCAAGGATTCACTCACAACCAATTTGGACTCTTAGAAATGTTTTGAGCCAAAAGGCCGTGCCAAAGGGTTTGCCTACAAGAAGGGTTTCAATTTTTGGGTCGTTCCTACAACTATGTTGTGTTCTAAGAATTAGGTCTTCCAACTAGGGACCCTTGGGTTGGTCCTACCCCAAAGCCTACGTGAAATTCATGTTTTTATTTTAAGATAATGCTTATTGATGTAATTTTATACATTGGTCTCTCATTTGGTAGGACTATACCTTCTTTGACCTATAATTTAAGTCAGTGGAATAGTGTGCTAGCCACCACATAATTCTTTACATATAGGTCATTAGTGCATGGAATTCCAATGATTTTCTGATGATGTAGTATTTCTGACAGACTGACAATCTTCTAGTCTTTGATTTCCTTCCATTTACAAGCACACTCTGACACCAGTCATCTGTTATAATAGTAACAATTTAGGTATCCAATTTTGGCTCTAAATGTGCTACCAATCTGACACGTACTTGCATATGTTATAGGTTGGTTAAATTTTAGTGATCATGCCTATGAGGCTTATGTTGATATATTTTTCAAATCTTGGAATACAATTCTCTATCTTCATTGTTGTAGCATTTGTTTAGGCTAGTGCGGGGTCATTGAGCAGATTCTAGTCGTCTTTAACTTGTGTACTTAACCTTTGTGATCTAAATGGGTTTGTGTACAATTTTAGTGTCTCAAATTCCATTTTGAATTTTATAGTGGTCCTTTAATTGGCAGGGTTGACACGACGTCCGGGACGTCCGAACACGGACGTTCGGACGTGGACGTTGTGTCCGCAGCGTCCGCTGACATTTGCGTTCGCCTGTCCGCCCCGTCCACCCGTCCGTCCGTCCGCTCGATTACGATCGTCCGATCGACACGCGGACTGATGCGGTCCGCACGATCTGGGCGTCCGCCTTCCGACGGCAGGAGGGACGCTGCATCCGCTAGCGTCCGTGCGTCCGGACGTCCGGAAAACGGACGCTATTTTGGGGCGGACGTTGAGATTCGTCAACCCTGTTAATTGGTTTTACCTTTTAGGGTATAATATGGAATACTTTTGCGGCATGGTCATTGTGAATGCAAATGATGCAAGAGTTCCTATACTATTTGAAGTAGGAAACAATGGACCCGCTGTTGTGTCTCTTATGAGATTGTCTCTTAGGTTCTAATTCAGCCTAGACTCTATCTATATTGATGAGGAAATCTATGATGATGAATTACGGATACTTCCTCATATAGTTGGTCAGATCCCTTGTTTTGAGGGAATGAATATTACTTAGAATCTCATACCTAGAAAATATAGGGCATATGGCATACATGAATTTGAGAGATCAATCTCTTTAGAGAATGTCATACCTTATTAGTCATTGTCTTTGTTGTTTCAAATGCTTCCCATCAGTCAAGTCAAAATAGAACCTCTTGATCAAGAAGTCATGGTACTAAGTGACGATTTATACATTGATTCTCCCAAAAGCTTTCCATCCTCACACTACAAGAAAATATGTATTTTATGACTACAAAACAATACTGTAGTGAGTCAAAAAATCAAGAAATGTGATTCAAGCAAAAATCACTAAAGATGAGTGGGATATGATTGGGTTGAATCATGGCTGAGTCATTCACTTTCAATTGTATGACTAGTGAGTCATATTTGCAGTCATATGGATTTGGGAGTACAATAAATCATTTTTAGACGAATTTTGCTAATTTGGCATATATTTTGACCATCTTTGAAGGCTTGATTTTCTCATGAGTTGCTTGAGCAAAATTAAAAAAAATCCTACATGGAATATGACTCAACCCAGTCATATTTTAGCTAACATGGAATGTAATTGTGGTGAGTCATATTTTGAGTGATATGGAATATGACTAAGGTGAGTCATATTTTGATTCATATTTTAAGTGATTTGGAATATGATTGTGGTAAGTCATATTTTGAATCATATTTTAATTGATATGGAATATAACTATGGTGAGTTATATTTTGAATCATATTTTAAGTGATATGGAAAATGACTGCAATGAGTTATATTTAAATGATATAGAATATGATTGTAGTAAGTCATATTTTGAATGATATAAAATATGATTGTGGTGAGTCATATTTTGAGTGATGTGGGATATGATTGTAGTGAGTCATATTTTGGTTGATGTAGCATATGACTATAGTGAGTCATTTTTTTGTTTAAGTTAGTACTAAAAGGTAGTAGGAAGTAAAAGCTAAGATAGAACAAGAGGCAACAAAAACTAAAATTAAAAACCAATAAGAAGCAAGAATAAGACAAGTTAAGATGCAATAAAAGATAATAAGAAGCAAGAAATAACAAACAATAGGAAATAATGTTTAAAGAAAAATAATTATGCAAAAGTTAAGATCAAACTTGAGGCAACAATCTTAAAACAACCTTGAAGTTACAATTTTGAAGCAATAATCATGGTTGTTATAGTGGACGGACGTCCGGTTCGCCCGTCTGTTAGAGGCAGGGTTGTCAAACTGGACGGACAGACCGTCCGTCCATCCGTCCATCCAGGACGTCCGATTGAAGTTGTGTCCGTCCGAAATGGTCAACGGGCAGCTGACTTTTAGCGGATGAAAAATCACCCAATGGAAACGAAAATCGTCAACACGTGGCGTCCAACGTGGCATTAGGGCGGGGACATACTCTAGGGCGGGGACGTATTCTAGGGCGGGGACGTACTCCTGGGCGGGGACTTGTTCCAGGGCGGGGACGTATTTCGGGGCGGGGACGTATTTCAAATCTAATCCAACAAATTTGACTGAAAAATTGATAATATTTTGCTTGTAATTGAATTTAAAAGGAATTTTGGATTTCCCCTTTCAAAATTTGTAAAAAAATAATGGAGATAACATTGATGAATCTAACCGTATGGATGGAATCTAAAACTCTAAATCTATAACTTTCCTTTGTATGTGACTTTCGAAATATTATTTGAAACCACACATTATAACGGTTTTTTCCAAAATTCTCAATTCTAGAGATGACTCTGGACGTTCATGGGATAATGTTGGATCTTCATTTAGCCATTTTTCACCTGGTTCATATACTTAGAAATGGTGAAACATCTTGTCTAATTGAATATAGTCTTCTTACTTTTATATCTTACATTTTAACTCCTAAAGGACCAAGATCATTTGTTTGTCCAAAACCACTCAAAATTGCCCCTTCTGTTGCATTCATCTAATAAAACAAACAAACAAATAAAAAATAGAATCTAATTGTAGGATCTTATACTTTACTTGACTGAAATCATATGGTAAAAATTTATGAAGTCTTTGGTAAACCTAAACCGTAATCCCCCCCCAAAAAAAATTATTACTCCACGCCCTTCTAAACCTAAACTAACACACTCCCAAATATTTTTTTAATCCATCAATTTTAGCCAAATGCAAAAACAAACCCTCCCTATCTTTTTCCATTGCATCAAGTCCCTCTAACAATAAATCTACAGTCCCACACACTCCGAAATTTTTGAATCTTCCACCAACTTCCACCAAATCTAAACCCACGTACTCCCCCTAAAAAATTCAATCCAACAAATCCCTAAAAAATTAAAATCTTAAACTTAAACCCTCTTTTTTCTGTTTTGCATTCCACAAAGACTCAACAAACCTAAACCCCAAGTCCGGAAGTCCCCAACATTTCCATTTTTTTCTTTCCATAAAGACTCTCCAAACTGAAATCCACATGCTTTGAAATTTTTCTTAATTCTCCAATTCACTCCCTCCCTCCAAGACTAGAACTTTTGACTGTAATACTCCCAATTTTTTGTATTCTACAAATTTTTTCCAAAACAAAGCTCACACTTTTTTAAAGGAAGCCCACACTTGTTTAATTCTTTGCAGGAATAAATATTGTTTTAGTTTTAGCCAACATTATACCCTCCAATGAAATAAAGTAATCCTATTTGTTTCAACTTTCAAACTGTCCATATCTCCCAATCTTCTAAGCAAAAATATCGGGAATTCATTTCACATCTTTTTAAATTAGCATACTACAAAATCCTACCGTTATATGTGTTTAATTTTTTTATTTTATTACATTTTGGTCCTCGCAGTAAAAATGGCAATTTTGGAATGTTTATAGTAAAAAAATACTCCAAAACATTAAGTAATTAAAGTAAACGCAAGTGTCAGAAAATTTTTACTTTTTAAAAATAATATAATTCTCGGATAATTCCGAGTACATAAAGCATGTTCAAAGAACTCATACTACGTCCTTCATAACCTCTTCTTCTTCTACCACCTCTTCTAGAATATATACGACCTCTAAACTCCTATCTACGATAACAACATTCTGGCATTAGCCAACCGTACGGTGGTTTTCTCAATGTCTCTAGAACATCTCCTATAGTTGCCCGATCATTCACATCTTCCTTCTGCAAGCTTTGAAGATGTGTTTTAAGTAATGCATAATTCATGCATTTTTCTTTAACGAAGTACTGGGAATCCCACTCCTCATTCCAAATCTTTTGTGCTATCCATTCTGCGGAATATGTATCAGCTGCTACACTATACAGATGCCTTCGTTGCATCACTTCCAGCGAGTTCTCTGAACCTATACTTCCGTATACATAGAACAATTCTGGAGCAACAAATTTTTTCACCTGCTTCACTTTCGCTAGCTTTTCCATGCTGTCATAGCCATATTTTGATGGCTCCTTCTCCACAACTCGGCTTGATATTCCCCAATCACATATACCAATGTATATTCTATTCTTCTTCCAAGGGTCAAAATGTAGCAACACATTGGATGGAGATAAATCGTTGTGCATGTAGTTCTCATTGTGACATTTCCAGACTGTCACAAGCAAGGACAACGCCAATGCAACGCGATTTTTCCTATACGTTGCAACCCATTCCAGTTGCGCTTTGCTCAGCTCTGAGTCGTGTTGCTTAACAATGTCTTCGATTTCCAGCACCTCAGAAACCTTGTTGTCCATATTCTTCCAAAAACTTGCCAAAGATCCACCATTCCACCACAACAAATAACCGGCCATTGTTTTGGGATTCAAATACGAAAGTCTGATGATGCCCGGATGCTTCACGGGACATCCTCCAGCCTCATTTATGATTTCCAAACGTTTTTTCTTCTGATTCTCTTCTTTGAGACGTTTCTCGGCAAAATCCATCCACATTGGCATGTTGTTCAATCTTGTGATGTGCACCTTCATCACAGTCCCATACCCTCCTTCCACTGTAAATCCCGGCATGTGTACAACTTTTATTGAGTTGTCAAGCCACTGAAACATTCCACTAATGCAGTGCGTCAATACAGCATTCTCCATCGATTCCTTCCATGGTAATTTTCCTCGTGCCCGTGATTTTGAAAAACCTTGGCAAAATGTCTCGATCATCGATAGTTTTGCAAAAAGTTCCTCGTCTGCAACATCCCAGTCTGTTCTATTCTCCTTTTTATTAGCATCGTAACGCCATTGCGTCACGATATTTGTTGCCAAAGCCTTCACAGTTTTTTCAAGCCACTCCGAAGCTAACCAATAATCTTGGTAATTGTTGAAGTCTTTAGATGATTCCATAGTCACTTCAATCTCGTAACGTAGCTTCTCCAAGAGTTCATGGTAACCATTTTCGTTCTTGCTGACGTACTCCCTCTCCAACATTGCTAAACTCCGTCGTCGATAAAAATCCACACCTATTGATCGTGCCTTTTGTGTGTACTCTATCGGAGGCCAATCGGGTCGCGCCGGTTTTACTTTCTTATGACTTGATGATGTCGGATTCGAAGATGATGACGGTTGAGTGCTCTGCTCGGCAACAACTATTTCTTCGATGGGCACATCCAAGTCCCAGGCCATTGGGCGTTTCCCCGTCGAACCACTTCCTGATGCAGCCATAGTATTCGAAAAAAATTCGAAAATCTCCCGTACAAATAAAGCGCCACACCTGTGCACCCTCCGACTCACTGTATAGGCTGCAAATTGCGAACTAACACGTGAGGCTAAAAGTGAAGGCCTGGCAATGTCAAAATGAGCAAAAAAAAAATATATAGGAAAGGCAAAAAACCACTTCCCCGCCCACCCCGCGAGTACGTCCCCGCCTATACCCAGTACATCCCCGCCCTGGATGCGAGTACGTCCCCGCCCCTGCCTTGACGTTCGCGCTCCCCGGTATAAAAGGCCGTGCCTGCCTCCTCACTTTCTGCCCTCTGAACTCCCTCGTGCGCCACCTCTGAGCTGGTTGTCTGGGCGTCTCAGTGGGCCCTACATCACATTCCACGTTATTTTTGTTGCACAAACATCGTGCGATGGACACATCACCACGGATGACGAAAAACGAGCGAGACAAAACAAGAAAGAGAAGTGGACAGGTACAGAAGAAGCGGATGCATGTTTTACGAAATCCGTTAAAAATTGCTTTCAAGGGGTGGGAGGAAGTACAGGACCCGTGGAGCATGGACACGTGTGCGGATTACATTGAGTGGTGTTACATCGACAAGGCCTTTCCTGAAGAACGACACCACTACCACCGATACTTCCACAAAGCAAATTTGCGATATTGCATGAATGATGCATTCAAAAATCGGTGCATTGAAGTCTACCAAGTCCTTTACAATAGAGCGAAGGTGGAGCGCAATGAAGTTCATGTCGCAGCTTAGAATTTTGATTTTCTTAGTATACACCCAAATAGGAACGGAAACTAGTCATTAGCTAACCGGATCCGATTAGGTGGGGAAGGAAAACTCAGAATTAGCACGGAACGTGAAGTAGTGGGCTTCTTGGATCTAATCCGGTCAGGATTAACTAACGACGGAAACGGAATGTAACACGGATTAGGTCTAGGACCGGATGATGATGATGATGAACCGGATTATGATGACAAACCGGAAAGGGTCCAGGGACTATATAAGGAGGAGCTTTCACTGTTGCACCCCCTTTTAGAAACTCGACCTTGAGAGCGCGCGGTTGAGTTTTTGGAGTTTGTGCGTCTGGACGTTGTGTTTTGTCTGTTTTGCTTCCGGTTGAGATCGGAGAGAGGAAGTGAGGAACGGGTCCGGAATTTGAGTGAAGTCTTCGAGGAGCTAGTCCCGGAGACCGGAAGCCCGACGATAGGATCTAGAGTTGTAGGGTAGATAGGATTTTAATTTCAGTTAGGAGTAGGAGCGGATCCAGATCCGGATCCGGCTCAACAGTATTAGGTTAGACCGGAAATTAGATTAGGATGGCGGCGGACCCCTACGGGTTTTCCGCTCCTTTTTGTGCTTTTAGGGTTTTTACCCTTTGTATATAAATCGGTTCCTGAGATGGGAACTGGGAGTTGTTCATTTTGCAAACTTCTTGTACTTTTCTATTCTCTTCGTTGTGTATCTCTCTCCAGCGCGACAGGATTGTATGATGTGGAGTTAGGATAGTACGAGTTGGTTTGCAAGTGATTTCTCCCCTTGGTGTTTATTTTCCGATCCTAGGTGCATGTGAGTAGGTATCAAAGAGTTGGGAGTGAACTTAGTTCCTCAGCACGTCTAAAGTTTGAGATTCCGGGTGAGAAAGCCGTTGTTAGGCTAGGCGGGTAGGGAGGGATTCCTTAGCTGCGCTAGAACTCCCGGGTGGGAAATCCGGTTGAGTGTCCGATCTCCTGTGAGGTCTCACCACCCGTATGGGTAACGGAAGAACTTTAGTTGATGTTGGAACGGACGGGTGCACTTGTAACCACCTGTCTTCGCACGGATCGGAAGTAGCATCAAGGTCGTTGTAGTACGAGAGGGTCGAGTGTGGGGTCTTTGTGTGACCTACGACCCGGATTGCTATCTGGGTTGTTGTGAAGGACCAAACCGGATCCGGATTAGCTTAGGAGCTTAGAAGGTAGGACAGTGGGTCTTCAGCCACTATAAGTCACGGAAGGAGTGGTAGGCCTACCACTCTCAAAATTAAGCGGCGACCCCTCTGATGGTGAAACAGAGGCAAAACTAAACCGGATAGGATTACGGGTACAGGATGACCATCCGGACCGGATTGGTCAGGACGGATTTCTAGGATCGGAAATTGTGAGATCCTGAGATTTGGGTATTTGTACGGACCGGATAGTTAGTAGGACCGGAAGAAAGAGTAATCCGGTCTGTAGTTATCCGGTGTGTTGGTATTTCTGGTTCTAGATCTAGGACCGGAAAGTAAGATTGGCATACTGACTGAGCTTAACTGCTTAATAGAGCTAGATACTTCACAGGATCTCGTGGATTCGATCTTTAGAGTCACTTAGTTATACTCTAGAGCGATTTTTGTGAGTATAATGGGGAATTGACCTGCCCTGTGCTGCGACAGTTCACCTTTTCATTGCAAAAGGAGTACACGCAGAGGTCACGCTAGGGAAGAGGGTGGATTGGTCAACCATCAAGGAGAGAGGTTCCAAAATAAAAGTTCCTCATCCAAGCAATGGACTAATTCCAATGGGTGTTCTAACGTTTCCCGAAGGTGGGTTGGGGCACTTGAAGACAATCGTAAATCCCCCTACAGCTCATGATGACACCGAGGATTCTACGACGGATGACGATTCAGATGGAGCACGTACTCCACCGCGTCCTCTGACGGCCAAAGGGGAACAACGTGGTAGGCGGAGGAGGGCCCTACAATATGCTCGAGATCCTCAACCTCAACATGAAATCCAAAATGAAGTGCACGAGGAAGTTTACGCACAACCCACTGAAAATAGAAGAAATGTATATGATACAATCTCAGCCTTGAGGAACGAACTTGCTGAAAAACACGAAGAAATTAATCGTCTGCACGATTACAGGCACACGTCGAGGGCGACGTTGGAAGAAAAGAACCAAGTCATCAGCAATCTCAGACAAGAAATTGCACGATTGGAACATGCTTTAGAGCTTGCTACATCAAGGAATTAGTTAGCAATATCCAATTACATAGCTATCTCGAGGTTTTTAAATTTTCATGTTCTTTTTTAGTTCTGTACAGTTGTGCTCATGTAATGAGACAATTTTTATCAATATATTCATATTCTACGGTATTACCCATCCAAAATACAAAAATTATTTTTGGCTAAAGACGTGTCACTTGCAAAATTGGATTGCTTCATTTCATATACATTTATTGTGTTGGTTTAGGGTTCATACTTATTTTTACTTAAACATCTCATATCTTGACCATACTTTTGTAAAGTACTGAACTTCAAGGATGTTTGGTTGAATTTTTTATGAAACAATTCTTTTTGAATTTTTGAATTTTTAATAACATACCCAAAAATTGGCTTTTTGCACAATGTCTTTTTAAAAAATAACCCTGGTCCATTAGGTGTTAATGCAATAAATAAAAAATTTAGAAAAAAAATTAAATTACATAATTCATATAAATATTAATTAGGGCGTGAATTCTAATCCAGCAATGTGTACATTGAAATGTGTCTTTCAATATAATTTTTACTTTTTTTACTTTTTTAATTCTATTTTGTGATCTAATTGTCAAACTTTTGCATTCATAAGAAATTCGTTTTGCTCTTTTGCAAACTTTTAGACATTTCATATGTATACAGTGCCATTTTAATTTTTTAGGTGTGTATTTGTATTGTATGCACATTCCTTATGAATTGAATAGCTCCCGTTTTTTGTGAGTTAAAGTGTAATCCCTAAAGGGCCAAGGCCTTATCTAGCCCAAAAACACTCAAAACTGCCATTTCTATAGCAAAGACTAAGAAAATATTGAAATTCATTTATTTTCACATCTAACCGTAGGATATTACACCTGACTAGTATAAACTAGTGTGGGAAAAAAACCAAAAATTGTGATTGAATAAATTGCAAGATATTTGCGTTTAAAGTAGAAAAAGCAAGCTTTTCCACACATTGAGCAACTGGATTTTTTGACTTTGAACATTTTCAACTTAAAATTTTTGTACTACAAAGCTCCGAGCTTTAAATCTTCATAGTGGAGATTAGAGTTCAGAGTCCAAAGAAAAAAAAAAAAAAATGAAAACTTAATTTTCATTCTTAAAACAATTGGTAACTAGAAATATGTACTAGACAAAATGAAAACCTAAAATATCAATATGGGGTAGATGGAATTAAAATGCACTAATCCAATAGGAAGATTGTTCTACAAAGTAAATCAAACCACGCAAATTTATTTTTTTTGGAAAAAATGCAAAGCATGCATTGACAAATGAATCGTGCAAGTCGTTTTTTCCAAGAACATGCTGTAATTGCCAGAAAAACTAGAATGTCCATAACTTCCTCATAACAAATCCAAATGAAATTAATCAAAGCTTTCCAGATAGACAAAAATTTAATCTATGAGAAAAAAAATTCCGCAGAAAAAATTCAAAGTATGCCGAAAATTTTTTGGCTGACCGAACTGCCTCTTGTCCACTATTTTGAGCTTATTTGGGCATAATTTTTGTTCCCATACACCTATTGAAAAAAAATTATATTTCCATGAAGCTTATCAATTTTTTTCTCTGAAAAAAGGCATTGTGAAAAATCTGGACGAAAATTCAGCCCGTACATACTTGCCCAAAAATGAATTTGTCTCCCTTAGGAACAATGGGACTTTTTGAATTCATAACTCCCAAACCCCCAAACTCCTTCAAAGGTGTCATGATTCGACTTTGGACACTTGGACGGGGACGTTGGGCTGGGACTCAGGGATTCAAGAAACCAAAAACATTCTAAAGTTGCATTACCAAGAAATCATTTCCAATTGTATGCACCTTAAACTTTAAAAATGAAAGTAATACGTAGGTCATAAAAAGAGCATTTTTATTTCATATGTGTCGCACAATATGGTATTGAAAAATTGGACAAAGTCAACAATGTAATCAAACAAAGTTCCACACATATAATAGTAGCTAAAAAGATAAAAACTAGCAGCCTTTACATAGCTATATATTTACATTTTTCCAAATGCTTGAAGTACGCAAAAGTGCACTTAGTCCAAATGAACTAGGCTATTTGCGGTACCACTTGTACCGGCCTCGGTGTCATGCGTCCCGGACATTGGAATATCATCTTCATTGGAGTCCAAACGAAGTCGCCGCATTACACCGCGTGTTCGTCTTGCTGGTCCATCCTCCTCCAGTAGGCCCCTCAGAATTTGAGATTGTTGAAGTTCTTGAAGAGCTATACGAGTTCCCGGACTGTGTTCTTCTAGCAAGAAGTCTACAGCATCATTTTTGAATTGCTCTCTCCATTCAGATTCAGACATCATCACTCTTTCTCGTGCGGTAGGAGGTACATATTCACCAGGATCCACAAGTTGAACTCCGTCGTCATCGGTGATACGTTGTCCGTCGTTGCCCCAAATCCAACCCTTTGGATGTGGTCCAAATCGAAATTGATGCTCATTTCCATCCCAATAGCCATTGAAGCATTGGTAGAAGAAATTTCTTCTTCCTTCACTAATAGCGTCCGTGCCTTTAATCAAATTGTGGCACACACGAACAACTTCAGTTGGGTTTGATTCCCATCCCCAGTTGTTGGAAAGCCCAGAGACCTCTAAAGAGTGATACTTATAACGCCAATTCCAAATGAGGTCTTCTCCCCATTTCTGTGGATGATCTGGAGCATTCATTACATCAAATTCCCAGCTTGGCGGCATATGCTCGTACAAGCCAAATAGCTTGTACAAACGCTCATGGAAAGGAGCCTTGCAAAGTACGCAACACCTTCGATTGACCATTAATGCAATCAAACAAATTGGATGATACAAATGCTCACATGTGCCCAATTAGAATCCACCTTCGGGGCCAAAGGCATTCAAACACATTGGACATTGTGTACCATCGAACACAAAGCTCGGTGGTTTTGGCCACAACAATGTACTCGGTTTAGTCACAGGGGCAGACCTTTCATTTTCAAAATCCCACCCATTTCGAGGCCAATCAATGATGGTCTGATTTCCAACTCCAACTTTGGTCTCCATTTTGTCCGAGAATAACTCATCCATTAGTTCCCATGATGTTAAGCCAAAAACACGTTCTTGATTGTGCACTACATAATGATTGGCAATTTTCTTCAATTCTGCTCCCATTTGTTGGTTCTTGTCCACAGTAAATACACACGCCAACTTCCACTCATAATACTGTGACACCAATGCATCCAAATGTTTCTGGAGCTCGACATTTTTTCCACGAAGCACTTCTAGCTCTTCGGCACCTACAGTGAAGTGAGACGGGTGACCAGCTTTGTGCAGACCTTCACCAACGTGGCCTTCGCTGAATACATTACCAGCTTGTAGAGCTCTTGTAAGGCGGGCAATTTCTTGGGACTGTCGGTCAATGACGTCGTTCTTTTGTTGGATCTCGACCTTCAACTTGTGAGTGTCTTCTAACAAGTTTTGAATTTCCTTTCTTTTTTCGTTGAGGTTACTCTTCAAGGCTGGGATTGTATCTTCTTCACTTTCGACAGCTTCATTTGGTAGCCAAAGATCTTCTACTTCCATTGAATCTTGTAGTCGGTCATTTAAAACTGCTTCCGAGACAACTTCTTCTGTGCTCATTTCCTTCTCCCTTCTTCTTTTCACCCGATGTTCCACTCTATTACCTAGAGCACGCAGTGGAGTGCGCGTCCCGTCGGAGTCATCATCAGGAGAAGAGTCACTGGTTACATATGTGTTAGGGGGCAACTCAGTCAGTGGCCTCACGAACCCCAATCCGCCGTTAGGGTACCTTCGTACACCCATTGGAATCAATCCATTGGTGGGATGAGGAACTTTTATTTTGGAACCTCTCTCCTTGATGGTTGACCAATCCACCCTCTTCCCTAGCTTGACCTCTGCATGTACCCCTCTTGCAATGAAAAGGTTAATTTCATTGCGTTCCACCGTTGGTCTATCGTATAACACTTGATAGACTTCAATGCAACGATTCTTAAATGCGTCGTCGATACAGAACCTCAAATTGGCCTTGTGGAAGCGACGGTGATAGTTGTGCCGGGCTATGGGAAAAGACTTGCCAATGTGGCACCATTCAATGTAATTGGCACAAGTGTCCATATTCCATGGATTAGGTTCATCTTCCCATCCCCTAAATGCCAACTTCAACGGATTGTTTAAAACGTTCATCCGTTTCCGTTGCTTCTGTCCAGTCTTCTTTCTTGTTCTGTCTCGTTCGGCCTTCGTCATCTTCACTGCAGGGTCCATCACACGGCGGTTTGGGTTGAAGTAAAGAGCGTAATATAAAAAGGACCTCACAAGGACGCCTAGGCAACCAGCTTAGAGGTGGAGCACACGGGAGTTTGTGAGGCAGTTGCTAAAAGGGCGGGGACGCGCATATATACTGCTGGTCCGCGCTGTCAGGGCGGGGACGTACTCAAAATAGGCGGGGACGTACTCGTCGCTGGCGGTAGGTGGAGAAAATTAGAATAAAAAAAAAAGATTTTGGAAGATTTACCTTGTACCTTGCATTTAATGTCACTCATTTTTTATTTCATGTGAGTTGTCAAAGACCCGTGAAGCTCCCATCATCCAAGAGAAAAATAAATTAACATTACTAATAGTTAAAAGGATAAATAAAAAAAATTGTTAAACCCTAAACCCTAAACCCTTAGCCTAAATCCTGAACCATTTTGTCGCAGCACAGGGCAGGTCAATTCCCCATTATACTCACAAAAATCGCTCTAGAGTATAACTAAGTGACTCTAAAGATCGAACCCACGAGATCCTGTGAAGTATCTAGCTCTATTAAGCAGTTAAGCTCAGTCAGTATGCCAATCTTACTTTCCGGTCCTAGATCTAGAACCAGAAATACTACCACACCGGGTAACTACAGACCGGATTACTCCTTCTTCCGGTCCTACTAACTATCCGGTCCGTACAAACACCCAAATCCCAGGATCTCACAACTTCCGATCCTGGAAATCCGTCCTGACCAATCCGGTCGGGATGGTCATCCTGTACTCGTAATCCTATCCGGTTTGGTTTTGCCTCTGTTTCACCATCAGAGGGGTCGCCGCTTAATTTTGAGAGTGGTAGGCCCACCACTCCTTCCGTGACTTATAGTGGCTGAAGACCCACTGTCCTACCTTCTAGACTCCTAAGCTAATCCGGATCCGGTTTGGTCCTTCACAACAACCCAGATAGCAATCCGGGTCGTAGGTCACACAAAGACCCCACACTCGACCCTCTCGTACTACAACGACCTTGATGCTACTTCCGATCCGTGTGAAGACAGGTGTCGCAGCACAGGGCAGGTCAATTCCCCATTATACTCACAAAAATCGCTCTAGAGTATAACTAAGTGACTCTAAAGATCGAACCCACGAGATCCTGTGAAGTATCTAGCTCTATTAAGCAGTTAAGCTCAGTCAGTATGCCAATCTTACTTTCCGGTCCTAGATCTAGAACCAGAAATACTACCACACCGGATAACTACAGACCGGATTACTCCTTCTTCCGGTCCTACTAACTATCCGGTCCGTACAAACACCCAAATCCCAGGATCTCACAACTTCCGATCCTGGAAATCCGTCCTGACCAATCCGGTCGGGATGGTCATCCTGTACTCGTAATCCTATCCGGTTTGGTTTTGCCTCTGTTTCACCATCAGAGGGGTCGCCGCTTAATTTTGAGAGTGGTAGGCCCACCACTCCTTCCGTGACTTATAGTGGCTGAAGACCCACTGTCCTACCTTCTAGACTCCTAAGCTAATCCGGATCCGGTTTGGTCCTTCACAACAACCCAGATAGCAATCCGGGTCGTAGGTCACACAAAGACCCCACACTCGACCCTCTCGTACTACAACGACCTTGATGCTACTTCCGATCCGTGCGAAGACAGGTGGTTACAAGTGCACCCGTCCGTTCCAACATCAACTAAAGTTCTTCCGTTACCCATACAGGTGGTGAGACCTCACAGGAGATCGGACACTCGACCGGATTTCCCACCCGGGAGTTCTAGCGCAGCTAAGGAATCCCTCCCTACCCGCCTAGCCTAACAACGGCTTTCTCACCCGGAATCTCAAACTCTAGATGTGCTGAGGAACTAAGTTCACTCCCAACTCTTCGGTACCTACTCACATGCACCTTGGATCGGAAAATAAACACCAAGGGGAGAAATCACTTACAAACTCACTCGTACTATCCTAACTCCACATTATACAATCCTGTCGCGCTGGAGAGAGATACACAACGAAGAGAATGGAAAGGTACAAGAAGTTTGCAAAATGAACAACTCCTAATTCCCTTCGCAGGAACCGATTTATATACAAAGGGTCAAAACCCTAAAAGCACAAAAAGGAGCGGAAAACCCGTGGGGGTCCGCCGCCACCTAAATCTAACTTCCGGTCTAACCTAATACTATTGAGCCGGATCCGGATCCGGATCCGCTCCTACTCCTAACTGAAATTAAAATCCTATCTACCCTACAACTCTAGATCCTATCGTCGGGCTTCCGACCTCCGGGGTTAGCTCCTCGAAGACTTCGCTCAAATTTCGGACCCGTTCCCCCTCCTCAGGATTCGGTCCGGGTGGAGACTCCAAGTCGATGGTAATATCCGGTCTCGAGCCCGGAGTCCCAGTCCGTGCAGACTTCTTGGACTCAGGAGTCCAATCCTTCCTGTCCTTTGCCATAGTTGCATCCGGAAAGAGGTCCGGTAGAGAGATGTCCGAAAGGTGAATACCTTTGTCGCACGTTGCTCCCGTCAGCTTCCGGCTGCTCTCCTCGATCCGGTCCGCTGCCTTCCGCCCCTCCACCATTGCCGTCTCCACCTGCTCGGCGAAGTCCGCGAGAATCCGGACCATCCGGGAACCGGATAGTTTCTTCTCTTCGTGGATCTTCTCGTCGAAGAGCTTCGCCTTGGCCGCTGCCGTTCCGGTCTCTCCCAGGACCGTCTTGATCTGCTCGGCCACCTTCCGAGTCTCCTCCGCCATCTCCCGAGCGGCCGTCACGTCTTCCTGATAGGCGAAAAGTGTTGCCTTCAGTCTATCTACCTCCTCCTGCAACCGGCGGATCTCGGCTTCCTGCTTCCGGGTCTCTTCCGGATTCGTGATGCAGTGCGCCACTTGTTCCGCCAAGTTGCTGTCCGGTGCAGCACCCACCAACTTGCCGATTGCCGCAAGCGTCCTGTGCTTGACCTCCCAATCCGCCCTGATGTTGCAGAGGACGTTGATCAGACCGTTGAACGGATCTTGCATATCCGGATCTCCCCCGGAATTGGTCTTCTCGGCTTCCGGTTTCTCTTCCGGGGCCGGTTTGTCTTGACCGGGAGGCGTCCCGCGCTTGTGTGGAGGCGTCAGCTTCTGTCGCTTGATCGGCGGCATCAACTCCTCCTCTTCCTCGCTGGACTCCCGGTCTGACTCGGAATCGGATTCCGCTTCGTCATCCGTCTCCGACTCCCCATACTTCAGCAGCACTTCCTGCGTCTTCCACGCCTTCTCCTCTATGTTGGTGAGGACTTGGTTCTCCCGATAGAGGTGGAAGAGGTAAGGGCACACTGGAGTGGCCCTTTTCTTCCCAACCCTACTAACAAGCTGGGCCACGAGATCGGAAATGATCCGTGCCCAGTCCACTTTCCGGGTACCACTGAGGGCACCGAAAATGGTGTTGCCTAGGGTGATCGTGACCCTGGTCGGCTTCTCCGGGTGAAGAACCGGAACCAGGAATTGCAGGAGCCGACGGTGTCGGTCGTCCAAGCAATCCTCGACCGCGTATCCGTCCTTCGGGTTGACGGCTCCCTTGAACTTCCCTCGGACAAACTCATCCTTCCGGCTCGCCATTCCCAAACCTCCTGCCCGGAAACCGTAAACCGCTCTCCACATCCCCTCGTTCCAGCTGACGGGAGCTCCCCTCACGGTGTTGTCAAACTGGTTGGACAGCTTTCCGAGGAGCTCCTTGACCATTCTCTCCTCCCTAAAACCCCAAGGTTTCTCGGCAAACCCTACGCAACCCATGGATCTGAGATCATCCATGAGTTCAGCCTTTTCCGGCTCTGTGGAGGGAATAACCGGAATGACTTTCCGGAGCTTCACCTCGCCTCCAGAGGGACTCGCTTGCCTCGACCTACGTAGCTGAGGCATTCCCACTCACATCTACCTCACTCTCTCCTAGCCGCACGTCCCGTTCCTCACTTCCTCTCTCCGATCTCAACCGGAAGCAGAACAGACAAAACACAAACGCTCAGACGCACAAACGACAAAAACTCAACCGCGCACGCTCAAGGTCGAGTTTCTAAAAGGGGGTGCAACAGTGAAAGCTCCTCCTTTTATAGTCCCTGGACCATTTCCGGTTCATCATCATGAATCCGGTTTACCATCATAATCCGGTTCATCATCATCATCCGGTCCTAGACCTAATCCGTGTTGCATTCCGTTTCCGTCGTTAGTTACTCCTGACCGGATTAGATCCAAGAGGTCCACTACTTCACGTTCCGTGCTAATTCTGAGATTTCCTTCCCCACCTAATCGGATCCGGTTAGCTATTGACTAGTTTCCGTTCCTATTTGGGTGTATACTAAGAAAATCAAAATTCTAAGCTGCGACATTACCCCTTCCTCATCTGTGAGCGTCCCCGCGAACATCATTGACCTTCAGTCGAAGAAGTAGCCACCGAATACTTTTTCACCCTTGATCCGTTCACACGAGTGTCAAGCCACTGGCCCTGCAAATTCGCAAGTTGCAAAGACCCATTTTGAAAAATTTGAATGACTCGGAAAGGTCCCATCCATCGGGTATGCAATTTTCCTGGAAACTCTTTGTGACGGTTGTCATAAACGAGCACCAGACCGCCTTCCTGGATTCCATGATCAACTGGAAGTTTCCGGTCATAATCTTTCTTGCGTTTGAATTGCACTTCCATGGTTCTCTCAAGAGCTGCAATCCGGGTTTCTTCTAGTTCTTCAATCGCGAGGAGTCGCGGAAGTATATCCATTCTGGTCTCCGCATTCCGGGCTGCCATGACACGGAAAGTCTCCACTTCTAACTCCACCCCATGAACTGTGTTTTGACCAAAGACCAAAAAGTAGGGCGTTTTTCCGGTTGTGCTCTTCTCCGCCGTATTGTACGCATGCACGGCCGAAGGTAGTTTCCGGTCCCAATCCGTCTTGTGAGCGGAAACCATCTTGTTCAAGATCTTCCCAATAATTCCGTTCGCCCGCTCGGTTAATCCATTCGCCTTTGGATTATAAGGAGTCGTCTTCCGGTGCTTGATAAGATATTTGGTAGTTAGGTCGGAGATGACGTCATTGAGGAAATGGGTTCCTCTATCACTGACCAACTCCAGTGGGTGGCCAAATCGCATGAGGATTTCTTCAAACAAAAAGGACGCGGAAGTCTCGGCATCGTTTTTCCGGGTTGCTCTGGCCTCCACCCACTTGGTCGCGTAATCTGTGGCTAGGATTATGTACCTCTTCTTCCTAGCACTGACCGGAAAAATGGGTCCAATAAAGTCGATCCCCCATTTCTCAAACGGTGCTAAGGGAATTATGGGAGTGAGCGGCCAATGGTTCCGGAAAGATGGTGCTCCTGTCCGCTGACACTGATCGCAACTCCGAACAAAATTCCTCACATCCCTGTGTACATACGGCCACCAGTATCCGGCGGATCGGATCCGGTTCACCGTAGTAACAAAGGCAAAATGTCCTCCGGAACTCCCGCAATGGAGTGCCCGGATGACTTTCTTCCGGTCCGAAGGTTCCAAACATCGCCTAAGGACGTCGTCCGCCCCTAACTTGAAAAGGACTCCCCTAATCATGGTATAAGGAGCCGCTTTTCTCTGAAAGATTTCCTTCTCCTCTAGACTCATCTGTTCCGGATATTTGGAATTCACTAAATAACTAATGATATCCCGGAACTCCGAAACAGACTCGTTGCTTAGGTGAAAAACTTCTATCAAGGGAAAATCCGGTTTCTCCATTTCAACCGGAATCTCCAGAGAATCCGGAAACTCATCCGGAAACTCAGCGGAAATATCCGCCACGGATTCCTGTCCTCTTTGTCTCGAGAGGTAATCCGCGTTCGAGTTTGCTTTTCCGGGTTTCACTACGACCTCGTAATTAAACTCTTGTAAAAGCAAAATCCATCTAGCAATCCGACCTGACAAATCCGGTTTGTTCACGAGGTATTTCAAGGAATCATGATCTGTGTGAAAAATTACCTTGTACCCTAGCAAATAATGTCGGAACTTCTTGCAAGAATACACGACCGCCAGAGCTTCTCGTTCTGTGGTGGTGTAATTTCGTTCCGCCAAACTCATTTGCCTGCTCGCATAGTAAATCGGATTCTCACGCTTCTCCGTGTCGAACTGCCAAAGAATGGATCCTAGACACCAACCGGATGCGTCGATGGTGACATGGAACTCTTTTGTCCAATCCGGAACGGAAAGGATCGGAGCTCTAGCAAGCTGAGTCTTCAGATCATCGAAGGCCTGCTGTCGCTTTCCGGTCCACACAAATTCCGTATCTTGTTTGAGTAGTTCCGTGAGAGGGATGGCCCTCTTGGCGTATCCGTCAATGAATCGACGGTAGTAGCCCACACACCCTAGAAACCCACGGATCTCCCTTACGCTCGTCGGAGGTAGCAAGGATAGAACCGCCCTCACCTTCTCCAAGTCCGCTTGTAATCCGGCTTGGCTCACCACGTGCCCCAGTAAAATTCCGGAACTCATTCCGAAAAAACACTTTCCGGGGTGTAATCTCAAATTGGTTTCTCGGCACCTTTGAAACGTCTTCCGCAAACATTCGAGATGAAGTTTCCGGTCGCTAAAAACTGCAAAGTCATCAATGAAGACCTCAATGAAATGGCGGAGAAAATCCTTGAAAATGTCCATCATCAGCCGTTGGAAAGTTCCGGGTGCGTTGCACAGGCCAAACGGCATCCGGGTAAATGCGAAAGTCCCCCATTCTGTCGTGAACGTGGTCTTCAGCTGATCCCTCCGTCGGATGAACACTTGGTTGTAACCGGAAAATCCGTCCAAAAAGCTGTAACATTCGTGTCCGGCCACGTGGTCCAAAATGATGTCAGTAAATGGAAGGGGAAAGTAATCCTTCTTTGTGGCTGTGTTCAATTTCCGGAAATCTTGACACACCCGGATCTTCACTTTCCCATCCGTTCCCAACTTCTTGGGAACCACCACAATAGGGGAAACCCACTCGGAATTGTTCACCGGATAGATGAATCCGGTTTCCAATAACCGGTCGATTTCTTCCTTGACCATTAACGAGTACTTCGGGTTGAGTCGGTACTGTCGCTGACGGACCGGAATAGATCCTTCCGTCAAGTCAATGTGATGCTCTCCTAAGTGAGGGGGGATTCCCTTCAGATCAGACGGCTCCCATGCAAAAATATCGAGGTACTCCTGGAGAAGTTGAACGTAACCGGATTTCTCCGTGCTTTGCATGAGCTTGCTCAAATAAAAGCACTTGCCTGGTTCAACCTCCTCCTGCTCATAATCGATGGGCGAGACGATCGGTTTGATCTTCTCTTCGTGAACCTCTTCCGGAACGGAAACTAAATTTCCCCATTCGGGTCTCATCGTTTCCTCACTTACACCCGCGGGAAGGTTTCCATCCTGGATCTGTCGAGTGATCCACTCGGCTGTGAGCGGAACGCTTGACTCTCCTAACGATCGATCTTCCACCATGGTACTGCTAGGCTTTTCCGGATCATGCTCCAACACAGCATCAGAGAACCCAAAACTTTTCTCAGTTTTGTGTTCGAATGGATCCACATAATAGCTTGGAATCGACTCTTCCGAATCCGTCCAATCCGATGTGTAACCATCCGAGTCGCTGGTTTCTCCTAAATGCTTTTCCGTGGACCAAGGTATCCGGATGGAAGGTTTCCCGACCACCAGTTCCTTGTTTCCCCAATCCACCAGTACTTGGGCAGAGTATAACCAAGGTCTACCCAGTAACATAGGAAAAGGTCTTCCTTTGTGCACACGGATGATGACATAGTTGAGCAGATAATCCGTTCCTCCAATCCGGGTTGGAACTTGCGAAAGTTTGCCAACCGGATGTACTCGGGATTGATCCGCCATACGAAGGACTTGATCCGTCGCTTCGATCGTGGTGAATCCTAACTCAAATGCCGTGTCTTCCAACATCAAGTTGACTCCAGATCCGCCATCGATGGGAACCTTTGGAATCAGGCATCCTTCTATCTCCACACCGATCTCTGGAGCCCCGGAATCTTCCGGTTGGGAGAAGTTAACTGCCACCGCTGGGAGTTTCACCCTCTTCTTCCGTTTCCGTGTCCAGCTATCTCGGATCAGCTTCTGGTACATCACGTTGTCGTGCAGGAGCTGTCCAATCGTAACATTCGCCCGTTGATCTCGGATGTCCTGGATGATGTCATACTCATGAGTACGGATATCCGGATTGATAACCACTGGGGTGTTACTGAAACGAACCTGCTTCTTACTCGTCACCACATCCGGTCCAGAGATTTCCGTCCGAATCTCTGCACTGATGTCGATCGGAATCCGGTTCCGGTCCACCCCTTCCTCAAAGTGAACTTCCTCCGGTTCTGGACTCCGTCTCTGAAAAACAGGATCAGAATCACTACTCGATTTCTGCCTCCTCCTCTGCTTTTTCTTCTTTCCCCTTACAGCTCGTTCGGGTTGATTCCTGGTGGAACTGCGGGTCGATACCCGGTTTACCAAGCTCTCCGTCTCCGCCGGCAGTTCCACCTCGCATCGTCACTTGTCCGGATTCTCCGTTCCGGCTGAGTGGCCATAGTTGAGCGCGGTCTGCTCCCTTGGAAGAATTTGAACTTGTTTGTAAACCGGTCTTGGCTGTATGGGCTTCGAACACTGCTCCTCCTGATGCCCATACTCTTGGCAATTCTGGCACGGAAGAGTACGAGGAGCACCCTGCCCTGGTCCCCTGTTAGGACACGAGTTGGCATAATGTCCCGGTTCTCCACAGCCATAACAAATCACCACTTGTCTATCCGGGTAACCAAGGGCTCGCACGGGCTGCTGCATTACCAACCCCTGACTCGGTCCCGGTAAAAAGTTCCGGTTCAACATGTTGGACCGGGAAGGAATCGTGATCCCTTTCCCTCTACCATAGGTCGGCTGCACTTGGTAGATCTCCTCCTCTTCCTCGTTTGCTACGGTGTAGTAGATCTCTTCTTCCGGATACACATAGTGAACTTGCTTCTGGGCAGCTCGCTGGCATTCACTTGGATAGTGACCCGGTTCTCCACATCTTCCGCACCAGACATTGGATCGAGAAGTCGGAACGATCCGTCTCGGTTTCCGGTTCTCAGCCATGTTGACCTTGATAGCCTCCAAAGACTCTTGGATGCTCTTCATCATCTTCTTGGAATCCGTATCTTCCATCTTCACTTTCACAACCCGTTTCTCTCTCTGACCTTTCGACTTGTGCGAACGTCGGGGAGGTGAAACACTCTGTTCCTCATCCGAGCTCGATGAATCCGGATCGGAAACTTCCGTTCCAGAACTCTCGGAACTGCTGTCCGAATCGGAAACCTTCTTACGATGCTTCAACTTCCGGTCTCCTTTCTTGTTCTTCCCCTTTTCTTGCTTCTCGCTCCTTCTCAAGGACTTCCGGAGTGACTGAGCGGAATTCTCGTAATTAGCCGCAGCATCCATGGCGTCTCTAAGTGTCCTAGGCCGCGTCTGACGAATCAGAAATCCCATAGACTCGGGTAATCCGGCAACATACCACTCCACCTGCAGACTAGGAGCGATCTCCGTGGTCAGCTTCTGGATCAGCGCCTTCACCCTCTGGCCATACTTCCGCACGGATTCGGATGATTTCATCGTTAGTGTACTGAGCCGTCCCAAGGCTCTGGCTTCTCCTCCTACCTCCCGGAAAGCTTGCAGGAAATCCGTTCTCAACTGATCCCAGTTATTCCGGATCGGATCGGAAATATCCTGGTACCATTTAAGAGCTTCTCCCTTGAGCAATCCTTGGAAAATTCTTCGCTGGGCCGCCTCATTTTCCTGGTTGGCGAGTGCAGTAGATTCAAACTCGCACAGCCAGTCATCCGCATCTTGGCTTCCATCACCCTTAAAACGCTTGTATCTCAATCGAGTCATGACGTCTTCGTCCTCGAGGAACGGATCTTCTCTGTCCGGTTCCGGGTCTAGATCGGAAACTGAAGGCGTATGACCAGATCTCGGATTCTCGCTTTCTCCTGCGGATGCAGACACGAAAATCGGACGGTTAACCGGATCTTGCAGATCCGGTTCACTCTGATCCGGTTCAGGCGATTCTTCCGATCGTTCTCTTCTTCTCAATCGCTCGGACGTTCTCGTATTCCTTATTCCGCTTCTCATGAGTTAGTTTCCAGATTCAGCCGGAAAACAAAACCCAATCCGAGAAATGAAAACACGGAAAAGACGAACTACTGACTCAGCTTCTTCTGTACCGCAATAAAGCCGATAGCTTTAGAATCCCCGGCAGCGGCGCCAGATTTTTGTCATGTCGCAGCACAGGGCAGGTCAATTCCCCATTATACTCACAAAAATCGCTCTAGAGTATAACTAAGTGACTCTAAAGATCGAACCCACGAGATCCTGTGAAGTATCTAGCTCTATTAAGCAGTTAAGCTCAGTCAGTATGCCAATCTTACTTTCCGGTCCTAGATCTAGAACCAGAAATACTACCACACCGGATAACTACAGACCGGATTACTCCTTCTTCCGGTCCTACTAACTATCCGGTCCGTACAAACACCCAAATCCCAGGATCTCACAACTTCCGATCCTGGAAATCCGTCCTGACCAATCCGGTCGGGATGGTCATCCTGTACTCGTAATCCTATCCGGTTTGGTTTTGCCTCTGTTTCACCATCAGAGGGGTCGCCGCTTAATTTTGAGAGTGGTAGGCCCACCACTCCTTCCGTGACTTATAGTGGCTGAAGACCCACTGTCCTACCTTCTAGACTCCTAAGCTAATCCGGATCCGGTTTGGTCCTTCACAACAACCCAGATAGCAATCCGGGTCGTAGGTCACACAAAGACCCCACACTCGACCCTCTCGTACTACAACGACCTTGATGCTACTTCCGATCCGTGCGAAGACAGGTGGTTACAAGTGCACCCGTCCGTTCCAACATCAACTAAAGTTCTTCCGTTACCCATACAGGTGGTGAGACCTCACAGGAGATCGGACACTCGACCGGATTTCCCACCCGGGAGTTCTAGCGCAGCTAAGGAATCCCTCCCTACCCGCCTAGCCTAACAACGGCTTTCTCACCCGGAATCTCAAACTCTAGATGTGCTGAGGAACTAAGTTCACTCCCAACTCTTCGGTACCTACTCACATGCACCTTGGATCGGAAAATAAACACCAAGGGGAGAAATCACTTACAAACTCACTCGTACTATCCTAACTCCACATTATACAATCCTGTCGCGCTGGAGAGAGATACACAACGAAGAGAATGGAAAGGTACAAGAAGTTTGCAAAATGAACAACTCCTAATTCCCTTCGCAGGAACCGATTTATATACAAAGGGTCAAAACCCTAAAAGCACAAAAAGGAGCGGAAAACCCGTGGGGGTCCGCCGCCACCTAAATCTAACTTCCGGTCTAACCTAATACTATTGAGCCGGATCCGGATCCGGATCCGCTCCTACTCCTAACTGAAATTAAAATCCTATCTACCCTACAACTCTAGATCCTATCGTCGGGCTTCCGACCTCCGGGACTAGCTCCTCGAAGACTTCGCTCAAATTTCGGACCCGTTCCCCCTCCTCAGGATTCGGTCCGGGTGGAGACTCCAAGTCGATGGTAATATCCGGTCTCGAGCCCGGAGTCCCAGTCCGTGCAGACTTCTTGGACTCAGGAGTCCAATCCTTCCTGTCCTTTGCCATAGTTGCATCCGGAAAGAGGTCCGGTAGAGAGATGTCCGAAAGGTGAATACCTTTGTCGCACGTTGCTCCCGTCAGCTTCCGACTGCTCTCCTCGATCCGGTCCGCTGCCTTCCGCCCCTCCACCATTGCCGTCTCCACCTGCTCGGCGAAGTCCGCGAGAATCCGGACCATCCGGGAACCGGATAGTTTCTTCTCTTCGTGGATCTTCTCGTCGAAGAGCTTCGCCTTGGCCGCTGCCGTTCCGGTCTCTCCCAGGACCGTCTTGATCTGCTCGGCCACCTTCCGAGTCTCCTCCGCCATCTCCCGAGCGGCCGTCACGTCTTCCTGATAGGCGAAAAGTGTTGCCTTCAGTCTATCTACCTCCTCCTGCAACCGGCGGATCTCGGCTTCCTGCTTCCGGGTCTCTTCCGGATTCGTGATGCAGTGCGCCACTTGTTCCGCCAAGTTGCTGTCCGGTGCAGCACCCACCAACTTGCCGATTGCCGCAAGCGTCCTGTGCTTGACCTCCCAATCCGCCCTGATGTTGCAGAGGACGTTGATCAGACCGTTGAACGGATCTTGCATATCCGGATCTCCCCCGGAATTGGTCTTCTCGGCTTCCGGTTTCTCTTCCGGGGCCGGTTTGTCTTGACCGGGAGGCGTCCCGCGCTTGTGTGGAGGCGTCAGCTTCTGTCGCTTGATCGGCGGCATCAACTCCTCCTCTTCCTCGCTGGACTCCCGGTCTGACTCGGAATCGGATTCCGCTTCGTCATCCGTCTCCGACTCCCCATACTTCAGCAGCACTTCCTGCGTCTTCCACGCCTTCTCCTCTATGTTGGTGAGGACTTGGTTCTCCCGATAGAGGTGGAAGAGGTAAGGGCACACTGGAGTGGCCCTTTTCTTCCCAACCCTACTAACAAGCTGGGCCACGAGATCGGAAATGATCCGTGCCCAGTCCACTTTCCGGGTACCACTGAGGGCACCGAAAATGGTGTTGCCTAGGGTGATCGTGACCCTGGTCGGCTTCTCCGGGTGAAGAACCGGAACCAGGAATTGCAGGAGCCGACGGTGTCGGTCGTCCAAGCAATCCTCGACCGCGTATCCGTCCTTCGGGTTGACGGCTCCCTTGAACTTCCCTCGGACAAACTCATCCTTCCGGCTCGCCATTCCCAAACCTCCTGCCCGGAAACCGTAAACCGCTCTCCACATCCCCTCGTTCCAGCTGACGGGAGCTCCCCTCACGGTGTTGTCAAACTGGTTGGACAGCTTTCCGAGGAGCTCCTTGACCATTCTCTCCTCCCTAAAACCCCAAGGTTTCTCGGCAAACCCTACGCAACCCATGGATCTGAGATCATCCATGAGTTCAGCCTTTTCCGGCTCTGTGGAGGGAATAACCGGAATGACTTTCCGGAGCTTCACCTCGCCTCCAGAGGGACTCGCTTGCCTCGACCTACGTAGCTGAGGCATTCCCACTCACATCTACCTCACTCTCTCCTAGCCGCACGTCCCGTTCCTCACTTCCTCTCTCCGATCTCAACCGGAAGCAGAACAGACAAAACACAAACGCTCAGACGCACAAACGACAAAAACTCAACCGCGCACGCTCAAGGTCGAGTTTCTAAAAGGGGGTGCAACAGTGAAAGCTCCTCCTTTTATAGTCCCTGGACCATTTCCGGTTCATCATCATCATCCGGTCCTAGACCTAATCCGTGTTGCATTCCGTTTCCGTTGTTAGTTACTCCTGACCGGATTAGATCCAAGAGGTCCACTACTTCACGTTCCGTGCTAATTCTGAGATTTCCTTCCCCACCCTATCGGATCCGGTTAGCTATTGACTAGTTTCCGTTCCTATTTGGGTGTATACTAAGAAAATCAAAATTCTAAGCTGCGACAACAGGTGGTTACAAGTGCACCCGTCCGTTCCAACATCAACTAAAGTTCTTCCGTTACCCATACAGGTGGTGAGACCTCACAGGAGATCGGACACTCGACCGGATTTCCCACCCGGGAGTTCTAGCGCAGCTAAGGAATCCCTCCCTACCCGCCTAGCCTAACAACGGCTTTCTCACCCGGAATCTCAAACTCTAGACGTGCTGAGGAACTAAGTTCACTCCCAACTCTTCGGTACCTACTCACATGCACCTTGGATCGGAAAATAAACACCAAGGGGAGAAATCACTTACAAACTCACTCGTACTATCCTAACTCCACATCATACAATCCTGTCGCGCTGGAGAGAGATACACAACGAAGAGAATGGAAAGGTACAAGAAGTTTGCAAAATGAACAACTCCCAATTCCCATCTCAGGAACCGATTTATATACAAAGGGTCAAAACCCTAAAAGCACAAAAAGGAGCGGAAAACCCGTGGGGGTCCGCCGCCACCTAAATCTAACTTCCGGTCTAACCTAATACTATTGAGCCGGATCCGGATCCGGATCCGCTCCTACTCCTAACTGAAATTAAAATCCTATCTACCCTACAACTCTAGATCCTATCGTCGGGCTTCCGACCTCCGGGACTAGCTCCTCGAAGACTTCGCTCAAATTCCGGACCCGTTCCCCCTCCGCAGGATTCGGTCCGGGTGGAGACTCCAGGTCGATGGTGATATCCGGTCTCGTGCCCGGAGTCCCAGTCCGTGCAGACTTCTTAGACTCAGGAGTCCAATCCTTCCTGTCCTTCGCCATAGTTGCATCCGGAAAGAGGTCCGGTAGAGAGATGTCCGAAAGGTGAATACCTTTGTCGCACGTCGCTCCCGTCAGCTTCCGGCTGCTCTCCTCGATCCGGTCCGCTGCCTTCCGCCCCTCCACCATTGCCGTCTCCACCTGCTCGGCGAAGTCCGCGAGAATCCGGACCATCCGGGAACCGGATAGTTTCTTCTCTTCGTGGATCTTCTCGTCGAAGAGCTTCGCCTTGGCCGCTGCCGTTCCGGTCTCTCCCAGGACCGTCTTGATCTGCTCGGCCACCTTCCGAGTCTCCTCCGCCATCTCCCGAGCGGCCGTCACGTCTTCCTGATAGGCGAAAAGTGTTGCCTTCAGTCTATCTACCTCCTCCTGCAACCGGCGGATCTCGGCTTCCTGCTTCCGGGTCTCTTCCGGATTCGTGATGCAGTGCGCCACTTGTTCCGCCAAGTTGCTGTCCGGTGCAGCACCCACCAACTTGCCGATTGCCGCAAGCGTCCTGTGCTTGACCTCCCAATCCGCCCTGATGTTGCAGAGGACGTTGATCAGACCGTTGAACGGATCTTGCATATCCGGATCTCCCCCGGAATTGGTCTTCTCGGCTTCCGGTTTCTCTTCCGGGGCCGGTTTGTCTTGACCGGGAGGCGTCCCGCGCTTGTGTGGAGGCGTCAGCTTCTGTCGCTTGATCGGCGGCATCAACTCCTCCTCTTCCTCGCTGGACTCCCGGTCTGACTCGGAATCGGATTCCGCTTCGTCATCCGTCTCCGACTCCCCATACTTCAGCAGCACTTCCTGCGTCTTCCACGCCTTCTCCTCTATGTTGGTGAGGACTTGGTTCTCCCGATAGAGGTGGAAGAGGTAAGGGCACACTGGAGTGGCCCTTTTCTTCCCAACCCTACTAACAAGCTGGGCCACGAGATCGGAAATGATCCGTGCCCAGTCCACTTTCCGGGTACCACTGAGGGCACCGAAAATGGTGTTGCCCAGGGTGATCGTCACCCTGGTCGGCTTTTCCGGGTGAAGAACCGGAACCAGGAATTGCAGGAGCCGACGGTGTCGGTCGTCCAAGCAATCCTCGACCGCATATCCGTCCTTCGGGTTGACGGCTCCCTTGAACTTCCCTCGGACAAACTCATCCTTCCGGCTCGCCATTCCCAAACCTCCTGCCCGGAAACCGTAAACCGCTCTCCACATCCCCTCGTTCCAGCTGACGGGAGCTCCCCTCACGGTGTTGTCAAACTGGTTGGACAACTTTCCGAGGAGCTCCTTGACCATTCTCTCCTCCCTAAAACCCCAAGGTTTCTCGGCAAACCCTACGCAACCCATGGATCTGAGATCATCCATGAGTTCAGCCTTTTCCGGCTCTGTGGAGGGAATAACCGGAATGACTTTCCGGAGCTTCACCTCGCCTCCAGAGGGACTCGCTTGCCTCGACCTACGTAGCTGAGGCATTCCCACTCACATCTACCTCACTCTCTCCTAGCCGCACGTCCCGTTCCTCACTTCCTCTCTCCGATCTCAACCGGAAGCAGAACAGACAAAACACAAACGCTCAGACGCACAAACGACAAAAACTCAACCGCGCACGCTCAAGGTCGAGTTTCTAAAAGGGGGTGCAACAGTGAAAGCTCCTCCTTTTATAGTCCCTGGACCCTTTCCGGTTTGTCATCATGAATCCGGTTTACCATCATAATCCGGTTCATCATCCTCATCCGGTCCTAGACCTAATCCGTGTTACATTCCGTTTCCGTCGTTAGTTACTCCTGACCGGATGAGATCCAAGAAGCCCACTACTTCACGTTCCGTGCTAATTCTGAGTTTTCCTTCCCCACCTAATCGGATCCGGTTAGCTAATGACTAGTTTCCGTTCCTATTTGGGTGTATACTAAGAAAATCAAAATTCTAAGCTGCGACACATTTCACAGCACAATAAAAAATGCTCACATTTCATTCAATTTCAACCCTTGTATGATGAGTCCAACAAATTTTCATTTGATTCTCAAACATTTTTAAATCCCCATATATGGTAATTCCGTTATTTTCTTCATTTGTTTCTATAGCTTATATCCCGTTGTTAAATTATTCCAATTTTTTATTTATTTGAGTCTCTCTTTTGTTTATAACCCCACATATGGTTAATCCAATTTTTTATTTATTCAAGTCTCTCTTTTGTTTATGTCCCCCTGTATGGTTAATTCAAATTTTTATTTATTTGAGTCTCTCGTTTGTTTATGTCCCCCCATATGGTTAATCCAATTTTTTATTTATTCAAGTCTCTCGTTTGTTTATGTCCCCCCATATGGTTAATCCAATTTTTTATTTATTCAAGTCTCTCGTTTGTTTATGTCCCCTCATATGGTTAATTCAATTTTTTATTTATTTGAGTCTCTCGTTTGTTTATGTCCCCTCATATGGTTAATCCAATTTTTTATTTATTTGAGTCTCTCTTTTGTTTATAACCCCTCATATGGTTAATCCAAATTTTTATTTATTTGAGTCTCTCTTTTGTTTATGTCCCCTTTCTTGGTTAGTCCAATTTGTTATTTATTTGAGTCTCTCTTTTGTTTATCTCCCCCCCCCTATACGGTTATTCCAATTTTTTGCCCATTTGTTTGTCTAACTTATTTATCTACCCTCATATGATTATTTCAGTATTTTTTTATTTGGTTCTCTGAATTATTTATCTCCCCTTACATGATTATTCGATTATTTTTTTCATTTCATTCTCTAAATCATTTGTCTCACCTCACATTTTTATCCCGAAATTTCTTTCATTTGATTCTGTAACTTATATGTCTTCCTCCATGTGATGCATCTCGTAGTTATTTTTTTTGGTTCTCTAACTTCTTCATGTACCTTCATTTCGATAAACCGTTCATTTCTTACACCCATATATTCTACCATTTTTTTATTCTCTCATTTCTTCCTTCCATTTTTGTGCCACTTTTTAAATGTATAGCCTTCCTTTTAAAAAACCGGTTGCAATGTCTCTCTATGGATTCTACATATTTCTGTCCAATCCTTAATGTTGTTGCAATTCTCTTTGTCATTTTTTTCCAATTCACGCGTAATTTATTTGATGTTTCCCATTTTTGACGAATTCAACGTTTCTTCAATTGATTTGTTATACACAATTTCTTAAATACTAAAACCGCATTTTTTGTAGCATCTATCTTTGATATTTAGAATGATGTAGTGAATGAGTAATTAATGCTTGAATACTTCATATCTTAGGAAATCTGCAAAAATGGGGGGCAGCTGTAGAGTGCAAGTACAAGTATTTGAAATGTCTTCCCTCGAAGGTTTTGAGGAGGGAAACCCAAAATTGATTTGAATCTCTCCCCCGCCTAGCGTCCCCGCGACTACGTCCCCGCCCATACAAAAATACGTCCCCGCCCCAACGTCCCCGCCCTGAAGTCCCTGCCCGAACGCCTTGACGCGTGGAATCGGGAGTGCGGGAGTCGGGAGTCCCTGAGTCCCCGCCCTGACAAGTACGTCCCCGCCCTGACGTCTTCACCCGAACGCCTTCTGGGGCGGGAGTGCGGAAGTGCGGGAGTCGGGAGTCCCTTAGTCCCCGCCCTAGCGTCCCCGCCCGGACAAGTACGTCCCTGCCCCTACAAGTACGTCCCCGCCTTGACGTCTTCGCCCGAACGCCTTCTGGGGCAGGAGTGCGGGAGTCGGGAGTCCCTGAGTCCTCGCCCTAGCGTCCCCGCCCTGACAAGTACGTCCCCGCCTCGACAAGTACGTCCCCGCCTTGACGTCTTCGCCCGAATGCCTTCTAGGGCGGGAGTCGGGAGTGCGGGAGTCGGGAGTCCCTGAGTCCTCGCCCTAGCGTCCCCGCCCTGACAAGTACGTCCCCACCCCGACAAGTACGTCCCCGTCTTGACGTCTTCGCCCGAACACCTTCTGGGGCGGGAGTCGGGAGTCCCTGAGTCCCCGCCCTAGCGTCCCCACCCTAGCGTCCCCGCCCTGTCAAGTACGTCCCCGCCCTGACGTCTTCGCCCGAACGCCTTCTGGGGCGGGAGTCGGGAGTTGGGAGTGCGGGAGTCAGGAGTGCGGGAGTCGGGAGTCCCTGAGTCCCCGCCCTAGCGTCCCCGCCCTGACAAGTACGTCCCCGCCCTGACGTCTTCGCCCGAACGCCTTCTGGGGGGGGAGTGCGGGAGTCGGGAGTCCCTGAGTCCCCGCCCTAGCGTCCCCGCCCCGACAAGTACGTCCCCGCCTTGACGTCTTCGCCCGAACGCCTTCTGGGGCGGGAGTCGGGAGTGCGGGAGTCGGGAGTCCCTGAGTCCCCGCCCTAGCGTCCCCGCCCTGTCAAGTACGTCCCCGCCCTGACGTCTTCGCCCGAACGCCTTCTAGGGCGGGAGTCGGGAGTGCGGGAGTCGGGAGTCCCTGAGTCCCCGCCCTAGCGTCCCCGCCCTGACAAGTACGTCCCCGCCTCTCCCTAGTACGTCCCCGCCCCTCTCTAGTACGTCCCCGCCCTTGTATAGTACGTCCGCGCCCTTACGTGGAGTTCTACCAGCCACCAGGAGGGAGTATATAAGGACGAGTAGGCAGAACTAAAGGCACGTTTTCCCCTGGACCTCATCATTCTCGGACCTCTCAGAGCTCCTTGATAGAGTTTATTGGGTGGAAAGCGGCCTTGGTTCTCGGCTGAGGTGATGTAAAAATCAATTCAAGTAGGGAACCGACGCTAACTACTTTTACAGGTACAAAGTTGTAGAAGACAATACAAGCACAAGTGAGGAGTTCCAACTTGTAAGTTGTGATGGCGACAAATCGAAAAACCACAAGAGAGTGGGAACCGTGGTATGATTTCTCTATTGATGGATCTAAAGTCACATGTGTCTTTTGTGGCAGGACAACGGCTTACAAACGGGAGCGTGCTTTTGCACACTACGGTTATAAAGCAAAAAGTGAGCGAGCAGTGTGTTCCAAAATACCTCGAGCGGTGAGACATAAATTTGCCAACTGCGCTGGATTTGTTCCACAACGCACAAATTTGGAGGACCCACACAACGGTGAATCAATTCCGAGCGATCCATCCGTAGCAGCTCCAAATGTTGCCACGGAAAATATAAACGAACATGCTCGGAATGAAGGAGAAAGAGGGGGAAGAAGGCGTTTGGAGGTTCTAAATGAAAATGAAGACCAACTACCAACATCAAACAGTGAAGCAGCATCGAATTTCACAAGATCAAGATCATTACATCAACAACAAATGGTAGATGCCTTCAACATTGCAAAGAGGAAAGAGTTGGATGAAAAGTGGGCAAGCTTTTTTTATGAGGCAAATGTACCCTTCAACATTACAAGAAATCCTGCTTTCATTGAGGCAGTCAAGGCAACTTCTTTGGCACGATTTGAATATTCTCCACCTTCGTACCACCAATTGAGAACAAACTTGATTGAACCGAAGAAGCTACAGATTGAGAATGAGATATCTACAAAAACAAGTTTTGCAGTAAAAAATTATGGGGTAACGATTTGCACGGATGGTTGGGACGATGTAAATCGACGGCCTCTCATGAATGTTATGATGTCATGTCCCGCAGGTGATGTGTTTATGGGGTCCATCGACACTACAGGGCAGAACAAGACAATGGTCTATATAGCAGACCAATTGAAAACCTTCATCGAGAAAGTAGGTCCCAATAATGTAACTCAAATTTGTACAGACAATGCGAGTAACATGCTCGGTGCAATGGATGACGTAGTTCGCACATATCCGCACATCTTTAAGCAAGGGTGCGCGGCACATGCACTGGATTTGTTGCTTGAAGATTGGGCCAAGTTGCCGGATTTCAAAGATTTAATAGCAAGGGCAAAGACAGTGTGCAATTATATCAGAAATCACCATGCAACAATGTCAACTTTCCGGGAGTTGAGTCCAAACTTGCAGCTTGTAGTACCGGCTGAAACTCGTTTTGCTTCGCACTTTCTCATGTTGCAACGACTAGTGACACTAAAACCTATCTTGGAGCAGTTGGGAGGACAACCACAAGTCCAAAATTATGTTGCAGCACTTCGGAATAGGCAAAACGGACCGCAGAACCGGAGGGACGCAATGTGCGTATTGAATACCATTGATGATTTAACATTTTGGCAGAGGTGTATAAATTACGTGTTCATTGTGGAAGACGTTTTGAAGGCCTTGCGTGTGTTTGATGGACGGGAACCAGCTATGGGCAAGGCATGGATCACAATGCACAGGTTGCGACGACATGTTTTTCAACTCAAAGAGGGTCCTTTTTTCCTTCCGGATCACCTAGCTACGGTCATGGAAGAGACATTTGAGGAGAGGTGGAACATGTTTTTTACCGACGTGCACTATGCTAGGGCATTGTTGAATCCTTATATCAAGGACAACCCAGCTCTAAGGGAAGATGGAACGGCCCTTCGTGCACTACATCGGGTTGTTCAAAAAATGAAGGATGTGGTGGGTGTGCGTTTTGATGACGTCATACAAGAATATGTGCAATACGTGGAGGGTGAAGGACCCTATAGTCCTGACGCATCACTGGACATTCGGGAAGCAAAGTTACTTCCACATCGATGGTGGAAAGCAATTGGAGATTCCTTCTTGTCCAAAATTGCGAAGCGTGTTTTAGCCCTTACATGTTCAGCATCGTCTTGTGAACGAAATTTCAATATGTATTCCTTCGTCCACAACAGGAACAGAAATCGTCTAGCAGTGGAGAAGGCTGAGACTTTGGTGTACATTTATACCAACAGTCGCGTCCTTCGTCAAAAACCTGGAGCAGATCCAGTTCGTTGGTATGATTTGAACAACGTATCAGAGGATTCGGATCCGGATGAACTTGGACCCATTCCAGTCGATGAACCTAACCGCCATCGAGAATTTGATGCTATGCTAGCGGCAGAAGAAGAAGAAGACGACATGGAAGCGAATCGGCCACCACCTGCACCCCAAGCAAACCCACATGGTTGGGGGCGAGACATGGACCACTGCAAAGAAGCAAGAAACTATTACGGGGAAGAAGATGATATGGAAGACAACATTCGTCATGAAGCTTGGGGACCTTGGGCTCCCAATCCTCGTCTTAGTCCATCTCCTATACATCAGGAAGAACAAGAAGATGAAATTGGTAATGAAGTAGATCCTTTTGTTTTTCCTGTAGAAGAGGATGAAGCCATAGTTGGAGATGACAATGTTCAAAATGACGACAACGACAACGATGAAGACAATGATGATGACATTCCTCCACCTCAAAACAATCGTGAAAATAGAGATGATGAAAATGGTGGAAATGGTGGAAATGGAGGAAATGGCACAAACCCTACAGTTCTAGACCATGAAGGGCCTATTGAGGATGCTCCAATGATTGTAAGCGACAACAGGCTGGGCGGACCTAACAACGTCAATGTAGATGTACATAGACATTTGAGAGCGAGCCTCGAAAATACAAGGACAAGCGAGACCATCGACATAATTGAACCAACTGGTAATATTCCGAGGCTATTTGATGTCCAACGTGTACGGAACAGAGGAGGCGCTCGAGGAGTCGATCGTATCCATCCACCCTCTTCTGTAGCAATTCCTAGTACAATGCAAGAGCATCGTACGTTTGTGCCCCCTCGGCAACATTCTTCTCCGAATATATCTGGAAATTCCAATCCCAAATCTTTTCAAGAAGGGTTACGCTCAGTGGGAGATGGAAATGTCGTAGTGGATAATGCTCCCAATATCGGAGCAGATGGTAGACCCTCTGAAAGCACTGTAGTCCATGCAGTGGGTCAATATACTACTCGCGGTTCTGGTGGTCGTGGTGGTCGTGGTGGTCGTGGTGGTCGTGGTGGTCGTAGTGGTCGTGGAGGAAGAAACAATGATGGAGACCACGGAGACACAGTGTCAATAGCTCACAAACGTCCGCATCGTGGAGTCGGAGTCAGGTTAGCTGAGCAACAAGTATTGCCATTTTTGCAGACTTATACTCCGGGACCTACATCCTCAACCCCAGAATTTGTGATTCTTGGAGGCCCGGTTATAAATTCTGATGCGGAGGACCCAGATGCTAGAAGACACAAAATGTTGCGGTTGAACCGTAGTGGTGGAAATAGAATCACGGAGGTCCGCAATGAGAACTCAGAGTTTGAAGGTCAACAAATAGACGGAGATGAACATGTTGGAAGTGAAGATTATGCAGACGGGGATGATGAGTACGACGAGGACTGTGACGAAGCCCCGGATGACGACGATTTGCTCATTCGCCATGTTGAGCGAGCAGGCCCTTCTACTCAAGCAGTTCGCCGATCAAGTCGTTTCAAAGATGTAGGCGAACCATGAGCACACGTAGGACATGTAGGCAATTCTTAAAATGACCTATGTGTAAAGAATGAGTAGTAAGTTGTGAGGTAACAATATGACAGGAGCACAAGTTGACAAAGTCTGGAAGTCTCATTTTCATAGTCATGTTATCGGATTATGTATGGACGAAATCCCAGATTATTTGTGTTTTTCGCAAAGAAACATGCATATATATTGCTTGTAGCTTGATGTTGTGTGATGCATTTGAATTATCTTGTCCATAGCCATGACTTTGTAAGAGGAAACTCAGGAAAGTGAAATGTATTAATTTCTCATGAAATGAATAATTTAATGAATTCATAGAATTGTAGATAATTGGAATATAAAAGCAGTGGTGTATGTAAGCATTGACTACTTCTTTTTTTTTTCTATCAAAAGCAGGAGTTAAGGTAACCAAAGCCCAAGGGGCCATAAAAGCAATCACTTTCTATTTTTTTTTAAAACAAGAAATAAAATTGTGTGGTCCTTTGGAGAAAAAAGAGATCATCCATAAATAGTGACTAACAATGGTTTGGTAATTAAAGTATTTTACTTTAGAGGATAACAAATGGGGCACCAAAACATTCACTCAGATATCTTTTTTGATCAAAGTAGGTAGAGTAATTAAAAGGTCAACAAAGCATTGTCTTTTCGGAAATAATATAGAAGACTTTAGAATAACCCCAAACACGCCTAGACACGAATACGTCCCCGCCCATACCGAAGTACGTCCCCGCCTCATCATGACGTCCCCGCCCAGACAAAAGTAAGTCCCCGCCTCACCATGACGTCCCTGCCCAAACCTAAGTACGTCCCCGCCTCTAGGTCAGCGCGCTGATTGCAACGTGGCTGGCCACGTCAAAAAGGCGCATGCCGATTGCAACGTGGTTGGCCACGTCAAACACTTCCGGTCAGGAGTAGGGAAAATTTTGATTAGGGGCAGAATTTCCTGCCCGAAGTGTCCGCTTAGGGTTGGACAAGTCCGTCCGTCCGTCCATTTTGTCCGTCTGTCCGAGACGTCCGGTGACCCTGAAGCGTCCGATTTGACAACCCTGGTTAGAGGTCCCGCCCGTCCGATACAGTCAACACATAGTTGACTTTCTGATAACGGAAAAATAGGCCACATGGATGCCATGTGGATTAAGGAATATGCTGGGCGTGGATGAGATCGTCAGGGCATGGACAAGGTGACGTGTCATTCCACAAAATTGCATAAGTTACAAAATTAAAGCCATCCGGACTGTCCGTCCGTCCTGTCCGATGACCCTAACTCGCCCGTTATGAAAACCATGGCAATAATTAAGAGACAACAACTAAAAAATAATAACAAACTAGCAACAACTTTGAAGCAACAACAAACTAACAACAATTAAGAAACAACAACAAACCAACAACAATTAAAAATAAAAAAACTATGAATCAACAACAAAGAAGCAACAACTAACTAACAACAACAAATCAACATCAACTAAGAAACAACAACAAATTAGCAACAACTAACTAACAACAACAAACTAGCAACAACTATGAAACAACAAGTAAGATGTAAGAAGCAGCAACAAATTAGTAACAACTAAGAAACAACAACTAGAACCTCAATAACTAAACAACAACTAAAACACAACAATACAACAATTAAAACTTCAAAAAACAAAAGAAGGAAGAAGAAACAAGAATTAGAGAACAACAACTAAACAACTAAACACCTAAACAACAACAACTAAAACACAACAATTAGAACTTCAAAAAACAAAAGAAGGAGAAACAAGAAATAAAAAGCAACAAAAAACAAAGAAGATGAAGCAAATAAAGTGGTGGCTAGGGTTTCAAAACCCTAAAAAATGACGGCTAAGATTTCAAGATCCCCAAATAACAATGGTTAGGATTTTATAATTTTGAGCAATAATTTATTTACATTTTTTTTAGGTTGCCCAAATTTTTAGAAGGCTACCCAAAAATAAAACTTTAAAAAAAATGTGAACTTACAAAAATGTGACTATAGAATATGACTACATGTAGTCATATATGTAAAACCATGATTGACAAATATGACTGGTATTTTCGTAATATGTTCCCTATGGTTCCCTAAGAAGTGTTTTACCATTCTCCATGCATGTATAGTATACACCCATGAAGTACAAAGGCAAAATATGACTGGCAGTCATATTTGTAGTCATGTTTTTTTCAAATGTTGTGGAATCCAAAAATATGACCTGCGAGCAATTGCCAATCATCCTTAGTCATGTTTTTGCAATCATAAAACACTCAAATCTTAGTAGTGTCAAATTGTCTTTCTGCCATTCTTCCTATATCAAACTCAGAGTTCTTTGAAAAATTTTCTTCTACAATTGATTCAATAGGACCAATGATAGATTGTTTGAGAAATCTGCATTTACTTAAAGGATGTCAGAACATTTTGTCCAAATTAGATTATGATTCTATTGACATCTAGAGAGTTGCAGTGCTACCATCGTCTTTTAATGGCAATGTCATTTTTGAGTTGCTTGCTTTAGAAGGATCCGGCTCTCCATCACAGGCTAAGGAAGTGGTAGGCATGGATAAGAGATATGATAGGCATATATGGTGCGAGTGTTCAGATCTCCACCCTCAAGATCCAACATATACAACTAGGTTCTATTATTATTGGTCAAATTCTATGGGTGAGTGGATTGTAGTAAACGAGTTGCCTTCTAAGCAATGGAGCTTCTTTACTAAATCCTACTATATTCGTAAATTAGTAAATTGGATTAAAGATGGAAAATTATACTTTCTACTCCTATTCTATGGATGGCTTTGACTATGAATGTTTGGTTTACTTTCTACCTTTAAAGTTCTAAAGTTTTGTTACTAAATTCCTACTTCCTTCTAAATTTCAGATTTTTGTAAAAGCCTTTTAAATATTCTTTAATTCTCTACCCCTCTTTTGTAATTTTTTCTCTTGAGTAATTTTCTTTTGATTCTACTTCTAACCTAACTGTTAATAAATTTTATCTTTACGGGTTTTGATTTACCCTAGATGGGAAACAATTTATATAATCAAATTTCTTAGTAAAAAGTAAATGGTAAATCTTGACCGTTAATCAGGTTGTTAAATTTTACTAATTCTTTTCACTTGTTCCTTGAAAGTGATTATTTTTCATTTGTTTTTAACTTTTGCCTATAATAAAATAAATTCCTATGGTTCTTTAGTGCTTTTTTTTTTAATCTAATTTTATTAATAATTTTTGATCACCTTGAGTCAAAATTTATTAATTAAATTCTAGGCTATTCTTTGTAATTCAGATTTTTCATCTAAAATTGATTAAACTTCATCCAAGTATAACTTTTGCAGTTTTTGACGGATTTAGAAGTATAATATAGTTTTGGAAAGCTAGAGGAGTTTTCTATACTATTCTAAATTCTAAAACTACTTTTCTAATGATTCTAAAGTCTGAATCTAATTTATGCCAACGGCCTACTTGTAGAGGGAAATTGAACTTATTTTTGAACTAACAAGTAATAATGAGTTTGGGTTCAACCACTAACCTCCACATCGTTGATATTCTCCCCTTTGGTTTGCATTTCCAATTCTATGACTTGGTTATACATTTTGATCCTTTCCCACGTACTCCTTCACGTGTTTTTGATTCTTGGTATTTGTACTTGAGGTGGTCAAATCTTACTTCCCACTCACACTTCCAAACATCCATTGCTTGTTCCAAGTTGAATTTTTATGTGATTTTTCCCTATTTCTTTCTAGTTTTTTCTTTTTCTTTTGGAAATCTTAATTTCTACATCAAATCTTTGAAAATCCTAACCCTTTGGAAGTATTTGCTAAGTATTTCAAAGTCAAATTGGCTCCAACTAAGCCTCCCTAACCTTTCTTTAAATTAGCTACTCTCTAAAATTCTTCTCAAGTCAATTGATTCTTTATCTTTCTTTTTATAGATTGACTTTTAAATTCAATCTAAACTATGGCAAAGAAGTCTATTTTTTATTTTTTATTGCACTTCCTACTACTAGTGGCTACTCCTCCTTCCTTTCAACTACTAAAGGAACTTCTATCATTCAAACATCTATTATGGTTGTGCTTGTTGTGAGTTTGTGGGAAGATTTCATTGTTCTATATCTAGTTTGTAATAGAGATCCAGCATTCACAAGCAACATAAAGCTCTGAAGAGGACGACAAGGCTTTTGGAGCTCCCTAGTGGCTCAGTCCTGGTTGACTGAGGTGGGTTGACCCCTCTTTACCTATTTACAATCATTTGTGTGAGTTGGAACACTTGCTGACTCATTCCATTATTAAATTCAGATTTTTGTTTCCCTCTAAATTATATTTTTGACTTCCCTCACTTGATCTGGATTCTCTCACTCTTTGAATTGCTTGGGAAAATTTAAATTTTGGTTAATGATTTAAATCCTCACTTTTCTCACTTGATTCTAGCCTCTTTTGTCAATACTTTTTGAGTTGTTTAAGGAAATTCAAATTTTTCTCTTTTGAAATAAACTCCCACTTCCTCACTCAATCTGGCCTAGTCTTTCACACTTTGGTTGCTAAGAATTTTTTTTCATTTGAATAAAATCCTCACCTTCCCCATTTACTTCGGAGTTTTAATTATTTTTCCCTTTGATTCTCTTTTTCTTTTTGAATGAAAAAGAACACGAGCTGATTTCCTATGATGTATGGTATGTAAAAAAATCCAACTTCTCAATTAGCTATCTAAAACTCAGCTCCCTTTCAATTTAAAATTATTTTATTAAAAAATCAAAATTTGGAATCCCGTGGGGTATCATCCCAATTCTGGTTGTCCAAATGATGTATGTGAAAATTGAGTTCAATCAGTACCAGATGTCGATAGCAACCTTTGACAGCTCTAGCTAGGTGGCTTAGCCCCTGGCTAGGTGATAGAAGCCTCTAGCTAGCCTTTCGACACCTTGGCTATGTGGCTTTGGCCCTTGGCTGAACGACTTCGAACCTTGGCTGGATGGCCATAAATCCAAATTTTTGGATTTCCTCTTTTTTGGCTGTTGCTCGCCACACTTTGGGTTCCTTTTGGGGACCTCTTAATCCAAAATTAAATTGGAATTTCCAAAGGAGAAATGTGTTTTTTCACTATCAAAATCCAACAATACTATAAGCTTCTTTTGTAACTAGAAAAATTTAGTTGGAAGAGCGAAGCTCCATTGTATGGGAGGGTTTACCCTCAAATTCTTATAAAAAAAAACCACAAAGGAGTTTGGCTGACATTTGGAACTTTGAAATTTTTGGATTCAATCCAAGATATTTCTAAATGACACCAACTACAAACAAACCACCAATCTCAATGTCAATGTCTCAGGGGGATTTTCAACAAGAATTTGAGGAATCCCTCACACGAAAATTTGAATAGAGTTTAGTGACCAAAACTTGGAAAACACAAGAGTATTAGTATGTCAACTTACAAAAAATTGCAAAACCTTTCAAAAGGACCCCCACATCTTTTAAACAACTTCAAAATGTGAACAAAGAGGGAGCTAAGTGCTCCAATGCAATTCAAATCAAGTGTTTTGATCCAAAAGACCAAAAATCAAATAACGCCAACAAAATTGGCAAGATATAAGAATGCACGAGAGTTTTGGCCTCAAATGGCCAAGCAAATACAAAAACAAAGAACAAGTGGTGGGTCTCAAACCACTAGGAGAGATTGGTCTCAAATGACCAAAAACAAAAAATGAAATAAAGGGGTGCAAAGGGAGTCGGTGGGAGCCTTTTTATATGTTTTCAAGGCCTCCCACCTAAAACTACCTAAGTAAACTAATATTACTAAAACCTATAATTATTATGCCTAATTCTACCCTATTGCTGAATGTCCTATAATTTTTGCAGAAAAATTCCAAATGAGAAACAAACTACGCCGTTGGCTTCAGAAGACCCCAATTATTTCTGGGACTCCTAAATCCCATCTTTCCAATCAAAATTCTTCTCAAAAGCAATGTTTTCTATCTTGGTGAAAAAAGTGAAAAATCCAATTTTTGGAGTTCTTGATTTTTGCTAATTTTAACTAGATAGGGTTTCTTGGAAGGTCTAGAAATGTATGAAAAGAGTCCAAGATGACTCAATTCGGACTTTGTATGTGTGTGGTTTGGTGGTCAACTCGTAGAATGTTTTGAAATTCTATTAAAATTCGTTGGTGCCATCAATTCGGGTAGTTGCCATTGTCGAAATGTTGCAAAACTTGATCAGGCTCTTATTTAGATTTAAGTACACTATTCTAATTTTTAGTGGGATTTTACCATCACTAAATGAATTACTATGAATTTTCTATCCTTGATAATTTTGGTTGATTTTCCATGCAATCATGTTTTGTAATTTGGAAAATTACAAAACTTTTTGGATAACTTCAAAGAAGTCCCTAAATCTTTCGTGTAAAGTTTCAAGTCAAATTTGTGCTTTTTCAAAGAGATACAAATTTACTTCTTTGGATTTTAATTCCTCTAGAGAGGAATCATTCTTATACAGGGAATTTGTGGGAGTTTAATTCCTCCGCGAAAGAATCATTCCTTTGCTATGGAATCCTGGTAGTTTGACTTCATTGTTATGCTCCTAACATGTTTTTTTTATAGTAAAAATACTTTTCTTCTTATAGTGATCGCCTTTCTAAAGTAACTCTAGATTTTATTTGAAAGGTCAATGTAAGAACTAATTTCCAACTTTGGCATTTGGAATGCAAATTTAAGAAAGTTGGATCAATCCTAGTTTATTAATTTTAGCCAATTTTGTTGCATGCATTCTATTTGGTAACAATCCTCTACAAAATCCAAACTAAGTGTTTTTCCTATGTTTTGCTCTAAATTGGAAACTACTCTCAATCCTTTATTTGGCATTTAATTACTCATTTAGATTCTTTTAAGTGTTAGAAGGATTTATTTATGACACTTCTAGGACTTTTGAAAGATTAATCTCTATATGTAGGGATTTCTCCCAATTATCCTCTAAATCCACTTTTGGAGTCTTTTGGGCCATAATTACCCATAAAAATGAGCAAGAAGTAAAAAAAAGAAAATCCCAAGACCCAGGTGACATTCATGGGGCTCACATATGGTCTAAGATTGTGACAACCAATATCATGAATTGCAAGGGATTGTCATTTTGCACATCTACTTGCCTTGGGTATCTCAGATGTATCAACTCCAGCAGTGAGTTCTTGAGTCATATACACTAGACTAGAGAAGTTAATGAATTGGAATGGAAAGGGCTCTCGTCTACGTTGATTGAAGTTGGTCAAACACATCCAGTGGGCTCATCATTAGTTTGTAAAATTTGCAAGGAGCCTCCTTTGTGTATTGCTTGGTGTAATGTGCATGTAACCTATATAGGAGAAAACTCCAAACTCATCTAGGCTTGCGTACACCTTGGAGTTCATTATTATTCGGTGAAAGATGGAGAGTTGAGAGACACAAAGGATAGAACAAAATCTCTCATTGGAGAGCAAATAGAGAAGACTCCGTCGGCCACTAATTCGTCCATCATTTTGGAGGCTACGAAGGAGCTTCTTGGGGGGCTTCTCTTGTGTCCAAATGGTGTGTTGCCAAAGACACTCAACTTGGAAGAGTTGGTCCCAATATTGGACAAGTACAAATACTTCAGTTCACTATCAATTTGCAACAAAGTAACTCATTCAAATACTTGCAAAGGTTTAGAGTGATAGATAGTATTTCTAAGTTGAGAGGATCTGGTTCATAGGCTTTTGTGCAAGAAAGAAAATTCTCAAGTGAAGGAACAAATGTCGATAAAGTCTTTGTCTTCAAAATGTCAAAAGTGGGGCCCAGGAGTGAAGTAGACTTGGTGAAGTGCATGCAAACAGGGGGGGGGGGATCTTGAAGTTGCATGGATCATGTTTGATAATGTCAAACGTGTAAAAGGTTGGATGACCATAGTATACTATGTGTATTGCCGTCATGACTATTACATGTTGTTACTTGCAATCAAAGGATTGAGCAACAAAAGTTTTGTTTTGGAAAAACTTAAACTCGGTTCTTGAAAAGAACAGAGTTACTAAAATTTAATTCAAGGGATTCATGGTAGACAATGCTCAAGCAAATTGGAATGTTGTTAGGTTAGTGTACAGGTTAGGAGATGCTGAAAAACCAATAGAAGATTAAGAACAAACTTGCCTCTTCCATTGGACTCAATTTATAGAGTAGTATATGAAGGTAGAAATTTGTAGAGACTTACAAGATCAATACCATTTGCTATGCAAGCAATATAAAAATGCAACTTCATTGGAGGAATTCAAGATGCGATACCTCGCCATCAAATTATTGTCATGCCCCTATCTCCTTGGGGTGCCCAAAGCGCCTTAGTGAGCAAGGGGGACCTTGGTAGTGACTCCTCAAGCCTTGCAATAGACGAAAAAGGGAATTGTAAGATACTCCTAAGCAAATACGGCACAATAACGCCCTGGATTTGAAGGTTATGGTAAAGTGTCATATAGTATTGGAAAGCTCTTGAAAAGACGCACGTAACCGTCCAAAGAACACGTGATTTGGACTAGTTGTTTAGAAGTTATAACTGTTCAAAGTTAACAGTGTCTCGATGGCGCCGGGACACTTTAGGCCTAAAAGTAAGGGGGTCCCAGGAATCCTTCAAGGAAGTATGACATGTAGCATACCATTGGAAAGATAAAAACACAAAGATGCTAGGATGACAAGAATTACGAGGTTCTAAGTTATGAGTTAAAAGTTATGGCCAAGAGAAGGGCTGCAGTGAAGGCGTGACGCCTCCCGTAGTGGATCCGAATCTTTGAAGAGCCATAACTTCGTGAGAACTTATCCAAATGGGACAGGTGAATAGTTCATCGGCATCTACTTGTCGCAAAGATATCTAAAATGGGCTCGCATGTTGGATTTGGAGCTTTGAGCATAGAGTTAAGCCGTTTGGAAGTTCAAGAGTCCAAATGGTGAGGAAAAAAAGGGAGTTCGGGTTGGATTCAGGTGGTCTTCCGAAACCCAAGGTGGGTTGGGAACCTCCTTTGATATAGAAGGGGGAGGGGGGGGGGGGGGGGGGGGTTTGCCGAATCCCACAAAAAATACTATAGAAGGGGTTGGTTTCCCTCCTCCCTCCCTCTTGGAGCCTTAGTGAGTCCTGGTGAATTCTGGTGATTCAAAGTTGGTGGTGAGCCTTCACCACTGACTCTAAGGCACCATAGGGCACTTGTGTGAAGTGTCCCGTGGCACTAGTGGGGATGGAATCCCACCTCAGACTAGCCCACACTCCATGTGTCATGAGTAGGGAGTCCTGATTAGCAATGTCAAAGAGTAGCAAGTACACAAAGGACTAGTTTGGGATAAGGTGCCTCTCAAGGGCGGTGAGGACCGTGGTGAATAGTGCCACCACGGGCCTTAGCACTCCAAAATGGAGCTCCACCAAGTGACATGCCCGATGTCTTGTGGGGAGTATGTGCTAGAGTCCCGGTAATTGGGACTTAGCAAAGTGAGTTGGAAATAGGGATTAATATTGTAGATGCGCGGCATGTGTAGTGTTAGCTAGTTGTGGCTCAAGCAAGGTTGGAAATAAAGCGTGGTAAACCTATTGACCAGTGAAGTGTATTTTAGACTGCTACATTTGTACTCCATTTACATTGACGTGTTTGGAGGTCTAAAAAATGTCCTGATTATCATGTGAGGGTGATTCCTCAAATGTTGTTTCAGTTTTTGAGAAGTTGTATACATATGTGCGGTCTTTTGGAATCCATACCTCTATCAAAGTTAAAAGATTCATTGCTACTTCAATAAGAAGCATGACAAGCAGTCGTGAAAGCAATGACATTTCCGTAGATTTGGCAAATCTATGTTGTTGTGACCTTGGCAAAGGAAACAAACATTATCAAAAGGATAGCCTTTTGCATTCTTGGTACATAGAACACGTATTTCATGACCATGTTGTTCTATCTTTTTCTTGAATTTCATTAGTGGATGCTACTATTGTTTCAAATGCATTGATAGTATATAAGGATGTTTGGGAATACATGATTTTCACTACTATTGCTATAAATATAGAAGTTCAATGATTGTAGATCACTATGATTTTCCATAGTTTGAATAGTATATTATAAAAACTTCTACTATTCTTCAAATGGTACAGAAAGTACAAATGACTTCTTTTAGTAGTATGTAGTATTGCTTGTAGTATTTACTAATGTTTGTAGTACAAGAAGACAATACTAAATGATTGGAATGTATGAACTTTGTAGTTTCATAAACGACAAAGTGGCTATACAGCATGATTGGCGTATTGCAATACCTTGGAAAAGTGCACGGAGATAAAAAAAGAAAATGGATTGTGTGATAAACAATTTCCACTGGATTCCATACGAGAATGCAATAGAATTGCATATGCGCATTTGACTGTCCAAATAGAGTAGTCTAGAGAGGATTGACAGCAAAGTTGGAAGTGAGTGGATGACAAAACTTAGTGAATTTATTTGTTTTGGAAGAAACATTTTTGAAAATCAATAATGAGTTTCATTTTTTTGTTGCATACAAATATTCTACGTAAACAATTATGAAGGGTGGGGCATTTACACATTGTAGTCCCTATGGTGTGGCTCTTTTGTTTTCGAATATGGAGGGGAAGTGGTCACCAATGCAAAATTACTAAAAAGAGGTGACCAATCACAATATTCTGTTGCTCTAGATGCAATCTGGGAGTCCAAGGTTGCAAAAGATGATGATTCCTTGCTGTATATTGATCCAATAGACATTATTAATATTGCCTACTGATTGAATCATAGGTATGAATGTCATTCCATTCTCCCAAAGATAAGAATTGCATTCGTACCTCCATTATTTTTATTTAAATGATTCAGGTCTAAGTGCCCTATAATTTAATGTGTAGTAAATGTCAATGTAGATGTGGAAATGCGAACTTGATGGAGATGCCAATTTAGATTGACAATGAAAGTCTAACATTGTATCATGCAAGTACTCTTACCCAACTTAGTGGAGAGCACATATTTCTGTGTATAGTCCTCTTGTAATGGGGAGTAATTCCGCTGATTTTGTGAATGATTGTGTTGCAATGACATTTTGTAGGTTGCTTTTTTTGCCAATTGTATTATATAAGCAGGCAAGAAACTCACTTGGGACTATAGCATTGATTTTAATGAAGACTTGGCCCCATTCAATTGCAAATGTGGCAATAAATTGTGTAGAGTAGTATGACTTCTGGAAGCCTATGATTCTAAAACAATGAGGGAATATGAAGACAAAATGTGTGTATACTGTCTCCCAATAGAGCATGAACAAAATACCTATTTGTACTACATGAAAATTGGTAGTGGTGTAGTACTAATGTATTGAAAACTGATGTGGATATTTCATTGGAACAATAAGAAATACATAGTAATGATTTCATGGATAGTATTGAATGATGTGTTCATAAAGTTAGGAAGGCTTCTTAGCAGTATAACATTAGTAGAGGTTCTTATCACAAAGAAACGAACATGTAAAACATAGTTAGTTGGAGTAATATTGTAGTATATCATAGTAAATTTACTGTCTTCTATAGTACAACACATCAAAGTATTGTGACAATGTCATATCATGTTCATAATACTTCAGCACATTTTGAAAGTACTATGTATTAGGTATACTTGGTTATGTGCATTTTGAATTAACAAGGATCTTGAATTAGAAGAAGCAACATGTCATTAAATTATTGTTTAGAAAGCTTCATAGAAGCTCAATTGTTCCATAGTGTAGAGATTGTGTTTTGAGTCATCAAGAGACAATCAAATAATAAGACAATGAAATTTCTTTTACTCGCACTCAAGGGCACTATTGACAATATCAATTGTTTCGTTGAGCAAAGTGTATACATGATGTCTACCCTTGACATGATGAAGTCAAAGAATCATTTGAAACTTGCACACTAAGACTTTACTAGCATCAACATACGCTACTTGAAAACTTGCCAAGTATACATAGTTCTATAGCTCTCAACGACCCCAATTTTGATAGTTAATTCATGATATGATGGAGTCTTCAGCTTTGAAGTGGCCTCCCCATGTGTAAATGTAATCCTCAATTAGAATTCGTTTAAGACTTTGGCACTACAGTATATTGAAAGATACACCTTTATCATTGTTAGGAACTGTTGGAATAGCAAAATTATTCTTTGCTTGAACCAAGTTAGCCATATCATTTCCACTATATTCCCAGTTCCAAACATCATCCCCTTCTTCAACATCTACTGTAGAAAGAGCAAAGTCTGTAGCATGTAGTTGAATGTTTAGAACTTTCTAAGGTTTAACATACAATTGATTTTCACATTGAGTTAAATCTTCTTCTAAACAAGGACCACAAAAGCAAGAGAGTTCTCTGACAAGAATCTTGGTTGGATCCTTCCAATCATGAACAAATATAAAGTGTAGTTTAGATGATTCGGGCAATCGGTTATAAAAATGTAAATTACTAAAATCAACATCATCAGTAGGTATGTAGTGAAAGTAGCAGTATGACTTGCAAAAGAAGGAAGTAGACACACATATAAGAATGTTAGAGAAAGGCAATTGTGTATCTTATAAGTTCAACTTGTATTGAAAGGAAAAAAAATTGAAGGGATACAAGGGAAAAAACTGCATTGTTTCATAGTGTACATTTTTAAGAGTGATAGAATGATGTGTAATGAATTGAACTCACATAGGATGTTACATTACCTAACCTGATCACCTATGTTGGATACTTGTCCACCCAATGTTGCATGCAAGAATGTGACACACTCTTGAGCATTTCATAGAATCTTCTATGGATTCAGTAGTTGCTTAGTACGTAGTGTCCTCTTAACAACTGTGCTAGCATCATCCCATTCACCTTTTCCATGTCTAGAGCTATAGAAATTCCATAGCATTTTACAACCATTCGTCAAAGATGGATATCTAGAGAAGGACATGAAAAGAAAATTAACATGACAATGGATGATAGTACAAGTGCTACTTTTGTCCATGCAAGCGGAAATATGGTGTAAGTAATAATACACATTCAATACTATGGAAATAGTAGTTAGTACAAAAGAAGCAATGGTCAATACTTTTTCACTTCTCTATAAAGAACTTATACATGTAAAGTGCAAGAGTTTATTAGCATTCTCACCCGGTAGTAAAGTATAGAGTACGGTCTCTTTTGAATTGACCTACGCACCCATTGCTGAAGATGCAATGCATCTAGGATAAAAATTTGTTTGATATAAACCAATTCCAATGTAGCATGAGACAATACTGCACAAACAACGTGTCATAAGCCTTGTCATCAGAGATGTAGTAATGTGTCTTCTTGACATCAGTGGACATTTCATCAATATCCTTCGGTATTGAAGCAATGTAGCAAGTTACTTGAACCAAAATTGTGATTTGTGTTGAGATGATGTAGGCTAGATTTCATTCTGAATTTGGAAAGTGTAATTTTCCACAAAGTCAATGTTTGAAAGAATAGTATTCCTTTGTAGACAACCTCGAAGTAGCTTTGCTTGATTTGTCTGCCAACGGGCCTAAAATAGTGTTGTATAAAACATTTCAGATTAGATTTCAAGAATTCAATGAATTCAAAGAACAGAGTATTGTGAGAAATCTCAATAATTCTTTTTTTCCAACCTACCATCTATTGTGGTGCTAACAACCTCATAGTGGAATTGCTTCCACTTGATGGTAACTCCAAGCACATCTATCATCTCACGTGGGTACAACTTGAAGAATGTAACACCACAAGAGTTGCATTCTCCTAGAAGACATTATGGGTGATGAAATTCTGCATCGTCCAATTTTGGACATAGCATTGATTTCTACATCTATGTGACATCCGTGAAGTGGTTCTCTCCTACTTTATATTGGCCGCCATTGTCTAAACTACAAACAACACATTCATAGTTGCACAGGAAAATGGAGTGTGCACCAGTGAGTGGATTCCAAAAAGCATTTAGCACCTCCAACAAAAAGAATACCTCACATGATAGCGATAGCAATAGACATTACACTCCTTGCACTTGATTACAAAGAAAGGATGCAGATAGTCAAAAGATCGGTGCATGATGATGCACTCCAAATGAGCTGCAATGAAGTTGTCCACTACTAGAAAAATACAGTGACCAAATTAACAAAACTCAATACAAGGGAATGAAGTTGAGTGTTCATGGTGAGGAAGATAGAACCTACAATCAACTTCTACTTTACACAAGAATATCATTAGTTTTGACCACCCAAAGAAAATTAGCTCAATGAAAGTAGTTGTTTGATCTTTTTTGTTGGGATGGTGAAGGCGTGAAGCATGTCATGCACAAAATCAAAAGTCAAGATAATGTCATTGAATTGTAGTTTTGGGATCTAAGAGCTTCATTTGCTACTTCAGTGTAGAGTGATGTCAAAATGTGAATGGTAGGATAATGTATTTTTCTATCAAACAATTGTTTCCTAGTAATATTCTATGATTATAGTAGAAGTTCGAAAGAAGATCTAGAAGACAAGAAGTTGTATAGAAGAGTCAAATTGAAATGGGAAATGAGAAGGAATTAGTATAACTTGCTTAGAAGTGGATTCAGAAAATGTTTGTAGCTATTAAAAAGTAAGCTGTTGTTTGTGTGGTAGGGTGCGGGGCTCCATCATCTTTTTTTCTTCTGTATAGATAGTGAATTCAAGAGAATGTATGACAACCTGAAGGTGCTACAGAAATGAAAGTTGAAAGAAGATATATGATATATGGAATAGTATAGTTAGATCAAGTAAAGTTGTTCATAGAAGATTTTGCAATTTCCTTGAAAATAGTAAATTTTATAGTGTAAGTTAGGTCTCTCAGTAACAAATGAAGGTGTTACTTGAATTTGTAGTTTCCATTTGACAGTGTTTGGGGTAGGCAACTTTGTATGGTACTTCTCTTTTCAATGAAATTTTGTGTCCCGTTTTATAAGAAGCAATGTAGTGATGAGCCTAAAGGTAAGTTAATAAAGCTCCAGAAATGATGAGAGTTCTTCTGCATATGCTTGGAAGTGCATGTTTGTGGCAAATTTCAAGGCATGGATGAAGTAATGTTGTTGGAGAGGGTAAAAGGAACTAGTGCCAACTTATCATACAAATGTAACATTATAGTGATGTCCAGAGTAAAGAATGTAGAACTCTATGCGCAATTCTAGTAGACTTGCAATTTATTTACTAACATTTAATATTTAGGATATTTTGAATATGAATTAGTCCTCACAATCCTTTGAATCTGGAGTGCAATTTTGTGAAAGGGGGAAACTAAATAGTTTGTAGCTTTATAATGCACTTCTAATGTGTCCATAAGGTAGAGAATTGAAAATTTTGATTGAATCGATCATTAACATGGAAACTATTTCATGAACTCAATTACTTTGTACTATGCTCCATATTGAAGGTGGACATTTACGTGACCTTATAATTGTAGTCTGCAAGAAGCCATTGATGTCACAAGTGCACTTAGAATCATTTTGAATGGAATATAATTAGTCAATCATTTCAATAAAAAACACTATGAACAGAAATGTGTATTACCAAAGGCAACAAAAAAGAGTGAGAGTTCCTACAGAAATGAACAAAACCATTGGCAATGTGTTCAAATAGTTGATGCAATGCCCAAGTTAACAAAAAATTGGTGAACATTTGTAACTTTGAACATTCTCTAGTAGTGCATATTTTAGATGATGGATTTTAGGTGACATTCTATGTAACAACCTCTGTTTCTATGTCAACAATAACGGCTGCCATAACATTATTTATAGTGCTTATCACATTGCAACCTTTGTGTTTTCTTTCTACGGTTTGTAGAGCGTAGTTGTTCAAGTGGCAGACTTACCTTCAATTTGCATTTTCTATTGTTGTTTGGAACCTATAGAGCTTTATCAATTTTTAAGTCCATGAAGTTACAGCCTTAACAATCTTACTTCCTAATCCTATTTCCAATATGTTCTTATCTTTATACATGTTTCTTCACTCGGTTTAGTACTATAAGTTTCAATTTTTGATTGCATGTAGATTAGTTTTTTGTCATTGGTAGTGATGACTTAATTAATTGTAAACTTTGTCATTGTCTTCATGAATTGACTAATTCATTTAGATTTGTTTCAATGCAAAGCTGCACTTGTCTTCATTGTTTGGCATTTGATAGTCGTTCTAAAAGTAGGGTGCAATAAATCCACTACTTATTTCAAAGCAAATGTATAAGTAATATAGATATAGTTATCCTTGTCTTAAATATAATCCAAATTAGACAATTCCTGTTATTGAGTCTCAAATAAAAGATTCTTGATACATGAATTTTAACATATCACGTCATTATAATTATTCTTGAGTTAAGGATAATAGATGTTAGACAATTGTCAGGGTTTGAGATAATGAAATTACAATTATCCTTGAAACAAGGATAATAGATTTCAAAGACTTATGAAGGTTTAAGATTCCAATTATTCTCGAGTCTAGGATAATAGATATTGGAGAATTATCATGATTTTAGATTAAAATTATCCTCAAGTCGAGGATAATAGATGTTGGATAATTGTCAAGGTTTTAGATTACAATTATCCTCTAGTCAAGGATAGTAGATGTCAAAGATTTATTATGGTTGTAGATTAGAATTATCTTCCAGTTAAGGGTAATAGATGTCAAAGATTTATCATAGTTTTAGATTACAATTATTCTCAAGTCAAGTATAATAGATGTTGGAGAACTATCACAGTTTTAGATTAATATTATTCTCAAGTTGAGAATAATAGATGTTAGAGATTTTATTACAGTTTTAGATTACAATTATCCTCGAGTCAAGGATAATAGATGTCAGAGAATTGTTACAGTTTTAGATTACAATTATCCTTAAATAAAAAATAGAGCAATAGATAAAATCATAAAAAATTTAGCGCAAAATAGTATTTTTGTTTAGTGATTATCTTCTTTTGCACAATATAGTGATGAGTATTATTTTTGTTTTAGGTTTTAGTTATTTTAGGTTTACAATAAATCACTACATGATTGGATACTTAAATATAATGTTTTATTTTTATATGTATTCTTTAAAATACAAATGAAATGTAGATATATAATTTTTGTAGGGGGTGGACTCATTTTAGTGAATTGAGGAGAAGTCAATCCCGTGAGATATGTAGAAGGTAGAATTCATGACATGTTTCTTATATATAATATTCTTGCCTTGAGGATAAGCCATATTCAAGAACTCATTTGTCTATTACGTCTCTTAGAATGGATGCTCCTTCCTCAAATGAATTTGCAGTTTCGGTGCCAACTTTGCCACCAAGTGTCACTCCTTGTAAAGGCATCCCTCATACTCGTTGGATAACCAGGGTTGTTACATTTACAAATGAAGCTGGGATAGAGGTTGCAAAAGGCATTTGCCACAACGGCAATGAGTTTCTTGTTGCGGATATAGATGGAGAGTTGCTCAATGATAGCCAGGTTGCAATTCAAATAGTATAAAAAAAACCAAGTTTTTGGTGACAAGCCTAATTCTTTTGAATGAATTTTAGGTGATGTTCTATGTGACAAATCCAAGTTTTTATGTCAACAAAAACATTTAAAGAACATGAATATTGACATAGAAACATGGATTTGTTGCATTGAACATCACCTAAAATTCATTTAAGAAAATTAGGGCTTATCTCGAGAAACGTAGGTTTCTTATATTGAAATTGTAGAGTCTTTCTATGAAGGTGAAGTGCCGTCAGCATAGATGTGGTCCTTGCACTCTTGGAACATCAAATAGATCTTTCTAAATGGTGCTAGCCTTTACAACCACAACCAGACATACATTTATAACATTACCATTAATGCTTCAAGGAGGCGTCCTCACTTGGGTCTTCGTGCTTACAAAACTAGTAGAGAGAGGAAGGATCCTAATAATCCTTTGAAAAAAAACTCTCTTTACTTCCCAAGCAATTGCTCAGGTGTGTGCCATGAATTGTTGTCTTTTGAATTTCTTGCAACATTTTTTGCATGGGAAGATTCAAGCCATTAGGTCCCTAGTTCATGTTGATAGTGATGTATATTTGCGTAAATCACATTTGTTGGATGTATACAAGCAAATCCACTTTGATGCAAATGGAAAGAACATGATCACTGTAGAATGTGTTGAAGTATACCCCACTACTTGGTAGACCATCCATAGACAGGGTTGACACGACGTCCGCTGTGTCCGCAGCGTCCGCCGGGACCGCCTCGTCCACCCCGCCCGTCTGTCCAGACGGCCCTATTTCCCCCGACCGCCCTACCCAAACTACCCTGCGGTCACTCCCTTAATCTTTAAACAATTAAATGTTAAATGAAGTGCAATGGTTCGCGATTTGTTATTAAAACAATGTCTCTTATAAGTTGAAAGATTATAAAGTTTGACCACGAGTCCATGATAGTCTTGAAACTATGAAAAACTTACAATTCATTTTCAAAAGGCAAACTAAAAAAATTTGTGACTTCAAATATATATATATACTATTTAAAAAATCAAGATCAACACAAATACAAACATAATCAATATGGGCAAAATGTATTCAATTTAATGTAGAATACCATACATTGTGCACATTTGGCTAATTGCACATATAATTTTTTTCATTCCAACTCTATATTTCTAAACTAATTTTTAATGCCTATATAACCTATTCAAGTATTCAACTACTACTTCTGGACTACCAATCTAATATAAATGGCGAAAATGTTCATCTGGCATCGGCCAACGATATGTATTAGAAAATCACATAATCACATGGGCCAAACTAGTATTTTCATCGTCAGTCTTCGAAAAAATGTGCTTCAAGTAAGCATAAAACACTTTTGCAAAGTCATGAAAGGCAAATTGTGTCGCACTAGGTGTTTTTCGTAGTAAGTTGAAATACGCCTCTCACATGTTGTTTCCATTCATCCGCCGAGCAATTTTTCGAATGGCATACTCTTCCGACTTACGTGAATACATCGGAATGACTTCCACATCTACATCTGCTTTATGCAAATATGCAATACGTGGATCCACCCACCATCTCCTCTGCAAAGTTTGTTTCATCTCATCTACTGATGTGAATGTGTACAAAGACTTCATTGGCTGAGAAGCTAAGGTGGTCATGCCCCAATCGCAAACTCCAATATACACACATGACTCATCCTCTGGAAAATGCAACAAGATGTTGTCCGGAGAAAGATCATTGTACAAATGTCCAGTAAGATGTACTGCATACATTATATGCATAAACGCCTATGTCAACTCCGTGCGCTTCTTCCGATATCGCCCTAAACGGTGAGCTTTTACAACCTCCTCTTCGGTTGGATTTGTATACATCAAACGGATTTGAATGTTGTCTGGGTAGTCCTTATCCATATTCAACATTTGTCGAAGAGTTCCACCATTCCACCAATACGCATAACCCTCACACGTTGTTCCGTGCACTGCAGCAAACCGTATCACATCCGCGTGTGGATTTCGAACAGCCATTGATTCGTTTTGATGTTCTAACTTTGCAAGATCGGGTCGAGTTTGGTGGTGAATGGATTTCTTTGCTGCAAACTCCCAATAAGGAAGTATTCTTGGACATCCTTCAATACGAACCTTTCGAATCGTTGCATATCCACCTCTCATCGTTCTATCATCAACAGCAATCACGCGTCTTGTATCTGGAAGTGCTATGAGGTGCCGTTTGGTCCTTTCCGCTTCAACAACTCCATCATTGCTTTTCCACCAACCAATTGAACCAACTCGATTGTGCTTTTTGGCGAATGGAGCACATCGCCCCCTAAATAAGTTCGCTTTCAGAATCACTTCTTCAAACTGGGCATCATTGGGTCGATATTCCTTGCCATATTTAACCAAAATGACTTTGGAAATCCACAAAGCGTCATGAACCTTATTCTCCAAACATTTGGTAAAGTATGTTTTATGCATTTCATCATGCCACTTCGCCACATTCAATGCATCCAACAACATCTGTGTCATGTCTACCTTGAATTTAGAAACGCACTCTTCTTGATATTTGATGTACTTATTGTCTAAAGACAATGTTGTTTCCGATTCATAAAATTGAACGATGCGCTCGATCATGAATTTCTTGCATTCTTCCGAAGGACTTTGGCGAGCTACTTCCAAGTTCGATGGTCTCTCTCCATGTTTTAGCTTCGCAACCTTCTTCTTCCCGTTCAACATCATGACAAATAAAATTGATATAGATCAAATTTTTTAATTTGAAATTGAATTCACGCTCAAGTGTCCAAAAAATTGGCAACAAGGGGGCCTCAATAAACCACTCTTGCCTTGCCTCGAAAAGGAGCCAATGGAGGATGAACCACCAAGCTCTCCGCTCCACCTTGCATTCACAAGGGGCAAAGCAAAATTGACAATGCGGACAGCTCGTCCGCCCCATCGAACGGGCCGGGGTGGCGGACGCATCGGCCGTCCGCCTCCCCGAAACCCTCGAGCCCCGTCCGCCCGATCTGACGGGCAGTGGCGGACGGCCCCAAACCGTCCGCTTGATCGGACGGGCCGCGGCTGGCGGACGTATCAGTCGTCCGCCTCCCCAAAACCCTATAGCTGCGTCCGCTCGATCGGACGGGCCGCAGGTGGCGGACGCATCGGCCGTCCGCCTCCCCGAAATCCTCGAGCCCCGTCCACCCGATCAGACAGGCACGGGTGGACAAATCAAGCGTCCACCCGATCCGATTTATTTTTCACATTTGAAAATAGAATCTAAAGAAGAACCACTAATTGTCTAATTTGGGCATTTCTTCATACGAATAAGAAATCATTTTAGTTTTTAGGAATCGTTGAATGAAAAATAAAAAAATTACAAATATTCAAATAATTCAATCTTTCATAAATTAATTAGAAATACATTGTTACCATTTACGAGTTTCTAAATGTAATAAACACACAACAATAATTTCAAAATACACACCATGCTAGTACATATTTAACCTCGAATCCTAAATTCAAAAATAGACATAATATGGCTCTTACAAAATTACATTTCTTCTTCATATTTTTATTATTTATCAAAGTCGCTTATAGCCTTATACATCAACATTATTATAAAATAATACAATGATGTCTTCAACAATATGCTTGCCTACATACATACTTAGTGTACACTATTACACAACACTTTTTGAAAAAGTGAACAAAATTGTTCAAAATTGTTCTATTTATTTAAAATTTTGTACTACTTCTACCAATCTAGTGCTCTATACTTGTCATGAGAGTAAAAATGAGAAAATTGAGCAAATACATGCTCACTATATACTTGCATGTTTTTTTATTCGGAATCTGAATCGGACTCAAATTGTTGACCGCTACCTCTTCTTTGTACTCCAATGAACGGACCACCTTCGTAGTTTCCGTGATATCCACTCGGTGCACCTCCTTGTCCATAATTTGAACCTCCAAAAGTGGGAGGAGGAACCGGAGTAGTAGGCTCTGATCCTCTTTCATTTGAAGCCCCGTAATAAGAGGCCCCATGATGTCCGTATGAATCACTTCTAGTTGATCCCGGATAGTATTGGGCGCTTCCGTGAAGAGAGCAACTATACTGCGGGGTTACATGGCTTCCTCCACTACCTTCAGAGCCCACTTGAGTGGGCGTCGTATAATATGAATCAGATTCAGTAGGCCTACCATAGTGCGTGTTGCCATAGCTACCTGCTCCACTTTGAGAGCCAATTTCAGAGGGAGTGCCATAACGAGAACCAACTGCACTTGAACCACCATAATGTATAGATCCATAGCTCCCTCTTCCACCTTCATATCTATTTTGAGGATCGTAACTAGAGCATGAACCACCTCTTCCTCGTTCAAATTCTCATGTTCCATGTTCATGTCCGTAGGACCTACCATGCCTATCTTGCCGTCCACGATCTTGAAGGCTTCTGCGTGTTGCCTCTTGCATTTGTTGTTCGAATTCAATTCGTTCTCGTTCTTCTACCCGCTCGTGCTTAACTCCAAATATGACAGGCGCTTGTATATCATCGTCATCATCGTCATTTGTCCACGCATCTTTAGCATCTCGAAGAACAACTGAAGGTTGTTGTAGGTAACCTCGATTAGACCACTTTGGCATACAATCGCTTGCGCCCCTCCACTGTGTATCTATAACGGCATCCATGCGCGTATAGTTCTCCACATTGCGATCTGTAGCGGTACACCAGTCCACGTCCTTGTGGAGTACAATCTCTGCCCAAACCATTGCCATAACATTATAATTCATTATATTTGGTTTGGCGCTTTTAATGCCAAGAACTCGATGCACTTGTGTGTATCGTTGTTTGAAGTGCTCACTTTGGCACGTAGACATTTGTCCTTCCCAACGTGGCACTTGATGCTCTACACGTTCACGTCGCCAAAGTTTTTGAATATGAGTCATTTTCACATACTTCGTGCACATTGAGCAATCCCACACTCTTGTTGGTTCTTCTTCCCATCCCAGTTCACCCACGCACAATGGATCGGCCCAAGCATTCCAATCAAACAATTGGAGTCTTTCCTTTCGACTACTTTTTTTGGATGTTCTATCTTTCGGCATGATGAAGCCGAAGCAAAGAGAATGAAACAATTAGAAAGCTTAAGAACCAAAATTTTGATTTAATTAATTAATTAAAATTTTACAAGCGTGAACTTTGTGAAAATTTGTAACAATGCCACAACAATCGTTCACTCAAAGCGGAAAGGGCATGCAGAGCTTCCAATGCACTGGTCCGCCCACTCCAAAAGAGAACGATTGTTCGGATTGAGCCGTCCGCCTCCCCATATATATATGCAGACGCCCTGAGGCGGACGTCCAGATCACGCGGACCACATCAGTCCACGTGTCAATCGGACGGCCGTACCGGGGCGGACGGGTATCGGGGCGGACGGGGCGGACTCCAGATCGGGCGAACAGGGCGGACGGAGGACAGGCGGACAGATATCGCGGCGAACGGGGTGGACAGGGCGGACGGCTCATCTTAAACCCTAAACCTAATGAAGCAAATTGTTCATTTTTCAAAATCTCACGGTATAGATGTTTAACCCGTAAAGTTCTTTTCACTAAAAACACTTCAAAATTACCAATAGTAGTGCAAATATCAAGTCTTAGAAGAAAAATACTTTGGGGCATATGTAACCGTAGGATCTTGTAGTAAATTAGTTGGAAAAGATGTGGAAAAATTTTTAGACAAATCCACCATTTGGATTGTAAGATATTAGATATTGAATGTTTCATTTAAGGGGCTACTTAATTATGTCTATTAATGAACAATTGGTAGGCTAACAAACCTAACTTAGCATGTATTTTAATATTTGTTGCAATTGTTTTAGGAATATTATAACATAATACTATTATAATATTCTTATAAATAATATAGTACTAAATCATTTCAAAATCAACAACATTTGAACACAATCTGTCAATCTTGTCTTCCATACTCCTTTAATGATATATATATATATATAAATATATATACATATATAAAATATATTAGATAAATCAACATGAACAAATCAATGATTATATATTTTATAGATCTATTCTTCATCAATCAAATAAGAGTGCATGTTCAAATATAGACAAAGATGGTTTCTCCATTTGTTGCCAAAAAATAGATAAACAAATAGAGAAAGATATGAAGTAAATGTTACTTGGAGAATTGAAAAGAAAGAAATTGAAGTACTCAATTGCATTTTATTAAATTGAAAAATTGCATGTGGATGGCATGAATTAATCTTCATAGATGCTAAACTCATACGAGTTGCATTTCAACATTTATGATTTATGCAATTGATTGAATTGACAACTCTTGTAATTACATTTTCAAATTTTCAATTCAATCATTCAAATTTGCAAGAGTGATTTATGATAGATTTATAACTTTAAATGTGAAAGCATTCAATGCCTTTATGCGTTTGTTCATCAATATATTAATTTTAGATAAATAATATATATATTTTTATAACATATGCATAAACCATTACATTAAAAAAAACAAAAAACTAAGAGCCAAGCCAAATAGCCTGGTCAAATGAAGAGAATAAGAGAATAAGAGCCCTACGAGACAGAAAAAAAAGAAAAATAAAGAAAATATCAAAAGGATTCAAAGGAAGGAACAAGATGCATTCTTGCAAGATTGTAGAATACATAATGATTTCAAAATCCAAACACAAATATATTTTCTATTTCAATGAGAGCCAAAAATGAACTATCTTGCTCTCAAAGTTTATACAATGTACACGTTATACAAAATGAACATATAATAGAAAGAATAGAAGACATCGTTTATCATGATTGAAAACTGAAATGATTTTTTTTTTCTATGTAGAATATTTTATGAAATGTAACAATGTATTTAATTATCATAGTAATTGGTAGAAATCTTTGTGCAATACATATAAACATTTCATTCATGTGGAGTTTTTTTCATTTATTTAGGATTAAAATTGAAGTATTATACTCTACAAAGTACAAACCCAAAACAATACCATATACCTAAGTTCAAAAGTTTGCAATTGTTTCGTGAATTCATTTTGAAAACTCAAACAAAGAAATATTTTATAATCAATATCTTGTTCATTTGAATCATTTCAAAAATCGAATTCCGAATTCAATTCCTATTTATAATAGAAATTATATTTGTCAATTTTTTAGATCTTTAAACAATGAACCCTCTTTTTTAAAATTAATATTTAAAAACATCTGAAATAAGAATATTGGAATTACCCTTCAAAATAAATATAGCACATGTATAAGTGTATAATGTATTCTACTCCACCAACCCAAGTAACGAATTTTTCTATGTTTTTAAGGAAAAATATAGCCATATATGATTCGAAAGTTAAAACATTGATTCTTTTCTTTTGTTTTCAAATCTAATCAAAACTTCATTAAAAAATATGAAAGACTCGATGTTCATTTGAAGATCGTGATGCACTTTTAATGAGAAATCACAACCTTTCATTAAATATCATGAGGTTGAAATCCATTAAATTGTTATTCTAATTATGTATTGGGGCCTTTTTTTTAAATTTCATTTGCTTACAATGAAAATGGAATTGATTATTTCTGCAAAACATTTGATTTCCTAATGAACTTTAAAAAATCCCCACTATCTTCAGATCTTCTCAAAACCTATTTAGAGGGATAATATCAGTAAATAATCCAAACATATTCAACTTAACCACATTCCCCTCATTCGTAAAACAATTTAGGGGAGAAAAGAAAAGGTTTAGGGTAATTAGGGTATAGGGTTTAGGGTTTACATTTTAAAAAAAAAATGATAAATCAATTACATTGATCCTCATTTAGCAGTGATTATTAGGCTGTTTTATTTTTGAAATGTTACCGCTCTTTTTGAATAATAATGGCCTCATAGGATGCACCGATGGATAGCGGGGCGGATGCTGTCGGCGGTAAGTGTTTAAGTGGGGCGTCAGCGTGTCCAAAGCGCGGACGGCGTCAAAAGGCGGACAGTGCGGACAGTCCGAGTGAACGCGCCGGTCGGTCAGTCAAGGCGGTCGGACGGGGCGGTCGGACGGGGCGACGGGCGGACGTCGTCGGTCCGCGCGGCGGATGCGAGGTTCGAGGCCGCTTCGCGCGGTCCAGGGCAGGTCCGGCGGCGGATGGCTATAAGGGTGGAGTGACTTTCATTTCTTCTCACTTCAATTCTCCTTTGGTGCCAAGTTTGATGTGCTACTATTGCTTTATGCGCTAGTTGCTCCTATGGGGTGGAGAGTTGGGGTCCTCTATCTTGTGTTACTGTGTTGCGGTTGATGCCATCACTTTTGACTATCACGTGAGATTTTTTTATTCACTTCAATTGGTTATTGAATCCAATTGACAATCATGAACGGCGAAGGTAATCGAAATATGGATGGGGTGACTCCGGGAAACGAAGCCAAGAAAAAGAGCAAAGTGAAGGGGGCTACGCATGACCTTCGGCTTGATATTTTAAATGACCCTACAATTAAAGCAGAGAGCGGGTGGGAAGATGAAGATGCGGAGTATTTGTCGCAGCACAGCGCAGGTCAATTCCCCATTATACTCACAAAAATCGCTCTAGAGTATAACTAAGTGACTCTAAAGATCGAACCCACGAGATCCTGTGAAATATCTAGCTCTATTAAGCAGTTAAGCTAAGTCAGTATCCCAATCTTACTTTCCGGTCCTAGATCTAGAATCAGAAATACCACCACATCGGATAACTACAGACCGGATTACTCCTTCTTCCGGTCCTACTTACTATCCGGTCCATACAATTACCCAAATCCCAGGATCTCACAACTTCCGATCCTGGAAATCCGTCCTGACCAATCCGGTCGGGATGGTCATCCTGTATCCGTAATCCTATCCGGTTTAGTTTTGCCTCTGTTTCACCATCAGAGGGGTCGCCGCTTAATTTTGAGAGTGGTAGGCCCACCACTCCTTCCGTGACTTATAGTGGCTGAAGACCCACTGTCCTACTTCCTAAACTCCTAAGCTACTCCGGATCTGGTTTGGTCCTTCACAACAACCCAAATAGCAATCTGGATTGTAGGTCACACAAAGACCCCACACTCGACCCTCTCGTACTACAATGACCTTGATGCTACTTCCGATCCGTGCGAAGACAGGTGGTTACAAGTGCACCCGTCCGTTCCAACATCAACTAAAGTTCTTCCGTTACCCATACGGGTGGTGAGACCTCACAGGAGATCGGACACTCGACCGGATTTCCCACCCGGAAGTTCTAGCGCAGCTAAGGAATCCCTCCCTACCCGCCTAGCCTAACAACGGCTTTCTCACCCGGAATCTCAAACTCTAGACGTGCTGAGGAACTAAGTTCACTCCCAACTCTTCGATACCTACTCACATGCACCTAGGATCGGAAAATAAACACCAAGGGGAGAAATCACTTGCAAACCAACTCGTACTATCCTAACTCCACATCATATAATCCTGTCGCGCTGGAGAGAGACACACAATGAGGAGAAGAGAAAGGTACAAGAAGTTTGCAAAATGAAAAACTCCCAGTTCCCTTCTCAGGAACCGATTTATATACAAAGGGTAAAAACCCTAAAAGCACAAAAAGGAGCGGAAAACCCGTAGGGGTCCGCCGCCATCCTAATCTAACTTCCGGTGTAACCTAATACTGTTGAGCCGGATCCGCTCCTACTCCTAACTGAAATCAAAAATCCTATCTACCCTACAACTCTAGATCCTACTGTCGGGCTTCCGATCTCCGGGACCAGCTCCTCGAAGACTTCACTCAAATTTCGGACCCGTTCCCCCTCCGCAGGATTCGATCCGGGTGGAGACTCCAGGTCGATGGTGATATCCGGTCTCGTGCCTGGAGTCCCAGTCCGTGCAGATTTCTTGGACTCAGGAGTCCAATCCTTCCTATCCTTCTGAATGGTTGCGTCCGGAAAGAGATCCAGTAGCGAGATATCCGAAAGATGAATCCCTTTGTCGCACGTCGCTCCAGTCAGCTTCCGGCTGCTCTCCTCGATCCGGTCCGCAGCCTTCCGCCCCTCCACCATTGCCGTCTCCACCTGCTCAGCGAAGTCGGCGAGAATCCGGACCATCCGGGAACCGGATAGTTTCTTCTCTTCGTGGATCTTCTCGTCGAAGAGCTTCGCTTTGGCGGCGGTTGTTCCGGTCTCTCCCAGGACCGCCTTGATCTGCTCGGCTATCTTCCGAGTCTCCTCCGCCATCTCTCGGGCGGCTGTCACGTCTTCCTGATAGGCAAAAAGAGTTGCCTTCAGTTTATCCACCTCCTCCTGCAACCGGCGGATCTCTGCTTCCTGCTTCCGGGTCTCTTCCGGATTCATGATGCACTCCACCACCTGTTCCGCCAACTTGTTGTCCGGTGGCGCACCTACCAACTTGCCAATCGCCGCAAGCGTCCTGTGCTTGACCTCCCAATCCGCCCTGATGTTGCAGAGGACGTTGATAAGACCGTTGAATGGATCTTGCATTTCCGGGTCTCCCCCGGAAACGGTCTTCTCAGCTTCCGGTTTCTCTTCCGGGGCCGGTCTGTCTTGACCGGGAGGCGTCCCGCGCTTGTGTGGAGGCGTCAACTTCTGTCGCTTGATGGGCGGCATCGGCTCCTCCTCTTCCTCGCTCGACTCCCGTTCTAACTTGGAATCGGATTCGGCCTCGTCATCCGTTTCCGACTCCCCATACTTCAGGAGGACTTCCTAAGTCTTCCACACCTTCTCCTCCGTGTCGGTGAGGACTTGGTGTTCTCGATAGAGGTGGAAGAGGTAAGGGCACACTAGAGTGGCCCTTTTCTTCCCAACCCTACTAACGAGCTGGGCCACGAGATCGGAAATGATCCATGCCCAGTCCACTTTCCGGGTACTACTGAGGGCACCGAAAATGGTGTTGCCGAGGGTGATCGTCACCCTGGTCGGCTTTTCCGGGTGAAGAACCGGAACCAAGAATTGTAGGAGTCGACGGTCTCGGTCATCCACGCAATCCTCGACCGCGTATCCGTCCTTCGGGTTGACGGCTCCCTTGAACTTCCCTCGGACAAACTCATCCTTCCGGCTCGCCATCCCCAGACCTCCTGCCCGGAAACCATAAACCGCTCTCCACATTCCCTCGTTCCAGCTGACGGGAGTTCCTCTCACGGTGTTGTCAAACTGATTGGACAGCTTTCCGAGGAGCTCCTTGACCATTCTCTCCTCTCTAAAACCCCAGAGGTTCTCGGCAAACCCGAGGCAACCCATGGATTTGAGATCCTCCATGAGTTGAGACTTTTCCGGCTCTGTGGAGGGAATAACCGGAATGACTTTCCGGAGCTTCACCTCGCCTCCAGAGGGACTCGCTTGTCTCGACCTACGTAGCGGCAGCATTCCCTCTCCAATCTATCTCACTCTCTCCTAGCCGCATGTCCCGTTCCTCACGTTCTCTCTCCGATCTCAACCGGAATCAAAACAAACAGAACACAAACGCACAAACGCCAAAAACTCAACCGCGCACGCTCAAGGTCGAGTTTCTAAAAGGGGGTGCAACAGTGAAAGCTCCTCCTTTTATAGTCCCTGGACCCTTTCCGGTTTGTCATCATGAATCCGGTTTACCATCATAATCCGGTTCATCATCATCATCCGGTCCTAGACCTAATCCGTGTTGCATTCCGTTTCCGTCGTTAGTTACTCCTGACCGGATTAGATCCAAGAGGCCCACTACTTCACGTTCCGTGCTAATTTTGAGTTTTCCTTCTCCACCTTATCGGATCCGGTTCCCTAATGACTAGTTTCCGTTCCTATTTTGGTGTATATTAAGAAAACCAAAATTCTAAGCTGCGACAGTATTGGACATCAAAAATGTGCAGGACCTATGTTAAAATGTACCACATTGACAAGTTGTGGCCTTAGGAGTCGCACAAGAGTCATACACGGGATTTTTGTTGTAAACCATGGACTTGCAACAACAAACATTTTATCCATCGATCTGAGGAGGTGTGGTGTCGCAGCTTAGAATTTTGATTTTCTTAGTATACACCAAAATAGGAACGGAAACTAGTCATTAAGGAACCGGATCCGATTAGGTGGGGAAGGAAAACTCAGAATTAGCACGGAACGTGAAGTAGTGGGCCTCTTGGATCTAATCCGGTCAGGAGTAACTAACGACGGAAACGGAATGCAACACGGATTAGGTCTAGGACCGGATGATGATGATGAACCAGATTATGATGGTAAACCGGATTCATGATGACAAACCGGAAAGGGTCCAGGGACTATATAAGGAGGAGCTTTCACTGTTGCACCCCCTTTTAGAAACTCGACCTTGAGCGCGCGCGGTTGAGTTTTTGTCGTTTGTGCGTTTGTGCGTCTGTACGTTTGTGTTTTGTCTGTTTTGCTTCCGGTTGAGATCGGAGAGAGGAAGTGAGGAACGGGACGTGCGGCTAGGAGAGAGTGAGGTAGTTTCGAGTGGGAATGCCTCCGCTACGTAGGTCTAGACCAGCGAGTCCCCCTGGAGGTGAGGTGAAGCTCCGGAAAGTTATTCCGGTTATTCCCTCCACAGAGCCGGAAAAGTCTCAACTCATGGAGGATCTCAAATCCATGGGTTGCCTCGGGTTTGCCGAGAAACCCTGGGGATTTAGGGAGGAGAGAATGGTCAAGGAGCTCCTCGGAAAGTTGTCCAACCAGTTTGACAACACCGTGAGAGGAACTCCCGTCAGCTGGAACGAGGGGATGTGGAGAACGGTTTACGGTTTCCGGGCAGGAGGTTTGGGGATGGTGAGCAGGAAGGATGAGTTTGTCCGAGGGAAGTTCAAGGGAGCCGTCAACCCGAAGGACGGATACGCGGTCGAGGATTGCTTGGATGACCGACACCGTCGACTCCTGCAATTCCTGGTTCCGGTTCTTCACCCGGAAAAGCCGACCAGGGTGACGATCACCCTCGGCAACACCATTTTCGGTGCCCTCAGTGGTACCCGGAAAGTGGACTGGGCATGGATCATTTCCGATCTCGTGGCCCAACTGGTTAGTAGGGTTGGAAAGAAAAGGGCCACTCCAGTGTGCCCTTATCTCTTCCACCTCTATCGGGAGAACCAAGTCCTCACTGACACGGAGGAGAGGGCGTGGAAGACGCAGGAAGTGCTCCTGAAGTATGGGGAGTCGGAGATGGATGACGAGGCCGAATCCGATTCCGGATCAGACCGAGAGTCCAACGAGGAAGAGGAGGAGTCGATGCCGCCGATCAAGCGACAGAAGCTGACGCCTCCACACAAGCGCGGGACGCCTCCCGGTCAAGACAAACCGGCCCCGGAGGAGAAACCGGAAGCCGAGAAGACCAATTCCGGGGGAGATCCGGATATGCAAGATCCGTTCAACGGTCTGATCAACGTCCTCTGCAACATCAAGGCGGATTGGGAGGTCAAGCACAGGACGCTTGCGGCGATCAGCAAGTTGGTGGGTGCTGCACCGGACAGCAAATTGGCAGAACAAGTGGCGGAGTGCATCACGAATCCGGAAGAGACCCGGAAGCAGGAAGCAGAGATCCGCCGGTTGCAGGAGGAGGTGGATAAACTGAAGGCAATACTTTTTGCCTATCAGGAAGACGTGACGGCCGCTCGGGAGATGGCGGAGGAGACTCGGAAGGTAGCCGAGCAGATCAAGGCGGTCCTGGGAGAGACCGGAACGGCCGCTGCCAAGGCGAAGCTCTTCGACGAGAAGATCCACGAAGAAAAGAAACTATTCGGTTCCCGGATAGTCCGAATTCTCGTGGACTTCGCTGAGCAGGTGGAGACGACAATGGTGGAGGGGCGGAAGGCTGCGGACCGGATCGAGGAGAGCAGCCGGAAGCTGATGGGAGCGTCGTGCGACAAAGGTATTCACCTTTCGGACATCTCGCTACCGGATCTCTTTCCGGACGCGACCATTCAGAAGGATAGGAAGGATTGGACTCCTGAGTCCAAGAAGTCTGCACGGATTGGGACTCCGGGCACGAGACCGGATATCACCATCAACCTGGAGTCTCCACCCGGATCGAATCCTGCGGAGGGGGAACGGGTCCGGAATTTGAGCGAAGTCTTCGAGGAGCTAGTCCCGGAGGTCGGAAGCCCGACAATAGGATCTAGAGTTGTAGGGTAGATAGGATTTTAATTTCAGTTAGGGGTAGGAGCGGATCCGGATCCGGATCCGGCTCAACAGTATTAGGTTAGACCGGAAGTTAGATTAGGGTGGCGGCGGACCCCTACGGGTTTTCCGCTCTTTTTTGTGCTTTTAGGGTTTTTACCCTTTGTATATAAATCGGTTCCCGCGATGGGAATTGGGAGTTGTCCATTTTGCAAATTTTGTTGTACCTTTCTTTTCTCCTCATTGTGTGTCTCTCTCCAGCGCGACAGGATTGTATGATGTGGAGTTAGGATAGTACGAGTTGGTTTGCAAGTGATTTCTCCCCTTGGTGTTTATTTTCCGATCCTAGGTGCATGTGAGTAGGTATCGAAGAGTTGGGAGTGAACTTAGTTCCTCAGCACATCTAGAGTTTGAGATTCCGGGTGAGAAAGCCGTTGTTAGGCTAGGCGGGTAGGGAGGGATTCCCTAGCTGCGCTAGAACTCCCGGGTGGGAAATTCGGTTGAGTGTCCGATCTCCTGTGAGGTCTCACCACCCGTATGGATAACGGAAGAACTTTAGTTGATGTTGGAACGGACGGGTGCACTTGTAACCACCTGTCTTCGCACGGATCGGAAGTAGCATCAAGGTCGTTGTAGTATGAGAGGGTCGAGTGTGGGGTCTTTGTGTGACCTACAATCCAGATTGCTATCTGGATTGTTGTGAAGGACCAAACCAGATCCGGAGTAGCTTAGGAGTTTAGGAAGTAGGACAGTGGGTCTTCAGCCACTATAAGTCACGGAAGGAGTGGTGGGCCTACCACTCTCAAAATTAAGCGGCGACCCCTCTGATGGTGAAACAGAGGCAAAACTAAACCAGATAGGATTACGGGTACAGGATGACCATCCGGACCGGATTGGTCAGGACGGATTTCTAGGATCGGAAGTTGTGAGATCCTGGGATTTAGGTATTTGGACGGACCGGATCGTTAGTAGGACCGGAAGCACGGAGAAATCCGGTCTATAGTTATCCGGTGTGGTGGTATTTCTGGTTCTAGATCTAGGACCGGAAAGTAAGATTGGGATATTGACTGAGCTTAACTACTTAATAAAGCTAGATACTTCACAGGATCTCGTGGGTTCGATCTTTAGAGTCACTTAGTTATACTCTAGGGCGATTTTTGTAAGTATAATGGGGAATTGACCTGCCCTGTGCTGCGACATGTGGCGTGTTCTATTCGGAAACAAGTGCAGAAGCAAAGGCTATATTAATTATAGCGTGGCGTGTATGGTTTACGCGGAACTTATATTAGAGCGCAAGATCGATTGAAGCACGTTTCCGACGACAACAGCTTGCCGGCCTTGCCCACTTCTACTTGAAGCCAATCAAAAGGACATTCCCGACTTGTACAATTCAGAGGGAGAAACAGAAAAAGTATTAAAAAATACTATTGAGGTGAAAATGGATGGTGTGGAGAAAGCCTCAAATGTTGAAGAATTACGGTCTATACAATCTCCAACAAAAGCAATCAATGAAAGCTCTTCGAAAAATGTTGGGAAAGATGTGGAGAAAGATGTAGAGGCGCAGGAAGGTGAAGTCTTTTCCACAGCTCCAACGCGTTTGACCTTTACACCAAATGTTGCGGCACAAACGCAAACGGAGTTTGTAAACCAAGGCAAGGTTTGCACGAAACGCGGGGAAACTTCAAAAAGTAAAGTAGACGAAGTCTTGGCGGAGAAAGTGGCAAAGGCTAATGCTACACTTGATAGTCTGATAGCCAACAATTGTTTTGATAGTTTGGTCTACAAATCTCCGCCTGTGCATCAAGGCGTTGAATCTAGTCCAGCGTTAAGTTTAGAAGACAAAGTACATACGCCTCATGGACAAGGCGTGACGATTGATAATATATCCTCATTATGGAGTTCCGAGCGTAAAAGGCGAGCGGAGGAGTTTCCATTTACAGCGGCATTGCCAAGTCCTCTACATCGAACCTTGCAAGACATGTCTAATCCAAAACAATTGGAAAATCTTTTGAAGCTCTCGGTTCAGTTTGCTAACCTTCATGAAGAAATAGGCGGATCGTCTAACCCCGATGATGGTGCTATTGCTGTTCCAATGAGTCCACTTGCAGATCCAAAGAATTTTTCATATATACTTGATACAGCTTTCAAGATGACGATGTCAGCTGAATTTTTAGCGAAAGTTGTTCCGACTTTTATGAATTTGGCCAAGGAGTTTTTTTTCATGGCACCAGAGATGTTGAAAGGTGCTATAGCATTTCAGAATCTCACGAAGACTTTTGGACCACTTTTCGAAGAAAGAGATGTTCACATATTACAATTGGTGGAATATGAGAAGAAAATTGCTGACCTTGGAGAAGTAGAAGCAAGGTGCAAAGTGTTGGAGTTGAAATTAAAGACTTCGGAGAGTGAGGTTGAACATTTAAATCAACAATCATCAAGGCAAATGGAGGAGTTGATGAAGATGCGTAAACGGATTGCAGAATTGCAAGGGACCTCCAAAAATCCAAGTGAGGTTGCAATCTCACCAGTGATTGTACTCGGAGACAGTCAAGAGACTCAAGAGAGTGAAGATAAGCTCTTTCTTCCTTTTGATAAGGCCGAAGCAAGCGACAACCCTGCCATTGTGAATGTACAAGAAAGTCACGATATGAGCATGTTAAAAGCGACACAACAACCATCAATGAAAAAGCTTTCATCCGTTTACGTGAATGCGGAGACGCAAACGGAGAGTTGTGACTTTGAAGAGTTGAAGCATAAATTGGAGGAGGCAATTGAAGCAAAAGGAATCGTTGAATCCAAGTTGAATCAATTGCAATTGTGCTTGGATTTGAAGAAGTTTATGCCATCTAGCGACTTGGAGTCTCGATGGTTAACATGGGTACAAAGACTCCAAGACAGACCCTCTGTAGTATCTCGAGCAATGGCAGGTCTTCAAACATTGGCAATGGAGTCGAATGAAAATTGCGATGCCATTCAAAGCTCTTTGAGTTGGTTCAAGACTATGTTTGACCAACATCCTTCTAAGGGATATACGGAGATCACATGTTGGAGAGACATGGATGCCATGTTTGAGCAGTTAAACCACACAAAGAAGGACCAAGCTCCACCCATCAATTGGGCCTTGGAAGTAGAGGAAGGATGGGTCCCTTACAACACACTTTCAGCACACATCAATGTGAAAGACAAGCGAGTGGTGCATGCTTGTGATCCAACCTCTCCAATCTTGGATGGTTGTTGTAGCCTTTGCCAAGGCCTCTTCGGACCGGAAGGTGTGGTAACCATGGGCCAATGTCGCCACACTTTCCATGTCACTTGCATTGTGAAAGCATCACTCATTCGTTCGGTGTGTGCCGAGTGTCGTAGTCCATTGAGTGCTAGGTTCTACGAAATGTTTGGTATCTTGGAAGCTATGTCTCCAGGCCACGAGTACAATCGTTGGAATCTTCCTCTTGATCAAGCGCTGTACAAATTCCAAAATTATCAACATTAGGGGAAGCCAATCCGGTGGAATGCAAATGAACAGAGGCATGATTTGTACGAGGAATCTCAGCAATCATTGAATTTGGATGTGTGGATGACTCACAATAGAGAGGTGGAATTGCGGGCTCGAGGAATCGTAGATGACGCGGCCTGTGAAATGTTTTGTCGCAACATGGGGGGACATTGGAGCTTGCAAACTGAAAAGTTCTTTCGTTTTCCAGATAAAAAAGTGGAGAGAGGACCAAAAGACAATTGGGTGGAGGTGAACCATGGAAAAGAGTTCGATGAGCAGTATAAGGCATACGACCACATCCTCGTAGGTAGGGCCCTTCTATTGTCGAAGTTGGAAGAGGCTACAAAAGTTCGTGTTGTCTACGATACAAATGGACTAACAAGCACATGACATTCATCTGTAGATGTGGCAGTAACATTTGATAGGCGCATTGGCGATATTATAGGGCATTGGAAGGCTTTTGTCGCAGCACAGGGCAGGTCAATTCCCCATTATACTCACAAAAATCGCTCTAGAGTATAACTAAGTGACTCTAAAGATCGAACCCACGAGATCCTGTGAAGTATCTAGCTCTATTAAGCAGTTAAGCTCAGTCAGTATGCCAATCTTACTTTCCGGTCCTAGATCTAGAACCAGAAATACTACCACACCGGGTAACTACAGACCGGATTACTCCTTCTTCCGGTCCTACTAACTATCCGGTCCGTACAAACACCCAAATCCCAGGATCTCACAACTTCCGATCCTGGAAATCCTTTCTGACCAATCCGGTCGGGATGGTCATCCTGTACTCGTAATCCTATCCGGTTTGGTTTTGCCTCTGTTTCACCATCAGAGGGGTCGCCGCTTAATTTTGAGAGTGGTAGGCCCACCACTCCTTCCGTGACTTATAGTGGCTGAAGACCCACTGTCCTACCTTCTAGACTTCTAAGGTAATCCGGATCCGGTTTGGTCCTTCACAACAACCCAGATAGCAATCCGGGTCGTAGGTCACACAAAGACCCCACACTCGACCCTCTCGTACTACAACGACCTTGATGCTACTTCCGATCCGTGCGAAGACAGGTGGTTACAAGTGCACCCGTCCGTTCCAACATCAACTAAAGTTCTTCCGTTACCCATACAGGTGGTGAGACCTCACAGGAGATCGGACACTCGACCGGATTTCCCACCCGGGAGTTCTAGCGCAGCTAAGGAATCCCTCCCTACCCGCCTAGCCTAACAACGGCTTTCTCACCCGGAATCTCAAACTCTAGACGTGCTGAGGAACTAAGTTCACTCCCAACTCTTCGGTACCTACTCACATGCACCTTGGATCGGAAAATAAACACCAAGGGGAGAAATCACTTACAAACTCACTCGTACTATCCTAACTCCACATCATACAATCCTGTCGCGCTGGAGAGAGACACACAATGAGGAGAAAAGAAAGGTACAAGAAGTTTGCAAAATGGAAAAACTCCCAGTTCCCTTCGCAGGAACCGATTTATATACAAAGGGTCAAAACCCTAAAAGCATAAAAAGGAGCGGAAAACCCGTGGGGGTCCGCCGCCACCTAAATCTAACTTCCGGTCTAACCTAATACTATTGAGCCGGATCCGGATCCGGATCCGCTCCTACTCCTAACTGAAATTAAAATCCTATCTACCCTACAACTCTAGATCCTATCGTCGGACTTCCGACCTCCGGGGTTAGCTCCTCGAAGACTTCGCTCAAATTCCGGACCCGTTCCCCCTCCTCAGGATTCGGTCCGAGTGGAGACTCCAAGTCGATGGTAATATCCGGTCTCGATCCCGGAGTCCCAGTCCGTGCAGACTTCTTGGACTCAGGAGTCCAATCCTTCCTGTCCTTTGCCATAGTTGAATCCGGAAAGAGGTCCGGTAGAGAGATGTCCGAAAGGTGAATACCTTTGTCGCATGTCGCTCCCGTCAGCTTCCGGCTGCTCTCCTCGATCCGGTCCGCAGCCTTCCGCCCCTCCACCATTGCCGTCTCCACCTGCTCGGCGAAGTCCGCGAGAATCCGGACCATCCGGGAACCGGATAGTTTCTTCTCTTCGTGGATCTTCTCGTCGAAGAGCTTCGCCTTGGCCGCTGCCGTTCCGGTCTCTCCCAGGACCGTCTTGATCTGCTCGGCCACCTTCCGAGTCTCCTCCGCCATCTCCCGAGCGGCCGTCACGTCTTCCTGATAGGCGAAAAGTGTTGCCTTCAGTCTATCTACCTCCTCCTGCAACCGGCGGATCTCGGCTTCCTGCTTCCGGGTCTCTTCCGGATTCGTGATGCATTGCGCCACTTGTTCCGCCAAGTTGCTGTCCGGTGCAGCACCCACCAACTTGCCGATTGCCGCAAGCGTCCTGTGCTTCACCTCCCAATCCGCCCTGATGTTGCAGAGGACGTTGATCAGACCGTTGAATGGATCTTGCATATCCGGATCTCCCCCGGAATTGGTCTTCTCGGCTTCCGGTTTCTCCTCCGGGGCCGGTTTGTCTTGACCGGGAGGCGTCCCGCGCTTGTGTGGAGGCGTCAGCTTCTGTCGCTTGATCGGCGGCATCAACTCCTCCTCTTCCTCGCTGGACTCCCGGTCTGACTCGGAATCGGATTCCGCTTCGTCATCCGTCTCCGACTCCCCATACTTCAGCAGCACTTCCTGCGTCTTCCACGCCTTCTCCTCTATGTTGGTGAGGACTTGGTTCTCCCGATAGAGGTGGAAGAGGTAAGGGCACACTGGAGTGGCCCTTTTCTTCCCAACCCTACTAACAAGCTGGGCCACGAGATCGGAAATGATCCGTGCCCAGTCCACTTTCCGGGTACCACTGAGGGCACCGAAAATGGTGTTGCCGAGGGTGATCGTTACCCTGGTCGGCTTCTCCGGGTGAAGAACCGGAACCAGGAATTGCAGGAGCCGACGGTGTCGGTCGTCCAAGCAATCCTCGACCGCGTATCCGTCCTTCGGGCTGACGGCTCCCTTGAACTTCCCTCGGACAAACTCATCCTTCCGGCTCGCCATTCCCAAACCTCCTGCCCGGAAACCGTAAACCGCTCTCCACATCCCCTCGTTCCAGCTGACGGGAGCTCCCCTCACGGTGTTGTCAAACTGGTTGGACAGCTTTCCGAGGAGCTCCTTGACCATTCTCTCCTCCCTAAAACCCCAAGGTTTCTCGGCAAACCCTACGCAACCCATGGATCTGAGATCATCCATGAGTTCAGCCTTTTCCGGCTCTGTGGAGGGAATAACCGGAATGACTTTCCGGAGCTTCACCTCGCCTCCAGAGGGACTCGCTTGCCTCGACCTACGTAGCTGAGGCATTCCCACTCACATCTACCTCACTCTCTCCTAGCCGCACGTCCCGTTCCTCACTTCCTCTCTCCGATCTCAACCGGAAGCAGAACAGACAAAACACAAACTCTCAGACGCACAAACGACAAAAACTCAACCGCGCACGCTCAAGGTCGAGTTTCTAAAAGGGGGTGCAACAGTGAAAGCTCCTCCTTTTATAGTCCCTGGACCCTTTCCGGTTTGTCATCATGAATCCGGTTTACCATCATAATCCGGTTCATCATCCTCATCCGGTCCTAGACCTAATCCGTGTTGCATTCCGTTTCCGTCGTTACTTACTCCTGACCGGATTAGATCCAAGAAGCCCACTACTTCACGTTCCGTGCTAATTCTGAGTTTTCCTTCCCCACCTAATCGGATCCGGTTAGCTAATGACTAGTTGCCGTTCCTATTTGGGTGTATACTAAGAAAATCAAAATTCTAAGCTGCGACATTACCCCTTCCTCATCTGTGAGCGTCCCCGCGAACATCATTGACCTTCAGTCGAAGAAGTAGCCACCAAATACTTTTTTACTCTTGATCCGTTCACACGAGTGTCAAGCCACTGGTCCTGCAAATTCGCAAGTTGCAAAGACCCATTTTGAAAAATTTGAATGACTCGGAAAGGTCCCATCCATCGGGTATGCAATTTTCCTGGAAACTCTTTGTGACGGTTGTCATAAACGAGCACCAGACCGCCTTCCTGGATTCCATGATCAATTGGAAGTTTCCGGTCATAATCTTTCTTGCGTTTGAATTGCACTTCCATGGTTCTCTCAAGAGCTGCAATCCGGGTTTCTTCCAGTTCTTCAATCGCGAGGAGTCGCGGAAGTATATCCATTCTGGTCTCCGCATTCCGGGCTGCCATGACACGGAATGTCTCCACTTCTAACTCCACCCCATGAACTGTGTTTTGGCCAAAGACCAAAAAGTAGGGCGTTTTTCCGGTTGTGCTCTTCTCCGCCGTATTGTACGCATGCACGGCCGAAGGTAGTTTCTGGTCCCAATCCGTCTTGTGAGCGGAAACCATCTTGTTCAAGATCTTCCCAATAATTCCGTTCGCCCGCTCGGTTAATCCATTCGCCTTTGGATTATAAGGAGTCGTCTTCCGGTGCTTGATAAGATATTTGGTAGTTAGGTCGGAGATGACGTCATTGAGGAAATGGGTTCCTCTATCACTGACCAACTCCAGTGGGTGGCCAAATCGCATGAGGATTTCTTCAAACAAAAAGGACGCGGAAGTCTCGGCATCGTTTTTCCGGGTTGCTCTGGCCTCCACCCACTTGGTCGCGTAATCTGTGGCTAGGATTATGTACCTCTTCTTCCTAGCACTGACCGGAAAAATGGGTCCAATAAAGTCGATCCCCCATTTCTCAAACGGTGCTAAGGGAATTATGGGAGTGAGCGGCCAATGGTTCCGGAAAGATGGTGCTCCTGTCCGCTGACACTGATCGCAACTCCGAACAAAATTCCTCACATCCCTGTGTATATACGGCCACCAGTATCCGGCGGATCGGATCCGGTTCACCGTAGTAACAAAGGCAAAATGTCCTCCGGAACTCCCGCAATGGAGTGCCCGGATGACTTTCTTCCGGTCCGAAGGTTCCAAACAACGCCTAAGGACGTCATCCGCCCCTAACTTGAAAAGGACTCCCCTAATCATGGTATAAGGAGCCGCTTTTCTCTGAAAGATTTCTTTCTCCTCTAGACTCATCTGTTCCGGATATTTGGAATTCACTAAATAGCTAATGATATCCCGGAACTCCGAAACAGACTCGTTGCTTAGGTGAAAAACTTCTATCAAGGGAAAATCCGGTTTCTCCATTTCAACCGGAATCTCCAGAGAATCCGGAAACTCATCCGGAAACTCAGTGGAAATATCCGCCACGGATTCCTGTCCTCTTTGTCTCGAGAGGTAATCCGCGTTCGAGTTTGCTTTTCCGGGTTTCACTACGACCTCGTAATTAAACTCTTGTAAAAGCAAAATCCATCTAGCAATCCGACCTGACAAATCCGGTTTGTTCACGAGGTATTTCAAGGAATCATGATCTGTGTGAAAAATTACCTTGTACCCTAGCAAATAATGTCGGAACTTCTTGCAAGAATACACGACCGCCAGAGCTTCTCGTTCTGTGGTGGTGTAATTTCGTTCCGCCAAACTCATTTGCCTGCTCGCATAGTAAATCGGATTCTCACGCTTTTCCGTGTCGAACTGCCAAAGAATGGATCCTAGACACCAACCGGATGCGTCGATGGTGACATGGAACTCTTTTGTCCAATCCGGAACGGAAAGGATCGGAGCTCTAGCAAGCTGAGTCTTCAGATCATCGAAGGCCTGCTGTCGCTTTCCGGTCCACACAAATTCCGTATCCTGTTTGAGTAGTTCCGTGAGAGGGATGGCCCTCTTGGCGTATCCGTCAATGAATCGACGGTAGTAGCCCACACACCCTAGAAACCCACGGATCTCCCTTACGCTCGTCGGAGGTAGCAAGGATAGAACCGCCCTCACCTTCTCCAAGTCCGCTTGTAATCCGGCTTGGCTCACCACGTGCCCCAGTAAAATTCCGGAACTCATTCCGAAAAAACACTTTCCGGGGTGTAATCTCAAATTGGTTTCTCGGCACCTTTGAAACGTTTTCCGCAAACATTCGAGATGAAGTTTCCGGTCGCTAAAAACTGCAAAGTCATCAATGAAGACCTCAATGAAATGGCGGAGAAAATCCTTGAAAATGTCCATCATCAGCCGTTGGAAAGTTCCGGGTGCGTTGCACAGGCCAAACGGCATCCGGGTAAATGCGAAAGTTCCCCATTCTGTCGTGAACGTGGTCTTCAGCTGATCCCTCCGTCGGATGAACACTTGGTTGTAACCTGAAAATCCGTCCAAAAAGCTGTAACATTCGTGTCCGGCCACGTGGTCCAAAATGATGTCAGTAAATGGAAGGGGAAAGTAATCCTTCTTTGTGGCTGTGTTCAATTTCCGGAAATCTTGACACACCCGGATCTTAACTTTCCCATCCGTTCCCAACTTCTTGGGAACCACCACAATAGGGGAAACCCACTCGGAATTGTTCACCGGATAGATGAATCCAGTTTCCAATAACCGGTCGATTTCTTCCTTGACCATTAACGAGTACTTCGGGTTGAGTCGGTACTGTCGCTGACGGACCGGAATAGATCCTTCCGTCAAGTCAATGTGATGCTCTCCTAAGTGAGGGGGGATTCCCTTCAGATCAGACGGCTCCCATGCAAAAATATCGAGGTACTCCTGGAGAAGTTGAACGTAACCGGATTTCTCCGTGCTTTGCATGAGCTTGCTCAAGTAAAAGCACTTGCCTGGTTCAACCTCCTCCTGTTCATAATCGATGGGCGAGACGATCGGTTTGATCTTCTCTTCGTGAACCTCTTCCGGAACGGAAACTAAATTTCCCCATTCCGGTCTCATCGTTTCCTCACTTACACCCGCTGGAAGGTTTCCATCCTGGATCTGTCGAGTGATCCACTCGGCTGTGAGCGGAACGCTTGACTCTCCTAACGATCGATCTTCCACCATGGTACTGCTAGGCTTTTCCGGATCATGCTCCAACACAGCATCAGAGAACCCAAAACTTTTCTCAGTTTTGTGTTCGAATGGATCCACATAATAGCTTGGAATCGACTCTTCCGAATCCGTCCAATCCGATGTGTAACCATCCGAGTCGCTGGTTTCTCCTAAATGCTTTTCCGTGGACCAAGGTATCCGGATGGAAGGTTTCCCGACCACCAGTTCCTTGTTTCCCCAATCCACCAGTACTTGGGCAGAGTATAACCAAGGTCTACCCAGTAACATAGGAAAAGGTCTTCCTTTGTGCACACGGATGATGACATAGTTGAGCAGATAATCCGTTCCTCCAATCCGGGTTGGAACTTGCGAAAGTTTGCCAACCGGATGTACTCGGGATTGATCCGCCATACGAAGGACTTGATCCGTCGCTTCGATCGTGGTGAATCCTAACTCAAATGCCGTGTCTTCCAACATCAAGTTGACTCCAGATCCGCCATCGATGGGAACCTTTGGAATCAGGCATCCTTCTATCTCCACACCGATCTCTGGAGCCCCGGAATCTTCCGGTTGGGAGAAGTTAACTGCCACCGCTGGGAGTTTCACCCTCTTCTTCCGTTTCCGTGTCCAGCTATCTCGGATCAGCTTCTGGTACATCACGTTGTCGTGCAGGAGCTGTCTAATCGTAACATTCGCCCGTTGATCTCGGATGTCCTGGATGATGTCATACTCATGAGTACGGATATCCGGATTGATAACCACTGGGGTGTTACTGAAACGAACCTGCTTCTTACTCGTCACCACATCCGGTCCAGAGATTTCCGTCCGAATCTCTGCACTGATGTCGATCGGAATCCGGTTCCGGTCCACCCCTTCCTCAAAGTGAACTTCCTCCGGTTCTGGACTCCGTCTCTGAAAAACAGGATCAGAATCACTACTCGATTTCTGCCTCCTCCTCTGCTTTTTCTTCTTTCCCCTTACAGCTCGTTCGGGTTGATTCCTGGTGGAACTGCGGGTCGATACCCGGTTTACCAAGCTCTCCGTCTCCGCCGGCAGTTCCACCTCGCATCGTCACTTGTCCGGATTCTCCGTTCCGGCTGAGTGGCCATAGTTGAGCGCGGTCTGCTCCCTTGGAAGAATTTGAACTTGTTTGTAAACCGGTCTTGGCTGTATGGGCTTCGAACACTGCTCCTCCTGATGCCCATACTCTTGGCAATTCTGGCACGGAAGAGTACGAGGAGCACCCTGCCCTGGTCCCCTGTTAGGACACGAGTTGGCATAATGTCCCGGTTCTCCACAGCCATAACAAATCACCACTTGTCTATCCGGGTAACCAAGGGCTCGCACGGGCTGCTGCATTACCAACCCCTGACTCGGTCCCGGTAAAAAGTTCCGGTTCAACATGTTGGACCGGGAAGGAATCGTGATCCCTTTCCCTCTACCATAGGTCGGCTGCACTTGGTAGATCTCCTCCTCTTCCTCGTTTGCTACGGTGTAGTAGATCTCTTCTTCCGGATACACATAGTGAACTTGCTTCTGGGCAGCTCGCTGGCATTCACTTGGATAGTGACCCGGTTCTCCACATCTTCCGCACCAGACATTGGATCGAGAAGTCGGAACGATCCGTCTTGGTTTCCGGTTCTCTGCCATGTTGACCTTGATAGCCTCCAAAGACTCTTGGATGCTCTTCATCATCTTCTTGGAATCCGTATCTTCCATCTTCACTTTCACAACCCGTTTCTCTCTCTGACCCTTCGACTTGTGCGAACGTCGGGGAGGTGAAACACTCTGTTCCTCATCCGAGCTCGATGAATCCGGATCGGAAACTTCCGTTCCAGAACTCTCGGAACTGCTGTCCGAATCGGAAACCTTCTTACGATGCTTCAACTTCCGGTCGCCTTTCTTGTTCTTCCCCTTTTCTTGCTTCTCGCTCCTTCTCAAGGACTTCCGGAGTGACTGAGCGGAATTCTCGTAATTAGCCGCAGCATCCATGGCATCTCTAAGTGTCCTAGGTCGCGTCTGACGAATCAGAAATCCCATCGACTCGGGTAATCCGGCAACATACCACTCCACCTGCAGACTAGGAGCGATCTCCGTGGTCAGCTTCTGGATCAGCGCCTTCACCCTCTGGCCATACTTCCGCACGGATTCGGATGATTTCATCGTTAGTGTACTAAGCCGTCCCAAGGCTCTGGCTTCTCCTCCTACCTCCCGGAAAGCTTGCAGGAAATCCGTTCTCAACTGATCCCAGTTATTCCGGATCGGATCGGAAATATCCTGGTACCATTTAAGAGCTTCTCCCTTGAGCAATCCTTGGAAAATTCTTCGCTGGGCCGCCTCATTTTCCTGGTTGGCGAGTGCAGTAGATTCAAACTCGCACAGCCAGTCATCCGCATCTTGGCTTCCATCACCCTTAAAACGCTTGTATCTCAATCGAGTCATGACGTCTTCGTCCTCGAGGAACGGATCTTCTCTGTCCGGTTCCGGGTCTAGATCGGAAACTGAAGGCGTATGACCAGATCTCGGATTCTCGCTTTCTCCTGCGGATGCAGACACGAAAATCGGACGGTTAACCGGATCTTGCAGATCCGGTTCACTCTGATCCGGTTCAGGCGATTCTTCCGATCGTTCTCTTCTTCTCAATCGCTCGGACGTTCTCGTATTCCTTATTCCGCTTCTCATGAGTTAGTTTCCAGATTCAGCCGGAAAACAAAACCCAATCCGAGAAATGAAAACACGGAAAAGACGAACTACTGACTCAGCTTCTTCTGTACCGCAACAAAGCCGATAGCTTTAGAATCCCCGGCAGCGGCGCCAGATTTTTGTCATGTCGCAGCACAGGGCAGGTCAATTCCCCATTATACTCACAAAAATCGCTCTAGAGTATAACTAAGTGACTCTAAAGATCGAACCCACGAGATCCTGTGAAGTATCTAGCTCTATTAAGCAGTTAAGCTCAGTCAGTATGCCAATCTTACTTTCCGGTCCTAGATCTAGAACCAGAAATACTACCACACCGGGTAACTACAGACCGGATTACTCCTTCTTCCGGTCCTACTAACTATCCGGTCCGTACAAACACCCAAATCCCAGGATCTCACAACTTCCGATCCTGGAAATCCTTTCTGACCAATCCGGTCGGGATGGTCATCCTGTACTCGTAATCCTATCCGGTTTGGTTTTGCCTCTGTTTCACCATCAGAGGGGTCGCCGCTTAATTTTGAGAGTGGTAGGCCCACCACTCCTTCCGTGACTTATAGTGGCTGAAGACCCACTGTCCTACCTTCTAGACTTCTAAGGTAATCCGGATCCGGTTTGGTCCTTCACAACAACCCAGATAGCAATCCGGGTCGTAGGTCACACAAAGACCCCACACTCGACCCTCTCGTACTACAACGACCTTGATGCTACTTCCGATCCGTGCGAAGACAGGTGGTTACAAGTGCACCCGTCCGTTCCAACATCAACTAAAGTTCTTCCGTTACCCATACAGGTGGTGAGACCTCACAGGAGATCGGACACTCGACCGGATTTCCCACCCGGGAGTTCTAGCGCAGCTAAGGAATCCCTCCCTACCCGCCTAGCCTAACAACGGCTTTCTCACCCGGAATCTCAAACTCTAGACGTGCTGAGGAACTAAGTTCACTCCCAACTCTTCGGTACCTACTCACATGCACCTTGGATCGGAAAATAAACACCAAGGGGAGAAATCACTTACAAACTCACTCGTACTATCCTAACTCCACATCATACAATCCTGTCGCGCTGGAGAGAGACACACAATGAGGAGAAAAGAAAGGTACAAGAAGTTTGCAAAATGGAAAAACTCCCAGTTCCCTTCGCAGGAACCGATTTATATACAAAGGGTCAAAACCCTAAAAGCATAAAAAGGAGCGGAAAACCCGTGGGGGTCCGCCGCCACCTAAATCTAACTTCCGGTCTAACCTAATACTATTGAGCCGGATCCGGATCCGGATCCGCTCCTACTCCTAACTGAAATTAAAATCCTATCTACCCTACAACTCTAGATCCTATCGTCGGACTTCCGACCTCCGGGGTTAGCTCCTCGAAGACTTCGCTCAAATTCCGGACCCGTTCCCCCTCCTCAGGATTCGGTCCGAGTGGAGACTCCAAGTCGATGGTAATATCCGGTCTCGATCCCGGAGTCCCAGTCCGTGCAGACTTCTTGGACTCAGGAGTCCAATCCTTCCTGTCCTTTGCCATAGTTGAATCCGGAAAGAGGTCCGGTAGAGAGATGTCCGAAAGGTGAATACCTTTGTCGCATGTCGCTCCCGTCAGCTTCCGGCTGCTCTCCTCGATCCGGTCCGCAGCCTTCCGCCCCTCCACCATTGCCGTCTCCACCTGCTCGGCGAAGTCCGCGAGAATCCGGACCATCCGGGAACCGGATAGTTTCTTCTCTTCGTGGATCTTCTCGTCGAAGAGCTTCGCCTTGGCCGCTGCCGTTCCGGTCTCTCCCAGGACCGTCTTGATCTGCTCGGCCACCTTCCGAGTCTCCTCCGCCATCTCCCGAGCGGCCGTCACGTCTTCCTGATAGGCGAAAAGTGTTGCCTTCAGTCTATCTACCTCCTCCTGCAACCGGCGGATCTCGGCTTCCTGCTTCCGGGTCTCTTCCGGATTCGTGATGCATTGCGCCACTTGTTCCGCCAAGTTGCTGTCCGGTGCAGCACCCACCAACTTGCCGATTGCCGCAAGCGTCCTGTGCTTCACCTCCCAATCCGCCCTGATGTTGCAGAGGACGTTGATCAGACCGTTGAATGGATCTTGCATATCCGGATCTCCCCCGGAATTGGTCTTCTCGGCTTCCGGTTTCTCCTCCGGGGCCGGTTTGTCTTGACCGGGAGGCGTCCCGCGCTTGTGTGGAGGCGTCAGCTTCTGTCGCTTGATCGGCGGCATCAACTCCTCCTCTTCCTCGCTGGACTCCCGGTCTGACTCGGAATCGGATTCCGCTTCGTCATCCGTCTCCGACTCCCCATACTTCAGCAGCACTTCCTGCGTCTTCCACGCCTTCTCCTCTATGTTGGTGAGGACTTGGTTCTCCCGATAGAGGTGGAAGAGGTAAGGGCACACTGGAGTGGCCCTTTTCTTCCCAACCCTACTAACCAGCTGGGCCACGAGATCGGAAATGATCCGTGCCCAGTCCACTTTCCGGGTACCACTGAGGGCACCGAAAATGGTGTTGCCGAGGGTGATCGTTACCCTGGTCGGCTTCTCCGGGTGAAGAACCGGAACCAGGAATTGCAGGAGCCGATGGTGTCGGTCGTCCAAGCAATCCTCGACCGCGTATCCGTCCTTCGGGCTGACGGCTCCCTTGAACTTCCCTCGGACAAACTCATCCTTCCGGCTCGCCATTCCCAAACCTCCTGCCCGGAAACCGTAAACCGCTCTCCACATCCCCTCGTTCCAGCTGACGGGAGCTCCCCTCACGGTGTTGTCAAACTGGTTGGACAGCTTTCCGAGGAGCTCCTTGACCATTCTCTCCTCCCTAAAACCCCAAGGTTTCTCGGCAAACCCTACGCAACCCATGGATCTGAGATCATCCATGAGTTCAGCCTTTTCCGGCTCTGTGGAGGGAATAACCGGAATGACTTTCCGGAGCTTCACCTCGCCTCCAGAGGGACTCGCTTGCCTCGACCTACGTAGCTGAGGCATTCCCACTCACATCTACCTCACTCTCTCCTAGCCGCACGTCCCGTTCCTCACTTCCTCTCTCCGATCTCAACCGGAAGCAGAACAGACAAAACACAAACTCTCAGACGCACAAACGACAAAAACTCAACCGCGCACGCTCAAGGTCGAGTTTCTAAAAGGGGGTGCAACAGTGAAAGCTCCTCCTTTTATAGTCCCTGGACCCTTTCCGGTTTGTCATCATGAATCCGGTTTACCATCATAATCCGGTTCATCATCCTCATCCGGTCCTAGACCTAATCCGTGTTGCATTCCGTTTCCGTCGTTACTTACTCCTGACTGGATTAGATCCAAGAAGCCCACTACTTCACGTTCCGTGCTAATTCTGAGTTTTCCTTCCCCACCTAATCGGATCCGGTTAGCTAATGACTAGTTGCCGTTCCTATTTGGGTGTATACTAAGAAAATCAAAATTCTAAGCTGCGACAGCTTTCCTATTGGATGGAGACTGCCTCACAGTATGGCAAGGGAAAGGAGATGATGAAGTTGTTCAAGCGATGGTAGATCGTGTGGAGAGCAACTTGAGAACCTTGAAGGCAGACGAAGTCGATTTATCACCGAAAAGAAAACAAAAAAGGAAGCGTGAAGAGGACAATGACTTCTCTCCGGAAACCAAGAAACAATTTCATAAGGTGGACATCAAAGTTCAATCTGGAGGGCGAATAGTCCGTCCAAGTCAACAACGGTCAACTCGTCAATCATCTGCTAAACTCCTCGGTACAGCAAATTTTCCTTTTGTTTTGGAAGAAGGTAGTGGTCCATCTAGTGGAAAGTAGGATTTGAGGAGAATTTTGTTTTTTAAAAACAATGGTCCTTTCATTGTTTAAAAACAAAAAAGAATGTGAAAGATTTAGATCTTAAAAAGATCGTATAGGATTCAATAGTGATATTGGAACTATGTTTTCATGTATTTTGTTTATACATATATATTTATATATAAAAATGCTATATTTTCATTTGCGTATAAAAACATTTTTATATGTACATCTTATTTTACGTGGATGCATTCATTTTTTATTGTGTAACATTCAAATTACATAACAATATAAAATTTTCTAATAACTAATGGCAATGCAAAGTCCGCCCCGTCCGCCCTGTCCGTCCGCCCCGTTTGGTCTGTATGCCCGACTGCCGCCCGTCCGCCCCGCCCCGCGTGTCCGCCTTCCGACAACGGGAGGGACGCTGCGTCCGCTAGCGTCCGTGCGTCCGGACATCCGGAAAACGGACACTATTTTGGGGCGGACGTTGAGATTCGTCAACCCTGTCCATAGAATATCAAAGGCTATTTTCTATAAATACAAAGAAATGGCAAAAGATGACAAGAAACTAGAGCATTATGGTAACCTTGGATTAAAGAAGCCTTAGACACACACTTTGCAAGCCATTGCCATTCTTCAATTATTAGTGGAGAAAAATGTAGACTCAGTGCCTCATAAGTCTAAGACCCTTGAAACATGGGAGAAGATTGAATCAATGTAGCATTTCAGTTGCTACTTATCTGAACAAGTGGACTCAATAACATTCGAAGGGTGTCTTTCCTTGAGTATGCTCTAAAGCCTTAGGGTGACAATTTTCTTGTTGTAGACAATGAAATAGGTACAAGCAATTGAGAAGTACTTGCACTCTTTAGTCACAAGTTAAAGAACTGTGAACAAGGAAATTGAAAATCCATTTAGAGGGACAAAGGCACATTGAGAGCTCTATTATGCAAATGTCAACTTGTTTGAGATGTACCCAAACAAGGTTCTTACCATAATTCATGAAAAAATGAATCACTCAAAAACAACTTCTCTCTATTTTTTTCACAAAAACAAGGGGACCAATTCTTACATAAGATACCAATGGCTGTTACTGATATGATTGTTCATGGGCATGGAGACATTCGCTATGCGCACTATGGATTAGACATGTTCTTGAAGCACTTGAATCACACGATAGGATTGATTGCATAGATCTTGTTTGACTTGGAGTCAAAATCCAAGTATTCATCTCGTGAATTGTTTACTAAGGTTGAGGGTTCTTATTGTTTTCTTTTGTCAAAAGCCCTATTAAAATACTCCAAAGTCTGTGTAGAATCTGATGTTGATTAGTTGCCAAAAGAAGTGGGAGAAACTCAACTATAGAAGGAGATTGTAGATGGATGTCTCTATGTGCCTACAAATGTTTCTAAGCCTCTACCTTTGCAAAAAGATGAGTTGTTTTAATGAAGTTTGCAAGGGGTTGGATAGCTACATTGCATTGTGTAGTCAGATGGCAGATGACAACTTGTTCGGAGATTATCATAGGAAGATAAACCCAATTTGGACTTACTGGAAAGGTCTCAAGACTACTTTGAATGAACTCTTTATTGTCCAAGAGACACTACAATATGGATTTTGGCCAAATTCTATAGTTGATTTTGAAGAAGTGGACCAAATGCAAGAGAATGACAGACCATATGAAGAATGTGTGGAAGATGTGCCATTTGTTGGTCATAAGCATGACTATCTATGTCCTTCATTCCACGTTCTATGTGATACATTTGTAGGTTATTTTGTCATAGTAAGTCCCATTAAAGGTGATCAAAAGCCATTTGGCTTGCTCGTGCTCTTATAAATTCAAATCCAAATTTAAGGTATATGAATTCCATTTAGTTGTGATATTAGACACCTACTTTTTTTCAACACATTAACAAGGATGCATATTCTAGATGGGACACCAATCATGGGAATTCATGGTAAGAAGATAAGGCTAAGTAATTCTTTGAGTTGAATCCATATAGATTGTATTATGACTCTTGAAAGCCATATGTGAGGCCAGGGACTATAGATCCAAGGATTAAGATCTCCAAAGCACAAATCTCCATTGTCAAAGATTTAATGGATGCTTACGTGTCTAATGAAAGTAAAAATGTATCGTTGGATTGAGGATGGAAAATTGAAAGGCATAGCAATTAATTAGGAGTTTTTGTAGGAGTTTTTCAAGTTTGTAGGGTTGCCTTTGAAACATGGTTGTCATAATGGGCGAGTTAGGGTCATCAGACGGGACAGACGGATGGTCCGGACAGCTTTAATTTTGTAACTTGTGCAATTATGCGGAATGACACGTCACCTCGGAATGCGAAATCCAAGGCGCAAACAATCTCGTTTGCACCCAACATGTTCCTTAATCTACATGGCATCCATGTGGACTATTTTTCCGTTATCAGAAAGTCAACTATGTGTTGACTGTATCGGACGGGCGGGACCTCTAACGGACGGGCGAACCAGATGTCTATCCACTATGACAACCATGCAATGGACCACTTTGGATGTCACTAGCTACTTAAGTGGCAAGTGAATCCATCCAAAGAGATATGAAGTGGATATGTGTACTTGTAGGGTACTTATATATCTACTTAGAACATGAAATGTGTATTGTTTGAAATGAAAAGGGTTGTTGTCTTCTGTTTATTTATCAAAGTTTATCATTATTATGGACTGTTGAAGTCTCAATTGTTTGAAGTGTCTCAATCTAATGAAACTTTTTGCATTCTAAATTTAGATTAATGATTAAAAAAAGATTCCACTTTCTTTCATTTTAATGAATATGACCATTTTGTGCATTTGCATTTTTTTCCACAATTTTGGATTGAGTGGAAGGTGCATTTGAATATAAAGAATTTAATAATTAGGGTTAAAGTTTATTAAAGTAATTTGACCCTGATTATTAGAAACTTTATACTTGGATTTGGAGTCACTAACAACATCCAACATTACAACTTAATGAACTTATGATGAATGAGAATAGGAAAATAAATAAATCGTTAAGAAAAAATCTTGCAATTTGTGGGGTCTTTAGAGGGTTGTGGAATAGCCCCTCTAAGGCCTAATATTTTTTGTAATGAAAGAATGCTATGACAAGTGGCCAAGTTTCCCTAGCTTGCACTATCAATAATTACCTTATTTTGAGCCAATATTCTTGAGCCATCTATGTATAATGTTTTGAAGACCACATGTACATATAGTCTCAAGGAAACCATATATAAGATACCATAATTTCAACTATTAGAATAAAAATTATGTACAAAAATATGGCAAGCCATATACCATTACATTGTAAAATTCAACAATTAACATGTTTCATTCAAATGTCATTATAGCATCTATTTTTCAATATGCTCAAACACAAAATACTGTACATTCAAATACAATACATGTCCATTTCACAACTTCTCATCCACATGGGAAGTGCACCAACAACCCAAATTGGAAGTGCTACATGTCATTGGATCCTTTTCAACATGCATCTCAATGTTTTCTCACAACTGTAGATGTACTTCTATTCTTTTACCTCCTAGTCTAGTCTAGATAGTTTTCAAAAAGCGCCACCCCAATTACGTTTTCCGAGGACCTTTACTGAAGGCTTACCAATGTTCTGAATGCACGGCGATCCTTTAGAGTTAGTACCATCGAATGTATTGAAAAATCTGCATGAGTCGGATCTCCAGGCATGGCAAGAACGGACAAATTAATTTTGAATTTGCATCGATCAGAGCTAGTTTGGACGTACAATTAAATATATGAGGCTGGCTTCGATCGCTTTCTCCGATCCATGCCAGGACTTCTTCCGTCGTTCCGTCGTTCCGATTGACGCAATGGATGCTCCCAGATGCGAGGAGAGTTCTACGCCACTGAAAACCCATCTTCCTAGTTCCCGCACGGCACTGATCGAGGCATCCGTCAGTCGATCAGGCGGGCCGCTGGTTCGATTCCATCGATGCAGTGGCATTCATTCATTCCTGGGCAAGCCAGGCAAGCTGGCCAATCTGATTACCTGGTCAATGGAATCTGTTGTACAGGACACGGTACAATCCTGCCGTGCTTGGAAGAAGTCGGTCAAGTCGGTCAAGTCGGTCACGTCGGTCCAGTCGGTCCGGTCGGTCCGGTCGGTCCGGTATGATGTAAGTAAAGCATGCGCGCACTCAGGAATTGCTAAGTTCGAGCTAGTGCGCGCACTGACTGGGATGCCCTTTGGGCTTGGGCCCACCCAATACAAAGTGTTGGGCAATGAACTGGTCTGAACTGAACTGCCTTGGCCTTGGCCTTGCCTGGTACGTCGTCCTTATCTCCTCACCCCCCCAGGCCAGGCCAGGCCACTGAGGCCAGGCACGCACCTGGTCGCCTTCATTCCTGATGAATCGCAATGCAATACATGCGGGCCTAGCTTCAATCGGCTCATGCATGTGCGCCAAGCTACGAAACTTTACTTAGCTTACTAGCTAGGGTGCACTATACCTAGTAAGAGTAATTGTCCGGAATATGCATCAGATTCGTCCGGAACATGTATATATGAGCGTGGTTCTCAGAAGAATTTCATAATTTCAACCATTTGAACTTTATAATTCTTCAATATTATTAGATGGAGTTCCTGTAAGTTGGTAATATCTCAAAAAGGTTCAATAAAAAAAAATAATAAGTGGTTGATGTAAGTAAATTAAGAGTCTTTTCATCTCAGGTTCTAGGTGTAGTTGCAAAGGTTAAGGTAGACAAGCCTATTACCATGCAAACTAGCAATCTAAATATCTTGGGGACAACTTCTAGAGGGGACTGAGCATATTTTTTAAAGTTGTGTACTTTTTTCATGAAACAAGACCAAGTGGACTTACAATTTTCCAATTCCAATTGTAATTTCTATGGATTTTTGAAGTGGTCTATTCTTAAATTACAAAATCATTCATAGAGTGGAGTCATGATCACCCTATAAACAACCCATAACAATTCTCCCGTGTATCCAATGGCACTTATGGAGGTTGAAGATGCCATACATTGTCTCCCAGGTAAAAAGAGGCTAAAGTGATCCTATCTTCAACATGTCTGTCTCCTTCCATTTCTATTACCACCTTTTTACAAGTGTAAAAGTGGTTTGCCATTGTCCTAATGAAATTACACAATAATTGTAAGTAGTGCTTTTTCAAAAATTGTCTAGATTTGGATGATGTGCTCGATGATATTGGAGTCAAAAGTAGGATGGCATAATTAGGCAACAAATGGAAATGGGTTCATTGGATTGGTCTACTTTAGCAAGAGTAATGCTAAGACTATACAATATTACAATTACCATTGTTGTATGCTCTTACCATATCTTCTTGGCAACTTAGTTAGAAAATAAATAATCAAAAGGTTATTTAAATTTTTGGAAAATTACCAGGGTTGACGAATCTCTACGTTTGCCCGAAAAAGGCGTCCCTAACCTGGACGTCCGGACGTCCATCCTCACGGACACCAACGGACGCAGTGTCCCTCCCGCCGTCGGAAGGCGGACGGGCGGGGCAGACGGCCCGAGGTGGACGCCCAAATCATGCGGATCAGATCAGTCCGCGTGTCGATTGGACGGCCGTACTGGGGCAGACAGGCGGACGGGGGAACAAACGGACGGCGTCCGCGAATGTCAGCGGACACTGCGGACACAACGTCCGCGTCCGGACATCCTGAACGTCCGATCGTCCTGTCAACCCTGAAAATTATTAATGTAGTTTTTCCTCAAAATATTCTTGAATTGAAGGATTGCCTAATTTATAGAAATTCAATTCACTCTATACAATCTTTGCATCTTTTCTTTGTCAATAACTATAAAAATATATGCAAAAAATTTTGCCTCACCATTTTGACTATTCTAAAGTGTAATCTATCTACAAAAAAAAATATTTTTCTCATATACAACAATCCATGACACTTAACAAAACCTTGACAAAAAAAAGGTAGAGATTTAGGGTTTGCAATTCAAGACTAAGGTTTAAGTCAATACAACCACCTTACATAAAAGTAGCAACAACTATTCAAAAATTGAAAAGAACAACTTAGATAAACGCCTAATTTATTTTAATAATATTTAAGTTCTTTTTAAATTTTAATATATTATTTTTGAAGTTGCTTGTTGTAACTATGTTTTGTACTTTAATTCATTATTAGCCAAAAAGTTGTTGAAGCTACTAAGAAGCTGCGGTATTTTTAAAATATCTATTTTTTAAAATCTTAGCTTATCTTTTTTGAACAATGTATGAATAAAGTTAGGATTTTTTAATGTCATGAATTTGTGATTGTAGGTGTACTCAAAATCAACCGTTAGTGACCATGATTGTTTAGAGGGTTCAAGTTATAGATAGAAATATGGATGAACATTGAACAATTTGTCAATTTTAGTAAAATGGTCAAAATAAAATGAATTTTATGTACATCTTCAAGGTTTGTTCAAATAATTATAATATATTGAAGAGTCTAATTCATTCATAGGTAGTTGCAAAAACACTTGCCATTTTTGGGCCAAAATGGCCTCAATATTAGAGTACTATGACTTTTGGAATAAACTTTTTGAAAATAAAATAAAATATGGATAATTTATAAATCATTCAAAATAGTGTATATGTGAAAATTTAAGCCTAGAAAAATTTATATCTAAAAGTTATACACAACGAAAGAGGCCTAGAGAAATGCAAGAAAATAGATACTTTTGAATTTGATTTTTAGAAAATAGTAAAAAAAATCAAAGAATTCAAAGAAAAATTGTTGTTTTTCCTAACTTAAAGATGCTCCTTTCCAACCATTTTGCGTCATTGGCAAATAAAAATTGTATTATCTACAATCTACATGTGTACATAGGTAGTGTACTCTGAGCACAGTCAGTCAGTCATGTAGAAGGTGGAGAATATTTTTAGAAAATATCTTGTATGTTTATGTAAATTTAGTCTAATTCTTTGTATCCCAATTTTGACTTTCAAATTTGTATTTTGAGTTGGAAATAGTATTAAAACCTCCTTAAATGGTCAAGGTAGACATCTAGTTGGAACAATTTTAAAATAGTAAATAAATTTTAAAATATTAAAAAAATTATTGAATGTCTAAAACTAATACATGTACCTTTCCTTTAAATTGTACAAAAAACAAACAAACAATGCAAAAATTATGAGCCAAATACTACCTATTCAAGACCAAAGGGACAAGAAATAGGACAAATCTTTCTTGCAATAACCCTTTTACATCATATTATGTGTCACAATTAAGTCATTATTGTAGTTAATGACTCCTTCCAGCTCTCAAAAATACAGCAAGGTTAGGACACTTACAAATTACTACAAATCCAAAATCAATATAGATTCAAAAATCTTTGATAATGAGTTTTTGTCGATTATCTTATGTGAAGGTCTAAATCAACATTCAAATGCCAAAATTGAATTTCCATGTCAAATTTGGGGAGGTCTACATCACCTCACACCATCCATAAGGTGGCATGTGGTTCTTTTTAAATACAAAAATGACTTAATTTACTCTGAATCTCACCTTCACATATGATAGAAGGATAGAAATCACTTCAACTAAGTATCTATTCCAATGTTGGTTTGACTGAGGTCTTTTACCCATATTGTATTAAGAATTTGAACCTTTGTATCTTTTGCCATTAGAGGATTTTTTTGGGGGGGGGGTTGGAAGGGCTATTTTAGGGCTATTCCCATTGTTGTTCCTTCAGCAGCCTAAGAACAACATCTATCAGATTTTTTTTAAATGAAAAAAGAAGTTAAGCTTAATTTTTTTTAATGACGTGATAGTTGTTGTTGTGCCACGTCATGTAGCTGATGCAGTGAGTTCCCAGAGTCTAAAAACCTCAGGAAACTCATAGCCTTCCAAAGCAGTTGAATATCTTCTAATGATATCACATTCAAACAACTTGTTCTCAGGTGCATTCAAATGCATTCAAATGGCCTCATTTCGTTTCGTTTGCTTACAAGAAAATATAGAAATCTGAGATTTCTAAGCCTAGAGAAGTCCTACTGTAAATTTCCAGCGCCCAGCGCCCAAAGTGGGCGATTTGGAGGTCCCTACGTACCCTGAGTGTAATAATTGTGGATGATTTGTGGGCACCTCCGTCCGGGCGGATACGAGATTTGGTTCTCACCGGTCGGGAGACTGAGAACTTTATCAGTTGATTCAAGCCCAGTTCAAAGATCACTCAGGAAAGTGGGATTGCTGTGGCCCCGTGAACTAGGAATCCGATCAATAATACACGTTCTGGATCCATTGGTTGGCTAGCTAGCTGGGTCCCTGTCATGACATTTCCAACTTCGAACGAACGATGCAGCAGTCAGGAGCGTGAGCAATGCAAGGGAGAATGGATTATGTAATGGATTACTTACTAATTAAAATTAATCGAAGAATGAATCAAAGACCGGTGGATCGAGTTTGTGGAGAAGAAGGCGGAACTAGTCACAATTACAATTAGAATGATGCGATCTCTTTTCTTTCCTGTTGACAAATAAATGGAAAACAGAAATTCAAAAAGAAATGCACATTATCTTTCAGGAGAATTTTTGTAATTTTCAGCGTCGCTTTGAATGGTCTCAAAAGAGATGGACTCCAAAAACATTCACACTTACAAAACCCTATCACTTTACTTCCACTACAAAACTCTCAATTGCTTTTACATTCAAGCGTGATTTCTTGCCGTGTGAAAAGATGAAGACGACCCACAAGGACGGTTGATCGAAGCTCATATCGATAATTACCTAGTTAGCTAGCTGGTTCATTTAAAGAAAAAAAAAGAGAGATCCGTCCAGTTATTGATCAATTAGTTACGGAGGTCTGGAGGACAATATCGTTTGAGGCTCAGAATGATTTTGCACAGACAGTATATATCAGTCTGTGACTGAATTGACTTGTTAGTGGCGCGGATCCAGTCTTATGTTGGAGTCGTCCAGACAGTCGGTCCAGGCCGGTTCCATGAGCAGGCAGCTAACTTATTTAGACGTGCGTGCCTGAAGGGGCGGTGGACAGCGAAGAAGACGTACCATCAGTGAGCTAAAACCTCCAATGTCAGACTGGTTCTACGTCAAGCCCGTGAAACGAAGATGGGGACGGGTGGCACGAAAATGACCTGCTTGCACGAGAGAAGTAACTTATCTTACTTCAGACCATGCCAAGTCAGTACTCAGGAATGACTAAAGCCCGGATGTAAATTATACCCATTATTTATGGACTAGGTAATTGCAAAGCACATCAAGTTATCAAAATTAATCATCAAGTTATCAAAATTAATCACTGGTTAGGACTTACCAAGCCATGGGCAGCGAGGTTGGTAGGTACTGACTTATGATCATGATGATTTTGATGATTTGGCCTACTTTGCAATTATCAAACATAATGTCAATCTAGGAGCATTGAGTTGTTTGACTTTTTTGATTGCTTAACCAATCAAAAAAATCATGCCACAACTATATTAAAGCTCTTTTGCATTTAGATTATGTTAAGTGGATCCACACTCACTAAGTTAATACTAGTTGGTAGGGTACTCAAAGATTTCTCTTAGATTTCTCTCATTGTTAGATCAATAAAAAAATTTTACTTCATACCCACCCTCTTGAAATTCACTCAAGGCAAGCAAAGAACTTTGTTAGTCTTAGTTTGCTTTTCCTTAACCAATCAAAATATGCCACAATGGTGAAACTCTCATGCATTAACATTATGGGACTTTCATTCCAATTGTGTCTTATCTACATTCTTCCTACATCTCTCTCCTCCTCTATCTCTCTCCACTACATTTCGGTCCTTGAATGTTGGAGAGGTGTAGATATGGACGCAATTGGAATTGAGAGGGTCCATAATCTCAATACAAGAGAGTTTCACCATTGTAGCATGTTTCAATTGGTTAAGGAGAGGGAGATTAAAATTGAAAATACTCGTTGCTTGCCTTGTGCAAATTTTCAACAAGATGGAGATGAAGTAGAAAATTCATTGGTCTTGTAGTGAAAGAATTTTGAGAAAAACCTCTACTACTATTAACCATTATTAACTTAGTACATGGAGATCCACCTAACATAATCTAAATGTACGTCAGAGAGTTTTGCCATTGTGGCATATTTTGATTGGTTAAGCAATCAAAGATGTCAAACAACTCAACTCTCCTACATTGATACTTATCATGTCCAGTAATTACAAAGTAGTTCAAATCATCAAAAATAATTGTAAGTCAGTATCCACCTCGCTGCCCGCAGCTTGGTAGGTCCTAACGGCCAATTATTTTTGATAAACTTGGCCTCCTTTGCAATCACCTAGTCCAAAATGGGCAACTACGCATATCTAAGTTCCATTGCCAAGTCTGTCCGTCCGTCTCTGTCTCTGTCTCGATCGATCGTCACCCAGTACTGTACACAAGCAGATTCCCGGTTACAAAAGAAAAGAACTTTTCAGCATAATTTATTATTGGTTTCATGTCTTTTGGATGGAGCGAGAATATATTGATATAAATCGCTTGTCTTCTGATTTCCTTGACAGAGGCCCTGCGGACGTACTGGAACCTCATAAAATTTGTAGAAGAGGGCTGATAAGTGGAGACAGTGTGAAAAACTCAAAAGGATGAAATGGAAGAAAATTGGTTGAGGATCGGAGCTTATGCAAGTGAGAGTCTTGATTTAGCCGTCAGAGTCAAAAAGAAGACCACCAGTATGCTCAACCATTATTTAGTTCATGGTACGCATTTTACCAAGCAACAATGGAAGAGAAAAATGGCAGTTCACCAAAATGATTCAACAATACCTCAGAATATATGATCAGCTGAAGATAGAATTATGTGAACGCCTTGTACTGTACAAAGCAGTGTGTGAAATCCACTATTAGTTGACCCGAGGAAACGGAGGACGTTACTACCTGGTGCAGACTGAGCTGGCAGTCAAGTGAATGTCTGAGTAATATTTATATCTTCCAGCTTCGATTCCAGCGTAGACAAGGTCAATTTGACACGATTCTGGACGCCAAAAACTGTGACATTCCTCTGCACAAAGTTCAGCACAAAGCTCTAAAAACTAGTACTAGTGTAGATTTCTGTTTCAAACCACGCACCCTGAAAAATCCTGAAAAAAGTCCTGAAAAAAGTCCTGAAAAAAGTGCCCATTTCCGCCAATTTCGCTAAATTGACGTTAAATTTTCCAAGGGGACTGAGAGAGGTCCGGTCCGAAGGAAGTTGGTGATCTACGCATCTTCATAAAAATCATGTGAGGTCCGGGGGCGGAAGTCGAGGTGCTCTCTACCATCAGTATTCATTCGTGATGAAGCTCCCGAGGGTAGAATTAATACGATGCTTTAAATGTCACCCCTTGCAATCTGTACTCTCTAACTTAATTCATGGATGAATGCCGTATTGTCAATTTTGTTACATTGGCGTGATTCTGGGTGCCAGAAATTGTGACATTCATTTCCACAAATTCAGCTCTCAGGAGGACTGGACGACTGTATAGATTTACGTTTCAGGTTGCACTTCCAAGAATGTTCAGTGACATGTCAAAGTAGTGGAATTCCGCCAATTTAACAAAGCAGCCAGAGTCGTGAAATTTCACTAATTTTTTGAGGTTTGTGATTTGTCACACAATTACAGTAAATAGAACTGATGAATTGAATCTCAGTCAAGATAATATCTCGAAGTCAAGCAAATGTCAAATTTGTTGTGCTGATGAGATTCGGAGCGCTAAAATTGTGACTCGTTCAATTGTGGAAAGTTCTAAAACGTAGGACAGGGATGGATCTACATACGTAGAAGGCACCCAACTTTTAGAGGACGTACCAATGTTAGTATATTGAAAATTACAGTTACAAAGAGCTAGTCGAAAGGGTGGCATTCTAGGGCCACAAATCTCTAACAAGTAGGACTAATGTAGATTTGAGGTTCCGGACTAACTAGCATCAGCAGACGGAAGTGCCAATTTCCTGAAATTTTTCTCCATTGCGACGCATATGAGGAAGATCGTGATTGTTGACTGAGCCTGAGGGAAAAAATGGATTCAAACTGACCTCTGCTGCAGACGTGCAAGGCAGACTAACCAAAGAGCATCTCCGAAATTTCTACCACTTCCATTAATTATGAAGCCATCACCAATACCGCCTGATTTCTGGTGACCGTCCAACTAAGCCACGTCTTTTCACAACGTTTTTCTTCCCCCATTCAACAACATTTTCCACAGGAAATAGTTGACCTTTGATTTTTGAGATTTGCTCACGTATAATCATCACTACTTACAACTGAGCATAGTTACTATTATTACAAATACATTTAATTTTGATGGATCTTATGGACAACTAAAAGAAGATCTCAAAGCACTTTAGCATGTATTATTTGGACACATATGAATTAGTTATGAATTTTTAAAGTACTATCTCTAGGTGTACCCAAAACCAACTCTAAGCTCTTGTAGATTCTCATGTTTTGATTGTGTACATCTTGTATAATCAATATTTAGGTTTTTGCAATGTGTTTTGGTTCAAGTATAGGTGTTGCATTTTGGGTAGTGTTTGATTAGAGGTGTATGTACTTTAGCTTAAAGCATTAGATATGGAGAGAATGAGTGTATACATCTGACAATGTATTCAATGACCACGGTTGATATAAATATTTCTAAAAATAGATATTTCAATTTTTGGGACATTTTTTTTTTAAGATGATAATTTCTTATGTGAAAAAGATATATATCTCTATTTTTACTCATTTATTGAATCACATGTGCCAACTTTAATTAATTATTCACTAGCTAATCATGTTGAGATTGACCATTGAATACAATAATGTTGGTATTCTTTAACATTATCATGTAGTTTAAAAAAAACTTATTTAAGAACTATTGAGAAGATTCTACTAGCAAGGTTATGAGGTTCTATTGAAGGCATGTTATAGAAATAACATCCTTGGTACTCTCATGTCTTGACAAGTTATTTTTCATATTCATAAGGCTTTACTCTAGAAATACCTAAAGTAGGTACTAAGTAAACCCCAAATCCCACCTTGCCTAAAACCACCAACATGACTCTGTGTACATATTTAAGAATCAATATGTATATCTGTCAAAGAAACGATTTGAGAACCTCTAGTGAAAAAACTTTGACCCTTCATAACTTTTGCATATGTTACCCAAATGTCACGTTCTTTGGTGCATTGGAACCTCCTTTCACTTTCCAACAAGAAAATATGGAAATTTGACCAGTTTACTATTGGTAACTAGGTACCACAGCAGCAAAAAAGTGGCGTTTTGGGGTACCAACCTGACCTTGTCTATTTCTTTTTCAGTATTTGGAAGGGAAAGCCGTGTTTGGAAACAAGACCATTTCTTCGATGTTCCCAATGCTGTTCTCACTTTTGTTCCAGGTCAATATTTTGTCCCAGAGTCCTTATCATTGCACAGGAGGGAAAAGAAGGCATAGACCTTGTCTCAGTAAAAAAAGGACCGAGGTGGAATGAAGAGGAAATCTTTGTATACATGCTACGAATAGGAGCTGCAGGAGAAGTCTCGTAACTAGCTAGCTTCAATCATGATGCACAACTGGGCCTAGATGTTTGGCAATATCCAGGAAAATATACTGTGTCACATAATTGTTCATATTCTTGACATTTTATCTTCACATTTTAGTATATTTTGGTCACCTGCAACAACTGAAGGCTATTGGTGTTCATTGGGGTGAACGGATTCCTTCGTTCTGTTGTTAACTACACCAATTTATGCACGGAATCAGTATCACATACAAGTTAAGTTAGTATCACTACAAAAAGAGTTATTGTGAAAAATTTCAGAAATAATTAAATAGTCTACATTAATTTAATAATTTTACTGTGACTTAGGTAAATTAGTGTCACAGGCTATAATAGTAATAGTTGTAGGAGTAAAGGACAAATCAGCGTCGCAAAGAGAGTGTGGACGACAAAGGACTGAAATCTGTGAATTCATGCTAACTTTACCGGTACGAAATTTAAAAAAACAAAAGTCCAGTAAGTATCGCCTGGAGGCTTCAATCATGATGCGCAATATACAGCTAAACGTAAACGTTTCGCCATATCCAGTAAACTATATATACAGTGGACTACACTATAATATATACTCGAAGCACACTTTATATCTCATACCTTAACTATTATATTCTTGCCCTACTACAATCACATTTTCGTGTTTAGCACAGTTCACAAAAACTATACTGCATATCTGGAAATCATTATATTCTTCCCATACTGCAATCACAGTTTAGTTTTGAGCACAGTTCAGAAAAGCAGACTGTATATCTCGTAATTGATATATTCTTGCTGTATTACGTATCACAGTTTAGTGTTGAGCGCCGTTCACAAAAACAGACTGTATATCTTACAGTATCTCGTAATTTTTATATTGATTCTTACCCCACTACAAACACATTTTAGTGTTGAGCACGGTCCAGAAACTCAAAGCTTAAGTCTGCATATCTCGTAATTATTATATTCTTGCCGTACTACAATCACATTTTAGTGTTAAAGCACAGTTCACGAAAACAGACTGTACATCACGTAATTATTATATTCTCGCCAAACTACAATCCTTTTCTGTTGTGGCAATCTGGTGAAATTCAGTCGATATTAACTTGTACGACCTAATTCGGGAGTGCAATTCTCAAGGCAGAACTGCAGATATTAATTAATTGTTGCCAATTGGGTGAAGAGCTCGAAAGGAGACGTGGACTGGGATATTACACCAGTGGAGTGCGATGGACGCCACCCGCCCATGGCCTGGAGATCAGATTCTTCTCTCACTTGCCTGCGGGGCCAGATATCCAAGTACCCTGCCCAAGCTAGCTAGCGTCGACTTTTCAACAGACAACTTACAATGTCGGTTGCTTTGGACGCTCTCGCTCTTGTTGCTGCTGCTGTTGGTGTTGAACCCGTACATGCACTTGCTGCACCTCGCGTCATGCCTTCGTGATTATTGCTGGTGCCGGGCTCACTTGCTTCATTGCTTGCAAAACCATCAGAACATGAAACAGCGACCTTGGAGTCCCCGCACCACTGGCTTTTGCAGTTTACTCACCCGATTCGTGATTATTGCTGGTGTCTGGCTCGCTTGCTTCATTGCTTGCAAAACCACCAGAACATGAAATAGCCATCGCACTACTTTTGCAGTTTCCTCACCCAATTGTAGGTACTTCCTCCCCCTCCCTCTCCCTCTCCCTCTCCCTCTCACTCACACACACACACACACACACAGACGAGAGCATAGATCGGTAGTACGCCACTGACCCGAGTTTATTGAAGACGTGCCATTGAGTTTGAGATCATACATCGAGTAGTCGCGATGCGACGCGATGAGGCAAGGACTGTGATTTGAGCAGTCAATGAGATCGAACTAGGCAATGACCGGATTTGGCAATTGAACGAAGTCATTCATAGAATCCATTTGAAAATTGAAAAACACTCATTGAAGCTTTGGTACTGATTCGACGATTTGGGACCAGCTGAGAAGTCTGTTCGACATTTTCGTGTTACATGCGTCCCGTGGAGTAGGAATCTAAGGAGCCATGCCATCGGGATCGAATGCGTCCCGAAGATCAGGGCACCAGCTTCGTGGCGATGAGATTGCAATTGCAGCAGCAGGAGGAAAGAGTATCATGAAGCGAGTGAAGCGAGTTGCGGAGAGAAGCGTGGAGGGTGGGGCGAACAAGAAGAGGTTTGTGGGGGTGCGGCAACGGCCGTCGGGCAGATGGGTGGCGGAGATCAAAGACACGACGCAGAAGATCCGGCTATGGCTGGGGACCTTTGATTCCGCGGAGGAAGGCGCCAAGGCCTACGACAGTGGTATGTTTGTTTGGGAGCCTCACTACTGTCTCTTCTTCCTCTTCCTTCGTTGTGGGCTTCAGGTTAGCGTAATTAATTTGAATCGCAAGTATGAAAGCTTAGTTCGCAATCTAATTGTAATCCATTAAAACGATCCATCACTTGAAACTGTAGCCAATAGTCTGCAATCCGTTACTGCAATCCACTACTGCAATCTCAATACTAAGAACAAGAATAGCAGGACGCTGTAACAGGCGATCCTCTGCTCTGGAAATTTTGCCCATCACTGACCTCGGAATGCGCAAGGTCTTGCCCGCAAGCTGCTTGCTGATTCTCTTGGTAGTTTGCAATATATTAGCGTGCGATTTTGACTACTTGCTGTGATTTCAAATAATTCAAATTTAGGAGGCGGGTTTAATCTCATTAGAAGCGCATTTCCAACGAGACATCACCCAAACATTTGGTTGCGAATTATGCAAAGAATCCCAGTTTGAAGTTTCCTGGGATGCAACCACAGATCGATTTGCACCTTTAGTTGGTTACTCCATTGCCAAAACACTCGCCAAATTAATTAAGCTTCGACTAACAATTCGATTTCCATGGTTACTTAACAGCGGCAAGGGCGCTGCGAGGCGCAAACACTCGTACCAACTTTGTGGCGGCCATCGCCAGCAGTTGCGAGTCCACGGTCCCCACGAAAGCCGCGCGCCTCATCCGGCTACGCCAAACGGCTGCCGCAGCGAGCACGACACCGTGTGAACTTCGTCAAAAACCCAAGCAGGAGAAGTCAGGACAACTTGTGGATCACGAAAATTGGGACGCCCATAGTCAGGAAGACACAATCTCTCAGTCAACAATTACCTCTGAATCTCATTCCAATGCCATCAACCACAGCCTTGGAGACTCCGCTCCAGATCATCCAAGGCTCACCTGCAACGACGGTGCTTCCACTCCTGCAGATTCTTCTCCTGCCACAGACACCGAGCTTCGGGATGCAAGTGGAGGCAACGAGTTGCATCCCTCACAGGAAAGCTTCCCTTGTGCCACCAACATGGCGGATGAAGAAGCTTCAAGCTTTGTCGATGATAACGAGGTTATGGACGTCCATGATTCCAATGGTAGAACAGCATGCCAACATGATGCATTGTGCAAGGAGGACATGGAGCTCGTTGCAAGGTCCGAAGTCAATGATCCGTTGGACCACAGAATGGACATGATTCCATGGCCGGAGTACGTCTTGATGGAGGGCTTGGACCTCAGCTGCGAGACGACTTCGTCCACGGGAGTGTACCCTGCTTTTGAATATTCCACAGAAGCCATGGACCGGGACTCCGAGCAGTACTTGTCTGATGACTCCAGTGATTTCTTGCTCAGGCTGCACCAGCAACCGATTTCGCAGCATAGTAACGAATTTCAAAATCAATGCGAGCTTCCCAGACCTCCAGAATGTCCAGATGGTCCGTCGCCTGATGCAGCTGGTGAATGTCCTGGCCAAGGTGATCAATCTCTTTGGGGGGATTTGCCTCTTTGCATGGTTGCGTAATGCCAAGTTGGAGTTTTTGTAGGTCTTGGTGTCGCTCTGGTTAGAAGATGGTTATCAGTTATCACCCTCTCCTCTCTGTGAGCTTTTGTATTGTTGGATAGTTGTAAGAAGGTTATCTTTCATAAGACATTCTTGAACAGGGTACTGTTCATTCTGTAGAGGGATCTTTGGTGCGCATAAAGATATCTTATTTTGCTTATACAATACTTCTTTGGCTCTTCCAAGGTCTTCTCCATTCTCTCCTAGCACGCTGTCATTTGATTCTTCCACCGTCTTCTCTGCTCTTCTCTCCATCATTGTGAAAGCTCCTTCCAAGGAGGTTCTTGATTTCTTCCAAAAGGATGGTCTACAAACTGGTTCAATAATGTTATGTCCTGTCCTGATTGTTGGCTTGTAGTCAAAAGAAGGATGTAACCCATGACCCTTTGCCAAATACTTGAGCCCTTTGATAAACCCAAACCGTATAGATCTGGATGATCGAGATACAGTAAAACCACTTGATATGATACTGATAACATTCGTGAGCCTCCAAGCTCTCGAGGATAATCTAGTCCATTATCCTATTCAGTTTCTTTCTCAACACTATGAATATTGACGTCAGAAAGGAACAAACAAATTGAATTGCTTTCGTCATTCATTTCAATGTAAATCATGACGTTGTACACCAGGTTTCGTGGATCCCCTGGACATTACGAACACTTTCTTACCAGCACTAAGAAAATGGGGAATCGAACCTTTTGGAAGTATTCAAATTTCGTTGATGAGTCACTACTAGCACTTCAGTAATGCTCAGTCCCTGTTAGTGGGACAGATCATTTCCTTCGTCAGTGCTACCATACACTGCCATCGTCAGTGTACGAGTTCTCCATGTTCCCTCTACAATGTACCTTTCTCCACGTGAATTGCCTCACAGATCATTCAGCAATTCTCGCACGACATCGCTCTGCACGACATTGCTTGGGTAATTACCCGTTCCATTCACGTACGTAGATCACTGACAATGCAGCAGCTTTACGTAATACACAGCATTGAAGAGAAACTCTCTGCATCCACTAAACATGACTCATCTAAACTCACTTCAATAGGATCAATCCAGCCGTCGTCATAAGATACAATATTTTCATGTTTGACTTCAAGTATATCGCCACAAGACTAAGAAGGAACGTCATTGCATCTGCCGTTTCGCATCCAGAATTAATGACACTGCCACTGAAAGGATATCAAATGGAGCAGTTCCGAACATGGCATTAATGACAACATAGTCGTTCATCATATAAACTCTGCAGCAATTAGTTGATAATGGAACTCAAACACAGTTAGGGAATGGCATCTTTGGATGCAGAAACGGGAGTATAGCCATTGATCTTCATAAGAGAATTTGCAAGTGATGTCCAATGAGCCTCAGAACTTTGGGCAATAAATACTATTCTAACACTAAATATAATACAACCTAAAATAGGGAGACCATTGATAATTCCTAAGCCTCAGCTCTAACAGGACGTCGTCGTCCTACCTGCAGAGAAGAAGTACCTCATAATACCTCTCGCTAGTGTACAAACGCTGACCGGTTGAATCAACGCAAGCTCATCTTCTCTGGCCCAAAATTAGACAAGAATCACAAGGGAAGAAAAAACCCTAAAATCCGAGGTTGTGAAACAAGCTCGGAAGACTTTTGTGAGGTTGATCATCTTCCTGAAGAAACCACCTCAGCTTGCTCTCATTCGGTAAAGCACCATCGATGACGGTGGAGAATTTATCCTGGTCTTTAACCAGATCAGCCATTTTATGAACCAACTCCAAGGACTCTGACAATCGAGAAAGAAGGTTCACCAAGGCTATCACCTCGTTCCGTTGAAGATCAAGTCCGCTTTCGACATCAAAGAGAATTTTAAGCGCAGTGCCAAGTCCAGAAATTTGGAGCTTACCCCAAAGTCGACACTTCTCGCAACCCACGCAATCCATCAACGCAGTGATATTACGAAAATGACGCTGTAGCTGTTGCTTCAAGTCAATGGCATCCGGTCCATGCCACAGCTTGGCCTCGTCAAAAGGAATAGGGCACGCGCTGCGAAGACTCTCACTTCCTACTAACCCTGTGACAAGCTTGTGAGTGAGACGATCCTCGCGGTCGTTACCCGTCGAGTAATCAGCTTGAGTCAAATACGACTCGGCTTTAATCACCGCTCGCAAAACAAACAGATATGTGAAATAAAGGTTTTGAACACGCTCCGGATACTGCAGCACGCGCTCATGCAACAACGAGGTATTCATGCCCCATAAATTCGTAGACTCGTCCATAAGATAATCCGCAGCAATGTGAGTCGAGATCGATGTGTGTAACCCCGAAATCAGCCTGTAAAAAACCCGTCTCTCCGCACAGGTCTCCTTCTCTCCATTCTCGAAACAGCTCTGAGCGTAAATGGCGTCCCAAATCCGACGAGCAGACTCCCCTTTGTAACCTGTATACTTCTCCCCGTTCAACAGCAAATTGACATAAGTCATGTCGTCGCTCACGGTCTCATCATCGATAGTCCAAGGGTTGTCGGACTCCGTCCAACCCTGGAAATCTTTCTTGTCCACAGTTCGATCCACAGTCCCTTCCGGTCTCCCTTCTTGACAACTCGCATGCTCGGCAGACCTAAAAGCGGCCGGAAACTCGTCTTCCGGGCACTCGCAAACGCTACAATCGCGCAGCTGGCACATTCCGTCCTCAGGCCAGAACGGACAATCGCACCACAGCTTCACCTTGTAGTACCGAAAGAACGGTGTCTTCACTAGTTCCTGGAGCATGGGATGCAGGACCTCCTTGTTCAAGCTGTCCACGGTACTGTAATTGCAACAACAATCCTCCACCACGCCGTGAAGCTCCTGGGAGCGCTGGCAGCCGCACGAACTCGACCTGTGCCCAGGCAAGTGAGGCTGCAACACCAACGGCGTCGAGAAAGAGCCGAAAACCAAAGCCACGACCAACACCAGGAGCGCTAACAACACCGCTAACCTTGTCCGGCTCACACTCTTGCTTTTCCCATCAACGACTCTCTCCTCCGTCATCGCCACCACCTTCAGACTCTTCACCTCGCCAGCAATCTGCTCCTTCACAGAAGAATCGCCTTCCATGCCTACCACTCCGAACGTCCACCACATCCCTCACAAATACCCAAAACCTAAATTTCGGCTACTTCGTCTCCCCTGTTTTCATACAACGCTTTGACAAGCTTTGTCATCATCTCCCCTGCATTATAAACGCAAAACCGAAGCAAAATCGACGCGGAAACGAAGGCTCCGTCCAACACAGCATGCTACAGAAACTCCCAACCTCCAGATTTCCACGAATTTCACACGCCGCAGGTTGTTTTCTGACGATCCTTCGCATCACCGCGGCGAGGAGCATGGCAGGGGAGATGGTGACTTGACTTGGTGACTGGACTTGACGACTTGACTATGTTAAAGTTAAAGCCTTACTCACTAAAGTCTCCAGAGCCAGGACTTCTGAAGAAGCCCTTCATGGCAGTTGCGGAGTGGTGGAAGACGGAATAATATGACGTGTCAGACACGTCACCAACTGCTGCGGTCGGTGGCCCCGGCGGGGTTTGCCAGGTGGATGAGGAGAGTCTGACGTGGGAAGAGGTGATTGGTGAGAGGAATAGTTTGTGACACCGTTGGGGGAACTGATTGGTGAGGTTCGCAGTGTGGTGAGCTCGCTTTAGGAATTAGGATTTCGTTGGGTTGAGAATTTGTGGATGGATGTTTGTGGATGAATGATTGGGATGGGTAACCGTTTTCATTCAAAACTTGAAAAGAAATTAATTAATGTTTCGGTTTTCTTTTGAAATAAAATTTCAGTAACTAAAGGGATTTTAATAAGTAAATTGTAACCTTCTCTATCCTTCACAGGTATTTTTTTTTCATTTTTCATGAAGTGCCAAACTGGCAATATTAAATGTTATAGTGGTGCTTGAAATTTCAACATTCATCCACATACTAGATAGAAAACACCACATTAGCATGTATTACATATCCATATTTTTGTTTTCATCCATTCTTTAGCGATTTCATCCAATATATTTTTATAATTTAAAGGATTTTGGTGATTTCATCCAAAATTTTATTGTTTATTTTCTAAGGCCTTGGTGTAGGATTAATATTTTGGTGCAATTTGACAACAAATCGCCAGAAAAAAAACAGTATTCTCTTATAAACCTTCCAACTACTAAACTACCTTCAAGGCTCTTGTTCTAAATATATCCATAAACTATGAAGAATATATTTTAGTTACAAATCTGAATGAATCAAATAACAAAAGATAAGATAAGATCCTTTTCTTCTTGTATGAAGTTCTTGTATATCTACCTATAATGCCCAATTATCTTATGCTTATACTTTCTTTTACTTTAAACTAAAATACATTATGGTGAAAAGTATTTTCTTAGTAATTGTTATCTTATCTTATCTTCAACATATACTACTATGGTCCATATTACATATATAAAGATTGATCTAAGAAAAAATTAAAATCTTAAGTTACAATTTCACAAAGAAATCTTGAAGTTTAGCAATTGATAACTATCATATTGATGGCCTGGCCACAATAAGCTAAGTATACCTCAACAGTTTAGATAACTATTAAAAAAAGTGTTCTTCTCATTAAATTTTCTTAATTTGTCTTCGGTCTTATTGGCAATTGAAAGAAGATTTTTCATTCTTCTAACATGTATTTTTGGAAAATTGTATAAATAAAATATTAATTATATGTATATTTGAAATCAATTCTACATTTTCATGTCTTCAAGTTGTACATTTAAGGCAAGAATTAGTAAAGTTCATTTTATAGATAAAAATCACATAAAAACTAGCAATTCCAACCAATTCATGAAACATAAAACATGTATTAGAACAACAAAGATTTAAAATCTAAACCTAGGATGTAAAATATCAAGACTTGTACTTTGCAGCAAGAGGATGTTTTCAAAAGAGATTTGAAAAATCTATAATAAAGTTGGTAGTAGATGAGACAAGATCTATGGAGCTCAAAATTGTAAAGGACTCAATATGGAAGGATAGTGAGCTAATTTTACATGTGAAGTTATACATTTTGACACCATATTGTCATCTTTTCGAATATCATTTTTAAATATGATGATCCTTCTATAGTAGCAATAAAGATGGTATATCTCAATCTTAATCCTCACAAGGATGCCGTAGACACTAAATGTCCAATGGATAGCAAAGAATCTTTCTATGTAAGAGACAAATGCAAATGTTCATCTTTGAAATTTTGTATGAAAAAGGAAGGTCTTGCACACTAGTTTTACTTCTAATGAGTGTTCTTAGATTTTTTAAGCAAATGATTCACAAGGTACCAAAAAAGATGATTTCTATAGTGATCAACACATCCTTCTAAAGTTAAGTGCTACAGAGTGATAAATTAAAGGGAAATCAACAATTTCAACAAAGAAAAGGGGCTATAATGCATAGGAGGCAAAAGAGCTAGTTAAATCATAAAGTGCATGCAGAATGAGGGACTACTAGCTGGAGTTTGTACAGTACTATTCTTAGTTAAACCTTCCTCAGACACCCGTGTTTCAAATTGGGGTTCCTTGAGGTTCGATCCATGTGTTGCCTTCAACGACGAATGATGCGAGTCTCATCCCACAGGCTGCACTTACAAGTTGCAGCCTTGTTTTCCCACTTGGCTCCACAAACATAGCAAAACTCGAGGCCACATCTGCAAACCCAACAGACAAAAAAGATCAGAAATTGCACAAAGACTGGTTTACAAAGCCTGATGCAAACGAGAGAGACGATGAGTGAGGATGAAGAAGACGCTTACAAGCAAGTCATATGGTTGCATCCGCCCAAGAGATCAATCACCCGATGGCAATCCGGGCACTGCTGCCACTCCTTCTTCCTGGCGAGGTCGCGCAGCTTGCTATCCCCGGAAAGCTTGTTGTTTATCTCATTCGCACGCCTCTCCCCGCACGTCTGATCACCATGCCAGGGGACCTTGCACTCGTGGCAAAAGCCTCGGTGACAGGCGTAACACTCCGCAAACGGTTCCACCGCGACGTCGGTGGTCGCCGACTTCTCCATGAAGGCGGAGCAGTCGGCGAAAGGGCAGAACACCTTGAGCGCCGCGGGGATCGCCGCTTCTGTTAGTCGGACGTTGAGAGCGTCGAAACTCGAATCGGAGAGCAGTTGGTGGCACTGCTCCATGTCGTAGTGGTGAACGCAAGCCACCTCGGGGCATTTGATCTGCGAGCTGCCGCTCATGATCTTCGCCTCCGCGTGGTTTTGGCAGCAACCGGAGCAGTACTCGTGGGCGCAATCTGGTTCACAGAAACAGAGAAGTCGCGGATTACGTCATGGAAAGCAAAAGTTTGTGATGTTTCGGAGCACATGAAAATCAGAGGATTCTCAGATTAGCTCATCATGACCAGAAATTTGTGATGTTTCTCCACACATTAAACACAGGGGATTCTCTGATAGGTCCTTGCTACGAAAGTCTGGGCTGCCTTCCCGCACACTAAACACGGAGAATTGTCTGAAGAGGCCATTGCGACCACAGTCTGTTGTTTTCTCACGTTAAAAATTGAGAATTCTCTGATTCGGTCATTACACCCAAAATTTGTGCTGTTTCCTCACACATTAATAGCAGAAACTTCTCCCATTAGATCATTGCAACCAAAGGCTGTGCTACTTCACAACAGATTAGAAGAAAACTTTGCAGATGTGGTCCGTGACTTTCGATCAGATCCCAACTCCACACTTAGTAGTTGACCATGTTGCACATTTGTCGCTCTTAGAACACTATGATTGTATTTTTTTGAAATTTCGTAACTTATTTCTCTAGGATAATGGAACAACTTGGTCCAAGAGCTCACCAGGTGTGCTGATGAAGGAGGATTGTGGCAGTGTGTCAAAGCATATGCCACACTCTTTTTCGAGGATGCGTAGTGGCTGGTTGATGCCAAATGCACGCAAGAAATCCGCTTCCGGCTCAGTGCAGGCCATCGATCCTACGCAGCCATAAAACAGAACCCGCTTCCATATTGAAATTCCTAAAGCGACTTTTAACGCATACAGGACTGTGCTACATTCGCGGTATAGTATTTTTCTCACATTAAATGTACACGGTAGTTCAGAAACATGACGAATATTAGGACTAAATAATATTGTATAAACACGATACTCTTCTTTCAATCTAGGGTGCAATTCGTTTAATTGCGGTGTTTCAATTCACAGCATGAAAATTGTGGTATCCAAATGCTCAAAGCTCTTTAAAAGAGGATGTGAGGTTCCAATCGGGTGCCTGGAAAAGTGCCAACCTCTTGAAACTTCACCATTAATTTAACAACTTGTTCAGGATTGGCAGGTGCATGAACCAGCAACCGAGTTGGGAATTTGATAGTCCGTATCGGGTACCTGGATATGGCGTCTTGCTGTTGCTAGTCGAGGCAGACGAAGAAGCTTGGATTATGAACGATCCCTCGAATTCCCGAATGAATTCCTCCGAAACACCGAGATAGATTTCGTGGAATTGTAGCTCATGTGCGAGTTCTTCGTCTTGCAGTTCCAAAGCCAAGGCTTCGTCCCCGGCTTCGTCCGACTTCTTCTTGTTGGATGACTTCGACATCCTCTTCACTTTCCTACCCAAACACCGAGTACCGAAAATTCCAGGCATACTCACAAGTTTACTCTGCAGCGGTGTTCCTATGGAGAAAGGGATATGACCACTACTGCAGCACCCCACACGACGATCAAGGTCTAGATTGTTGCAGTGATTCTAGCACGAAAAGACGAAGAAGCAAATGACCGTTACAAAATGATTCTACAACAAAAGTTATCATTCAAGCGGGGAGCTGTTGCAGTGATCCTATAAAAATCCAATAAGCGAGAGACTGCTGCAGCGCCTCTATTAAAAAAAAGCAAGGGGAGGGACTGTTACAGTGATCCTACAAAATTGTTATCAAGCGAGAAACTGTTGCAGTGGCAGTGAGACTCAGAGTGCATAATTCAATTCAACCCTCCACCGAAGATTCACGAAAGGTTACGAATTGCTGAGGACGTCTTGCGACTAGCAGATGAGAGAGATTATGCTTGTTTCCCACGTCATTTTGCACTAGGAACAAGGGGAGGGGGGATTCTGAGAAAAGGCGACGAACCGGAAAAACCAGTAGCGCAAATTTTCCCAATTGGGAATACTGAAAACAGGAATTGGCCAGCCGAGAACCCAAATAACCTCCCTGAGCAGACCAGCAATATGCGTTTCCCCAGAAGGAGGAATAAACCATTCCGACTGCAGATGACTGTCAGATCCTTGCAGATTTTCCTCAAAACCAAGAAACCGACTTCCAAATTTGCAAAGCAGCAACCCGCTCGAGGCTGCGACCCAAACCCTAAAAAGGCGGCCAAGCCAACTACGTTAATGGGCACCACGAACTCTTGCAGACTGAACAGGACAATTGGGAAAGTCTGCACAGGCATTAAGATGGATATTTTTCCTCAATCGGAAGGCCAGGAAGCTTCCACCTGAAGAGAAGAGATTGGTTTGCCTTCCCAGTTCGGAGATGACTCCGCAGTCGGTAGAGATGCTATCAGAATCTTATCAGAACCTCTTACCAGGAGCTGAGTCACCGATAGCTCTTCGGCGGACTATGAAGGAGTAGTGGTGCATACTTGCTTGTGGTGCCCTAATTGCTAGAGCCTATAACCGTGGTAGTGTCAAGGAGAAAAAAATTTGCCTCTTATCCCTAAAAGGACAGGCCCATGACCACTGATTTTAAGCTTCATTGTCCATCACTCACTCTGTTTGCTTTCATTTTGCAATTGGATATGAATGAAAAAATTTATATTTATTTTTCAAAGATGAAATCATATGTCATAAAAATTCTTAATATTTTTTTTTTTTAAATTCGAAATTACTGTGAATTTTCTATCAAATTCAAATGTATTCAAAAAAATTCACAATTATAGATGTATCTTAAAGTGTATAATATCATGGTATAAATCGAAAAATTGTGTTACTCTAAAATCAGAAATTCAACAAACTATGGTTACAAGCCCAAAGTTCATATTGCTATAAAATATTGAAATTTTACAAATTTTACAAAAAAATTCAATAAGAGTAGAAACTACACTTGATAAGCTTCATTTTATTAGTTGGACTCAAATGTAGAAAACATCATTTTTATGAGGGAATTTGCAATGCAATTTTTATGGCTAAAATTTCCATCCAAAGCAAAGAGCAAGAATGGCCAAAATACATTGCAAGGGGGATTCATGGATTAAGCACTATCTTCTTCTTTAGAAAAATCAATAATACTATAATGAGGGAATTTGCAATACTATTCATTGAAACTCTACTCAAGTAATTTCCAAAAAATATATTGGATGAAAAAATGTTTTTTTCATCCTAAAGTCTAAAATGAAGTCATCCACTAGACATTGAATGTTCATAGCATTCCTAAAAGGATAATTTTGGAAAGATGTAGCCCTATCACTAAAGTACTCAACCAAAAATTATTAGACTAAATGTCAAATAGGTGCATTTTTTGTTTCTTTACTTTTGGAAAAATCTATTTTGAGAACATTTTTAATACTCTATAGTGTTTCATGGTGAATTCTTCTTACTCTTGAACCCTTCTTCAAATTTTTTCATATTTTTGGTTATGTGATCTTTACAAAATACTCCTTATTTCATTTTTATTTTAACAAAAAATATTCCAACTTGTTCTAAAGTTCATCATAGAACAATTTGTTATAAATAAAATTTCCATGTCATTTATAAAAATAAAATTCCTAATTTTATTTTTTTAGAAAATGAGTAGACTAAGGTTCATGGTCCAAAGTTCAAATTTATTTAGTATTTGGAATTTTCAAAATTTGCAAGTTGAACAAAAAATAAACATGGTAAACTTCATTACACTAGTTGAATTCAAATTCAAAAGAGATCAATTTGGTGATTAAATTTGATCAATTTGACATTCATTTGAATGTGATGGATGGTAGAAAATCCTTCTATGGTAGACAAAAGGGTAGATGTTTGTTTTTGGAATTTTGTGTGAAAAAGGGAGGTCTTGTATACTAGTTTGACCTCTAATGAGTGCTTGTCGTTTTGTTTTTTTAAGTAAATAATTCGCAAGTTCTTTAAATCTATAATTTCATTTTTGCAAACCTAGTTCTGAACTAAAATTAATGCAATTCTTCACTTGATACACTTCCACATTTTTTATTTTAGAAAAACATGAACTCTAGTAACATTCAATCCAACCATTGAATAAGACAACAACTTGATAAAGTATCTTCACAAATTAGATGACTTCCATTCAAGCAATAATGAGAAAGTAAACTAGATTTCAATGTGTTCGTTGTCTAAAAATTGGATGTCGGAGCCTTCTTGGGCTTCATGACTTAAATTTACTATGACAATGTCACCATCAATAAAACTCCAGACAAAAAATGAGATGGAAAATCATCCAATATGCATTGTGTGAAACTTGAAAAGAATCTAAATAATTAGACTATTAATACTAACCTCGAGGCCCCAAAGAGTTTGACAAATGACTCTAAGTCTTCTTCAAGACAATGCTTTTTTTTTTTTTTTTGCATTTTTTATGAATTGCTAAAGTGGCAGTATATAATGTTGTAGTGGTGCTCCAAATTTCAACAATCATTCACATATTAAATAAAAAAAATATCACATTAGCACACATCACATGTCCATAATTTTGATTTCAACCATAGTTTAGTGATTTCATCCAAGTTTTCTGTTATATTTTTATTTGAAGTTTTCTTGTGAAAAACTTCATGATTTGTTGCCATTTTTTAGCCCATTTATTTTTTCATGGTCTGGCAGTATACTGCAAAAAAATAAGAAAAACTTGTTGAAGAACTGAAGAAAGCACCGATTTATAATCTTGGTCTTTGATTTATGATTGGGAGTCTGGACACTTGGTTTATCAAGCTCAGCACTTACAACCTGCTGACTTGTTGACATACTTCTTTCCACATAAATAGCAAAACTCAATCTTGCATCTGCAGAACCAACAAACGGGAATTGGAGAGCCGTCAAAAGATTGAAGGACAACATGATAATTAAATGCTGAGTTTGGATTTCAAGACAAATAAATTTGAATGAAACTTAAGTTGATATAGATTTGAATGTTCTTGATATCCAACCATGCTGGAAATAAAAAAAGAGATTTAATTTTGTCTATTTTTCAACAATGTGACTTACATTGTCATGTGATGCTTTAAGAATTTTTGCTAGCAAGGTTTTGAATCAATTTATATAGGGATAGAAAGAAAAGAAACATGCAAAAATAAAGATCCTATGTCTAAGCTTTTTTTCAAGCCATAATTTATTTTGGTTGAAAAACTCCCTACTAAATTTCTTTATCTACCGAGCACTTGTGATTAATAGGCCTCGCACCCAAATGTATGTGTATTTCAAATTGTAATTTGTAAATTTACATTGGTGAATAGTAATATGTGGAGGCACAAATTGGGGTCTTTGACCTTGACCTTTAAGCCCTCCACCATCAAGTGGATGGATGATGAATGTTGTGAAAAGTTCATTTCAAGCAATCAAGATTCATTGAAGAAATTTTAAAAGAAATCGTGTGATATATCAATGGAAAGAAGAAAGAATGGTCTACATGAATCAATAATTTAGATACAATAATTTAGATATGGTGGAGGAGTTTCAAATATTCATTATAAATTTCCAAACTTAATTTCACTGTCTTAAGTTTGTTTGTTTCTTAAGGTTCTTATAGTTTTTTAGGGTTAGGGGTTAAGTTGCAGCACAGAGAGCCAAGGGTTCCGGAGGGACTTACACACAAGTCATGTGTTTGCAGCCTTCCGTCCTCTCCACGTAGCTCTTGCAATCGGGGCATATCTGCCACTTCTGCTGCTTGGCGAGCTCTCTGAACTTCTGGTCGCCGGACAATCTCGAGTTCATTTCATACGCACGATACTCCCCACACGTCTGATTGTTGTGCCAGGGGACGTTGCACGCCTGGCAAAACTCGCGGTGACAGAAGTAGCACTCCACGAACGTGCCGCCGCTCTCCGACTTCTCCATGAACACGGAACAGTCTGTGAACGGGCAGTACACTCGGAGGGAAGCCGGAATGGCGGTTTCTGTTAAACGGATATTGAGGGTGGTGAAATGAGACTTGGAGAGGAGCGTGCGGCACTGGTCCATGGTGAAGGAGTGGGCGCAGGAAGGATCCGGGCATTCGATTTGTAAGCTTCCGCTCGTGAGCTTGGCTTCGGCGTGGCGCTTGCAACAGTTGAGGCAGTACTCGTGGGGGCAGCCTGCGGACAAACAGGGCATATCATGTCGAATTTGTTAGCGGAATTTCAGAATGGGCTAAACCCTAATCGTAACCCTAAAAACTCTAAGCAGACCTTATGGAAACTCAGCAATCCGGGGCTTTAGACATCAGAGCGTTAGAATGGCACAATTCTGACTCCGTGATACTCTCCAATTTATTTAAGGAGTTCAACGATAATATGTGTGTTTCAATTTATCAACATCATTGCAAATACTGGACAGCCTGCGGAACGAACAGGGTAAATCGTGTCGAATTAGGTCAATAGAATGGCGAAATTTTTTAATGGACCAAACCCTAATCGTAACCCTACAAAATTCTCAGGAGCACATCTGGAGTCTCAGCAATCCTGGTTTTTTTTAACTCTGAGCATTTGAGAATCGCTATTCTGACTGCATGATACTCTCCAATTTATTTAAGGAGATCAACCACTGTATGTATGTTTAAGGTTTAGAAACGGCATTGCAGGTACTGCAAGCGAAGCATGTGTATCCCGACGAAGCGATATTTCTCAGAACAATGTTATGTAGCGGTGTGTCATGTTTTAGAACAAGTTTATATTTGTTACCTTGGGCGAAATTCGGTGTGCCAAAATCTGGCGATCAAGTGGTGAAGCTTAGAATATTCATATGCCTGGTTTGGTTTGTGTTGCGTGACAGAATTCTCGAAGATCTAAAATCTTGGATAAGTGTAGATAGGAGAGTTCGAATGAGTGTCAAAAACTGCTTCCATTTCTGATGGGCATCTCAAACTGCTCCGGTTGCTCTTATTCGAATACTTTATGGTTCTAATCTCTAGGGCAGGTATAGATTTAAAGAAGACTTTCAGATGAACTAATGCTTCCAACCACTCCAGGTTCGATTAGATAAGCGTCGATCTCAACTCCTCCGATTTCAAGTTGAGAATTCCTTTTTCTGAATGCACCAATTCGAGTGAGATTACGCCAATGAAAAAAAATGTGATCATGAACTCACCTTTTGCGCTCATGAATGCGGACAGGAGGAAAGTATCCGCGCATATGTTGCAGTCTTTCGTGAAGCTGCGTGGTCTCAGGTTGATGCCGAGCGAATGCAAGGTCATCTCCTGCGCTTCGGTCACGACTACAAATTTGGGTCCTGCCACAACAGGACCCCGCATGGTCAGATTCATTCAACTCATTTCAATTCTCAAATCCATAAAAGTCCTAGATTGTAGTGCCACGTCGTTGCAGTAAATGGATCTTAACTAGAAACCGAAGTTGTTCAATGAGATGCTAGTTTGGTACTGAAGCACATTGAGATCCTCATCCTCATTCGAAATCTAGATGGCGTGTCCCGTTTTCAGAAATCCACTCTAAGGAGGGAAACAAAGCAAAAACCAAAGACAATTCACGGGGACCGAGGCTACTTCACTTCCCTCACTTGTTAATCAACCTTTATCTCTCGCTTCATTAATTGCCGAAGGGCTTTGTATGCACTCTTCTGTGTCATGTTACTTCCAATGGAAGACTTCCTGTGATTGTCGGTACAAATCTTTCGTGTCATTGATTGTCGGAGCAAAACTTTGCTATGAAAGTCGGTAACAAACCTGGGAATCGTGCCTCGGTGCTTCTTGTCGGTAACGAAGCTTGGAGTAAGTTGGGATTGAGTGTCAAGTCTTGGAAATCCAGCTGATAAGAGGGATCTTCGTCCTGACTGCTACTCGACCCCGGAAGTTTCCTCATCCTCCTTGCTAACCTTGCCAAAATCCCGGTTAGTATCCAAAGAATTCAATTATACTAGCTTAAAAAATTTGACAGCAACAACTCAACTACTCATAGACGTGGTTGACCTTCATTAAGCAAGCTAGTTGTGTAAACACGGCTGGGCTATATTTCCGTAACCACTGATCATTGAATGGCAATGGGGTTGTGTAGTATCCCTTCAAATAGTCGTCTACAACCTCCGGCTTAGACTGAATGCATAAAACCTCATCAAGCATAGTGTGTTAACAATTTGACTCGAGAGTTTGATTCTAGTACCCAAACTGATCTCTCTCTCAAGCTCTCCCAATGGAAACACACCCTTCAATATTGCTTGGACTCTGTGGACATTACTGATTGAAAATCAACATGACAATCAAGAGATCGTCAAGTTGACAGAAGCTATCGGAACACGTACAATCTTCAAAAAATTGGCAGTTTTCCCATAGCAAAAAATAGAGATGCTTTTTCCTTTGATAACCAAGTAACATCACAGGTCTGGATTTCAGGTTTGCACAACTGTACAGCTAGGTCCAGTTCATTTACGAATTTTTCAGACCAGGCTCACTAGAAATTTCAGCAACTTCAAGAAGCTCTAGCGTACTCAAAAATGAATCAATTTTGAAATTTCAAATTGCATTGGAATCACATTGAAGTCTACTTCAACTTAAGAACAAGTGGAAAATGAATAATGTAAAATCATATTACAAGTTGGATTGATTTTACACACTATCTCCCATTTCATAGAAGATAGTGAAAGACTTCTTGCATTCTGCTTGCATTAGGGTGAAGAAAAAACAAAAAGTGATGCAAAATTTTCAAGTGGCATGTGATCAAGTGTCTCAAAAGCAATTGTGAAGATTCATTTCTAATATGTACCTTAAATTATAAGTTGTAATTTTCACAAATGGTGATAACACCAAATGGGAGATAGTATATAAAAAGCATCAAACTCTTTGTATGATTTTCAATTACATATGTGCATTTATAATGGTGGTAAAGTAGACTTCAATAATGCAATTTGCAATTCCATTCATATTTGAGTGCACACAGGCCTCCCAAAGTTATCCAAATTTTCAGCAGGATTCAGAATTCGTAAATGAACTGGACCTGACTGTACAGTACAAACCTTTGCAAACTTCCATGCCAACTTAAAATGAAAAACCACCATATCTGTCATTGATAGAAGCAAGCAAGCAGAGTACTTACCGATTTTCCTCAAAGCTAAATAACTGATCTCCATGTTGGAAACCCTCTATCGAGGCTGCGCGCAACCCACACTTGAAAAGCTGAAAATTGTGATACAATGACACTTATGTACTGTACAAGAGAACTACCTCGCTCGATCGATCTCGACCGGCGCTGTGCACAACCCCTCGCAGAATAAAAAGAACGACACTAAGAAATCATTTAATGGTACTGAAGGCTTCTTTCTTTATTGAAGATTTTATTTCTAGTCGGCACACGAGGCATCTTCTGACTCGATGTCGGCAAAGATACCATTTTGCTCAATATCGGTAGGCATGCTATCAGAGTCTTAGTACAGACGTCTGGTTCTGCAGACTTGGTGGACCCAGTGTTTCAATTTCTGGTAAATTTTCACCCAAATCTTACTTTAACCCCTAAAGCACCAACATGTTTAGAAGCCCAAAACTCCTTCAAAATACTCATCCCCAAAGCAAGGTCAAAATCTTCATCAACATTTATATTTTCACATATCCAACCATAGGATCCTTTAATTAACTTGTTCAAGTACATTGTCTCAAAATTTCAGAATGAATTTCCCTACTGATTGCAAGTTCAATGTGCATAAACTTCAAAATGTATGCTTTTCTAACCCTTTTAAAAGGCAAATTTTTGTCTTTCAACATTTTAAGAAAAAAAAAGAAGATATGCCTTATATTTTGTGCATTTTAGTCAATATGTTGAAAAATGAGAAGAAAACATATACAGATTATTTAACCAAAAATACTATCATATTCATCTTTAAAAATATTGTAAAGTGGAAGGTCGTACTAGATGAAAGAAAAAACTAATCTACTAAAAACTTTTACAAGAAACTAAGAATTCTTAATTCCCATGGTTAGAATATTCTATTAAACAATTAGTATTATTTAATTTTATTAGAATTAGAATTTTTTTTAAATTGAGAGCAAAAGACAACTTTATATGTTTTTTCTACCTTCATTGCTTGCAAAATAAAAACCCTCATAACTTTTACTTGGTTATTCAAAATTGAATGGTTCAAATGTTTTTGAGTAGGTATCAATTTGTGTAGTTCCAAGAAAATAATTAATATTTTCTTAGAATATTTTTTTCTGCCCAATTTGACATTGAAATAAAAAAATCCTTATTACTTTTGCAAATATTTATCAGAATGATATGAGAAGCATCCATCCTACATAGTTTATACAAAAATTACAAATTATGAAGTCAATAGAGGCTACCCAAGTTTTCAAAAAGCCCAGAGTAGGCTCCTTGGTCCTTTAAGGATTAATTGCACTAGAACAAAATGTCAAAAATCTCTATAAAAGTGCTTTAAATGTCTCCAAAAAGTATCAGATACATTTGCCAAATTTTGAATGAGGTTTACTAATGTCAAATAATATAGTGAATGAACATAATTGTATATATAGTAAATGGATGTCCAAAAACTAAACGATTGTTATGACTCTCCAACAATTCAAGGTACAAATCACATAACAACCAAATGAATAAGAAAACCAAAATTAAAATTTGAGTGTAGTATACCAATGGGTATTCTATTTATTATTCTTTGGGGTGAAAAAAGTCAAATGGTGAAAAAAAATTAGGGCTCAAAACTCATTTTTTTGGCATATCACTAATTTAACATATTAGTGTAGTTGCAAAATCAATATAGACCTCATGCAATGTGCACCTTAATTAGAACCTACAATATCAATCACTTTAATTTACTTCTATAATGCTTGTTTTTCCAACTATATATACCTATAGCCTTGCCACTTGTCAATTAGACTCTCTTTTTCAACATGTTACGTAGTCACACCACTTTTGTTTCATTATTACTCCTAGAACTACCGTACAAAAGCTACCATCATCTATTTTGTTGCCTACCTTGAAAGTCTTTCTTGCACCACCTTCCATATTGCATGTTGGCCCTAGAAACCAATTTGTATAGTTGTTGTATCCATTAGATCCCACCGTTGCTTGATGTTATGTCCAATGTAACTTGTAAGGTCTCATTGTCTAGCTTCCACTATAATAAAACCATGTTTTAAGTGACCTTTCTCAATCCTAGGAGCATATATCAATGTGGTCATGACCTTTGACTAGGTGGCTTCCAACTTATTGATACAAACCTATAGTCAGGAACATTAAAATTTGTAGATAGGAGACAAGGAAGCCTCACAACATCTTTTGAGTAGAGAACATTGATTCACAACAATATTCAAGCCATTTCTAGGAAGGGAAGGATGTAATGCTTACAAAAGATTATGAAGTAGACACTACGTATAGGGCAATGCTTAAAGAAGAGGGTGTTTTGGGTAATAATAGGCTAACAAGGAGCACTACAAGAAATCACTATCCTATGTGATTGCAAAAATGTGACTGCATGGATTTTGCAATTGCAGAATGACTAGACCTCTCTAATTGCACCATTGGACAAAAGTCCACAATGTCACAATCATTTGCAAATCATGCCCGCGGTTGTAGAATGACCAAAATTATCTAGGCCAATTTCATCCATAGCGTTCTGTTCACTGCGTCGCAACTACAATGATGTGGCAGGGTTTAGCTTCCTATGTGGGTAGTGCCGTCGTGTAGTAGTCGTGCAGGGATCGATTTCATGACTTAAGAGTGATTGTATTATGACTTTGATATGATTGTAGTAGTTACTTTCAATATGTTTTCTTTTAGCGCTTCTAAAAGGATAAAGAAGACGGAACCTCATGATACTATATAAGAAACATGATTGCAAGGTGAATGTTGTTTCGCGGCAGTATGATTTCTGCATGACTTGAAAATGTCATAAGTGCAACTGGAGGTAGCACACACACGGGGGACACATACATTTTATTGTCTAGTTTTCTAGGCTGCTTAGTGATTGTTACAGACTAAATTTTTTAAAATTTTTATAGTTTAGGATTCAACATTCCACTAGAAGATTCATAAAATGATAGAGGCGAAGTACCGAGGGGGTCAAAGAAGAAACTTTTGTCATGTGAGTGAGTAGAATTAGTATGGCTAGTACCATCACCGTATAGTTCACTATAGATGTTTTTTTCATCACTCTATATCACTGCAAAAATTGAGCCAACAAGGACTATCAGATGACTTTAATTGACTCGCCAAATGAAATTGTGAATTGAGGGAGTTTTTTATACCAAACTACAGCCCTTGTACAAAATGTGAACATGACAGATGTCACCAACACATGCAAGTCACATAGTGGATGTCACTACAAGAAAATTACGATCCCTAGCTTTGGAAACTAAAGAACAACTTACAAATCACTAGTAAATGAATGCACACAGAAACCTTTCACACTCACTTCGCTAAAGATTGTGACTACTATATACCAGTTCTGTTTGTTGAAGAGGACCCTAAATGGCCCTAATAATTTTCCTGTGCTAGTAAGTTGTCTTCCACTAACAACTCAATGGCTCCGACTAGATTGGCTCTTGAAGGAAGATTTGGCAAACTTCATGGAGCCGTCAACCCCGTTGTTTCCATGCTAGTATGATGAAGGTGTCCATACAAGTACTTCCCGCTTGGCCCTGGCTTCATTGTACAAGACCACTTTCCATCTAAGTTTGTCAACAATATTGGAAAAGAAAACTTACGTGGCTTGGCTAGGGAAAATGAACGGCTTTGCCATGCGAGGCAATTTATGCTGGAAGTTCACCGTGAGGAATTTGGCATCATTATGGACATATGTAGGGTTCCCACATGTGTCCATTGGTTTAACCCATTCACATCATAGGAGTATGATGTGCGTATTCAATGTACCATAGTCCAATTCCAATATGTCCTTCAAGACGTTGACATAGTTAGCTAAGGAATTAGTAGCACTTCTTGGAGTCACTTCAAATATGGACGCTATGCCGATGTTATAACTTACCAATCGGGCGGTCATATCATCTTCCACTTGAAAGTGATTGCCAAATGCGGTCATGCGTATATATTGGGTGGCTCTCTGTGATGGTTTACTATTTTGTAAGAAGCGGTCTACGTCCTTTGAGTTGCTCTAGTTGGGGTCTGATAGGAGGGAGGCATTGCAAATCCATTTTGCTAGGGGAAGAGTCACGGAATTCCTCTATTCTTCTTCCTTCCACTTCCAGCATCCATCCACATGTAGCATTTAGTGATGGTAGATGGATTAGTACTTCCAATAGTGGACTGTGCACATGCAAGAAGAATGGACTTCTACTTCATAATGAAGACGTGATTCTTCCACAACTATTGCCTCACTCTTGTAAGTTATTCACAACTACCAACAAGGTAACCAGTTATGCGTACAATTTCATGCTCACTTCAGCACATCTTTGTGATGATTGCAAAGTGACTTGTAAATACCAATACATTAATATTGCGCAAGAACTTATTACAACAAGCATTTATAACTTGACAGCCAATAAGATCATTCTCTACAATCAAGGCCAAACTTAAGTATCCAATTCCTACATAACCAACACATATTGATGTGCAAGGTCTTGCAGCTTCGACGTCATCACGTATGGCTTTTTAGCACTTTGGAGCACCTCCTCGGCATCACCGTACTCTTCATCTTCATCCCACACTTGTCTCTGCGTGGCTTCAAATTTTTGAAGGTACTCAGTTAAGAAGCCCAAATATTTGTCTCTAAGGTAATCCTTTGCCATACATGCCTCTGGGCGAGCAAAATTGCGGACATGATTCTTCAACACTTTCATGTACCTCTCTACAAGGTACATCCAACGAGCACTTACTAGTCTGCACAAGTCTAACTCCTTCACAAAGTGATAGGATAAGTGGATCATAATGTCAAAGAAGGATGGGGGGAACTCTACCTCCAACAATGCCATGCTCTCTACCACGTCTGCCTCTAGTGAAGAAAAGTCTTGTAGATTGTATACCTTAGTACATAGCCACCAAAAGACCTTACACATCCTTATAACAGCTAGACATGGCCTAGGTTGCATGAGCCCTCATAGTGCAAGTAACAAGACCTCTTGCATTAAGACGTAATAATCATGGGATTTTGCAAAAGAATTCTTGAAAACCATTACAGGAAAGGACACCGTCAAGGTCCGGAGGGACTTGTAGAGGCATAATGTGAGGAGGCACTTATGGCTCACTCCAAATCCACGGAAGCCGGGTAAGATGGTGAAGCCCTAAGCGTCGTACATGATGATAAATGATGAGTTCAACAAGTTTGCAAAGTGCTTGGAGGGGTTGAAGACACCAAGTGGGTACGCTTCCGACTTAAGGAAGTCCATTTGTAAAAAAAACTTCAAACCATGCATTCGGAACACCTACCTAGACTAAATTCAAGGTATAAAACTAAGTGCTACATTGTGGTTCAAGGTCATGCGCACCAATGACGTGTTCAATCACATACCAGTCATATTCCAATCATCTTAATACACTACGTCTGCATTATGACTTCAAAATGATTTGGACACCACTCATAAATGAAAAACCTCCTCACAACTGTGTCACTTTTTCTACATGCTTAGAAGAAGACTAACCTTCCAATATGGCAATTTGTATAGAATGCTCAATCGCTTAATGCCATGTATTTTGGAGGGATCATCGACTACTCCTTCTTGGTTTCTAGTAGCTTTCTAGGTGGCATACTCTATTGCCTGCTACATTTGGTCTTCCACTCCAACCGAGCATGGTTTAGGGCGGTTTTCTATGTGCCCATCAAAGTGATCTTTCATGCGTAGTGATCTATAAAGATGGTCTTCGGGCAATCATTGCCAAGTGCTTCCATATGTGCACTTCCCAAGCTCTATGGAATGTTATGCGCCTAAATATTCCCCATACTACGGACAAACAGCATAACCTTGGTGAGCGAATTCACCAATTGTGTTGTAGCCTGGGAAATCATGGATAGTCCAAAGGAGCATGGTGTAAAGTTGAAATGACCTCTCTCCTATGTCCCTTGTTATGTCATATGCAAGAATGCCGGCCCACAACTCCAGAAGCTCCTCCATAAGGGGTTCCATGTAAACATCAAACACCTCCGCCATCACAAATTCCTTTTTGAAAATGAGTAGGAACAATAGAAAAAAAACTTCTTAGTTGTCAACCATGGAAGAAGGTTGTAATTTAGCAATAAGACAGGCCATGTAGACTATGAAGGCCAATTCTGCTTGAATGGATTCACTTCGTACATTGCTAAAGCAAAGTGAGCATTCTTGGGATCATTGGCAAACGTGGGATCTACGTTAGCGTGGAAATGTTGCCAAGCCTTGGAGTCACATGGGTGCCTCACCAAACCGTCTCCTCCATCGCAGTCACTCCGATTCTCTGCATGCCAAACCATCAATTTTGAAATTGGTAGACTATAGAACATTCACTGAAGACGTGGAATTATGGGGAAGTGTTGGAGTACCTTCACGGAGAATATTCATCGTGCTTCATTTCTATAACTACCTACACCACAATTTGGGCATTGTACGGCATCGAAGTGTTCACCATGGAACAAAACACAACCTTTCTTGCACACATGTATGTTGTTGTAAGTCAAACTGAGCTTGGCAATGAGTGACTTTGCAACATGGTATATTTTGGGCAACGTGTTGTGCTTTGGGAGAATATGCTCGTGTAGAAGAGTGAAGAGCTCATTGGCATAGGTGTGGTTGATGCCATGTACGATGCAAAGATTCATGAGCAACACTATAGCTGCCAACTTGCTTGAATACGCACCATCATACAACAACTCTATAGCTTGCTCTAAAGCTGTTCTATCAAAATTATCATCATCCCAAAGTCCATCTGCAAGCATATTTCCCACTTCTTCAGCACCTCCAACTACATTGTCATCAACTTGTGAAGAATGTTTATGCAGTGAGTCAACTGTTGTAAAGCATTAGCAACTTCCTATTGCACTTTCTAGATTTTTGTCTTCTTCTACTGCTTGGTAAAGCATGACTTGCGTGTCTACAACATTGTCCACTTCAGGTGGTAGCTCTTCAACTAGTGCCCCAAATTGCTATTCCTAGTCTTCATCGGAGGAATCTTGCTAATTGGGTGACTGGGTCCTCTCCAAATCCAGCAATTCGGATGTCGACCATTTTGGATTAGGTACTCACATACATTCGTGATTAGTAACTTTCTTTGGCCAAGACATTGAATGCAAAGACAATGAATTCTAGACATATTGCACTATGTTGTACGACGCAGTTCTCGAATCCAAAGACGGTCGTCTCGAAGTCACTACCTTCAATGGTCAAAGAAGGAAAGTTTAGTAAGCATCATCGCACTTTTCAATGAAATAGCAGTTCTCAGGTGGTCTGTCATGTTCATAAGCAAAGATTTAGATTGAGGAATTTGGCAACTCGACATTCCATTCACAAAAGTAATGAAAATTATCATAGCAATAAAAAAAGAACTAGAAAATGATTGAAAAATGACAACCAAGAGACTGTAGAATTACTTCTGATAGATTTTGTAACTTCTTTGTAATCGTAAACGTGACTCCCAAGTGATTGAAGAGTGACTAAAATGTGAACTTTGTATATGCCATCATCCAACAGCAACAATTACACATATTAACTTTAGGGCGATGCACATTCTTCACAGTAATTCAATATGACAAATGTTGATGTACGTCCTAATCAAAGAAAACGATAGAAATGTGGATATGACTAACAAGGTCAACATTCACTTTTAGTAATGATGAATGCAGTGAATCTATGTTGGAAAAGTGCCATGAATGGTAAAATACCAACAACGAATTGTCAGGTCATTCTCTTTATTTCATAGTTGTAAACAAGTTAGCGTAGAAGAATTTCTGCTTCTAACATACATAAGTCACTTCTTTATCATCTAGAAGAACCTTGTCTAGAAAACACCTGTTTGTCGCCTATTGTACTTTCACTAGTTGAATTTAGAGCCTACTCTTCTAGAAATCTGTCATGCAGCTATAGCCTCATTCCTTGATTTGCACAAGACGAATTCTTATCATTCTTGTGAGTAACAAATTGTGCAAGTACCGGTCTTGTGGGAATGACTAACACTATTACACCTGTTCTTGCGTTGTCACTTGCAACAACAATCGCCATCATCAAGATCCCACCTATCTACGACACTGGCAACATGTTGTCCACTATGTTCTTCATGGTACTTGGAAAACAATAGTCCACTCTGTGTACTACCAAGGAAAACATGGACAATGCTCTATGGAATGCTCCCCATCGCGTGTGTCCAAAGGACCATCCTTGATTATAGAGTGTGCTAACTAAAATTTGTTGAGCGCATCGTCTTCTAAGGCTATCTGCATGCCATCTTTCATAATTTTGGAGGTTGAAGAAGGTTCCAAAATTTGTTCATTGTCTGATTCTGGGATCCTCAATCTCTGTCTTTTCCTACAAAATAATGGTGTGGCCTTCAAAACATGCCTTCTTCACATAGAAGGCAATGTTTGTGCCTTATGACCAGGCAGGGTTGACACGACGTTTGGATGTCCGGGACGTCCGGACGTGGACGCTGTGTCCGTAGAGTCCGCTGACATTTGCGGTCCCCGAGGACGCAGCGTCTGCCGGGACCGCCCCGTCCGCTTTGACGGCCCTATTTCCCCTGACCGCCCTACCCAAATTGCCTCGCGGTCACTCCCTTAATCTTTAAACAATTAAATGTTAAATGAAGTGCAATGGTTCGCTTAAAACAATGTCTCTTATAAGTTGAAAGATTATAAAGTTTGACCATGAGTCCATGATAATCTTGAAACTATGAAAAAATTCCAATTCATTTTCAGAAGGCAAACTAAAAAAGTTTGTGACTTCAAATATATATATATATACTTTTAAAAAAATCGAGATCCACACAAATACAAACATAATCAATATGGGCAAAATATATTGAATTTAATATAGAATACCATACATTGTGCACATTTGGCTAATTGCACATATAATTTTTTTCATTCCAACTTTATATTTCTAAACTAATTTTTAATGCCTATATAATCTATTCAACTACTATTTCTGCACTACCAATCTAATATAAATGGCGGAAATATTCATCTGGCATCGGCCAACAATATGTATTAAAAAATCGCGTAATCACATGGGCCAAACTAGTATTTTCATCATCAGTCTTCGAAGAAATGCGCTTCAAGTAAGCATAAAACACTTTTGCAAAGTCATGAAAGGCAAATTGTGTCGCACTAGGTGTTTTTCGTAGCATGTTGAAATACGCCTCTGACATGTTGTTTCCATTCATCCACCGAGCAATTTTTCGAATGGCATACTCTTCCGACTTACGTGAATACATCGGAATGACTTCCACATCTGCACCTACTTTATGCAAATATGCAATACGTGGATTCACCCACCATCTCCTCTGCAAAGTTTGTTTCATCTCATTTGCTGATGTAAATGTGTACAAAGACTTCATTGGCTGAGAAGCTAAGGTGGTCATGTCCCAATCGCAAACTCCAATGTACACACGTGACTCATCCTCTGGAAAATGCAACAAGATGTTGTCCGGAGAAAGATCATTGTGCAAATGTTCAACAAGATGCACTGTATATATTATATGCATAAACGCCCATGTCAACTCCATGTGCTTCTTCCGATATTATCCTAAATGGTGAGCTTTTACAACCTCCTCTTTAGTTGAATTCATATACATCAAACGGATTTGAATGTTGTTTGGAAAGTCCTTATCCATATTCAACATTTGTCGAAGAGTTCCACCATTCCACCAATACGCATAATCTTCACACGTCGTTCCGTGCACCGCAGCAAACCGTATCACACCCGCGTGTGGAATTCGAACAGCCATTGATTTGTTTTGATGTTCTAACTTTGCAAGATCGGGTCGAGTTTGGTGGTGAATGGATTTCTTCGCCGCAAACTCCCAATGAGGAAGTATTCCTGGACATCCTTCAATACGAACCTTTCGAATCATTGCATATCCACCTCTCATCGTTCTATCATCAACAACAATTACGCGTGCTGTATCTGGAAGTGCTATGAGGTGCCGTTTGGTCCTTTCTGCTTCAGCAACTCCATCATTGCTTTTCCACCAACCAATTGAACCAACTCGATTGTGCGTTTTGGCAAATGGAGCACATCGCCCCCTAAATAAGTCTGCTTTCAGAATCACTTCTTCAAACTGGGCATCATTGGGTCGATATTCCTTGCCATATTTAACCAAAATGACTTTAGAATTCCACAAAGCGTCATGAACCTTGTTCTCCAAACATTTGGTGAAGTACGTTTTATGCATTTCGTCATGCCACTTTGCCACATTCAATGCATCCAACAACATCTATGTCATGTCTACCTTGAATTTAGACAAGCACTCCTCTTAATATCTGATGTACTTATTGTTTAAAGATAATGTTGTTTCCGATTCATAAAATTGAACGATGCGCTCAATTATGAATTTTTTGCATTTCTCCGAAGGACTTTGGCGAGCTACCTCCAAGTTTGATGGTCCCTCTCCATATTTAAACTTCGCAACCTTCTTCTTCCCCTTTGTCATCATGACAAATGAAACTGATATAGATGAAATTTTCTAATTTAAAATTGAATTCACGCGCAAGTGTTCAAAAAATTGGCAACAAGGAGGCCCCAATAAACCACTCTTGCCTTGCCTCGGAAAGGAGCCAATAGAGGATGAACCACTAAACTCTCCGCTCCACCTTGCATTCACAAGGGGCAAATCAAAAGTAACAATGCGGACGGCCTGTTTGCCCCATCGGACGGCCCTAAACCGTCCGCCTGATCGGATGGGCCTGGGTGGTGGACAGATCGGCCGTCTGCCTCCCCGAAACCTTAGAGTCCCGTCCGCCCGATCGGACGGTCCGGGGGGGCGGACGCATCGGCCGTAACGGGGCAGACGAGTTTTGGGACAGACAGGGCAGACAGGGCGAATGCCGGATCCGACGGACAGGATGGACGGAGGACAGGGCGGACGGGTATTAGGGCGGACAGGGCGGACGCCGGATCCGACGGACGAGGCAGACAGAGGACAGGGCGGATGGATATCGGGGTGGACGGGGCGGACGGCGGACAGGTATCGGGGCAGATGGGGTCTGGGTAGACGGGGGTCTGGGCGGATGGGGCGAACGGGTATGAAGGCGGACAGGTACGAGGGCGGACGGGGCGGTTTGACCCTAAAGCGACCCTAAACCCATATTTTGCACGATAAACAGAGGTCTTCATGGCACTATATAGTTCAACTAACTTTTCATTCATTCAATGTAAAATTTGAAATTAAAAAAGGTAGCCTTCCTTTATGACCAAATTTATGAATTCTTGGTAAATGATATTTTTGTACAAAGATATGAGCTAAAATGTGCAAAAATTCACGAAAGGATTGCGACGTTTAATATATGTACCCAAATATTCACGTTGCATTGTGTATAAAGCAATTGTAAGAAGGTAGTTGAATAAAAATTCTACTATTAAATTGAATTAGTTGACGTCTAATCACTTAGTAAACCGCTAAATGTCCAAGTCCTTGCAAGTGTCTTTTGGCTATCAAAAAAGAGCATGGACTTATAGTTATCCCCAATGAAGCAAATTGTTCTTTTTTCAAAATCTAACGGTATAGATGTTTAGCCCTTAAAGTTCTTTTCACTAAAAACACTTCAAAACTGCCATTAGTAGTGCAAATACCAAGTCTTGGAAGAAAAATACTTTTGGACATATGTAACCGTAGGATCTTGTAGTAAATTAATTGAAAAAGATGTGGAAAAAATTTTAGACAAATCCACCATTTGGATTGTAAGATATTAGATATTGAGTGTTTCATTTAAGGGAGCATTCAATTATGTCTATTAATGAACAATTAGTAGGTTAACAAACCTAACTTAGCATGTATTTTAATATTTGTTGCAATTGTTTTAGGAATATTATAACATAATACTATTATAATATTCTTATAAATGATATAGTACTAAATCATTTCAAAATCAACAACATTTGAACACAATCTGTCAATCTTGTCTTCCATACTCCTTTAATGATATATATATATATATACATATATAAAATATATTAGATAAATCAACATGAACAAATCAATGATTATATATTTCATAAATCTATTCTTCATCAATCAAATAAGAGTGTATGTTCAAATATAGACAAAGATGGTTTCTCCATCTGTTCCCAAAAATTAAATAAACAAATAGAGAAAGATATGAAGTGAATGTTACTTGAAGAATTAAAGGGAAAGAAATTGAAGTACTCAATTGCATTTTATTAAATTGAAAAATTGCATGTGGATGGCATAAATTAATCTTCATAGATGCTAAACTCATACAAGTTGCATTTCAACATTTTTGATTTATGCAATTGATTGAATTGAAAGCTCTTGTAATTACATTTTCAAATTTTCGATTCAATCATTCAAATTTGCAAGAGTGATTTATGATAGATTTATAATTTTAAATGTGAAAGCATTCAATGCCTTTATGCGTTTGTTCATCAATATATTAATTTTAAATAAATAATATATATTTTTTATAACATATGCATAAACCATTGCATTAAAAAAACAAAAAACTAAGAGCCAAACCAAATAGGTTGGTCAAATGAAGAGAACAAGAGAACAAGAGAACAAGAGCCCTACGAGAAAGCAAAGGAAAAAAAAGAAAATATCAAAAGGATTCAAAGGAAGAAACAAGATGCATTCTTGCAAGACCGTAGAATACATAATGTGATAATGATTTCAAAATCCAAACACAAATATATTTTCTATTTCAATGAGAGTCAAAAATGAACTTCCCTGCTCTCAAAGATTGTACAATGTACACGTTATACAAAACGAACATATAACAGAAGGAGTAGAAGACATCGTTTATCATGATTGAAAACTGAAATGATTTTTTCTTTCTATGTAGAATATTTTATGAAATGTAACAATGTATTTAATTATCATAGTAATTGGTAGAAATCTTTGTGCAATACATAGAAATATTTCATTCATGTGGAGTTTTTTCATTTATTTAGGATTAAAATTGAAGTATTATACTCTACAAAGTACAAACCGAAAACAATATCATATACCTAAGTTCAAAAGTTTGCAATTGTTTCGTAAATTCATTTTGAAAACTCAAACGAAGAAATATTTTATAATCAATATCTTGTTCATTTGAATCATTTCAAAATTCGAATTCCGAATTCAATTCCTATTTATAATAGAAATTATGTTTGTCAATTTTTTAGATCTTTAAACAATGAACCTTCTTTTTTAAAATTAATATTTAAAAACATCTGAAATAAGAATATTGGAATTACCCTTCAAAATAAATATAACACATGTATAAGTGTATAATGTATTCTACTCAACCAACTCAAGTAACAAATTTTTCTATGTTTTTAAGGAAAAATATAGTCATATTTGATTTGAAAGTTAAAACATTGATTCTTTTTCTTTGTTTTCAAATCTAATCAAAATTTCATTAAAAAATATGAAAGACTCGATGTTCATTTGAAGATCGTGATTCACTTCTAATTAGAAATCACTACCTTTCATTAAATATCATGAGGTTGAAATCCATTAAACTGTTATTCTAATTATGTATTGGGGCCTTTTTTTTAAATTTCATTTGCTTACAATGAAAAAGGAATTGATTATTTCTGCAAAACATTTGATTTCCTAATGAACTTTAAAAAAATCCCCACCATCTTCAAATCTTCTCAAAACCTATTTAGAAGGATAATATGAGTAAATAATCCAAACATATTCAACTTAACCACATTCCCCTCATTCGTAAAACAATTTAGGGGAGAAAAGAAAAGGTTTAGGGTAATTAGGGTTTAGGGTTTACATTTAAAAAAAAAAAAAATGATAAATCAATTACATTGATCCTCATTTAGCAGTGATTATTAGGCTGTTTTTTTTTTGGAAATGTTACCGCTCTTTTTGAGTAATATTGGACTCATAGGATGCTCCAATGGACAGCAGGGCGGACACCGTCGGCGGTCAGTGTTTAAGTGGGGCGGTCGGCGTGTCCAAAGCGCGGACGGTGTCGGAAGGCGGACAGTGCGGACAGTCCCGTCTGACTGCCCTGTCCGCCGCGTTCGATAGCCCGTCCAACCCATTCGTCCGCCCCGTCTGGCCTGTCCGCCTGACCGCCCCGCCCGCCCACCCCCGTCCGGCCTGTCCACCCGTCCGCTTCAGCCCCATCCGGGCCGTTGCTTGTTTTTGAACGGAAACCCTAAAAATGAACCTTTAATTTTCTGGAGGAGACTATAAATGTTAGAAGAGAAGCTTTGGTATTCACTCTCGAAAAACCGAACGCTAAGATTTCCAAGGGCTATGAGCTTCAATTTATTGAGTCTCTTACTTGGTAATGCATAGTTCAGTGGACGGGGGGGGGGGCTTTGATTTTCAAAGCTTTGTGTGACTAATTTCATTGATATTGTATACATTGTCACGTTGTGGGTTTCAAATTTAAAACATTTTATTGGTTTCTTTTGAAATTGAGATAAAACATACACTTGTCAGTATAGTGGCCAAACCGACGGGGGATTTTTCTCCTTGGTTTAGTGTGCAAGAGGGTGGTAAAGTAAAATGTAGGCTTTACAAAGCGAGCATGTCAAGGAAGCTCAGCCATATGTTCAGCCACTTAGGCTATTCTGGGCCTGGAGGTGTATGTGATAAAGGGGTGAGCCTTTGTCCACGATTATCAATGGCAGTTCGAGATTTATTTCGGCATTGCGAAGGAGTTTTTCCAAAACGCGTTGTAATGGACAATGTGGATGGTAACCCTGGCCCTTCAGATGTCCAAGAGTTTTCGACCGGAAAGGCTGTGTCGCATTTTGACCACGAAGACTCTTGTCCAGCGTCCAAAGAATTGGTATCAATGGTATGTGCCACAACTGAAATGACTTTGAGTACGGAAGCTTCTAGTAAACGTGAAACCCCGAGGGCATCAAGTTCTAGGCCTCAAAGGCAAGGCAGCTTAGTGAATGGGTTTGAAGAAGGTCATAGACGCAAATTACATTCAGTGTGGGCAAATTTTTTTTATTCAGCGAACATATCATTTTTCGTGGCTCGAAATCCAGCTTTTAAAGAAGTAGTGAAGAAAACGGCTGCGTATGGTAGGCCATACATTCCTCCCTCACACCCGACCTTCGGTACAAATTGTTGAATGAGGCGAAGACCAACATTCAGACACAGTTGAATGCACAGACCGAAGATAGCATTCGAAAATTTGGAGCAACATTGTCCATTAATGGATGGAGCTCAGTGACTAATCGACCTCTCATCAATGCCATGTTTGTATCATCCGCAGGTGAAGAATTTCTTGGATCTGTGGATACAAGTGGTTGTGAAAAAAATGCAAAGTACTTAGCAGCTGTGTTGGAAAAGTTCATTGAACAAGTGGGGTCCAAGAACGTCGTGTTAATAACTACGGATAATGCTCCCGTGAATCCGTCCGCATGGGATGTAATATCTGCAAAATATCCTCATATTTTTTACCAAGGGTGCGTGGTACATGCATTGAATTTGTTGTTGAAGGATTGGACTGCACAGAAATGGATTGCTTCCAAATTGGATAAAGGAGTTCTTGTAGCTAAATTTATCAGGAAGAGACATATGCCACTAGTTCTATTGCGAAAGTATTCGCCAAATCTTGGTCTCTTGATGCCTGGGAATACAAGGTTCGCCTCTAAATTTATCATGATGGAGCGTTTGACAAAATTGAGAGGAGCATTGAAACAAACGGTGGTAGATCCGCAATGGGTTGAGTATGTACATACTCTCAAGAAGAAATGTAGAACCAAAGTCCAACCAAAAGATTTGGCCTTAGCGGTGAAGAAAATTGTTCTTGATGACCATTTTTGGAACCGGTCCATCAATAATGTGGAGATGGTTGAACCAATCATATGTGCACTCTGCGATTTGAATTCAAAATCACCATGCATGGGGAAAGTGTTGCATTTTATGAGGAAGTTAGAGAAGCACGTGAACGGATTACAAAGTCCACCATTTTGTTTGCTAGAAGAACTTGCAATTCCATTGGTACAGTCTTTTTATGCCCAAAGAAGAATGGTGGACAAGAATCTCCAATCAGCCGCAGCTCTTTTGAATCCATACCTTCTTCAAGACAAAGAGCTAGCGGATGACGCAGATGCAATGTCAGGATGTAAGAAAGTTTTGGAGAGAATATGTAAACCGGATGAATATGCAGCAGTGGTGAAGGAATTTGTAGCTTTCCGACACAATTAACCTCCAATCCACAATATGTTGAATCCGGGAGATCAAATGTTGTCCGCACATGCTTGGTGGGATTTTGAAGGTGCATGTGGCAAGTTTATAGCTCCATTAACGAAGAGGATATTGACTCAACCGGTGTCATCATCTTCATGTGAACGGAATTGGAGCAACTATTCTTTTGTTCACAACAAATCTCGAAATAAATTGAAGCCGGAGAGAGCAGCGGATTTGGTGTACGTGTATACCAATTCCAAAGTATTAAACGCATCGAAGGAAAAAGATGAAAAAAAATGGTATAATGATAATGTGGATCCGATGGAATCAGAGGATTCAGATAGACCGACGTTAGAAGACGATGATGACGAGGATTTGAAAAGGGCCCTTTCAGCTGTAGATGGCGGAGATAACTTCAATCGTGCGACAACATGGGGAGATGAAGACGTTATAGAAGGCTTTCCCGATTTGGTGAATGATATGCATGATTATCATCTAAACGGCAAGGATGTTGTTCTCGACAATGCAAACAATGTATATACCTTTTGTGAAGACGAGGACAATGTAGGGGTACAAGAGAATCTACCTTCTTTAACTGCATATTGCAATGGAATGGGATTCTTGAATAGCGAAAACATTCTATCGAAAAAGGCAAACGCTATTGCCAAAGAGGTGAAAATCAATAAGAATGCTATTCGTGATGATGGGAGAAATGAAGAAGTTTTAATTTCTCAATCTCCATCTATGGCATTAAATGTAGTGCAAGGAAATGACAAAAGAGAAGATGTGGTCATGGAGGTGGACGTTCCAAAAGATGTGGGCAACAATAGTGGTGATGAGGAGGAACCAAATATTGCGGTACAGAAAAATAATGATTCACTTGGGATGGCAGTCACAAATTCGGCAATTGTGAAGAGTGATAAAGGAAAAGAGCCAATGAAATCAATTTTTGAAGTACCAAGATCTAGTGCTCTTCCACCAATACCGTTGAAGTCTGTTAGCACACAATTGAATGATTCTCAGAGTTTTGGATATGGAAAACGCCTAATGAACATTTTCAAAGAAATTTCTATAGGCAGTAATCTACGGAAAGTAGCGTCATCACCTACAAGCCTAAGTGATACGGATAGTGATCGGATGCCATTGGCATCTTTGCGTGCTCGCATTTTAGGAAAAAGAATGGCGCAAGAACCCATCAAATCAACAAATGGCACTTTATTACTTAAAAAAAAAGCCAAAGTGGAGATAACCGTTTATGGACATGTCAACCCTACATCGAGATTGATGGTTCAAGAATCGAGTAACGTGAAAGCAAAAAGAGAAATGCAACCTTTTGCTATCTCTCCAATGAAGAATAGGACCCCTCTTGATGAAAATGTTGCTACTTTGTCAAATAGAAAGAAAAGAAAGGTTCCTATTCAAAAAGCCTTTAATCGTTCTGTTAAAGTAAAAAAAGAAAAATTAAATTCGAAAGAAGGGAGTAAACCTTCTTCGAGAGAAGACTTGAAGGAGACAACGATACTTGATTTCAACAATGAAGATGACTCCGACAATGAAGATGACTCCGATAATGAAGATTTTGAACGGAGAACTGTAGGAGAGAGTAGTGGGGCTGAGGTTAGAGGAGATGTGGATTGGCGTCCATAGGAATTGTGGAGATGTGAATTTAGATGTTTGATTGTTTAGTTGCTTATGATATATGGAGCTCATGTTGACAAATGACAATGGTTTCTTCAATCATTTTATTATAAAATTTTTTGTTTATTGATGATATACATCTCGCTGGATTTTAAAGTGATTTTGCTTATAAATCAAAATGAAATTCAACAAAAAAAATTAAAAATATATTTCATATTTTAGCTTTTACATAAATAGTGATATACAACTCTATTGAATCGCAATTGCAATATAAGAAAAATCAAAATCAAAATGACTTCACTCTCAATCTCTCATTGGTGAAAACAATCAAAACAAAAAACCCAAAACGGGTTTTCTAAGCCGCCCCACGCGTCCGCCTTCCGACAACGGGAGGGACGCTGCGTCCGCTAGCGTCCGTGCGTCCAGACGTCCGGAAAACGGACGCTATTTTGGGGCGGACATAGAGATTCGTCAACCCTATGACCAGGATTGTCTTATCGGACAAAATTTTAGGTTTTGGTGTCTAATAGACATTGCATGTTGCATATCATGTATGACAAGTGTCAAGTGTGTGATATTTTTGTCTAATAAGGCCATATTCAACAACCAAGGCAATTTGAAATCTCACTTTAATTATGAACCTTTATTTAGAATATAATAAGTGCTTATTAAATTGAATTACTTTAATAAAATGAAACACGAATATTTCAAATTATAACTACTGAGTCTTCTTTGCAAAAGTCAAACTTATAATTGACTTCATTAGACAAACGAGGGGTCTACTAGATATTCAACATGTTTTGTCTGTCATGTTGTTCGTCTGTCAAGGAAGACAACCTTGAGTGAACTACTTCCCATCACGTAGTTTTTCTTCATAGTGAATTTTGCCAGGTAAATGCAAGACTATTGTCAAAGCTAGTTTGATAAGTCCTACTCCACTATTAGACGGTCATGTGAGGCTCACATGACTTTAGTGATGTCATAGATGTGAATGACTACTTTCATGGCTTATTTGTGAGTGTATAGACTACAAGCGCAGAAGAACTAGTTTTGAAGGACAAGGTGAAGTCCTTGAAGTACGACGTGGATGTAAAATTCAACCGTATCATGGAAACAACCACATTACAAGCGGTTGCAATTGAGGACTTGAGATGCATGCTCCAGATTTTGGGGGGTAGAAAGAAGGATACTGTAGGAGCCAGCCTGTCCAACACTCAATCCGCTCTAGATAATTTGGAGTCAGGTGTTGAACATGATGACAAACTAGAGAGCCGGCAGAAGGGGGCCCATAACAAGAGAGCAAGGGACAATCGGAAGTCCAAGTCTGTCTACAAGCAGACAAGTGAAATGGACAACTCCTAGTTTGCTTCAAAGGATGCAGTCACCTTATCTTCAGATGAGGAGATCCTAGAGGTACCCCGAAGGCAAGCGCACTCACTACGGTTGAAGGTGGCAAAGCGCTCAGCAAGTCCACGTGCAGATGCTATGAAACCTCCCTCAGAGATTGCCGCTATGGAGCTTGAGTTGGCAATGGCTAACCAGCCAAGGGAGGACCCGTACTTAGCATCAGTAGCACCAATCATGTTTGCTCTAGAAGTACTGTAGGTAGTTGTAAATGAATTTGAGGTACAAAAACGCGTTGTATTAAAAATAGAAGGTGCTAGTCAAGGGTGTAGACATGTGGGAAATCACTTACCAATACAAAAGGCTGCTAAAAAACCCGTTGATGGGGGGGCAACTACAGATTAAGTTGGGTTCTGAAGTTGTTGTGCATGAAGGGTCTGAAGTTCTTCTAAAGTCAATTGCTAAACCTAAAAGCACATTGGTACAGGAGTCCAACCTAGAACCTGTCGTCCAGCCCATTGAAGAAGATTCAATAGAGGAGACACCAAAGAAAATACACACAACATCTATTCCAAGGGAGGGGAATAAACCGCAATCCTCGACTAAGCTCGATGCGGACGGCATCAACGTGGAGGTCAGCTTGAATGAAAGAGCCTAGGGTAGTTTTGAAGATCCCTCCATCGACCACATTACTACTGCAGACGTTGCAGCAGCACCGTCAAAGAAGGCTAAGAAACCTCCTAAGTCTCCCTCACAAGTTTGTATCTCCGTTGGTGTCTTCCTATGTGCGTTTGTGAACGAGGTTACATTTTTGTCTCTACTAAACTTCTTGATTAATAGGCCAAGCGGCAATAGTGAGCATGCCCCTAAGCTTGTAATTTTCAATGTATAGGGAACTTTAGTGAATTTCAGTTTGTTGTCTAAGCACAATCCAAATAGGGGGATCCGCCTTAGTACCATTACAAAATCATGGAAAGTAGTATTTAGACCATAGTTGAAACCATTCCTAAACAATGTTTCTCACACTTTTGAATAGCTTTTAGGGGCAATAGGATAGATCCATATAAGGAAGATGTGGTTCCGACAATGCTAAAGGGATTAAAATTGGCCTTCAAGCAAGATCCCCTATTTAATAGGTTGTGTATTGGTTTGGGGGATAGGAAGGGGAACAAACAAGGGATATAATTTGGGAGAAGAATTTGGAAGTCGTATATACATCCTACCTAGCCTTCACTGCCAATAACACGTTGATAGTGGATTGTAAGAGTTGTAGAGTCAATTGCAATCCATAGGACAACATCTTCATCACAACACTTTTCTACAAGAAGTGGCTACGTACCTTGACCAACGACAGGGAATACTTGAAGTGTTACTTGTGGCCAATATTGGAAGCATTCTAGAAATGCAAGGACATCACTACATTTCAAAATAAGTACCTACAAATTCAAAATGAGTCCATATCACAAATGCTTAACAAACAAAGGAGTGGCTTACCATATGAATTTCTTGATGTAGTCGAAGGTGAGGGGACACTATGACCATAATGTGCCAGAAGTACTGAATCCCCTCACCTTTACTAAATTACAATGTTAATGAGGTGATTTGTGTATGTAGGCAAAGATAAAGAAGCAGAAGACTAGATCAAAATGGACATCGGGGACGGAAAAGAGAAATGCCAGCATGACAAGTAAGGTGCAATGCGCTGAACCAAGTCGTAAAGCCTTGCATACAAACTGTTGTGAGTCATGCATGAGTCATTGTTAAATCAATCTTAAGCATAGTTGAAGTGATGTTGTAGTCATATTTTCAGTGGAAGTCATATTTCAGTGACAAGGAAGTCATGTCATCTATTCTAGCTTGTCCTTTGCGTATGTGAAGTGCACTTAGGATTGCCAATGTAGTAGAACACGTATGGCTTCTATATTTGCAGAGGGGAAGTGGACCCCAAACTCCCTACAAGGGATATCTGTGTAATTCGTCTCATTTGTCTTCAATATGCATGGTCGTAGAGCGTGAATTGATCTTGTCTTAGAGAGGTTTCGTCATGTAAATCATTTGTATTTCATAAGTGTAAGAAGTTCCTGTGCTAGTAATTCATATGTCAACTAGTTGGTTATGGTGTAATTCTACAACACATGTGCCTTCATTGTTGAAGGTGGTACAGGTAGTCGTTCTCATGCATATCCAAGTAGCTAATTCAATTACAAATGCAGGCCTTTGAACTTGGCGATGAAGTCATCTTGATGAACCCTTGAGCAATGTAGTAGAAGGTGGCTGTGTGTTTGATTAGCAGATTTCTAGAGCAACAAAAGTTCCATGGCAAAGAAATTCCAAAGTCGTGGATGAAGGTAGATGTCTGCGAAATTCTTCAGGTTGGCGTTGCTTTGATGTTCCCTAATTTGCTACAAACATAGAGGTAATAGAGGATGCCAAGGGGTCATTTGCCATATGGAATACAAAGTACATAACACTACCATGGCAATAATGATTATGTGGTGCATGTCTAGTAGTTTGTACCTTTGTACTTGTAGAAAAATACAAAATGCTTTGGACATAATCAAGGGGGACAAAATGGCAGTCCGTTCTTTCTTATGAAAATGAAAAACCTTTTTCTAACTCCCTCAGTCTTTGCTTTGTTTTTGGATCCCTATATATGTGTTCTTCCCTGTGAATTGGAATGGTTATTAATTGCATGCAATGTCTTTGTAGTGATTATACGTTTGTGTTTTTATAGTGATGCGTATGTAGTTAAAGGTACTTTAGGATTTTGGTGTCACTTAGCTCAATTGTGTCATAGTCATTTTGCAACCTCAAGGATAATCTTCCAAAAATGTGTGTTGCTAGCTAGTTAGTTGTGTCGTCCAACTGTTAGTGCAATACGACTATGGAGTGACTTTGGACAGGGATGAATGAGTCACATACTAAAATGTAGAGGCCAATGTCACTAGACCATAATTGAAGAATGACATACCCTTCCATTCATGGCGTCACCTGAATCTTCACCCATTTCACAACTTTCACGCAACTAGAGAATGACTTGCATGTTGCAACCGTAAGCATAATCGAAATCACTCATGCACAATTTGTAAATGACTCCCAAGCAACTTCTCACCTATAAGTCCATGTCAAATTCAAAGGGGTGCGTCCAAACTAGGAAATGACAAGCAGCATGGATGTCCACGTCAAATCTTTGAGGGGTCATATGTGATTGCAAAGTGACTAGTAAATGACTACATACGTGGGAATCCACGTCGTATTTTATCGAGATCAAACGTCACTGGAAAATGACTGAAAAGTGAATGCCTTCTATAAGCCCACGTTAGATTCAAGAAGGATCCTCCGCAACTAGAAAGTAACTTCAGAATGACTAAACATGTGGATGTCCACATTACTTAGTACGAACTTACACTTTCCACATGGTAGTTCCAAAAACACCTTCTTTACACTCTTTTCTTTCTCCATCTTTCCCCTCTAATTGGTATCATCTACTTTTCCATCCTTACAAACCTTGGATGGTGATAATAAACTTGAAGTCATGTACGCAAATGACTTGTTCAAAATGACAATAGGGGCCAAAAGTCATTTTCCAATCACGCGACTACGTTGCAACTAATTTGTAGTCATTTGATCCAATCATATAGGACAATAATCTATTTTAGTGGAGGGTGGAGCCCAATGAGAAGGCTTGTTATTTTCCAAAATGCTTGATGACAAGGAGCCATTGCCTAATATAAATCACAAGCAAAAGGATGAGAAATCAAAGATAGATGAGTAATCTGTAATGCCCAATTACACAAGAAAACCCACACAATACGTTGCAGAAGCCTTCCAAGAAATGAACAGGGAATTTCTTTGGAGTGGTTTACGGATGATATCCACCTTTATACATGTAGCCACCACCAATGTGCTACAACTATAGTAAGCTTGGCCACATCACTTGTAATTGTAGACAACAAAGATTTCATAATTTTCATTCATCTAGTCAAAGAACTACATATGCAAACTCAACAAAATTCTTTGATGCTACATCATCAAAATGTTGGAGCAACTATAGTCTATGGTATATGAATAGTAGAGCCTCTAGACATATAGCTTCAGAGAATTATGCATTAGATAGTTCTGAACCAACTTCATTAAACTTGAGAATTGAACAAGTCAAAATTGGAGGAAGAGAATCCTACGCAGTGCAAGGCTTTAGAACCTCGATCTATTGTAAAAACTAATGTGTAGGCAAAATAAAGCTCACTATCGTTAAGTATATATTGTCTATGAAGAAAATCTCATTTCTATAGGTTTGATAATTAACAATGGAAATCTAGTTACTCCCTCTCTCCCAAAATGATCTTCTTATTCGACAAAATATTCCAAATTAAAGTCAAAAATCAATATTGTACATTTAATTCTTTTTTAAACAATTAATAAAATTGATGTTCTCCAACAATTGTGCAAATACAAACTTTGGATTAATTTGAAAATTAAAGTAGTGAAGTTTTAAAATGTGAAAATTTGTGGCCTTTCAGGAGGAACGCCACTAACCAATTGATTGTATAATTTCCGCGTGTTTGTTCTTCCCGCACAATGAATTGTACTGTCCATGTTGGCATTGCCCACGACATACTCTTGTGAGTGCCAGAAAATTAGGCAAAACAACAGAAAGCATGGAATATTATATTGCCCGTCCCTACCAAAGTCCAAGTAGTCCCATTTCAAATCTAAGTTGTCTCCACCAAAGTTCAAACCTTCTACATTGTTAGAATCATTTTCAACATATTATTCAATAGAAGCACACCAACTCATTGCATAATTCCAACACATTGTCTCCAATTGGTGGGGCTAACTTATAACCATGATGACCGCATGCAAAGTCTAGAGTACATTATTCATACAATTTTCTATTTTTGCCATAAAAAACAAACACCAAACTCCTCAACTTTTTCTGTAGCCATTGTGCACATAGAAAGGCTTTATTTTGTGGTCTTTTCTTCCATGTCATACAAAGAAAATCATTTTGAGACAAAAATTTAAACCCAACAGGAAGATCATTTTGGAATGGAGTGAGTATATTTTACTATAGTAATTTGGCAAAAGAAACTAATAGAATATTATTGCAATTGTCTACTAAGATGTATCAAATGGTTTATATTGCTTTAACTAAAACCCTACAACGCACACTTTTGACACTAAAGAAACTACCAACTTAAGGCACACGAGATTCAAACATTTGAGTTATCATGGATTGTATCATTTATACAACAAACAAAGAATTTTGATTGGACATACTTCATATTGAACTAGTTTCTACAATATGTAAGCATTATCTTTCCATAATACAACATGATTGACATAGTTTTTCAAATAATTCCATCAATAAAGCATCTCAATTAGGTAAAAAATACTACTCTGATTTAATCAAACTAATACAATCACCAACATTATCAAAGTCATAGTATATTTTGGTATTTACGAATGACTACTCTAGAAGAATTGGATTTATTTCCTGAAGAGCAAGGATCCAAATTTTTAGCACTTCTAGTCTTTCAAAGCCAACATTGAAACTAAAATGTATAAGGAATTGGATCTTAGTCATTCAAATTATTAGGGAGGAGAATATATGGTGACAAAATTCATAAACTACTATTTAGAACATAGATGCAAGCAAGAACTCACTCAAACATTTATATTGCAACAAAATGGCATCATTGAAATGAGGAATCATAAAGTAATCAAAAGAGCAAGTAATATGGCAATCAAAAGCAATTTATTTTTTTACTTTTGGAGCTCAAAGCAATTCAAATGGTAAATTACGTGAGCAAGAGGATTTCAAACCAAGCAAAATAGCTAGGGAGTGATATTAGAAAAGATATATCTTGGCAAGAAACCAAATGTTTTCTATTTTAAAAATTTTGGCTATCTTTCTTTCTATCATATTCCAAAAAACATATAGACAAAAGATGTCACGCCCCTATTCCCTTTGGGTGCCTGTAGCGCCTTACTGAGCAAGGAGGACCTTGGTAGTGACTTCCTAAGCCTTGCAATAGACTAAAAAGAGAGTTGTGAGACATTTCTAAGCGAACAAGGTGCAGTAGCGCCCTGAATTTGAAGATTATGGTAAAGTGTTATATATGTATGGAAAGCTTTTGAAAAAACGCACCTAACAATTTAAAGAACGCGTGATTTGAACTAATTGATTAGAAGTTATAGCCGTTCAAAGTTAGGGATGTCTCGGTGGCACCGTGTAGTGGCCCTAAACACACTTTACTACTCAATGGGTTCACCAAGTCTTATTTCCAACCTTACTTGAGCCACAACTAGCTAACATTGCACATGCTATGCACCCATAGTGTTAGTCCCATTTCCAACTCACTTTGCTAAATCCTAGTCACTGAGACTCTAGCACACACTCCTCACATGACATCAAATATGTCACTTGGTGACATAGAGTGGAGCTCCATTTTGGAGTGCTAAGGTACGTGGTGGCACTATTCACCACAATCCTCACCGCTTTTGAAAAGCATCATATTCCAAACTAGTCCTTTGTATACTTGTTACTCTTTGGCATTACTAATCGGGACTTCCAACTTATAACACATTGAATGTGGGCTAGTTTGAAGTGGGGTTCCATTCCAATCGGTGCCACAAGACATTTCACACAAGTGCCCTATGGTGCCTTGGAGCTGGTGGTGAAGGTTCACCACTAACCTTGAGTCATTGGAATTTATCGAGACTCACTAAGGTTCCAAGAGGGAGTGAGGAGGGAAACCAACCCCTTCTATAGTACTTTCTATGGAATCTAATAGACCCCCTTTTCTATGTCAAAGGAGATCTTCAACCCACCTTGAGTTTTAGAAAACCACCCAAATCCAATCCGAATTTCCTTTGTTTCTTCGCCATTTGGACTCTGAAACTTTCAAATGGCTTAACTTTGCGCTTAGAGCTTCAAATCCAACATGCAAGCCCATTTTAGATATTTACGCAACAAATAGATGTCGATGAACTCTTCACTTGTCCCATTTGGACAATTTTTCACAAAGTTATGGCCCTTCAAAAATTTGGGTTCACTAAGGGAGGTGTCCCGCCTTCACCACGGCCCTTCTCTTGGCCATAACTTTTGACTCATAACTTAGAACCTCTTAATGCTTTTCATTTTAGCATCTTTGTTTTCTTAGCTTTTTAATGATACATAGCATGCCATATTTCTTTGAAGGATTCCTTGGGAACCCCTTATTCTTAGGCCTAAAGTATCCTAACGTGTCATGCCTCTACCTCTTTGGGGTGCCCGAAGCGCCTTAGTGAATAAGGGGGACCTTGGTGGTGACTCCCCAAGCCTTGCAACAGACTAAGAAAGGAGTTTTGAGACACTCTCGAGCAAACAAAGTATAATAGTGCCTTGTATTTGAAGGTTATAATAGATTTCTATACATGCTTGAAAATCTCTTAAGAAGATGCACCTAACAATCTAAAGATTACGTGATTTGAACTAATTGGCTAGAAGTTATGGCCATTCGAAGTTAGGGGTGTCCCGATGGCATCAAGACACTTTAGATCAAAGAATAAGGGGTTCCCAAGGAATCCTTCAAAGAAATATGGCATGCTATGTATCATTAAAAAGCTAAGAAAACAAAGATGCTAAAATGAAAAGCATTAAGAGGTTCTAAGTTATGAGTCAAAAGTTATGGCCAAGAGAAGGGCCGTGGTGAAGGCGGGACACCTCCCTTAGTGAACCCAAATTTTTGAAGGGCCATAACTTTGTGAAAAATTGTCCAAATGGGACAAGTGAAGAGTTCATCGACATCTATTTGTTGCGTAAATATCTAAAATGGGCTTGCATGTTGGATTTGAAGCTCTAAGCGCAAAGTTAAGCCATTTGAAAGTTTCAGAGTCCAAATGGCGAAGAAACAAAGGAAATTCGGATTGGATTTGGGTGGTTTTCTAAAACTCAAGGTGGGTTGGAGATCTCCTTTGACATAGAAAAGGGGGTCTATTAGATTCCATAGAAAGTACTATAGAAGGGGTTGGTTTCCCTCCTCACTCCCTCTTGGAACCTTAGTGAGTCTCGATAAATTCCAATGACTCAAGGTTAGTGGTGAACCTTCACCACCAGCTCCAAGGCACCATAGGGCACTTGTGTGAAATGTCTTGTGGCACCGATTGGAATGGAACCCCACTTCAAACTAGCCCACATTCAATGTGTTATAAGTTGGAAATCTCAATTAGTAATGCCAAAAAATAGCAAGTATACAAAGGACTAGTTTGGAATAGGATGCTTTTTAAAGGCGGTGAGGATTGTAGTGAATAGTGCCACCACATGCCTTAGCACTCCAAAATGGAGCTCCACTCTATGTCACTAAGTGACATATTTGATGTCATGTGAGGAGAGTGTGCTAGAATCTCGGTGACTAGGATTTAGCAAAGTGAGTTGGAAATGGGACTAACACTATGGGTGCGTGGCATGTGCAATATTAGCTAGTTGTGGCTCAAGCAAGGTTGGAAACAAGGCGTGGTGAACCCATTGATCAGTGAAGTGTGTTTTGAGCTGCTACAAAAGATGGATAGTAAGATTCAAAAGTGAATTTTTTCTAGAGTAAGATATCAAAACCAAGACCTATAGGCTATTTATTCTAAAGAAACAAAAGATTATTATTAACCGTAATTTCATCTTTGATGAAACTAGGATAGGATTCCATCACTTATAAAATGATATGTCAATTTACAAAGATCTTTTTTCAATCAACAATACACTAGACAAAGAAGACTTAGAATAGTTCACACCATTGAAATTACTCTTACTGTAGTTATGTATTAAGTAGTCATAGTCACCGTTGACTATAGTTTTTAGTATAATGATCAATCTTTCTACAACTTTCTAGATGGACTATAATAAGCCATGTAGCCTAGAAAATTTGCAAGTATCGAATTTGTCCATAACTCCATATAAAATCTATAGATAAACCAAGTAATCTTATACCTAAATCACATCTTGATCTACTAGTATTACAACCAATAGGAAAATGCTACTCCACTAGGACAAAAGCACCACCAAAAAAATCGAACAATTATTGAACCTTGATGAGTAATATTTTAGAAGAACTGATGAATTATCTTGAAGCATTCCCAAATAGTGATTGGCAAGCCACCATGAATATAGAGATTAGCTCTATTTTAAAAATGAAACCAAGAAAATTATTAATCTCTAGCTTGGAATAAAGTCTATTACGATTAAATAGATTTATAAAAGTTAAAAGAAGATTGTTATGAGAGCCAACTAAGTTAAAAGTGAAAATTGTTGTTTAAGACTTCCAACAAAAGAAGGTATGGGATTACAATAACATCTTTGTATTGATGGTTTGTTGGTCAACCATATACCAACACTTATAGCTCTAACATCAAAATATAACTATAAAAAATAGTGAAATTAGATTGCCGAAACAATTAGGTTACCTTATTCAAAAAAGTTATTTCATGACTCACTACTTATTTATATAGAGGCAAATACAAGTTTCTAAGTTTATTTTTGATACTATTACATCCATTCACCCATTACAACCACTAGAGGGACAACATCCCTTTTAGTAAGGTACAATATACATATTAACAATAAATAATTATATCGTATAAAATGTTGAGAAATTAATATGGGGCAACTTAATTTGACTATTTTGTGCATATGTATCTCTTTCTATATGGACATCATTATTGCTTTTTTTACTGGAAATACACACAAATATATAATTGTGGTAATTTTTAAAGGCTATTCTAAAGTTGGTGATCCAACTAAAGTCTATAGAATTAAATGGCACTCCATGGTTTAAAATAGTTGCCTTATGCATGATATTCCAACATTAATTGATCAATGGTTAATATTCCAAGGACTTAACAATAACAATTCTTGTTCAATCTATACTATTATTTTATAAATGGAAAATCCATTACCATTGTGGTATATATAAATGATTTATTCATAGTTGGAGACAATTCTATAAGTGTATATTGCATCAAAACTAAACTCTACAAACACTTTGAAATGAGAAACCTTAGAACATCAAAAAATTCTCTTGGAATAAAATTTTATTATCATTCTTTAGGTGTTTATATACACCAACAAGCCTATATTCAAAGATTGTTGCAACATTTTGGTCTCAAAGACTATAACCCAATAAGTCTTTTCATGGACTCCAAATATCAATTATGCAAAAACATAGGAATACCAAAAGTTGATCCTCATTTGTATTGATCCATAGTTGGTAGACTCATCTATATTACAAATATAAGACCAAATATTTGTGACATAGTTAGTTGTCATATTAGAAATAAGATATTTCACCTTCCAACAACAACAAAATATTGATATACCTAAAGAAACCATGGACTTTAGCCTCCACTATTCCTTTGATACTCGTGGCGAATTGAAAACCTATACTGACATTGATTTGGAATGAAATACAGACACAAGATGCTTGATCTATATTTGGCATTTTGTACAAATTTGATGAATCGAGCATTTTTAGAACCAATAAAATTTAGCCAACTATCTTCCTATTCACCATGAAAATAAAATACAAAGTACTAAATGAAGCATCAAAAAAATAATTTACTTTAGGAATCCTCTATACAAATTAAGAGAATCATGAGACCAAACTACTAAGATTTCTAGTGACAATCAATTACATATTTGCCTAGTGAATAACAACATACTTCATTCTCATATAAAGTACATTAGTATCCAAGATCATTTTATGAGGGAGAGAACATCCAAAACAAAGAGATCAATATCTATTATGTCCCAATAGTGCAATAAGAAGTTGATTAGGAAACCTATAGACTATCTTAGTTTTATTCATAACAAATATAATACATGTGTCAAAACATTACCCAAATCCCTATAAACTTAGCCTTGAACCAAAAAATTTGACTTTCAACCATTTAGGATTATGCCACCTATCTATTGACAATATATGCCTTTTAAATTAACCTATGTTTGAAATTAATCTAGAGACCATAAATTCCTCTTACTTTCTTAAGAATCGTACAATGGGCTTGGATTTGTAAAGTATTCCCTCCAATCTTCATCTTAAAGATCTTGATTGCTTGAAATTCTTGACCCATTTCCAAAGATGGAAATTTTTTTTATTTTCTCACCCAATTCTTGTTGAATAGACCTTTACCCTTTCAACCGTAGGAGCAACTATTAGAAGATAACATCCAGAACTATGACGTTCATTTTGTGCACTAAAAGTATTAATAGCCTGAATATCACAATCATAAGTTCTAACTACACCTTGCCAATAACAACAAAACACTTAGACAATTCAATTTCTTCCTCTTGGCAACACCATCAAAAATCCAATTTATAAAAACAAAAGTTCTTTCAATTTTACCACTAATAGTGTCTTGGTGTAATCATCGAATATTGATAATGTCTCCTCTAGTACCATATGTAATTGTGACTTTCTTTTTCCCATGATTCGCATTCACAAAAATCTTAAATTCTACTAGCTACAACAATTTTAATTGATGTAGTGAGCAAAGGAGGGTGTTGACATATCACTATTTTCATTATATCAACTTGTCTAACATCATCCCTTAGTTCATTGATAGTTGTACAATATGTATTTATTCTTTTTGTTCATTTATTGTGAATGTGTCTCTATATATATCATATCTTTGCAAATATTGTATTGATTATCTCTATGCAATACAATTGCTAGCTAGATTCATGAGCTTTACTAAGTCACTAAATCAATTTATTTACTTTGATTTGTTTTAACAATGTAGTGATATTCATCCTACTCTTTGATTTTGTTGTATATCTCTTCTTTCCCTACACGAGGGTCATACAATTTCCATTTCTAATCTAGTGCAAGTGCTTGGTTCCAAGAGGTCAAAGGTGGCTTTGGAATTTTTTCTATCCTCTTCATTATTATTTGGCCTCTAATATTTACCTTCCTTTTCTTCCTCAAATTTTGTCTCATGGTTTGCTTAGTTGCATACTTGGTCACTATTAGTCATTTTGCACTACTATGCCTTGTCCTTTTGTTCTGTGATTTGTAATGATTACTAAGCAATTGTTGTCTCAATTTAGAAAAGATGGTCCAATTTGGATATAGAAAGTATTGTCTTGGAAAAAGTTGAAATTGCAATTTCAACTTCCGTACAGTGCAATTGCTATTATTGTTTTTTTACCTCAAGGCATCTTTAATACACGATAGACTTTAGAATTGTCTACCAAATATAACTCTAACTTTTTGAACTCTTCATTTCTATCATTGTAACTTAAAATTTCTATTATTTAAAGTACATTCAAAAATACTTTGAATAGGTACAAGAAAAATCAAATTTAAACATTGGCCAAAGAAAAGAAATCTCTTGATATGCACTCTAAAAAACAAAAATTATAGTGGTCCTAGCAAATCATGGTTACAAAAGTACATTTCATTGCAAATTGGATGCATGTTAGAGTTATATTTGGCAAGACAATAGAGTTAATCATAAAGCGTGTACAATGTGGGACCAAGAGCCATACTTTGGGAAAAGCACATGATGAAATTCCTTGGAGTACCAAAATTGAGGTCTGATGCAATTTGAAGTAGTGTTTCTTTAATACTATTTTTGGTTATACCTTCCTTTGACACCCTTGTTTCAAACTAGGGGTTCCTTTACAATTAACTCTAATTATATTGGACTATTGAGGATACTTCTAGCATCAATCAATTACCACACTTTAATTTTCCAAAATCTAATCTAAATTATACATATAACCACCAATTAGTGATCATTTAGGCCTCACTATGTGTTCATTCAACAACCAATCACATCTGCCTCTTTACAACTAACTTAAACCACCATTTTTACTGCCATTTATCACTTCCTGCCATTCCTTACTACCACGCTGACACATTCATCGAATTCCAAATCCCATCAAGCCTATTCCTACCTTTATCATCCACAGCGGCAATAGGGGCCTATCCTAGCTGACGGAATTGGGCGACGAGCGGTGAATGGCCCTCCAACCTTTCCTCCCGAAGCCCCAGGGCAATCAATCCCTAGGTTATCCTGTTCGTGCGCTGGATTGTTTGAGTAGTATTGTTGTCGTCCAGCTCAGTTCGTGTTTTCGGTCATCGGCATCTCGTCGTGGTGCTGCGGTTGGTGGCGATGGAGTGGAAGCTGGAATGATAAAGGCGGCGGGGCCGTGAGGGCAAACTTTTGTGGAGTCTGATGCGGTAGGTGATGGTGTAGAATGCTGAACGATGTGCAGTTGGTTCGGAGTGGAGGAATTGCTCGGGTTTACCTTAGCTGAAAAGAAGGAGTGGTGAAGGGGGAAGTTCAGCTCATGAGGGCGCCAGGGGAGGAGGGGAAGAGGTGCAGCGCCAGACGGAGAAGGAAGCATAGGTGTGTTACGGACACTATGTATACGATTGGCTTGGGAGCAGCATTGTGCAGTTTCTTAGTTGGGTACTGTGCTTAGTTTTGTTCTTTATGTTTGCATGCCTGCAGTTTATAAATGGGAGGTTGTAGCTTTAAGACTTGTCCGTGGGAGTGGCTAAACGTTTGGTGCCCGCATGGAGTCGCATGAAGTAAAATTTGTAGGAAGGCTTGAACCTATTCGGGGAGTTTGATGAGGTGGACTCTTCTTGTTTGAGATGCCATGGCTTGAACTCTCCTGCCTTTCTGAAGTCTTCATGATAGAAGAGGACACACCGAAAGAACTCCTCTGTGATAGGTTTAGCCATGGAGCTTACCGACTGATTTGGAGGATAAGCAAAGGAGAACCAAGTACAGGACCTGCTTCCGTGTGTCCCTGAAATGTGATCATGGAGTGAATTGGACATTTCTGGTGAATTGTGGCAGATTAGGGACGGAGATCTTTATCTGCAATCGATAACTGATGATGAAGAAGACGTGGGTATTGGAACTTTGGCGATGTGCCATTGATGAAAAGCTCTTCTGAAGGAGAAGACATTGGCGTCTTCCGACCTCTTCTGAGGTTGAGACTTCTTACCATTTTCTTATGCATCTGTCAACGAATGCGTTGTAATAATTTTGAGCACACGAGGGATGCAAGAAGTCATTTTATACTACCGTTCCACAGCCTTGGCTGTTTTTCATGTGTATCATAATTGAAGTATTGGCTCATATTTCACCGTTTGAAGTATTGTTTGGTCATAATTGAGATGATTGATCTTGGCCCATGTGTATTTCCGAAGAGATCATAATTGCGTACTGCTATCATCTTGTTCCAAAAAATGTAATTTGTTTGCTTGTGACCCGTTTGCATTTCGATCTTCTTATAATCTTTGGAAGATGTGACACAGACGTTCGTTCTCTTGGCAGTTCCATCAATTAGAGCTGTCCGAACCAGAAGCGATATGGATTTATCTAATACGGATTATTAATGATGCAGATGGCACGAGGTGGTTGCTGCTGGAGTGGTCTTGGTTCGCTATCTCGCAAGAATAAAAAGCGAATAGCTCCGGCTATACAGATTTCACAGGCTACTGATCCCCAGGGCCAATTTGCCTTTCTACTTGCGCCCCCTTCATCTCCAGCCTCTCACCAGAATTCTATGGTGCCATCCTCTGCTCAGTCACCCCATTACCGTCCAACATGTCCTGTTCCTCCGGGTGGCGGCTCGAGAATTCCGTTAGAAACACAATCCAACATGTTCACTGTGGGTCCTTATGCACATGAAACGGCACTTGTCTCTCCTCCAGTTTTTTCCACGTTCACGACGGCCCCCTCGACAGCTCCTTTCACACCTCCGCCAGAGCTCGCAGCTCAATTCACCAGGCCTTCTTCTCCTGATGTTCCATTTGCAAAGCTGCTAGGGTCGTCGTTCACGGAGCAAAGATCTGGGAAGCGAGAGCCGGAGCCCCCGTATTCTGCTTCTCCGTTCGCCTCCCCGGATTACTATCAGCACGATCAAAATCAGCAAGATGACTTGCAGGTTGCGTATCAGTTGTATCCGGGAAGTCCACTGGGTCGTATGATTTCTCCTGCCGGCACAACAGGTGCGTCAACACCTTTTGGTGGAGGAGGCACCACTGGCACTACAACACCCCATGCAGAGAGTGATAATCCCACTCCGCTGACCGTCCTTCCAGCCGTGGTAAGTATACTCCCAAACCTTGAGCACCAGGTTGCTGAGGGTCTTCACCAAAGGAGTGTTTTAGATTCCCAATGCGGCCCAGGAGAGCCTTTGAGTGATAGCTATAGAGAGAGAAATGGAAGCTTCGACGGTAACGCACGGTTCATGGGATCCATGTTACATGAACGTGATGGATTTGATTCAAACTCAAACTCATATGGAAATGAACGGTACAATGGAAGTTTAAGTGGCCTCAATGAGGTTTTGGAGGGTCGGAATAGGTATACAAAATTACAGGAGGACAAGCAAGCACGTCAAACGGATTTGGATTCAAGAGAAGAGGCGGAGGACGATATTCGGGAGGATGATTTGCTTGAGCTTCCGATGCTGTCGGGCACTGAGGTCTCTCAGTGCGATTCCAGGCCCTCACGATCACCGAGTGGCAGTAGTAGATGTCAGAGCAAGGTTGGGAGCAAGGCAGGGAGCAATGTAGGGAGCAATGTTGGGAGTAAGGCCGGAAGCAAGGCCGGAAGCAAGGCCGGAAGTAAGGCAGGAAGTAAGGCAGGAAGTAAGGCAGGGAGTAAGGCAGGGAGTAAGGCAGGAAGTAAGGCAGGAAGTAAGGCAGGGAGTAAAGGAGGAAGCAAGACTGGGTCTGATGCTTTGAAGGACTGGGATCATAGTGAAGAGAATTTACTGGAATATGCGTTTAGTTTGCTGGAAGGAACCGACGGAAACAGACCGGGGACAATCGGTTGGGCGCCATTGGATACCTCACTTTCAAGAGTATCTGAAACTTCTTCCCATTTATCTTCTGACCCGGAACATTCGACTGAAGAGAGTAGAGCGAATTCTTTGAGGGTGAACTCCCCGCATGCGGGTGACCACGCTCGTAAGTGTAGCACCGATGTGCCTCCGGAATCAAAAGTTGCGGGAGCAAGTGTGGTGCCCGAGGAGACGAACCCTCCGGTTGAACATTGGGACAGAGATCCTGGTAGGAGAACTATAATTGCCTGCAACTGGAAGTGATATCTGAATTTTGCTTTATAGATTTCATTTCTAGCTTCTTCTCATCTTATTCAAGGCACCTTGTTGTTTTGCAATTTATGAGGTTTTCCGCAGCCAGTATGCTTGGTGATTAGTTGTGATTCTAATTTTTGCGCACCGAATGTCGTACAGGTTGCTGTTCAAGATGCGAGTCGCTCGTCTCTCAATGTCAGCAGCTATCAGTGGCGTTGAAGGAGGCAGAAAGAAAACAATTGGAGAAAGAACGCCTTGCGGAGGAAAGAGAACAACAAATACGACACCTTACAATGCTACTGCAGTCCGGGGTATGCGTGCATCTTGGTTTGGACAGCAAATTCTTTAGAGCCTCAGGCTTATCTTTCAGTTAAATCATGTTCTGGCTAGGGTCAGCGTTCAATACAAGTTTTATCTCAAAACTAAGATTCACCTAGATAGATCATCGCTTGACACGCGGTTTTCTGCATAACACCAAATATTGCGAAGTCATCATTGACTGCGTCTAGGCGAGGTCAAACTGGGCACTTGTTATTGTCCTGTAGGAATTCAGGTTTTTAATACCTACGGGCTCGATTCATAGTTCATGGATTTCGTTCATCTCATATTTTGTAGAAACCATGTACCCAATGTTGGAATGCTTATTTTCAAGTCAACTTTGTTTTATTATCCAGCTCTCATTTCAGGTTTTAAGTCGGTGATATGCTTTCTCTGACTTCGCAGGGCCTAAAGAAATACGTGGGAGATTTTTCAAGATCTGGAAGTCAAATGGGCAAGGATATCAAGGTCGAAGATACATTATGAAATAGGGATTCTTTCCAAGCTTATTAGCCCTTCAAAGCATAGACACTACATGCAAGGTAATAACGAGGACTGGCGATCAGTCCTGGTTTGGAGTAGAGTAGTTTCTTACAGTCCTTAGACTTACTGGGCAAATACAGTGCTTGGCCAGATATTCCACTGTTTGATTGCTAAGCAGTTCTTAGAGCTAATTTGAGTTGAGGGCACAAGTTCATGTCATCATATTTTCATTCTGCAGCGTCACTGTTTGATAGGCTTAAATCGACGCTGCAATTTAATATTTTCTTCGTGGGTGTAAAGTCGTTCAGCCTTTTAGCAGGAATATCTGATCCGGGCAGTTTAATTCCGCTTCATTGCTGTAAGAAGGAATTTTCCCATTTCTACAAGATTCAGTGAGATGTAGATTCTCTTTTCAGCTTGTCAGGTAAGTGGAGAGCCTGTCACCATTTCTAGGTTCCGAAGTATGAAATTCCATGCCCAGCATCATTTCGTTCGGTCTTCATTTATTAATAACTCGAACACGTCGTTCTCCATTATCTCGTTGATCGTCAATTTGGTGATGATTCGCAGAGAAACAGGATCTCTTGCATGAATTCAGTACCTAATTTCCATGACCAGGCTAGAAATGGTTGTGTGCAAAATCTGGTTCTGTTGTGCAATTATTAACGTCCACCAATGGTTGTGCAAATTCTCAATAATTTGAATTTCCTTCCTACAGTCTGGGAGATGCAAGGCTCTGGTAGTCTGGTATTAGCAGGAGGTAAGGTCACGACTAAAAGCGACCAAACGAGGATCACAGCATTGTTTCTATTATGAACCCTTAACTCTTTGACCCTGAAATGCCCAAGGCTTGTTTTGAGCTTCTTGGGATTTGAATGCTCTAAATTGAATAAATGCTAACGTTTTGATAAGTTAGATCAATTTTTTTGAATTGTAACCATACAAATTCAAACTAGACATGCTAGAGATCTCATAGGAAAAGAAAATACAACAATATCACTTATGGAGTGAAAGATTAGAATATTTGTCTATGAGGGTGTTAAAACTGCAAAAGTGATGTGTGAAGTCTTTCAATCTTCTTTTCACAAGTCAAATCTAAAAGGTTGGTGACCAAAAAAAATATGAGGTTAAAAGGCCTAACATGTATGACCCAATCAATTTATGGCTTTTAAAAATCTACTTTATAATTTATTTAAATGAATTTTGAATGTGATTTTTTCTTCAAGATTTAGTGTATTTGAGGTTCATTTGCAAGAGCTCTTAACACTATGGGAAGTCAAGATTGCAATGGATATCTTTTTACAAAACCTTGAATAGAAAAATTACTATGAGTTATTTTCAAGATTGGATTTTTGATGCTACAACTAGACTTCAAGAATTTTTCAAAAATATAAACTACTAAAAATAGTAGCTTGGTTAGGTTTTATTTAACTTCAAAATATTGCAAACACCAAATTTTCAATTGATACTGCATGCATTTAGGAGTTAATGCGTGAATCTTTTTTGTTTTTTTTGTTCAATTTTATTTAGGTCTTTGCATTAATTAACTATAATTTCATCAAATAGATTGTAAAGAAATGCTATCTTTTAACCCCTAAAGGACCATTATCTCTTTGGGAGACAAATGGTAGTTTGGGTAAGTATCTAAATCTTTGTTTATGTTATAGTTTTGTTTTTTTAACTTTTTTAAGATAGGAGAACAAATTCACTTTGTAGAATTATGATTTGTATCTCAATTAGTGCTTAAGACCAAAACTTATGCCACCTAAAGTGAAAATAGGTGTGTTCAATAGTGAAAATTCACAAAAACTTGAGATGTCTTAAAAAAATAAAATATGCTTTTCATAGAATATATTTTTATTGGCATAGAAAGATTTGATGTATTCTATTTAGATTCTTGATATGAAAGTTATGAAAAGTCTTGTTTCAATAGCAATTAGAGCATCCTCTTGAAAAATAATGCACATCAGGGCTTTTTGGACTAGTGTCCCCCTTGTTGGCTTCACTCCAAAGGCCAATTTTTGGAAAGATGAAGCCAAATAGGTCAGATTTTTAACAGTCTAGCAAAATTTTGCCTAAAATAAAAGCCTCGATGTACACAATTTGTTTTTGAACTCAAATTTGACAATCTTAAAAAAAGAGGTATAAAGTTTAGATTCTTTGCTAGAACAATCTTACTATAAAAATTGACAAGTTGCAATTCTTAACCCCTCAATTTAATTTACCAACATAAAAATATTAAAAACCAAAATTTGTTATGTAAAATGTTTAAGTTAAGAGGATTCAAAGTCTAATAGTCTAATATATTGTAAAAAAATGAAAAGAAAAGGTTTTCTTTTTCATTTTAACCCCTAAAATTCCATGACTATGTTTCATTAAATGTGCTCGAAAACTGCCATTTTGAATACAAGCACCAAGTTTTTGAATTTTTTTTATACAAGCAACAATAGGATCTTGCACGTAGTATGCTAACTTGAGAACATATGATAAAAATTTCAAATAATTTCACCATGTGGATAGCAAGATATAAGCATTCAAATTCACTGAAAGCATTTTTGGGACTTGTGAAAAACAAGGCAGTTGTACTTCACAAGCTCACTTTTATATGAAAAAATGTCCTAAACAATGGTGCTTCTTTGCATTCTTTTCCCTAGACAAGTTAGCCACATGTTTGAAAATTTTCAAATCATTTGGAATTGTACAACATATAAGAAAAAAAAAAAGTAAGTAGATAGTAGCACATAATGATTCAAAATACAAAATTGTTAAGGATTTAATTATAGAATTGAAAGATGCAAATCCCTATGGTTGCAATGTTGTAATAAACAATTTACATCCTATGATTTTATTTTTTTCAAAAAATATTGAAAATTGAGTAAAATAAAGGACTTCAAAATTTATTTTAGAGTAGAAAGAATCCATAACTTCCCACAAACAAAAAATTCTCATAACTTTTGACTTATTGATCAAAATAAAATGATTCAAAGCTTTCTACACATATATAACTCTAGAAAACCAATTTCAAATTTTTGCTTATGAAATTTTTATTTTTTTCTGATCTACCTAGATTGTCCATTTATAGAGGAAAAAAAAGTATCATATTATGCCATAGCTTTTGACTCATATTTCCAAGTGTCATGAAATTCAAAAATTAAGTGCATATGAAGGATATTTCTTGTCCCTACCTTCTTTTAAAATTTTGGCCCAAAATATGGAAATCTCTAGTCACATGTACCTACCTAAAATTTCTACATAGCCAAAAAATGCATATTGGTCCTTTAAGGGTTAACCCCTAAAAGACCAACCTACAAAATTTGGCAACATATCAATTGTCGGCAAGAACATGTGAATGTACATTTGCATATTTTTAGCCCAAATTTTAATAGAAATTGAAGACAAAAAATATCTAACATGAGTAATTTGGAAATGTTGACTATAAGATGTGACATGATATATTGCTTTTTCGATGAATGGGCAATACGAGCACTTTCATTTATATTACAATGGAAAATTGTGCAACTAGTCCATGAATGGGACGGCGATTCAGAGGACAACTATGAATTAGAATATGGCTATAAATTAGAATAGTTGGTAGGGTTTCAACCCCTGTTTTCCTTCACAAACAACATTATTGTCACATGCATTGCCTATTGCCTAGCCTACTATTTCGATGAAAAAGAACTACCTATCTATTTAGCATGGTCTAAACATTGTAGTGAAAATAGGATACTAAGGGCATCTACAATATGCTCAAGAATAGTGCCTATTTTGGCACTGTCCCGGGGACAATGTTGTTTGTATTAAAAATTGGGCTCCAATGCAACCATTATGGGTCTCAGCACTTCTACAATCTCAATATGCAACATGCCGGGTCCAACAAATTTCCAAAATGTGAAGGTCCCACAATTAAGTTGGCTCCCTATAGAAATAATTATGAGTGTCAATCCTTTTTGCATTGTTAAGCATGCCAATCAATTCATCCTTCACTTGTTTGAATGAAAAGTCTTTTTTTAATGTAAGATTTCCTTTCTTTCTTTCTTTCTTTCTTTTTATAATGCCAAAGTCCATTTGAAGTTTGGATTGCCGGCTTTGCATTGGATTGATTTGTTCTTAAAAAAGCCTAGCACTAAAAAGGCCTCGTGGAATGTCCCTATGTTTCCCAATAAAGGGATTGTTTAGAAAGACTGCCTTGTGGATGCTCTAAAACAACAACAATGGCATGAAAGGGCAGTAATTAATAATTCAAAAACCAAATGGCATACCATTGAATGCAAAGTGGTAATAGAGGGTGAAGAAGTTGTGTTTATAATTAAGTCCCTTATCCTTCATGAACTCTCAAAGGATATGGAAGAATATGAAGATTGAGCCCTACTAATCCTAACCATTTACATATCCCACATGGATTGTTTTACCTCCTACTATCCAATGTGTATAAACAACTTCTCTTCTTTACTTTTTCATTTATAGCAAGGAAAGACTTTAGGATCTATTGCCAAATCTTTGGCTTTTTTACAATATAATTTTGAATTTTTAGAAATTAAATTTGAAAATGATGAAGCTATATTGGGAACTATAATTAAATATTTGGCATCAATGTGTCAACCTTGCCTTATAGTTATGGTAGTTTCCATTAAGTTTATGTCATTTTGGACATATCTAGGATCTTTAGAAGAAAGATTTTTTTAATATACATAAAAAAATTTAATTTAAAAAAAATGTGTGCACCACACAATGATTGTGTTAAGGCAAGTTTGGGCATCTTAGAGCCTCCACAACTTATTTATAGATTGCCCCCTGTTTTTTTAGAACCTAATGTCAATCTTCCCTCTCTAGTCTTCAAATTTTATTTTCTTATGAAAAAAAATGTTGTGGTAGAAGGGTCTAGGAATAAGGCCTCCACTATTTACTTTTTTATTTGAATTTTCTTTGAAGAATTTATAAGATTCTAAAAAATGCTTCTTATAAGCCTATTTTCAATATACTACCATCCTTTAGCAATTTTTTCCTATATGTTCTCCAATTTGAAAGTGTTTGAAAATTTTCAAGCATTCAAAAAACTTGTAAAGAAAGATGAGTACAAAGAAGTACCAATATTTTGGAAATTTTTTCATGCAAATTTGAACAATTGAAGTACAACACCTTGTTTTGGGGAGGGTCCAAAAATTTATTTCTATCACTTCAAATGCTTGTATTTTTCAATCCACACAGTGGAAAAGTTTGAAAAATTTTCAACATCTTCTTCAACTAGCATTCTACAAGATCCAATGGTTACATAGGTCCAAAAATGTTTTTAAAACAAAATTGGTACTTGTACTAGGAATGACAATTTTGGAAAGTTTTTGGTAAAAACATAGTCAAGGGACTTGAGGGGTTAAACTCTAAAATCTAGCAATCTATGTAGTCAAAAATTTTAGAAAATTCTTCTACACATGCCCATCTCATCTATTACAAGATCCTATACTTGAATATGCAACAACAACCCCAATAGTCACTTTTATACTTTACATTAGAAATGGCATTTATTTGGAGGGATTTTTGATAAAATGCAATCATGGAATTTTAGGGTTTAAAGATTCAAGAATTAATTTGATTAAATGAAAAGGTTTTTGTCCAAAAAATTAATATAAAGCACTTAGCGTGGTATCCATGATATAGATGTTTGTAAGCTTAGGGATGAACCCTTAAAGTTCTTTGATTATATTTCACCAATAAACACTCAAAATGGGTTGTTATGATGGCATAAGCTCCAAAATATGACAAATGAAATCTTATTACATCTTATCGTAGGATCTTGTAGTAGACTACTTCATTATGCCATAATAATAACTAAATGGGAGGCTTTGACTATGTAGATTGTGAGATTATAATGTTTGACGTTGGAAAAAATATTTTTGTAGGGCATTCAAATTCTAGACAACTCTAATTTGGGAGTTTTGCACAAGTTAATCTAACTTTTTTATTTGAACTTTTTTTCCTTTCTTTTCTAAATAGAGTTAGCCACATGTTCAAAATATTTTGTACCATTTCCAACTAGGGAACATGTACCAAAAAATTCCAGTAAGGAACTACCTTAAAAAAACTCTCATAAAAAGTTGTTTTTTCAACAATTTTTGGCTTGCATGTAGTAGTATCTTTTCAATATGTAAACAATGGAATTCTAGCATTTTCAACTAGCTTTAGAAGAGGGAAAAAAATTGACCAAAATTTGTGGCCTTCGCAAAATTGATCAATCTATGGCCAAGCTAAATTAAAGGGCAGTTGGGCCTTCCAATCCTTCTCTATCAAACAGGTTTAAAGAAATGAAAGTTAACTTGATTCCCCAACTTTTTTTAATTCAAATTCTTTTGAAAAAAGTTACTCCACAATACCAAAATGAGGTTTGAAATTGTATTCTAAACACAATTCCTACTTTTGATTTAATTATGAGCATTTGAACTTCTACTACTTCTCATTTATATATTCTTTGTGGGTTGTTTTGGGTGGATGCATGTTTTTGTGTCTCAATATTGTTACTAGTTGATTCACTAAAGAAAGCTTTCAAAACAATTATAAGTAGTTGAGTCTTCATAAGTGTTTTACTTTTTTATAAAAATACAACCATTTAGAACTTCAAATATACTATACCAAAAAATAATAATAATCCGTAAGAAAATGACTTTCGAAGACAGGTCTAATTTTCACTCTATAAAAGTCTATAAATATATGAAATAAAATGATGTTGGCACCAAAGAATTCATTTTTAGATTTAAAAAAAATGTTTACATTTATTCTTATATTAGTCTCTATAAACCATCTCTATATGTTTATGTTTCAAAAAAAGTCCATATGTATAAGAGCTTATTATTGTGAATCCATACATTTATGTTTAAGAGTCAATAAATCAATATTGATAGACATTAACTATCCAAAACAATATATAGATGTCTTCTTAATCAAGTTGTTATATTTTTAATCCAAAAATAGTACAAAAAACTATAATACTTTGTATGATATTCACTTTGGAATATATACCCTTCCCTAAAATCAATCTTGTAGCATGATTATTAAGACACCAAACCATACATCCACCCTTTTACCTTATACCACCTCTCTTATATAAAATCCTTGTCTTCTCATCTTTGCACACACAAAACAAATGGCTTTTAAAGCTATCTAGGATAATTGGTATTAAATTTGATTCCCTTTGAATTTGATGCCAAATTTTCTAAGATTATATTCTATAGAGCAAAAGAGCATGAATTCCACCCTTTCCTCAACACCAACACTATTAGGAATTTATATGTCCAAAAATATGTCAAAGAAGTATCCTAGTCTCAACCTATGGTGCGAGCTATCCAAGGCTTTGCCCAAGTTCCTTGAGACATTGTAATGCAAATTTCACTTTAGTGTAAGTAACCTTGCCTACGTTGCTTCCTATCCATCAAAAATGGCATTCCCCATAATTCCTCGTGGACAAATCTAATCTATAAAAATTTACTAGAGCAACAAGGTACTCCCCATCTTCATCCAAAAAATATAATAAATATTTATGTTCTTAGTGAGTTGCCCTAAATAATTGTGTTGCCAAAAAACATCAGTGTTTGGTCCTTTATGGATTAAAAGATGAGCCTTCACCATGTAGACAAACTTCAAGATTCTTCATGATGAATGCCAACTTTGGCACTATATGTGAATACTATATTTTGATTTTACATTTTAAAGATGATCTCAAAAAAATTGTAAAGATTTGAAAATAAATAATGTAAATTTTCCAAGAATAATTGTAAAAAATTGAAGCCAAGTACAATACATGCTTAACCCCTAAAGGACCAAGGTTTGTTTTTTGGCAATATAGCAAATTTGGGTAGCTCACTACAAATGGAATTTTTTTGTGTTGAAATTTTTACAAAACATGTGCCCAAAAGGTAGCTTCAAGGCTTGACAATTTTTGTAACTTTTGACTACATGATGAAAAAATTATTGCATGATATGTGATTTTCATTACTTGGTGGGTAGACCAAGCAACTCGACAAACTTCTTTAAAAATCACTTTTAAAAAAACTAAAAACTTGAAATTGGTTCTTTAGGTTTGTATAAGAGTGGAGAGCTTTGAATCATTCCATTTTGATTAATGAGATGAAAGTTTTGAGGAGTTTTAGTTTGTGGGTAGGTATACTAATTATAGTTTGGAACATCATATCATTTTAATGTAGCACATTTGACTTTAAATAATTCTTTAAGAAATAACTGAAATTTAAAGATTATTTTCAAAAATAAAACAATTGTACGGCAAAAGTGAACTTGTAAGTATTCATAAATTTGGCTTTTCTCTATTAGTATATTACCAAAAATTACTTAAATTGACAAATGAATATAGAAAATCAACTAGAAAACAAAGGTAGTATAAATCAAATTTTTGTGTCATACAACTTAAAAGTTAATACAATAGTCATAGGCTCTCAACTTTAAACCACAATTTTATGAATTCTTTTGAGATTTCAAACAAATTAGAAACTAAAATTGAAACACTTCATTTGTTCAGGGTTGACGAATCTCAACGTCCACCCCAAAATAGCGTCCGTTTTTCGGACGTCCGGACGCACGGACGCTAGCAGACGCAGCGTCCCGACCGCCGTCGGAAAGCGGACGGGCGGGGCGGACGGACAAGGCGGACGCCCAGATTGTGCGGACCAAATCAGTCCGCGCGTCGATTGGACGGCTGTAATCGGGCGGACAAGTGGACGGGGGACAGGTGTCCGCTGCGTCCGCCGGACCGTGAATGTCAGCGGACACTGCGGACACAGCGTCCGCGTCCGGACATCGTATCAACCCTAATATTGTTAGATTCTCTCAAGAATCAAACATTTCATATGTCAAAAAATCAATTTTTAAGTGCAAAAGCTAGAAGTGCTAAAATATACAACAAGGATGTTTTAATTTTTTTTTTTAAAACATCAATTTAATTAGAAAATATTGATCTAATCTTGTAACTTCAGAAACTAAGTCCATCACTTAAAGAAGAGACTTCAAATAACAATGCCTAGGAAAGAAAGTTGATCAAATTCACATACAATAAGGAATGTATATGAATACCAATATTTATGAACTCCATTTTGACTCTTTCTAAAATTGCTTAGAATCTATCAATGAACCCATCTAGTCATGGGATCTTTCATTCCACTTTGACATGCTAATACAAAAAGATGTTGAGGACTAAAATTGTACAATGAATGACTTTAAAGAAAACTATAGAAATAAAGATACACCAATTCATTCAAAAATATGATAATATATACTATTAGTAATAGAACCACATCCTTCTACAAATAAATAGCATTTCTAATATCTCCTTCTTAAAACATGTAAACATATATAGAAATATGTTTAAAATGAAATGTAACAAAAATTAGAAGATATTTGTTTGAAAAACATGTGGTGGATTTTATGGATTCAATCATTTCAATGACACTATTATTCACCACTCTGAAAAATCCCTAAGTTGCAAAATTAGTCAAGGTTGAATTTCACTTATGGGTAGTTGCAAGAAACACTTGTCTTATTTTTTCTCCCCTTGGTCTTGGACATGTGGTTTTAGACTCATAACTTTTGCATTGCTGTATGTCCATTTTCTATGAAATTTGAAGAAAAAGTGCATATAGTAGTTTTAAACATTTCATAATTTTTTCCAAATTTTGAAATTTTATTTGCTATTTTTAAATTTCCCCAATTGGATGTCTACCTTGGCCATTTTAGGAGGTTCAACACTATTTCCGATCCAAAAATACAAATTTGAAGTCAAAATTAGGATGCAAGGATTTATACTAAAGTTGCACAAATTTATGAGAGATTTCCTACAAATAAAAAATTGTCCATTTTCCACATGTGCTCAAAGTGCACTACCTACGTACACATGTAGAGAGCACTAATTTTATTTGCCAAAGATGAAAAATGGTTGAAAGGGAGCACCTTCAAGTAAGGGAAAATAGATTTTTTCTTTGAGTTATTTGAGAATTTTACTATTTTCTAAAGTATCTATATTCTTGCATTTTTTTATCACTCTTTTGTTGTGCATAAATTTTTGAAATATATTTTCTAAACCTAAATTTTCACACAAGTACTTTCTTGAATGCTTTATAAAATATTCATATTTTGTTTATTAAAAAAAAAATTATTCCACAAGTTACAATACTTTAGTATAGAGGCCATTTTGAGTTTAAAATGGCAAGTATTTTTTGCAACTATCTTTATATACTTTTAAAAATGATATTTATATTTAACAACCCTATGGATTTTTTTCATTGCCAAATTTTAGGATAAAGATGTTGGGATGTCAAAATTTTGATCTGATTTTATTTTTAAATTAAAATTAAATTAAAGAATAAATCTTTATACAATTTTTTAATCTCAACCATCTATGATACCATCTCAAATGCTACATAGAAATTCTTAGGATATCATTAGTACAACACTTAAAAACAACTCTTTAAATATACTACATTTTGATAGGTGTGAAATTAAAATTTCTAATCACTATTGTTGGAATTAGATTAAAAAAATCTCTTAAATTGATACAATATAACCAAGATTTGAAAGTTGAATAACCAATTATAAACCTCATTGAAATTAAGCTTAAAGATTAAAAATGTAATGTGCCATAGTGTATCATGCCTAAAAAAAATACATTAAAATGACATGACAAATTTTCAAAATTTGCCATGTTGTGTTCTATTTTTGAAGGCCTTAGACTTTAGGTTAGCAATATAGATTACACTATGACCTACATTTTAAATGTATTAAAACTTGCCTTGTTTTTTTTAACTATTAATCAGTAAAAATTGGAGATTTTTTTGGAAAAAGAAAAGTTTAAAATTGCCAATTTTTGTTGCATTCTCTCTCTATATATAATTCCAACCATACAAAAGTGTATTAAACAAATAAGTCAATGTATGGAAAAAATGTCAGTACATTTGACCGCATAGATTGAAAGATTATAACTTTTGAAGTAAGAAAAACAACTTTTTATTTTCATTCTTTCAATTAGAGTTAATAGATTATAAGTCCTCCGGAGTAAATTTTTGTTCTACATAAAATATGTACATTAATTTTGACCATCTATGATGTTGGATTCAATTATGAAAATTTTTAGAGGTAGTAAATATGGAGTCTAGCTTACTCCAAATCATCTTGCAATGCAAAGGGATTAAGTGAATTAGGCAATTAGCAATACACTAATAATTTTTGGATGCTTCCTTAGACAATAAGGAAATTTTTATTTGAAATCTAAACATAGAAAATTTAGAGGGAAGCATTTAGAATATGTAAAAAAAATTTCAAGAACTTTGACCTCATAGATTGCAAGATAATAGGGCTTGAAGTTAGAAGAAATATTTTTTTTGAAACTGACTTGACATAACTAACAATGAAAGTTTGACTCCTTTTAGATTTTAGAATGCAACTTGAGAACTAAATTTTTAGGAGGGGTATAATTGTATGCCATATTTTATTAGTTACATAGGTAGTTGCAAGAAAGGGTATTTGTTTTTTGGAGTGTTTTGTTAAAAATAGACTATTTGTGGCGTAGTCTTATGAGTACATATGAATACTACAAAACAAAACAATCTCAACTGTTGTTAAAAAAAATCAACGGCTAAAAGTACCATTTTGAGTACTATGAGTACTTCTAAGTACTAAATTATTATTGTTTGCAAAAAAATCCAGGTTGTCACAGAAAATGGATACAATGAGGTATAAATTAATAATAAAAAATAATTATGGGTACTCCACAATACTAAAAAATCCTAAACCATAGAGTGTGACAAATTAGCTAAATTGGAATTTTTTTTTTGAAGTTTTTGAAAAATAAGAATTTTCTTTATCAACAAGTTGGTCATCTTCAATAAAAGAAAAATTCAAGTACATTGGCTTTATTCTCCTAAAGTTATGGCCAAACTAAACTATGCAACTCGAAATGTGACGGAAAATAAGACCACCCTTTCTTGCAACTACCCACATGCATAAAAGTTGATGAAGGTTTTAGCAAAAGATGCCCAAATTGTTCAAGCTACCAAGAAAGTTCAAAGTAGCATAACTTTTGATTTGGGCACCTAATTAGAAAGAAAGTTATACTCCCACTAAGGGGATACATGTTCACACTTCACATAAAAAAAAAATTGTAAATATTTGACTAAAATTGACTTTGTATGAATCTACCTAGATTTTCGATTATTTGTTCAATGGACAATTAGCCTTCCAAGGGGTCAAAATTGAGACGCAATCCAAATTAATTATTCTCCTTGCTTATCAATTCCAAAATATTCAAATTCCCCCAATAGTGTTATTTAATAATGTTATGGAGACAAGGTTGTTGTGTCTCCACTAAGCAGTTTCCAAGCTTATATGGTAATGCATGTAAGGTAGGTACACCCAAAATCACACCGTCCCTAAACTGCCATCATCACTCTATGTGCATCTCCAATATCAATATGTATGAATGTCGGTTGAAGACATGATTTTCAGTAGAACCTTCTACCAAAAAAAAAGTTTGACCCTTAGTAACTTTTGCATACAGTATCCAAATGCCACGTTCATTGGTGCGTTGGGACCTCCTCTCATTTACCAACTTGAAAATATGAAAATTTCAACAGGTCTAATAATAGTAGTAACTATGTACAGCAGCAAAAAGTTATGGCTTTGGAGGATATCCACCTTACACCGCCCTCCTGAGCTAGCTGTTTCACTCCTGACCTTTGCATGCAGGAAGGTCAGTTACAGGTTCAAGTTGCTTTTGGAGTCGGAGCTGCTCCAACTGACCGTCCCTCCCATGTGCAGTCGCACCAGGCATTCTCTGCACATGATGGAGGTGATACTTTAGCAAGCAGTTGGGAACTCAAGGCTCTTCTTAACAGTACATACACTCAACCCTTTCTAATGACATTGGCATGTTGTGGGGAACAAATGTTGTACAAATTAAAACGCACTCTCACATGTGTTCACAACTTGACGTAAGGTGTAACAAATATAGTGTAAAAGTACTCATTATAATTGATACTGCCTAAGTATCAACATGTAGTATTATTACAGGAGCATGAATGGTGAAGGAAGACGATCATGAAAAAACTGTCAATATGTGATGTCATTGAACATATGTAATTTCATGAGTTCACCATATTGTGTGTTTGTAAGTTGAGCTTGAATTCAATGGGTGACTGACTCTATACTTGTGCTTATCTTGACACGAACTTTGGAATTGAATATCTCTCTATTTTTTAGTAGATCAGATTGAAAAGCTCTAAATTGCCTTCAGAATGGCATCAATTGATCGATTTCCTGACTGCATCCAGATGGATTGCAATGAGTTTTAACTGGATTTTAATAAGTGGTAATGCAAGGTAACTGCATCGAACCTCATGCAACAGGACAATTACAGAGTGTCCTTGCTGCACAGGGGATTCATTTGGCATTTGCAGACCGCATTCTTCTTGGAAGTTGTCAAGTCTGTAAAGATGGTTCTGGCTTTCATTAGCCGTGACTCAAAATTGGTGATGTGCAAATGACTTTGGATCTCTGCCACCTATGTTAGAATTCAGTTAGGATGGGCCTCCTCTTGTAATGCTCTCTGGGCGTCTTGTCGTCTTGCAGTGCCCCTTCTGAGTTCCGACTCTGCGTGCATTCATTGTAAAGTGTGAGAAGTCCTCAGTCCTCACCAGCATTTTGTCACTCACACTGGTGAATGTGGCCTGGGAATGTCCTTTTCAGTGTGCCTATCTTATGCGCGTCAGCTCAGTTTCATTGCTACGCTAAACATGTAGTGTCATTTATCTTAGCAGTCCTTTTTTGGGTGCTGAAAATGTAATTTTTTTGGGTCAAAATCATTTAATTTCTGTACAAGATATGAATGAAATTGTTGATGTTTCTGATGTTTCCAATGCTTACAGTGGTTGAATTGAAATAAACTTTAGACAAAAAAAAAACAAACTTACAAAGCTTCCACCTCCACAATTATACCATCAATGACCACATTCACTACCTAGAAAGGTCTTCCAGTCTACGTGTTGTTGTAGCCAATATGCTTACTCATTTTGATCCAAAAGCAGAGGTTGGCACTCCATAGGGATTGGTGAAATTAATTTGACCTAATGGACATGCAAAAAACATATATGCGAAACTTTTTATTTGTACTCAAATGGTGCAAGTGATTGGAGTGTTGCACATGCTTTCATCTTTCAACCTTCATATCTCAATTCTATAATTACTCCGATGCTTAATTCTTGGTTATCCCCAGAAGTTATATTGTATCGACCAAAATCACAAATCTTTACAGCAAATTTTTCCAGAGTTGGTCCCGTCAACCAAAACTTTTGACCCACCCCTGTCAAAACACCAAATATGAAAAAACAGAAACCCCCCCAAAAGACTGCACTGGGGCACTGACTGACCTCGATCTCTGATAACAGAGTGGAGAGCGCAATCACTCACCTTTTTTCTGATTTTCTGAGGAGCGATATTTCTGTGGACGGTGCAGCAATGGCACATGCATCTCTCACTTGCCATAACACCTCCGATCTCTGGTCAGTCCTCACTCTCCAATAAACCTTTGGTTATAAATCCTCAGTCTACCTCATTGAGTTTCCAGTCACAGCAGGTATCCAGCGCGCAGCTTTCATGCATTCCCGTTGTTCTCGTTGTTAGACCTTCGGTAATCGGTATCATTCTTTCCTCAGCCGGACTCTGCGTGAGACTCAGATTTCCAACACCCCTGGAGGCATTGTCTGTCTGTTTGCAGGCCAAGGTTTGTTCGAGTTCGATGGCAGGCTCCCAGCAGAAGGCCTTGGCTATGGCCGGCGTGTGCACATTGCTGGTGCTCACTTTCCTGGCGTCGGACGTGAACGCGGCGGGGTGCAGCATCGCGCAGCTGAACCAGTGCACCGCCGCCGTCACCAAAGGGGCCACCCCCACGCCCGCGTGCTGTGGGCAAGTGGCCCTCATCAGCGACTTCAACTGCTTCTGCAACATCCTGTTGGGCCAGCGCAATGTGCCGCTGGACATCATCAACAACGCCGTGCACGTGCCCATGAAGTGCGGCAATCAGGGAGCGAAGCTCCGCAACAAACAGTGCGGAAGTAAGTGCAGTGCAGTGCAGTGCAATCCTTCCTTGGCTTACACTTTCGAATCGAAGCACCATTCTTTGCTTTCCACTCTTTCAATTCGCCGAGTCCAGCAACAGTTGATCTCAAGCTTGAATGTTGGCTCATTTCTGAGAGTTTGGGGTTGTGGTTGGCTGTGCAGAATACACCATTCCGTGAAGGAAGAGTTGCCGTGCCGGCTAATTTCGTTGCATGCGAATGTGGATGGCAAGTGAGAGTGAAGGCAGTCTCTATAGAATCAGGGTTTCGGGTTCAGCTGTGGAGATTGTGCCCAAGTTCGTCAGCTCTTGTACTGAACGTGCATGCAAAGCTCATCTTTGGATTCCATTGGTTTTTGTGTTAACTACATTGGCATTTTGTCGGAATGATGCTTTCCTTATAACTTATATCAGTCGAATGTGCTGAAATGAACAGAGGAGCTTGTCCGGACGTTTGTTTCCGAGTGTGTTGGAGAGATGAGTGCGATGTCGTTCGAATTGAAGCTCTTATTCTTCTTGAGTGAAAATTCTTCCAAGCCGTTCCACTATGGCTTCAAACACTTGCACCATTGATGCCAGTTGGTAGGGAATAGATATCAATATTGGCGGCTTTGGAAGTCTTGTACTTGAACTTCTTCTGCCCTGCTCATATTCTTCTCTCATCGAGTGAAAGTGAACTATTTTATAATTAGATGCATACTCGGGTAGAGCTATATATGCCAGAGGTCTCGCCTTCAATTCCTGCACCAGACTGAGGAGATATAATACTCTACCCCGTTTAACCCTCAAAGGACGGACCCAAATGATCTTGGAAAGAACCTGAAAAATTCATTGCTTCGTATGCTTCTTTTTCCATGCATTAGAGTAGAACTTCAATTCTTTCCTTTTCTTTTCTCCATTTTTCCATATACAGTAATTGAGGAGTCAGGGAAGCTTACATAGTGTCGGTTTTCTTCCCTCCGGCACCACACCGTCTTCATCATATGGATTGCAGTGATTTCGCTTCCAGGTTTGTGATTATGAGGTATTGGATTCGATCGCTTCTGGTTCCATCCGAGATTGTTATAACTACAGCTCTTGAATGAAATCACTCTTCAGCGATGATTGCAAGATATCCCTCTGCTCAGTTGAAGGATTATGTTTTGTTTTAATTATTTTTGGTGACGGTGATATTTTCATTGTAAGAGTAAGAGTACTAGCACTGGACAATGTCTGGGAAGATCTGAGACAGAGGATGTGTGAGGCTACGAGCCATGAATGAAACACCCATTTGCTGTCAGTAATAAAATAGGAAAACCACAAACTTTTCTCAAATGTTTCCTTTGAAATTCATATGGTACAAAAGAAGGAACATGAAGATTGAAGGCTTTTATTATTGATCATCAATCCGCAGCACCGCACCTCTTCAACAGTCCAACACGATTGACTATATACTGTAGAAATTTGTAATTTGAGAGGACTCATTCTGGATGTAATAATTTGAACTTCGAACTTTTTGCTTCTCTTGTGTTGAGGTCTGTTGAAGACATCTGCTTTGTTATTTGAGCTTGTCTAGGATTAAGTTTGGTGTGTAAGTTAGATGAACAATGATGAGTGTTTCTTGCCATGATTGGCTTTGTCTAAAGTACTCTATGACCTACATCAAGGTTGAGTACATCAAGGTTGAGGATGGCAGGATGGTTGGGACCCACTATTGCACATCACAAATGCCTACAGGCTCTCAAAACCAAGCAATTCTACCTACAAGTGAATTTGGCCTATCTCCTCATTCCAATTCAATCCAAAAGACAACCTATTTGCACTAGTGGTGGTTGTCATTGTCTATATATTACGTAGCTTAGATTTATTGTAGAAAAAATAGTTATATTGAATTATTTGCAAGTCTTGTTTGCTCTTGCTTGAGCTTGTTGTATCCACAAAGAGGACTTTGTCTTCTTCCTTTTCATTTTTAGTTTGGTGTTTGTGTGTGCATTTAAAATGACAAAATGTTAGTGATTTATGTATGATATGTTCTTTAGGATTGGGGCTAGTAGAGAGATTGTGGGCTTGAAAGTTTATATATCTAGTACTTCTTCTACACCCTTCCCACCTTCTTCCACTCCTAATGACATTCAAAAGGGTACTTTGGAATGGAAGGATGTTGGTTTGATTAGGTTAAATTTGATAGGAAATTGAGGAGGGTTTTCAATAAGATTTGCAAAGAAGATAGTAGTAAATACACTTATGCTAATTAGAGGTCAATGAACACTAAAGTTTTAGCTTTGTGCCATGTAAAAATAGTAAAATATAGAAAGGAAATATGGGCAAAACATGATGGTCAAAATCTTTGCAACAAGATGTTGCAAATGCAAATCATAGTTGTAATGAAGCCATCATATCTTTTTTTAAAGCCACCTACTTTATGGGCAAGGAATGTGAGTCTTTCTATAATTTTTCAAGTTTGTGCAATCTTTTTTTTATCTTGTAATATACCAATGGCTTCAACATTGTATCATGATGAGAAAGTATGTGCGGACATGGTTGTAAGTATTTCTGGTGTAATTTAAAGACAAGTATTAGAAAGGGTGAGGGACTTCAAATATTTGGACTAATGATTGACAAAACTACAAACATTTCAAATAAAGGACATTTTGTTGCTTTTGTTACATTCTTAGAGGCAAGTTTGCCAATAACTTATTTCTAGGGTTTATTGTTGATAGTGGTTACTCAAAAAGAAGAATTCAAAGGTCATTTTTTACTATTTCATAGAGGCTGAGAAAATATGGGGATTGGATATATCAAAATGCCTTGAATTTGGGTCCAATGGACTCCTATTATGGTAGAAAAATATGTGGGAATTAATGCCTAATTGGATAAAAATGACACAATAAAACAACATGCACCATAATGTTTTACACTAATATAAATTTATAGAAAGATTTTTAGATTTTTTACCATATACTGCATTTGATATGAATTGTTTCTTTTTTATTTGAAAATTCATAGTGATTTCAAAAAAATTTCTTCCAAATGTAAAATTTTATGACTAATACAAGACATGTAATCACATCTTTGAAATATAAATACAAAAATCATATATATTACAAATTTGGTTTGCCTTCGTCTTGTTAATTAACCCCTAAAGTCCCAAACCCTGTTTTTTTGGAATTATAGAATTTTGGGCAGCTCACTATGAATGGAATTTTCAAATTTTTTCTTTAATATTTTCATAGAACATGTGGTCAAGGAGTAGCTTTAAGGTCCAAATTTTTTTTAAACTTTTTATTACATGGTTAAAAAGTTATTGCATGATATGTAGTTTTCATGCCACGGCGGGCAGTTCAAAAAAATTCAAAAAATCTCTTTTTTAAAAAATAAAAATTTGAAATTATTTTTTCAGATTTATATATATGTGCAAAGCTTTGAATCATTCCATTTGGATTAATGAAGTGAAAGTTATGAGGAATTTTAGTTTGCGGGCAATTGGGGATTCTCTGCTCTAAAATAAACTTTGAAGTGATTAATTTAGTTTTCAATATTTTTTGAAAAATAAATAAAATTTAGGATGAAGATTGTTTATTAAAACATTGCAATTGTTGGGATTGGCATTTTTTAATTCCATAATAAATTTCTTAACAATTTAGTACCTTGAATCATTCTCTACTTTTTTCTACTTACTATACTTTTTCTATATGTTGAACAATTCTAAATGATCTGAAATTTTTTGAGCATGTAGCCAACTTGCCTTGAAAAAAGAATCTGAAGACGCACAACCATTTTGGAAAATTTTTCATACAAATGTGACCTTTTGAAGTGCAGCTGCCCGGATTTTCACAGGGCCTGAAAATGGTTTCTTATCAATTCAAATGCTAACATCTTGCAATCTACATGGTGGAAATTTCTGAAATTTTTTTCACATCTTTTCAAATCAATGTACTACAAGATCCTATGGTTACATGTGTCCAATTTTGTTCTTAAGAATAAGATTTGGTACTTGTACTAGAAATGATAGTTAGGAGCATTTTTGGTGAAAACATAGTCAAAATCCTTTAGGGGTTAATTGAACACAAAGGCTTTCATCATTTTTTTCGCAATCTTTTGAACTCCCTCAATTGAAAAGACACTACATGTTTCAATTTTAGTCTTGTAACTTTGAAATTCCATTATTTTCATCATGGCTTCATTCCACATTTTCATCTCAACTTCATTTGTTTTTGCTTCATTTGAGCTTCATTCCATCATTCTAGTCATGGCTTCAAAGGCCTCCTAATGGTCATAAAGTGAACCTCATATATGTCAATATATAAATCCCAAATCACTTCAAAAATTGGCTAAACTAGTTCCAACCTAAAGGTTGTCACTAGAATTTAAAAACTATTTAAATGCAAATATCATCAAATTACCATGTCCTCAAATTTTGGCAATTACTGAAAAAATCAAAATCAATGCTTTGTAGAAATTTAGAAGAATCTCTATTATATAGAATTTTTAAATTTTAAATTATTTGAATAAAAAAATAAAAGCATAATACTAAAAGTGTCATTGTAAATTTTAAATTTTCTTGAAAATTCCTAGGATTGGATATTATAATCAAGTATGATAGACATTATGTCAAAAGATAAAATAATTAATTAATGTGCTTGTAAAATAGATTTTGTATCCCTTCTATTTCTATTTTTATAACCTCTTGTAAATACAATTAATTTGGGATATCAACACCATATCCCATATGTATTCCATATCATAAATGGCCAAAATTGTCTTTCATGATGGTGCAATCAATGGCTCTATTTTTCCCACTACTGCCAATTGATGGCACTAGAGGGGAGGGTGTACATTTTTGTTGTTTTTTCACCTAGGAAAGGGATCCTAATGGTCTTGGGCAGGGTTGTTTTCATCTTTTCTCCACATTGTTTGCACATTACTATTAAATTATTATTTTCTTTATATTATGTTCAATAAAAGAAATGAGTTTATATATTTGTGTTTGTATACATTTACATTCTATTTTTTTTCTAAATCACAGGATTTTCCATTGAATAGAATAAATGAGATATTTATGACCCATACAATATTTAAAATTTGAGGTTGAAAATACTTCTCAACAAATATAATTTAGGCAATCTAATAAAGAGTTTCACATTCTTTTCAAATTTAGTTGAATAGTCAACTTATATTATATCAATGAACATAGAATCCAATAGAAATTGAATATTTGAGCCTTTGACTACTCAATGTAGAATCAAGATTGTATCAACATTTCTTGATTCAATATTGAATTTTTCAATCATGTACATTGAATGCATTGATTCTATGAAATAAGAATAAATAATATATAGTTTTTAAATTTTTGAATATAAATTTCAATGTTTACAATTTCAATGCTTCAATATTATATTTTTATCAAATAAAATTTAAATTAATATCAAGAATAATTTTAAATTCCTTATGTATTAAGATCAATTTTGATTAAAGTAGCTTGAACTTTTTATAATGATGTCTTTGATAGTGAAGTGAATTGATCAAATGGCAAACTTGGAGTAAATGAAGTTCTTAAAATTAAAATTTTTAACAAGGATTGCCTTGAATGTGGTAAATTGGATGATGAAATTTTGACATTTTCTTTCAACAATTGTTCATTACCATTTAACATAAAAACCTTAGTCGAAGTCTTCAAACAAGTGTTGCATGTTTCTTTTGGACTTTTTACTACATTGTAGTCATGCTAAGATTAACAACTCATTTTCAAATTTGGAAAACTTTACCACTATTTGTACCAAATAAATTCTCTAGCTACCAAAAGATTGTGAAAACTAGAGTGTTAAATTCTATTTAACCCCTAAAAGTCAGAGACTATGTTTTCACCAAAAAGGCTCCAAACCTGCCATTTTTTGTACAAGCATCAAATTTTAGATGAAAAACTTTTGGACACATGTAACCATAGGATCTTGTAGTAAACTAGTTTGAAAAGATGTGAAAAAAATTTCAGAATTTTCCACAGTGTAGATTGCAAGATATTAACGTTTGAAGTGACAAAAACCATTTTTTTGACCCTGTGAAAATACGGGCAGCTGCACTTCATGAGGTCTTGTTTGTATGAAAAAATGTCTAAAATAATGGCATCTCTTGGATTCATTCTTCAAGTCAAGTTGGATACATGCTTGAAAATTTTTAGATCATTTGGAATTGCACAACATATAGGAAATAAATAGTAAGTAGAAAGAAGTACAAAGTGATTCAAAACACTAAATTGTTAAGAATTTAATTGTGGAATTGAAAAATTCCAATCCTAATGGTGCTAATGTATTAATAAACAATATACATAATTTATTTTTAATTTTTTCAAAAAATATTAAAAATTGAGTTAAATAAAGGACTCCAAAGTTTATTTTTGACTAGGGAATCCATGACTACCCGCAAACTAGAGCACCTCATAACTTTCATCACATAAATCAAAATGGAATGATTCAAAGCTTTCCACATATATATAAATCTAGAAAATCAATTTCAAATTTTTATTTTCAAAAAAAGTGATTTTTTAAGAAATTTTTGGGCTACTCGTCGAGCATTGAAAATTACATATCATGCAATAACTTTTGAATCATATACTCAAAAGTTATGAAAATTGTTGAGCCTTAAAGCTACTCCTTGGGCACATGTTGTGTGAAAATTTCAGCAAAAATAACAAAAACTCCACTCATAGTGAGCTGCCCAAAATCGCTATGTTGCCAAAAAAACGCAGTTTTGACCTTTGGGGGATAATTTCCTGCACATTTAATAGTGTTTTCAACAATTGAACCATTTAGTTCTAGAAATTAAATTTGATTATCTTCAATTTAATGAAGAGAGGGTTGGAATAATTGATTCCTTCCAAGATATTGATTCCATTATGAATTCTCCATAGTTGATTACAATTTCATCAAATTCTCATTTGTGGTAGCTTGATAACTCACCAACTTGAAATTATAATTTTGTCAACATATATTTAATAATCTTACTAGCTAATAAGTATGTAAATTAAATTCTGTATTCAATAGAGTTGTCATAAAAGCCATGAAATGCCGTCGCCTTTCATTCGGTCCCTACATCTTCACTGAGGTAGCAAACCTGATGCGCGCCAGCCCCACCTCATCTTCAATCTAGTTACGAGACCAGGAATAAGTAATTCCTCCCAAGAAATTGACTGCGTAATGAATCCAAAGCCAGTGACAATTCGATCATTCCAATTTGATCACACCTCACAACGCACTGTCTGGCGCAAAGTTGTATTCGATGTCGGTAATTACCCGCAATCGATTATTCTTGTGCATCTAGGACCAGATTGTCCGGAGCTTGAGCTCACCTTACAACTGATATGAGAATGAGAACTTGCTCCGAACTGATATGTTCGGCGGCATGTTCAAGCGTAGAGCATTTTCAATTTGAACGTATCGACTTTGCCAATTGAGGAGTTGTACTGGATAATTTCTTTTCTGTTTGACTCAAGTCACATATTATTATTAGCTTGAGATTGTGAAAGAATATAATGTTAATTATGTGAAACAAAAAATGCTAATTGTATTCAATATAATGCAAGATTCTTTGAATGGCACAGTAAGCAGTTTGTAAGATTATTGAACCCGACTGTACAGTACAGTACATAAGCAGAGACTACAAAAGACATTCCCAGTGTGAGTGACAGGGCGCTGTCATACCTTATGTCAAGTTGCGAACGCCGCGTTCATGTCGGACGCCATACCAGCAATATGCACAAGCCAGCCATAGCCAGCACCTTCTGCTTGGAGCCCTCCATCTCGATGTTTGAGCTTGAACAACCTTGACAGACGTACAGACGATGGGTAACGTAATCAAAAGTAATGTAAACGCTGATCTATAGTCTAAGCACTGAGTGAGTGCACTAGCTGTGATGGAATTTGATTCTTATTGAAGCTGGCAACTGTGATCAGTGCACCGTCGCTGGATCTGAAGGCGGTGCTTGTCAATTCGATCAAGTACTGACTGAATTCGGGTAATTAATTCAGCGCAGGTCATCAAATCTGAGATCAAATGTTAGGGAACAGAAGCACTGAATTGGAAGGCAGAATGATCATTTATGGCCACCGCTAGCTGCAAGTACTTGCCTTAGAACTTTCAAACCTGGTTTAAAACTTAGCGTCATCAACACCTGATCAATTGCGGAATTTGCACGAAATGGCTATGTGGATTCATCTGTTCCACGTTGACCGTTGAGATTCAGAATTGTGGAAGAAACCTTGAGCACGTGAGCAGGACAGCAGATGTCGATTCACTTCAATTTCCAGGCCATCAGACCAGGGAAGGTTATTCTGACGGTCCAATCGAAGATGCAACTTCTCTCGTGTTCAAGTTAGGAAGGGAAGATTATTCCGACGAAACTGGTCTAAACACCAACTCCTAAGGAATACTTCAATCGGGAGACACAAACACATGTAAATTCCAATGACAACCATGGTGACTCTCGAAGAACCTCCTCAATTGAAAATGTAGACGCCCATTGTGACGTCCAAAGAATGTTATAAAATGCTCTTGAAGCACGGACCAATGTGGAACCCAGTGCTCATCAAATGTACACGAGTCACAACTTGTGACTCGAAAATTGTGTGTCGATCACGAATCCGACTAGGACTCAATAAATCTCTACTTACGTGAATGTACAGTGGCTAACAGAACGAAAAAATCATTGTCAGAAGAAATCACAAGGGGAAGGGACCAGGAGCGCCACTCCATCCTTGCACGCACTCCAACAGAGGCCGAATCAACTTCCCCTCCGACATCGCCTCGAACACTTTCTGAATTTCAGTCCCGGGAGAAACACTTCGCAACCCGGACAGCAATTGCGTACCGAGCTCCGACCTCACGAATTGGTAAAGCGGGTACGTCCTGCAAGACTCAATCCTGTTCGGCACCGCCGAAAGGCCCTTCTTGTCATAAGCTTCCCGCACCAACGGAACCACCGTGCGCAGACGCTCTTGCACTTGCGCCTCGAACACGGAAATCTGCTCGAACACAGAGCGAGAGGCGTCTTTCAGGGCGTGGCTCACCAGCACGCCGCGCAGCTTCTCCATCAACGGGTAAGTCTCGGAGGACGCGTCGTCGATGTACGAGAACACGGGCTGACGCTCCACCACCAGCAAAAGGTCCTTCTCGCAGAAACGCGACGGAAGGAGGCCGCCGTCCTGGCCCATGAACAGCGTCTTCTTCGCCGCCTGCAACACCACCTGCTTCACGGCGGACTGCATGGTCTCCTCCACATGGCGGAGGTCGATGGCTTGGCACAGACCCACCAGGAAGGTCGAGCTCATGAGCTTCAGAATCTCCACGGCCTCCTCAGTCTTGCGCGCAGACACCAAGCCCAGCGAGTTCACGTCCTGGTTGTGCTGCTCCGCGCTCTGCACATGGGTGGTGACCGGGTTGGCGAGGTAGTTGAGTTCGGAGAGGTACGACGCCATGGCGATCTCGGCGCCCTTCATGCCGTAGTCCAGGCTGGGGTTGGGTCCCCCGCTCAAGTTGGAAGGCAGGCCGTTGTTGTAGTAGTCGTTCACCAGCTCGGAGAACTGCGCAAACATGAGCTTGCCGATGGCCGCCACCGCCAGGCGCATGTTGTCCATGGAGACGCCGATGGGTGTGCCCTGGAAGTTGCCCCCGTGCAGCGCGATCCCCCTCGCGGCGTCGATGATGGGGTTGTCGTTCACGGAGTTGATCTCGCGCTCGATGGCATGCGTGGCGGTGCGGATCACCTCGATCTGGGGACCCAGCCACTGGGGAGAAGTGCGCAGCGCGTACCGATCCTGCTTGGGCTTCTTCAAGGGATCGGTCTCGTTGAGCTTGGCCGCGGCTTTCATGAAGTCGCTCCCGTCCAACAGCCACTCCATCACCGCTGCAGCTTCCATTTGTCCCGGGTGATGCTTTAGCTTGTGCGTCAAGGGGTCGGCGAATTCCGGCTTCCCTTGCATCACTTCACAGAACAAGGCGGATAACACTTCCGCAAGCAACGCCAGCACGTTGGCGTCGAAGCACACCGTGGAGGCCAATGCCGACCCCACTGCGGTCCCATTCACCAGCGCCAGTCCCTCCTTGGGCTGCAGCTCGAACGGCTTCTCCACACCCGCCATCCGCAGACCCTCCAACGCCGAAACCTCCCGGCCATCTGGAGTGCAAGCTCGCGAGTTGGGTCGGCCAGTGAGCAACCCCGCAATGTAAGACAAGGGCACCAAATCCCCGGAAGCGGTGACCGTCCCACGCAACGGCAACTTGGGAGTGACGTGCGCGTTCAACAGCTTCTCCATGGCCTCCAGAATCTCCCAGCGGATCCCGGAGTAGCCCTGCATCAAGGTGTTGGTGCGCACCAGCATGGCCGCGCGCGTGGTCTCCGCGGGCAGGGAGTGACCCTTCACCAGCACGCCCGCGTTCAAGAAACGAATGAGCTCGCGCTGCAGCTCCACGCCTTGCTGCGTGCGGCGATGGGAGGTGGCGCCGAATCCCGTGGTCACTCCGTAGATGTCCCCGCCGTTCATGATCTTCGTCAACACCCAGTTGGAGGACTCGTCCACTCTGTCCTTGGCGTTGGCCGCGTCCAGGACCACCGCCACGTCGGGGCGGCGTGCGATGGCCGTGACCTGTCCGACGGTGAGATTGACGCCCTCGATCGCCACTTCGTTGGAGTCGAAGTACGTGGCCACCATCTGCTTGATCTCCTCGAGATGATTCCCTTGCAACTTCGCGGCCGTCTTGGCCCAGTTGAGCGGATCTGCTGGGGCGACTTGTTGGGAGCCCTTGTTGCCGAAGCTGGGAGATGTCGTTGGTTTCTTGAAGGCGGTCTCGGATCCCGCATTTTTGTAGGTCTGGGACGACGCCATGAATTCGAATTCCACAGCTGCCATAGTGTATCTGCCTTGAGCTCCCAGCTAGGTGGTCTCAGCAATGATCAATCGAGGATTTAGCTGCCCCCGGAATTCGATTGATCAGTGCGTCACGCAATTGCAAGCAAAGTGAGTGAACGTCCTTCAAGCGTTCACAGTGAGCGATGGTCTTTGCAATTGAATTCAGCAAAGGAACTAAGAAATTCGACTTGGACGAATGGAATTGGTATACTATCGAACAGCCGATTGTGTTTGCAACTATATTCTCAGCAATGTGTAGCAAATGTGGTTGCAACTATGTATATGTACTGCAGGCTCGAAGTTGATGAAAGCTGACGGCCTGCTAGCAAGTGAGATACGCCTGAGATGAGGAATTGGGATCACGAAGGTCTGTATTTGTAAGTGAACGAGATTGGCATCTAGTGGTGAAGAAGTCTGGTCGTTGCCTTGGGTGTCCTGACTGGCCAATTGGGCATGTGGGCAACTGAATTGAAGAGTGCCTTGTCCTTCGTGTTTTTCTCACAACGCGGGCCAGTTTCAATTATTTTGAGAAGACTGTCGAAAAAGCGCATGGAAAAGGAGCGCATTTCAAAGTGGGTCGGGGATTCTCGTTGAAATTTTTACCGGAAGTCCGCGTATTGGTTGGCCCTGTTCCCAGGCATTCCGGCTTCAGGCCTTCAGTCCAATGTGCTGAAGTTTGGTTGGCGCTGGGCTGCATTGTTGTATGAACCTTCTCGGCAATTGCAAATAGTTTGCAGATTTGTAAGATTACCGACTCCAACTGCAGATATGGTCTCCACATTAACGTAGATTAACATTTTCTACATCTACATTTGCACCGAAAATCTGCATGCTGCCTTTTCATTCCCGGGCTTTCCGGCTTTCCGGCTTTTGGCTTCAGGTCTTGAGTCCAGTGTGTTGAAATTTAGTTGAAGCTGGGGTGCATGTCGTGTAGACCTTCTCAGCAATTGCTTCTATTTTGTAAATTTGATCAGAGTTGTGAGAATTACTTCAACTGCAAAATTATATGGTTTCCATGGGAACTTAGATTGAACTCTTAAATGACGGACTTGTGACCAATTTTCTGCATTTCTTCTTTGGAGATGTAATTGCTTGTCTTCTCTAAGTTGTAAGAAATTCAGAGTTCTTTTTTTGTGAAAATTTGAAAGTTTTGTGAATTTTTGAATGAAAAGTGAAAAATATTCATATCAAATACAATGAATATGTTTACAAAATCTGAAAATTTCTTCAAAACATGTGTATATTATATAGTAAAAGTTTAACACCATGGTGCAATTTTGTTTCTATGTTGTGTCATTCTAAACAAAGGTGATCAGCACTTTGTGGTACTAGGCCCAAAGTTCAAATTGCAATGTAAATGAGACGACAAATGATAAGCTATTTCTTTTACTTGGATGGTCTAAAATTCTAAAAAGATCATTTTTATAGCTTAAATTCAGCTCTAGATGAAAGAGCACAAAATTGCCAAATAAATACTAGCTGTATGTAGATCCATGGATTTGTCATTTGCTTACGTATGTAAGTCAAAAATATCATGAGAGGTTATTCAATAGCTTTCATTGAAATTGGGTTCAAACAACTCCATAACTAAATTTGGATGAAAAAAAACGTTTTTTATCCCATCTTTGAGTCTTCTCTAAAGTCATCCAAAACATCCTCTCATGCATTTTTTTTCTGTCTTTGAATCTTCTCTAAAGTCATCCAAAACATCCTCTCATGCATTTATAGTTAATCAAAGTTAAAAGTTTAGATATAAGGCTTGTGAACCCAAATAATATGATAGTCTTAGCTCGAAACCAAACTAACACATATGGACCTTTAGATTACCAGATTGAAATTTTCTAATGAATTTTCTACAATGATTACAAAGTCAACAATGCAAATGGGAACCAAAAATTGTAATATTATTTTTGATTGGAGCAAAATTGAAAACTTTCTTTAAACTACTATCATTGGAAGAGCATTAAAAATCAATACTAAAAAGTAAAGAAAATTCCAATTTGGACTTTGGACAACAAAAATAGAGATCATTAGTAGCAAGTTTGAAAGAAAAAAAAAAATTGATGTGCTACAACAAGTGAGGCTTAAGAAAGAAAAATCAAGCAATTGCATGACAAATTTAAAAAATCCAAATCTAAATTTATCTTATCTTTATTATATGTGTTTTTCAATGTGCATCCAATAATAGCAATTTTAAGTCCAAAGTCCATCCTAATCCAAAGATAGTAATAAAACAAATTTCATGGTTCACTATGTTGGATTGGTAATGCCCTTCACAATTTAGTATCCCTCATCAATTATATTAGCCTTTTCCTCATGGAAAGTTTCAAGAATGAATATGAAGTATTTATTATTAATTTGTTCTTTATGTATTTCCAAATTACTTCTTCAACATGAGATTTATTTCCTCAAGTTGCAAGACCTACAATTAATGTTGATGAAAAGTTTGAAGTATGAAACTTCACATCAAAGATGGATAGAAAAATCCTTGTTTTTAAAAATAAACTATATAGATCTTATAATTGGTGAGTTTTTTCATTTCAAATTTTTGAGAGGATATATTCTGACAATTTAACTAAAAGATTCTAACTTTGGATCTAACAAGTAAAAAGCAAAAAAATAGAGCATTGCTTTTAAAAAGGTTTTTTGAGAGCAAGTGGTTACTTGAAACAACCCAAGAAACTTAGTGCAAAAATGACATTGCATACATGTACCCTACCTAGTGGTTGTGGTAAATGTTCTTCAAGCCCATCTAATTCCTATCCCAATCCTTGGAGGGGATTATTACGGGAGTTGGGATAACTTTAGAAATCCCATTGTATGCCTAGATATTTAAGGTCACTTTCAAGGTCAAACACTAAATTTTATGTGTGTTAATTTTTTATTTTGATATTGTTATGTTCAACAATAAATAGGTAGCTCCTTCAATCTATATTTTTGTTGCATTTTTTTTTCAAAATCACATAAATTGCCATTAAAAACAAAAATTTGGAAGTATAATACATACTATATTTGAATATATTTTTATCAAAAAATTCTACATGAGCTTTAGAGATACATCAATAATTCTAAAATGTATGTTGTTAAATTTATTTCCATTTCTCAAAAACAATCATACTATTTCAAATTCATTTGCAGTTTCTACAATTATAAAAAGATACTAAATAACAACTAACATCATACAAATTCTATTTTGGGTGAAAGAAAGAAAAAAATACTTGTATTATTTTGTGTCATTTGTTATACAATTAATTCAAATGCAAACTAAACTTTTGTGATATAGAGAATGCATTTGAAATTAATAGTAGAAGCATGTCATAGAATTTCAAATGTATTCCATATTTTTTGAAATTTAAAAAAATCATATACTATTTAAATATAATTCTCTTATTTTAAGGAAACTAGTGGTATTGATGTTTTTTAGTACTTGCTGGAGTATTCAAATGTTCAATGAATGTCACTTGGAAATTTCAAAAGAAGGTTCATCCATTAGGCTTATATCCATTTGTTGTGGAATTTATACAAAAAATAATTTCTTTGTCTTTTAAAGAGGTGCAACAAAAGCTCTTGCGTGCACATTCAAATTCATTTTTTCATAGGTTGAATCTTATCTCCATAAAGTTTTTAGAAATGATCTATTTTTGTTTTATTTTTTTAAACATTTTCACTATTTTCTAAAAATTTCATCATCAAAGTATCTTTTGGATTGAAAATTTTCATTAACTTGTTTTGTGCATTTTGACTTTTGGAGATTTTTTTTCAGGCCTAAAATTTTGGGAATACTATTTCTATAATATTTTTTATATTATTCATATTTTATTTTATTTTTAAATATGTTTTTCCAAAAGCTCATAGTACCTCCAATATTACCTTCCTAAATGGTCAAATGCAACAAAATGAGCAAGTATTTCATCCTTTCATCCTTTTTATAACTTCAATTATAAAAATTAACCACAAAATCTCAAATAAAATATGGAACTTATTACCATAAAAGTATTTTTTGTTCATTATTGTAAAGTTGAAATGCTTAAAATTAATTTGAATGAAAACCTTTCACAAAGTTTATTGAAGAAGATAGAAGAAATTTCAAATATGTTTAAAATATGCATCAATTGATCAAACCCTAAATGCGGGGTGTTACATATGAGTAGCATTCATTTTGCTCAAATCCAATTTCCATATATTCAATAAGAAACGGGTAGGAAGGTGGTGTGAACATATAGTTGGCTAGAAGCTACCTTTCATTTAATCAAGATGATAATTATCACATGGACTGATGTATTTTATATATTGTTTCAAATACAAAATTCAACCCAAAAGATCTAGTTCTTTTCTTTTCTAAAACATTTAATCTAAAAAGTTGTAATACTTTGACTCGAGATAATAAAAACAACAATGTTAATATTTGCCATACAAATCCTCTCATAGATTTAGTCAATTAAACCCAAACCATAGAATAAAATTAGAAATTGTAGTTTTTGTGAATTTTTCAAGCTCATCACTTTTAAGTTGATTATTCAAAGAACTGTATTTTAAAAAAAAATTCAAATTTAACCATATAGATCATATCATAAATCTATTTTCAACATCTCCGCTCTTATTTCAAACTTCAAAAAGGTTATGACTAATGAAAGTCATATATCATAGTAAATCTAAATTTTTTTCAAACTTGAATCCAATAGAGATTGAAGAGATAAATATTAGAGAATTCATGTAAAAATGATTTAAAAGATGAAAAAGCAATGTTTTAAGTTTCTTGTTTAGACATCAAAGTTTGATTTTTTCAAAAATTTAGTTATTATATTCTAAGATTTTATATATAGTATAGGTTTTCAAATCTTCAAATTGATAAATAAGATAATTTGCTAATTGCTACTAAAGTAAGTATGAATAATATCAAATGTTTGTTTGGATGTATATAACAAATAGTTCAAGGGAATTTAGTGAAGTTACATTTTGTCCTTTAGCCATCAGTGATGATGCCTTTAACCAAGATACTTTGCCAAAAATGATTCAATTTGTAAACCAACCCATGCATTCTTTGCATCTACAAAAATCTTGAAAGTCATCCATCAACTACTTTGGGGCCTCATCATCTATTCAAAACCAATAAATAAACAACCACACCATCCTAGAAAGTTGATAATAGAACAAGAGATCAAATAAAGACAACAAAACAACAAGGCTATAGCTATGTCCCCATTAGGAGCTATTCTAGCAAGAGGAAAGTCATGTGGTGCTCCATCTTTTTGGAGAGTGAATGGGGCTCTTTGTAGGAAGTTGAAAGTTGAAAGTTATGTATTTTATATAAATTTTTGAAGTCAAGATTGGAAGAAACTTCAAAGTGTTCAATCCGTGTATGTTGAAGTGCCTTGAGAGAGACCCAAAACCATTCACTACAAACACTTATTACTTGACAACCTTGAAGTCCATTTGTAAAGTAGGAGTTATTCAAAGCCACTGGTTTGAGGTCATATTTGTGACACTTTAAAAGACACCTAATTCACCAAAATAAGAGATCAAGTCGTTCTATAGTTCTACGTCAGGAAGTTGAAGTCTCTCAAAGTAACTTGAAATCATTGGGTAGTGGCGTCTCTGCCCCAGTGGGACACAGCCACTCTAAGGAAGTCATCACACTTTGAAGAGAGCAACAGAAATTTCAAACATGGGATGTCAACAACAAGCAAAGGGACATTCACCGAGGAAAGAATTGGAGTTGACGTTCTCACATTCTACGGAGTAATAAGCGGAACGGGCAGCTAATAAGGACCGACCTGCTGGTCACGACGCTGACCTCCTTTATCCATTCTCCCATGGTGGGCCATTCCTTGCCGTTTGCTCCACAGAACTCGTCACCGAGACGACTTCCCAGCATTCCACGCTCTTCCGCAACTGTGATCTCACTCCGCGCTGCTCTCTACACGCACTATAAAGAGCCTGAAATCCTACATCCAATCCTCACAACAGCGAACATCAATCCCCAGCATTCCAGCACCTTACTGGAGATCACACTCGATCAAGCGTTTCGTTTAACTCTTCAGTCCACCCTAGTGACAGAAGCTTTCAAGGATTCGATTCCAAGTTACAAAGCACTCATTCGGATAGCAGACGGGAGACTTGGAACGCGAGTAGCACGCACTTCCCACCTCGGTCTGTAGGAGCGAACTCGTCGCCATGGCTTCCCAGACTGCGCTCCCCAGGGGACAGCCTCGTGCGGACGGACCGGCGTGCGTCTTGGGCATCGGCACTGCCGTGCCTCCCACGGAGTTCCTGCAATCGGAGTACCCGGATTTCTTCTTCAACATCACCAACTGCAGCGAGAAGGAGGCACTCAAGGCCAAGTTCAAGCGCATCTGTAAGTGACCAACTGGAGCCGCATATGAATAACTCACTTCACTTGTCTGAATACTCATTCCGGCCCACCGGACTTAATGACCATGAATCCCAAATGTTAAGTAGTTCAATATGGGTGATCGATTGAAGGAAATTTGAATTCTGATGCAAGCTGCGTTTCGTAGTCTACCCAATTTGATTTGAGTCGAAGAAAGTTACATATTGTACTTGTGATGCCCCAAAGGAAATCAATTGAGGTGATATACCGTGTGTGTGATCCCATTCCACAGGTGACAAGTCGGGCATCCGGAAGCGACACCTGTTCTTGACAGAGGAGGTGCTCAAGGCCAACCCCGGAATCTGCACCTACATGGAGCCCTCACTGAACGCGCGACACGACATCGTGGTGGTGCAGGTGCCCAAGCTCGCCGCCGAGGCCGCGCTGAAGGCCATCAAGGAGTGGGGTGGCCGCAAGTCCGACATCACGCACATCGTGTTTGCCACCACCAGCGGCGTGAACATGCCCGGCGCCGACCACGCGCTGGCCAAGCTGCTGGGCCTGAAGCCCACCGTGAAGCGCGTCATGATGTACCAAACCGGGTGCTTCGGCGGCGCCTCGGTGTTGCGCGTGGCCAAGGACTTGGCCGAGAACAACAAGAACGCGCGCGTGCTGGCCGTGTGCAGCGAGGTGACGGCCGTGACGTACCGCGCCCCGAGCGAGAATCACTTGGACGGGCTGGTGGGCTCGGCGCTGTTCGGGGACGGCGCGGGCGTGTACGTGGTCGGGTCGGACCCCAAGCCGCAAGTGGAGAAGGCTTTGTTCGAGGTCCACTGGGCCGGGGAGACCATCTTGCCTGAAAGTGATGGCGCCATTGAAGGCCATCTCACGGAAGCAGGACTCATCTTCCATTTGATGAAGGACGTTCCCGGGCTGATCTCGAAGAACATCGAGAAGTTTCTGACGGAGGCGCGCAAGTGCGTGGGCTCCCCTGCATGGAACGAGATGTTTTGGGCCGTGCACCCAGGAGGCCCCGCTATTCTGGACCAGGTGGAGGCCAAGCTGCAGCTGTCCAAGGACAAGATGCAGGGCAGTCGCGACGTGTTGCTGGAGTACGGCAACATGTCGAGCTCTTCGGTGTTGTTCGTGTTGGACCAGATTCGGCAAAGGTCGTTGAAGCTGGGTTCTTCCACGCTCGGGGAGGGCAGCGAGTTCGGCTTCTTCATCGGCTTCGGACCGGGACTGACGCTTGAGGTGCTGGTGCTCCGGGCCGCAGCGAATCAATAGGCGAGGCCCTGAAGTGTTAGAATTTTGGTGAATTGTTCATATGGATTCAATTTTGGTGCTGATCATACCAGTTTACGACAAGTGTACAAAGGTCCAAATTGGAGCGACACTCTTCATAGTTCGCTAGGTCCATTCATTGGTTGCATTGGTTGCAACCCGATTAGTTCATGTTCAGCTGTGCCGTAGTGATTTCCAATTGAAATTCGGAGCCAGCAGGAGGAATTGATACAATCTAATCATTCAACGAGTTTCCCCAATGCCACTTACTATTGAGACCGAGCTCATCAATTGCATTATTCAGAGACTGTTTCTTCCTTTACGGTTGAATCATGCCATGTAGTCTGAGAATCCAGTTCGAATGGTCTGCAGGAACTCATAGTGAAGCAGTTCCTGGAATACAGGAATCCTAAACCTAACAGTTTGGACGAATTGGCATGTAGCATCCGATATTGCTACACAGGGTAGGGACTTGTTGTCAAAGAGGATGATTCTGCTTGTGCATGAGTGTTTTTTGAGTGCAGTGTACTCTCAAAGCTAGGAAGGCAAATAAACGATGTAGGGAAGCTGGAGGGAGACGGGGTGGAAATCCTTGCTAACCTTAGCGGTGCAGAATGTTTTTAAGCATGAAATGGAATTAGCCATATCCATTGGCATATTGGTACACCAAGATAATGTACTTGGCAAAATGGCAATTGAAATGGAAAAGATAATATTATAATGCTAGGGATGACTTTTAACATAACTCTATCATGATCTCATTTCATCTATTACTCATTAAGTAATAGATATTTGGGCATCTCAACATGCATGCCATGAAGGGGCATCAATTGAAGTTTGAACAGTGAAATTGTTTGCTTCTTATGATGTATACATGACAGCGTGTTTTGTTTAAATTTCAAAGATTTTAGTTCCATAACTTGGCAGCGGATCATGAGCTAGCTTGTATATTTCTTCTCACAATTGTATATTGGAATTCTTGCCTTCCCAGTGCACACTTTAGAATCTTCCACTGAGACCTAGATAGACAACTCCAAAACAACCAAAAGAAAGTAGCTTATGTTTGGGTTTTCTTGGATGGTGTTTGATCTCTCAAACTATACAACTTTTTCCAAATATCGTCCTTGCTCTTCAATATCACAATAAGTGACCTCATTTTCTTGTAACCGATTTCCCTTTGTCTTCATTTGTACGACGCAACTCTAATCGAAACTTAGGGTAAAAAAAAGCCTAGCCTCTTGTGATTTCCAGTTCGACAGGTCTTAAAGCGAAAGGAATCTTCAATCTCTTAGGGTGATGATCAGTCTGAAGAAGGCAATTCACGTATGACGATCGGCATGTCAGAAGGTAGATTTCCCCCATTTTGAAATGCATCTTTCTTAAGAAGGTGCTGACCTACTATTTGTCTACAACAACATTTTCGTGTTGACTAACCTTCAGTGTTGCACAATCGACCTGCATGTAATAAATGAAGAATTGTTTGCGATACTGGTGATCATGGTCCTCGTGACCACCTTCATGACAACGCCAGTTGTTATGTGGATATATTCACCAGCTCGAGATATCCCACCTTACGTGAGACGAAGTATTGACGCTGGGGATGATAAGGATGAACTGCGTATGTTGCTTCGTCCTGTTGGGTCATGGAACATTCCTTCCATGGTAAACATGATTGAAATCACCAGAGGGAAAGACTTCAAGTCACTGAGAGCGTATGTGCTTCACCTGATCGAATGTTCGGAACGATTATCGTTTATCCGGATGTCCTCGTCGTTTTCCAAGCGAGAGGTGACGCATTGCACCATCCGTAAACCTCCTCCTCCATTCACAAGAGTAGCAACAACGTCCTAATCAATATCTGCAGAAAATAATAGTCTAGATAAAATTAGAAAGTCATCGATCGTCAATGGCTGTACAAGAAAGCAATTAGAATCTACAATCCCCCCCTCAAAAAAAAGAGTAAGGATTCGTGGTTCTAAAATGACCCAATCGATTAGTCCTATTGGGGAAAAAGAATTCAGACGGTGACAAAACTTGTGGCCCAAAACATGCTCCGATCCTCAGAGATCTTCTTTCTCTGAAACCTCTTAGAGCATCCTTAGTCCTACACTGTATATGGCACTCTAATTATATTTCTAACTTTTGAATGGCATCTAAATTGAACTTGAAATTTGTATCATTGGAAGTGCATCCAAAAGCAGTTGAAGAAGAGACAGGAAAATTCAAATGTAGACATTGGACAACCTTTTCAAAAGCAATTTGAAAGTAACAAATTATAGAGGTCTTGGCAAATCACCGTTACCAAAGTAAAAATTGACCATTGACACTCTAAATGTAGCCCAATGTTTGTAATGCTCCTGAACCCCGAATTCATAAGAATGGCCGGAGTTTTGAGAAAAGGAGGTGTCAAGGGTGTCAACTCTCTTTGAGCTTTTCTACAGTCCTGGCAGAGGACTTCAGTAGCAGGAGTAAGCTTAGGTATGACTTTCAGAATTCTGCATGAACCTGGTCCAACTTTATTTTGACAGTTGCTTGACGACCACTCCCTGCTCATTTTTTTTAATAGCATATTTGTCTTGTACTTTCAATAGTATTTAGTTCCGTGTAGTTCTTGTGAGAGTCTGTCAGTGGAATAGCAAGAGATTTCACTAGTGTAGAAAAAGTGATGGCTTGCTTCTGAGCGGGCAAACATTCGAGTAGGCTGAAGCGAAGGAATGCCAAAAAATAAAGATGGTGGTCAATTTCTCGATAGCCAAAGGTTGCCATCTGCTATCATTTGAAGGGTAAGCAAATTGATGTATCAGTTGGCATGCGGAGCTTAAACCTGAAATACAAGGGCAGAAATGACCCTAAATATGGTATAACTTGTCTTGTAAACTAACAGAAGAATAGATAGATGACTTACTTGGGAACGTTTCTGTCTAACTAGTATCACGTTTCTAGCTAGGTTTAAGCCAGGTGGCCATCGTTGAGGATATCGATGATGAATTTGGTGATCAAACCAGTTCAATCGTTTTGCAATGGCCATGGCTTTGCAAGACAATGAAGTGGCGCAGCGAATTATGGAAGAAATGGGGAAATGCACTGTCTGGGTCGTCTGGTCAATTTTTCGCATTTGATTTCAGAATGAAACCTCTGACGTTGTGCGTCCGGTAAGAGAGAGATGACCGTCAGGATTGACATGAAGGGAAATAAGAAGCCCTTCGGTATCTAGCATAAGCTATTTGGAGAATTAATCGTCCTGAGTTGTTCTAGGCTCTTGTTTCTACTATTAAAGAATGTGACTTCCTCTACTCCAGACTTTCCAAATTGTGGTCTCACCTACATCAAATGCATAAGAATCAGTGCCATCGTTTTAGCGACGGGTTGAAAACATCCAGACGTCAACGTTTGGATGAAAGTCTTATGTGTATAATGGACTCCGTGACTTGTTGCAGAGCAACTGGAACCTGGTTACAAATGCACGCAGCAAATTGCCATGTTGGACCAGGGCAGTCTTCACCTTCACACCCTCAATTCAGTACCTAAAGGCCCAGGAGGCTCCCGGTTTCTTATGTAGTAGCACTTGAGAATCTTTCATTGTAATTCGTAGTAGTTTACAATGCAGATAATGATCTCCTCCGCTGCATAACTGTATCATCTCGGTCTAACCCACTCCTGGAAACAATCGTGCGTAGAAATTAGATGTATAAATACACTATATGATTCTTGTGCAGGGGAAGCATGCAACTGCCTGGCGTCCATTTTGCACGCCATCGGAAGGTTTGTGTCCAAGGCAATTGCGTTGATAAAACGAGTGCTGGCCATCCAGGAGAAGAATTTAGGCCCAGATAGTCCAGAGCTTGTGCTTACTTTACAGCTGCTTTTGGATAAGCTGGGAAGAATAGATGATATTGAACCGTTTTATATGAGCATAGCAAAGATAAGTACCGAACACAAGGGCGACATCGGAAATGAGAAAGAGAACTTATCCCGAACTAAATTGGTCGGCGGCATGTTCCGGCGTTCAACATTTTTTATTTGGACGCATAGGCTTTCCGTTGTGGCGTTGTGCTCGATAATTCCTTTTTTGTTTGACTGAAGCTACATATGAACTCGAAGTCATCAAATTTAACGTCAGTCACGCCTGGTCAATTCACTCAACTGTGCAATAGTGTAGAAAAATCCTATATCAACTCTTCTCAGTCATGAAGATGGGTTCAGATTTAAAATTTGAAAGAATCGTGAGCATTTGCACCAGAAAGCAGATCGACGTCGGTTCATTTCAATTTCCAGGACTGAGTTCTGCATTCGATAAATCTTCTGGCGTTCTTTTCTCCTCTGACGGGCCATTCGAAGATGCACCTTCATTAGTAATCATCTAGCTATAAAAGAGTTGTAACGGAAACACTGGTCTACATAACAACTCCTGAGAATTACTTAAATTGATCAGTGCCATAAGACGATACAGTATGAAAATTCCAAATCCAAGCAATCAGACATTCGAAGAACCTCCTCAATTGAAAATGTAGACGCCCATTGTGACGTCCAAAGAATGTTATAAAATACGCTCAAGCACGGCCCAATGTGAAACCCAGTGCTCATCAAATGTACATGAGTCACAACTTGTGACTCGAAAATTGTGTGTCGATCACGAATCCGACTAGGACTCAATAAATCTCTACTTACGTGAATGTACAGTGGCTAACAGAACGAAAAAATCATTGTCAGAAGAAATCACAAGGGGAAGGGACCAGGAGCGCCACTCCATCCTTGCACGCACTCCAACAGAGGCCGAATCAACTTCCCCTCCGACATCGCCTCGAACACTTTCTGAATTTCAGTCCCGGGAGAAACACTTCGCAACCCGGACAGCAATTGCGTACCGAGCTCCGACCTCACGAATTGGTAAAGCGGGTACGTCCTGCAAGACTCAATCCTGTTCGGCACCGCCGAAAGGCCCTTCTTGTCATAAGCTTCCCGCACCAACGGAACCACCGTGCGCAGACGCTCTTGCACTTGCGCCTCGAACACGGAAATCTGCTCGAACACAGAGCGAGAGGCGTCTTTCAGGGCGTGGCTCACCAGCACGCCGCGCAGCTTCTCCATCAACGGGTAAGTCTCGGAGGACGCGTCGTCGATGTACGAGAACACGGGCTGACGCTCCACCACCAGCAAAAGGTCCTTCTCGCAGAAACGCGACGGAAGGAGGCCGCCGTCCTGGCCCATGAACAGCGTCTTCTTCGCCGCCTGCAACACCACCTGCTTCACGGCGGACTGCATGGTCTCCTCCACATGGCGGAGGTCGATGGCTTGGCACAGACCCACCAGGAAGGTCGAGCTCATGAGCTTCAGAATCTCCACGGCCTCCTCAGTCTTGCGCGCGGACACCAAGCCCAGCGAGTTCACGTCCTGGTTGTGCTGCTCCGCGCTCTGCACATGGGTGGTGACGGGGTTGGCGAGGTAGTTGAGCTCGGAGAGGTACGACGCCATGGCGATCTCGGCGCCCTTCATGCCGTAGTCCAGGCTGGGGTTGGGTCCCCCGCTCAAGTTGGAAGGCAGGCCGTTGTTGTAGTAGTCGTTCACCAGCTCGGAGAACTGCGCAAACATGAGCTTGCCGATGGCCGCCACCGCCAGGCGCATGTTGTCCATGGAGACGCCGATGGGTGTGCCCTGGAAGTTGCCCCCGTGCAGCGCGATCCCCCTCGCGGCGTCGATGATGGGGTTGTCGTTCACGGAGTTGATCTCGCGCTCGATGGCATGCGTGGCGGTGCGGATCACCTCGATCTGGGGACCCAGCCACTGGGGAGAAGTGCGCAGTGCGTACCGATCCTGCTTGGGCTTCTTCAAGGGATCGGTCTCGTTGAGCTTGGCCGCGGCTTTCATGAAGTCGCTCCCGTCCAACAGCCACTCCATCACCGCTGCAGCTTCCATTTGTCCCGGGTGATGCTTCAGCTTGTGCGTCAAGGGATCGGCGAATTCCGGCTTCCCTTGCATCACTTCACAGAACAAGGCGGATAACACTTCCGCAAGCAACGCCAGCACGTTGGCGTCGAAGCACACCGTGGAGGCCAATGCCGACCCCACTGCGGTCCCATTCACCAGCGCCAGTCCCTCCTTGGGCTGCAGCTCGAACGGCTTCTCCACGCCCGCCATCCGCAGACCCTCCAACGCCGAAACCTCCCGGCCATCTGGAGTGCAAGCTCGCGAGTTGGGTCGGCCAGTGAGCAACCCCGCAATGTAAGACAAGGGCACCAAATCCCCGGAAGCGGTGACCGTCCCACGCAACGGCAACTTGGGAGTGACGTGCGCGTTCAACAGCTTCTCCATGGCCTCCAGAATCTCCCAGCGGATCCCGGAGTAGCCCTGCATCAAGGTGTTGGTGCGCACCAGCATGGCCGCGCGCGTGGTCTCCGCGGGCAGGGAGTGACCCTTCACCAGCACGCCAGCGTTCAAGAAACGAATGAGCTCGCGCTGCAGCTCCACGCCTTGCTGCGTGCGGCGATGGGAGGTGGCGCCGAATCCCGTGGTCACTCCGTAGATGTCCCCGCCGTTCATGATCTTCGTCAACACCCAGTTGGAGGACTCGTCCACTCTGTCCTTGGCGTTGGCCGCGTCCAGGACCACCGCCACGTCGGGGCGGCGTGCGATGGCCGTGACCTGTCCGACGGTGAGATTGACGCCCTCGATCGCCACTTCGTTGGAGTCGAAGTACGTGGCCACCATCTGCTTGATCTCCTCGAGATGATTCCCTTGCAACTTCGCGGCCGTCTTGGCCCAGTTGAGCGGATCTGCTGGGGCGACTTGTTGGGAGCCCTTGTTGCCGAAGCTGGGGGATGTCGTCGGTTTCTTGAAGGCGGTCCCGGATCCCGCATTTTTGTAGGTCTGGGACGACGCCATGAATTCGAATTCCACAGCTGCCATAGTGTATCTGCCTTGAGCTCCCAGCTAGGTGGTCTCAGCAAGGATCAATCGAGGATCTAGCTGCCCTGTGAATTCTTCACTCAATTGCACGCAAAGTTCGTAATTCAACGAATTACTCCCTCAAGCGTTCTCGGTGAGCGATCGTCTTTGCAATTTTCAGCAAAGGAACTCAGAATTTCGACCTCAAGGACAAATGGAATTGGTATAATACTATCGAACAGTTGATTGTGTTTGCAAAGTCCTGTATTCTCAGCAAATTTGGTTGCAACTATGTACATGTACTGCAGGCTCGAAGTTGATGAAAGCTGATGCCGTGCTAGCAAGTGAGATCGATAGACCTGAGATGAGGAATTGGGATCACGAAGGTCTGTATTTGTAAGTGAACGAGATTGGCATCTCAGCTTCGAGGTGAAGAAGTTGGGTCTCTTGACTGGCCAATTGGACATGTGGGCACTGAATTGAAGAGCGCGCTGTCCTTTGCGTTTCTCTGACAACGCGGGCCAGTTTCAATGATTTTGGGAAGATTGTCGAAAAAGCGCATGGAAAGGAGGGAATGTCAAAGAAAGTCGAGGATTCTCGTCGACATTTTCACCGAAAGTCCGCTTGCTGTCCAGGGGATTCCCGGCTTCAGGTCTTCAGTCCAGTGTGTTGAAATGTGGTTGGAGCTGGACTGCATGTCGTATGGACCTTCTCGGCAATTGCCTCTATTTTACAGATGTGAGGTAGAAGTACCTATTTGTAATAACTTAAGCATTTCGGCCTATGACCAGGGAGGATTGACCCCTTTATTGCCCCGCCAAAGGGTAAATGTCAAAAATTGCCCCCTACTTTGTGCCACTTAAATTTTGTTTTTCATCATGTCCCTTGCCTAATTGGGGGTTTCTAATTGCAAATATGAATTCCAAATTTACAAATTTTATCATATGTGGCAATTGAAAAATTTTAGGGTTTTCTACAAAGGTAAAATATTGGGTAATAGAGGGGTCAATCTTCCCTAGCCCGCCTACAGGATATGGGAAGTTTATTGAGAAATTGAGGTCAATGTGTGCCAATATAAAGATGAGGAAGAATTAAAAATAAATAAATTCTATGATTGAATATTTTATTCAACATAAATGTGGATTTTTCATCTGAACCCATTCCATCCTTATAGACTCACCTATTACAATTAGCTTTGGCACTTCCTTTGAAGCCAAGACAAAAGACAGATGAATAGACGAAGAAGTACAAATAGAACATTTTTTTAAATGAACAATGCATCCCATTGTTGTTCACAATAGGTCAACTTATAGAGCCATTACAAGAGTTGTGAGAACTACTGCAATTACATATGTGGTCTCCATATCAATTAGAGGTTGTTCACATGGGGGGCCAATCTCGACCTTGAGGTTGGGGCAACCCGATCCCCAGGTCAAGCCTCCTAATCATCTAGCTTCTGCATGGTCCTTGTGGAGTAGCCTAACTTTTTGTTAAAGTGAGACACAACAAATTAAATTCTACTTGTAGTCTAGATTTTGTCTATTTCCCAAAACCTAGGACTAAGTATAGGGGTCCTAAAATCAAAGGGAATGGTCAAATAGTCTAATGTTTTGCAGCTAGAAGTCACTTGTATGCTAAATTGTTATGGGATTTACTCAACAATTTTACTATAGAAACCAATTGTAAAACCCTTTTATATCCCAAGTGTGAATTTGGAGACCTGTCCGTTAAATAATGCTATGGACGCATGAGTACTGTCCCGGTCCTACCTAGTATTCTAGGGGTATTTTCAAGACAATTTGGCAAGTTTATAAGAGCAATTTGTCATGCACGATCTAGACTTTTAAATGCAACAATTCATATATATATATATATCAATTCATTAATTACCGTGAAGCTTTTTACCAAAACAATTTGTCCAGTCACTACTTATTTAGCCAAATTACTAAGTTAGATGAGTATCACAAAGTCACAGTCCTCTACAACAAATTGTCCCTATACTAATGCAAGGGGAATGAGTGTGTAATACAATACAATTTACAACATCAACATCAACCAGATCATTTATCCAACACACTATTCATGTAACCACAACATTTTTAATAATCATTGGTATTCTTACAATTTGACCTAATTATCAATAAAGACCATTTGTCATACAGTATATTCCATCCATTATTCAATCAATTCGTCTCACCAAATATCTATTGCTTCTACTAATTTCAGGCACAATACCCTTTTCAATAACTAAATTAATAAGAACAATTTGTTCATACATTGTCTGCAGTGAAATTTGAACACTACCGCAATTTGTCTGTAACATCGACCTACTGTGATTGAACTGCATCAACAACATCAACTGGCCCAAGACAAATTGTTAGTTAGAAACCCGGTCAATATCCAATCTAACAACCAAGAATTTAGACAATTCGCTTCTATTCTACTGACTGTATTATCATCTCAAAAGTTCAACCGTGAACTAAATTAACTTAATTCTATTCTGGACAATTTGTCTATCCACACATATCGAAGGATTCAACCACACATACATGCATTCAAGACAATTTGACTTATACATCAACCACATAAGAATAAGTCAAATTGTCATACCTGGATCTGTTCTTTCAGCTTCCAGTTCTCTAATCTCCCAATTTGTACACAAATCAATTTAATATATATATATAGCATACTCCACTAGTCAAATTCACGGTTGGAATTCTTTAGACAACTTGTCTCTAATTTCTTCTAATCCTTAGAAACTGATTCTAATTCTTTATTATAATTTACAGTTATGACTTTGACAATTTGTCTATTTATAGCCATATGCTAAATCTCTAATATTCCTCTTTTTCTACATAATTCATAGGATTGAATCAGTCTGACCTACACAAAGATAATAAATGAATTTAACAAGGCAATTGGTCGAAAATACGAATTAAAATGATACAATAACTTATTTGTAAATTAACCGATCTGCATCACGAGTTCTGGCAAATTATCTCAGTGTGCACGCCGCCTCCCCAACGTCCACATCATCGAACTAGTTGGCAAATCGTCTGCTTCGTTTGATTTACGAAAGACACATAGACAAATTGACTTCCAATCTCGATGAATTGCTATCCAATTCCTCACAATAACACTCCGACAATTCGACTCATACGTTCATAATACAAAACTAAACCAGTCAACTTGTCTAAACATGAATCCACCATTACACAATTCCCACAGTTCCACACAAACACAGTCTATCAACGCACAATAATTCACAGACAACTTGTCACACAACTCATTCAAACAACCACGAATTCATCATAATCAAACTGCACGCATCTTTTACAAAGAAGTCACACACATACTCAATGCTCACACCCCAGTTCCATCCAGTCACAGGATCGGAATAGTATTTGACAAATTGCTAAGTATTGCTATCCACTCACTGGTGCAAAACATACAAATTGTTAATTTTACAATTTACACAACCAAGACAACACCACCAAGAATACAATTAGTCACAAATAAACAAAGAGATCCAATCATTGGATACTCAAGACAATTTGTTAAGTTGATTTACAGTTCAGAGGATCCAATCACTGGATCTTAACTGTAATTTATAAAATGCTCGATTTAGTCCAATCACTGGATCTAAATTCAAAGCTTATAAGACAAATTGTTTATAAGAAATATTTTATTATTGAAGAAGTTCAAAGTACATGAAGACGAGACAATTTTACAAAAGCTATTTGATAACCGAGAAAGTGAGAGAGAGACAAAATGACAAATTGCCTGGCTATATGCAAAACTGAAGACAACTATTCAAACCCGAAGTGTAGAGTCAACTTGTCTTTTACCATCTCAAAAACTTTTATGTTTTTCTTTCTAAATCCTTTCTAATTTGGCAATTTGTCTATATTACTACTCCATTGTGTGAATTCTTTGTCAATTTGTCTCTATTTACATTGTTTATAGCAAATTGTCAAAAATTGAAAACTTCAAAAGACTACATAGCCCCCTACTTAACTTATTGACGCCCTCGTCAATAATATCGTCTTCTCCGTTTCTGGTTCAAATGCTGATCTTGACGCCTTCTCTGCTGCTGCTCTGCTTTTTCCACTGCACGCCGCACCACTGGATCTCGAGCCATGATCTCTGGATTTCCTTCTTTCTGGTACTCGTACCAATACTGCCAAGCCCAGTATCGTGTGCAAGGAAATTCGTTGATGAAATACAAATGAGCTCCTGCCCAGAAATGCGTGATCGCCATGATCTCCACCAGTCGATGCCATCTCATCTTCTAGTGTTGAATCTTCAACATCAAATGGAACTCCGGTCGGTTTATATCAAATTTGTTGATGTTCACTATAATCTTGTGTTGGCAGCACATATCTACAAGGAACCCTCAAAATACCGCAGTTCTAAAGCACACAGGGTCGGTGTGATGTATATGCTGCTTGTGGAATCTAGCATAAGTCTCAGAGCACTGCTCCGATGTGGCAAATTGTCCCTCAATCTCCGGCCAGTTGTACTCAACTGAGTCCAGGGTAGCGTAGGCCAACCACTTATAACGCCGCTTGCAATTACAGAAATGACCATTTGTCAAAACTCCAGTAGGTGGGTTAACTTGCCAATCACGAGAGAGATTCGGGTACACTTGGTCATAAGGAACTGTCTCCTTTACCGATTGACCGTAGTCTTCCACCAACCACTCCAAAGCTTTCCACAAAGGCATTGGTCACTCCACCTGGTATTCTTCAAACATTCTCCCATAATGACCCAAGAAAAACTGGGTGAACTCCGTCCCCAAAACAGGTGGGGTGACCTTTAACCATCTAGCGGAAACATAACTAGAAGGGGGTAAGAGAATTTCATAGGATAGCCTAGTGTCTGGCATCTCCAACTCTCGCTGTTGTACCATGTGATCTAACAACTTTTCCAATTGTTGATAAATCATTTGTAAATTGTACACATAATGACTATTTGTCAATTCTCCCCTCTGTGCTACCGCTTCTCTCTCCAAACAATTGGCCTGAACGCTGTGGATCACTCTGCACTCACTTGATGTTTTGATACTGTTCTTCAAGTTAGTCAACTCCTCTTTACAGTTCGCAGTCAATTTGCCTAAGACTGCTCCTCGTGGACAAATAGACAAGTGATGATCCTCCATTCGTATCCTACGGCACTCCGCTTCTGCTTTGTCAAATTGTCTTTGATAATGAAGCTGCTTCTCCAAACCGACATAATACATCAACGCCCTTGCTCCCACATCAACAATTGGATAAAATAAGCTACTCCAATCCTCCAAGATCAAATCTCCTTGCGCCAGCATCTCACTAATCAAGTTTCGTTGATTCTCTACTGTCTCAGTTGCTTCCCAAATCTGGTCAAACACTTCAGGGACTATTGGAGCACACTTCTCCAACCCCATCATGTCCAAAAACACATCATGCTGTAGCTCATAGGCATGGAAAAGAGAGTAGGAGGGAGGGGAACAAATCTGATGCTTCCACATTGCCTTCCTCAAATCTTGATTCGTCTCCTTCTCAGTTTCTAACTGGGACTGTAGTTCATCATTCAATGCGGCAAGTTGTTTTAAATCCTCTTGCAGCTCTAGGTGATCCAGAGACGTATCGCATTCTACTGTCTTCACCGGCCGTTCTGCTTGCTGCTTCTGCTTAGACAATTTGTCTTCAGCTTCCCGTAAGCTCGCCGTCAACTTGTCCTTCTCCTTCTGCGCAGTCTGTCAAATTGTCTTCACGTTCAATTGACAAACCTCCAACTCTGTGGTCTACTGCATATACTTGGTCTCAAACTCCTTAACCTTATCCACGTGGCGTTGCTCCTATAAACGGATCTTCTCCAAGAAGCTAGCCTTCACTGTTTCCCATTCTTGGTGCTCCCTATGCATTGTGGCTTGAATGGCCGTCAAATTGCCCTGCTACTCCTCATTGCACTTCAGCAGCTCTGATACACGACTGTGGGCGTGGGAAGAGTCCAGCTTCACTTGTTTCAACTGGATCTGCAACTCATGTTCTCCATCCACGCTCTTCTTCAATTCCTCCACCAAAATTGTAATCTTCATTTGCAGCTCCCTGTTTTGCTGCACTAAATTCTGCTTCAGCATTGGGCTTTTTGTCAATGTTGGGCCTGAGGTCTTTTCCCTTGAAGGTTCCTCAGTAGCTGCCGATGCTGTCGATGGAAGTGGCGTTGCACTTGGGTAAATTGTCGGCGTTGAACTTGGCTGAGTCTCCTTAACATGGGCTGTTTGCTTTGAAGTGGGGCGGCTGTACTGGACCGGCTCCTTAGACTTCAACAGCCGAGCCAATTGGTCATGCTTCGCAGGTGTTTGCGTCAAGGCAGAAAGATAAGTAGCTGAAATAAGAGAGATAGGATTACGACTGTTCTTCAGCATTAACTCTGCTTTAACATGCTCGTAGACAATTTGTCTCCAGTCGAGGTGTTGCCCGTTCCAAGTAGCCATTCCTGTTGTAATTGCACCTTGCGTAGCGATCTCGGCCATGCTTGCCATAAATAGCCTCTGATTGACAAATTGTAACCAATATGATAAAGGAGAGGCCACTCGCAACAGATCCCATCCTCCAGTCTTCTTTGCCGACTGAAACTTCTCACCAAAAAGTTGTATCTTCATTGCCTTGGTAAGATCTGGAATTGTCTTCATTGGCCGACCTCCTTCAATGAATCCCAACAGCTCCGTAAATCTGGCGCCATTGAATTGACAATGCACGCCTTGTACTTGGATCTTGTCAATAACTTGTCCAAAATTAGTGGCTAAGACAAATTGTCGAACTCGCTCCAAGTTGGGCTGGTCCCATGCTCGCTGGAGATACGTCTCCATACCAGCTGCCTGCAACTCAATCTTCCATTCCCCGATAATTTGTCGTAAAACATCAGGCGGAAGCTCATACAGGGCAATCGCATACGCCTTGAGCTCTCCCTTAGGTGCCATTTGATAAATTATTGACAGCCTGTGAGTCACTAATAAGGTAGCTTTTCTTGTTTTACTTCTTGAGGTACTCTCACTTAAAAATTTGTCCTTACTAACTTCAGCTTTCACCTTACTGGGCGCTTATTTTCTCTCACCACTCATCTTTTCTTTTATGCTTCAATTTATTGCCTTTCCTTCAGTCAAATTGTTTCATTGCTTTCAAAGAATCACTCCCCTAGTCTCTCAGTATCCTTACAGTATACTCTCAGCAATTTGACTTCCTCAAGCTTCTATAATTTCAACAGCTAGTTTGATTTACTCTTTTATGTTTCAAAAATTCAGAATACTTAATAAATCAATTAGTCAATTTGGATATCTAATTACTATAAGAATCTCTCAATTTTATCATGTTCTTGACAACTTTTCACTCAGCAAATTGTCTAAGTAATGAACAGTTCTCTCCTTCTCACCTACTCAGCAATTTGCTTCTTCCATAGTCAATTAGTCTATTACTTAATTCAGGTGTTATTAAAGAAAGAAGAATGGATAGGATCTAATTGTTCATTTTGCAAAGTTCACTCACACCTTTATCATGTTCTTTCTAATTTTTCCCTCACGGAATTCTACAATCTTTCCTTCTTTGAACTCTCAACTGGGAAACAATTTGATCAAAAACAACTCACCTTCTCCCTCATATAACTGTCAATTTGTCAATTTTGTTGTCCTCTCCCTCTCGCAGTGCAGTAAGTTATGTATCGTGTTGTTTCAATCAAGTCAAATTGTCAGTATCTTTACAAATTTCCAAGTTTGTTGATACTTGTTCACTCGGCAATTTGTCTTACCAACTAAAGTGTCAATTCAACAAACTTACTAAGGTTCAATTTTTTTTTTTTTTTTTTTTAAATTTTTTGTTTGAAAAGGAATCCATAGAATTCTATCAAGTCTGAAGCCTAATTGTTCTTTTTCCAGGCGAAATTCACTCTAGGCAAATTGCTCCCTCTGGCTTCACACTTAATTGCCAATTAGTCTCAACTGCTTCCTTTCTTTTCTTCTTTCCTCTCAAATTTTCTAAAAGTCTTTTGATCTTATTTTGACAATTTGATCAACTTCACATAGCAGATGATTCACGCTCTATCCTCTTGACACTACATCTATTCATTTACAGTTCCATCTCACAGACAACTGGTCAGGTTTATGAAGACAAATGGACTACTCGTTTTGTGACTCTCTCAACAAATTGTCTGTATTTGATTTAGCTTTAAACTCTTAGAACAAAAAGAGATCAACAACTTGACTCAAAGATCTATAGACACTATCAAAGAGATCAAAACTTTTATGAGTACAAAGTCAGTTCTTACTTCTTAGGAGTTAAATTGACTCACCGTATCTTACAGTTGATATGGTTCTCTCGCAGTTGACAATTTGTCCGTAACTCAGCAGGTTCTCAACCCTAAACAGTTAATACAAAAGGAAGACAATTGGTTAGTTTGTTTACACAGTTTCACTTTCTTTGACAATTGGTCCAACAATTTGTGCATAAACACCTGCACATCTTCAATTCCAAATTATGCTATATACACAAGTTAGGATACAACAAATTGCCTATACTTTGACCTGATTATAGCCAAATTGATCTTAATTACAACCCTAATCTTCCCGATTTCTCTCTTAATCTTCTACTTACTGGATAATCATGCTTAATCTCTACTTACACTAATCCAGTAATTAGGTCTGATTCAAATTCAAGAAATCAACATGCAACCACAGCATCCTTACTAATCTAGCGAGTTGGACATTGGAACAAGAGATCAAATAAGGGTGACAAAACAACGGAACTATGCTTTTTCTCCATTATGTGTTGTTCTAGATAGTGGGAGGAAAGTAATATAGTGCTCCATCTTTTTGGACAATGGATGGGGTTCTTTGTTGGAAGTTGGAGAAGTTTTATATTTTCTATGAATTTCAAAGTCAAGATTGGAAGAAACTTCAAAGTGTTCAATCCGTGTATGTGGAAGAGCCTTAAGAAAGACCCAAAACCATTGACCAAAAAACCTTGTTACTTTACAACCCTAAAGCCCATTTGTAAAGTAGAAGTCAATCAAAGCCAAACAGTTTGAGGTCATATTGGTGACACTTCAATAGACTCTTATTTCACAAAAGTAAGAGGCGTAGGGATGAAGTAGTTCTATTGTTCTACCTTAAGAACTTGAAGTCTCACCAACTTGAAATTGTTGGGTAATCATCTCTATCTACCCTTGTAGGACACAAGGCCAAGGAAGATTGACCCCTCTATCGCCCCACCTAGAAGGTAAATGTCAAAATTGCCCCCTATTTTGTACAGCTTAAGTTATATATTTCATCATGTCCCCTAACTAATTTGGGGTCTTCTGACTGCTAATATGAATTCAGAATTTGCAAATTTTATCATATGTGGCAAATGAAAAATTTCAGGGTTTTCTACAAGGCTTAAACATGGGGCAATAGGGGTCAATCCTCCCTGGCCTGGGAGACACAGCCACTATAAGGAAGTCATCGCAAGTCATCGCAAGTCATCGCACTTTGAAGAGAGCAACCGAGAACAGAGAAATTTCAAACATGGGATGTCAACAACAAGCAAAGGGACATTCACCGAGGAAAGAACTGGAGTTGACGTTCTCACATTCTACGGAGTAATAAGCGGAACGGGCAGCTAATAAGGACCGACCTGCTGGTCACGACGCTGACCTCCTTTATCCATTCTCCCATGGTGGGGCCATTCCTTGCCGTTTGCTCCACAGAACTCGTCACCAAGACGACTTCCCAGCATTCCACGCTCTTCCGCAACAGTGATCTCACTCCGCGCTGCTCTCTACATGCACTATAAAGAGCCTGAAATCCTACATCCAATCCTCACAACAGCGAACATCAATCCCCAGCATTCCAGCACCTCACTGGAGATCACACTCGATCAAGCGTTTCGTTTAACTCTCTATACTAGTCCACCCTAGTGACAGAAGCCTTCAAGGATTCGATTCCAAGTTACAAAGCACTCATTCGAATTGCAGACGGGAGACTTGGAACGCGAGTAGCACGCACTTCCCACCTCGGTCTGTAGGAGCGAACTCGTCGCCATGGCTTCCCAGACTGCGCTCCCCAGGGGACAGCCTCGTGCGGACGGACCGGCGTGCGTCTTGGGCATCGGCACTGCCGTGCCTCCCACGGAGTTCCTGCAATCGGAGTACCCGGATTTCTTCTTCAACATCACCAACTGCAGCGAGAAGGAGGCACTCAAGGCCAAGTTCAAGCGCATCTGTAAGTGACCAGCTGGAGCCGCATATGAATAACTCACTTCACTTGTCTGAATACTCATTCCGGCCCACCTGGCTTAATGACCATGAATCCCAAATGTTAAGTAGTTCAATGTGGGTGATCGATTGAAGGAAATTTGAATTCTGATGCAAGCCGCGTTTAGTAATCTACCCAATTTGATTTGAGTCGAAGAAAGTTATATATTGTACTTGTGATGCCCCAAAGGAAATCAATTGACGTGATATACCGTGTGTGTGATCCCATTCCACAGGCGACAAGTCGGGCATCCGGAAGCGACACCTGTTCTTGACGGAGGAGGTGCTCAAGGCCAACCCCGGAATCTGCACCTACATGGAGCCCTCACTGAACGCGCGACACGACATCGTGGTGGTGCAGGTGCCCAAGCTCGCCGCCGAGGCCGCGCTGAAGGCCATCAAGGAGTGGGGTGGCCGCAAGTCCGACATCACGCACATCGTGTTTGCCACCACCAGCGGCGTGAACATGCCCGGTGCAGACCACGCGCTGGCCAAGCTGCTGGGCCTGAAGCCCACCGTGAAGCGCGTCATGATGTACCAAACCGGGTGCTTCGGTGGCGCCTCGGTGTTGCGCGTGGCCAAGGACTTGGCCGAGAACAACAAGAACGCGCGCGTGCTGGCCGTGTGCAGCGAGGTGACCGCCGTGACGTACCGCGCCCCGAGCGAGAATCACTTGGACGGGCTGGTGGGCTCGGCGCTGTTCGGGGACGGCGCGGGCGTGTACGTGGTCGGGTCGGACCCCAAGCCGCAAGTGGAGAAGGCTTTGTTCGAGGTCCACTGGGCCGGGGAGACCATCTTGCCTGAAAGTGATGGCGCCATTGACGGCCATCTCACGGAAGCAGGGCTCATCTTCCATTTGATGAAGGACGTTCCCGGGCTGATCTCGAAGAACATCGAGAAGTTTCTGACGGAGGCGCGCAAGTGCGTGGGCTCCCCTGCGTGGAACGAGATGTTTTGGGCCGTGCACCCAGGAGGCCCCGCTATTCTGGACCAGGTGGAGGCCAAGCTGCAGCTGTCCAAGGACAAGATGCAGGGCAGTCGCGACGTGTTGCTGGAGTATGGCAACATGTCGAGCTCTTCGGTGTTGTTCGTGTTGGACCAGATTCGGCAGAGGTCGTTGAAGCTGGGTTCTTCCACGCTCGGGGAGGGCAGCGAGTTCGGCTTCTTCATCGGCTTCGGACCGGGACTGACGCTTGAGGTGCTGGTGCTCCGGGCCGCAGCGAATCAATAGGCGAGGCCCTGAAGAGTTAGAATTCTGGTGAATTATTCATGTGAAATCAATTTTGGCGCTAATCATACCAGTTTACGACAAGTGTACAAAGGTCCAAATTGGAGCGACACTCTTCATAGTTCGGTAGGTCCATTCATTGGTTGCATTGGTTGCAACCCGATTAGTTCATGTTCAGCTGTGCCATAGTGATTTCCAATTGAAATTCGGAGCCAGCAGGAGGAATTGATACAATCTAATCATTCAACGAGTTTCCCCAATGCCACTTACCATTTGCACCCCCGGAGCACATCAATTGCATTATTTAGAGACTGTTGCTTGCTTTGCGGTTGAATCGTGTGTTCCTTGTGTACCGGTGTATGTGTGCGGTTGGTATGTTGACTGATATCTTAGTTTAGTATTGCTTATCAATACTGTCGTTTGTACTCAACTTCATGATTGATTTTAGGTTTTCAGAGCTTGTGTAGGAGTGAATTGCGTGTTTCACGGACGTTGGAATTGTTGGATGGCGAGCATCCCCGACAGGTATTGGAGTGTATAGATCACTGCTTGAAATTGATCGCTCTCTAGTCAGAGTTAAGTAAGATCATGCTGCGGCTCTAGTTTACATCCCGCAATTGAATGTACGAGGGAATGATCTTTGAACTTCACATCACATCAAATAGTAAGGTGGGATATGACGAGCTGGTGAATATATCCACATTACGGCTTTCGTTGTCACGAAGGTGGTCACAAGGGCCGTGATCAACATTATCGCAAACATTTCCTCATTTATTTATGACCTACAGTGCAATTGTGCAACACTGAAGGGTCGTCAGCACAAAACACTTGTTGTACTTGTTAATGGAGTTTTAAGACAAATTGGAGGTCAGCACATTCTTAGGAAAGATGCATTTCATGATACAAAATGGGGCAATCTACCTTGCGTTCTTCAACCGTTGTCAATACTGAATTGCCTTCTTCCGACTGACGATCACCCTAACAGATTGAAGATTCCTTTCTCTTTAAGATTGCTTGTCTAACTTGAAATCACAAGAGCACGAAGTGTAGGCCAGACTGTTTTTCACTCCAAAGTTTGGATTAGAGTTGCGTCATTTTCAAATCAAGACAAACGGAAATTGGGTACAAGAGAATGAGGTCACTTATTGTGATATTGAAGAGCAAGGACGATATTTGGAAACATGTTGCATAGTTTGTGAGATCAAACACCATCCAAGCAAACCCAAATGTAAGCTACTTTCTTTTGGAGTTGTGTATCTAGGCCTCAGCGGAAGGTTCTAGAGTGTGCATTGGGAAGGCAAGAATTCCATTCCCACTACAATACCTTTTAATGAGGACACGTGGTTGTTTTGTTGTCGTCATTTGATCTCTTGTTCTAATGTCAAATTTGCTAGTATGGGGGTGGTTGTTGATTTTTGGTTGTGTGGTTGATGGATGACTTACAAAATTTGTGTAGGAACAAAGAATGTACCCATTGGTCTACAAATTGAATCATTTTTGGCAAAGTATCTTGGTTAAAGGTCTCATCATTTCAGGATTAATCCTTGACTGCTTCAACGACCATATATAGTTGATCTGAAATTTCATACTCATTTGAGTGCAAGCAGTTAAATTACTTTGACTGCTTAAAAAAAGTTTGGACAATTTTGAAGGTTAACTATTGAAAATTTTCATTTTTCATTGAATAAGGGACATATTTGATTTTTGAAAGGTCTCCAAAGTCATTTATATCCATTAGTGGAAGAATAAAACTTGCTAATTTTACTTCATTTCCCAAGTTTGAGCAAAGTTTGCCAATTTCACTTGATTTGAGATTAACCATTTGCTTTGAAAAAGTCCCAATGGAAAGAGAAAAGTGTTTCCATGATTTTTACCATTGAAAATTTAATCAATAAGTGTTGGTTTGGAGTAATTTGTGATTTATACTTATAAAAGAAAATTGCACCTCAAAAATTGCAAGGTGGATTGTTTAATGAATTTAATGTTTTTTCATGTGAAATTATGTTTTTTGAAAGTGCATTTGAGTATGCTAATACAATTTGTAGTTCATGTCACTTCCAATTCCAAAAAACTTTTATGTGCAAATTTCTGAAACATGGTAGGGAGAGGCAACATACTAAAAATTAGTAAACTTACATTTTTCTTGTTATAATCACACAACTCTTATGCAATTTTGCACTCAAAATTAATATGCACACAAATAATCAAGCTCTTTAACCCCTAAAGGTTGGAGACAATGTTTCCACCAAAAACACTCCTAAATTGACATTTTTAATACAAGCACCAAATTTTAGATGAAAAACAGTTTTAGACACATGTAACCATATGATCTTGTAGTGAAATAGATTGAAAAGATGTAGAAAAAATTTCAGAATTTTCCACCGTGTAGATTGCAAGATATTAACGTTTGAAGTGACAAAAGTCATTTTCTTGGCCCTGTGAAAATATGGGCAGCTGCACTTCGCAAGGTCATATTTGTATGAAAAAATGTTCAAAATGGCAATGATTCTTTGGATTCATTCTTCATGGCAAGTTGGCTACATTCTTGAAAAATTTTAGATCATTTGGAATTGCACAACATATAGGAAAAAAATAGTAAGTAGAAAGAAGTACAAAGTGATTCAAAACACTAAATTGTTAAGAAGTTAATTATAAAACTGAAAAAATACCAATACAAAGGTGTTAATGTAGTAATAAAAATCTACATTATATTTTTTTATTTTTTTCAAAAAATATTAAAAATTGAGTTAAATAAAGGATTTCAAAGTTTATTATTGAGTAGGGAATTCTTAACTACCCGCAAACTAAAACACCTCATAACTTTCATCTTGTAAATCAAAATAGAATGATTTAAAGCTTTTTAAATATATATAAATCTAGAAAACCAATTTCAAATTTTTATTTTTGAGAAAAGTGATTTTTTAAGAAATTTTTGGGCTGCCCACTGAGCATTGAAAATTACATATCATGCAATAACTTTTGAACCACATAGTCAAAAGTTATGAGAATTGTTGGGCCCTAAAGATACTCCTTGTACACATGTTGTATGAAAATTTCAGCAAAAAAGAATGAAAATTCCATTCATAGTGAGCTACCCAAAATTGCTATGTTGCCCCAAAACGCAATTTTGACTTTTAGGGGTTAAACATCTATGGGGTTAGATTTTGAAAAAAAAACAATTTGCTTCATTGGGATTAATTATAAGCCCATGGTTTTTTTTAAAGTCAAAATACACTTGAAAAATCTTGGGGTTAAAGGACAAATCATAACTTTGCTCAAATATACATTTAATATTATTTATACTCATCCTAAGAGCAACCATTGTTTGTTAATAAGAATATTTAAAAATATATGCAAAACCTTAGAATATAGTATCCAAGTTTTTGAAAAGAACAACAAACTAAATGCATTACCATCACATTTTTTTATCATTTTATTTCATGAATTCACTAATATTTATCCTTCAATCTTTATCAGGTTTGAAAAGAATATGAACTTGCTATGATATATGATTTTCATAACCTTTTTCAAGTTTGATGTAAAAATAGAGATGCTCAACATGAATTTGAGAAATGAACTATATAATTAAATTACAATTTTCATTCTCATTCCATGATTTTGAGTTTACTTGGCTAAATTTGTGAGATTATTAGCATAGCAAATATAAACATCATTGGTTTTTATCATTTTTAGTCAAAGTATTACAACTTTCTATGTGCATTGAATGCTTTAGCAAAGGAAAAACTAGACCTTTTAGGTTAAATTTTGTATTTTAAGAAACATATAAAATACATCTATATAATAATTATTACCTTGATTATACCAGAGATAGCTTCTAGCTGGCTAGCTTGTACATCCAACAATGTCCATACCACCTTCTAAGCAACTTCTTATTGGATGAAAATTGTGTTTGAGCAAAATGAATGCTACTCATATATAACACCTTACATTTAGGGGTTAGTACATATTTCAACCAAATTTGAAATTCTTATATATTCTTTAGTAAGCTTGGTGAAAGGTTTTCATCTAAATTAATTTAAATATTTCATCTTTGCAATGAAGAACAACAATAAATTTTATAATAAAGATTTCCATATCTTCTTTGTGATTAATTTTTTAATCATTGAAGATATAAAAGGGTAAAAGCATGAAACACTTGCTCATTTTATTGCATTTGGCCATTGTAGAAGATAATATTGGTGGTACCATGAAATTTTGGAAAAATTAAATTATAAAAAAAATAAATTATGAAGTAATAAAAAAAATACAATATTGTATCCTCAAAATTTTAGGCTTAAGAAAAATAATCTCCAAAAAATATGTACAAAAGGGTGATTACAAAAAAGACCTACTAGTTTTTGTAGCATTTTGCATGGTGCTCATGAATGCTTCTAGGATACTTCATAATTAGAAAAAAAATGTAAAAAATATTAAAAAGGTACCCTAAGAAGGAAAAATATAGAAAAATTTATGAAATAGAAGAACTAAAAAAGTGCTTAATTTCAAGAAAATAGGTATCTTAACATTTTAATTTGTAAAAAATAGAAAAAATAATTTTAAGAAAAATTAAATTTATCAATTTAGAAGAACTATATGGTGAAGAGATTTCACCAAAAAAATGATTTTATAACCATTTTCAATGTTCAAAAATGCATATGCAAAGGAGCACTATTAGCATACATGTGGAAGACATAAAATAATATTTTTTAAATCTAACTTTAATAGGCACGTGCCTAGGTAGTGTGGGAGTAAATTACAGAAATTTCAGCTTTAGATCATTAATTTTGGGTACTCCAAACTTAAGTACTAAAAAATCCTGAACCATAAAGTGCAACAAATTAGCTAAATTGAAATTTAATTATATTTTTTCTTGAAATTTTTGAAAAATAAGGAATCTCATTATGACCAAGTTAGTCATCTTCATTAAAAATTTCAAATACGTCAACTTCATTCTCCAAAAGTTATGGCCAATCTAAATTCTATCATTCCAAATGTGATGCAAAAATAGGATAGGTCTTTCTTGCAATCACCCAAAACAAGTTAGAGTAGAATTTCACCCTAAAAGAGGTTTTGATGTTTAAAGTGCTAGAAAATAGTGAAAATGTTCAAAAAAATAAAACAAAAATAGACCATTTCTAAAAACTTTATGGAGATGAAATTTAACTAATGAATTTATAGAAACACGTTTTTGAATGCCTAGAAATGCTCGCCCAAAAGAGACTTCTTTGCACCTATATAGAGGACAAAGAAATTACATTTTGATAAATCCCTCAAGCAATTGATGTAACACTAGTGGAGAAACCTACTCTTTAAATTTCTAAATGAGAATATGAGATTCATTGTCTTGAATACTCCTCACTACTAAAAATCATCAAAAAACACCAATTATTTCTTTGTAATAAAAGAATTATATTTCAAATAGTATATGCTTTTTAAATTTTTCTAAAGAACATAGAATACATTTCATATTCTATAACATGCTTTTGGCATTAATTTCAAATATGTTGACTCCATGTCCCAAAATTTATGTTTGCATTTGAGTTGACCATACAATAAATTACACAAAATAGTACAAATTTATTTCTTATTTTCACCCAATATGGATTTTGTATGTAGTTGTTAATTTATATCTTTATATAATTCTAGCAATTGTTAAAACAATTTGATTTTTTTTAGAAAATGAATATAAGAGCATCAAAAAATCTTAGAATTATTGATATATTTTGTAAGTACATTTGAAAAAAATTGATGACAATATATTCAAATATGGTATTTATTATGCTTCCAAGTAGTTGTTGCCTTCAATGGCTACAAGTATGACAATTTATGTGATTTGGGGAAAAACAAAAATGCAATAAAAATAATAGATGGAAAGAGCTATATATTTATTGTTCAGCTTAACAATATCGAAATCAAGAATTAAAGCATTTGAAATTTTGTGTTTGATCGTGAAAATGACCTTGGGCATCTAGGCACATTGTGCAATTTCTAAAATTACCTCCTTCTCCTCGTGATTCCCTCCAAGTTCTCTCCAAGGATTGGGACAAGAATTGGATGGCATTGAAGGACATTGATTCAACCATTGGATAAGGCACATATAGGCAATGTCATTCTCCTACTGTACATTAGGAGTCAATTCATTAGGCCCTATACAAAATCATTTTTTTTTCAATAATTTTTTGGGTAAATTTCATTAATTCAATTTAGAATTTTTGGAAGTTCATTTTGTAGAATTTTAAATATTTTGTAACCATTAGCATGGTTTAGAATATTCCATGTCTTTTAGCAATAATCATATCTTTATCAATATTCATAGCTTTATTGATTCTTGTAGCTCTATTATTGGTACTAATGGCTTTAGCTTCATTTTTTTTTTAAGGATTAAGATTATTTTCATTAATATTTTCTACACTATTCGATTATGCCACGTTTGAATTTCTGAAAATTTCCTTAGATGTCTTATTTAATTATATTTTGAATTATTTTTTAATGAATCTAATCTTAGCATAAGGTATTAAATTCTTGGATTGTTTCAAGTAAAAACTTGTTCTCAAAATACATTATCTAAACCGATATTCTATTATTTTTCTTTTTACTTGTTAATAGATCCAATATTAGAATTTTTTCAGTTAAATTGTTGAAATATGCCCTTTAAAAATTTTGAAGTGAAAAAACTTACTAATGTGAAGGTCTCTTAGGAATTGATTTCAAAAAACAAGGATTTTTCTACCCATCTTAGATGTAAAATTTTATAACTCAAATTTGTCATTAACAAAAATTATAGGTCTTGCAACTTGAACAAATAAATCTAATGTTGAAGACATAAATTGCAAATACATGATAAATAATTTCTGTCACAAAAATACTTCAGATTCATTCTTGAAACTTTATTTGAGGAAAAGGCCAAAGTAATTGATAAGAAATACTAAAGTTGTGAATGGCATCACTTATCTATTGTAGTGAACCACAAAAAGAATTATATCAGTATCTTTAGAATGACTATCTTTAGAATGGGATGGAATTAAGACTTGAAATTGCAATCATTGGATATGCATTGCAAACCATATATAGTAAAGATAAAAAAATCTGGATTTTGATTTTGAAAATATGTCATGCAATTTGCATGATTTTGCTTTCCTAAGCTTTACTTACTTTGGCACATTATAGTTTCGAGTGGTTGCAAGAAAGACTAATTGTTTTATATAGCATTTTTTACAATACTTATAATATTTATGGGAATTTGGAAGTACTTTATAATTAGAAAAATAATTTTTTTTAAATGTGAAAAATGTTTAATGTATATACCTTTGAGAACAACATACCCTAAAAAGGAAAAATATAGAAAAATTTACTAAATAAGAGAACTAAAAAAGTGCAAAATCTCATGAAATAGGTACTTTGACATTTTAATTTATAAAAAATAGGGATTTTTTTTCAAAGAAACCAAAAATTCAAAAATTTGGAAAGACTTTATGGTCAAGAGATTTTACCAAAAGAATGATCTTGAAACCATTTTCAATGTTCAAAACTTTGCGTGCAAGGGAGCAATATTTGCACGAATATAGAAGACGAAAGTAACATTTTCTTAAGTGTTTTTTCATGGGTACATGCCTCTCTGGTGCCCATAGGAATAACCCACACGAATTTCAATTCTTGATCATTAATTTTGGGTAGTCTCCAATACTTAAAAACCCTAAACTACAAAGTGCGATAAATTAACTAAATTTAAATTTAAATATAAAATGATTTTTTAATTCTTTTGAAAAATAAGTTCTCTAATTACTTTCTACTTATAGATCTTCAAAGAAATTTCAAGTACATCGATTTCAATCTACAAAAGTTATACCTGATGACATCTCAACCACTTCAAGTGAGACGCAAAATAGTACCAATATTTTTTGCATTCACAGTTTTTTCCTTTTATTTTCCTTTTGATGATTTCTAATTTGATTGTTCAAAGTCCAATTTGGAATTTTTTTCCTATCCAGTACTTGATTTCTAATGATTTTCCAATAATAATAATTTGAAAGAAATTTGCATCAATCAAAAATAATAATATAATTGCGAATTCCTATCTTGAACTGTTTTTATGACATTCAAGTCATTTTTTAAAATGAATTAGAAAATTTCCATTCTGAAGGTCAAAATGGTATTAGTTAAAAATGTTTAGGGAAGTAGTATAGACCCTATAAATTACTATGTTTTGGAACTAAAATTGTCATATTCTTTTGGCTTGAAAACCTTATAATTTCTAAATTTTGATTAACCATAGAATGCATGTTAGGATGTTTTTGATGATTTTAGAGAAACCTCAAGGATAAAAACAATATTTTTTCATACAAGTTTATTTGGTGAGTTGTTTAAACCTAGTATCAATGAAAGACATTGAATATCCTCTCCTTGTGATATTTTCAACTTTCCTAAACAAGAAAATGAAAAATCTATGATTTTGCATGTAGTGTATTTGGACAATTTGTGCTCCTTTATCTAAATCTGAATTAAGCCATGAAAATGACATCTTTTGAATTTGAAACCAACTAACAAAACAAAGCTTATCAAATCTAGTTTCTATCACAATTTGAAAATTTAGGAAAAATCCTACTTTTGAGTATATGATTGCAATTTGAACTTTGGTGCTCTTTCCATGAAGAGCTAATTTCCTAATTTAAGAATGATATGATAGAAACAAGATTTCACCATGGTATTTTACTCTATAATATAGACCTATGGAAACAAGTTTAGATTTTGTAAACATGTTCATTGTATTTGATATGATTTTTCACTTTTTCTTTCAAAAATTCACAAAAATTTCAAATCTTCACAAAAAGAACCCTCTGAATTTCATACGACTTAGAAAGAAACAACCCATCATTTAAGGGTTCAATCTAAGTTAATATGGAGACCATATCCGTTGAAGTCGGTATTTCTCACAACTCTGATTAAATCTGCAAAATAGAGGCAATTGCCGAGAAGGTCCACACGACATGCAGTCCAGCTCCAACCACATTTCAACACACTGGACTGAAGACCTGAAGCCGGAATCCCCTGGACAGCAAGCGGACTTTCGGTGAAAATGTCGACGAGAATCCTCGACTTTCTTTGACATTCCCTCCTTTCCATGCGCTTTTTCGACAATCTTCCCAAAATCATTGAAACTGGCCCGCGTTGTCAGAGAAACGCAAAGGACAGCGCGCTCTTCAATTCAGTGCCCACATGTCCAATTGGCCAGTCAAGAGACCCAACTTCTTCACCTCGAAGCTGAGATGCCAATCTCGTTCACTTACAAATACAGACCTTCGTGATCCCAATTCCTCATCTCAGGTCTATCGATCTCACTTGCTAGCACGGCATCAGCTTTCATCAACTTCGAGCCTGCAGTACATGTACATAGTTGCAACCAAATTTGCTGAGAATACAGGACTTTGCAAACACAATCAACTGTTCGATAGTATTATACCAATTCCATTTGTCCTTGAGGTCGAAATTCTGAGTTCCTTTGCTGAAAATTGCAAAAGACGTTCGCTCACCGAGAACGCTTGAAGGAGTAATTCGTTGAATTACGAACTTTGCGTGCAATTGAGTGAAGAATTCAGAGGGCAGCTAGATCCTCGATTGATCCTTGCTGAGACCACCTAGCTGGGAGCTCAAGGCAGATACACTATGGCAGCTGTGGAATTCGAATTCATGGCGTCGTCCCAGAGCTACAAAAATGCGGGATCCGAGACCGCCTTGAAGAAACCGACGACATCGCCCAGCTTCGGCAACAAGGGCTCCCAACAAGTCGCCCCAGCAGATCCGCTCAACTGGGCCAAGACGGCCGCGAAGTTGCAAGGGAATCATCTCGAGGAGATCAAGCAGATGGTGGCCACGTACTTCGACTCCAACGAAGTGGCGATCGAGGGCGTCAATCTCACCGTCGGACAGGTCACGGCCATCGCACGCCGCCCCGACGTGGCGGTGGTCCTGGACGCGGCCAACGCCAAGGACAGAGTGGACGAGTCCTCCAACTGGGTGTTGACGAAGATCATGAACGGCGGGGACATCTACGGAGTGACCACGGGATTCGGCGCCACCTCCCATCGCCGCACGCAGCAAGGCGTGGAGCTGCAGCGCGAGCTCATTCGTTTCTTGAACGCTGGCGTGCTGGTGAAGGGTCACTCCCTGCCCGCGGAGACCACGCGCGCGGCCATGCTGGTGCGCACCAACACCTTGATGCAGGGCTACTCCGGGATCCGCTGGGAGATTCTGGAGGCCATGGAGAAGCTGTTGAACGCGCACGTCACTCCCAAGTTGCCGTTGCGTGGGACGGTCACCGCTTCCGGGGATTTGGTGCCCTTGTCTTACATTGCGGGGTTGCTCACTGGCCGACCCAACTCGCGAGCTTGCACTCCAGATGGCCGGGAGGTTTCGGCGTTGGAGGGTCTGCGGATGGCGGGCGTGGAGAAGCCGTTCGAGCTGCAGCCCAAGGAGGGACTGGCGCTGGTGAATGGGACCGCAGTGGGGTCGGCATTGGCCTCCACGGTGTGCTTCGACGCCAACGTGCTGGCGTTGCTTGCGGAAGTGTTATCCGCCTTGTTCTGTGAAGTGATGCAAGGGAAGCCGGAATTCGCCGATCCCTTGACGCACAAGCTGAAGCATCACCCGGGACAAATGGAAGCTGCAGCGGTGATGGAGTGGCTGTTGGACGGGAGCGACTTCATGAAAGCCGCGGCCAAGCTCAACGAGACCGATCCCTTGAAGAAGCCCAAGCAGGACCGGTACGCGCTGCGCACTTCTCCCCAGTGGCTGGGTCCCCAGATCGAGGTGATCCGCACCGCCACGCATGCCATCGAGCGCGAGATCAACTCCGTGAACGACAACCCCATCATCGACGCCGCGAGGGGGATCGCGCTGCACGGGGGCAACTTCCAGGGCACACCCATCGGCGTCTCCATGGACAACATGCGCCTGGCGGTGGCGGCCATCGGCAAGCTCATGTTTGCGCAGTTCTCCGAGCTGGTGAACGACTACTACAACAACGGCCTGCCTTCCAACTTGAGCGGGGGACCCAACCCCAGCCTGGACTACGGCATGAAGGGCGCCGAGATCGCCATGGCGTCGTACCTCTCCGAGCTCAACTACCTCGCCAACCCGGTCACCACCCATGTGCAGAGCGCGGAGCAGCACAACCAAGACGTGAACTCGCTGGGCTTGGTGTCCGCGCGCAAGACGGAGGAGGCCGTGGAGATCCTGAAGCTCATGAGCTCGACTTTCCTGGTGGGGCTGTGCCAGGCCATCGACCTCCGCCATGTGGAGGAGACCATGCAGTCCGCCGTGAAGCAGGTGGTGTTGCAGGCGGCGAAGAAGACGCTGTTCATGGGCCAGGACGGCGGCCTCCTTCCGTCGCGTTTCTGCGAGAAGGACCTTTTGCTGGTGGTGGAGCGTCAGCCCGTGTTCTCGTACATCGACGACGCGTCCTCCGAGACTTACCCGTTGATGGAGAAGCTGCGCGGCGTGCTGGTGAGCCACGCCCTGAAAGACGCCTCCCGCTCTGTGTTCGAGCAGATCCCCGTGTTCGAGGCCCTCGTGCAAGAGCGTCTGCGCACGGTGGTTCCGTTGGTGCGGGAAGCTTATGACAGGAAGGGCCTTTCGGCGGTGCCGAACAGGATTGAGTCTTGCAGGACGTACCCGCTTTACCAATTCGTGAGGTCGGAGCTCGGTACGCAATTGCTGTCCGGGTTGCGAAGTGTTTCTCCCGGGACTGAAATTCAGAAAGTGTTCGAGGCGATGTCGGAGGGGAAGTTGATACGGCCTCTGTTGGAGTGCGTGCAAGGATGGAGTGGCGCTCCTGGTCCCTTCCCCTTGTGATTTCTTCTGACAATGATTTTTTCGTTCTGTTAGCCATTGTATATTTATGTACGCAGAGACTCTTTCACTGCTAGTCGGATTCGTGATCGACACGCAATTTTCGAGTCACAAGTTGTGACTCGTGTACATTTGATGAGCACTGGGTTCCACATTGGTCCGTGCTTCAAGAGCATTTTATAACATTCTTTGGACGTCACAATGGGCGTCTACATTTTCATTTGAGGTCTGAGGAGGTTCTTCGAGAGTCACCGTGGTTGTCATTGGAATTTACATGTGTTTGCGTCTCGCGATTGAAGCAGTTCTCAGGAGTTGGTATTAAGACCAGTTTCGTCGTAATAACAAGCCCTTTTTAAGATGAACACGAAAATAAGTTGCATTTTCAAACGGACCGATAGAAGGGAGAAGTACGCAAAAAGATTTAATTAATGCAGAACTCGGGCCTGGAAATTGAAATGAACCGACATAGATCAATCTGTTTCCGGCGCAAATGCTCACGTTCCTTTCAAATTTTATATCTGATCCCATCTTCATGACTGAGAAGAGTTGATTTAGGATTTTCCTTCACTATTGCACAATTTAGTGAATTGACCAGGTGTGGTTGACGTTAAGTTTTGTGACTTCGAGTTCATATGTAGCTTCAGTCAAACAGAAAAGGAATTATCGAGCACAACGCCACAACGGAAAGTGATGGCACTGATTCTCATGCATTCAATGGAGGTGCTCAGACCACAATTTTGGAAAGTCAGGAGTAGAGGAAGTCACATTCTTAAAAGTAGAAACAAGAGCCTCGGACAACTCAGGACGATTAACTCTCCAAATAGCTTATGCTAGATACCGAAGGGCTTCTTAGTTCCCTTCATGTCAATCCTGACGATCATCTCTCTCTTACCGGACGCACAACGTCAGAGGTTTCATTCTGAAATCAAATGCGAAAAATTGACCAGACGACCCAGACAGTGCATTTCCCCATTTCTTCCATAATTCGCTGCGCCACTTCATTGTCTTGCAAAGCCTTGGCAATTGCAAAACGATGAAACTGGTCTTCCAGCACTCAATCACCAAATTCGTCATCCATATGCTCAACGATGGCCATCTGGCTATAACGTAGACTGCTCTGTTTTTCTTCTGAACCTCTGCAATCGAAATTAATTGCATGATCGAAACATCAGTGTAGTGCTCAACGATATCTTTGTGACACCAGTTAGACAGAAACGTTCCCAAGTAAGTCATCTATCTATTCTTCTGTTAGTTTACAAGACAAGTTATACCATATTTAGGGTCATTTCTGCCCTTGCATTTCAGGTTTAAACTCCGTATGCCAATTGATACATCAATTTGCTTGCCCTCCAAATGATAACAGATGGCAACCTTTGACTATCGAGAAATTGAACACCATCTTTCTTTTTGGCATTCCTTCTCTTCAGCCTGCTCGAATGTTTGCTCGCTCAGAAGCAAGCCATCACTTTTTCTAAACTAGTGACATCTCTTGCTATTCCATTGACAGACTCTCACAAGAACTGCGCGGAACTAAATACTATTGAGAGCACGAGACAAATATGCTATTAAAAAAAATTGAGCAGGGAGTGGTCGTTAAGCAATTGTCAAAATAAATTAAAGTTGGTCCAGATACAGAATTCTGAAAGTCATACCTAAACTTACTCCCGCCGCTGCAGTCCCCTGGCAAGACTGCAAAAACGCTCGAAGACAGTTGACTCCTCCATTTCTCAAAATTCCGGCCATTCTTATGAATTCGAGGTTCAGGGGTATTACAAACGTTGGAAACCTGCAAAGAGGAGAATCTCCTCTTTGAACAGGCTTCACGCCTGAAGCAAGTTCGAGCATGGACAGCTACACCTTGCTCCGCCACAACTTGACGAACTTGTTGGGCAATAACCTCTCTGCAAGCACCAGAATGCAGTTATTGAACCACGAATGCCCTACCCATTAAGCTCAATCCAAACACTCTCAACCCTAATTTCAAGACCATCGGCAAGTTTTGAGGGTTTCTTTCGACTTAATTTTCACTCATCCTGTACAGCAATGGCGGAGACCACTCTTTCTTCTCTCAAGGTAAAAATGCATAATGCCAAAGCAGGTTTTGGAAGTTGAAGTGGCAGTGGGACGATGGCTAGAGCCCATAAACGTGCAAACCTTTCTTCAATTCTCTTAATAATCTGATTCAAAAATATGCAACCAATGTGATGCCCGTAACCCTTCTCTTTTTAAATCCTTAAATCAACTGAAAGTAGGATTAAGTCGTACACTTGACATTATGTCTCATAATGTCAGCTCTCGAGCACTATATAGTCCATATAACGTGTGATTTTAGGGGTTCTGAATGCCTTCCACAACATTCGCATCAACGTTGCCACTGTTCTTTGGTTTGAAGTTTTCCATAATCGTGGCAGCCCTGCCTTCTGTCCATTGGTGCCACTTACACGGCGGATCCAAAAGCATATATGCATCAAACTTTGAAACTGTGGAAGAGTTCTATGCCACCAACTCTTCGCAATGTAAGATAAATGTGTTTAGATTCTATGACTGCCATAGTGTCCAGGAAAGACACTGAGTTGCACGTATCTTTGCATGTGCAACTGGAGTCTACTGTTATATTTGAATTAATCTGGTCCCTCAGTCTAATCTGACAAGCATTAGCTTATGCCAACTCAATCTTTCGAATGTTGCCAATGAAAGTTGACTCTGTAGATCGTTATCTCCATGATTCTCTGAAAGTAACTCTATGTTATACACTATACAGTCAAGCCCTAACTAGCTCATATTGTACAGAAGGCAGCACTCATGGTGAAGATAAAGAATCCCCCAGATCATGAAGTGTCCTTATGACGTTGCTTTGGGTTGCCCTAGAATACCCGCAGTCGCTGTGATAGCCGTCTCTGTTCACAGATGGCGTGGAAGCATCAACAGAGGAAATAGAAGATCCGAGCTCCATTTTTTCGACAACAGGGTGCAGGTTTCGATGAGCATCGAGAGCGTTTACAGATCTGGAGCTCAAGGGGTTGTCAAAACTGTGCTGCTTGACCAGAAGCAGTGACGCGTGCATGTGGAAGTGCTTCTTGGACACCAAAAAATCTCCCAAGGGCCCGAGGCCATGATCCTCCACAGCAGGGAAGGCACAGCATTGCATGACTGGGCTGGCGGGATGCAAGTGCAACCCTGTGATGATCAAGTCATTGGGTTGCGCAGAATGGAACACGTCAAGGACAGAGTCCTCGAGGTTTTGCGTCTCAATCACTTTGAGTGCCAACTTTCTACAACTGATTTGATGCTCGTCGTTTCTTTTTAGGTCATCATCGTCTCCTACTTCTTTTGCAGCCTCCAAGATAGGAGCTAGAGCTTGCATATCCAAGTGTCTCTCACTTTGCGACTCGATTTTGTCCATGAAGATGCGAGCTTCTTCCGTGGACTGTGTCTTGCTTGCATCCATCTCCCCATTGGGTAAGTAGTCTCCACTGTCTTGCTTGCGTGGGACGGATCTCTGGGTACTGATCCATGGCGCCTTGAAGAAACTCAATACTTCGCAAGCTAACCATGTGAAACCGGCCCAGACTCGTTTAGCAACTGACTGAGTTTGCGGGTGTGACATCAACACCTGGTGGCTTGAAATGTTTCGAATGTTGCCCAAGTGATGATTCCCGAGACCTTGGATCACGAACTGGATCACTGTGAGGTTGATACTGCCATGTTGCAGCATGCGGCGTGCCAGCATTAGGGCTTCCCGGTCATCCGAGCCTCCGAAGAATAAGACGTAAATTTGTTGTGAGCAATTGGTCGGGGGGCTGACTGAGGGGCTACCCAAACCATTGTCAAGAAGTAGTCCAACTGAGCAGGGAGGGTTTTGCAACACCTTCCTGTTCACTTCCTTCAATCCCGACATGACTGTCTCAAAGCTTCCGTCGTACCGTTGGCGCATGTGAAAGGGGAGCAACAGGAAATTCACACGGTTGGCGCATGAGGTGTTGCAGATGTCGATGTGCATGTTGTGGAAAGCACTGACGGCGACGGCGGTTTTCACTCTCACTCGACTCAGCTGGGAGTAGGTCTGGAATGCTACTTCCACTGCGTCCAACTCGGAATTGCCCTGAAAGCACATTTCAGGTGGATTTTGTTATTGCCAAGAAAATCAAGCTCGAATGCACCAACCTATCTTTTCAATAGAGTCCATTGCTATCTTTTATGACAATTTTAGCACATTCAATGATTGCACCTAATTTACTCTTCATCTGACAACAAAGACAATAACAGGATATGATTTAGACTCAATCACCATGACTGGGAATAGTCTGCAACAACATGCTACTTCCTCTCAAGTGTCAATCCAAGGGAGCTCTTGAATTGAGTGATGTCAGGGGCTATCTTTTCCCTAAACTCAAGATGTAAGAGGTTTCAAAGAAGGAAGATCTCCGAGGGTAGGAGCACGTTTTGGCCCACATGGTTTTGTTAAACATTTATTGAGTAGGTCATATGCGGAATTTCTTTTGTTCAATCTTATTCTTTGATGTCTATATGAGATGCTCTTCCCTGATTCTTCTGATATAATTTTTGTCACCATCTGAAGTATATTTTCCCCAGTATGACCAATCGATTTGGTCATTTTAGTACCATGAATCCTAAGTCTTTGTGGTGGTGGTGGTGGTGGTGGGGGAATGTAGATTCTAATTGCTTTCTTGTGCAGCCATTATTGACGATGATTTCTAATTTAATTCAGACTTCTATTTTCTGCAGATATTGATTAGGACGTTGTTGCTACTCTTGTGAATTGAGGAGGAGGTTTACGGATAGTGCAATGCGTCACCTCTCGCTTGGAAAACGACGAGGACATCCGGATAGACGATAATCGTTCCGAACATTCGATCAGGTGAAGCACATACGCTCTCAGTGACTTGAAGTCTTTCCCTCTGGTGATTTCAATCATGTTTATCATGGAAGGAATGTTCCATGACCCAACAGGACAAAGCAGCATACGCAGTTCATCCTTATCATCCCCAGCGTCAATACTTCGTCTCACGTAAGGTGGGATATCTCGAGCTGGTGAATATATCCACATAACAACTGGCGTTGTCATGAAGGTGGTCACGAGGGCCATGATCACCAGTATCGCAAACAATTCTTCATTTATGACCTGCAGGTCAATTGTACAACACTGAAGGTTAGTCAACACAAAAATGTTGTTGTACTTGGTAGTAGAGTTTTAAGGCATACTTTTCTTAGTCATGATGACCCTGAAGTTGTAGAAACCGTGTTAAAGTCTGAGAGGACAAAGCAAGAGCTCTAACTTACCCCTTTTGAAAGACCGATGTTCAGGACTATCAGTTCCACAAGACCTTTGGTGTTCATGAGAAAGCCCAGGGCCGAAGCCTTGCGATTCTCCACACCCCAAAGCTTGGCCACAATGAATGTCCCCAACACTTTTCCTATGCATGCTGTGGCTAGCACCATGATAAGAATGAGCACTGCACCAGAAACGTTGCACTATTCAGATTGTCTTTGTTTGCCATTCATTTGATATTTATATAATGTGAGACAAGGATTTCGGTGTTTTTGCCATGAGATTCGCTTGAGAATTCCTTCAACCTCAAAGCATAGAGCTCATAACTGGTCTGTTAGCTAGTGAAGATCCTTGACGTTCTTGTGATTCTTGTTGTTCTAACAAAATGGATAATAAGAAAGACCTCATACCTGCAGTTCCATCGTTGACTGAAGACAGGTGCGTCTTCAGTCCAGAAGATGCGAAGTAGAGGGGCAAGAAGAGGATGCTCACGTAATCTTCAACCTTCTCAATCAGTATTGCTGCACAGAAAGAATCCTTTTTAATTTACTGTAAGTTGAGTTTGAACAGCAAATTCGTTGCATTCTCTGTTGACTGATGAAGACGTACACCTATTTCAAGTTTATGATATCTGAAGCCAGAACCAAAGAGAGCTTCTAGAATTTGTCGCTGACACGCACTTAAAGTGCTGTTTGTATCGTGATTGTAATGTAGAGGAGAAGGTAAATCTAAGTACCTGCGAATGGGCCGTCCTTAGGAATGATGAGCCCGCAGATGAAGGCTCCAAAAATGACATGAATGCCAATTAAATCAGTGAGAAACGCCGCACCAAGAACAAGCAAAAGAGTCATTGCCACAACAGGCTCCGGTGGAAGCTCCCTGTAATGGGCCAGCGCATACATAACCGGTGAAACAACCAAAAGCATGAAGGCAAGGAAGGCTATGCCGAGGAGTGACACCCACAGTGCCACCAATGGACTTGACTTTGAGTTCGTTATAGCCACTGCCAGAGCCAGAAGGACCCATGCAACCACGTCGTTTATTGCGGCTGCCGACATCGCGATTTGACCAATCTGCGAAATGAAGAGACTGTTGGGTAAGCTCGTTCAACCTTGAGAATGATTCCCTGATTTTTTTTATCACCGTGAAGTGATTAAGTCCAACAGGATTGAGATTTCATGGTTTAAAGTGTCCAATTTGATTCAAATCCATGAAAAAACAATAATTCGGATGGGGCCAAACTTATATTACAAGAACCAATGAGTAACATTGCAGGTGCTGATCAAAATAAGAATAGGAATGGACAACACATATTCTTTTTATGACTTACTCTAAATCGCGACGAAAGAGAAGCTCGAAGCCTCTTGATCCTTCAGGGGGTTAAGCTCAAGCTCACAACACTCTCATGCTGACATTCTTTTGCAGTTTACACTACCGAAGAGATTTCGTCAGATCAACGACTAAGTGAGATAGAGTTTAGCTTGGCATACCTCAGTGTTGAGAAGTTTGCGCTCTGCCAGAATGCGGGCGAGAACGGGGAACGCAGTAATTGAGAGCGCCACGCCAAGGAACAAGGTGAAGGTTCCAAAGTTTTGATCCAACTCCGGCAGAAGAACTTTGCATATGACGTATGACACTACTGTCCCAAGTCCAAATGGGAGGATCATGCCTGCTGCTGCCATCCACACTGTCATTACTCCCGACCTGCCGGGAACAACGTTCAGGTGAGTCAATCACTTACTTTTTTCGATAGCCAAAAGCAATTATTTCTAATTGCTTCAATAGTAGAACTCAAACCTGCCTCCCAACCATTTGTGCCATCATGTCGATGTGAATTATTTTGTGAAAACCATATTTTAGATGGGGTCAAATTTTACATCATTAGAATCAGCTAAGACAATTGTATGTACAGTATGTGCTGGTTAAGACTGAATGGAATTGGAATAAAGAAAGTCTCCATATGCCCGACTCGAAACTGCAAAAGCAAATATGAGTCCCGATTTGGTCCTTTAGTTCTGACTGCTGACAAAAGTTTTGAACACGATACACAAACAAGGGCAAGCTGAAAAGTGGAGAGTTTTCATTACTGGCGAATTTTTGTGATATTGAGTTCCAATCCCACGAGGAAGAGGAAGAAGATGAGGCCCAATTCCGCGATAGTCTCCAGCACAGTCAAAGAGCTTTGAGGGAAGATAGTGTTTGTGAAGCCGGGAATGTTGCCGAAGGCTGTTGGTCCCAACAATACTCCTCCCAAAATTTCTGCACAAGTGAGCACAGTCAGTCCAATGACCTTTTGCGTCCATTTCAACCATCTTGCAAACCCTAAGTTATTGGTATCTGAAATCTAAAGGAACTATACAGTTTATTCTATTTTGTGTATGAATCATTATTTTAAAGATCGATTGCTAATTCAAATACCATCTATTAGTATATTTCTAGAAGGAAAAGATTGGAACACCAATTAGCAAAAACAGTAAATCCCAACCTCCCAAGTCCCTTTTGATCGACTGAATTTCACTAAAAAGCTTCTCTTCTTATCTTTTGATTGTGATCCTGAGATCATGATCAAATCAAATACAGTAATTAACAAAATAAAGTTAATTTACAGTATGGCAGGCTATTTTGGTGGCACGTGACAAGATATCGAATGAAGAGTGGCGCTTCCTCAAGATTTTCTACAGTATGATGAGTTCAGAAAGAAACTATATGAACAGCAATACATCCAAAGGCCACAGGAGCTTACCAGAGACAACACGTGGTTGCTTGAGGGGCCGCAACAGGAGCCCAAGGAAGCGTGATAAACCGATGATGATTGCAACTTGTACAATGAGAAGCAGGAGAGCATGGTGAATGGGATTGTCGCCTGTTACAATCCCACCCGATGTTACTGAAACACCATCTGTGGCGTTTGAAGCCATAGATTACAAATCTCTCCTGTGGCTCAATCTTGAGAAAACCAAAGTAAGTCTGAATGTCTAGAGTAAGCTCCTTCTGTTGATATATGCGTCTCTCCCTCTTCAGACAGCAAGCTCAAATGGTTGTCAGAGACCTGACTGAAATTAAGAGGGCAGCAAAATACTCATCCCTTGGCGTGTGTGGTGTTGCATGAACCTCAGAATCTCTGTCCTTGGAGCACTTCTTCATGTACGCGACCTGCAATTCCAGGTTTGGAATTTCCAGGACCATCGTCTGACAGAATGAAACTGCAATTATGCTGTCGCAAAATGATGCATGTGCAGAGTCCTCTGACTGATTCCGGGCAGGGTATGAAATTGAAGCTGGTGCAAACAAGCTTCCCCCTTATCCAGACACTACACGAACTCTCGACTTTCTCTTAACATGATTGAAGCTCCTACATTCTTGACTAAATTCAGTAGCAACTCTCAAATTCTTCTGAACGAATATGTCTTCAGTGTACTGGACACCCAACCGACTTTGGGCGTTGTCACACTTTGGGCGTTCTTAGACAACAAGGAACAAACCAATGGAGTAGGATGGCGCATCAGAAATAGTAACGTTGGAGCAACCACAACTCAACATTGTCACGACGCTTCTAAACCGCAGATATGCCCAGGCATTCTTTACAGCACTTATATAAAGCGTGAATACCTTTGGAAGCCAAAGAACTTTGGAGACAATGTACGGAGACGTACTACCTTTGGAGATTAACTTTTAAGGTCCATTAGTGACCGAAGCGCTCAAACTTACGCAGGACCGTCAATCATCCTGCAAAATAATGTGGTGAGTACGCAACACGCTTGCTGTTTAGAAATTTTGCAGAAACCCATAGGTAGCAACTAACTCTATGGATGGTACTCTACTAACTCAAGAGATTTGTGCACGGCAGTACACGTGAAGCCATCTTTGGTGTGGAAGATATTTCAACAACACTGCATAATTGGACAGCATTGCTGCATTGTTGCCTCCGCATGAGTAAATGTACGGAAAAGTGAATCATCATGATGGCAACATGTCGCCATGAGATTTGCAAGAAGAAAAGAGGCCTGCTGTAGTTTCTGAGGTTCTTCAGGCACTCTCTTTTAATCAGATTAGACAGTATATACCCGTGTGGAAAAGCTAGTAAACTGTGAATATAGTTCTCTTATTTTAGTTTGAATAATCTTTCTTCTTTTCCCAACGATTTGATTTTCTTTGCAGAAGTTTCTAAATTGATTTATAGTTGATTGGAGATGGCAAGTAACAAAACGTTTGTGAGTGAAATAGCAGGTACAGACGCAGCATGATACGTGGAAGAAGAATCGTGGAGTCAGGGAGATATGTATTCCAAAAGTAAGGGAATCAGTTTGGAAAGCAGTAGATTGGGAGTACTAGGATTCCGCGAGTTCAATTGGTGGTGTTCATTTACCATGATTCTATATTCAGATCGGTGGTTAGTCATTTGGATAATTTACACACTCTGTAATTGTACATATCCTTAGGAATATGTGATGCTGTGAAGACATCAGCTGAGACATGTCAACTTTCATATGTCAAGTTTTGAATATATATGAATGCATTTAGAAGTGCACTTGTCCCTTTGAGGGTTCATTTACACCAACGGTGATGAAAAAGTGAGGTATAAACTTTAGCCTCATGGGGTTAAAAAGCAAAATTTATTATATAATTCTTGTGAACTCAAGATAAATAATCCCTCTGGAGATGAGAGTTTTGTTCATAGAAAAGGCCGAGGTGAGCAAGAAACACAAGAATCGTCGTGCAGGTAAAAACCTTCACTATTCTCTTTTAATATTTAATTGTTTTGAAAATTGTTATTAATCCCATGGGTGCAAATTATATCTTCAAGACTTTGAGGTACGTTTAGACAGTGTTGTTAGAGAGGGTTGACAGTAGTTTTGATTTTTCAGGGCATTGCAATTCCAAGTGCTAAGGGTTGAGCTTTCTGGAGTACCTGAAACAGTTTGCATTCATTGCAGCAGGGGCATACAATCCATTTCTGTGTCCGTAATCATGCTGAACCCTGGTTCAAGATTATCATGCTCTTCTTGAAAAGGTTGGTCATTAATAACAAAAATAAATTCTTGCACACTTCCGTAACCAAAAGAGTCTGGGACGTCATTTGTCGATTTTCTTGTACTTAAATTCTGAAGTTTTCATTTGCCACACGCTTTCCTTGCATATGCCCTCAAATTCATGAGGTGGAAAAGTACATGAAAGTACACGACATCAGAGTCTACAAGGTGGAGGAATAGTACCCACTCCTCTCTAATATCACCTTCTCTAATATCACAGCCTTGTTCTCTCACCCAAGAGGTTTATTACACGCAGTTCAAAACTCATTCTCTATCGTTACTATCATGCTCTATTAGGTCATGCGGACCTTGGCATGCACCGCCAACCTTCTGGGAGAAACTCACTGGTCACTCAGTGCGGCACTCTCTCAATTCATGGGGAAAGTAACCTCCTTCAGTTGCAAGGCTACCGATATTTCAGCTGTGCACAGCATATGAAATCCGTAGTTGAAAACTACTACCAGTACTGCCAGAATTGCACAATAGAGGCTGGCAGGTCCTCAATTCATGGCACAATCTCCTCTTTAATCTGTGGTCCTCAGTGCTCACGTGAACTTCGCACAGGTAATTCTCTGGCTCATCTGGTAATAATCAATCTAATGTCTTCAAATGGAGGTTACCATTTTGCCATTGTACAGAGAATTTTGTATTGCACAGCCTCCTTCACGATCGGAATCGAAAACCCGGTAAGAGTATTCTTCACTTAGAATCCTCTTCTAACGAATACCACTGATAATCTCTGTGGACTAGCACCATGAATCTGCTAAGTTGACAAGTGTACGGCGACATTCTCAACCTGTTATAATCATCAGACTTGAACGGCAGCACATCTGCAGACATGCACATCCTTTCCCTTTCACATTTCTCGAAAGGAGAAGGAAAAGTTGATGACTGGACCACTTGTACAAGTGAAAGGGTATCTTATGAATACGATACCATCATAGCAAAGAAACTGACGGACCTCCATGAATGGCAAAGCACGGAAGCATCTCCTTGGAAGTGTGCCACTTCTCCTTTGACAAAAGCTCTTTTTCATTTCTTGTCAATCCAGTCACGCCAACAATGACAGCCAGGGTGCACAAATAAAAGAATAATTTGGCATAATGGAAAAAGGTTTACCTCCAGGCGATAATTTGAGACCGCGAGCTTGAGATACGCTAAAAACATGTGAATAAGAATGTACCCTACAATGAGAACCACCCGAGTGGCCGTCGTAAAACATATCAAACTTTGTGGCAGATTCTCCAGTTTACAAAGGCTGTTGAAAATATCATGTTTCCGGATGTTGACCGGACCTCCAAATAAAATATCCACCTTTTTCCAAATGTTTGGAATTAAGTGGCATATGGCAACCAATGAATGAGGCAAGCCACGGAGACATGGCTGGAAATAGGTGAGAGAAGTCTTGGAATGGGAAAATACTTCTAGATAAATAGTAAGTTGGGTTGATGGGAACTCAACAGACCCTTAAGGCCAACAGGACACGTAAAATATGGCATGTTTTGGATCCGAGACCTTCAGGCAACATATGCATTCTCGTAGTCCACCAAGTGCATATCATGCACGGTCGAGGGAGTAATATCAAATGGCAAGCCCCAGTCCGCCGCACCACGTCCCTTCCATTGTAAAATCACCTTCTGCATCCAGACATCCTCCACATGCTCCATGAACAAGCCTGACATGCGGTGCATCACAAGACCTTGGCATCCAGGTCTATAGTCGTGGTAACCAGCAGTGAAATTCGTCCACCTCACGAGAGTGACATTCACGTTACTAAAGTGCAGCCCCTTCAAGAAGCTTTCCTCCGAACCTGAAAGAAAAATGCCATTCTCTGATGTGGTCGTGATGTTGATGTAGTGCACGTTAGTGACAGAGCCAACCACCGTAACCACTGTCCGAGGACACGCTGTGACATAAATAGGCTCAGCAAAACCCCACCACGAGGGGTGGTAGTAACGAGTGCTCATGTGAATGTTGGCAAAAGTGACGTTGTTGACATTACCTATTCCAAACCGACACAGAAGATTAATTAAAGAAAAAAGCATGATAAAAAGGCAAACTTCTATATTAGTTCAACAATCCTCTTTTATAAATTGATGGGAAGGACTAAGGATTTACGGTTATAAAATGACCATTTCGAATGATCACATCGTGAAAATATTCGAATTCGAATGGGACTAGATTCTATAGATCGACAGCATCTTTGAAGTACATTGCATGTGTTGGTCAATAAAATTGGACAAAAAAGAGTCCCCAAACGACCTACTCAAAACTGCAAAAAGAACATGAGGCCTAACTGAGCTTCTTTTAAATAAGTATGTACCTTCATCTCGGAGTTGAATCCCTAGTCCTCTGTGGGAATCTACAATCATAAGTTTCTCAAAGTGAAGATTACCGAGATCATAATACGTCTGACTCCCCAGTTTCACTGCGCATGACTTGGTTCGGATCCAGCATTTGCTCACTGTTAAATTGTAGAGAGGGCCAACCTGTGTTTTCGGGCATATAGCATCATCACTAGTGTCAATGTGGCAATCCTTGATCATGGTGTTGTTGGAGGAGTCGATGTCAATGCCATCAGTGTTCGGGGAGTTGAAGTTGCCGTGTATCGACACGTCGTGTATAGACACTATGTCCGAGTTGATAACGTGCAAGCTGAAAATCCACAAAATCCCACACAATTGTCCTTCAAAATAATCACAACCAACCTGAATGTAACTGGATCCAAGACAATTTCAATGCTTCTAAACAATTCAATGCTTAGTTAGAGGTTTCAGAAATGGACTACAGAAGAAGGAATTGCAGCATCACCGAAAACTCTAAAATGGGCTAACACTTTGGGGGAAAAGAAGAATTGCCTTGGGTCCAATTTGGTCCCAAAACAACAAATCGGACCACAGTAATAGCAAGGCCAGACAACTTATTTAGGGCGGTAAGAGTTCAAAATTTGTGCTTCAAATCTTGGAGAAATCCAAGAAACGTCATTTGAAACCTCGACAAGCTGGCCTAGTACTTTTGAGAAAAAATTAAGAATCACCCAAGGATGAATTTCGAGACAAACAAAAGAATCGTCTAGTTGAAAATGCAAACTCTGACAACGTCTACACTCAAGCCTCCTAATTACACTCTGAAATTGAATATTTCATGTATATCCTAAGAATCTGGCATGTTGCATGCACATCTTCCACATGTAAAGTTGTGAACATGCGTGAGAGTGCTAACTAAAGATCATTTTGCCCCCGCGAGGCGGTGTCATTAGAGAGGATTGAGTGTAACCCTTAAATGCATAATACTACACATTTGCTGAGGATGGAAATGTACAGGGTTTAGGGTTAAGGATTGCGAAATGTTACATGGGAATGACACATACCACCAGTATGCAGGATCCTCAAGGAACACATTCCAGACGTGCACATTCTTGCAATTCACAAACCCCACCAGTCGTGGTCGGCACTCATCCCCGAGACAATCACCCGTAACATTCCAGCTCACCATGACATTCTTCTCCGTCCTGAATTCCTTCACGAACTTCCGTCCCTGTCCCGTCAATACTCCTCCCCCAGTGAGCTCCACATTCTCCACATCCTCGGCCACGATGGTGTACCATCTCCTCCATTCCAACGGGAAATCCTCCTGCCGCGTGCTGCCCACGATCATCGCCCCTTCCTCCACCCACAGCGTGATGTTGCTCCTCAAGTGGAGCGTGCCCGTGAGGTACCTCCCCGGGGGAATGTGCACTATCCCGCCTCCTCGCTCGGCGCAACGATCGATGCTGGATTGGATGGCAATAGTGTCGTAGTCCTTGCCGGTGCCCGTAGCGTTGGGTCTGCAAACGAGACGAGCTTCCAGTTTCAAAGCTTGGAAATCAGGGCGAAGGGCGAAGGAAGAACCCATCACTGAAACTATCACAAGCAATCGGAATAGGAGGTTCTGTCCATCGGAATTCGTCATTCTGCTCACAAACTACGTGCACACGAAATCACTCCAAACGATTTCTCAAAAAATTAGGGAAAATTTAACGCAGGAGCGTGTCGTCTCGCTGGCAGAGGAACTCTGGAAATGCTTCAGAAGTGCGTCCATGGAAACGACATGCAATGACGGTGCCACGAAATTCCATGAAGAAGCGGAAAGATTGGACTGAACTTATCGCGGCGAGGGAAACTCAAAGACAATTTCTGATCTCAACAGCATGGCAACGGATTTCAGGAATCCACTACTCTGCATTCCGATACTCCTGACGAAGAAACATTTGAAACGCTCCAGATGGAAGTTTTCACTCTGGACGAAGATGACCTATTCAACATCACCATTCTCTAATATCACATGCTCTGTTCTCGCACCAAATCTTGATGACTAGCTCTAGAGGATGAATCGAACTCTGTTGAAGAAATCAATGCTATACATGATGATGAGCTCCATGGATCCTCTTGTTCTCATGAGGCTCTTGAAATCTTGCTACATGATTGGATCAGTTTTCAAGAGACGGCAGGGCCATTTTCACAGTTTCAAATTTTGATGCATCAGTGTATTTTCTCCCAGAGGGCTGCTTTCCTCACAACACGAGGAAGTTATGCGCTTGTGTAGAAACGCTTTAATTTCCAGGAGCTGAGAATGACAATGTGAACAATCTGGGAGGCATTCAAGTACTAAATCCTCTCATAACTTGTATGGTGTATGTGGAATGTTTCGGGAGGTGATCTTCGATTTCTGCATTTTGGCGAGTACCTGATGCTACTTTCTGATCGAAGTTTCATCTTTCTCAATCTGTGGAGTTGCAATCATATTCTTGTTGATGGAGTAATTGAATTACCTGACACAAAGTCACAGACTATGAGCAGCATTTTGGAGTACCTTGCTGTAAGTTATGTGCAGCGGAATCAGTGCATGCGGGCAGACGGAGGATTGGGATATTGTTTGTTTTCCTGAAATCTGAACAGCTGGCACTCCCGTGCAGTAAGGTCGAATCAGGTCTATGAACACCTAGATTTTGCAATATGGGTATCTTGTGCAATGTGCTTATTGATGCATGTAGAGCATTAGAAAAAATCTGAACCATGCAGAGGGCTGTTAAGGATTCGTTTTTTGGCCCCCCACATTGCAAGTACAGAAAAATAAAAATATTTTTTTTAATTAAAATATTAAAAAAATATTGAAAAATATTGAAAAAGTATGAAAACTTGATGTGGTGCTGATGTGGCACAAGTAGTGCCTCGTCAGCTTCTTTCATTAAAAAATAATAAAAAATAAAAAATAGTATAAATTCCTCTCTAACTGCACTTGGGGGGTTCAAAACTCGCAGACCTCCCAAGGGTTGAAATTTTTTGTGATGCAGGCAACCCATTCTCGACTACCCCACCCCATTTCCACCATGTAGGTTGCTCTATTTCCAATCAGTTGTGGTTTATATAATAGTACACGTAGAGCACGACCAATAAGGGCTGCAAAAATGTTCAGGAAGTGTACATTGAAAGTATGGAATGATCAAAGCATGAACATTGAAAGTTACAATTATCACTTACATCGATTTTGTAACCACCCTATAATTGAAAATAGAATGACCTATATAACAAGAATAGATTTAATAGAATCTTCACAAAAAAATTCATGGTAATTTTGTTTTTGACTACAAAAATGTAGAAAAAAATTTGAATCCTTCTTAAATCAATTTTACTACACAGGGAAAAAATTCCCTCAATACATCCATCAAGCAATTATACTAAATTCCTTGAGTGGTTTGAAATGGATCACCAACTTATATTTTAATTTTCAAATAAAGAAGTAGTTGACAGAACTCAAATGCATATGCAATCCTATTAAACCAATAAGAACTGAAATTGATATGAATTTTTTCAAATATATTTGATACAAAAATATATGAAACCATCAATAGGTGGAGGAGTCATGACCATCTTGAAAAGTTTCAAGATTGTTGAGACACCACTCTAATCCCTTTTGATGAGTGTTTTGAAAGCATAAGTTTAACATTCTAAAATCACCTCTTTTATTGCATGTAGTTGCAACTTGTTTTCACAAGCATTTGTTCACAATTAAACCCTAAAGGACCCAATGACATTTTTTGGCAACATAGCAATTTGGGGCAACTCATTGCAATTGGAATTTTTTTCCTTTAAAATTTTCACACATGTGCCCAAGAGTAGCTTTGAGGACAACAATTTTCATAACTTTTAACCACATGGTTAAGAAATTATTGTATGATATGTCATTTTCAATACTCAACAAACAACCTAAATTTTTTTTAAGAAAATACTTTTTTAAAACATAAAAATTTGAAATTAATTTTATATATATATATATATATATATATATATAGAGAGAGAGAGAGAGAGAGAGAGAGAGAGAGAGAGCTTTGAAGTATTCCATTTAGAATTATGAGATGAAAATTATGAGGAGTTTTAGTATCTGGACAATTATAGATTCTCTACTCTCAAATAAATTTTGAAGTTTTTTTATTTACTCAATTTTCAATATTTTAAAAATAAAGTAAAATCATAAAATGTAAATAGTTTGTTACTACATTATAACCATTGGGATTGACATTTTTCAAGAAATAAAACTTTGAAATTGATTTTTAAAATTTATATATACATAGAAGGCTTTGAATCATTCAAATTTTGATTAATGAGATGAAAGTTACAAAGAGTTTTAGTTTGTGAGTAGTTATGGAATCTCTACTCTAAGATAAATTTTGAAGTCTTATATTTAATTCAATTTTTAATATTTAAAAAATAAAATAAAAACTCATTAGAAGATTTTTGAGGGCATTGGAAGCCTATAGGTTCTCCAACCCTTGAAACTTTGGAAATCCAACCAGCAATGCATTTTGATGTGGCCAAGACCATGTCGCATCATTCCTTGTTGCCCTCAAATCTCCTCTAATGCCTCAGGTATGTAGATTATTTATTACATTACAATCATTGGAATTGGCATTTTCAATTTCATATTGACTAAATTCTTAACAATTCTAGTATTTTGAATCATTCTCAACTTCTTTGTACTTACTATTTTTTCTATATATTGTACAATTCAAAATGATTTGAATTTTTTCAATAATATAGCCAACTTGCCTTGAAGAATGAACCCACAAGAACACAACCATTTTGGACATTTATTCATACAAATGTGACCTTGTGAAGTGCAATTGCCCATTTTCTTGTAGATTTTCTTTCCAAAAATTTTCTTTCTTAAAATTTATGTCAATTTAGATGTGAATAATTGCCCATTTTCTTGTAGATTTATGTCAATTTAGATGCAAATCTCTTGCAGCTTGCACCATGGAAATTTTCCACATCTTTTGAAATCAATGTACTACAAGATCAAATGGTTATATATGTCCAAAAAAAAATTTCTTTCCTAAAATTCGGTACTCTTATTAGATATGGCAATTTTCAAGCATTTTTGGTGAAAACATAGTCAAAACCCTTGAGGGGTTAAGCCCACGTACTTGAATCAATATTTAATGAACTGCATCTTCATCAACTTTAAGCCATCTATAAACAAATATAAACCAAATGTCATTCTCTAACAATAGAACCCAATTGCTCACTAATAGAAAATGAATTACACTTTTATCCAAATGGATGGATGACTAACAAAAATAAGAAGGTCCAATGATGTGAAAATTAGGTGACTAATACATTCTCAAGGTTGATGTACCTAAATTATACAAGATTTTGTTTGTGAAGAACCTAGCCTCCTATTGCAATTTCTTCTTTTTAAAAATAATTGATAATTTTAAGCGTAGTCATTTAGATAAGAGGTCTATAAAGCACCCATCTAAGAGTTGATAATTAATTTGGAGAAATTAGACTTCTTGAAATATTTTACCCAAAAATTTCTTTGAAAAACCAATGGAATTGGCATTCAACCCAAGTCATTTAATATTTTTTGGACCTTCATAAAATTAGTTTTGGATTTTTGAAGTTGGAACATAGTACTCACTAAAAGAGTTCACCTCTTTGAATGTACCTCTATAGTTAGTGAATGCTTTCTTATATACATTTTATGAAGGTTTATGAATAACTCAAAGGAAAAAATGGGAAATCTAAAATTTACAGTTATTGTAGGGTACTCACAAGGGGGTGTTAAATTGATTTAGAAAAGAAAATAACCTCCCAATAAATTACACATGTTTCACATAGGACCCTAATTCCAATGCAAAATGACACTTTAAAGATTCACGGTATTGTCCCCAATGTTTGGGAAAAATCAATAACTAGTTTAAAGTTAGAGAATGGAATTGGAAGAAAAAAAAGTTGTTGCAATTTGAAAACATTGGCCAAAAATTAGTGAAAAAATTTATAAAATTTCTATTTAGAGTAAAAAATTTAAAGAAAAAAATTAATCTTTGTACTTGAAAATATGATTTAATATGCAATATTTTTTTGTAGATCTTCTTCCTTGGTGAAAAATTGTGAGGGGAAAATGATGGGGATGGAGGCGCGACAGTGCTTTGGGAGCATTCCAGCAAAAGTAGAAAGCTCCCAAGGACAATATGAAGATCCGTAGTGCCTTAGTAGAACCAAAGCCCAATCTCGATTTGGTGATTAGTACTAAGCAATCATTAGATACTCTCAAGCCACTCAATGACAGAGTTCAAAGCGAGGTGGGGGTCATTCATGGATTAAGATTCTCCTAATCTAAGGGTTATTTTTAGGGTTAGTCAGGCCTCAAGCATGACTGGCTTGATTTCACACAATGGAGTGATCATCTTACGTTGATGCCCTACACGAGAAGGTGGAGCATGCACCGGTGACATTAGTGAGTTCGGAGGGAGACAAGAACTGTAGTTGAAAGACAAGAAGATGCCATTGAACCAGAGCTGATTGTGGTAATCACCAACTTAGGATGATACACTCAACTGCATCCAACAAAAGCCACACTTGGTGAGACCTTCCTTGACAGATTTTCTCGCAATTCTACAGGGTTCTTGCTTTGCAATACTGTGCTTGAAATTTAGGTTGACCAAGAGATAGTTAAAAAAAGACATTGAAAGATTGCAAAAATATGCCATTATTGCTTACTTTGTTGGTGGTAAGCAATCTACAACAACATTATCTCAATGGATTGCAGCCATACAAATGTAGTTGGGTAAGTGGATGGGTCTTGGTAGAGACTTGGGAAGAGGATATTTCCAAATACTAACTAGACATAGCTCAACCACCCAAAAACTACTCACATTCACCCCTCACCACTTAAGATGGGGTACTTGCATTATACAATCATGGGTTACAAACTTCAACCCTAATGCTCCAATTAGAATGAAAGTTCCAACTTGGATTACACTCGGAGGCCTTCCGGTGGAACTCCATAGAGTAGGCAAAGGGATAGCTGCAAGCCTCAATGAACTGCTTGGGAGTAACAAGTACAACTCCACCTCAATTGATCAACGCTTCTATGTGGCGTTGCAATACGATCAAGGTTGGCAAACGTAGGTGGAGGTCACCAATACTCATACACAAGAGAAAATCCATATTGAGGTGGATTACTGCAACCTCCCCATTTGATGCAGATTCTACCATTTGATTGAGCACTTATTCAAAGAATGCCTGAGATGCAAGAGAAGTCATGCTACTACCGATCCCCTCATACAAACTAACCCTACCAAGACCACAAGTCCCAAAATTAGCAATGAAGAAATAGGGATCCTGAATGATAAGCTCCCCCCCCCCCCCTCTACTAACTATAGAAGGCCACAACCCCACAATCCTAGTCCCTAGTAGTAGCTCGACAGAGAAGATAGGAGATACCAAGCAATCCATTAAGGACAACGGGAGTAAGTGGAAGCTCGTGAGCCATAACAAGAGATCAATACGCATCTCTACAAGCCAAAATGAAACAGCCCGAAATACTAGGAAAATCCCTGTTGCATTTGAAGGTTCAGTTCACCCCAACCAAACTAGATGGATGAGAGTCCCTATCTTCATCCCCCTGAGTGGTCCGAAAGTCACCTGTGCTACAACAGCTCCAAAAGTGGTTCCACGGTAGGAGCCGATGCAGACGAAGTCATGCCCCCCAATCCAAAGAACCACAAGGTTGGCCCTTCAGCAGAGCAATACCCCGGCTCATCAACGAAGCAGTGCCCCGGCCCACTAGCGGAGTAGTGTCGAAGGCCTCCATCGCCATAGTCTCCCTGCTAATAGGAATCGACAACAATTAGCGAGGTAGAGAAGGCTTCTGAACCTCTGGTGCAAAGACCAATCCTTCCCGTCCTAGCAATGCAAGAAATAGATATCAAGATGCTTGTGGCTGACCTTGCTCCCTATGAGATATTAGTCTAGCCAAGCCAAGTGCCCAACTGCCCTCCATCTAATAAGCGGTTGGTACAACTATTTGGACAAGTATACAACCCCGACCCCATCCACATGGCACTTCAAAACACCACAGTAAGGGAAAGAGACGCAATGCCAAATAGAGAGACAAACGAGACAAGATCTTTGAACCTTAACGAGATGGCAATAGCCTTGGAACAACAAGCATATACCTCAAGTAGAAGAGATGCATCCAAGTTCCAGCCGCCCTCCATTCGAACTCCTCGAGCACTACACGCACAATCTTAAACGGATCCACCCACACCAAAAACTCCAAGAGACTCAATCATGCTAGAGAGCCTCCATGACGCCCTTCTGGAATGGTTTCATCTTTAAAATAGTGGCAGCATATTTACTCCACAATCCCATGCACTCACACTGAATCAAAGAGCAAGGCGGAATGAGGCCTCATAATCTTCAAGGAGATTTAGTTCATCCATCTTCAACCAAAGCAGAGACACACTGCGGAGAGCTATTGTGAACACCAATCCAAGAAGTACTGAGCTATTCCTAGAGCTCCCACAATCTTCATCTTTGTCACAATAGCAATGCAGAACATCTAGGGTCTAAATGACCAAGTAAAGTTGGACACCGTAAGAAACTACTTTAGGCCAATGCTGAGGGACTTGGATGTACTTTGTTTCCAAGAACATCACCTTAGGGGCAACAAACTCGCCAATCTAAAATGCTCATTTTGGCTCCAAGCAACCTTTCTGGGGTATGAAGTGGCTCTTGGCTTCGGCCACACATTAGGAGATGAGGGGGCAGGCACAAAGGTATTTGCATGTAGATTGCGCCCCACATGGTGAAGTGCATCTCAGGATCCAATCAATCACTCTGTGGAAGGGCACAATGGGTGCACTTCAACGGTCTCCTAGGAGGAAGCCTCTCAATTCTCAACATCTATGCATCAAACAATGCAAGAGAGAGGAGTGCTCTATGGGAAGCGCTTCACTCTAGTCTCTCCAGAAACACTCGGCTCCTATGTAGCAACTAGAACTTTGTAGAAAGAAGAGCTGACAAAACTAACCTCAATGGCCATATCATTTTCCAAGGAGAGAGTCGAGCATTCTCACTCCTCAAAGATGCCCTAGAAGTCACCAATCAATTTCCAGGCAACGCCAGGCTCAAGTACTCATGGGACAATCGGAGGTGCAATGGAATTCGCTCTCTTGCCAAGCTAGACTATTGCTATACTTTTACAAACAGGGGAGCGGACCTCCAATTTGTCACCAATTATACCATCAGAGACGACTCCAACCACTCCAACCATCACCCTATTTTATACACAATTCAACTCCTTACCACCCAGCTTCAAAAATCATATTACAAGATGAATTCCTTCCACCTCTGAGACCCTGAAGTAAAGGCAACCTTCAAGCACATTTGGCTACAAAATGTAGGAAAGGAATTCATGTACAAACTCCGCAAGGCAACCAAATACTACAAATGCTACTACATCAACAAAGCAAAGCAAAGAAAGGAGGCGAAAGCAAACCTAAGAGAGAAGTTGGCTAGCTCATAAGCCAACCTTCAACAAGATCTACACAACCAGAACTTGCAAGAATGAGTAGCAGTGGAGTCATCCCAACTAGCTACATTCAAAAAGTACTCCAACGAGGGATAATGAATTAGAAGCAGGGTCAAGAGAGTCAAAACCAACGACTCGGGCACAAAATAATTTTTCAAGGCAGCAAGATCCCACATAGAGGCCTCTTGCATTGCTGAACTAGCGGATAGCCAAAGAGCAATACACTCAAAACAGGCGCAGTTAGAGAACATTTGCTCGGCCTTCTACAGGAACCTCTTCAATGTCCAACCCAACATGGAGGCCCATAAAGGATTGGCAACCCTAGCCCTCACCAACATTGGAAACAAGCTCACAAGATCGATGAGGACAACCCTTGGAAAAGCAATCAAGCCAGAAGAATTAGACCTTGCATTGAAGGAGATGAGCATCAATAAGGTTCCAGGCCTAGATGGTATAACAATCGAATTTTTCAAGTACCACTAGAAAACTATCAAACTGGACTACTTCAAGATGATTTCCAAAGTCATAGCCATACAAAGCCTCCCACTTGGAATCACGAAAGGGCTTATTTCTTTGATACACAAGGGAGACGACCAAAAGAATCTCTCAAATTGGCGACTAATTACCCTCTTAAATACAACATACAAGCTCTTCGCCAAAGTCTTGCAACACCGCCTCCAACTAGTGTTGATGGAGGTAATCGACAAAGACCAATTTGCCTTTCTACTCCTTAGGTTCATTTTGGATAATATTATGTTGACGCAAGAGACCATATCATAGGTAGCAAAATCCAAGCAACCTCTCTTTTTTCTAAAATTAGACTTTGCGAAAGCCTTTGACATGATAGATTGAGATTTTCTATTTAAAGCCATGGGAGCCTTTGGCATCCCACCCTCCTTTATCTCCATGTCCACGATGCTCTTCCATGACACCAAAGCCTCTATAAAGGTAAATGGTTCCCTCTCTCCAACCTTTTCAATCCATCATGGAGTGAGACAGGGATGGCCCTTGGCTCCATATTTATTCTTGATTGTAGGGGAGGTCCTCAATACCATGGTAAAAATTGAAATGGCATCAAGCTTCATCAAAGAAATTTGCCTCCCGGATGGCAACCACCAACAGATAATTGCCTAGTTTGTAGACGACACCACCTTATCCTTGTTGGGTGTCCGTGATGAAACTGGAACCATGATAGCTCTACTAGATAGATTTTGTCAAGCCAGTGGCCTTATCCTAAATTGGAATAAATCACGAGGCTATTGGAGCAATGGTAGAGGATCATTGCGGCCTCCATGGAATGATGATCTTGATAACATCTAGGTAGACAATGAAAGCATAAGCAAGCTCCTCAGCACCCCCTTTAGCATGAACCAATCAACCCAATCTATTGATGCTTTTCTCTCTTAGCACATGACCAAAAAAATACAATATTGGTGCACTGCACAACTGAATTCCACAGGGAGAGGCGTCATTGTGAACAAAGCCCTCCTCTCATCTATATTGTACTTTGCATCTATTTAGGGAGGCACCCAAGCTGAAATCAAGAAAGCAACATCCCTAGCACAAAACTACATGTGGTCTGGATCGCTATGTAGAGCCAAAACCAAAGTAGCATGGCTACAATGTTGTCAACCCAAGGACAAGGGAGGCATCAACATGATTCATCCACAAGATGCACTCACGGCACTTATGGCCAAATTGGTTCTGAAGGCTTGTGAACCTGGCAACTCAAACTTGCATGTAATACTCAAACATTGATTGAGTCACTTTCAACCCTACTCCATGGAACCTGATCTCAAAGTATAGAATACTTTACAGTCCCGCATTGCCAAGCCCACAAAGGCTTGACTACATGGAATCGCGTAGGGTCCTCTTGGAAGAAGCTCATGCACGAGTTGCACCCAATCAAACCCAAGACCCCCAAAGAGGCAAGTATTGAATCTTTTTGGTGGTCCCATTTCGTCCCAATTATTGGCCCGGGTTTTCCTAAAAGACGAGCACTACAACTCTACAAGATGGGATTGAAACAAATCAAGGACGCCATATTCCAAAGGAGATTCCTCATGCCAAACGAAGCCACCCAAAAATTCGGACTAAAACCAAGTGAATCAAGAGCATGGCAAGTGGCACCCAATGCCATTAAGGCACAATGGGGAGACCTATCATTCTTACACCACCCTAATACAAAACCCGAAGAATGGGTAGGGTGGTTCCCATCCAATGGGGAAGAACCATTGGAAGATTTTTGGGGCCTCTGGATGCCTACGAGTTATCACAACCTACGAACGCAAGAAACAGGTTCAGCGCAGCGGTTTGATGTGGCCAAGACCCTGCCATGTCATTGACCAAAATTCTTTTTTTGCATTTGGAGACTAAATTTATTTCTTTTTTATGAAAAAAAAAATTCTAACAGTGGGCCATTCCCCTCGCTACAGGAAACAGCTATAGGGGAACAGGCCCAAAACAAGCTTCTGGACCCCCCAAAACTCTTCTAATGTACCTAATATTATTCTCTAGATCCTATCAAATGGTGCAACTCCAATTGGCCATCCAACTCGGCCATGGATAGTGTTGTGGAACTCCAAAGGGTACACAATCCTTCCAAAGACGAGAATCCTCCTCGCAATCATGTCATCAAATGCGCACCAAAGGGAGCCAATTGTTACCAGAGAATTCTAAAGAGTGAGAATTGGGACAATTCTGAGAGGCCCAAAGAAAAAAAAGGTCCACTTTTTCTATGGGCGCATTGATTCTTTTAGCTGGGATCCCACCAAGCTCGAATGGACAATAGATGGCACAGGCGCCCCATTTTTGAATTTTACTGCCAACATCGGGTTAACCCTCCTCAAGATTTCCAACCCAATTATATTTCCAACCCAATTACTCAGAAGTAGGGAGGTGCTCTCCCAAACGACTTCCGACTCCGTTGGAAAACTATCTGGTCCCCAAAAGAATCAAGAAAGACACAGGACTCCTATGGCTTATATGGCACAAGGTGGTAGTTTTAAATTTCTAAAGGGGGAGGATAAATGACGCAATGGATATCTGATGCCTAGTCTACCCACGCCATTCAAAAGAGTCAATTCTTCACAGGTTTTGGAAATGCAACTCTACACAATTAGCTTGGTAGTGGGTAGTACATCTTCTCAATTCTCAACTCGTTGGTAGGGATGTAAGAGGCCTATGGTGCCCCCTCACATGGCAACAAGGGATCTTTTCCATTGTAATTCCAAGGAAGTTTAATGCTCTGAAGAGACTTTGGCTTGAAATGAGGACAACTACCCTCTAGTCACTATAGATGCAACATAACAATCTCGTCTTCAACAACGTCTTATGGCCTCAAGAGTGATTATTGAACCATATTTGGTAGGGACTCATAGACTATGGGCAAGTAGAATGGGCACTCATCTGCAATAACATGAAAAGGTCCATGGATGCACAACAAAAACTCCTTAACGCCTTTGTCAGAAGGCAATGCAAATTTGATTTCTTTGCCACCATGGTTGATGGTCAATTGAGTTGGAAGTGTGCTAGTCCAAGCAATGGCTTTGTCTTTCAACCACCCAGAAGGTCTCCAAGATGGGCACTTGAAGTTGCTAACTTCTTCAACCGGCCATGTGAGGCCTTTTGCTCTCATTTTTGTATTATGCCCTAGCCCCTTCATGTCCATCTTTGAGTTTGAGTCTTAATTGTTTTGTTAGTACTTGTTCTGTCTTGCGTCCCACTAGGCCACTTGTGGTTGGTAGCCTTGTAATTTCACCTTGGCAATGAAATCATGTTTTATTTGTTTTAAAAAAAACATGATTTAATATGGGAATTAAATTAAAGTAATTAGTTGATAAACCCCTCTAAATATCCAAAATATTAAACATTTCAACTAAACCTTTCTATAGACTATAAGAACCACCTTACATGTGAGCACAGTAGGTAGTCTTTGTCTTAATTGAAGTAATAATAAGATAAAAGAGGCTCATGTGCTTGTCTTGATGATCATTGTTAATCGGAAAAGGAGGACTCCACATTTCACCAATATTAATGTACAACCCTATTGGTAGAAACTAGTCAATCTCAAGGGAATCTTATATGTGTGAAATTCTTACAATATCCTTCCCCACTTACCAAGTGCACATTAAATTATCCATATGGCTTAAGTTAGGTATGATTGATTGTGGCTTGTCTCTTCCAAGGATATTCCCAGATTTAAGTTTTTTTGGTTTTTAAAAATTTTTTTAACACAGATGAAATAGGATTTAATTGTAAAGATAAATAATAGAACTAGTTGTTGACTTTTCAATGCTCATGTGGTACTATCCCATTCATATTACAACCTGTCACCATTGCTATTACAAAATGCAATTCATAACCTTCTTTTTTTTCAACTTGCCTCCTATATCCTTGAATTATGAAAATCAAAGGTTATGATTGAAAAATGTACAACTGGTTATGTATGATAACCAATTTGCTGCTAACATGGCTCATCAATTATCTAATACCATATCTTAAGGCTAGGATCAAAGAAAAATAATTAAGATTGAAAAAGAGAAATTTTCAAATTCAACAAAAATTAATTATCCAAGTTGTTGTAAGAAAAATAAAATGTCCAATGTTAGTTGGGAAGTCAAAGTATAGACCAAAGATCATCAAGGAACATTATGATGTTCAAACGAAGGAATTCCTTCATTGGCATCTAGTGAGAAACGGTGGAGAGGTCTTTTATATGATGAAATTCATTGTCCATCATGAACCTTCAAAGGATATGAGATAATTTGAAGATGAGAGCTTAACCACCCATTGTCAAAATGTAAGAATTATGTTCAAAGTAGAATTTCAGACCTCATTTAGGCAATAGAGAATAAATTTTTTGTAAAAACTTTGAACCAAGTTAGTGTAAAAAATCAAGGTAAATTTTATCTCTAAAAATCTACTTAAGATTTTGAAACCCTAATCAAAAGTTATGGACAAATTTTAGAAGGAATGTTTGAAAATGTTCAAGAAAATGTCCCAACTTCCAGCTCCTTTCTGAAATTTGTCTATAACTTTTGATTGGAAGCTCTAAATCTCGAATAAATTTTTGGAGATGAAACTTAGCTTGATTTGACAACTTTTTTTTAGTGCAAAGTTTTTTAGAAAAACTTATTCTATTATGCCTAAATGAGGTCTAAAATTCCACTTTGAACACAATTCCTGCTTTTGACTTAACTATGCTCCTACTAATCCTAACCATTTAGATATCCCATAAAGGTTGTATTATCTTCTATCACCCCATTTGTACAAAGAGTTTGCCTTGCTCATTATCATGTACATGTAGTGAAGCAACATTTAAATCTAACTATCAAATACTTCAAATATTCTTCAACATGATATTGTTTTTCAAAATTCAATTTCAAAGTGTTGAAGCTACTTTGGAAATTGTAATTATTTTTTGGCAACAATGTGTCCATCCTGCCCCCAATGTACGGTACATACCTGCCAGGCCAGGGAGGATTGACCCCTTTATTGCTCCGTCAAGGATAAATGTCAAAAATTACCCTTCGTTTTGTGCCGCTTAAATTTTATGTTTCAACATGTCCTCAAGCCATTTTACGGTCTCTATTTGCAAATATGAATAGTGAATTTGCAGATTTGATCATATGTGGCCCCCAAAAAAAAAAAAAAAATTCAGTGTTTTCTATAAGGGTAAAACACAGGGCAATAGAGGGGTCAATCCTCCGTGGCCCTGACACAGTTGGCCTGTCGGGGCTGAGTATTATAAATTAAGTTCCATATAAGTTAAGCTTAAGTTCCCCCGAGCCGAGCATTATTTATGTGACAGTCGTCTGGACCCCTGCGTTCCGTTCCGTTCCGTCAGTCTGTTTGGCTTTGGCGTGTCTGTCTGTCTGTCTGTTTCCAGGCTCCCCATCACTTTACTGTGAAAGTGAACATTGGTTCCAGCAATCATTGTTGTTTTGGTACAAAACCCATGGAAGATGTCAGACAGATTCAACAGCAATTAAGCTTAAGCCAGGAAAAATATTGACCATGTGAGGGGCTCACTTGCGCTTGGCAGCAAATCAAATGATGGGAGAGCATCTCCAGGGGGGGGGGCCGCATAAGTTAAATGCTGGCCCCGGCATGCCAACTGCTGCAGTTGACCGTCTTCCAGCTTCCGGCCTTCTCAGTTCCCACCAGGGCTTTTTTTTTTCTTTTTTTTTCTTTTTTTTCTATTTTCTTTTTTTATGAAGTGCCAAAGTGGCAATGTAAAATGTTACAAGTGTGCCCCGTGCTGTTGCCATGGTCAAAACAAAAGAAAAAGTATTTTTTTAATTTTTTTAATTCATAAAAACTTCAAAGTTCAATAACTTTCATGCCTTAGGTTGGAATGCCACAAAACCAAGCCCTAGCACCTCTCCTTGCCAACTTCTTTTTGACGATACCAAACATGCAAATGGGAGATGCACAGTCCGAGAGATTTCAACGTAACAAACAAAACAAACAATCAAAACAAACAAACAACCTAACTTACTAGGAGGATAGTTAGTTCTTTTATGAAGTGCCAAAGTGCCAATATAAAATGTTATAGTGATAAAATTTCAACATTCATTCACATATTAGATAGAAAATATCACATTAATATATACCATGTATCTATAATTTTGTTTTCATCGACAATTTGGTAATTTCATCCAAGATTTTCTTTCTTAATTTGAAGTTTTTTAGCAAAGAAATTCATAATTTGTCATCTATTTTAGCCAATTTTTTTTTTGGTACAATCTAGCACTATTAGCCAAAAAAAGCCATGGTGAAGTCTTTGCATCTTTTTTTTGCAGACCAATAGCTCCAAATTCAGGTCCACTCACTTCAACTTGTAGTGCCCATTACTTGCACCATAGTACTGATAAGTTCAATTGGGCAAGCAAAAAAGAACTCCCTCCTATGGCTGGTCAGTGTGTATTTTATTATTGGCAATGAAATCCCATTTTATTTGTTTTGAGGAAAACAAAACAAAACACTCCAAGCTACAAGTGTGTATTGTATTGTGGGAAGCATTGCTCTTATTTCGTCCCATGACTCCTATCTATCACCCTTTCACCCTTCCACACTAGCCAAAATCTCTTTATGCTATGGTTTAGCCCATGGAAATTTAAGTTGTCATCTTTGATAGACATGGGTTAAGTTTGCTTGCTAGAACAATCTAGCACAATTGGGGTTATTGTGTGTTTCAATTCCATCTTGGAGCTATCAATGATTTATTTTTTCATTCAATCACTTGTACTTACTTTTACTTAATAATTTCCTTAAGAATGAAAATCAAGTTTTTTTTGTTTTTTGTTTTTAAATTCCCAACTATGAATTCAATTCTTCAATATTTTAAAATAAAATGAAAATTAGTAGCGCAAAAATTTTAAGTTTAGAAGATTTAAAGCCAAAAAATCTAGTTGAGTGATTGATGTGCAAATTTTTTTTAATCGCTTTCATTTAAAATATATCTTGCAAAGTATGTAGTCAAAGTTTTTGAAATTTCTTCCACACATTCTTATAATAGTTTGGTACAAGATCTTATATTTAAACATAAACAAAAAAAAACATTTCAAATTTTTTTTGCTCTTTGCAATAGAAATGGTAGTTTTGAGTGTTTCTTGATATAAAAAAAATCCTTAGTATCATAGGGATTAAACAAAATCAATAAAAATTGTGACAGACGGAAGGGACAATGGAGTGAACAATGAATGAGGGACTCCGCATCATAGTACAAATAATGGGGAATTTTTCTCCACCCTTCAACCATGACCCTTGACGTGCCCTCTCAACCCCCTTTCCCACGTCATTTCTGATGCCATTTCTGATGCACCTTAGTAGGGAAGTTCTAAGAAATAGAAGTCTTAGTGTGAAAGTCTTAGTGCACCTCCGTCAATGTGGATTGAATTAGACTCTTTGAAGATGTTTTAACCCCTAAATGCCCGAGGCATCCAAATTTGGTGTTTGCAAAATTTTGAAGTTAAATAAAACCTAACCAAATTGCTATTTTTAATAGTTTATACTTTTGCAAAGTTCTTCTTGAAGTCTAGTTTTAGCATCAAAAATTTGATTTAAAAAATAAATGACAGTGATTTTTTCTATTCAAGATTTTGTGCAAGGGTACTCATTGCAATCTTGACTTCCCATGGTATTGAGAGCCCTTGGAAATGAGTCTCAAATACACTAGATTTTGGAGAAGAAATCACATCCAAAATTCATTTAAAAAGATTGTAGAGTAGATTTTATGAAGCCATAAATTGATTAGGATTCTACATATTGGGCCCTTTAACCTCATATATTTTTTATCACCAACTTTTTAGATTTGGCTTCTGAAAAGAGGATTGAAAGACTTCACATCACTTTTGCAATTTTAACACCCTCACGGTCAAACATTATAATCTTTCACTCCATAAGTGATATTGATGTTGTGTTTTCTTTTCCTACAAGGTCTCTAACATGTCTAGTTTGAATTGTACAGTTACAATTAAAAGAAAATTGATACGACTTATCAAAATGTTGGCATTTGGTTCAATTTGGAGCAAATTCTAAGAAGCTCAAAACAGGCCTGGAGCATTTAGGGGGTAATTTGTTTCACAGTAAAACTGAATTCATTACTCAATCACAGGGTTTGGAATACTGAGCACTTCAGTTGGTACCGGCCCTCCCTGAGGATGCTCACTCTGTGAACAGTCCAAGATTTGCAGTGTCAAAGTAGCACAGAACTCAAGTCATTAGCAGTCTCCACATCCTCTTCCTTCCCAAAAAACTCATGAATAAGTTAGCTCATGCTGGCTTGGTGGGGATGCTGAAGGGTGCTTGAGAATTCAACAACAACAACAAATGTGTGCCCAAGATGACGCAATGTAGAAGCTAAGCAACAAATGTCAGTGGGGCTTTTGTGTGCAGGGCTAGCTAGAAAGCCCATGTGACTAGGGTAGCCAACCCATTTCCAACCACTTAACCCCTCACCGCCCCACGAGCTGAAATGTGGCCTCACAGAGTTTCAAGTGAAATTCAAAGTGTTGTAACTTTTGCATCCGCCAGTCAAATTCAATAAAACTTGTTGAAAAAGTTTCACTTTCTCTTCTAGTTTATGTGGTAAAATTTTCAGATCAATACAAGCTGTATTGATTTCTTGAAAGTCAGTCGAAGTTCACAGGTTCAATTTGAGTCTACCAAACTGCAGTTGATGGCTGAAACTTCAGGGGGTTGTATCTCCTTCATCCAATGTTTGTTTTCAATAAAATTTATCCGGTTATGTTCCCCTTGAAGTCTAGTTATTGTGGTAAAATTTTCATGTAAATCCAAGTTGATTTGAATGTTTGAGAGCAATTCGAAGTTTAAAATCCTGACATTTTTGGATTACAATGAACTTTGGCGGCTTCTTTCTTCTCCATACAATGTTCGTTTCCAATGAATTTTTTTGGAAAAGTTGCGCATATTAGTCTAGTTTTTGTGGTTGAAATTTCATATCAATCCAAGAAGTTATGAGGGACTGAGAAGCATTTTAGTAGAAGGAGGTTTAGCCTTAGATGTGTTTTCTGCAACTTTTCTTGCTTAATTTTTGACATTTGCAAGCCATTTTGCAAACACATTGTGTCAATTTATTAATATTTATTTTCTTCAATGTGTTTGTATACTGGTTTTGAATCACTTTATAGTTTCAAGTTTTACCTCATTTGAGTAAGTTTTGAAATCAAATTTTACCTTCAAGTGTGTTGCTAGGAAAATTTCAGCATCTTTTTTCAACACTAAAACATTATAATCTTTCAATCTATATGGTCAAATGATTTCAAATCTGATTCATGTCATCTACAACATGTTCTCTATAAGATTGTATGGTTAAGATCTTTATAACTTAATGACATTTACATCTACCTCGCTTCAAAAGCATTGATGTTTTGGAACCCCAAACGGCCTTGGGCAATAAGGGGTTAAGCAATTGTGCATATTTGGAGTGCATGCTATTTGAATTTGTAATTTTTTCCATGTACAAAAATAGAGGATTTTGTATTTTTATAGAATTTTATTATACAAAATGTAATTATTATGAATTTTTTAGCTAGTGGAAGCTTTTGTTTGCCTTATAATGGCGATATAGACCTTTCTATTTTTGACCATGGGTTGATTGTAAAATCAACCAAGGGTTGGTTACAATATTGTGAGGCTTGCAACCAATAGTAATGTGCCACACCTATATTGGAAAGTGTGCCATAATTAATCATTGTTCATCTCCTATTGATCAAAAAGAGAATAGTTTGTATCACAAAAATGAGGAGGGAAGTTGATCAATAATGGGTGGGCTGCTACATGTATGCCAATTCAAACTTTTATTAATAAAAAAACAAACTATTCATGTACCTGTTTGTTTTCTAATTTGTCACGTTTTACTCTTAAGGTAGGAGACACTATTTGCACCACAATTCAGACATCCTATTTGAGCTACTAGCTAGATAAGTAGCAATAGTATACATTTGAAAGTTTCAAACTTGCACTGCTGATATTTACATAACATCCATGCATTACAAAAAGAGAGTGGGCCTCAAGAGGGCAACCGGATTTGAACTAACAGTGCCAAAAGTGAAAATTAAAATTAAAAAAAATTTGCAATTGCCGGTCCAATTTGCCGGCCCTCTTGAGGCCCCATTCATTTTCTAATGAAGTGACGCAAACAGGGTCTGTTACCTTAGAGTATCCGCACTCTTAGAGTATGCGCCCAAGGTCAGTAGGATTAGATCACATTGGCAGGCTCAGCTCTGACACTCTTCCGGGCTGCCCGCACTCCAACTGCCCAGATTTTGTAAATTCCATGAATCTGCCCAGGAGCTCAATCACCTTCTTCCATCAGTCGTCGAGGAGCCGCACATCCAAAAGTTGTAGCGAGACTAATTCGATCAGTCCCACCCTACCTCTCCGCAATCTCTCTTGCTGTGAGTTCGCGACCAGTCATGCATGCTCTTGAGTTCTCTTCTCGCTTGTTGAGATCGACTGATCGACTGAGCGGTTCGTTGAACGTTTGAAGAATGAGTCGAGTGGGATCGAAGGAGATTCGGTGTTACATGCAGCGCATTGCAATTGCTTGGTTTCAAGATGCAAGTATCCGTGATGTAAATACTGATCGAGTTCATCTCGATTATTCACAGTAGAGGAAAGAACATGTCCTAGCCTCTCCCGTGGTATTAACTTGCCCAAACTTCAATTCGATATGCAGGGCAATCAAGCTTGAACTTAAGAATGTATTAAATCCTGAAACAAGATTGAAGAGCTTGATGAAAGAGGACGACAAAGTGCATGCCAAAATTAAGCTTAAACGGCATGACCAAATTAAAGCTCCTGTTGGAAGTTTTATGTGGAAACACTGATGCGTGAATCAACAATCTTGTAGTTGTGATTGCCACCATTAATTCAGCTTAACTAGAATTAGACTTATAATAGCAGACTTACTTTCAATACCATCGATCCCAAGAAACTAAATCAAGCAAAGATCGGGAGCTCATCTGAGACGCGGAGCTAAAGATCGAAGAGAGCACGAAGATAGATGAGAGCTGCGTGTGTGGCTCCGGATCCTGGACGATGAAAGAAGATGAGCTCCTGGGCAGACTCACGCAATTTCAGCACTCTCCAGGGCAGGTGCATGGGCAGTGCGAGCAGCTCGGAAGAATGTCGGAGTTCCAAGTCAAAACGGCGTGGGATCTAACTTAGCCATGTAGCCAAGTACATGCGTGTGTGGAGCTCATCTTCTTTCATCGTCCAGGATCCGGAGCCACACACGCAGTTCTCAGTCAAAACGGCATGCGATCTAACTTAGCCACTTAGCCATGTACCCTCAACAAAAAATTTCAAGGAACCAGAGGTTGCGAACAAATGACGTTACTGTGAGAGCGCAGACATGTGCGCTTACTAGCAGTGAACCTAGTTGTAGGTATGTACTTACAACCATTTGAAAGTGTTTATAACATATGTATATGTAGCATAGGTACATTATAATATGAAAAGAGTTTATAACATAGGTACAATGTAACATAAAAAAAGTTTATAACATAGGTACACTGTAACATAAAAAAGAGATTATAACATAGGTACCTATAACATAGACACCTATAATCATAGAAGATGTTTATAATATAGACTCTTAAGCTTATGAGCTTATAGATTCAATGCTCACATGTTAACATTTCCTTGGTTGAGAACCACCTCTACTATCAAATGGATTTGTATAAAAACTTATTATTGTTGCTTTGTTTAGTAGTTCATAAGAGATGAGAGACTAATATTTAAATTGTATTGGTTCGGCCATACATGAAGGTATGATTTGGCACTTTGATGTTGAAATTGAATTTCTACATTAGATTTTTAAGGGGCCATATTACCTCGCATACCATTTACAAGATGACATATGGCACAATTTTTCTTACAAAAATGACGGATTAATATCTAACCTTCATGTAGGGTATTCTACAAACCCATATGGCTTTATCTCTTGAAACTCAAAACTTAAAGGTCCTTTAAAAGGTCCTTACACCCCAAAAGTGGATGTGCCTTGGTCAAATTTCATTTTCAAAGTCCCCATTTTGAGGTTTGATTTAAACATAGGAATTAATGAAGTCTAACAAGTTGTTTTTCTACACTATTTCAAAACTTTGTAAAAATCCCAAAAGTCAATGAGTTATTGCTATTATGAGAGTTTTATGCGTTAAAATCTAAATAACACATTACAATAGTGTGTATACTTCATTTGTATTTTCTTCTTTAGAAATTATTTTCAAGCTTCAATTATGAATTCATTTTGACTATCTCATTTTGGATCAAAATTACAAATTATTTTAGTATGTATTATAATAGATAGGATTTAAGTCCACTTTTTTTCAAGTTGTTTCTAAAGGGTCATTTCAATTGAATTAAAAAGGTCACTTTTTGAGACCAAATCTACTAATACTACTTCAATTAATATAATGTTTTCAAATCAAAGTCTTCAAAACCTATGCTATATAGCTGTTAAAGAACAAATATATGAATCTTAAAAAAAGAAGATGAAAAATGGATTTTCATGTGTTTGGATGCATTATTTTGCATTCTTCCGGTAATTATTCAAAATTTGAATGCTTGGTGTGTTAGGAGTTAATGGTGGTGATTTGAATTGAAGATCATTGCCAAAAAAATTTTGTATGCAAAAGAACTGAACAATTACTTCAAAAGTTTTCATACTATTCTTCATGACTACTTTTTTCCTTTTCAAAAAATTTCAAATGAATTGGATTTTTTAATTTACATCTATCAATTTATTTTCACTTACTAGTTTAAAATCCAAAATATTTATAATTTATTAGAAAAAAAATTAATATAACAAATAATCTCATGTAACAATAAATTCACATTGAAAGTTGGAATTGATTCTTTTAGTTTCTCCACAATCACTTCTAGTCCTCCTTAGAATTTCAAGGTTATGCCAAATGGCTAGGGTGAATTGACTCCCTTTAGTGCCCCTAATGTTTTTCTCTTGAGGAAAATATTGGAATTTTTATTTACAAAACATGATAAAATTTGGAAAATCAGAATTCATATTTGCAATCATAGGTCCCAAATTAGATAGTAGTGGCAAAGAAATAATGTAGCACAAAATAGGGGGCAATTTTTTGCAATTACCCTTGGTTGCAGATGCAACGAGGGGGTCAATTCTCCTTGACCATGTATAATAATCTATTGTATAACTGAGGCAATGGTCCTCCTCATGTTGAAAAGGCATGTACTACTATACATGATAGAACCACCCACTATCGATCACTTTAGCAATTTTGCACATATTCTCGAGTAATAATGTAAGTTTTTTGCCATGTAGGAAAATAGAAATTAGGAGGATTGCAATTTTTTGGATAATTTTATGCCTTAAATTGAAATTACTATGAATTTTGGAAGCTGGAAACTAGTTCAAACCCATAGTCAATACGTAGAGTCTTCTAATTCCAATCATTCAAGAACTACTTTCTACTCACTACTTCAGTACATGTGTCATGACTTGATTAGTCTTAACTTTGAAAAGGAGAAAAGCACACATTCAAAGCTTTGGTTGAAAATTTATTCCAACCTTGGTTGGAAATAGTGCATCTTATAGGTTGGAGATAGGTCTCTAGTTGGCAATGGGTGGTTCTACCACAAACTTTTGCTAGATCCCTGGGAAAAACTTATCAGTTAGTTAATTCAAAGATTGGGATTGGTTGATGAACCATCAATAAGACAATTTTGTTTCACTGTAGGGGGTCCGCTTTTCAAGGATGCCAAAGAGATCCCTGCCTCATTGGTAAAAACAATTCTAAGTGTCAACTGTCTACGTCACTTTTCTTCTCCCTCGCAATGGGTGCCTATGCTGGAATGACTAGGCACTCCCAATTAGGTTTCAAAAGGGACAAGGAAGCTTCTTTTTCTACGCTAAAGATATCATACCTTATTTCCGGAAAACATGCAGGGGTCATTGGGAGCAAAGCATTTCTTTGAAAGGAAAGCACGTATGCAACCTCCGATTACCACTTGTGGTTTAAAGAAATGAACTCTCGCTCTTACCTCGGTCAGCGTGCTCACGGGGGTTCTTCTTTATCTAATAAAGCTCCATCACTCTGATTATGTTTATGTTACAGTTCGTTGCCACCATGTGATTCCAAAGGAGGAGCCTCAAAACCTGCAGGTATTTGCGGGTAAAGCTTCGTACTTTGCTTTAAAATATGAACAGATCATGTGTGAACACGACGAAGACATGAGGTTGGCGATGGCGGGGTCGTTGCTGCTTCTGCTCCAGTGGCCATGGCCACGGCCTTGCGGGGCCCTGACAACAGTTTCCAATCTGTGTCGACTGAAACTGCATTTTGTCGGCAATTGCCTGCTCAGTTGCGTCGGGATGAAAGCATCAATTCCCGACGCATATGCCATTCGATTTCCCTTCCTTCGTTTGCGCACGCAAAGAGTCAGTACTGGATGATCGGATGGCTTTTTGGCTTTGCCCTGTTGTTTTTACTACTGTCCGAATCGTTCTTTGCCGGTGACGGTGGTGCGTGACGAGCACACGGAACTTCTGCTGGTGGCAGAGAACCGGTATGTTGCTGTGGTAGAGATCTGCAAGATTGTTGAGGACGTGCGATGATCTTAAGACAGCAAACCAACGAGTTTCTGTGATCGTTTTCTGTTTCGTTGCTGACCAGAACTCGTGTTTCACGTGGAGTAGTACTGTGGCGAATGGTGATGCTTGCTGTCGAGAATCTGTCAGAGGTTCGACCTTTAAGGATCACATTGTCGAGGTTTGCAGTGTTCTTTGTTTTGTTGTCTTTTTGCTTTTATGGAATCTCTGCCTGAGTGAGAATTTTCGAGGTTCTGACGCTGATCTTGAGTATAGTGAGGGTGTGTGTTGAGATGCGAAGAATGCACTATGGAGGAGATCAACTTTAAGGAACAAATTATTGTAGAGGTTTGAAGTGGTGTTGTTTCTGTTGTTTGCTGTTTTTGTGAAGCTTTCAGAATTGTTTGCTGGAGATTTTTCGATCTGCGGACGCGGATTTTAGAATTACTAAAGAGTGTGGAGGGATGTGAAGAATGCGGTGTTTAGCTTTACTAGAAGGTGTGGTTGACTTTGCTATATTGCTGTCGTGGTCTCGATTTTGTTGCCGTCTGCTTGCTGGCGAGAACTCTTGAGAGTATTGTTTCACGTGGAGTTGGCAGTGACAGTAGTAGTGGCGGAATGTGTGATGTGCTCTGTTTGAGATGTCAGAGGTCGAGCTTTAAGGAATGAATCGTAGAGACAGTGTTATTAGCTTTGTTGTTTCTTGTTTTTATGGAGTTTTGAATAGTTTGCTGGAGAATTTTGACCTTCGGACGCGGATTTTGAATGGTGAAGGAATGTGGAGGAGTGTGAAGGATGCAGAGACCTAGATCAAGTAGGTATGGTTAACTCTGCGACATTGCTGTTGTTGTCTCGATTCTTTTTTGCATTTTGATTTTCGTGAGTGTGGGAAGGATGCAAAGGTATTCTTATCGTGTTGTGGTCGAAGAAAAAACGAATGCTATGATCTACGGACTTCGGTGTTGTATGCCGGCTTCATGTGGTAGTACTTTATCTTCCTAGGGATTACAAGTACCCTGTCATTGCCACTTTGCGCTGTCATTTAGAAAGAAACAGAATTATCGTCCAGAGAGAGAGGTTCGATATCTCGGCAATTGGAACTTCGTTGTGATATACAACTGTGCACTGAAGTGTAAACGTACTGCACAATGAATAACTTATAGGAGGAAGGTGTTGGAATCTCGATTCACCTTTAATTATTATGCAGTCGAGCTCAAAGATGTAGCGGAATGTTATTCGGTTGTGCGACGAGTGCAGTTTTGACTTTGGAGTTTTTTAAGAGCAAATCTGAGCTAGTGTTGTGAGACTTGTTGTTGTAACTTTGTTTCGTCAGAGTTAGCTTGGGTGTTGTAGAAGGGGACTAAAGTTCTCTTGCGTGGCCGATGTCTTGAAATGGTTCGGCATTGCAATTGGTATAGCTGTAAGTTCACTGTCATGTTTAGATTCCTATTGTAGAGGAGCCATTTGGGGTCTAGCTGAGGAGGCCGATTGGACATTGCGAGGATGACGATACGTGTAGATTTTTAAGCAGCAGAACGAGTTTTCTCTTTTTGTGTTATAGATAAGAAAGATAGTCGTCTCAGGTGAAGGGACAGTTAGGTGCTTGGATTGATTTTCTGTTATGTCGCGGGACAAAAAAATTTAATTTATGAGAGCTATGTGGGTGTTGCAGGGAGGCTACTTAAAAACATCTTGTCTTCTGTCATCAGCACCAGGTTCTATTACGATTCAGGATCGAGTTGGAGTTGAACAAAATCTGTGCATGACAATGTCACGTTAAAACTGCTTCTGTACGCCACGATTATTTGCCTCCAGCCTTGACAGGTAGGTTCTTGAAACCTAGACTGGGTGTCTGACAGAGTATCGCATGCAGGACGGCTGACACTTAGCGAATTTTTTATAGCTTGATATTTGGATTCTTGTTGTCAATGATTCAGACATGAGGAAAATGGTTAGTAGGGTGATTTTACTGTGGTTCGTTTTCACTAGCTCTGTGATTTTCGGATTTCATTCTGTACAGCTTCACTTCAACGTTTTTATGCATTATTTTGTGGTTGATATCACGTGCTGTTTCGAGGCAAAATTATTGGTAGTGTAGTCAGGATTTGGATCTCTATCTTGATTTGATTTGTGTAGCTAAGAAATCCAAATTAGCTCTCTTCACTGTGATTGGGGAGGTTGGCTTCTAGATTTGGTTTCGTTTCGTTCGAACGATTTTCTTTCCGACTATTTCTTTGTGCAAGAAATTTTCATGGCTGACCTAGAAGTGTTTAGAGCTGGTCAGATCAGCATGGCAGAGATTGAAGGCTCTGACGGCGTGTCGAAAGATCTAAGTGGTGATGGTGCACGAGCCTCGCGACCAAGCTCGGATTCTACAAGTACTGTTGATGAAAGGCAACCAAGGATTTCTAGCATTTTTGTTAGAGCATCTTCAAACCGTGACAGAGGACGACCATCTCTCTCGGAGAATTCAGAGGCAACTCTCTCGAGAGGGAGGTCCATATCTTCAGCTCGAATTCAACCATTACCGACCTCAGCGAGTTCAGATTATCGAGGTGCTGACGCTGTTGGTGTGACATTCGAACCTCAAGACTTACTCCAGGAGGGCTTCGGCGAATGGCAAGATCGCGCTTTGAGTCTTCTAACTTTGAAGAGGTCTTCGAGCATTGCAGCAGCAAAAGCTTATCGAGGGCTTGGGCAAACGCCTTCCTTCAGATTTGATAGACAGCAGTCAGCAAGACGTTCGCATGACAGTTATGGAGAAACGGAGGATGCAACGCAGGGAGCAGTCCGATATAGCACAGGTAGAGACTATCCCATCTATTCATTTCAAGAATAGCTTAATATAAGTAGCGTTGATGTGGAGATTTTGTATCAGATGTGGGTAGGTCTCCTCACGAATTCTACTGCACATAAGGTCACATGATGACACATTTCTTAGTTAGAAATGGTTTGATTTAGTCAGTCCACAAGGTACTTCTAAATGAAGCCGGCTATCATTACAGTGTATTGTGCTCAGAGCCAACAGATTGCTTAACTTGAATTCTTATAGGGCTGTAGAGCCAACACCTCCCTACCTAAAAAATTTCATTTGTCTGCATACTTTCAAATGTATTGCAGTCATCATAAAGGTCAATCTCTATTGTTCAGTCCCTCAACAGGAATTGGGTTTGTCATAGCTTCAGCGCTTTGGGGGCTGCGTTCCCTTAACAAGGTTCTTCGGGAAGTTGTATTGAAATTCCGTAAGATTGTAATAGCTGGGGCACATTCAGTGGGATTCCAATGAGGTGATTTCGAGTATCCCGAAAATCAATGTGATGCGAGCAGTATTTTCGCTTGTGGTGATTTTGATCTAGTTTCTCAATATAATTTCTTCATTTGTTATGAAAGGTGATGAACGAGATGGAGATCATTTCCAGTTTTCCGAGGCCTCTGAGGATGGCGCGTATGGGGGACATTCCAGATTGGGTTCAGCAACCCCTGGATTTGAAACGCCTGGTAGCAATTTGTTTGGAGGAGCGGGTGTGCTGCAGGAATCCCTAGTGAAAGAGGAAGGAGGATCCTTGGATTTGTCTCGAGAGTTCTATGCGACCTTGGCAGAAGCCCCTCAGGCATCTCTTATTCATGTAGTGAGCTTATATCACCAGACTCTGTTGAGACATGGACTTGTGGAAGACGCTGAGAATATCTCAAGTGTGCTCGCTGGCCTTCAAAATCAAGAGGAATCTATTGAGAGAGAGGAATTGAAAGGCATGGACTTACTGCTTAAGGAAGGGCTACTGAAGTATCTCTTGTCGATTCACCCCTATTTGCCTCCTGTCCCCCGTCAGGTTGAGCCTAAGTTACTCTTGCCACTATTTATTTATTACGATCATGAATGTGGCTCCACTTTCAGCTTATATTTTGAACAAGTAGTCTTTACACTATGTTTAATCCTTCTCTTTGTAGGTTGTGAAATTCAAAGACTTGACGTACTCGATGGACGTCAAGGTTGAGAAAGGCTACGAGACAATGTTTACTAAGGTAACCATCCCTGAGTTACTGCATCTTATATGAAACACTAAGCATGCAGTTCACTTGGGCTAAGCCGCGTAAAGTCATCGTATTTCCCTTGTTAGCATCAATTGTTTTGCAGAGTAGATCTTCCTAATACGTTTTCCTCCAGGTTACAGGTGTTTGCAATCGAGCTCCTGTGGAGCATATGACGTTGTTGAAGAATGTGACCGGGTATCTTATGCCTGGTACTCTCACCCTTGTCGTAGGTATGGTTATGACTCCCTGATGTTTAATTGTATGCTGAGTCGTTAGTTTCATCAGAATCACTTTTCAATCCTTATCTCCCTTTACTGGTGACGAAGATATTACTCCGTATGTAAATAAGGCGCTACTACAATGTGAAGAAAGGATGTATTTGGATGCAGTAAATTCATTTCAGATTCCTTGCCTCCTTAAATACAGTCTAGACTCTAGATGGAATACCTCGAGTCGAATCGGGTTTTTTCCTCCCCTTGGGCCGTTTTCGTTTCTAATCGGTATGGAACACAAAGCATAGTTCAGTTTCTTTCCTAAGAGAGCCTCTTAAACCTTGTCAGCTGGTTTTCTGCTCTTACCTGCAGGTTGAGTTCGCCCACTGAACTCGGCCTCTTGACTCCATGAACCTCATTTAGGTTTTCATTGTTATTTGTGTGGGATTGATCAGGGCCTGCAGGATCAGGGAAATCCGCTCTTCTCAACGTCATTGGAGGTCGCCCAACGAGTCCTGGCAGCTCCCTTACAGGCACAGTAACATACAACGACAAAAATGTTCGTGATGTGAAATATCAACGCCTGGCAGCTTTCGCGTCTTCTGTGGACGTCCATCTGCCTTCTCTCACTGTTCGTGAGACCGTTGAATTTGCACGGGATTGTTCCCAAGCTCTCAGGGCTAAGCACTTTAATGAGGATCTTAAGACGATCATGGGCGAAGCTCTTAAGCACGGGCAAGACCCTAAGCTTGAAACGAATTTAAGCATGCTGGGTTTGAAACGTGTTGCTGACCGGCCCGTTGGAAGTCCAATGATGCCCTCGTTGACAGAATCAGAGCGCCATCGTTTGACTACTGCTGAAATGATTTCTGGAACTTATGCTATCTACATTTTTGACAAGTTGAACGCTGGGGGAGGTTGGTTCCTAACATTTTTCTCAGTCCAGTTCATCTTGCCGTGCTTTTTGTAGTCTTTTCCATATTCGGAGTGTAATTTGCAGCGAAGTTGTGAAGTTTTCTAGGACATAGGTTTCTTTTTATTTATTACTGGAGCCGATTATGATTTGTTACTCTCGTTGGCTCAATTGTGGACAGGGTCGGATTCTTGTATCATGGATATGGTGACAAGCGTTCGCATCTTCGCAAGAGTCCGCCAATGTGTAGTTCTTTCATCTATTCTGCGCCCTTCTGAGGAAATGTTTAGCCTTTTTGATCGCATTATACTTCTGGATGGTGGCCAAGTCATGTACCAAGGGCCGCGTGAGGACGCAATACCATACTTTCAGAGTCTTGGGTAAGCTGACTGAAACTGTTTGACATACTGCCTTTTGCAAGCCAGAGCTGGTAAATCTCATCTACAGAGACCGTGAATGTGTTTGTCTCAATCTAATCCCACTTCATATGCTCCAGGTATTTCATGCCCAGGCATATGAGTACAGGTGAATTTTTATCGGATGTCACTACTCCCGAGGGAGTCCGTTATCTGAAATCGGGATGTACACGTTTAGATCGCGAAGACTTTATAGCTCGATTCCACTCGTCTCCGACATTCAGGGACATTTGTCGAGTTGTTGACAATACTGATTTAGTTCAGGTGCATTGGGCACAGGTATCAGATACAGTGACACCTTCCTCCTCTTAAGTTTATTTATTTAGGCTTTACATTGTGTTAGTGCTTGCATTAGCTTCATAGAAGCCTTATTTCATAATTTTATCTTCTTTCACTACGAAATTGATCGACGAATCATTGTGACTGTCAACTGAGGTTAGTGAGACACCCCAACTGTCTAATACTTAGGCTAGTTACATTTCGTTAGACGACTCATACTATTTTCTCGTTTCTGGACCGCTTTCAGTCAATGTGAACGGAAATTCTACCGGTATTAATCTCGCAGAGCCAATTTGATGACTTTGTAGGTGTGAAGTTCATTGAAGATTAATTGGTTTGTAGGATTTTGCTCGTTCTTGTTCATAGAGTGGCACTTGCTAAATACCGACTTCCTTTTTTCCCCCTAGATCTGAGGATTACGTTCTTTGCCATTCTGTGAGTTTAAGATGATAAGATGGGTTCAAGTCGATAGCGCTGGAAGTATTCATTCATTTGAAAATCGACATGTGTTTTGAATCTGAGCATGAATTTCCAATGTGTAGGGTCGAAAGCCATTGGGACTTGGCTTCACGGAAGGACGACCGAAAAATGACAGTGATTCGAGTGGTCCTGTTTCTACTTTAGTGGCAGGGGTCATTGAGAAAGGGGGAAGCCTTGCGGAGGTTTGTATGAATCACACGTCCATTATTTCACCCGGAGATGAAGTTGTTGCCGTTGGGGGCTCTGGTGGATTACTCAAGTACTTCAAGACTGACGATCCTCAAACTGACGGCCCTTTGGAAGGCCACCTCGCTGAGGCTATCGATGCAGTCGCAGATCCAGTTCGGTTGCAGCTGGAGAGGCCTTTGGATCCTGTTGAGGTGCCTCATATCCTCACTTGCAAAGACTCCATAGGACTTGCATGTTTATTTTCAGAGGACCCCAACTCAATAGGAACCAATGTTTTATTTCACTTCGTGAAATATGGATGTGGCAAGACTGCGTAGATTCTTGCCCTTATTGACGTACCAAAACCTGGAATGGTCCATATGCTTATGATACATGCATATCCGCAGAGATGAATGATTAAATGTCTTCTTGTGATGCATTCGAGTTCAACTAATACTAAGGTACTGGATTTTCTCAGGAGACGGGACCTTATCTTGCTCAATTTCAGAATGAGTATGTCTTGAACTTTATGTCAGAATCCAAGCTTCTTCTCAAAAGAGAAATGAAAGTAACCTGGCGTAACAAAATGGGCCTTCAACTGCGGTTTGCACAGGTATGCTCATCAAGATTCAATTGAAGTACTGGTGGCTCCTCTTGAATCATTCTATCCGAATTTATTCAAGCTGTGAGTAACCTGCACAGAAAATTCTTCGACTATTAAGCAAAAACAGGCTTGTGTTTGAAAAAGAAACAGTTTCTTGTTATTAGCGTAAGAGATGGGCTCGATATTTGACAGAAAGATTTGAAGGTTCCTTTCATTTCTTACATTAGATTGCAGGCACCCGAATACTAAGTTGGTGCGAAGTAGTTCTCAATGGTTAGTGGGGAATTTTCATCTGTTCAGGTTTTGAAATGAGGCTGAATCTATAGTTGCACGCACACATTGCTTTCTGGAAATAAGATCAGAACTCTGTAACAAGGATCTATTAATTAATTTTCCCCATCTTTTTCCCCTCTTCTGCTTTGAGGAGCAGCAAGAAGATAACCCGTGCAGAAGTGATTGTCTATGTGTTTGCAGGTTCTGATAATGAGCGTGTATTCTGGAGTTGTATTTTTTCGAGTGAAGAACGACCCTAAACAGCTCGTTATGAATTTAAAGAGAGGTGTCTTTTTCATCTCTGTATTGAACATGACCCTGATCAACTTGGGACAGCTTCCATCACTTTTAGAGGAGCGGGCAATTTACTACAAACAACAAGGAGCCCATTTCTTCCGCCCTCAGTCTTTCCTATTTGCAAAAATTTTTGGGAGCCTGCCTTTTTCTCTTCTTGAGGTTCGAGTTCCATCTGGATGTCTTATTTTCTCTTTTACGTTGACCTGGTTGCTGTAATTTTTCTAATTATTTTAATCCTGATAAGAGCTTTTAATCTAAATAATCCAAGTTGTGATGTCATTGGCTGAATTTAAACGTGCATCCTACTGTGCCGTTTCCTGTACTTGCTGCATGTCTTTCTGATATCTTCGTCATCAGATTTTGAGGTTAATTGGAGAGATTTTTCAGTTTTCACAGCTATTTGCTTGTATTCACGAGATGGAAGAAACAAATATAGAAACAGTGATGGGAAAAATGCTGTTGAGGCCAGTTTGTTCATATTGTGCAATTACATTCATTCCTTGACTTAAAAGATAGATGTATAAGAGTTCCCCATCTGTAATGCACTTCAGTATTTTAAATTTTCAGTCATAGGTGCATGCCATCATCACTTAGAGGAAATCTTAATTGCATACCCGTTTTTTGACAGGCTACCTTGTGGTCAGTTATACTATACTTCATGGCTGGTCTGAGTGTGGACGATGGCGGTTGGCACTTTTGGGTTTATTATTTGATTTTGACTTTGTCTACCATCAACGGAGCCTCTTTGGTTCGTTTTATGGCATACTTTGCTCCTGATCGTGATGCTGCAAACGGTGTCATAGGTATTTTTACGGCTGTACTTGACACCTTCAATTCAGCTTCAGCGTCTACAAACAGCGATGAAAGATTTAATCTGCGTTCATAAATTTCTTCTTTCTTAGAATGTAGCAATCGAGGCACTTCATGTTTGCTGTCATCACAAAGCAGCTCGATTGACATGATAGCAACGAGCTTATCTCTCGATAAATTTTACTACTTCTGTTCATCATTTTACTATTGGTCTCTTGTGTTCGCTTGGGAATACTCGCTATCTTAACTTGTCGTATTGTCTGTCATGATGTTTCAGGTATCATCGTAGCAATATTCATTCTTTTTGCCGGATTTCTGGTCCCTCGTTTCTCAGTTCCGAAATACTGGCTTTGGGCATATTATATTGACCCTCTACAGTGGGCCATCACGGCCTTGGTCGTCAACGAATATAACTCGAAAAGCTACAGCCTACCCTGTAGTCAAGTGCCAAACCTCGCAATCCTTCCCCAGTGTATTGGCAGACCAACAAACACAGTAGGTCATGCCTATTTAGCTCGAGGACAATTCTACACAAGCAACAGTTGGATAGCTGTTGCTGTTGCTGTGTTACTGGGATGGATTGTGCTCTTGAACCTCGGAGCTTACTACGCTCTGGCTAGAAAGCGACACGTTCCACAAACCCTCTCTCCATACATGGAGGTGATAGCCAAACTGAATTCTGTTTTGTTGGTCTACTCGTCAGCTATTTTTGAATAGCGAAACTGGGCCTAGAGAATTCATGACAATTCCTACTTTGATTCACTGGTTCTTTCCTACTCTTAAATCATTTCAATGGAATCTGCAACTAATATAAATTTAATAAAGCTCTAATGGATGTGCAGATGAAACTCTCATCGAGTAACGAGCAACATGACGTCAAGACCATAGACGAAGAGTGGGGACAAGCCGAGTCCAAGCTTTCCCTCGCGTCAATTCCTATCACACTATCCTGGCATGAGCTAAACTACGACATCATGATTCCTGCTATTGGTCAGACGCGATCTGTCCTCAACTATGTTTCCGGTTGGGGAAAGCCCGGAGAGATGGTTGGATTTCTAGGAGGATCTGGGTCTGGAAAATCAACGTTACTGAACTGCCTGGCAGGTACGTTGGAAATGTTAGAGGGTCAAGCAACTCATTTGCATTTTTTTCCTACGTTACCGTACCTGGTCATTCAAACTTTGTCATTGAGCTCCTGTAAATTCGAACGGCGGCTTACTGTTAGTGAATCTATCGAAGGATCAAAATATAGGAAGATGTACGACCAGACTGGTTGGGGACACTCCTTGGTGGTTACTTGGTAGTAGTTTGGTTTCCAACATATGTGAGGATTATTTTGCAACAGCGATTGGATGATTGAGCTTTCTGCAAATGTTTTCTTTCGAAGGTCGAATGATCCTCAGTAAACCTTCAGGGGATACTAATCGTAGTACGAGCGTTGAATCTACTTGTTGTAGTCTGTTACGACAGAAGGTTTAAACATGAAAGTCACTTTGTCTGCATGCACGATACTACTTCAGAGTTTAAAATTTTCTTCGTCCTCGTGTAGGAGCATAGGCCATTTTCACATAAGCTTCTTCTGTGAGTTCAATGGTATTTGTACCATCCCCAGAAAATATCTGGAGTTTTTTTATTGTGTAGTTAGGGAATCTAAGCATGCATGTCCATTGCCTTGCTATCCTTTGTTTGGTCGTTATTTCTTTTTCTACATTGTTAGTGATGTGTGGTTCAGGGCGGAAGGTATCTCTCGCACGAGTCGGAGGCCAAATACTGGTGAATGGGTATCCTAGAGTTCGTGACACATTTACTCATGTGGAGGGCTATGTGGAAGATATCATGGCTTTGGCTCCATATTTGACTGTTCGAGAACAGATAGAATACAGTGCCACCATGCGATTGAGCAAGAAAGTTAAAGTTAAAGAACGTAAACGTTTTGCTGAGGAGGTAATTGTTTTCTTCAACTGAGACTTTACTTCAAGTCAAGTTGTATCGATCCCTTCAAGGCCGTTTCTGAATACTGTATGCATCGACAAGTATGAAACTGTAGTAATGAATTAGGAGTGAGGAATTGTCTAGGGCTTGTCGATGGTGAGGTACCTAAGTTATTTTATAAGTTCAACAAGTTTATGCGCTTGCGATAAACTGACTACGGTAAACGGGACATCAGTTGACACAAACGCATCTTTAGACGTCCTTAACCATATCTTTTATAGCTCAATGGGTTCCATGGGTTGATAAGGGTAGTATATAATATGCAGGAAGGGGTTTTCTAGAGCCGTTTTCAGTACAAGTAACTAATTCATGGTTATGGAATATTCTGAGTGCAGGTGATGAATCTCATGAAAATCAACCACATCTCCAATATGATACTGACGTCATCGGGAAGCGAGGAGGTATCCAAAGAGCAGGCTGTGCGGGTTACTATTGCCACGGAACTTGCTGGCAACCCAAGCGTTCTGTTTCTAGATGAACCCACTAAAGGACTTGACAGTCACGCTTCGCGTCATATCATGGAATGCCTGAAGGTAGGTCTCTCCATGAACTTGTGTTATTCATAGATTGATATTACGATAAAATTTCATTCTAAATTATGTATTAAAAATTGAAATTCCAAATATCTGGTATTTTCTCAAATGGCCTCTAAGGATTGTTGTTAAGGAATCTTTTTTTGGTTATCCTTATATAGGTGACCTCACTTTAGATTGCAGTTCCGCCTAGAATACCAGTGAAGCTCTAGGCTTAATCATTTTAGTGGTTGTAATGTAGTCTCTAAATTATTAGTAATCGGTATATTTTCTGGTTCTTTACTACTGGAATATATTGACTATTATTACACTGCTTAATCTGAGGATGAAATATAAATATTGTGACAATGTTGGGTAGATTTGAAATTTGAATTTATTGACGCAGGCCTCTTCATTGGGTAATGTCATGCCTGATGGGATTTACAAGCATTTGAATAGTTTTAGAGATGGCACTCTCATTTCGAAGTTATTATCTGCCCTGCACAGTGTCCTTGTTTTGGTGTCTTGTGAACAAGTACTTTTTGCTGTCCATTAGTATCATACTTCAGTAGATTTAAAGCTGTTACTGATTTTGCAAACTCTGTGGGTACATTCTTGCAGGCAATTGCGGATACCGGGAAGCTTGTATTAGCATGCATGCTGCACCCGAGCCCTGGTTCAGGCTTCAGTAACATTCAACTTCTGAAAAGAGGTGGCGAAACCATATATTTCGGTCCACCGGGACCCAATGGAGAGCTTCTTATCGTAAATTCTTCCCCAAAGCCTCATTACTGACTACTGTTTCAAGTCATTGGTTATGGACTATTTGAGTCTATTGTCAAAGTCATTCTAACTTGTACTTGATTTTGCGCAGAATTATTTTGAAGCAATTCCTGGCACACCACGATGCGCTCCAAACAGAAGCCCAATTACTTACACTCTTGACTTGATTGGAGATGGTGCTGCGGACGGCAAAGCGAACAGAGACTATGCCTTTGAATATCGAGTCAGTGAGCTGGCCCTTCGTAATCATATTGAGCTGCAAAAGCTTCGCCGATCCAAAGGACACAACGGGCCTGAATTGCTGGAATCTGGTTACCGTGCCCCTCTTTCAACTCATGCCTGGGAAGTCGTGTTGAAAATGCAGAGAATTTACTGGCGCAACACGAGCTACAACTTTGGGAGAATGACAAGCTCCCTTGGATTGGCACTCATTTTGGGCTCTATATATTTTAACATCGATGCTCATACGACCGTTAACATGAATGTTAAGAGTCAAAGTCTCTTCATACTGTGTGTACTATTGGCTATCAGCAATGCGCAGAATGTTATTCCTCAAATCTTGAGGATGGGAGTTGCGATTGAGAGAGAACAATTGACACATCAATATCATGTTGTTGTGCAGAACTTGGCGTGGACTTTTGGGGAGGTAATGTGCATTTCATGATACCAGGCGAGATCACAGCTGTTTAGAGTAGCAGTACTTTACATCAAAATAACTTCTTCATTGATTGAAAATTGAAACTTGTATTTACTATTTCTCTAGATGCTGCAGGATATCATGAAGAATACACATGATCTCTCTAAACATTGTGCATTTGACTGATGTTTTTCAATGATGAACTTTGATAGGTACCATATTTGGCGGTGTCGACTATGATCTTCTGTTTTGTGTTTTGTCTCATGGCGCAAATTGCAGTACACTCAGCTGCTCAGTTCTTCAAATTTTACTTCATACTCTTCGAGTTCAGCCTGGCCATTACTTTTCTGGGCATATTCATTGTAATTATTAGTCCTGTTCCGCAGGTATGTATATGTCCTTTCTCCTTGAATTTCAATTTGAATGAATCATCTAGTTCATATTTTTTAAGTCATGAGTTTAATTTTGTGCAGGTAGCTGCTGTTCTCGTTCCCATCATCATTGGTTTTTGGACATCGACGGGAGGCTCCGTGATTCCAAAACGCATGCTTCTGAAGGTTGTGATCTGGATATTCTGGACAAACCCAATCCAGTGGGTACTGAATTCTCTGACTTCCATCGCTTTCTTCTGCGACACCAACAAGCCAACGTGCTTGGATTCAGGTCGTAATTTGGCTTGTCTCAATGACCCAACTGCTTGTCCACAATGTGATTGTAAGCGCCTAGACGACACACGCAATTTTCTTTGGACCACTATCAAGTACAACCGAAGCCTGGATAACGGTCGCGTCCCTATTGATATGCTCGTCCTGGCACTGTACTGTCTTTTCTTTCGAGTGGCAACGGCTTTGGCAGTATCCTTCTTCAAACGGAAGCGTCTGGCCAACAAATAAGTCCCTTGGGCGTACATCCGTCATCGCAGTTATCTTTGGGAGGATGACTTAACTCTAAATCACCATTGACATCAGTACGGTAGAGTATAGAATAGGTACCTCTCCTTGAGACTACATCAGGATCAGAGTAAATCGGGATTGTTAAGTTAAATCTTGGAGATCTGCTGACTGTGAAAGTTCATGGAGGACTAGGGTTGTGACTCTCAATCCTCGTCTTTTCCAACTGCAGTGCGCCAAATGACGATGAAAGCAACAGGGGAGAGGGTTTTATAGTTAGCCTGAAGCTAGTTTGCTCAGCAGAATTGTAATCTTTGTTGGATGTATCATGTAGATGTAAAATATGTTAGTATTCAGAGCGTTTGAAGACCACAAAAGTCTAGATACTGAAGGTGATACACGGTATTGTATAGTAGCCTGTATGCTAAGATTGAAGCCCTTCTCATTTCTTGAAGACTCGGGGGTCGTTATTTCTTATTTCTTTATTGAGACAGTGTCTAGAAGTGCGTCCCCAGTTGGTGGAAGTGCTGCACAACTCCCCATCGTTAACCGTACAATACTGCGATGTTTTGAGGCTCAAAACTGCTTCAAAATACTCATACCCAAAGTAAAGCTAGAATCTTCATCTATATCTATATTTATTGGCTCTAGAATCAAGGAGAGGAGTCTTTGCATTGGCAAAAGCTATTGTGAAGAAGTTTGAGTAAGGTGGAAGCACCAATAACCAATCAAATAAGCAATTTGGGAGCAGATTTTGTGTAGTATGAGTTGGTGTATATTTTTCCCATATAGGACGATAGGAAATATGAGGATTGCTAAATTTTCAGATTTTTATTCAGAAAATTGAAATTACAATGCATTTCGGGAGCCAAAAGAACTTCTAACCCATAAGCAATGTCTAGAGTCTTCCAATTCTGATCATACAAGATAGTACTCTCTTGCTCATTACTTTCGCTGATGTGGCATGGCCTTACGAGTTTCCACCTTGGAAAGGATAAAAAAATCAAATTTCAAGCTTGAGAACTGGCTAAGGTTGGAAATACCTCACCCTATTTGTTGGATATTGGGCGTGGTTGGTAATCGGTGCCTCCACCTTAGTTATCTTATTCAAAAAGTGTGTCAATATTATGTACAAGGATAGAGCCAATTACAGTGTAGTTGCTTGTTTCTTAATGAATTCACTTATAGGACCTTTTAGTTAATTTATTCAAGTGCATGCTCTTCAAATTTTAGAGTGAAAATCCAAACCCATTGCAATGTGCCTAAACTCCAAAATTTAAAGTAGTTTTTTCTAGCTTTTCCTAAAAGTGAAGTTATTTTTCAACATTTTTAGGAAGAAAATATCTTTGTCCATAACTTGTGCAATTTAGCTAGTATGTTGAAAAATGGGTTGAAAATATATGTAAATCATTTAAGAAAAAAACTTCATATTCATCTAGTACCTTCTTTATAAAAAGAAAATTGCTAATAACATTTACAAGAAATTGAGAATTATCAATCCCATTGGTGTAAATATTCTAGTGAATAATAAATATTCTTTTTGTTTTGTTTTTCTTTGGATATTTTCAATATTGAGTTCTAGAAACATCTTTATAGTTCTTTGTACCTTCATTGCCCCCCAAATAAAACTCTTCATATTTTCACCTCATTATTTGGAATTAAATGGTTCTAATGTATTTAAATTTGAATAAGTATCAATCTATACAATCAATTTAAATTAATTAATATTTTCTTAGAATATATTTTTAGATACCTTATTTGAAATTGAATTAAAAATTATAACTTTTGCAATATTTTTTGGAACAATGGTGTTAAAACATGAGTAGAGAGATGTGAGCCTATAAGCCTTGAACCTAGCTATAGGTATTCATGTACCTACATTCATTTGAAGGTGTTTATAACATATGTACCTATAATATAGATACAATATAACATGAAAAGAGTTTATAACATAGGTACCTATAATATAGACACCTATGTTCACATGCTAGCACTTCCCTTTATTAGAAATGACATGGAGCAAAGCTTCACATGTAGCTTAGAATGACAATCATCCATTCTAAAAATCTTATATAAAAATTTCAAATTTTGAAGTCAATAGAGCCTAAATTCTCAAAAAATCCAAAGTAGGTTCTTTAGTCCACTAGGGGTTAAGTAGTTGTTAATAGATCTCTTGGTGATAATCCTTCTTTTGATTCCACAAAATTATAATAGATAGAAAATATTAGTTGTGAGGTATGTGTTTGTTTGTTGTGTTATGTAAATTGATTTCACAAATCACATTGAGTTGGAGGGTGATTTTGAATTTTAAGTAGATATTTATCGAAATGGTCAAATTTTTTTTACTTGATTTGGACCTTTTAAACAAAAGGTAAACTTGCTAGACGGAGAAAAGTAATGAATACCATATCAAAAATTCACTTCAATCATAACAACACAAAGGAAGTAGTATACATAGGAGTTAGTTATCCTAGATCTTTTTGACAATTTAACACATTTGGACACATTTAGTCCAAATCATGTGCACTCTTATTTTAGGCTACACTTTAAAGGATGTGATTCCATAATCACTTGATATAATTCAGCAAAAATTGTTTGAAATTTTGGAAAAAAATGTGTTAATTAGCAAATGCTCTTTAATAGAAGAGAAAGGAGAAGTGAAACAGAAGTAAAAAATGTTAGTACCCAAATGTAGAGATATTAACTTTTGAAGTCCATGTAAGTGAGACACTAATAATTGATAAGGAGGTCACCTGCACAACACATGAACTCCCAAGCTCCAAAACATCTCCCAACAACTTCTTCTACTATTACTTTATCATATACATATTTTTTTTCATGTTTATTAAGGATTGATGTTAACTCCTAAAAGATTGATTCCATTGCCAAATGATCAAACTTTGTTATTGGGTCCAATAACTCATTGAATTGTTGGATTTTTTCAATATTTTGAAATAAAATAGAAAGACAACTTAATAGGCTTCATTTTTAAAGCTTCAATCAAAAACAAAAATAAATACATTTAAGTTACAACCAAACCACATGCACTTTTTGGATGCGAGAACCTCTTGAAGTTTAGGCAAAGTTGATAATGGGTGATCATAACTTATTTCATTTCTACAAGTACAGTTTGTAGAATTAGGCACTACCATGGCATACCCATGCATAACTGTGCATACTCCAGTTACATGAAGAATAACTCTCAAGGTCAATATGAAGAGTGCATTTGTTCCAGACCCCACATCAAAGTCTACAATCATTTCTAGTCCGTGGACGAGGTATATGAAGGCGATTCGTCGTCATAGTCTCCTGTACTTATCGCAGAAATTCCAGTTTAAGGTTCAAAGGACTGACAGGAAATGCACAGGAGATCGCATAACCCCTTTCACTGCGGTCTAATAACTATGCGTGAGCGTTGGAGAAAATTGGTGACCTCAGGTGCTCCTTCAGCGAAGAGGAATGGGAACCACTGAATTGTAGTGTTCTCCTAATCCAAATGCATGTCTATGAAATGATATTCTAATTGATAGATTTTCATTTACGTACTCCTTACCCATCTCTACATCAGGTCCACTAGCTGAATACACTACAATGTGTTTCCTTAAAGCTTGCGCCAAAGCCCCCAGCTCCAGCTGGCCGCCCCATGATGCCGTTGCCTCCACCTCCCTAAAGTTCATAGAAAGGGATAGTTAGAGGAAAGAAACTGAGCCAAGGAATGGTATCGCAGTGTATTCATCCTCTACAGAACTTCTAGCATGAAACGAAACGGAATGAAAAGATGGTGCTGGTGCTGGTGGTGAGAGTTTAATGCCTCTTACCTGCAATAAGTTTCAAACTTAGCCTGCGGATCCTTGCCCTCAATCTCCCTTTCCAGGTCTCCACCTATGAAAGGTAGAAAATCGTCGACATGACTTCGCATGTATGAAGCTGCCAGTTCCCGGAGTTGCTGATAGGACAACAGTGGACAGGTATGTGAATACAGAGCAAGTTGATCCTCGACTGCACGGTACAGACAGTGACCATCAGGCTTAATCTCCTTAAAACCAAAGCCAAGCGGAGCAAGCTTCTTATTCAGTTGTTGGTCCTCTACAACCCTCAGATCAACCAGATTGGTTTTCTCCTCTAGAATCCTCTGCTCCCGCTGAGCTGCTTGCTGAGCACGTTTCTCTCGAAACTTCTGACCTTTGGAGGGCCGCGCTTGCTCTGTGGATCCACTTGTGGTCACACCTGCAATAGCCTTCACCAGAGTGTCTATACTGGCAACCTCCTCCTTTTGGTCACCTTGAAAACCCAAGGAAGCAAGTTCCTTCGCTTGGCGAGCCTTCATCACCGCGTCCAACTTCGCAATCTGTACCCATGCCCAACAACAGAGAATTGAAGCCTTCATCAACAGAATCTGAAAAGGGACACAAATGTGATCTAGCTCATAGCGTCTGAAACCTATCCAAATGTCAGATCCAGGAAACACCATTGCCAACCATACTTGGAAACTTTAAATTCTCATAATCCATATCAATACCCACTAAAGAGCACGTTGTTATTACTGTACTGCAATACATATACAGGGTGACAATTCTACCCACATCTACAACCACAAGATTAGCACAAACAGGTACCTATACTGCAACCGTAATTTCCTAGTACATAACACTTAAAGGTCTGCCTGCACCTCGAGCGGTGAGCTGAGAGGAATAAGAGCCAGTGTACTTCCAACCAACCCCTCCCAATCTAGTACTTCTGTTTATTAGCACCGATATAGCTCCAGAGATTGAAATAGAAAGAAATGCACTTCAGAGTCAGGAGCAATTCGATGCAACCTCGAATGCATTCAGAGTCGAGAGCATAATGTGACTGTGACCTTGAGTCGTTCTCATAATCATGCTTACATCACATACTCACGCCACGACTCACCTCATCCTCGGCAGACTTCTTCTTTGCCTTCTGCTCTGCTTTGCTACCTTTAGCAGCTGCCTTCTTCAGCGCTATCTCCTTGCCTTGCAACTCCTTGATCTCCTTCCTACCAAAATGTCAACATCAACCCCGATTAAAGAAATTCCACCACCACATCAGCATAGCTGCCGCGAAGAACCAAAAACCCAAATCCTACACCAAACACTAATCACTGAACCTCGGATTGAATACTTGATATCCTCCGCATCACATTATCGATGCATTCATCATTAAAGTTCCAGCAATCAGAGGACAACCATGGCAACAAAATACGCCAGAAACACGTACTGATGGCGAGAGAGCATGTCGGAGCGCGTTTCCTTGGGTTTGACATTCGCTTTGGCATCCTCGCCACTGGAGTGCTCCGGCTCGGCATTGGACGCAGTATCCATCGCTTATTAAATTGCAGAGCGCTCACAAAGAATTCGGACGTAATAAACAGAATCGGAAACTTTAAACACAAAATTCAAAAATTAGGGCTATTTGAAGCTTGAATTTGCCCTAATTTTTGGCCCGCCTGACCTACAAAACCCGGGAATTTTGAACATAAAATTCAAAAGTTAGGGCGAATTGACAGCTAGAGTATCCCCCTACTCCAAAGTGCGTGGCCAGCTTCCCCTACCGCCACGGACCCACCTCACTTACCATCTCATTGCTTCTCAAGTATAATGAGGACACGAACCAAAACCAGACTTTCAGGCAAGACCAGCACAACGATGAAGAAATTAGGTCATGTCCGTCGGTTAAATCTCCTTCAATCAAACATAAAATAAAGGCAATATAAAGTCCAACAAACCAAGAAGAGTCGAAACAAATCCCTCACCTTAATGCAAATACCCGCCAAAAATTTAACAGAGCACACCAAATCCCGTATCTCCGACAACTGAAAGCAATGAAAAACTACCACAACCACGGGCACCACGCCAGACGCCGCTGGCGAACCGAGCAAAGCCACAGAAGCGACAGTCTGAAGTGGGAAAAGCAAAGGAAGCGTCGAACAGGCAGTCGCTACACGAAGTCCTCAGGGTACAACACTTAAAAATTCTTCAAATTAAGAACTCCAGTGATCTCCGTAAGCTCCAGAAGCTGCTGCTACCAAAATGCGATCGGAACTGCGGTAACCCACAGCAATGAGATGGATTGAAAAAGGGACACAGTCGTCGTGGTTGCGAAACCCTAAAAGTGAGGGAAAGGGGAGAACGAAAGGACGAAAAGAAGACTAGGAGAAAGAAGAGCAGCGGGCAGGCCAGGTTCAAAATTTGAAGGAAGCGCCTGCCCTACCCGCCGTTTAGAGTATCTTCAACGGAACACTCTAAATAACTCACTAAATTTATTACCATCTTTTGCTTGGATTAAAATTAGAACTTGTGAATATTATCGATAGAAGTGCTAAATATATTACTATCTTTTACTTGGTGTAAAATTAGAAGTTGCAATTATTATCAACAGAAAAAACTCTTCAAATAGAAACAACATAATTTGGATTTGGAAGTTGAACATTGAAATAGAGCCCATTGAAAGCAAGCTAGAAGACAATAAATTTAATGTGCCATGATAAATCATGCTTAAGAATGCATAGAAATGGCATGACAAATTTCCCCAAACTAATTGTGCCATTTTCATCTATTTTCTTTCTTAAGCATGATTTATTGTGGCACTTTAACTCCTAAAGTTCCTTGACTGTGTTTAAAAAAAAAGCTCTTTAACTACAATTTCTTGTACAAATACCAAATTTTAGAAACAAGACATGTGGGCCTTAGGGAATCACCTACAAAACTATATATTGTATATTTAAAATTTATAGAATAGGTAAAAAATTAGGGAGTCTTTCACTACAAGAAATTAGGAAGTATTTTTAAGGTGCATTTTAAGTATACAATTGCTGAAATTCTAAATTTTTTATTGAAAGGCTATGCTAAATGGTAGGAATGAGTACATTGAAACAATATTTGCTGATCAAACACAAAGTTGTTTTAAAAATTTTGCATTATTGGTTGGAATAGACTTTGGTTGTCACTCTGACTGGATCTATGTTGAATTCATGTACAGGACAAGCTCTGTTCACTCTGTGGCCTCTCCAATTCAATTACTTAACCTTCCAACGTCTCGTCGTGCATTTAACAAATCAAACTTATTGAAGACCAATTTCTCTTTGTGCATCATTGGTTGTTAAGAAGACGGAAGGTAGTGTGCAAATGTGATTGTAGTTTTATTTTCTTTTTCTAGAAATGAACAAGTAGTACTGAAGGAAAACATTCTATACTTCTTTGCAATGAAAATGTGTGGCTAGAAGAGGTTGAAGATTTTTGGTCACAATTAGGAAGTGCAGATTGAATCTCTGCAAGTGATATCCCAAGATTAGGAATTTTAGAATAAAAGCAGAGTAGGCTTCTGAATTAAAGTATTTTAGAAAGTGGTGGATGTGAAGCCACCATGTTACCATGTGTGCTTTTCAATGCTACGATGCTAAATAAGAAATTATCTCTCATATATTTAGGTATTCCTAATTCTAGATTCCAATGGTGTTGCTAATTAAAAGTCTAGGAGAATGGGAATAGGTAGAAAGTCATAAAGTGATGAGAATGTGTCGAATTGACGTTCTTCATTTTTTGGAACCATATATAGACTTCTAAAAATTGACATAGAGGTCCGGAATATAGGAAGTCAATGTATGGCTATGGTTTTTTTTAATGTCGCAAGAATTGACCTTGTTCTCTTAGTCTCTACAAGGAGGAAGAAGATCATGGATTCGAGGCAATCCAAATCTATAGACATCAGGAAGGTGAAACGAAGCAAAAGGAGGACCCTTGTCGCAGCGCTAGAATAGCAGGTTTGAGAGATCAATAGCATCAGTCTTCCTATAGTGGGACTGGAAATATTTTGAAGAACTTTGTGGATAAAGAAACGATTTTGAAGGCATCATTGAGGAGTGCATTCGAGCAACAATCTACAAGTCGTTTTGATGAAGTTAGTCAAAGAAAATTTTCATATGTGGAGGTGTAAGGTGATTTGGTATGCTTTTATATTGAAAGTCCCTTAAGATACATAAGTTGTCGTTAATCTTTGTTAAACATTTTAGGCAATAATGAATAGTAAGATTTAATTTAGTCGTCATAGCAGAAGGATATATGTTATTGTTGCATGTCAATATGAATGTCTTTTTGAAAAGGAAAGTGTGCAATAAGAGAGAAAAAACATTACAATGAGAGCAATTAAGTGAAGACAACTAAAGGATATAGAATGCATTATTTGAGAGTAAGTGCAGTGTTGATATTGAAGTCTAAGTTTGTTTATACAAAACATGTTGTAGGTGTGTACGTATTCATAGTTTTGGAATGTTACATACTTGTTTGTATAGAATAATGTATTCTTTTATGTTTTCCTATAAAATGTCTAGTTCCCTATCATGAGAGACGAAGTCACTTGGAACAGGAAGTCCTAGTTGCAAAAAGGGCACACTAATTCTATGGACACAGTTTGGGAAGCTAAGAGAGGTATGATCAAGTTTAGAATTTGAAATTTCAAAACATTATGGCTAAGCGTGGTAGAGAATGCAATGGTGACGAACAAGTTTGTCGTTGTCTAGCATGATTGTAATGGAAGAAAGAGTCATGTAATGCTCAGTGCAGGACATAATCATGTTTCAGATGCATTCTTTGAGTATGTGTTAATTGGACTGTAGTAAAGAAGTAGTTGATTATTTAAATTGAATAGATTGGCCCTTTAGTGAATGGGCCCTTGGAATTGTTGATGTATTGCTAATTTTGTGGGTCGAAGCATTAGATGTTCCTGCACAGTTAGATTTCGTAAGTTGTTTTTGTAAGTCACATTGATAGAAGGGAATTGCTGGAGAAAGTTATTTAGGAAGCTTTGAGAACTATGATACAATAGCTTGTGAGTGTCCATACATATAAATTTAAGGAAATTGAACAAAATATTTTGTGAAATTTAATGTGAACTGCCTCATTGTTTTCTAGCAGGTTTGGGTAGCTTGAAGGAAAATATGAAGCTTGGAAATGAGAATGTCGAATTTGAAGTGTAGTCATTTGGGAAATTGTTGAAGAAGAATTTAGAAAGCAACTTTGGTAGTACTAAGAACAAGTTTGATAAGGTCAAGGAAGCTTTTTGATAAATTCATGACAATCACCCGGAAGAAGGAATTGAGTAAACGGAGGTGAGATTGGATTTTTAGTAGTAAAGTAATATAATTTTTCATTACAATATGAAGTGCATGTTATTAAATACTATGTGAGGAGCATGTCTTGGTAAAGGACTAGAAACTAATTAGAATATGCAAAGTTATGTGATTTACCAAAGGAAAAAGGAAGGAAAGATGAAAATGCAGTGAGCATTTTTGTACTAAGGCTTTTCCGTCTCTATGAAATATTATTGCCACATATCCTTTCAAATTAGAGGCATACATGCTCGTTGTTGATGTTACAATCTAGCAATACTTATCGTGGTTCATTTGCATGACTATTTTTTGAATGTAATGGACATTCTCAATGAAATTGAAGCTTCACGGAGGAGAATGAAGTGTTGTGGTCAGGTCCAGAATAGGCAATATGTAGTCAATTATGACATTCTTTTAATTTGCTTCTAATTTATGATGACATTGAATTTCTTAAGTTTTGGAGAATTTTGTTATGTAGAACTTGAATACAATAATGTTCTTAGATGATTTGGTATGACATTAATTATTTAGGGATTGTATGTTGCAAATGGATTGCAGAGACATTGTACGTATGTTTGTAGTTAACGGTGGAAAAGAGATAGAGGTCGGAAAGGGCATAGTGATGGGATTAGCAAGTTCAAAATTTGGAAGGAAAGTTATTCCAAACGACTAGAGTAACATTAAATTGACTGCTCACACTTACAGTGGATCTGGAGAAGCTTGTCCTTTTCTTGTAGGGTGGACAAACGTCAAGCAATAGACTATAAGGGAAGCCAATGGGAAAACAATAGTATGGCTAAACAATCTTCTGTACAACCTTTTGGAAATATACAGGAATGAGAAAGAAGTATGAAGCTACTTGATTTGTTGAAGGACTATATCTGGCAATGAAGATGTGGACATGCAAGCCTTTACTTGAAGCATGGCCAAATATAGAAATGACCTTTGTTGCAGCCTTTTCAGAAGTGTTGTTCTGTAACTAATATATATATCAGTTGTTGTTGTAGATCTTTAAATATGATTTTGAAGATGGTGTTTACATAGTTGTCCAACAACCGTCCTTGTTGTGCATGTTTGGAAGCTACATGCGTGCAGTTTCTGAGATGCACACCTTATGTGCATCATGTACCAGAAGTATGCTATTGAAATAAAAATATAGTGATATTAAATTAAAAGATCTCAGAAGATTCATGTTTTCTATTATGGAATTCGTTCAAAGTAGTACACGTGCCCTCCATAAAACATGACCTCATAGACCTGACCTCCTTCTAAAAACAGAGAATGTGGTATGAATGAATGAATCCAATACTAGAATAGAAATAGATATGTGTCAAAGGAAGGTAAGTCGTCCAAAAAAAATTACATGAAGCCATAGTAAATATAGAGAGTAGGCAGTTTTCATGAAAACGCACCTTGTCTTTTAAGCAATACTAAAAGTCACACAATATTCTACTGAAAATCAAGAAACAATCATTAAGGAAAAAATATTAATGCAAGTCTTAGACATAAGTTATTTAGGAATTTCTACTTAATATACAAGACTTTTAAATATGCATTTCCTTACTAAAAAATGTGCTTAATACACCCCCATCTCTTGTAGTGTTTTTAAATTAAAGAGTTAGAGTATCACCAAAGTGTTGGGACATTCACTCAAAATAGCTAGAACATTGAATTAAAAAATACTCAATTCAACTCAATTTCCACAATAATCTAGACAAATCAAAGCCTTCAATTAACTAGTTCAGAATTACTACGTTCATTGACATGATGCACTCTTTAGTTTTCAAAGTAAATCTATGCAATTGAGTGAAGATACAATAGGGTAGCGCTATTGAGTTTATAAACTAGGATATAGCCTTGCCAAAATATGGCATTGAATGTGAGCGACAACACATGAGAGTAAACCAAATACAAAGTGAAGCTACAAATCTGTAGGGTGAATCCTTGGAAGGAGACTTGGGTTCACTTCTGCAATGCTTGTTTTTATGGAATTCATCCTTAGACATGGGTTTTGCCTCATCACAACTCCCTCCTTCAACATTTTCTCCAAGGCCTTGATTGTCTTATCTAGATCTATACTTGCAACTTTTACATTTGAATTATAAATAAACAAGTTAGGACAACAAACACTCCATCATCACACATGTGAGATCTTAATTGAGTTTGTACTACATTGCATGTAGTAAAATCATCAAAACCTATATAACTGCATCCTACATTCAAATCCTTAATTTGCAATTGAATCTCAAAGAAACATAGTGTCTAATAGTGTAGCAATGTCATTGTATAAGATATTCATGTCCCACCTTTTATTAGATTGATCATGCGACCTTCAGTTGGAACAAACTTATGAACAAAATTAGCAATTATAACTACAATTTTGACATGTGTTTTACTCTTAGCTCCAACTTTAGTAGAAACATGTGCCTCTCCAATTGATTCCACATGGTCTAAAAAATAGACATCAAGTACGTTCTTATAATCAAACCTATGGCCCTGGATTTTCCCAACGAATGTATTGCCTACAAACCAAACACCTTAGTCTTCTTTAATTGCAAACACTTATTCTAGACATCCAAATTAAAAATTAAAAAATTGATTTTCATCAACAATGGGATAATATAGCCAAAACAAGTGAGAACTAGACAACACAAAATTACAAGCATCATATGGATAAGAGAAAAAATGGAAAAGGAAAGCACTTGTACCAAGTTCTTCTTGTCGTTGTTGAAACAAGGAAAGATTGTTCAAAAGATCAACTTTTTCAAGTTTTGAGCTTCATTCTATTTCATCTAAAAAATCAAATGTTGGATTGCCTTTGCCTTCAAGCTGGAATCTATTAACAAGCTTGTGTTCAACTTTTGAATTAGCTAAAGTGGTCATGTCCACAAGATCTTCATCTTCTCCTAGACCAACTTCATCATCATTGCTACTATCCCCACTACTATTAGAGGAGAGGCAATATTTGCAGCTAGACCATTTTCATGATGTAAAGGTAAAGATGATATTAGGAAAATTGAAGTAGAATCCTTTGTTGATCTAAAAATATCGTCTTGAAATGCAAACGAGTTGGAATTTGGACCAAACATATTGTCTAATTTACTAATGCATCACAAATCACTCTAGTCAAATTTAGAATAAAATATGGACAAAAGAAAGTCCTAGTCCCTATTACAAACATAAGCTATACATTAACTTAATGCTAGTTTCAAGAGCTTATTACTTACCAAGACTAAGTGGCTTGCCATCGACCAATTCTATTTCTACGAAAACAATTTGGCCATTGGTTGTGGTTCCATATCCTACTAATAGAGGCACAAATTGCCCCCAATACTCTTGTAGCTTTAGATAGGCATCCACCTCATTTAGTAGGGCTTATATAAGCATGTCTAGACATAGAGAGTAGGATCAGAAGTTAGTAAGGTGTCGCAAACTACACATGCATTTCAACACAAAATGCCCCACATTGTGTCTAGCAAAGACTTGCTACAAAACCAGTCGCTGCTAGGACCACTCCAAGTCATCCCGACTGAGATCAAGCAGTAGTGAACTTTTAAACAGGCATGCAACAATTCTACGACACAATTCTAGCTCACCTTTGCATGTTCCAAATTGCGAGGTGCTAACTTCAATGCAACGCAGCAATTGTTCAAAGTGCCACCAACCACACAGCCGCTCCATCCCCAATTGTTGATGGGGTAGTTGTCAAGGTGCAGGTCCAATGTAGGAATCTCCTGCAATTGGTTATGCCTTGTATTTGAGCTTGTCCTTTGAGTCTTGTACATAAACTTGCCATCATTCTATTGTTTGTCCTCTTGTATGTATCCAAAAAAACCATGCCAATCCTTGAGTAGCTGGCTAAACAGGCTACCTAATTGGAGACATTTTGTTGCCATTAGTTTGGTCTTTTTCCAATTTGTAGTTTTTGTCCTTGTGTTCATCATCTTTAGAGTTGCCACTAGAACTAGTGCAAGGAGAAGGCTCCTAGTTCCAAGGACGCTCACCTTTCCTAGGTGTAACATCAAATTCACCACAAGCGTCAACAACAAAATTGATCAAATAAGTAATTGCAGTAAGCAAAGGTTGTTGCCATTCATCCCATTTGAAATCCATTGAGATGGAGAGGCAGCTGATATGATCTTTTTCAATTAGATACCAATTCTAAATATTAGTAAGAATGCCGTACCCAACCTTAGCCCTGCAACTCAATTGCAAAGAAAGAAAAATGAGGACCCCTTCAAATTGTATTCATCAGCTTCTCATCTGAAGACCAATTTGGTTTGAAACACATCCATGTGAATACCAAGATTTGAAATAACTAAGCACTTTGGACCTCAAGAACATTTGCTTTCTCAATATCTTGCAAGAAGTCTTCAAAATTTCAATACCAAAAATAAAAAAATCCACCAACAGAAGCAAAAAGTGAAGAGAAAAATGGGGTGCCTGGCGAGCCTTTTGATTATTGAACATAAACCATGGGGTGCGCTAAAAAGAACAAAAAATCATGATGGAATAACAAAGAAGTGTGGGCAAAAGCAAAGACTCACTCAACCTGAGTGACAAATAAAACTACATTCAAGCATTGTGGACGCTTGATTACCCACCCTTGGTAAGGAAGCAAACATGACCAGTTTTTTTAGCTTTTATCTACTTTTGATTTAATGGGGTGTTGTGAGCGCGGTCCACTATGCCTTCCAAGAAATGGATCTTGCTAATGTTTTCTAGTTTTGTAGATGGGCAAAAGAAGTACCTAAAGACGCTAGTGATGTAACGTTCAATTATAGTCAATTATCAAATTATTGTGTTTCCACGATGGGTCCTACAATACTAAAGGCCTACCTATGCAATTTTTTAGGTTGTATCCTCTAAGTTTTAACTCTATGTGCAATTACATTTCACTCCTAATTTACTTCAGGGTTAAGGCTCTTAACTCTACTACCTATTTCCTATATGATTCTAACTTCTAATTTGTGTTAACTCCTTACTTGATAGTTTGGTTAAAATGACCAATGCTAACTTAGTGTCTTACTTTGCTACTATCGAGGTTTGACATGGTTTTGTCTATGTCCGTGTAGGCCTCTTCTAGATCCATGGGACCGCTTTGCTAAATGTTAGTTGCTCCCTTGAGTTGGTTCCATGTTCACCACTTAATTGAGGGAGGGAGGGAGGTTCACCCTTGTCTTTCGCCTTCTTTCTTTTCTTTTTTCTTTTCTTTCCTACTTCGTTCTTCTACATTAACACTATTCCACTTAATGTTTTAATGGTGGTCTTATGCATTATTGCTTCAACTTACGAGGCTCCTTAATGCTTACTTCCGATCTTATAAAGTCTTACATTCATCACACTAATCTTAATTCTAATGGTCACCATAAGAACCCCATAGATTTCCTACCTACTCTAGTTGCTAGTTCATTATTCTCCTTCCTCATTCTTACTTCATCTCCTCTTCTTCTAATCTTCCTCCATTGTTTATGGTAGACTTGGTAGAAGAAGAGACATGAAGGCAATTGGTTGTCTGCAGGTACAAGGAGGTGCCCTCTTCTTCCTCCCTTCTTCTTTATTTTATTTGCTTATTTTTATTTAGGCCTTCCCCCTTTTTTTGGATTGGGCTCTTCCCTAGGACTGGACTCCTAGTGAGTTGGGCTCTTCGATGTTGGACACACCTGTTTTGGCTCCTATAAGTTCAGTTCTTCAAGATTAGATACATATACCTTGGGCTTCCACGAGCTAGGCTCTTTAATGTTGGACACACCTGCTCAGGCTCTCACAAGTTGGGCTCTTCAACGCTCGACACATCTATCTTGGGCTTCGAATAAGCTTGGTCCAAATATATGACTAGGGTTCCCGGGTATGTGATTCCTCTACTCGTTCACAAATGAAATGGTGTTGTACATCAATGTGCTTCGTATGAGAGTGGTGGGTGGGATTCTTGGCCAAAACAATGGCCCCTTGATTGTCATACAAGATTTGTGAGCTCCCTTCTTGGATAAGGCCAATATCAACCAAGAGTTGCCTTAGCCAAATGGCCTCTTTTATGCATTGGCTCATGGCCATGTACTCTGCCTTCGTTGTAGAAAGAGCTATGGTGGGCTGTTTCTTTGAATTCCATGAAATGGCACCCCTCCCAAGCATAAACACGTAACCGGTGGTGGATCTCCTATCCTCCTCATCACCAACCCAATCCGCATCACAAAAGCTATGCAAGGTCACATGGGCACCTCCAAGTTGCAACTTCAATCCAAGTATGCTTTGAAGGAACCTCATCACCCTTTTGACTGATGTCCAATGCTTTGGGCCATACTTAGACATGTGTTGACTCACAAAATTCACTGGAAATGCCAAATCAGCCCTTGTGGCTACTATGGCATACATCAAACAACTCACCGTTGCCTTGTAAGGCACACCTTGCATTTCAATCCTCACTTCTTCAAATTCTTCATCGGCGAGCTTGGGCAACTTCACATGAGTATCAAGTGGTGTACCTATGGCTTTGTAGTTTGCACTCCTCTATGTTGAAGCACTTGAGAATTTCTTCAAGGTACTTGTGTTGGCTCATGGTCATGCTGTGGGTAGCCCTATCCTTTTTGAACTCCATTCCAAAGCAATAGTTCAGCTCTCCTAGATCACTCATCTCATACTCCTTCTTGAGCATAGCCTTCACTTCAAGCATCTTGGTTATGCTACTTGTAAGGAGGATGAGATCATCTACATATAGGATCACAATCACCAAATGCTCACAACTTTGCATAGTGTACAAAGATTGATCAGTGTGACCTCTTTGGAAGCCCTTCTTCACAATATGGCATCAATATCTCGATACCATGCTCTCCCCGATTGCTTCAACCCGGTGAGTGCCTTCTTCAACTTGCACTTGAGATGCTCTTGGCCTTCTTGCACAAAGCCTTGGGGGCTAATCCATGTAGATGACCTCCTCCAGCTTGGGGTTGAGAAAAGTTATCTTTACATCCATTTGGTGCTTCTCCAAGTTTATAGTTGCCCCAAGAGTTACAATGCAATGAATGGTGCTAAACTTAGCAACAGGGCAAATGTCTCATTGAAGTCCATCCCTTCCACTTGGGAAAAACCCTTAGCAACTAGCCTTGCCTTGTACCTCACAATGTGACCCAAAGCATCATTTTTGGTCAAGAAAACCCACTTACAACCTACACTTGATCTCTTGGAAGGAAGGGGTGCAAGTTTCCATGTCCCTTTGGCAATGAAGGCCTTGTATTCCTTTTGCATGGCCAACTCCTACTTGCTTGCATCTTTGCAATACAACAACTCTCCAAGTATGAATGGATCTCCAAAGAAAGCCACATTGACTTGTTTTTCATATTGTAGGGGAAGAATGTGATTCATCCACCAATCTCTAAGGGGCTTGCGGTTCCTTGTTGGATAATATGGTTCTTTCGTGGACTGATCTTGCTCTTCCAAAGGCTGATCTTGTTCTTCCAAGGGTTGATCATGCTCTTGCTCCCTCGGTAAAGTGCTTGGAGAAGGGGCTACTAATCTCTTCACTTGGGGTGCGGACACCTTCTTCTTGGGCTCCATGAAGTCTTCATCTTCTATTCCTTGCTCTTAATCTTCATCTTCTTCATCTTCTATGTGCACTCTTAGAGTTGTGTCTACCTTTTGGGCTGGTCCTCTACTTCTCTTACTTGGGCTCATCTCCAAAAACTTGGGATCAACTCCTCCATCCTCCAAGAAGGTCACATCACGACACTTCATGATGGCCTTGCTCTCCACATACATTAGCCTATAAGCCTTGGTTCCCTTACAATAACAAAAAAAAGACACTTGATGCCTTTGGCATCCAGCTTGGTCCTCCTGGCACTTGGGACCAATACATAGACAATGCATCCAAAGGTGTACATGTGAGACACGTTGGGCCTAGTTCCACTCCAAGCTTCTTGAGGTGCTTTGCTTGTCAAGGCTTGGGTAGGGCACCGGTTTCTTGTATAAACCGCATTGGACACCACCTCTTCTCAAAGCTCAAGTTTGAGACCTTGGGCATGAATCATGGCCCTTGCCATCTCCACAATGGTGCGATTGGCATGCTCCACTATGCCGTTTTGTTGAGGAGTGTAAGGTATTGAAGTATGGTGCTCAATGCCATGGACCTTCAAGTACTCTTCAAAGGCCTGGGACACATACTTCCCTCCATTATCTGACCATAGCACCTTCACATTGCGCTTAGATTGGGCCTCCACAAGGGCCTTCCAAGTTTCAAAACGCCCAAACACCTCACTCTTGCACTTCAGCATATACACCTAGATCTTGCAAGAGAAATCATCAATGAAGGTCAAAAAATACCTTGCTCCTCCTAAGGATGTGGTCTTCATCAGCCTACATACATCCAAATGCACAAGCTCCAATGGCTTGGTGGCTCGGGTTGTCCCATCCTTAGAGAAGGGTTGCTTTGTTTGTTTGCCTTTAATGTACCCCTTGCACACCATAGAACTCCAATCATGCTTGCAAGATGAGAGGTTCAGTTCCTTTATAATGTATTGGAGGCTCTTCATGCTCTTTACATTCAAGTGCCCAAGCCTCCTATGCCAAAGCTCTATAAGGTCTACATAAGCTGATCTTTGGGCAACACAAGCTAAGGAAGTGTCATTCACCTTGGTGAAATGAAAGTGGTACAAGTTGTCCTCAAGAGGGGCTAATGCAATCAAAACTCCACTTGGTGCCTTCACAACACACCCCACCATATTGAAATGCACTTTCAAACCTCCCAAAGACAATTTGTTCACCGAAAGTAAGTCGACATGCAACTTAGGTACATGGAGTGCCTCTTGGATTTGGATCCTCTTGGTCTCCCCTTTACTTGCACCTCCACAAGGATCTCTCCCATGCCAAGGGCCTCCACCATGCCATTGTCTCCCAAATAAATCTTCTTTTCTGAAATGGGTTGATAGGTGTAGAAGAAATCTTGATGGCTAGTCATATGTTGAGTGGCCCCCAAGTCCACAATCCAAGTAAACATGTTGGCCTTCTCCCCTCCTCCATGGGTGGCAAAGGCAAACTCCTCCTCTTCCTCCTCTTCTTTAAAAGCTTGGTGTGCACTCTCCTTGTCTTTGGCTTGGCCATTCTTGCAATGCTTAGCAATGTGGTCTAGTTTGTTACACTTGAAGCACGTCCTTGTCTCTTTGAACGCCTTGGTCTTGCCTCTTTTGCCATGTCTTGAGACAAGGATTGATTCCTCCCCTTGAGACTCATTTTCCTTGTGCTTGGTCACCTCATGCATCAAGCAGGCGGTGACAAACTCTATGGTCAGCTCCTTAGTAGACCTTGTCTCCAATGCAGTGATGAGGAATTCATAAGATGGTGGCAAGCTTTCCAACAAGGTCATCACCACATTTCCATCCATCACAGGCACCTCCAAACAAGCTAGCTCATCCGCAAGAGCCTTGATCTTGTTGACGTGATTCAATATGTCGTCCTCCTCTTGCATTTTGCTAATGAAGAACTTGCGTCGAAAAAAGAGGATGTTGGAGAGGCTCTTCATCTCATGGATGTTGCAAAGGGTGATCTATACTTGGGCTAGTCCCTTACAATGTCGAATGTGTACAATTTGTCGGTCTACAAGGTTGATGGCAATGAGAGCAAAGGCCTTCTTGGTCTTTGAATCAGCATCTTCATTTGGAAGCTCTTCACTCCCATCCACCACCTCCTACAAGTCCTTTTCCGCAAGGATCATCTCCATTTTGAACTTTCACATGCCAAAATTCTCTTCATTGAACTTGTCAATGATGCGCACGCCTTCTCCTCCACTTGATGCCATGGTGAAGTACCTCCTACTTATTGGCAACAACCAAAGTGTCTCGTAGAATTGACAAACTCAATTCAGCCTGTGGGAGCACGAAAACTCAAACAGGATAAGTTAGTCTAGAATTAGGATTAGATAGACTTGCAAATTTCATTTTTTTTGGTAACCTTTAGAGATTTCCACTACACTATGACTATAATAGAAATAGTTAGTTTTTGGGTTGCTAAAACTATTAATAATGTTATAGAAACAAATCCGATATAGATCCGGGATTTAGAAAAGTATCGGATTCCCCAAACCTACGTTCTAGACTTCCAGCCTAAGAAACTAAAAGACCGTTATGGGAACGATCATCTACCTATTCTCCACCGGGAACTGTCAATCATGTGTCGGGTACTTAAACCCACCACCACTTCTCTTTCTCTCCCTCTTTGCTTAATGAACGTATAGTTGAGAGAAAAAATAGTGAGATAGCAACCGAAATAGGAAGGGGACGAAAGGATTAGTATTGGATTAGTTTTATTAGTTGTCGGTGATTCATGGTAGCAGCTATCGACCTGGCTGCACGAAAGTCTAGAATTGTAGCTTGGATGGTTTGTTTGGTTATCCCTTTTGATCCGAGTCACTGAGCGCAGTTAGAGGAGGACCTCATGTGTATCGGGTGTGTCGGATTGTTAGATAGGCTATAGAGCATGAAGAACGAGGAGATGATTCAGGAATTCAATTACGAAGTTCTGAATTAGTATGAGTTGACAATGAGAGGTCAACCCGTAGCTTGGATGGAATACATCTAGGCGGATGTATGTTCGTTTAAAAAAAATAGGCTCGGACTAGCTAGAAGAGCAAACAAGTACGTAGCCGGAAAGTTCCAGAATCAAGCCCACTTAAAGGAGGGTCTTGCCATTAGTAACTATAAGAACGAGAGGCATAGACGAGTACCGAACTTCCTAATTCCAATCTTTTATCAAAAAAGCCAACCCGGGTTACGATTACAGTCGCCAATACCATTTTCAAAGCTTTCGAGGACCGGATTGTCCATTGGAGAAGAGTGATTCAAGAAATAGTGGGCAAGCTGGTAGAGTATGTAGGCCGAGCAAAGCATAGCCCTATTATGCCATATTTGTTCTACCTCTATCACCACAAGGAGGTCTTGAGTGTCGAAGAGACGATTGAGTATAACACTAGAGTTGAGATCCTGAAGTACGGCCTTACGGAAGAGCTAGAGAAGGAGGAGAAGGAATCCGAAGAAGAAGAGCAACCAGAAGAAGAAGAAGAAGAAGTAGTGGACCGGAAACGAAGGAAGTCAACAAATCCGGCCACATGGGGGAAGGCACCAACACCGAAACAAAAAGAACTGATACCAGATCTAGAACATCTCCAGGAGCTCGAGTTCTTCAAAGCCAAAATCCAATGGATGCAACAAGCCAAATAGATGTATGGCAACTTGGAGGATCATGTGCTTCTTATTATAAATGCACTCAAGGTAGAGTCGGACCAAATTTTGGAGGAGATCCGGAAACATCCAAGTTCGGAAGAGTTTTGACAAAAAGAGGAATAGATCTGGAAGTTGGAGGAGGAAATGGATAGCTTCAAGTCCCAACTCGAGTGGATGGAGGGGGAGTTGAACGCGACGAGACAGAAAGAGATAGAGGCTCTTCGACTCATCCACGACCTTAAGGAACTCATCATGGTTGTAGAACATACGGTGATCCAAGTTGACTTCTATACCGCCTGGTTGGAGAAGGAAAGGCACATAACCGGATCTAGGATGGTAAAGATCTTGGTCGACTTCAAAGCCCGAATGGAGATTGTTTTGAAGGATATGCGGAAGTTGTTGGGTTACTTAGATCCGAATAGGCCATCGACTTAGAGGGGTTTTCAGAAGTCCCTAGGAGCATATTTCAAGATACTTTGATTCAATAGACTCCAATCTAGCAAGCCTTGAGTAGCCCGATTCAACTCCAATCAAAGGGACTGAAGTTTATCCTTACTCTAGTTGCAAGACCTTTAGATAGCCAAGCAGGGACTCCATTAGGACTAGCAGTACCTGAGCCGGAGAAAGGGGCAAGTGAGAAGTCTGTTCTGGTAGAATAAAGGGTTTCCGTCCCAATTTTTCTACTACTTGGGAAAGTCACAGCCGAAAAGTTTATGGTACCTGGATTGTCAGTTCACGGCAACCTCGACACATAGATTGGAGTAATGACAAATCCGGCTCGATCTCATCTACAAGATTTCTCTCATATGCAACAATCGACGCCAAAACAAGATCGTATTAAGATTGAATTGAGTGAATCGCCGCAAGCCAAGGATCCAGAGATTCAGAAGATTGAGGAGTCGGAGGAAAAAGTATTGAAGTCCAGATCCGAAGAAGAGACAAAATCGGAAGACTTACCTCCCAAAGTTTCACGGAAGCTCCAAACTCAGTCATCAACAAATAGTACACTAGTGAAGGCTTCGATAAAGACTTCGGGCAATCAAAGCGGGAGTAGCTCCAAAAAGGCACGGTGGGATAGATAGAACGCAAGTAGTTAGGTAGGATTTTTATCTGGAATGGAATTTCCAAGCGTGGATCTAGATTCCGGATCGTTTTAGAGGTTCCGGATTTGTCGGGGCAATTGGGCTGTGGATGTTTCAGATATTCCGGGGTTTTCATTAGTTGGTTGCCTTAATTTCCGAGATGCTTTTCTGATTTTTTAGGCATTAACTTTGGTTTTGATTTTGGTTTTTAAGAGTGGGCAAGTTTGTTGCCTTCTCATTCCATCCTAGCAATTACTTTATTGTATTCCATTCCCTTCTTTAATTTGAGTCACTTGGTGAACATTCTGGCTCTAACTGTGTATTTGGATTGTGCTGGTTTGTTGTTTGAGTGTTGAGATGTGAGAAGGACGGGTGAGGAGGAATCCGGATTTCGTATAACTGGATCAGATTGAAGGAGTACTATCGTAATGATGTTAGATACGAGACAGAGGAGTTGCATATGGTGCCTTTGAACTATTGGAACGGTAATCCGGTTTTTAGTGAAGAGTGGTGTGAGTGCAGATCCAGAATTGGAAACAATTATGTGCGAAGATAAGCAATTGTCAGAAAAAACTCCTACTCACTGAAAAGTTTGCCACCTTTGGGATTCGTCTTACACCTAAAGAGATTACCTTCTCATTAGTTCTGGGTGCCTAAAATCTGTCATTGTAATAAGAAAGAGTGAACACAGTCTTGAGTGACTTGCATTTCGAATCGACCATCCAAGATGTTGTAAAGATCTAGATCTGCCCTGTACACTACAACATCTTGAGTACTTGAGTGTTTGTTATTTGTTTATTTTTGTTTGTATAGTGAATAGACTAAAGTAGTGAAGTCCCTATCTTTCAAAAGATCAATAGCGGACCCTCTGATGGTAAAACAGAGGAATTAAAAACCAGTTTGTTAAAGGATGAAACTGAAAAAACCGGTGATACTAGATCTAGATTGGAATCCAGATAGTAGTGATTCTGAAAAAGAGAGTGAAAGAGAATAGTCAGAAAAGGAGAAAACAATCATCCAAACAGTGGAATTTGGAAAAGCATTTAGAATTCCTTAGGACAATAATTCGTGTCATCTTACCATGTTTTTATGTATAAAGATACTTACACCTAGACTGCGTGAGCGACACAACCTCCAAACAATCATTTAGAAGCCAATTAGGCTGAAATGGCACCAATTAGCCCTTTCAAAAACCTTCAAAGATCCTTCAAACCCTAAGAACAACCAAACACTCCTTACAAGTGCATCACTTCTTTTCAACACCAATTAGAGAGATTTTTGGTAAAAATTTACTAAAAATACATGTATTTTTAGTAAAATTTTGCTGAAAATCTCCTTAAAGATCATTACTTATCATTTTATGTCTTGGACTATACTTATAAGCTCATTGAAAACATCCCTTTCTCTTGTAGTTTTCTAAAGTTCACCTTAATAGAGTACCAATAATTGACTAAAAAATACGTCAACTATGAATCATACACATCATGGTCTTCATTGTGGTTTTTTTTTGCTTTAACTTCTATATATTTAATAATTAGTGAAATGCATTTCATTCTTTGGGACTAATTGAATCCCTAAGGATGCAATCATGTACTCAATTCAAAAATTTAAGGTACAAATGAAAGGATATAGAAGGCAAAAGTTAATCATGAGTTCATTCAACTTTGGTAAGTGTGTTAGAAATAAAGAAAAATATATTTCATTAAGGTTAGTGAAAACCTTGCGAACTCAATGTAATACACATTCCATTCTCAAATCCTCCTAATGTATTGGAGTCTTTCTTAAAACATTTTCTAACCAATTTTTGTAATAAATTTGGAATAATTCATTACATTTGATGAAATTTTACTCAAATCAGAGAGTTACATGCAAAAAGAAAATCTATTTTCATGGTGAAATTTGTAGCAGATTTATCATTTGGAAAGAATTTAAGCTTATCCAACAATGAACCTTCCACACACTTGTGGGGAGCTTGGCCCAAACTTGGATGTGTAGGGAATTTTTAAACTAAAATGAAAGAAAAAGAAAAGAATAAAGATTAAAGAAAAGAAAAAACGGGAAATCAACTCCGAAAGACAATTGCTTCCGTCTTCTTATCAGCATGCCTCTTGATCGATTTGCCGGCTTCGCGTCAAATTTTCTCGCGAATTTCGAAGGAAGAGGACTGGATTATCAAGGTATGTTGCTGTTGATGATCATTCAATTTGCGTTTCAAAGAATCCAGAAATTTTTGCTAATCGTATCCGCCTGCGTGCAATTTCAGCAATTTCCGCAATTATCCCGTCCCGCCTTGATTTCTAATCGTTTCGATTAAAATGCGTGGAGTTCTCAATCCCTAATGAGAAAATTCTGTAGCGAGGTTTTCTTCCACCAGTTTATGACGAAATGAATTGGTCGCATTGTTGAAAAAGTGAATTGAGTGATGGCCTGCAATTTTGTCCTGGACATGTGCAGGAGGTGGTGACCTAAGAATGATTTAGGTACCTGGAATGCAGCTCTTATAATTAGTCATGAGAACTTGAAGAGCAGTGGAAATTTATGCTCATGGCGCTCTTCTTGTCGAGGAGTTTGGTAGGAGGATCGTCAGTTCTCGACAGCGGAATAGGTCACAGTCCCTTTCTGCTTGGGCCTGCGGTTCTTACGAGGAAATTACGAAACGATGAAAACTATCATCGACAATCTCTGTCCGTGCAATGTCGTAGCAGGGAGAGGCCGGAGGGCGCTACAAGGCAACGCGGCCAAAAGCAAGAGCTGCGTCGAAACGCTCTTCAGCTCTACCGCAGCCGATTTGCGACGGCTCTCACAGCAGAACTGGTATGTGCTCACCTCAGCACTTACTGTTATTTTGAATCCTTGCGAAGACAACTAGCTCAAACTGTATACCGGAAGTTTAGAGCTGGCTCCGGAGGTTTATCGTATAGCAAGCCATCGAGGCAGGGTCACTGGAAAACAGAATCTTCCCTTTTAATTCATTTTTTAATTGCGACGCTTTTTAGTTGCCTTAGGCTGCAATTTTTCGATTCTGCTATTTAAGACTTTTTTTTATAGCTGTACCTACACATACGAAGATTGAAAGACGTTCAAAAAAGATCAAAAGTTCAAATTATCACGAAACGAGAAATCGAAGGACAGAATTAAACGGTTTTATTCCATATTCCGGCAACCTTGAATCGAGTAAATGCATCGGCGCACGGACGCATACGATACATTAATCCATTATTCCTGAAGCTTAATGCAAGCGTGAACTTGGGTTATATAGTGAAGATAAGTTCGTGAGCTCAAATTTTGTGAACGGATGTTCTGGATTGTGCAGGAATTGATGATATTTTGAGTTACATCAAGGGAGTATACTTTATTTTGGAGACAGATATGTGATTGAAATTTTTTTTGAATGAATTTGCGACCAACTGATCATTTATACATCAAGAGAGTAAGTACTGCGTCTTAACATGAACACTGCCGATTTCTGATTCATACAGTCGCCTATTACACTATCCTTCTCACCAACCATTTGGTTTCTTTTTGTATGTTAGGATGAGGAACTGGAGGCGATGAAGAAAAGATTGAGACAATGGTCAAAACAGCGGTTGCAGAACGAAGGTTTTGCATTGTTTGACCTTTCCGTGCGTCCAGAGGGCCGTCTGTATAGGTATTTGTCACAACAGAATGGACGAGTTACTGATGACGACTTTTTGCTTGTCAAAGTAGAAATTCAGACACCTAGAGTTTCAGAGCAATTCAACGTTTCTAGAGCACGGAAGGATATGTTTCCTTTCTTAAGCTCAAAACCAGTTCCCAAGCACTGAAAAACGCTCTCCCTCCTGAATTATACAGGGACCTGATATTTCGCTTTTCTAGCTCTCAAGAGAGAGGCGGTGTTTTACCTTCTCACCATCAGTTTAGTCAGGTAAGTCATTGGCTCTCTGCAGATTCATATTCGCATGCTTTTGGGAATATGAAGTCATTTCTCTTTCTGTAATTCGGAATACCATAATTGTGGTTCTTGGTGTCTCTGATGCAGGGGGACATGGTTGTTATCAGTAGAAAGAATCCGCTTGATGATGAGGATGACGTTATAGAGGGAGTTGTGATGGAGCGAGCTCGCAGGTAACGAACGCCTCCTTATTTCTTGCACCTTTCAAGAATCATTTGCCTTCTTTCATTTAAAAACCTAGTAAACCTGATGGATTAATCAGGTATACAAAGTCACAAAGATTACCTGTTTGTTACGTCGTGTGGAGACCAAATGAACTCATGTTGATTCGCAATTATCTATTGGAGTGGGAGCGTTTCGGTTTTCATGAACATCCTTTAATTTTACCGTTGCTGTGCGGGCAGATTTTTAAAGATAGCAGTACCATCATACCATTCGAAAGGTCTGAATGTGTCGTTGAAGTGGCGCTTGGATCTCTCGGCCAATCGAGTTTCTTATGAACGGTGCATGCTAGCAATCGATTGCTTTGCCTCTCCTGAGCTCCGGCAGGGTCTTAAAGGGTCTCTCGTCCTGCCCACACCGCCTGTGGTTTCCTCAAAAGCCTCAAAGAAGTCCCCCGAGTCGGAAAAATCAATCATGATTGGAGAAGGGACTATGGCTGTGCGAGGCTTGATTATGGGAGTCGAGGAAACAAAATCGAGATTGGGTGAAGACTCTACATTCAAGACTTTACCTCCTGATACCTACATCAATCAGGAGAGTTTGAGCGTGGCAAAGAGCCCTCCTTCTCGAATAAGTGGAAAGATGTTTGGTGCACATAAGGGCACTGTGAGGGCCTTATTGCAAGCGATGGGGAATGAAATAAACACCAGTCAGAAATCTGCCATTGAAGCAGCTTTCAATCAACGGACCACGCTTTGGCAAGGGCCACCAGGCACAGGAAAAACTCGAACTCTAGTAAGACTCATTACCGCGTTCTGTCGTAGCAAGCAAGGTCAAGTTCTCGCTTGTGCTGATAGGTATGCACGGTCGACTTGGTTACATTGGATTTAAACTTATGTTTTTCCTCATGAAAGAGTTATAATATATTCCTATTCAAGTAATTAGTTCTGTTTAACCGGAAACTACGTTTCTTGCTATGTTTTTTGTATAAAGACCAAGGCCTTTGAGGAACATAAGCACTTTGGGTCTCTTGCTGAAACCTGTTTCTGTAGTTCACTATTCAGACAAAACAGAGAATTTGCTGCATCCTCTGCTGTATTTTCATGTCATTATGGATATGCTTCCTTACTGTTAAAATCTCAACTTTGTGAACCTACTTTGCAGCAATGTGGCAGTGGATAATCTCCTGGAAGGCTTGCTGGATCAAGGTTTACGTGTTGTTCGCCTGGGTCAGCCTGTTAAGGTTTTTGTTTCTTCCACTCTCTTCCTTAGCTCCTATCGTTCACCTAGCTGCCTCACAAACTTGGGCTCACAAATAGTCCTTGATTGGAAGGATCGTACAATTTGACAGCCCTTTAACAGGTTTTGATCTATGAACGCATGTATATATTTCCTATTTGGCAGGTGAAGGGAATGCTACGAGATGCCACACTTGATGCACTGCTTTTGAAGCACCCTCTCATGCTCAGAGCTGCCGAATCTAGACAAGCTGCCATTCTTCAGAGGCAGGAGACAAGGCAGATTAATAATAGTAAGAAACGTGTAACGAGTGCCAAACAAGCGACATCTATGTGGCAGGATGCTATGGATTTGGAATCCCAGGCTATAAAAGACATATTGGATAAGTAATCCTTCTTTCCATTGGAAATGATCATGAACCTGGTTTGGACTCTTTCAATATGGCCTATTCTGGTTTCCTTTTTTAAGTCCTACTAGGTTATTCAATAAATAAATACCTGCTATTGGTTGGTTTATTATGACGTGAAATTTCTTTTTGCTTTGCAGGGCTGATGTGATTACCGCTACATGCGTGGGATCTGGGGACGATGTTTTGGAGGATAGACGGTTTCGACTGTGTGTCATTGATGAAGCTACCCAAGTACGTTGTAACGACGTAATTGTGCATAATTGCGCTACATTCGTGATTGACTTTTGTTGATATATTTTCTTTGAATGTCTGTTACCCTTTTTTAGATATATCTCGTCTCAGACTTACAGTGAGTGAAGAGTTTGAAGATTACTTTAGGCCCATGAGCGTTTCGGCAGCAAGTTCTCTTCTGTGCTCTTACAGTTCGAGATTCTTTTTGGTTGGTTTTATTTCATTTGAATGGGATGGAAATAATGTATTGCATTCGTGGTGATCAATTTTATACGCAACAGGCTACAGAGCCATCCTGTTTGATTCCATTGATAAGGAGTGGAGCTGACAGCGTGGTGTTGGTTGGAGATCCCGCTCAACTTCCTCCTACTGTTATCTCACGACAGGCTGTTGAGGTTTTTGTCGATTTAACCATTTCTATGAAGTAGCAGCCAAGAAAAATTGTTGCAATTTGTTTTCCTTATTCAGCGTCGAAAACTCTGGCCTGGCTTCGACAAGGCGAATGGTTGAACCTTTTCTCCACAATGTTTGAGTTTAAATACTAGCTTGTACTTGCTTACGCATTAGTCGCTCTGAACTTTAGTTTCGTCGGGTGCGTATTGGGGAGGTCAGGCTGGCTTGGCTGTGAGCTTATTTGAGCATATTCAGCAGTGCGGTGTTACTCCTTACTTGCTGGATACGCAATACAGGTGCGTCCCTGACCATGAGAAATCCTCAGACTTCGTGTCCATATTTACAAATGCAAATAATTTTGCAAGGTTCGAAAGTTGGTGGATGGAGAATATAATAGCATGTGATTTTTCTGAGCGTCCTACACCATGTGTTCTTAAGCACCTATGACTATTGATGGGCTGGACAAAATGCAAGGCATCTAACCTCTGTAACATTTTAGAAAGTTTTAGGGTAATCTAGGTTCCAGATTTTACTTGCGCGGAGTTTGTTATCTGATTTTCTCAAAGTTGAACCCATCAGAAATGTATTAGGATGCGCTAACGTAACGTTATTAATTGTATTGTAGGATGCATCCTGCAGTGGCAGCTTGGCCATCTCACACCTTTTACGAAGATCGGCTTGTTTCTCAGCCTTCACCTTCTGATAGACCTGCACCAAAAGGGTGAGATTCGCGACATTCGGGATAGAATAATCCAAGTATATATCGACGTCTTTGGAGGTGTTATTTTGTTGTGAATCATGAATAATCATTAATTTTTATATTAATCATCTGTCGATGATATGGTGTGGTCTATCAGGCTGCTTTGGCCCAATCCTTTGAAACCCCTCCTCTTCGTAGACTCTGTCGATGGCGAGGAGGAAACAACTGTAGAAGGCTACTCTTGGCGAAACCGTCAAGAAGCAAATGTAGTCATGGACATCGTGAAACGGCTGATCAGTGAGTCCGACATCTCAGGGGACATTGGTGTTATTTCTCCATATGCTGCTCAGGTATATTCTACTCAATATACTGATGGACGTCAATCTTTCGTAAGTCTATGTAATCTTATAACATTAAGGTCAAGCCCAAGGCCTTGAGTTAGTTAAGAATTTACATTGTACTATTTTACTTCGAAGCGGCGTATGATCTTGTGTTATTAGAGTTTACCTGCGGATAGACTCGAATCCCATCATGTCGTAGACTAAATTTGTTGACACTCCACAGGTTCGATTGCTGCGAGACCTTCTACTTATCATGGAAAAGCAAGACCCTGCTAAATTTATAAATGTAGAAGTTGCGACTGTGGATGGCTTTCAAGGTCGAGAAAAGGAGGTATGAATTAAACGTACATGTGGCCATTTATGCTTGCTTTCGCTTCCTTCTTTCCTCCACTGCTTCTAATTTCTTTAGTGCAGGAAAATAAGTAGCGTTGAATTTTCTTGGTGAGAACGCATTGTATGATTATCTGCTTGCGTTTTTTCTTACATATCAATTATTTGCGTTGCAACTGTGAATATGGCAGGTGATTGTGTTCAGCACAGTCCGTAGCAATGAGGAAAGACGCCTTGGTTTCGTGACTGACCCAAGGCGTATGAATGTAGCATTTACTCGTGCAAGACGTGGTTTGGTGGTGGTTGGTAGTAGCGCTACATTATCGTCAAATAAATATTGGGCTTCTTGGTTAAATTACATGAGAGACCAGCGTTTAGTAGTCGATAGTGGTGCATCCTTCGCAACCAAATAACAATCACAGTAAACACCTGATTCAACCGCCAGGGTATCAGCTGTCTCAAGGTGTTTCCTGTATCTATTAGTAGATTAATGAACGTACCAAGAGATTCCAATTAAATTATTTCTTCGTATGGCCCACCAAGGGCGGGGTTTGTAACAAAGAAGCTCCAGCCCTTGATGAAAGTTTGTGCACGCTGCCAAGTAAGTGACTTGTAACCCCTCTTTTTTCCCATCATTAAGTAATATTGAAACTGATTGAGTACGCTTGAAAGCAACGAAGTTAGTTTTCGAGCATGGATTATGTGCTGAACTAATTTCAGAATTCAGATAGTGCATAATTATGTGGAATCATTCCAACGTGGGAAAACGGTCAGGGACTTTGAACTCCCTGATGGACACCCCCTGAGGAGTTGACAATACTGGGGAGGTACTGATACGTCTTTTCTTGAGTCGAGTGTATTTCAATTTCTACGTTTTCTCTGCATTGTGTGCTACAGGATGCTTGTGGAGGTCATTGCATGTCTCTGTTAGCAGAAGGGTCAAATCATAAGATACTCCTTAGTAATTTGTCTGCAATACTGTGTACTCCGTGCCTGTGTCTGTTCCTTCCATCTGTCTTTTCCTCTGCCTTACTATGTTGGACAGAGTCTTCTTGTTTGACACTGTACTTAACATAAGCTAATGGTTGTCTGAAGGTAGGGCAGCACAAAGGCTGGAGAACTGACGGGCAGAGCAATTCTATAAAAGTTGGTAAACGTTAAAAGTCTAGATCTGGTCGTAAGGTAGAAACACCCAAAACCGGCCCTTTAAAGAATTCAGCATATTGGGAGGCATTTTTTCTTTAAAATAATATTTTTGCAATGTTAGTGAGTGAAAATCATGAATATTAAAAAAAAATAGATTTTTCAGATGTGATATGTATTCTCTAGAGTAATGGATCTGTTCAGTAGGTGCACCCAAATCTAAACCCTGCAAAAATCAGCTCTTAACAAATCAGAGTTCATAATGTGTCTTTCAAATGTGTCAGCCAATAAGAATCAAACATTTAGAAGACACATTCATGTAAATGGAGGGATGCTTTCATGGCACTCTATTGGACAAGGGCAAGGGATAGGGACTGTTTTGGGTGTTTCTACCTTATGTGCAATGAGAATAACTTTAATTATTTCTGAAACTTATATTGAAAGAACAGGCACATGCACAAGCTCAAGCACTAGTTATGTCAATCCAAAATAACTAAAATCTGTTGCCTTAAATACCTTTGAAAAAAATCAGAGTAGTCCTTGTAATCCCTTCCATTAAGTTAGAGTTAATCATAAAGTTACCTAAAAATCTATTTTATTCTAGAAAGCATTTGAATGCTAATTCAATTTGAACTTTTTCAAAATGACAACAAAGTATGACTTACTTTACTTGATGTTTTTGAATGTTGGCAAGGCATGGTTGCATGCAATCTAATCACATTAATTAACCCCTCAAGAATCATTGTCCCTTTAGGGGACAAATGGGATTTTGGGCAGGTACCTGTGGGCTGAATTTTTGTCATGATTTTCTGATACTTTTTTTGAAGATAGAAAAACTGATAAGCTTGATGAGAGTAATATTTTTTTCACAATTAGTGCTTGGGAACAATAGTTATGACCAAATAAGCTAAAACGAGGGGATGGGGGGCAATCCGGGCAGCAAAAAAAAATTGCAATAATTTGATTTTTTTATTTTTATTATTCTTTTCTCATATATTATATTTTTTTTCTATCCGAAAATCTTTGATTCATTTCATTTGGATTTGTTATGAGAAAGTTATGGACATTCTTGTTTTTTGGGTAGTTAGAGTATCTTCTTGAAAAAAATAACTCGTAGGATTCATTTATAAATGCAAATTTTCAAATTTTTCATGGTTTAATTTACGTGCTAGAACAATCTCACCATTGGAATTAGTGCATTTTAATTCCATCTAAAATATATGAATATTTTAAATTTTCCTTCTATCTCATATGTACTTCTACTTAACAATTCTTTTCAGAAAGAAATTTTTTTTTCTCCAGATTTTCAACTCAATTCTCCACTATAAGGATTTAAAGTTCAAAACTCTCTAGTGCAAAAAATTTCAGTTAAAAATGTTCAAAGTCAAAAAATCCAGTCCTGCAATGTAGTGAAAAACTTGTTTTTTCCACTTTTAACGCAAATATCTTGCAATTTGTGCTGTGAAAAATTCTGAAATTTTCTCTACACTTTTTTATACTATTGAGGTGTAAGATCCTACAATTAAATGTGGAAACTTCTTTTTTATTCTTTGCTATAGGAATGGCAATTTTTAGTGTTTTCGGTAGAAAAAAGGCCTTAGTCCTTTAGGGGTTAAGTTGTCTTCTCTCTAAAGGATTAAGTTGTGTTTAATGTTTTTTAAACTATGTGAAATTCATATTGGGCCTAAAACCATGTCCCTTCGGGAAGGTTTATCCTTTAAGGGTTAATGTTTGGTTGTATAATCATTAATTTTGTTTTTAGAGCTTCTTCAATTGACTTGACACTGTAACCCTAGAAATCATTGTTAACTTTTAATTGGTATGGAATAAGTAAATAAAAAATATTTTCAAGTGCTAATTTTGTAATTATATACCTAAAAATTAGTAATTATTTTTTGTGAAGCCAAAACGCAAGGTGAATTGAAGATGCTCTTAGGACATCTTCAATAAGACTAGAATGATTGCCCCACCAAATATAATTTTAACTTTTTTATTACTTTATAATTAGAACTTGAAATTCCTATCATTGGAAGCCAACATACTTAGAAGTGAAATGTTTATTGGCAATATTGTTTTATAAAAGATCATTCAATCATTTTGGCCAAATTTAGCAAGCTTTTGGAATAATTTCTTTTCATTGCTCAATGTCCAAATTCAAGTTTTCTTATACCCATTCAAAGTTCTTTGGGATGTGCTCCCAATGATACATATTTCAAGTTCAAATTTAAAATCATTCAGTGAAAAGTTAGAATTTTATTTGATTAAAGGGACAAACCCCAAAGTGCATTCAAGATATACTTATTTACACAATGAACTCTAGAAGGGAATGTTGAGTTAGTCACTATAAAAAACATCCATATATCCTTTTGAGTACCAAGGGAATCATTTATTGCTTAAAAAAATAACCCAAGAGCACTCATTAGAGGTCAAACTATCGTGCAAAACCTCCCCATCCCACACCCAATTCCAAAGATGAACATTTACACTTCTATCTTACATAGAAGGATTCTATGTCGTCCCTTTGGAGCACTTGGTGTAAACACCAACTACCTCTCCATGATGAACATCTGCACCTTTGTCTTACATAAAACATAAAACGATTCTATATCGTCCTTCAAACACTTAATGTCCCTTAGCAACAACTTTCAAGGGATGAACATTTGCACTTCTGTCTTACATGAATCTTACACAAAAAGGATCCTTTGTCGTCCCTTGGAGCATTTGGTGTGAGGAGCAACTACGTTCCAGGGACGTTCTGTCTTACACCAAAGGATTCTATGCCGTCCTTCAGGCACTTGATGTCCCTTCAGCAAAAACTTTTCAGGGATGAATTTTTGCACTTCTGTCTTACATAGAAGGATTCTCTGTCGTCCCACGGACACCAAGTGTCCGCAGCAGCAACGTTGTCCGGAGTTATGAATGATGATGGTCCTCCATTGAAGCATGGGTCACTGACTAAGGTCAAGGTTACTGACTCCGGTTAAGGTTGCTGACTCCGGTCAAGGTTGCTGACTCCGGTTAAGGTTGCTGACTCCGGTTAAGGTCTGTCTGGACTCTGGACCCCCAAGTGACAGTAATAACTCTTTGTTCCACGAAAGACAGCTGGGCTCTGGAAGGGAGTGTGCTGGTCAGGAAAGCAAAGCAAGGCCATTGATGGAGGGTTCCAGGATGACTAGACGGCATTAATCGGGGGAGCCGTACAATTCCCGACAATTGGAACTCTCTTTTTTCCAATAAATAAATACATAAATATTTTAAATTGGACACATTGAATATTGGAAACTGAATTTCAATATTTGTAGGAACAATGATGCTAGCACGTAAGTGCAAAGAGGTGAGTTTGCTAGCTTTGAACCTAGTTGTAGATATGAGCTTACAATTATTTGAAGGTGTTTATAATATATATGCATTTATGACCTAAGTACATTGTAATATGAAAAGAATCTATAACATAGGTATTTATAACATAGGTATTTATAACATAGGTATTTATAACATAGGTATTTATAACATAGACACTTATAACATAGGTATTTATAACATAGGTATTTATAACATAGACACTTATAACCATAGCAAAAATCTATAATATAGACTCTTAGGTTCATAGGCTCGTAGATATTGTACTCAGATGCTAGCACTTTCCTACTAAGGTGGGCATTTTCCAAATCAACATTTTTTGCTATTGCGCCTAGTTGTTGTTATGAGACTAGTTGAATTATCATATTGTCTTGTTGGCAAGGGATTCAATGTACCAAAGAAGACGGCATTTAGACACTATATGCAATAGTTATGAAGGATTTAAAGTTTTTTTGGTAGAGGTTCTAAAATTGTTTTTTCTACATACATGGATGCATATTGATTTTGGAGATGTATTATAAAGTAATGATGGCAGATTTGGGTCAATAGCACATAGGGGGGCACCTAACGATAAGCAATTCTATTATAGTATGCAACCCAATTCAAAACTCTACTCTTGAATTCAATTCCAATATGTTGCATTTTGATGTAGTTTTTATTGCAATTGGGACTCAAAGCAAGTTTGAAATTGGAGATGAAAGGGTTGGAATTGGATTGGACAAGTCACCATTTTATGAATTCAATGAGTACACTCATGCAATTTCTACATATGGAAAAAAGTTTATTCATCAATTCACTATACAAAGGGGGGCTTTGGGATTTTTATTTGAACCATGTAGAGAAGTAACCAAGAGAGCCACATTAAAATCTCAAAGAGTAAGAATAATCTCCCTTAAAGTCCACAATTCGAAGCTATATATTTTTACTTTTACTGCCTATATAATGTATCATTTTTTTTCTAAAATTTAATTGACCAAAAAATAGGTAAAATACACTCTAATTTTTTTTTATTTTTAGCAAATATAATAATTGTGAATCCAATAATTGTATCTATGTTCAATGGCCAAATAGTCTACAATGGGCTTTCTACCCTAGCTTTGTGCTTACATGGATTTTTAGAGCCAATTGCTACTCCTATTGTAGCTTAGTGCCAAAAAATCCAATTGTTTTTACTATGAGAGTATATGATGTCTATCAATGTGGGAAAAATTCTACTAGGATAATGAAAAGATTTTAATCTTTTTAATAAATTTTATAGCAAAAGAGAGAAAAATCAATTAGAAAGTATAACATAAACAAATTTAAACCAATTAGAGTTGAATAAGCCTAAAAAGTGTCCACGTACTAGGATCTCTATTTGTAATTCAAGATACGCTAACAAAAACTCTCTCACTAATAAGGCCCCAAATTTCCTAGAGAATTACAATGAATAGTGAAATTAGGTTGTCCCTCACTATTTTCTCAACATTTTACACCATACAATCATTTATAATTATTGTATGAAGATACAATATTTTTTGTCAATCCAATATCATCTCCATGGCATAGATTGGTTGCACTGGTTCAAGGCCCCATTTTAAACACCTCCCTCTGGATAAGCAGTTGGTGAGTTATGAAGTAACTTTTTTCTAGGGAAGGCAACCTAATTGTTAATGCAACCAAATTTCACTATTCACAAGGATGACGAGAATGGAAAAAAACCCAAGTCAAAGATTCTTCGTAAAGAGAAAAAGGCCCTCTTTAAATAGAATAAATTCTGGCATCAGGAGTGTCAAGTTTCCCTTCCTACTTGTCTGATAAGAATTCCACGTCATCAGCCCAACACTTTAATTTGCAATCAGTAGTAGTACTTCCACTCTGTCCCATCAGTACAACTTTCTGACCTTTGCTGTAGACTGGCCGGAGACCAAATGAATTTACTATTTTTTTCATTTATATACTATTGTGGCGGTTGTCAATTGTCACAATAGTATAAAATATGGAGTAAAAATAAAAGTAACTTTCAATTTATGAAAACTTTGAAATTCAATATCTTTCTGGGTAGTGAGTTTTTGGGTAGTGAGTTGGAATGTCATGAAATAATTAAAGTATATTCGTGCATCCTCGTAGAAAAATTTCTAACGGTACTGCAAAAATATGATTGGAAGATGCATTGCCCAAAAGATCTCACTATAATAAACAAAACAAACAACTTCATTTTATGTATATTTGAATTGGACAATGAAAAGTGATGCAATTGTTTACATATATAGATTGAAATAGATGAAACATGCAAAATGTGGATGAAACCTAAAATATTCATTGAGAAAAATATACATTCATTTGAAAACGGGAAATATTGTCATTGTAATTATATAGAAAATTAACGATTTTATCAACTAAAAATGGACAATATATCGTCAAATATCGTTCAATTGTGTTTAATTTTTCATTGCTTTTGAGTGAAACCTTGGTCAAAACAACAACATTGGTTTCACTATATCAAAACAAGAACAAGAGGAAAACATAATGCCTTTATATTTGCTAAATTTCATGGTATGGTACATGATTCACCAAGGGAGGTGGATAATTATATCATCTTCAACACTTTCTACAAAGTGCGTCAAAGCTAACCCTTGTCAATTATTCCTCATAGAAGACTTTTTCTTCTTTGTGGTGTTTTAAAGTTTGTTATTTCTATTTATACAAGAGTAATTCCTAAGGTTCATGCATGTAAAAAATAGATGTGCGGTAGTCAATCCATTTCATGGTTAATGAAATTGGCCATGTATTGACAATCAAAATTGCTAATATAAGTTTTGATCTATTAGTGATTAAATTTTTCTTTCTATCATGTACTTATTTTTATTTAAATTTTTTATTAAAGAATAAAAATCATTTGAAAATTATTATTTTCCTAAGATTTTAAATTCTTCACTGTAGTGATTAATACTCCAAAATTCAAGGGTGCAAAAGATTTCAATTAAGAAGATTCAAAGTTTGTAAACCTAATATGATAAGGTACAAAAAAAATGAAGACTTCACTTTGAATTATAATATCATATAATCTATTATCTCAAAGTTTTTGAACTCTAAATTCTACAAATTCTAATTCAAATCTAATATGCTAAATCCTATAGTTGGAAATGCTTAAGAGACAATTTTTGTCTTGGCTACTTGCTTTAGAAATGACAATTTTGAAGTGAATTCAAGATGAATCATAGTCCTAGAACTTTAGGGGTTACACGAAGTAATATCCATGGCTACAATTAATTCAATTATTTCAAAACTTACTCTAAAAATTAAAAGTATGAAAACTTATAAATTTGTATAGATATAACATTAAATTTATAAATAAATATAGCTTAAAATTAGTATATCTTATAAATATTATGAATGGACATAGTCTAAAAATAAAGTACTTTTAAAAATAAAATTTAAATTTATTATTTCATTATGTCTAATTTCTATTCTACTTTGAAGATTTGAAAACATTTCAAAAAAATCCTAAAATGAAAAATTTATCTGAAGTTTGAACTTTGTCTTATAACCACAATCTATTGATTTTTTTAATTATTGAATGGCACAAAAAAATAAAATTCTACCATGATGTGTAATAAGATGCACACCTATATATAAAATTCATTTTTTTGAGGTTATTTTGAATTTAATACGAATTCTCTACATTTTTCAAAATTGCTTCTAATTCCCAAATATTCCCAATTTTTTGAAAAGTACATGATTTATACAAGATCCTAATGCAAGCCATGCCTATCTTATTTTAGGAATAGCTAAAAGTTCAATTGGTGCATAGGATGTAAAAGTGAAAGCTAAAATAAAACTATATAGGATTTTAAAACAAATATCTAATCAAGTCAAGAGTAAAATAAAAATAGAAATGACTCAAATTTATTTTAAAAAGTAAAATGATTTTTTATTTGATTGTATCATATAAATACTAATTTTTGGTAATAAGACACCATTAAAAACATGAAAGAGATCCCAAATTATATATTGAATTCCATCTTTGAAAAAAAAAAAAAAAAAAAAAAAATATATATATATATATATATATATATATATATATATTGAGTTTGACTACATGATCATAGGCTCCGTCCTTTTTAATGATTTAGGACTGTAGAACCTTGGCAAGCTACTGATTCTCGATACCCGCAACTGATACCCGCAACTGATACCCGCCGATCACAATCACTGTGCTGCTGGCGGCTGCCTTCCACCGTGCCACCACCGCACTTTTCGACCTACCAGGTCCCACCTCGGTCATGCGTCACCGCGTTACTACCGAGGAGTGCAGTTGACAAGGTACCTTCCGGCGGTTTCCTTATAAGAGGTTTCGCGAGTGCGCCGTTTGGAGACTCCGAGACCCTCCCGCTCTTGGTTGATCTGTACGCTCTCCGCGTTTGCAATTCAGTTTGCGCAGATTTTGTTCTTCCGTGTCGCGCAATTCTGCGGTTCCGAGGTATTCTTCGGTGGGTGTGCGTTCCCCCTTTTTTTTAGGGTTTGAGCGTTCGCAGTTTGCGTTTGGGAAAAGCTGGCAGAAAGTGAAGAGGGCTGTGAAGCTCTGGAGCATGCCAACGAAGGGCTGGTTCGACTGCTGTACTCCGCGCTAGCATCGGGGGATGCAGCAAAGGTGGGCGAGTTAGTGGACGAGGATCTGGAGTGGTGGTTCTATGGCCCCCGGAGCGAGCAGCACATGATGCGCTTGCTCACTGGTGTTACTTCGTGTGACACCTTTGCGTTCCAGCGCCCGAGCATTCGGAGCATTGGCAACAGGGTTTTCGTGGAAGGGGAGGCGCCCACATCGTCGTCTCGCAAAAAAACGTCCTGGGTGCACATATGGACGCTCGAGGATAAGCGTATCACGCAGCTGCGCGAGTACTTCAACACCGCAATTCTGGTGACGGACTTGAAGCCGACCACGCCCACGCCGCACGAGATCCAGCATCACCCGTGCGTGCCCTTGTGGCAGAACCGCCTCTGGAAGTCCAAGGAAGGACGGGAGCTTCCGGGGTTGATTCTGGCCATCTGAGGACGGCTATCTGAAGCAATTCCGGGGTAAATTGCAACGTTAAGATGTAGCTCCTCATGGCAGATCCGGGTTAGCCGCTGACCACGGATGGTCTCGCTATCCATACCATAAATAACTGGACTGAGGATTACTACTTCATAGTTTTGGTTTTGGTTTGATTTAGGGTTCCACACCTTGGTTAGTAGTGGATATATACTTAGTGTTGATAGCCATGGTTTCTGTTTTCGTTAGTAGTGGATGTTCTAAGTATATATCTATAGGATCTGTTTTCGGCTTTGTGATGTTGTTTAAGCGGAATTGTAATGAATTATATATGTGTCAACTCGGGGTCGTCCTTCTTGTTGCTTTTTGTTTAATTTGGCATAATTCGATTTATTCTTCCTGTTAATTGGACGGTATTCTCTTTTCCTCGCACTTACCGAGAACATCTGCCTTGAAAGGTACGATACTTCCCTCTGAAGGTACGATCCTTCGTCTCTGGAGGTATTTCTGTTCTTCTGCTCCTATTTCTCAAATTGCAATTGATTGTTCTTCTTCTCTTGGAGGTATTTCTGATTGCAACTGACATCTCATATTGAGCTTGTTGTCAAACTTGTGATGATCAGAAGTTTCGCATTTTCCAGGTGATTTCTTTCTTTATCCTGATGTGCGTCGATTACTGGGTCCACATAATATTCTATGAAATGTGCAGTGACATAGTCGTTGTTCTTCTTTTTGGTGCGTGAAGCTCATGATTACTTGCCACGCGGATTACATGTTGTGTGTACACCAAATTGTGGACCTTGTGTGTGGGAATGTCGGATATCAGGATTCCTCCGAACATTCCATCCCAGAACGGACGTGTGTCACACTCCTGAAGCACTGTGCCACTGTCCCGCTAGCGAGAATCTTGTGCAGTATCTTCTGTAAATAATACTCCGTAAACTTCAAACCTTTCTAGTAAGTTTCGTAAACTATTGTTTGAAGGTCTATTACGTTATACACGCCGGGAATCCTTCAACAAGGCATGGTCGGTCCGGGCTAGTGGAGGTTTTGCCTTGATTCAGCGAATGCTTGATACTGCGGAACTGACTTGGTGGTCCAGTACTCATAATCTCACTGACCCAATCTACTCAGATGAGCATGAATCTCACTGAGAACTTAATTCGAAACTCTTGGTTTCAGTTTATGATACCTCTCAAGGAAATATGCCTTTAAAATTACCTCCAGGAGATATGCCACTTGTGATGCTCGGAGTAAACTACAACTTTGACTGGAGATCGGCATGCGCTTCATCTCGTACAGTAGTACGTTACTTTGACCGATGGGTGTCAAAGTCGGCGGAGTTATCGAGACGGCTACTGCTTCAAGCTTTCCAGTGTGGGGATTTAAAAAAAAAATGTATTCCACCTCGTGGGGATAAACTTTCTGTCTAAAAATGCAAAAAGGTCATTTCATTTCTTTCTAAAAAGGAAAAGTGCAAATTTTTTTCTAATATATCGGAATTGGGCAGTTTCAAAATATAATTAACAGAAGGGAGGCATTCATGTATGTACATGCAATTCTCTATCTACTTTCATCTGAGGTGGTCATATTTATTTTGAACTTTTATTTTTATTTTTTTAAACATTTAATTTAAACCTTTGTCCTGACATTCCAATACCTGGATTTTTTAACCTTATGTGTCAAGGTTTTGTAAAGTGGTAGGGTTTGTTGCATGTGATAGATATGTTTTGTTTGTGAGGGACTTGTGCTTTAGAAATGGTCAAAATGGCATATCAAAAAACTTTGCAATGGATGTTTATAATAATTTCCAAAGAAGAAATGTAATATTGTATTGCCGAAATCGAATTTCTATGAATCATTCAAGCAATCTTTAAATATGTTCTTCTTCTTCTTATTTTTGGGGTCAAACTAGGTTGATAATTTTTCAAATATTTAAGCACACTTTTAATTATTTACTTTTTGACCAAGCTTTTAGGAGCTACAATAACCTGTCCCATATATTGTAAATGATTAATTTTTGTCTTTTATGACCTCTTTTGGTTCATTCTAGGTCTCCTACGTAGTTGATTCCAAATATCAATTGAAAATTTTCATATTTGATCATCCGTAATAATCAATAAGATTTTTATATTTGTTAAAGCTTCATAGCAATTGACAAAGGATTCCAATACATTTGAATATATTTTATGATTTTACAATGAAAATGTATTTTTGTACATGAAGTAGGACTTTGAAGGTGCCTTACTTTTTTTGCTTAAAAGATGTTTAACTTTGAGTTAAAAGTTGGGCCTTAAGTGGAAAAATGAAAAAAACTTCTACTAAAAAATTTAAAATTAAACCACTTTCTAAACTTTAGAGCCATTATATTGATTACAAAACATCTATTCTATAGAAGACAAAAGACAACACCAAGTCCTAGGTGGACTTTCACCATAATGCCACCCGTTGCACCGAGCCTCACGCAAAGTGGGCTTTTGTACCACTAGTATTGCTCTGCCCCACTCAACACCAAATCTTCATCAAAATCAGCCCATTACTCAACATGAATCATGGTAAACCTCACCATACATCCAACCCCCATATTGACGTCACATCGTGTTGGAGCATTCCACCAATTCTTAAACATCATTTGAATATGTTATTTTAGAACAAAGAAGTGTGATCTACACACAACCATTGCAACGCCCTATTGATATGAATTTAATTACTAAATCCTATCTTACACAAGACAAGGACAACAACTCTTCACCATTTAACCCCTAAAGTTCCTTGACTATGTTTTCAACAAAAATGTTCAAAAACTGTCATTTTTAAGACACATACCAAAAAAAAATGTGGAAAAATGTGGAAAGAATTTCAGAAATTTCTACTGTGTAGATTGCAAGATATTAGCATTTCAATTGACAAAAAGCCTTTTTTTGGCTTTGTGAAAATCCAAGCAACTACACTTCACAAGGTCACATTTGTATGAAAAAATTTCCAAAATGGTTGCAATTCTTTGAATTCATTCTTCAAGGCAATTTGGCTAAATGCTTGAAAATTTTGAGATAATTTGAAATTGTACAACATATAGGAAAAAAATAGTAAGTAGAAAGAAATAGAGAATGAATCAAAATACTAAATTGTTAGTAATTTAGTTATGGAATTGAAAAATGCCAATCCCAATGGTTGAAATGTTGTAATAAACAATCTTTACCTAATATTTTTATTTTTTTCCAAAAATATTGAAAATTGAGTTCAATAAAGGACTTCAAAGTTTATTTTGGAGCAGAAAATCCACAACCGCTTGCAAACTAGAACACCTCATAACTTTTGACCCATTGATCAAAATGGAATGATTCAAAGCTTTCTATGTATATATAAGTCTTAAGAATTAATTTCAAATTTTTATTTTTGAAGAAAGTGATTTTTTCATATTTGCCTGGATTGCCTAAGTTGAGAAACAAACCACATATTAGGCCATAACTTTTGACTCATATTTCCAAATGTTTGGAAATTTGTGCACATCAAAGATATTCCTTGTCCACACCTTCTTTTAAAATTTGGGCCAAAAATATGGAAATCTCCACTCACATGCATCTGCTCCCAAAAGTTATGTTGCCAAAAAATGTACCTTGGTCCTTTAGGGGTTAAATGGCAAATCTAGTCACAATAGAAATCATTTTTTTTGGTATTGTGTGAATTTTTAGCTTTCAAAAAAAAATGCAAAAGCACTCATTAGAAGTCACTACTGTAGAAGACCTCCCTTTTTCCACTAGAAGATTTTGAGAGGTCCGGGAGGGTTGTTTCAAGTTGGTGCTCTTTGTAGTTCAACCCCCTGCAATAAAAAGAACACCATGTTATAAAAAAAAAATTTTGAATTTAAAAAAAAATTCTTAAATTGAAAAACAAAGTTGGAAAAAAAATTCATCAATTTAAAAAAAAAATCACGTGGCACTTGTTCTACTACGTTAGGCAACAGGTTTTGACAAGCTCGCAGAGTCAAAAAAGATCATGGAACTTGCAGCCCTCCTGGACCCCCAAAAATCTTCTAATGACACAAAATAATTGCACAAGTTGTATCTTGCATGGAGAGATTCTTTGTCATTCATTGGCGGAAAAACGGCTGCCGCGTCGTTTATGGGTCCAGCTAATTTGGACACGTAATTATTTCAGAGCAAAGGAGTAATCCAACACCCTCATTGCGCCTCCACTAGGTCCCGGGTGATATTAATTGGAGACATCCAAATGAATATTAGTTTGACTAGCTTCCTCTTCATATAAATCACCTCCTGAACTGAAACTCATCACCGAAGAAACCACTAACTTTGCGTGACATGAAACATGACCATTGTGCACCGATCGAATTCATGTTTAATTGTCATGACAAACTTGCCAACACAAAGCTTGTCACCCAAACCTGTACGAACTGCAACTTACTTGATGAGCTAGCTAGCTAGACACGTTCAAGTTCCATGCCTCTGAAAACCAAGAGCCGTCACACGTTAAAAAACAGCGACGATGAAGTCTTGTACGTACTAGCTAGCTGATCGACAACACAGGAAACTCATATCGCGTTCCCGGTGTTGATTCCCGGTGAGTCTCGCTTTTCCCACTGAACTTTATAATTTGACACTTGTAAAAACTTTACTAATTACAGTAATTTTGGACACATGTCGGAACTGCACATACACAGGGAAATATGAGATCGACTCACCGGGAATCAACACCGGGAACGCGATATGAGTTTCTTGTGCAAAAGAAACTCATAAGTGAAGGTCAAGATTAACGTAAGGTGGAACTACCCAATACCACTATTTACCCAATTCTGCCACCTACAAATTCTTCCCATTTCCATCACTGGCCCATCTATTACCACAATCTTACTAATCCATTATCATGACGGCAATGCACTGCACTGGGGAGCGAATACATCAACCCACGCTTCAACAATGGTTTGATCATGCTTCAACAAGGGTCTACTCACAGTTTAACATTTCAGCTTTGAAAAATCACAAAAAAATTCAACTCTTGTCGGAATGTCTGCATTCTTTTTGCAATTGACCTCTCTCAAACAATTCGATCTCTGAAAATATGAGAGCTCATAAATAGCTTCTCCAAAGTACCTAGATTGCAAATCTGTATGGTAATGGGTCGTTCTACCTTACGTGGCATGGGTAGCATAGAAACACCGATCGATTGAAAAGTGAGTTGAATCGTAGTGAGCACCGTCGATCGACCGGTACGTACTAGTGTCAATTTTTCAACCCGATAATGGGGACCACGTTTGTCTGAAATCAAATCCTCAAGACGCAGGCTTTGTTTCTCTCTCTAGATCTCATATATTCGATTCGGCCTTTTCCCTTTTTTCTCCGTTTGCGAAGAAGACAAAAGAAATTTCGCATCCAAGCTGTGATCGAGTACGTATACTAGCTCTCCTCTGAATTGAAGCTAGATCGAACGGACAGCTAGGCCGGGGGACAGTCTGGACGTTCAACCCTCCCTTTCGATTCATCATAAACTTAGTTCTTATCTGCAAGAGATCGATCACGGCACTGCAGTCAATCTTTTACAGCCATAGTCGTCACATGGGAGCCCAGGCAGTACTCACAGTACTGCAAGCATGGTACTGTACCACAAAAAACTGACCCTGCTAGCTGCCAGCTCAATTGACTGTCCCAATAAGTTAAATTAATGAACTCAACAACTTATGAATTTATGATAGTGTTATATTTATTATGCCATTCCAGCTTCTCTGAATGAAAAGAGAGAAGAAACTCCAGGTGGCGTAAATTTAGGGTCGGGTCCCACTTGAAGTTAAGTAATAGTAGTTGCAGGGACTGCAGATTGAAGTGACACCGGTAAGTTAGTACGACTGACTTCTCATGAATAGCTTCACTCGAAGCTCTCCAGTCCACGTGACTCACGGAACACCACGATTCGCAAGAAAAAGGACGGCAGTAACTTCTATCAAGATTAAGCTTACCTTAGGAAAATTTCCACAGTATTTTCTTCAGGGAGCCATAAAAAAAATTGTTTTCAATTCCAATCTCCTTGTCATCAGTACTTCCAGTCTCTGTCTGCGAGGCGTTTCTTTACCTTGGAACGCTACAAAGGACAACAAGTGTCCGGTGAATGACTTTCTCAAAAAACTGTAGAAACAAAGAAAGAATAATATATGCATCCGTTCATCCAAGAATTCGGAGTAATTTTTTGGTCAACTAGCCTGGTGATAAGGTTGCGTCCTACTAGAGTTAAGCGTAATTACTGTGGAAGCGAATGGGTTGATTCCGAACTTCCAATAACCCAAAGTTGGTTTTGTCCTTGATTTCGATAACATCACCACAGGCATCTTCAGGAGTGCATGATCCCTTGAAGTGTTAGCTCTTCTTCTTTTAAAGTCAATTTCGGGGAAAAGTTTACAACTTTACTGCAGTTTTCAGGGCAAGCAATGCAACTTGAATAGTGAGTAACTTATATACTAGAGCTTTAATGTGTAGGTGAATGCCACAAGTTTTGGCGCCTAGGATTGTGTCAAGTTAACAAAATGTTCGATTTTTGAAACGCAATCGATGATAATTCATTACAAATCACATCCTCCTCTTCTTACAATGGTGTCAAGTTAAACCTCCCGCATAGAGCTATATAGAAGACCAAGTATAAGTTAGGCAGCTCCACTTGATTTCAAATTTTGGATACTTTCTTATGCATAGTCGTAAGAAATCTACATCTATTGGACGCTCAATTTTCATGTAATATTGACTTTAAAACCAAAATTTATAGGAATTTTCTGTTTGAAACGTAAAGCATGCAATGAAAAGTTTTCGCCTTGCAAATGAGAATGGACAAATTCAAGCTTTCCTGGTTGGTATAGATGTATCAAATGAAAATATTCTATTCAGTCTATGTTGTAGACCAGATTATTGCGCTTCCACTACAATTGAACACCCAGACGGGGTGGACCAAATCATTTGTTACCCACTGCAATTAAACACCCACAATGTATGGGGTGTTTGGTATAGTACCAATTCTTTCAGATGGTTCTGCAGACACTAGAGAAATCTAATTTTTAGAATCTATATCCCCGAAGCCGCGCCACAAACCGTGCTCAAACTGCAGGTTGTGACGAAGTTTTCAAGTTCTTCTATTCTAAGCTAAACGTCACTCATAAAACCTTGCACAATGAGTACATGTTGATTTTGAACATGTGCACTACTTTAACATTACATCATTACAACATTACCGTTAGAACTCACGTTCATTAGATCATCTACCAATAATTCTTCGAAACCTTACAACTTTGCATATGGAATGCAGCTAAATAATGCATTCTTTGATACGTGGAATCCTCTTTGATTTGTTAACAAGAATATTTAAAAATCTGTCCATTATAATGATAGAGACTGTGCTCACTGCCTAAAGTGTCGCACTTAGGTGTGGTTACCTCAACCCGCAACGCTCTTAGCTCTCGCGACTCCCAATTTCTGTTGAAGAAGCTCGAACGTCAGGAGTTGTCAGTGAGTGTCAGAAGGCCATGACTCTGGTAAGAAGAAGGATTGCAGATCACTGCTTCCTAGTAATCTCCTCAATTATCTTATGATAGTATGTCATGCGCTGCACAAGGGGAACAGCATTCGTACTATCCCCACTTTGAAACACAGCCTTTAAAGCGTTCTCACACTCCAACATTTTCTTCTTATTCTGCATTAAAACACAAACTGCCAGATAAGCGGAACTACAACGCCACACCAGTTTGAACGAAACCATCACAAGCCTAACGAGATTCTTTACATATCTGATAAGATGTCCTTACAAGGTAGGGAACCCATTGCGAGAGGGTTCCTTTCCCCTAAGTTGAAAAGACACCCATTTCCAATGCCAGTGTCACCAAACGTGACTTGTAAGAAATGGGACACTTCTAGATTCTATCACAATCAGAGATGCTTCCACGAGATGATCTAGGTTTGTGACTGGGACCCTACTACTTCACACTTCAACAATTCTTAACTTATTCATACGGTATCCAAATAATGCTTTTTCCTAAGTAACCCTCTAAAAGATTGAAACAACTTCAACATAATTTTTGGAGTAAATTCGGTCTAATGATGGAGACCAATTAAACCCACGGGAATGGGTTGCCTACCTTAAGCAAAAAGCAAAAAGCAAGAGAAAGGGATCAAGTGTACCTCCTCTTTTATTTTGATAAGCTTGTCGGCATCAGTTGCCGCCTCCACTTCTTCTCGTAGCTCCATAATCTGTACAATTAAACAAGAATGTGCAGCATCTTAATAAAGAAACTGCTGCAAAGTTGTGCATGGTAGTACGGTAAAGGAATCTGCAGAGCACAATAGATGCTATGTTGCAGTCACACAGCTTAAATTGCACTACCTCCAAGCTCTGTATTCAATTCATGGAGAAGACTAGATTAGTACATCGAGATGACACCTTAATAATACCTAGCAATGATAAGCCTATAAGAAAATACAGATGTTATTTAATGTTTAAAATTAGCAAAGGGTGAAGGAAGAAACCTCCATGAGCAGTGCAGGGTCATGAATTGTGCCTTCCTCATCAACGTTCACACCATTCAATTTCAACTGTCCAGCAGAAACGAATATTGCGAGTCATTAGTGCTTCTTATTCTAAATTCATTAGATTGATATAATTAGGGCAGAAATCGTAAACGACACAGTTGATTTTCACACTAATTCGAATACGAAACCTCTCAAATGCCCATTTGAATAATGCTAGTATCAGTTTCGTCACCTGTGCGAAATGTACAACACTACAAATGCTCATGTGCTTCAGCTATCAAAGATTCAAGTTTAAAGACAGATTTGACGACCTCGTCTTCCACAGGTTTCTTAACATGATTCTCAGGAAATTTCGAGCGCCACGTTTAAAAAGGAGAATGGAAGGGAGTGACTATAAAGCTCTGGCTCAGGATAAACTCACCATGTACTGAGCACGAGACAAGGGCCCCAAGAGAGCATAATAGGCCTTAATTACTTGGGCTGACTGATCCGCAGCGTAGCCTTGCTCCCTCTACACGATTGAAAGAAAAATTCAATGATATATATCAACCCACTAAGGACCAAGAGGCGTTTATTTTTAGCAGTTTTAACTAGGTCATATAGGGATTTTCTTTGCTCAATCTAATATATTATTGACCTATACATGCTAAGTTCTCGAGATATAAAATTAGGCCCCATCTGCATAATATTTTCCAAATAGGATCAGTGAAACTGGCCATTTTTAAAACGTCATTCCTTGGTCTTTTAGGGGATAAAGACGATAAACTGGGTCACTTTATAAACTCAATAAATAATCCACAACAACCAACAATTTAAAAAGGGCAACAGACCTCTGATTTCCCACTTGACAGATCAGGGTGCAAAAATTTCTGGAGTTGCTTGTATTTTTTTTCCAGAACCTTGGGATCCTGTATATAGCTTCTGTCCCTGCTTCACCCCAACACACTCATTGGTACGATGCATTCCTATCATTTTCGATTTAGCTCTCCGTGATCCAGCAATTGAATGGGTGATTACGGTAGGGAACCCAATTGCATGGGGTCCTTTCTCGTGGGGTTAAAAAGTCAACCATTTCCAATGCAAGCATCATTTGCTTGATATTTCTAGATTCTAATTCAATCAAAGATGCTTCCATAAGATACATCAAATATGTAAAACTCAAGATGCAAGGATAGTCTGGGCTCGTGATCGGGACTCTCCTACTTCGATTTATGACTTATTCATACAGTATCCAATCAATTCAAATTTAAGTGCATTAAAATCCTCCAAAAAATGAGGACAAGTCCAAAAATAAATAAAATCTATTCTAATAATGAAAACCACTCAAAACAGATGAAAAGCAATAGTAATGGATGCACTACCTTCGTTATACAGTCGATTATAAACATACTTGAGGTGGTTGCACTTAGTTCTTGCAAGAAAGTGCGACTAATTGAGAATTCTCATGCAAATTGAGTTATCCATTGAATAGGGAAAAGAAAGGTTGCTGATCTTGTGTCAGTAAATAAAGGAGGGGGTGAGTCTATGGGAGAAAATCTCTGCATTTCATACTACTATGAATTACAGGAGAACTCAAATAAATCCTGGAAATCAAATATGTTTTAACATCTGTTTCCAAAATATCGTAAGGGAGGACAATGGAAAACGGAATAGAAAAGGACTTACACGGAGAGGAGCTGGAAGAAGTCGACATCTTGATCCAATGGTTGAATTGCCCTGCACGAAGAGCAAACAAAAAATGGAGACGCGGTAGATTTTTCCTCGCACGACCAGCATTTCACATCCACCTGCTGCTGCACACTTGTACTAGAAAATCCCCTCGCAATTTGACATAAACCCCTAACCCTAACTCCAGGGAGCAATCCGCGACTACAACTCGTGGCAACAAATTCCTGCGCCGCCTCTTCACACGATGACACGCTCTTCGGCGTTGTTGCATAGAGGCGATCCCAGAAAATAGAACCCGAACAAAATTGCGGAGCTAATGCCGGCCGATCGAATTCCTGCGATTCCTGTGACCTGAAAACAGAGTCCGAATTTGCCTGCGCAACCGGATCACTGGGAGATGACAAAGCTCCCGACAAAAGCTCACAGAATTTTGGCAAAGGGGAAAGGATGTGAGTCTGCAAAACAACGCGCAATGAAGACGATCTCGGCGCGAACCACCCCATTCTTGAGAACCTCCAGCACAATTCAAAAACCTATTGCGATGAAAGCTTCTATATCCGCAAATTCAAATTCTACCTCAATCTCCCAGGATCCATTCTCTACCAATTCATCACCTAAACCTCAAAAAAAACACAACGATCAATCACAAATTGGCAACGGCATGTCGATCGAAGCAACGTAATAAGCACATTTTCCAATGGAACAACAGCACACTTCCCGAAACTCCACCCTCGAGGTCTCGTCCTGACGGGTCACACAATGTGTCCAGTTGGCAAATTTGTAATGATCTGACGTGGAAAACTCTGCCAAGTAGGCAGATTTTAATTCGATAATAATTGGTGCATTCCAATTGGCAGGGACTCCTTTAAGATCCACTGCCATCTCAGCGTTTTTCAACACATGGCATCAAATCGGGACGCCACTTGGAGGGGGTGCTTCTGCGACTCTTCCCCTCGCTGGCCTGCCGTGGCGCAGTCTGCCGGCCTCCGACACTCTGTAAGTTAGTCTCCATTTCAAATTCGAAGCCATTCAGTTTTCGGACTCTGGAAACAATCTCTTCAGAGTTGGTCTTTCGGCGGAGTTGTGAAGCTGTCTGTCGGTTTACGATTCACTTTGATGTAATTCTACGTGCTTCTGATCAATTTTGAAATCTTAGGTTTTGAATTTGAATTTTTGTGGTCGGTGACACCGTCTCTTCCTCTGATCTCCTCTTTGGTCGTGAAAATTGAGTAGAATTCTTCTTTTCTACCAGTTCTGAAGCTTTTAATCGTGTTAACAAGTTTCTTCAGTTTACTTGGGATGCATTGTTTTATCTATTTTGCATCTATAGGTTTTGCATTCATTAATTTCGAATTTTCTTGGGAGCAGAAGGTCGGGTCGCGTCACTAACTGAACTCCTCTTACATCGTGAAAATTGAATCTTATTATTTTGTTGGAGACCGTGACTGTGGAGTTTGTTATTGAGGCATTGGACATTGTGCGGAGTCAGCTCTTTTATTTTGTTAGGATTTATCGTGGAAGCCGTTTTGGACAGGTGCAGCGGGGGGGAAGCGCGCGATCGATTTTGGTGGCTTGCTCTTTATGCGATTTTATTTGTCATGGCAGTATTTGAAGTTGGATAGCATGCTAATGTCGTTTCGAAGAGGTGCATGAAGGGGAGTTTCAGACGGGCATATGCCGATGACGTCACCTAGTTGGTGTTGAGACACTGTAGTCTTAGATATTTTCTCAGGATTAGGATTCTACTCGGGTGGAATTTAGTAGTAGGGTGAGAAATTGTAAGGTTCGTCAACTCTTTGCTCTGTATAATTGGTGGAGAGGATTAGGTGGCGCAAGTTGGACGAGGAAGCTATTTTGTGCTTCCATAGAAATGGAGTCGTTGTTACTTCGAGGTCTGGAGTCAACGTTTCGTTACTGGCTGAAATCGTTCAACAGGGAGCAGTTCAGGCTTCTGGGACGCAGCTTCCAGCTCTATGATTTAGGTACACACAATCGATTGATTATTGCCAAATAGTGCGCGTGTCTTGCTATTGATCTACTATGACTGATGTTTGTATTGCAAATGTATGTAATTCGTGTCCTCAGTGTGTTTCAGAGAGCATGCAATGGATAAGACTGTTTGACCCTGATTGGTTAAACTCTCATATATGAGTTGATGGTAGAAGTTTTACATTCAAATTTTTGTCCTAGTCTCAGCTCTAGCTTGTAAACTCTCTTCGCGATATTGCTTCGTTGTATGGCACTTGTCGAGGTAGTGGCGGGTTTTTTAAAGCATAGTCAGAAGATATCTTATGAGAGAGGTATGTTGGAAGGCTCCAATCTAAGATCAAGGTTGATTTGATGAACTTTGTCAGATGTCGATGGCGATGCTCTTCATGCGAGCTTAGGGTTACCGCCAACTCTACGGATTTCTGAGGCTCGGATTCGCAATCTGGAGCTAAGGGTGTGTTTCCATAATCCGGGTCAAAGCTTTCTAATCAGTTAACACGATATGTCTACGAGGATAGAGAACATGTAGCAACGTAACGTCAAATGAGATTCTTAGACTGTTTGGTATTGGCCATGCATGCAGTGTCCGGACCAATGTAGAAAGGGTTGAATGAGTGATTTAAAGTTCTTTTTCAATTTGCTCCACAAGTTGAAGACACTGTTTCATTCTTATTACGAATATGATGAGCCACTATGAATACTTCTTATTGTGGTTCGCATTTTTTATTTTTCCTGCTCCTTTGACGCTCTTGCTGGTGATTTGTGGTGTGATTGGCGCCACAGGTCGCGTCTATCACGAATGTGCATAGAGAGCCGATTGTTGTTGACATTGACGTGCTGGATCTGGTAATATCCGAACAGTTATACAGTGATCTTGGCTACATTCCAGGGTAAAATTCTATATCACACCTCGAGTCTCTTATCAGTTCAACGATGTCGTAATCTTGGATCTATTTCTTTGGAACACGTTTAATTGTTGCAATGACGATCCTCTGCAGGAACTTAGCCTCAGATTCTTCTGGTGATGGATATGGCTATGGGTACTCTGACAAGGTGATCATCTTTCGAAATATTTTCATAGTGTAGCGCCTCAAGTGGACACGAACATCAATATTTTTTAAATGGAAAAGTCTTTGCTATTTGAATTGGAATGAGCGGAGCTCTTTATGTAAACATAGCATTTGTGCTCTGTGACAATTCTTGGTGTTGTGATGAAGATATACAAGTTGGCGGGGTTATGTAAGACCACCAGTCATGTATCTTATGTCTCGTTCTTCTCCAGCTTGCAGATGGAATGACAATAAGGATAGGAAGGGTTCACGTTATGCTTAAAACGAAGGGAGGAACGCCTCGTGAAGGGACGGCTACAAAGTGAGCGGCTTTTGATATTTTTCTTTCCTTGTAGATAATGTGTTTCATCCAAGTATTTCATAAAGTGGTACTTTGGTTTTATAGGTAATAATTTATCTGAAATAATCCAAGTGTGACGAATATGGCATTAGGGGAGTTACGCGGGGTATCATGTGTTTGTACTCCCGACTCTTTGGGTCTTTATCAGCAGTATCAACCTATAGCATTAAAGACCTTGCTCAATGATGCCAATGCTAACAGATATGAGAGCTGAGATTTCTTTTGTTCCTTGTAGAACTCCCGACGTGGCCTCCATTACTATAACAAATCTGGAATTGTACACCACCGATGAAAAATGGCAGGTGATTCTGCTGCGTAAATCGTCTGTGATAAGTTTTTTCGTGAGTATGGGGCAGCAACGTGTACCCCGAAGTACGTATACTCGAGATGTGATTATTCGAAACACTTGATGATTTTTTGGTTTCTTCTCGCTGAATCTGACTTGATTGGATGACCAGATTGTTCCGCTCAGTCAAGCAAGGGATTTCTCTATGAACAGAGGAGCGATTTATGTCTTCAAGGTGATTTATCTAGAATGATTGACTGAACAATTTCATTGCGAGGTGCATAGCTTTCTCTTTTGCTGCAATTTCTCTCCTATCTACGCTTAGTGAAGATAATATTACCAAGCGCCAGTTCTGTTTGTAATTGAGCACTTTTTGACAATAGCTTGGCGATGCATCTACCTTCCTGCTGAACCTTTTTTGTTGCCTTGTCGTTTAATTCAGAAACTTGTTTGGGAGTCTCTATCTCTTGACCTGCTTCCACCTACATCTGATCACTTGAGAAGCAATTACCTGGTGAACTCTTCTGGGGATCACGAGGGCGAGAGAATGCGGAGAGGGGAGCGGATACTGGACAATGTGTCAGGATCTGCGTTTGTAAGATTCTTGAAATCCTCTACATCTGCTTGCAACAGATTCTTTGGAAGATATGTGATAGTTTTAGCTCCTTTTCTTTTTATCACTGGACCTTTCTTCATCCCCTCTGCATAAAAGGAGTTCTTTAATGTTGTGCAAAATCTTAGTATTAATGGAATACTTGCAGATTACGATTCAAAGAACGGATATGAATCTCCCTTTTGGACTCGAGATGCAAATGCATGTTCCAGAAATCTTGTCTTCCCGATTAAGTGAATCAGGTAAATTTGATTTCTTTCAATTCCTCTATTGTTGAACTCAGTAGGATTAGCTGATATTTTGTTTTCTATGATAAGTGACAAGCAAAACCCTAAGCATCATCACCCAGACTCAACAGATCTCCAAAGATTACAATGGGGAGAAATCTGATGTTGTTCTCTGACATGTAGGTCTGCAGGCTTTGCTACGATTTCTGACTGGTATGACAATTTGTTTGAACCGCGAAGAGGCGAACGTACGGAGTTTTAAGGTAATTTTCTGCTTTCTATCACACGCTGTCCTCATATTACATCCCTACATTTGGCGAAGATTTCATAAGGGGAACGTAAGTGTCCTTCTCAGTTCATGAATATTGTAAGTCCTTCATCCATGAAATGAGAAAAGCACTTCTTTTCCCGCTATTGCTCACCCCAGACTTTTAGTTTAACACATACCGGTGGTGGATGCTCAGGGAAATTAAATTGGTCATTTACCAAGTGTCTTGGTGTGTTTGCAGTCTGCGGACGAAGCAGGTCGAACAGTTTTTGGCTTAAAAGTCGATTACATGTTTTTGAGTATCAAGGATATTGGTAAGCTTGCTGCTGTATTCTCTGTAAAAATGTGCCATTAGTTCCATCGTTCTGAATTCAAGCGACTCTTATTGGACAATCGTAGCAAATTAGTCAGGCCTGTATATTTTCGAGACAGGACACTCGATTGCTGTGTTACGCTTAGTCTAATTAAACGTGAATGATTTCTGGACCTATTAAGGATTATGCATCCGTACTGTGAGTAGATGTGATTTGAAAAAAAATTAAAATTAGAATTTAGAATATTTTCTTTCTGAATTTGGTCTTGGCACGTTGATGAATTCTACAACGATAAGCTGCTGCTGAATACGATTTGTGGTTAAATTCGTGTACATTGTGGAAATTAGAGGTCTAGGATTAGAGGTATCGGAATCGAACTTGAGCCCATGGGGGTCCTTTATCTGTAAGAGGTGAAAAGTAGTGATCCGAACATCTCGCGCAAAATTCACATTCGCCACATCATTCGTAGCGAGTTCGAACATGAGATAGCTCATGAGCATGGATGAGGATCACGTTCAATCTATCTGTAAAGTATATGCTATGATATTTGAATAGTTTCCGTGGTGCTTTAATACTAAGGACATCTGCGTCATCTTCATACTGCTATTCCTGTGTAAAGTCTTTACCTGGTGTTACAGATTTCCAGCTGGAATTTCTGATGGAGCACTTCCAGTATGTTCGAGTAAGTCTAAGTGCCCTTTGTGTGATTCTAGTCTGGCAGTGATATTCCATATTCAAGATTGATACAAGAACTTACACATTTGGGGGATGATGCAAGTCTTGCTTAATAATTTGCAAATTGGTCATCGATTTGTTTCGACAAGAGCTACGTTTCTAGTAGTTTACGTCCTGGAAGTTCAGTTTACGATGAATGAATCCCCAGGACATTATCTTTCCAAGTATAGAAGTGGCGATGATCAGCCAAGTCCTATCTGATCGCGTTGTCATGTTTGATATCAAAATTTCAGGCAAGTATAGTTGAGCAGAGAAGTATCAGGGCTATGACGCGGATTATGGTAGAAGCCCTCTTTCTCAGGTATTTATAATCCCTTCGTTGAGTTATTTTGAGTATCACGGCGCTTCATAACATGGGCTTCCCCTCTACACGACTTTGTGGTTTTGTAATTTGTAGTTATTATCCTCTGCGATTTCTTTTTGCAAAATTCAGATGATGTCTTCTTTTTACGAGTCACAGGGGATTAGCGTGAATTGGTCATGCCATACGTCAGTGGTTAATCTGCAGTGATAGTCGCATATGTAGATTAGAACATTCCAATTTCCTCTTATTCATATCTGAACAGATACGTTATTCTGCAGGGACATTTCAGTGCGACCCTCATGCACGCTCTTGCGACCAATCATTAGGACTACTGATCCGAATGTCAAACTTCCAGTTCCTGCGTTTGGTATGGACGTTGATCTTCACCTCTGAAGATGTTTGTTTGTATTCTTGTCGTGAATGAACTTTGATACTGTATTTGGCATTAAGATTTTTCTTTTTCATTGCAGCTAATGAGAAGTTATGGCCCAAAATTCATCCTTTTCAGAGCTGGCTAATGTCCAGGCAAGAAATACCATCAATGCTATGCATATACTCTTCTCGAGTTACACCATCACCTGTACCTCCAGCTTTGACCTCACAATTGGTTGTTCAATGTCAACCTTTCAAGGTAAGTTGTGGACTAGGGAACTCGAGAAATAAATTTTTTCTTCAAGTCATCTTACATTGGCATTTGTGGCTACATTTGTGGCAACATTTGGTGAAATACAAGAAACCCACTTTGTAATCCAGAACATTTTTCTGTGTGGGTAATTGTTTTTCTCTTTATGTCTTTGTGGTTATTGCCGATGCTTTCGCTGTCGGCTTTCTATGTGGTGAAAATACACGTCTACGAGAAACCGATGTTCTTTCTACTTTACACCAGAAGGAATATTTCGTTGGGCACTTTTATTGGACTTTCGAGTTCTTATGTGCTGTAGGATTTTACAAGTAGACTGACATTCTATTGTGTTCAGATTATCCTCCAGGAAGCGACGTGCCTTCGGATTGCTTTACTTTTTGCAGAGTCAGTTGTTTTAGAATCTGCAATGAAACTACCAGACAGATCATTGCATGCTGCGTATTTGACTCTTAAAGAATTCGATCTCACTATTCCTGTAAATGGAGCATTGATGGACGAAGCTGATAAAGGAGGACCTTTTACTGGTATACGAATTCATATTTCAGGCTTCACGATGGCAAATAGCCCATTTCTGAGCTTCCGGGTGTTGAACCTTGACAACGATCCTGCATGTAGCAGCATATGGAAGGGCCAGCCAGCGGAATCGAATCATCAAAGGTATAGATAAGTTTCCACTTCTAGCTCACCGGAAAGAGCCTTCTGCTAATCATGTCTTACTAAATGTGCGTTTTTATTTTGAAGGTGGCTGTTTCGAGCATCAAATGCAGCAATCGCACTAGAAACCGAAAATCTCGATGACTCGACTCAGAAAAGCGCTTCCACTGAGACCGATTGGGCGGCAAGATTATGGTACTGTGTTGAAACATCCGACCTCGGTGTTGAAGCTGCGTTGCTATCAGGTGACGGGCAACCTTTGATGACATTCTTACCTCCAGGAGGAATTGTTCGACTCGGAATTTCTTGCAAAAAATGTGTTGCCCACATGTCACAGGAGCAATATACATTTGTTCTAAAAATGTATCGACTTGCTGGGAGGGCTGTTGAGGCAATCTGCGAGATGAGCAAATCGATTGCTCGTAAAGAGATTGAAATGAAATCTGACGAAAATAGTGCAAAGAAATTGCTCGACATGGTGCCTGCTGATACGGGGGTGGTATTGAGCGTGAACTCGCTTGAATTTAGGTTACTAGCGATAGTTCCTAACCGAGTTAGCAAGGATGGTCCAACCTTGGCAAAGCTCCTAAGCTGGGAGATTCTCTTGAGCGCCAGTCATAAGGAATTGGCAGGGGCAGCAATGGTCACCTCCAAACTCGTCTGGCAAGACATCAGGATCGAATGCGCTGAATCTGAACCCATTGCCTTTCAAAGCGAAACTCTGTCTGTGCAAGGAGCGAAAAAACATGTTTCATCCAGTGATTCAATTTCAGGAAGCCCTGACAGTTCAATCATGTCAAGTACTAGTTCCAGCCGAGCTTCTAGTATGGAGAAGCAACGTCTAAATGGCACTGGGGAGGACCCACCCGAGGACCCACGTTTTGAGGAGCTGACAAGCTGTGCATCCGCCTCATATAATTTGTATCCTGTTATTTGGATTGGGAAGGAGAGAGGCAGCATGGCACCAGTGGAAAGAAAAGTGACAGAAAAGGAGGGTTACAGCTCTCCGATAACTCCTTTCCTGGACATAAATGTGGAGACGCTTATTCCATATAATAAGCAAGACACTGATGGTTGCAAGCTGCAAGTGATTGCGAAAATTGGGGGAGTAAGGTTAGGAGGAAGTATGTGTCAGGTTGAGTCATTACTGCAGAGGCATCATTTTGTTGGTCCCGGAGGCGTACCAGGGCGCAATATCAAGAAGCTAATACAATTCATCTCCAATGGTCCTATGGCGAAAATACTAAGCCCTTCTCCGGCGGAACCGAAAGGTATTCTATTCTGATTTTTTTATCAGAGGTTTTCCTGCATTATTCGAGCACGAAACTTCAAGAAATAGGGCAAAGTCCTCAATAATGTTGGTGGGTGGATTTACTAGGCTGTGATGTAGTTTCGAACCCGAGAGTGTTGGAGTATGTACATATCAGGTTCACGACATGCTTTTCTTGCCAATGATGATCAATGACGGTGACGTTCGGATGCAGGTGCAGGTGCAGGTGTCGCTGCCATGCTCTCCAGTAACGATAGTGTATGGCCGGTGGATATGTTCGGTATTGTTGATCTAGATATCCAGTTTCTAGATTGGCTCTTTTCTCTTGAGGGTGTTAAAGTTGCGGCTGATCCAAGCGGGAATCCCTCGAACCGAGAGTTTGGGGAAGCAAAGGATGATGTTGGTTGGTACGCCACTTTCCGAAAAATGCAATTTGTTGGTCGGGGGACCAAGGCGATTTCAGATAATTCAACGAGAGACGTGGAAAGATTTTCACACCCTGTGCAAAATCTAATGGTGAGCACTACATTACATTAGTCAAATCTACCTTGATTAAAGATATCGTATCTTCGTTACATGATTGTGAACACCATTTGTTGTCGTTTTCTCACATTGTATTCACATAATCCCTCCCTTGAATATTTACTGTTTATCAGCTTGATCATGTTGTAATTGACGTTTTAAATGGATTATTTTGCCTTCTGTAACGGAAGAAAATTGGAATGGCGTAATTCAATTCATATTGTTTGTTCTGCATCAAACATTTCAGATGCGAATTGAGGGGATTCAAGTAGTGAGGAACGCGCCTATTCGAGCTCCCCGTTTTGACAGTCAGCACCCTGAGCTTGGAACAGGCTCCGCAAGTGACGCAGTAGGCACTGAAGTAGCCCCGAAGAGAACGAAAAGGCTTCTAGATACATTACCCAACATTACCAGCGGAAGCGGATGTGATCTTGAAGTATGCTTGATTGAACGTGGACATGATGCGGAGACGGATTTTGGTTTGGGAAACTGGTTAATGGATAGCTTCCGTCTTGGTGTTGGGGAACCGGTATGCTCTACTTCATACGACCTTTTGATTCAAACCTGCTTCAGTTTTGAGATCTGAAGGCCTAGTCAAAATGATACAGAGTCTTGAAAATGCATGTGAAGCAGAGCTTCGAAGTCTCCAGTACAACATTGTTATGATTTCAGAGGACCTGAATTTCCACCTTTTTCATTCGTTGTGATGCCTCCTTCACCCAAAACATAAGTCATAGATCCTTAAGTCTCTGCAATTGGTCTCTTCTCCGCATTAACAGCGGGACTTTGTGCTTGAACTCGTGATGGGAATGATTGCAGGTTGAAATCGGAGGAACTAGACAAGAACTGGAGGACTTGCGGGAGATTTGCAAAGCTGAAATCGAAGCTGCAAGGCAGATGGTTTCTGCTGTGGTAAAATTGTTTCAGATTGAGCCTCCCATTACTCCCGCTGCAATTGAACATGTTGATATAGGTAAGCTCTCCCATCAACTTCCGATAACCTCTTGACTGAAAAATCTGTAGATTTTATGCTGTGTTTGTGTTTCTACGGGTATATTTATATTTATATCATACTGTAACTCAGCTTACAGGATAATGAAAATTTGAAGAGATGTAATGGGCTGAAAGTTAAGGAAGCAGCAAGTAGTGAGGAATGAGTCGAATTTGTCGGACTTCAAGCAGTGTGAAGTGAGGCGTGGAAAGCTATGCTTTGCAGTGTTGCCAAAAGAATACAGCCCCAGAAACATTGCTGAACTGCTCTTGGATACTTTTACAGGCAGGCATGGACTGGAAACAAAATTGCTTCCGGAGGAGGAAAAAGAGGCAAATTTGCCTGACGAGCTTGCAGCTTCCACTGCACCCATGAAAAGCTCTGAAACAAAGCTTGAGAAACAATTTGCCGAATTGGAGGCTGCTATCCTTACTTCGCAAGGACTTTGCTCAAAAATCAGTAACCACATGGGGTGGATCAAAGAAGAAAAAACATTTTTGTGTTGGGGGAATAAAGTGCGAGACAATGCTCCCGTCAGTGAATTAACGAGATTACAAAATCAACTTGCTCGGATGAAGACACTTCTAAATAGCATCAAGAGTGGGAAGGACTGAGGCTGGTCGTGTATCGTAATATTGATATCCCACTTCTCTTTTCGTGGGAGTGCATAATCACGGCTCTCATTTCCTGTCAGACCGAACCTATAAAGGTTGACCAGTGAGGTTAGCAACTGAACCCCAAACTCCAGGTTCTTGTGGACCGAAGTTGAGGTGTTCCTCAAAATTTCTCAATGTGTAAAGATTTGTTATATCATGAAGCTTGCAGGAATATTCAACGATGACTTTTCAACAAAAGTGGTGAACAATCATTTAAAATTCTTTCTAAAATTGATTGGGAATTGGATGTTATTGGTTTTCACAAGAATTTTTTGCTATAATTCTGAAATCTAAAATTTAAATTGTATAGGTTGTAGAATGCTTTTATATTATTCATTTATTGAAGTCATTTTTAAACTAGGAAAGTCAATTTTTGACATTGAAACGTATACTAGATGTTAAAATGGCATGATGAGTTTTGATCCATTATCTCTCTTTGTTAGTTTTCTTTGGCCCACATTGAATACATGCCAATTAATTTTTAAATTGCATTGAAACTGTTCTCAATTCTTATTTTTTTTGGAATGATGACTTGATAATTTCATAAAATCTAATTGGTTCTGTTTCTTAATAGGAATGTTGGTCTTACCCTTGCAACTCTAAGCCCAATCGATATGAGAATGGGTTTTCTTTGTTCTTCTATGGTTGCTAAAAAGTGTCTTAGGTCTTTTGAATTTTATCTTGAATCCCATTGCATTTATGTATCTAAAATTAAGCTCAAAAACAAAGACGTGTCATTAAATACACCATGATTTATAAACCTATTAGAAGATTTTAGGGCCTCTGGATGCCTGCAAGTTATCACAGCCTGCAAATACAGGAAACAAATTTGGCGCAGCAGTCTGACGTGGCTGAGACCCTGCCACGTCATTGACCAAAAATAAATATAAAAAATATAAAAAAATTTAAATTTTAAAAAAATTAAAAATTAAAATTAAAATTAAAAAATTAAAAAAAATTATTTTATTTTTATTTTTATTTTTTATTTTTTATTTTTTTTCATTTGGAAATTTTTTTATTTTTTTTATTTTTTTAAATGAAAGAAAAATTCTGACAACGGGTCGTTCTCCTCGTTGCAGGGAACAGCTGCGGGGGAACAGGCCCAAAACAGGCTTCTGGACCCCCCAAAACTCTTCTAATGCTTGAAGGACTACGAGTGTTTTTGAAGAGAAATCGTCAAAATTTGCCACTTTTTAGTGCATTGCCCACAACTGAATTTAGAAACCTTTTTTTTAAACTTAAATTGTACAAAAGTAAAATAGACTACTATGACATTGTATTCAAAAAATTTCAGCCCATTTGACCTTGTGCATTGAAAGAGTATTACATTTGAAATGAGATAAAACCCTTTTTTCATTCCTACAAAATTGAATTAGTAGACTTCAAATTCTCTTTGAGTAAAATTTGCTCTTGATGAATTTGTATCTCTCCACCATTGGGTTCTAAACCTTGTTAGGGACATTTTATGGAAAATTTTAGAAGCAAATATCAAGTTTAGCTTACTCTAAATTACCTTGCAATGCAAAGAGGTTAAATAAATTAGCATTGAACTTATCATTTTGTGATGATTTCTTGTGCAATAAGGAAATTTTTTTCTTGAAGTCAAAATGTTGGAAAGTTAAGACAAAAATTTGGAATTTGTGGGAAAAATTTCAAAAACTTTGACTTTATAGATTGCAAAACAATAAGATTTGAAGTTAAAAGAAAATGTTTTTTTCTCAAACTTGCTTTAACATGTTTAACAAAGTTTGACTTCTATTAGAATGTGATTTGAAAACAAATTTTTTTCCTAGACAATTTTATGCATGCAATACTTTATTATTTGAATACACACTAAATTTCAGAAGTTGATGAAGGATTGGTAAAAGATGCCTAGAAGATGCATAAACTACCTAAAAAAATTCAAGCAACTTAACTTTTGCTCTAGTCATCAAATTGGAATTTTTTCTTAATTCCCATTAAGTGAATATTTCCATCTTCCATCAAAATTTTGAGAATATCCATTCAAAATTGACTTTGTATGACCCAAGTTTTCAAATGTTCTTTGATTGGATACACATATTAATTCAATTTGTTACACCTTGCAAGAATTAGTCTTTCTTGCACTAAACTAAACTAGCCTACAACAAGCAAAACCATTAGTTTGCCTTATTTACATTATTGAAGAAAAATTTTTAAGATTTCATGTAAGAACCTATGTGAAAATTAAAGAGAGCAATTGGAATTTTATTTTTTTGACAAAGTATGAATTTTATAAATTTTTGAAGTGTAGTGCCCAATTGGCTCAAAAAAGTCTTTAGACTACCTCAAAACCACCAAAATGTATATCCATAATGGTCATCTTACCACCTAAAACATTCACAATGTTTCCTAGTATGGCTACTATATAAAAGAATAAAAAAATCACTTCTTCCATGAATTTATATTGAAAAAGTAGAAATTCCTAAAACAATCACTAATAATTCCATCATCATCATCCAAGCATTGATTTTGGCCACTAACCAACCTAATGAAGTCCTCACCTCATTAATTAGAAAAAATTTGTCATGGATTGATGTAAGACTATTATGGATCATTTCTTAGGTGTTTGCATTAAACAATTGGCTTATCATAGGTTGGTTTATCTTAATCTTGATACTATATGAATTTGTAGACTTATTAATATCATAGCTCACAATACTTTTAGATGGAATTTTTATAATGTGGTTCACACCATTTTCATACCATCTTAAATAGTATGATTGTCATTCAATTTTCATTCAACATCTTACTTTCATTCAAATTTCTTCCAATTATTTATTTTACTTACACTTCATTCATCCAATATTTATTCAATTAGTATAAGGAGATCTTTCACTACCAAATGGAAACCCTTGTACTAATCAATTGTCAATCTTGCAAGATACTCAATCTATAGGTTGCTCTATTTCCAACCTTAGGTTAGAACTTAAGTTTAGAATGTGTTTTTTTGGTCTTTTCAAGATCAGGACTAATAAAGGTATGACGCATGTTTTAAAGTAGTGAACAAGGAAGTACGAAGTAGTGAAGGTGTGTGTGTGTGTTAATTCTTGAATGATTGGAATTGGAAGACTTTAGACATTGCCTATTGATCAAGGATATTTTTTGGCTCCCAAAATTCACAGTAATTTCATTTTTGGGAATAAAATTCTGAGATTTTTTCTATCCCCATATTTCTTATCTGCCTACATGGAAAAAATTTCCACCATCTCATACTTCCACATGATCTACTCCAAAACTCCTTAAAAAATGATCAACTACTGGTCCTTCAACCTTAATTGAATGAATTTTGAACACGAAATGAAAGGCATCTCACATCCACAAATATCTTGGTAGACATTCAAACAATCTCCCGCTTCCTTCGGGAACCAGTTCCCAAGGCGCCTCCCATCTTCCCCAAATCCCCTCCCATCTTTCACATTTGCAACTGTGGTTTCGTCTCCCTCCTCCACTTGTCCCCATAAACGCGGAGCTTACTTTTCTGCAGCCTTGGAATCAAATTTAGAAATGGACTGCATGAGTGCATTCGGCACGCCATCGCCACCACCCCTTTATCATTTTTGCAGAACAAGAGCCGAAATCGGTAAGTTGACGGAGTTTCTATAGCGGATTTGAGTCAGTCAGAGTGAGGAAAGCTCGTCGGAGGAACCTTGTACTCCGTAACTTAATAGTTTCCTACGATTGAGGAAGAATTGAAGTTCGACCTCATCCGATCTTAATTAATTTACTGTGCGAGCTTTGAAAACGCAGGCTCAGTCAACGTCACACAACTGGCTTTTCAAGGATGCACCAGCCGGCATCTACTCCTGCACAACTGGCAAGAAATGCTCGGGTACCGAATCTCTTGTGATCTTTAGGCGGAGAAGAGAAGAGTACGTACAGGAGTTGAAGACGTACGAGGTTCTGGTGGCGTTGGAAGCGGTTGTGCGTGAAGTAATTAATTGCGAGTGGAGATTGTTTGTTGGAGAACAAACCGTTCACGTGTGTTTGTTTGTTCAGGGTCTTCCAGCAGCCATGGGGTCTTTGATGGCAGGATGGAACAAGAAACCCTCGAACGACGAGCAGTGTAAGACATTCTTTTTCACTCTGCATGTGTCGGATCTGTGCAATTCAGTTGTATGTGTGGTAAGATCGGTGACTATTTTGAGGTGCGACATGCATGTCGGCGGAGTGAAGGTCGTAAGTCTGGTAAGGGAGGAGTAGCGATTCTCTGTATCATTTACTTTGTGTTACAATTAAAAGATCGTGTTGAGAAAGAGAAAAGTGTAAGACATAATTTTCGGTCACTGCGTTGTTCTGTGTTGGATCTGTGTAATTTAGTTGTACATCTTAAATCTTGTGTGATACTTTATGTTTGGCAAGGTCCGTTATTGTGTTGATCTGCGACATATCAGTAGGACGAAGCTCGTAGTCTGGTCAGTGTAGGAGTATAGATCCATCTTGTTAGAGTCACAATTGAAGAATCTTGATGAGAAGACGCAAGCCGGTTAGATCGCTTGCTAGCAGCACACATCCATGGTTATATATTTGTATTTTTCGAGAGGAAGTACTAAGTGCTTCGAGAAATCATGTGTAGTGATGAGTCGGAGCAAGACGTTTTAGTGATACATCTTTAAGTCTCATCTGAGGCTTCGTGAGTGGTGAGGTCGGTTATTGTGTTGAGGACGACTTGTATGCGAGTGGAACGAAGCTCCTAGTCTTGTTAGTGTAGGAGCGGAGATCTATGTTCTTATTGTTACAATTAAAGGATCTTGATGAGAGACGTACAACGCAAGCCGGGTAGATTAGCGAGCATTCATGGTTTTCTTTTTGCAATTTTCGAGAATTTTGGAATTCTAAGTGCTTGGAGAAATCACGTGCAGTGATGAACCGGAGCAAGACCTCGCTAACGAAGGAGGAGATCGAAGAGTATTGGCGGAAAAGGCAATTAGCTATGGAGGAGCACTTGACGGAGGCATCGGCACAGAAGAATGCCAGTCAGTCTGAGACGGTACATTTCCACATTTGAAAGTACTTAGTAATATAGTTAAATATCTACATTTTCTAGTTTTCTTACTTGATTCGTCTAAGGTTGAGTCGATGAAGATGAGCTTCAGATAAATGACTCACTCGTACATTTCTTGTTTGACAGCAACTGTCGGCAGCTAGCAGAATTTCTTCAGATTTATTTCGTTATGATCTTAGGATGTTTATATTCACGAACTCTCACGATTTTATTGAGCAGGGTAGCGGGACGGCTAACATTGACATTCCGAAGATCATTGTCGAAGAAATGGAGATGCCAGTTTCAATGAGTCCAGATTGGTACTCCCCATACATTCATTAGAGCTTTTATTTTATTTTTTAATATTTCTGATTTCTAATCTCGTAGAAAATTAGAAGGTATCATTAGTTTAAAATGAATCTGTACTTTCTGAAAATTTTCTAATTTTTTTGTTAACCTTTTATTATCAGCTTTCAGGTTCTTGATTTATTGTGCACTGGCAATGATTTCTTGGGAATGGTCGCAGGTGGACACGGAGCAACAATGCATTTTTGAATAGTCCACCTGAAAAAGATATCATGAATAAACACAGCAAGTACGCCGCTCAGTTTGAAGTGGCAAGCAGGGCCAATCAAGCGACCTCGCCAACGACATAGAATCAACGACAACCATACGCGGTGTATGACCAACCCTACCAACCTCTGTATGTAGTGAATTTTAGACACGCTCGGTATTGTTTGGGAGCTGGTCGTCACGTTGTCAAGTCGTTCGAGGTCTGTTTACGTGCAGTGTACTAAGAACAGCCAAGTCTGCGTCCAGGAGGTACATCTCAAGTCATCCGAATCTGTGGTGTTCGTTTGAACGGTTGACAATAGAGAGAAAATAATGGCAGCATGAGGTGATTTTGTACAAATTACAATATACAACGACTGAATGGAAGGTAATTGGTAGTGTTGGCGTCCATTATGGAGTCTACTACGGTAGGCTAGCCACTTGGTGAAACATAAGACCCTTAGGCACATGTTTGGTGTGAGATTTCGTAGTACTCGGGGACTTGATAGTATTTCTATTGGTTCATGTTTACCGTGGTTATATCTATACTTAATATATACTACTATATTTATGCTCCCTCGAGTTCTCAAAACAGAATGATGTTTGAATTTTCTGCAGGATCATGATCTTCGGTCTTTATCTCCCTGTTCCGACATGTATGTCTTGTGTTGGCAGCAAATATCTCCTTGTGTTACAGACGTTTATACCTCGTGGTTCTTGTCACTCCCAGGGATATTGCTATAATTCTCTTCTATGTACTCGATGGAAGTGACTTCATTCGGTTCTCTGATGAGATTTGGCAGGTAATCGTAGGTTACGGTTCAGGAATTAGTGACATCATAACTAGCGAAGAAAACTCGTCATTGTGCTCTTGATAACGGTACTTCTTTCACTGTATGGTTCTCTTCCTTGAAATTGATCAATTGCAGACAACCAGAGTCGTTAGACTGTAAAAAATGAAGTGCTTCACCTTATAATAAAATGAATACTGCAGCACAGAGACGCTCAATACTCTGTCTATTCAATCGCGTTGCACACTAATGCCAAATCCCTATGTTCTTTTAATCTAAATACAATTTACTATCGATTCTTCACTTCAGCATCAACTATACATGTACTGTGTCTATGTAAAAGAATGATTACTTACTACGGAGTGCTTTTCTTTAGATGCTTCCAGGAAAGAAGCGAGGCCTTCCATTGCAAAGGCTCTACCACAAAAAAGGACTACGGATGAATTGACATAATTCTTCTAAGAATATGTACATGGCTTACATGAGCGGAGCTCACGCGCTCAACGCCAACGAAACTACAAGGAACTGCACCGACGACAATCCGCATTGTTTTTCACACCCACTGCTTCCGTTTCGTTGCTGAATTTTTGAGGCTTTGTAATGATCCATTGTATCCCAATCCTCCAGATGTCTCGTAACTATGAGGGTTATTGGATTTGAAATTCGTGTCCAATGACGATGACCTAAAGTGTTGTACAACCACGGACCCCAAGCCCTTCAAGTTTCTGGCCTGTGGACTGCTCCCAGGGTTGCTCACGGTATTATTCGGGTTCTTGATCACCTTCTTCATCTCGCCGGAAAGATTTCTATGCAAAGGTTTGAAGGCGCTTTCCTCCGCGGATGTGTTATTTTTGCAGCTTTGAGTTCGAGTAAAGCTGCGGGCACTACCTGTGGAGGACGTTGTGGCTCTTCGTAAATCTGTTTTCAGATGAATATCACAAGCATTCTAAGAATTAATGCCGAATCAAAGGATCAAACTCGCACGAAAACTACAAAAATATCTACACCAAATGTTTCTCGGTATGTGAGTGTTCTTACCAGATGACATCGAGTTGTGTCTTTGAAACGTCCAATTGTTCAAGGAGCCTTTCATCCCAGAAAAATGATCCTTGGACCTTGAATCATCCAACGAGCCACTCTCTTCGCTTCCAAAACGGCGATCGACCTCAGATTCAGAATATGCGAGTGAGTTAACAGAACAATCGTCTCCAATTGATGACCCAAGTAGAAACGAGTAATCCAGAGAGGCCTCTTGATCATATCCGTACTCAGACCGTCCATCATCCGCAAGATCCTCAAGCCTTTGAGTGTTCAAGTGAGGCAAGTGACCCGTGTTGCTTGGGACTCCTTTTTTGAAACGTCCTCTATGTTCAAGGAAATGATTACTACTAGGGCCTGATGATGGATTATACTTGTCAGAGAACATTTGCTTCTGTGAAGTACCATGGTCACTGCTCGAGGAATGAATGAAAGATACGGAATACCGCCGACCTCGCAAAAGAGTTGGAGATTGGTACACTCTAGACTTTTGCACCTGCAGTTTTTAAACAATGTGATGTTCAAAGTTAACTCAGGCGCATGGCTCCAACAAAGATATTCTGGAGATGAAAATACTAGGGAGCAAAGAAGTACCTTCCACTCAAGAGATTGAATATCCTGCTTCAGATCAAAAATAGTAGAGTCCTTGTCCCTGCAAAGCTCTTCCAGTATCGCTAACCTCTGGTGACCACATATCCACAACTTGAAGTCATTGTCTGACACCATTTCTCAGTTGAGACTGTCAGAGATCACAAGCCGCCTCTCAATAGGAAACATCGTATGGAATCAGTGACAAGAAAATCGCTCTTGAAGACAAGCAGTTAACGGCAGGGTTTGAAACTTACATCTGCATAAGCGGTTTTGGTGGTTTCAGCAACAGCAAGAAGTTTCTCTAGTTCAGCATCACGGCTTTTGAGGACTTCTTTCAGCTCCTCTATTTCTCTGTTTTTGACTTCAAGCAAGACCTGCCACCAGAGATTTGTTAGACAATAGTCTTTGCATCGTCATTGCTCCCTCAGCATTATCACATCCCTCTCCTTCTACCTGTCCTGTGCATTTGTATTACGTATGCTATTTACTTGGTGATTCATTTTGCAGTCTATCTCTAAGCAGGGCACACTAAGCATTGCATTCCTTTGAGGTCATGTCTTACCTTAATCGTTCATTACTAGTCTGGACAGGATTTCGTTAGATTCACCAGGTTGAGTGTGAAGTTTCGGATTCTATTGACCTGTTTCTCTCCTTCAGTAGTTAGCCTGTAACTTTTGCAGTTGCCATTGAACACTGGTTATTATCTTCTACTTACTTTTTCTAATTTTTCTTTCCAGATTCTGTGCATGACATTTTAGTTGCGTTTAGATCCAAAAATCGAGTCCAAGTACTAATATATTCAAAGCAACCCGCTTACGTTATACAGGTGTTTTCTAGCTGAGACAAACAGGGATTAACTCTCGAGACGAAAGGTTAGAAAACCAGAAAAATTTCTAACCTTTCGGTCCTTCCTCAAGTCTGCGATTTCGACCTCTTTTGACTGCAGTTGTTTTGCCAAGTCAGTAACATCTTCCTCATCACTCAACTTCAACTTGTTTGGGCTCTTCTCTTCATCTCCTTCAAAAACCGCTTCAGCACCATGATTTCTCTCCAGGTATTGCCTCCAAGCCACTATATTTTCTTCAATTTTTGATATGTCATTATAACCACTAGCACCCTGCGTATCACGGAATGATCACTTGTTCAAACATATCTTCAAATGATTTAGCCAAGGGAACGATAAAGAAAAATATGAATAAATTCGAGCATCCAGACAGTATTCTGCAACTTCTACTATATAAATATTTCACCCATAATATTCCTGAGAAACTTTGACACGCAACCTTCAGTTGGCCCACCTTCGGAAGCAACCGAAATCTATATCCTCAGTAAAAAGACTATGCATAGACGTGAAGTAGTACGCAGTCAACAAAAAAATAGAAGTAAAAGACAAATAAAAACAGGATAGAAAACTTCATAATTTCGAATTCTTGCCTGCGCTTCGTTAAGAAGATAGCTGTCGAAACCGGAAGGAGAAAGGTTGGCCGGAAGAAGCCCTGTGGAAACATCCGTCTCCCCGTTGCTAAAAGACGACCTTGAAACCGTCCGCTCAAATGAGCCTTGCACAGCAGGATTGCAAGTCGGAAATAGAGATTTGCAACGCTCAGGCGTAGTGAAACTGTCGTCGGAGTCCTGGGAATATTCCACCAAGGGGTTCACATACCATTTGGATTCCTCCTTAGCCTTCACTTCATCGCTTATTGGAGAAGTAGTAATGCTGAACAAATCAAGAGAGCTCTCTTCTACAATTTGAGTTACATACTTGGTGGAGCTCCAACCTTCTTGAAGGTCCAGATTCCCACTACCGTTGTCCCCGTTGAAGTTGCGCCCCACTTTCTTCTGTGTTGTTGGTGTCTTAGGGCTACCCGAAAAGGGTTCAAGATTATCTCTGCAGAGGTGACTAGCATTCGTATTGTTTAGCTTGCAAATCTCATTTAGTTCTTGGCTGAGAGAGATGAGCTCTTTCTCCTGTGAGCACGTCATATAGGGAAAAAGCTTTAGTCTACCTTTCACTATGGTCCATCTTAGCGTCCACAATGAAGAGATTCCCAGTGTCGTTACCAACGTCCAGAAGAATGTATGCAAGGACGACATGATGATGTTGACAAAAGAAGCAATGGCAGCTAAAATGCTGGACATGCAGTGCTCGCGATTGCGGAGTACCCGATTCTCGACGGTCTTGAGAAGTCTATCAATTTCATTTATCTTCCTGTGCTTCGCCGCAGCAGCGACCGCAGCGGCGACCGCAACGATCAGAACCAGCTGCATGGGAACGAAATCTTCCCAAGCTCGCGCTTCCTCATCTCTGAGCTTGCCCTCAGTAGCGGTCACGCTGGTGGCGAGGTTGGCATTGATGAGGCGCCCATCCAGGGATATGTACGCAAATTTTCCTGTGGAATCATCGGCCGAAAGCTTCGCAGGCATGGGAGAAGTGTTTCGGGTTTCCTTGAAAGCTAACGAAGACGTCAAGGTAGGTCCAAGGCAAATGGTGTCCATCCGCAGAGCATCCAGGGGTGCCGAGCGGCGATGTCCCTTGTTTCCACCAAGGGGTTTTTTCCTCAAGCTTCTGTCGCTGCCATCGCCATCGCCATTCGCTGAATATGCGACATGCTCAAAATCCTCGCCATAGGTTCTGGGAGAGGGCAAAATGTCTGGGTTCTGGCATTGGCAGCTTTGCCGTGGCGCGTTGCTAAGAATCTGTTGCGGCTTGTAAAGATCCGATTCCTCGTTGTCTAAAGCAAAGGCAACGAGACCTTCGTTGAGGGTCTCATTATCTGAGGTCGTCTTCTTGGCCAGCATGTGCCGACTATTGACCATCAAGTGCATCATCGTCGTCTAAGGTATGCTATCTACATGCACGCTCTGAACTTCTTGACATCGACGCTGCTTTTCCCAACTCACCTGATTCTTCCAAATTCTGCTGTGAGTTAATCTCGCCATTGATGGAAAGCAAAATCAGGAGCAGTAACATCTTTATCATTGCAAACAAAGACTGAGCTCGAATTTGGAAAAGGAGCAAAATTTGACGCACAAGGAAAACAGAGCAACACTAATTCAAATGCAGGATTGAATTAGACTCTCACCAATATCCACCTTGAAGGCTGGAGAAGCCACAGCCAATGGAGAATGAGCTAGCTACAACACTCGCGCAAGTCATCAAAACTTCGTCAAGTCGATCCAGTGTCTCCTCAAGAACTCCTTATAAAATGCGACGTCGTTCCATAACCTGCCTACTGCAACCGTGATCGCCACAAGGTGCGCAATCCTCACCGCCCTTGCCGCCCTCGCCGCCTTCCTGTTTGTACTTGAGCGCACCTCCACTAGAACCGACCATTACAAAACCCAACTCCGCAAGGAACTCTATCAACGTCAACATTCGCAGGGGGACCGGGCCGGGGTTGCAAGCGTCGAGAGCTTGCATGATGATGCACGCCACTACATGCCAAGAAGATGATCAACAGTTCAAATTCGTTCTGCAATCGGCGGGAGCGGGCCCCGTTCCGACCTGCACAGACGGCCGTGATTGTTGGGGGTTTACACATCAGTCGTGAACAGCAAAGCCTTGACTTTTTCCTGGCGTTCATCTCAGAGCAACTGTTGCGAATTGGTCCGAATTGGTCGGCATGGCTTTTATGGCCAGCCAACTGGAAAGTCGCAAATGGGCGGGGTTGCGGGACCCCAAGTTCTCGGTAACACACAAGACGAAGGTGAGTGCGGTAACTTTGATCCATTTCGCCCCCCTCCCCCTCATTTTCTCATCTCGCAACTCGTGAAGATTTTTTTTTTTTCGGAAACAAGAGTGGTCCGTGAAAAGAAGTCTTAAATTAGCATACAAGGATCAGAACTGGTCCGTAGGACACGGAATATGAATAATTTTGTCAGTTTTTTGAGACAAGCGAAAGCTTTACTTGAAGTATGAAGATTTTCAGCTCCACATTTTATTGCACCTCTCCCTCCTGGTGCTCTGTTACAATTACTTGTACTGGTAAGTGAAAGCTAGATAGAAGCCTAATATGGAGTACGATTTCTCCCTGCACAGCATCAATTCAGTACTTATTCTCCTAAAAAATTGTGTTTATCCCGTGCTGTGATTCATAAATGTTGCAATTTCTGTGGAGCTTTATTCGAGGAGGGGAGGATCCAATGGAACTTGGCGACCTTGCGTCCCACACTTGAGGGTCTTGTAGACACGCACCGCGAACTCGCACCCAGTGACCGAGGCAAGTGGTCAATTGCCATTAAGAAGGTCATTACGAAGAGAGGGGTTTTTTGGGCACACATTGAATTATGGAGCCAAATTTGTTCACGACGGACTGGACGGAGTTTGCAGGCTACAGTTCGAACCTTGAACGGCTACACTCTATCTATTTATATCGAATGCTGCATTATTTCTCTGAAGCAACAATAGCGTGACATTTAACCCCATAAAGTCTGTATTCTTTTTTTAAACTTTGCACATTTTTACATATTGGGAATATATATTAAGTACCACAATTTCATCAAAATTAGTTATAATGGAAGGAGTTGAAGATTACTTTTGATGGATGAGAAATTATTAGGACAACTAAAACATTCACGCCTTAACTAGCTTCACTAGCAAAATGGGTCCTATTTGCTATTGAGCCTGGCATTACAAACCTTAAAATACTTCTTAGGTACAGAATCTTTAGAATGAAACCTCACCCAAAGTGTGGCTACTGGTTTCCCTTTCAAGTGTGGCTTGTGCTTCATAAATCTGCAGGCATGAGGGGATCCAAAGTTTGGAACAAAATTACAAGCACATGGAGGAAGATCGTGAAATATATTGAACCTTTACCTCCTACTAATTCAAATCAAGTTCTCACAACTAGTATATAGTGGTCTTCAAATTATATCAGCTCAAACTTTAACTTCTCTATTAATAGAACTAGAACTTTAGCTCAAGGCGAGTTACGTATCATTGACAACCTATGGGACTTCCAAACTCATGACTTCATCCCCTGGCATATAATTTCTACTTTATTTCCATTCACAGAAATGGAAAGACATCATTAGTACCTTCTGATATCTAACATACCTTTAGTTTGGCTAGATATACTTAGATTGTTTGTTAGAACAATCGTATCATTAGGATTGATGCATTTCAATTGATCATCTTTGAATTATTAATGATTAGATTTTCTTCCCATCTTGTACTTACTTCTATTCATGACAATTTATAATTCAAAAATGAATTTCAAGTGTGTTTTTTAAACTTTTTTGCTAGATTCTCAATTCAAATTCTTTCATAAAGATAATTTACCTCAAAAGTTTGTAGTGCAAAAAATTAGAGTTAAGAAGATTTAAAGTCTTATGATGTGGTATAAATAGGAGCAAAGAAAAATAATTTTTTTCACTTTAGATGCTAAAAGCTTACAATCTACATGGTCAACATTATTAAAATTAATTCCACACATTCTCATACTAGTCTAGTACAAGTTCCTATTATTGAATACACATAAAAACAAAGATTTGAAAGTTTTGCTCTTTGCAATAGCAATAACAGTTTTGGAAGGCTTTTGTAGTACGTAAAACATAGCCTCAAAGAACTTCAAAGGTTTAATTCTAGCTAACTCCATGAGGTGAGAATCTATACTCCCTTTGTCTTCACCTTGGTATGAATGTACCTTTTGGGCTTAAGCATTCATTAGATGAAATTCACCTTTTCAACAAGGCTACAAGTTCTCCTATGTTCCTAGATTGTGGGAACTTGGCCACAATAGCAATCTAACATGGTAGAACTTTTGCCACATTAAATAATATGAATTATTTGATACTTCAAATTTTTTTCATTTTTTTTCACTTTTCATTTAAAAAAATAATATTCTTTATTCCAACCAATAGTGGATGGTTCACAATATGGAGAACAAGCTTGAAAGAGCCCTTTAATGCCCCTCCAAAACATCTAATGTAAGGCATTAAATCCTAAAGGCCCACACAACTATTTTATGGTCTTGACCAACTTTAGGGTTTATTAGATCCTCAAAAAAAAATTATATTTTATATCTTTCTCATGTAGTTCATCAAGTTATCTTTCCATAGCAAAAAAACTTTATGATTTTGACAAAACTCTATTTTATGTGATTTTTCAAAGTCAAACACTTTAAGAATTGCTCACTACTATTGTTTTGTCTTAGAAGAGAGATTCATTATGAGAAGAATGAGGCCAATAAAGGGCCGCAACATCTGAACTAGCATCCCTATTGACTTTTTTTCTTTAAATTAAAAAATCATCCTTGAAAAACTAAATCTAGATGTGGATTTGGATTTAAACAACTCATGCTGTGAAGATTAAGTACAAATAAGATGTTTTCAAAAAAATTTAAAATTAAAATAAAATCCAAAGTGGCCGGTGATTGGCCACATCGGACTGCTTGTGAACGCCATTGAGCGAGCAAGGGGGCCTTGGCCATGTTGATTTGAGCATAATAAATTTTTTAATTTTGTTGACTACTAATTTTGGCAGTTTTGAGGTTCTAAAGGGGAAGCAGCCTTCTTTCGGCCTCATTCCTCCCCTAATATAATTAAGAGGAGGCCATTCCAAGAAAAAACATTTAAGAGGATTGCAGGTAGGTATAGGTCAAATGGTTGGAGTGAATAGTTGATGAATATGGTCAAGTGAAATTCTTGTTTTCCCTTGGACTTTTTTGGTGTCCCTCAATTGATTATAAGGCTTTAAAAGTAATCTTTTATTGCTCTAAATCTTGTGGAAATTGGCACGCATGCTTTCAACTAATCATAATTTCATTTGGTCAAAAAAATTACCTTTTTTTGGTAAATTTTTGAAATATGGCACCTCAAGGTCATTCTACTCAAGAACAAAAATTGAACTTTGTTAATATCTCAAAATTCATTTATTCAAATTCTTTTAAAAGTAAATAGTACCATACACGAAGGTTTGATTTGGCATTTGGGGGTCACAATTGGATTTCCATGTTAGATTTTCATGGGTCTACATCACCTCACATCGTTCACAAGATGACTTATATGCCAAATGTAACTTTCACATAGGGTAGATTAATTTGATAGTAGTAAGGAAGATCCTATAGTTAGATTTTCAAAAAATGATTATAAAATTGACTATAAATTGTTTTTTAGAAACAACAATTGAGAGGTGATTTGGGGAGTTGACCCCCTTGGGCCTTAGGATTGATAAAACTTTGGACGTTTTCAATTAAAGTAAGAGCTCTCAATTGTATTAATGTAGATACATAATATTCTTGAATATATATATATAGTTTTATGACTATTTAAAATAGAGAAATTGAACTCAATTAGCTTATTTATTTTTTGAACATATATTTGTCTAACCAAATCGTTTTTTTTGAGATTTGCCAAAATAACATGTACATTATTTTTCCACCTAGAGAAAATGTGTTAGATTTAAATTACTTTCAATTGTTAATAGACATTAATAGGGATTCCTATGAGGACTCATCTCTAAAATGCTTATAGTAATGTAATCAAACCTAATGACCTAAATGCTATCAAATAAGCATCCAATCTTAATTTCTATTATTAAAATATTTTATTTGTTTGGGGGTCATATTAATAATTGAAAAAAAAGTTTAGAATTTCTTAGCATGTATTTTTGGGACACCATACAAAGAGAATATGAATTTTTAAATTTCTAATTTTGAATGTATATGCAAATTTGATCCTAAGCCTTCATTTTAGGCAAAATCTAAAAGGGTTTGCTTGCAACATAGTTGGTTTTGTTGGATCTTACCTTAATGTTATTGTTTACATATTATGTAGAAAAAAGACAGCTATATCAAACACCTCCCAATTAAATTAATTATTTTGAAATTTTTTTGTTTTAAATGCCATATTTACAAATATTTTTCTAAATTTTGTTTACTATTGATAAAAAAACATATTTCTCTTAAGTAAATTTTCAAAAAGTTGTCATTTATTTTTAGAATTGTATAAGTATCAACCTACCTCCTACTATAATATCTCTTCCTATTATAGCTTAGACACATTTCATATGAAAAATATTAGCCTTAGTTCTTATATCCAAAAAATAGTTTATGATAAATAGATTATTGTATTAAAATGAAAATTATCTCACGATATCGTCTATGACTTTCTCATCCAAACAAACCATCCTATTTTCATCCTTTCAAATTTTCATCTAAAATTTTGGAAATATAATATGAATTTCAAATCCAATTCTAGCAAATCCCCAAAAAATATTACATTTTTTTAATGCAAATGGGTGTTACTGCAAATGAGTAATAAATATCAACTCAGTTGCTATTAGTGACCGTCCTTACTATAACATCAATCTTGATACCAAGTGAGAATATTCCTTAGTAGTGAGTTTCAACTGCCACCACAAGACTCAGTGGGATATGCCGCACAAGACCGATTGGAAGTCTTTCGCTGGATTCACACGCACTCGTTCTTCCGAAAATAACGGAAGTCTCCTTGTGGCACCAACTTGAAATAAGGAGCCAGGAGGATGAATCATTATGAGCAGCAGGGGTTGGGACTGAAAATGCTTGCATGCTTCAAATGTTGAATGTGCTTCAGTGACTCTGTTTTATTGCATAATTTATGCCAAAGTGTGACTTGTTTCTGTGATTTTGATTATTACTTTTAGGTCTTTGTGATGAAGCTTTACAACAATGGACTCTTATTGCTTCTTGAAACAGCTTGTGTAGGATAAAGATAAACTTAAACTTCTGAATTGAGGAATTGTAACTCAATTGATGACATTCATTAGTCTGTCATTTTAGATTGTGGATTTCCCATGAAACCTGACAGCAGGGGATCACCGCTGTTAAGTTAGAGCAAAAATTTGATTCCAGTTCTCTCCATTTTAAGTACATTTCCAAATTACCCAGATTCTCTCAACTCTGTGGTCGTGAATTTTCTTACATATCTGGAGTTATTCCAAAGCCAGTTGTTGGTTCGACATGGTAACGAATGAGAGGATTGGGATTATATGGTTTCAATGTTTTAGTGAACGACAATATTCCGTGTATGCTGCAACTAATTGCAACAAGGGGTTTTAAAATATGTGTGGATTGCCCGGAATCTGAAAGGAAAATAGGGAGCTCATATTGCTTCAGTTTTAACACATTAGAATGGTTCATCATATGGGGGCTTTGTTCTGTTCAATTTTAAGTAAATTTTGGTCAACACAATGCAGTGCTCTTCACTGATCCTGGTGAAATGAAACTTGGTCACATGTGCATTATATTTCCACAATATAATCGATAAAATTGACCAATCAAAACCATGGAATCTCATTGCTTTAGGGGTTAATGTCATAGTTGAAGGTATATGTGGGGTTTCCCAGGAAATTGCTAAATTGCGTTGCCCAGTGCTGGATTTCCCACAGAAATCGTCCTTTACACTGTTGTTTCAATCCTTACCAAAGCTGAGCTGCGTTTAGAGCAACAGAGCGAATCGTGTGTAGGTGGCGTCTCCAGAATTGCTTTTGAAATAAGTGAGTGGCCTGATATGGGTGATTTGCCAAAGATTGGGGAGACAGCAATGATACTCGAGGAGAATGTCAAGAAATCTCCTTCCCATCCGAATGCCAAAGAGAATTGGAAGCAGCCCAAGGTTCGGAAACCGGCGAACTCCTCAGCTCTGGAGAAGAAGTTCGAGAAGAAGCTGCTCCACAAGGATGAGAAACTGCACGAACTGAGGAACAGATGTGCCCAGCTGCTGAAGATGGAGAAGCGTTGCAACGACCTGCACAACGAGTTGAGCCTGAAAAACGAGCACGTCCAAGTCTTGACGAAGAGCCAGGCGTGCATGCAGCAGCAAGTGGACGACACGGAGCGGAAGCACACGGAGGATTTGACGTTGCTGGTGAGAGCCTTGGAGAAGTCCAAAGTGGACTTGGGCTCCCAAGCGCAGTTGATTGAGATTCTCGTCCGGGACTTGCAGGAGATGAAGTCCACTCTGGAGTTTTGTAAAGATGAATTGCTGCTCAAAGATGAAAGGGTGACTGTTCTGGAAGAAGACCTCAGGAAAGCGAAACATGCGCACGAGAGGACCAAAGTGGGCACAACACCGTCTAAAATACACAGAGCTCAAACTTCAGGCCTGCAGACATCAAAGAGAAAGTACATGAGACCGTGTTGGCATCCACTTCCCAGTACAGGTAAGCTCCATTCTAATTCAAAGGCCCTCTCCACCTGTGTGCCAATGTTGTCATCACCCAGAGCACAACAGGCTACCTAACTGGGAAGTTAAGACCCATAATTAGCTAGTTGTAAGCTAACCCTTAAGAGTCCAAGCTAAAAAACAGAATGCTCACTTTGGAAGCCAATATTGGGAAAAAGCAATTTTCATGACATTTGTGTATTGTTCAAAACTGTAGGGTATATTTTCTTCTTTCTATTGATACATTCTGTTGCACTGAAACTTCCAAAATGATTATTTTTAACTCCTAAAGATATGAACGCATTCACTCTTGACCATTCAGGCACTTGCGGGTTACCAACCTTTAGTGTGCCTACACTTGCAAGGGAGCTGATGCGGAATTAGGACCAAATTCTGTTTAGCTAAAGCGCTGCTTGATTGGTTGGTGCTAAAACAAATCCATCATGTGCAGTTAATGATCCTGAGCAGTGTACGGACTCATGGCAGAAAGAGAGGAGTGAGCTGCAGGCAATGGTGGCGAAGCTTACACGGGAAGGAGAGCTCTGGACTTTTGAGAAAGCTATGTTAGTCTCTGCTCTCCATGCAGCCAAAAAGGAGTTCAATCACCAACACGAGAAATTGAACCTTCTTCAAGAGAAGCTTCGGAAGTCAAAAGGCTCCACCAAGTGCACATGCGAAACACCACATTGTCACCGCGTTGTTGAGAAGCATCACCACCACTGCGCAGTCTGCAGGAAAAAGGAGGAAAGAAAAGAAGGTAGTGACCAGTCCAGCAACCACATCATTATATCACTGGGGGAGCAGTTACGGAAGCAGATGCAATTGAACTACGATTTGGAAGAGAAGCTCAGAAACACCAAAAAGCAGCTCAGTCAGAGCAACAAGAAGCTCAAGACTCTGGAGCGAGACCGAGCTGAAATGACTGAAAAACTGGCACAAGCAAGGATGAGTAACTACGACATGGAGTATCAAATGTCGTTGCTGCACGACAGCATGCTGGAATCCTCTGCCAGGCTGGAGCACGTCACCTCCCAGCTCCGTGAGTCTTGCAACCACAAGGTGTCGGTGCAGAAGAGCCTGGAGTGCAGCCTGGTCAGCTTGCAGGAGGCCAGTGTGGACGTGGTGCTGGAGAATTCTGCCAAAGAACTGGAATTCAAGTCTATGAAGCTCCTCCAGAGACTGATGGCAACCAGGCTTCGATGGGGGAATACTGTAGCATCGGACTACCAGTTGCTTATTGAAAATTGAACACCAACACTTTTACTGAAAATTGGAGCAGAGCTTGTCTGCCATCAAATTGGTAGGTCATCAGCGACAATGAAGAAATGCAACATAAGAAAAAACTTGAGAGAATTTCACGTCATCTGCAGCGATACTCATTGATCCCGTTCGTGTAAGGTAAGCCACTCCATTGGGTTGCTTCGCCAATTTCAGGCAACTGTACTGTACATGTACAGTACACAAGGGTGTAAGCTCAAGACTTAGTTACATAAGCGGGGCACACGATGGGGAGACGCATGCTTTGTTAAGAACTGAAGAAATTTCACCATTTGGAGCTCAAGGTTGACTTACACCAGTTTCAATTGCACGCGGTGGCTCACGCTCTAATTTCACTCTTCAAGAATGAAGTTATTCCTGGAGAACGTCCCTGAAAAAACAGACACAATCTCCAAAGTCCTGAAGTGTTCAAAGATGGATATGTTTCTACGCAGAAATATGCATTTAACTGAAAATGCAGTAACTGCACGTCAAGACAGGTGATTTTGTTGATGATGAGTTAGGTTACAAGGTGAACGCAAACATCGTCTTTAAGAAAGGAGTGGCTTCCAGTTAAGCTTGACTTGCGTGTCAAAGAATGGATGAAGTGGTCTACTGAAATGCAATACTCCTCCACTGCAGAAGAGCTCTTCTCGATCAGCCAACTCTCCATCAAGCCCAACCACGGGAAATGCCTGTAAATGCATTTCAGCCCTGACTCCTCGCCCACAATCAACGGATATCCTGGTGAATCACATATTTGGCAGAGTATTCTCATATCGAGGGATAAAAAGACGTGGGTATTCGTACAAAGAAATATGATTTCCAATCAACTTTAACATTGTATTGTTGCTCACCAAACAAGATACAGAGCAGTAAGTCGACCAGGCAAGAGCAAGCTTTGCTGACCTCATCTGCCAAATGGAAAATCATTGATGCTCCCCTATGTCAGAATGGGCGGTTTACAATGAAGACCAACAAAGAAGAACTTGGAAATTTCTAATCTTGAAGAGAATCCAGTTCAAAATGCAATACTGCTCAAATGCAGGTGATTGCTTTGTGGCATGAAGCCCAAATTCCAGAAACCAAGGGTCCACAGCACCATTAAAGAAGAATATAAGGTGGAGATAGAATCAACTTGACAACTTTACACACGAAAAAAACACTTGCAAAACTATTTGAAACGCTCAAGAATCTTACAATATAATGAGTCTCAACAGCCAGAAATGTTTCCTTGGTTTAAACACCCTACAATCTAATTTCTAACTTACCGCACAGTTTGGCACCTGTCTTGAAAAGTGCTCTCTGCCCCATGCAAGATTCGGTGCCCTGGTGCACCATGGTTACTAAATGCGGAACGATCTGTTTCCGCATCCCTCTAGCGACGGTACCTATATCGCTTGAAATTGAAATACACATGCAAAATGCCCCGCTCGAACGTGCACTTGAATCCCTTCTTGTGAGAGTACTCCCACTCCTTGTTCACAATCCGAAATGCAATGTCCTCATACGGCGGGCCAGCATGGAAGCGAATCAGACATGTTTCCCCAGTGCCACCATCCCTCTCAATGAAATACGTCGGCGCCTTAATCTTATCCACAAGATCAGGATAGAAAATGTTGAACTTGTACCCTTGCACGATCTTTGGGGGAGGATTATCATGATCATAGTGAGTCTGATTATACTTGTTCCATTCGTAACCCGTGTGCACCCTGTTGAAATACTTCGGTTTCCGAGGCCTATACTTGTCATGCCACCAATACACTTGCGACTCGAGGTTTACCTCCGATCCGGGACCAAGCATGGTGTCGCCGTCCTCCATTCCGCCCATGGATTTCATCACTGAGGCACGCTCAAGAGGTGTCAGCTCAAGAGGGTCTTCTTCTGCTGTCGCAGCAGCCTCCTGTAACCGCCGCTGCTGCTCGTTCAAAACCTCAGCTCTTTTCCTCTCCAAATCTGCTTTGTCTGCTTCAGGGTCCAAGACCTCAAAGCCATCCACCTCTTGCGTCGGCTCGGGAGAGTAGTTGCCTTCGTCTTCTTCGTCTTCTTCGAACACGGGCTCTGGTGAGACTGCAACCTCTTCTTCCTCCTCCTTCTCCTCCTCCTCCTCCCAGTCACTTCCAAGCTTCTCAATTTCTTGACTTTCAGGCTTCTCGATATCTCGACTTCCAAGCTTCTCAATATCTCGGGCTTCTCTAGGAACCCAATCATCTCCGATATATTCGATCCGCTTCAAATGCTTGCGAAGAAGCTCACTATGGATTTGTCTCAACCGAGCCTTGGCTTTGTAGATGTGGAGACGCGTCAGAACGGCCTCCCAGTACTCCACCACATGCGCCTCACCGGTGCGCATCTTGGCCTCTGTTTGATCCTGCAAATCATCCAGCTCCGCCACGCTGAGCCCCTGCAGCATGTGATCTACTTCATCATCCACTCCATGCAAGCCTAGCTCTTGAAGCTCCTGAGGCGGATCCTCCCCACGTAGCCTTGCCTTGTCAAGTGCATCCCTCTTCTGCGTTTGAGAAATTTCCCAGTCACAAACAATCATCATGGATTCCCAAAACTTGACATGCGTATTCGTAGCACGGTCCAACTCGAGGTGCATTTTGATATCTTGACGAAGCTCCTCCATCTCCTTCACTGTCAAGCCCTTGTAAATCTTGTACGGCTCACTCATATCCGGATCGAAATCCTCGGACAAGTTCAAATTCTTGGAAAGGACGTCGATAGGCTTAGCTCGACCTTCTCGCAACCGAATCTCAGAGCGCACTTTGCTCTGTTCAAAATGAAACTCTTCTTCCTTCTTCTGCCAGTCTTGGTACTCAGCTCTGGCTCTCTCACGTGCAAGTAAGGCCATTTCCTCCTCATGCTGCGCTTGGTTGATTGCGCGGTCTTCTCTTCGCTTCTTTACCTTCTCAATCTCGGCCATCCGCTCCCGCTGCCTCTTCTTCTCCGACTTCAAACTCATCTCCGACGGGGTTAGACCATGGTTGATGTCCCTCTCGATCTTCTTCCTCCATACGAAGCCCTCCGTGAGGTTCGAGTCGCCGAATGGATTGCTGTCGTTGGAGTATCCTGAGACGCTCGAGGTCTTCAACCTCTTGGCCACTTTCACCGCCTTTTTGTGCGCTTTCCTGGCTTCGTACTCCCGAAGCTCCTCTTCCGTAAATTTTGGTGAATCACTCCTTTCACTATCCTCTGAATCAGTTTCTCTTCGTTTCCGCCTATCCTTCCTCTTCTTCTCTTTTCGATGCCCCATACCTTCGAGAAAAATCAAAATTATAAAATCAAAACTACGCACTCACGAACGTGCTCTGAACCCTAAACCCTAATTCACGAAACACAGCGTTTTTGATGCCTTGTAGTTCCTAATAAATGAACGTTTCGAATGGAACTACGGGCAGATGGGTGTGCTCTCAACTATAAACCCTAATTCACGAAACGCAGCGTTTTCGATGCCCCGTGCCTTCGAAAACGATTTTCTTTACAATGCAACCACGTGCTCATCACCATGCTGTCAAATCCTAAACCCTAATCCACGCAAAGCAACGCTTTCAATATCTCAAACCTCCGAGAAAGTGGAAGTTAAAAAATATAACTCCACAGTCATGATTGTGCTCTCAACCCTAAACCCTAATCAACAAAAACGAGCGTACCTCTTCGTGAACGCTCGCCAACAAGAGTCGATATTTCAGAAGCGCATGAAGAAGCGTGCGGTGCAAGCCTGGCAGAAGAGAATGGAGAGGATTAGCTGATTCAATCCGTGCTCTGCGTTCAATCAAGTAGGTGTCCTGGAAAAAGAAAGAGGAAGGGATTGAAAGCCTAAAGCTCCATACAATGAAATGAGAGCGGCGAAGGCCATAACAGAGGTAGCTCTGCGAAAACTAAATCGGAAAGAAGCTCCAAAAACAAGCCGTGAGGCCCGGTTCACACCGGGACATCCAGTGGTAGCGCAAAAACCCTCTGTGGAAAAAACCCTTTGTTCATTGGATTAGTTGATTTTGTCACTTGGAATTGGATGTCCGGTGAAATTATATTTTAGCACGTTCATGTCATTATTTTATTTATAACTACCACATATATATCTAGCCAAAAATTGAAAAAAACAAACTATCTTTTTACATAAACATTAATGAAAATTATATACATTTTATTTTTAACCTCTTTTTCAAGTCATTCATATAAAAGATTGTTCCAAATTATTCTAAAAATACTTTAGAAATTATTGAGAAATAAGAATACTTCATAGAATAGTAAGTTGCAATACAAAAGAATTAAACTTTATTGAGAAGCGTGTATTCTAGGTGCTGATTTTGTATCCAAATCAACATTGTAATAATACAATTCAAACTCAATAGACACATTTCTTGCTACATTGATGTGTCCTAATAGTGCCACGTGACACTAATTTACTAAAGTCACATTATTCTAAATTAGTGTAGGTTGGAATATTATTATATTATATCACTTTCCACATAAATATTTTTTTTGGTACCACTAATTTCATAGGTGATGCTCATTTTCCTCCTTACTATTGTACCTAGGTAACCTAGCTATGAGGGTTGGCGAAAATAATTATAAAAAAAAAAATGCCAAAATGTTAGGAATTTTTTTTTAAAATCTCTTTTTTGTATGGTGAAAATGTAGATTTTGAGAAAATATTCCTGTTTTAAGAATTTGCTGAATTTGTTTTTCCTACATTAATTAAATATTTAGTTATGAAGTGCCGATCCTGATACCGGTCCTGATACCGTGGCGGGGGACGGTAATAGGACAAATCAGTGTACCTGGCATGGGCATAATGTACGGAATTGGCCTTCCGTCCTCAGCGAAGGTAGTAGGCGGTCATGAGATCATGTACCACGGCGGGCACCGAAGCCCGAGTGCCGCGCTTTGGGACTCTCTTCTCGCCGACTGGCTGTCTGGGTTGCGCATCTCGGCTCGTCTCTTTCGTTTTGTAAATCCTCTTCATTCCATTTTGCTATCATTTCCTTCGTGGGAGTCTTTAGCTGAACTTCCTTTCATTTCTTGCCATCACACCATTCGAAGCAACCGAAATCTTTGTTTTTTTGCTGTTTCTGGCTCCTTCCATCTATGGAGGCCACTCCCTCGGCCGCGGCGTCCTTGAAGGACCAAGGAAACGTGCAATTCAAGGCCGCCAATTACCTCAAGGCCGCGGCTCTCTACACGCAGGCCATCAAATTGGACCCCGACAATGCGGCCCTCTACAGGTAGCAAGGACATGCACTAATTTTTGTTTATTTCCTTTCATGGATGGCCTCAGTGATCGGCTCAGTGATTTTTCCATCGTTTGTGTGCAGCAACCGATCGGCGGCTTTTTTGAACTTGGTGAAGTTGACGAAAGCACTCGCGGATGCAGAGATGACGATCAAGTTGAAACCTACTTGGGAGAAGGTCTTGCTCCTTTTATTTTGTCCGTCTCTTCTGCTAGTAATTTATTTTTCGGATGCTTTCGGGACTGTGCATTGTTGAACTGGTTTTGCTTTGACGAATTCTGGTCAATTTAGGGTTTAGGCCTAGTGTTTGTACCTCTATAGCCGTGCACCTGGTTTCAATTTCTGACAAGCTTGGAGTGGTCGACCTAAACCCTAAAACCATGAATGGCTACTTTCCACTAATGCATTGTGCGTTCTAAAGTGAATTTCTGGTTACTAGAGGAGCCTGGGTTTAACAAGAACAGGGATGGTTGTGTGGACGGGATAGGGCTTCTTCAGGAAAGGATGTGCCTTGGAGGCTATGCAACGCTATGAAGAGGTGATTGTTGTGGCCTGTATGGGTTAGATCTACTCCCTTGGAAACTTCGCTCCAATGACCTAATTCTTGTATGAATAGACGTTGCTGTCAAGAATCGGCAAAATTCATTTCATTCGTGTGATTTTTAATGTAGGCCTTGACCACATACCGAGAAGCTTTGGTTCAAAATCCTCAGAGTTCGGAAGTTGCTACTAAGGTGAAAAGACTGACACAACTGGTGCGAGAGAAGAAGCGGAACCAGCAGGACAAGCCAGCTTCCAAAGCCAACGGATCTTCAGCCGTTTCTGAATCGGAGCCAGTACGATTAGATGCGGTACGTGCTCTATTCCCGGCATAGAGATATGAGTTTTTATCCGGCATTGCTCGTTTCATGGTGACTAATTGATGTGTTGGGGATGTTAGGTCTTGGAGAAGACCCTTCCTGCAGCAACCTCTGACGAAACGCGAAGTTTTGCCAAAGAAACAATCGAGACAGCATTGACAGAGTGGAGTGATAATGGGAACGTAGCTGCTAATGTGCGTTTCTGCCTGGGTAAAGATGTAGCCAAGGAGATTCTTCCTAATGTTGCTGTGGAAAAGGTATGGGCTTTAACTCTTTTAGAACCAATGCTATTAGTTTGCTCTGAGATGCGCTCTTGTTTTCCGAATCCTGTAGGTATATGATGTTTCGATTCTCTTGTAATGCTGTGGATATCCCTCTTTGAAAGTGTTCACATTTGTAGTTTCAGCTATTTAATGACGGGTTTTTTTTCAGGCATTTGAATCTCCTGACACCTTAAACAGCTGTGCGGCATTCTTGCGGCAATATGTTGTTGATTCATCATCCAGTGCTGCTTGCCTTATTGTGTCAAAGAAAAGTATTGCGTTTCCTCAGGTGACCTCGCGATCATTTTCGTAGATCTCCTTGGTGCTGTCTTTGGATTTTTTTGCAAATTACAGTGCGTTTGTAACCCGGATTCTCTTACTGCAGACGCATAGTTTTCTAGAATCAAGAGTCCTTCGGTTCATGATGGATATACCTGGGTTTGCTTTCATAAAAATACCTCCACAATCATCACCTGAGTATGCTGTGACAGGTGTGGAAAGGATCTGGGTCAAGGAAATGGAAACATGGGGACACCGATGGCTTCTTTATACAACTAGAGACATCATCTACTCGGCGTTTATGGTTTGTGCCTTGTACAGTTGAGCGCGGCCGTAATGTTTCCAGGTGCGCTTTCCGGTACCTCGTGTTTTCTGTAGGCATTCCACCTCTTGTGAGACGTCTGATTCATGACCAATATTCGGTATCGAATATCACGTTCACATTTCAGCGCTCATGTAGGACTTAAACATCTCATAAAAATGAAACTCTTGAACTTGCACAATGATCTTTGGTTTTTTTAGTACTTACAATAGGTTTTCGAGTTGCCAGTCACACAAAGATAGAAATTATGGCTTGTCATGATAGGGTCTAACCTCATGACATACGGGCAATATCTGCTGATTGTAGGAACCTGGAGCCGCTGGACATTGATTTACATGCAGTTCTACCACCGTTGTTCAGATAGCAAGCTGATGTGACCATAATATTAGTCATTTTTGATAGACACGGTCCAGCCTTAAAGTGATCACTAGGTTTGGGAACAAATTCTGGGATGCTTGCGGCTTCATCCTTGGAAATAGACTTTTATTACGTAGTTAGTGGTCGGTTGGCGGAGGTTTATTTCAGGTAACACGTGCGAACTATGTTTGGAAAGAGGAAAATAGTGTAGGGATGTTTCGTCGAATTTTTATGACATAGAGTGTGACTGTCAAATTATTGATTTTGCTGGAGTGGCTGAGGCAACGAGATGGCAGAAGAGCTTGTAACTGTATAATCTAGATTGAAGTGTTTCCAAGTTTCGACAATTCGACCGACGGTGGGTGTACTACACTTGAGCAACATCAAGCAACTAGTTACTGACATGGGCTATACAGTAATCACCACTTATTGCCATTAAGCAAAACCTGACTGGAATTTGGATGAAGAAGTAGCGTATATTTTTATAGCAATTACAAGAGGAGTGTTTGACATTTAAGCACAGAGAATTGAACCACAAATGGAGAGGTATTTAGTTCTGATGTTCATTTAAATAGAGCATCATTAAGTGATACTAAGATCACCTATAAATCAAGCACATCCTAAAGAGTATTGTATACAATGAACATGCACAATGGTAGATTTACATGTAGATGCTTTTTTTAATACTTTTTTTTAATATGGAATTGGTTTATCATAGTTTGTTTCCCCACTTGTGCTCATATTTTAGGTGTGAATCTTTAGCCAAAGTGTAAAGTGGGTACTCATTTGTGAGGTCTATAATGTGTGAGTCCTTGCTATGTACTTTGAATGTCTCTTCACATGCTATGTAGATTTATTGGGTTATTATTATATTTTTTGAATAAAAATATATTCAAAATAATTTATGCTGTGGATATTGTGACAATAGAGAATTGTTTATAAAGTGACACTTATTAAAAAGTAGCCATAAATAAATTATTATCTTTTTTTCATTTCATTTTAAAGGCAACTTTAGCTTATCTTAGTTTTAATGAAGTTTTAGAATTTTTGTTGGCATAGTCAGAAAAATGTAGCCCATGGCAAGAAAATATGTGTTTCCTACTACAACGTTTATCTTCATGGTATGTTATTGTTTTTCATTGAGGAGGTCTTGTCTCAAGTATTGATTCTATTCTTTAAATATAGCCTATAGCATTGATTTTTTGGTTTTTGAATTTGAGGTTCAAATTCTACTTGCAACTACAATTATACTATACAATACAATTAGGGTTTGGTTTGTGAAAGAGTTTGACTAGGTGGATCCCATCTATCCGAATGATTTTTTTAATTTTACTTTATTTTGCTTGCCTATTATTGATTCAAAGCTTTTTTTAAAAATAATTTCTCTACTATTCAATATCAATAAACTAATATTATTGATTACCTAAAACAGGGCGTTAAGATCATAGAGATTTTGCTTGATTCAACACAAAATCCATCAAGAATGCAAAATGTTTGTATTTAAAATCAATCCTTTACAAATGAAAAAAAAACATGTGTGATAAACCTTTTCCACAACCGGTCTCAATTTTATTGTCACATTACCCAAGGATTTGGTGAGGGACAGAGATTGTGATATTAAAGAAGAAGAGTTCTCATCCATTCACGTGTAGATGAAGACCGTTGGCATCGACGAATGAAACTACCATTTCGTCTCCAGTTCTCGGAGGGAAAAGAAAGCACTCGCACAAGCCTCCTTAGCCGCCGAGACTTGTGTAAGTAGCGATTTCATTTTCAAAATTTGGCAATATTCTGTGGAGGTGTGGCAACTATCCGAGGACGGATCGGAAGAGGGCTGGGAAGCGAACCATTTTTTCTTGGATTCCACAGGAATTTTTTTCAATTTTTTTTCGACCTCGTGGTAGACGATGGAGTAGTAGTGTGGTTGATAGGGAGGTGCGGGAGCTATGGCGGAGGAGAAAGAGAAGCGGAAGGTCGGAGATAGGAGAAGCGCGCAAAGGATCAAGCGCGTGCTGGCGGACACGACGCCCAAGCATCTGGAGCAACTCACGAAGCAGGCACGGGCGTTGGCTGGGGACGATGGCGAGGAGGCGGAGTACCAGCAGGATTCGTCCGTGGATGCAATTCGGAGGAAGTTAGGACATCTGCAGAAGAGGCACGCGTCGTTGCGAGAGCATCTCACCAATCCGAGTCCACCTCAGAAATCTCTTGTGTCGAGGCTGCAGGTCAGCCTTTGGGAAATACCTCGTGTTTTGTAACCCTAGTTCTGAAAAGACTGCTCAAGAAGTCGTTTGCGAGTAACATGGACATCGTCGTTGAGTTTGTGTCGTGATGGTGGCCTTGTCATTAAGCTCTGGTTGAGTTCAAATTGTTTCTGAAATTGACTTTGAGTTTTATCTTTTGACAGCTTTCTCAGTAGGCTTTTGACGAATTATAAGATAAATTTTTTTGTAATTTTATCGGCGTGAGCCTCTAAAACGACCTGGTTTAGAGTAGAGTGGCCTCATTGAACCTCGGTGCCTGTCGGTAGGGTTTCGTAGTCACCCGTTCTCTCTTAGGAATGCTCTTTGATGTCGTGATGTTGGCCTTGCTACGGTCATAATCTGTTCTGAGCGTCTTTCGGGATTGACTTTGAGCGTTATCTTTTTTACAGCTTTCTCGGTAGTAATTAATGAACTTTTGTCGAATTGTGAGATTGGAGTTTTTGGAGTTTTTATCGGCTTGAGCCTCTGAACTGACCTGCTCATAATAGAGAGAGGCTCTTCGTGTCCTGTTGGTAGGGTTTAGAGCATCCCCATCCCCACTCCCTATACCCGACCCGGGACCATAATGGCAGGGGCCGGCAGCCAGGGCACCCCCCACCGTGGCGCTGGGCGAGAGTTTTTTGCCACCGGGCGGGGCCAATTTTCGAGTACCGCAGCTTCGCGTGGGCGGGGAATTTCTACAGAGCCCGGAGTTGACAGATTTCAGAGCACTTTGCCTTGAATTTCTCGTTGTTTACGCCTCAATGCTTGAAATCAGTAGCCAAATTGAATGCAGCTAGACCGCTGACCAGCCCAGGCCGGTTCAGGTCCCGGTCCACGCTATGATAACCAAGGGCGTAGGGAACGCATGATAATTACCGAGGGTTTATGGCGTATAACTTTCAAGCTTGTGTCCGGCCAAATCGCAGCCATCAGCGAGACTCTCTGTGCAGTCGGTTATGCTGGAGAGCGTATCATTAACCGTGCATTGTCTCTAATTTCGTTCTACTATTCGTTTTGAATTCAGAATTTTAAAAAGTAGAGGGTTAATCCTGTGTCATGTACTTGTTGCACAGGCAGAATTTGAAAAGGAAACCAAAGTCAAGCGTTTGGAAGGGGATGACTGGAACGACAGTGTAATCAAAGATCTTCAAGAAAGATTATATAGCAGCGATGCTGCTGGTAGTGGTCAAGATGATCAAGAAGCCAACGGGGAATCTCAAATCGGTGACAGTCCTAGAGGTAGGCTGTGACAGATTCTCTTATATTTCCTTCTACTGTCTGCTTCGTACCGTCCTTGAATAGCCTCATCTACGTTTTTAACACAAAGGGTTCATTCAGGTGAAGAGGACTTGACTCTCCTCGTTAACCAGAAGGTCATACGTGGGGTGCAAGGGGGACGAATTTTTATTCGCTTCGACACAGTTTATGAAGATAAGAACTTTGAGAGCTACTATTGTGTGTTAAAGAGCAATTCGTCTATGGATAAACTGTATGTCATTGAGCACACAATTCCCTTCTTTCTACCGGTACGAGAGCTTGAAAAGCAGCATCTGGGTAACAGTCCCAAAATGTTTATTGACTATATGGGCGATGTCTTACAAGCTTATGTTTCGAGACGTGAACAGGTGCGTCCAAGTGTCCTTGCTTAAGGAAGAACTCATGATTTGGAGAGCCATGTTTGCCAATAGTATGATGTTTTCTGGATGAGTGCTTGCTATGTTTTGCATTCTCTTTTCCTTTCTTTTTTGCCAACTTTTGTTCGCTACTTGACCTGTATGGACATCTTGACAGGTCAACGAATTGAAGATACTCAAAGGAGACCTTATAGGGCAGCTGTACCATAGCTTGTCATACACGCTAATTGAGATCATGCTTAAAGAACCTCAATGCCAGGTAATTTCTGGATAAGCTCAGGTTCTCTCTTGATGTTTTGGTAGTTTTCATACAGAATATTGGATCACCTATACTCTTAGATGTTGCACCGCTTGATTTTATATTAGCAAGAATGTCCTTTTTGGGTGTTCTCTGCTCTTGATTAGTACAATTATGACTAACGTCTTTTGTCTTTTCGCTTCTCTCTAGGTGGGATTGAGTTTGGCGTACCACAACTCGGATTCAGAACTTCCTACACAGAGTACTATCACTGCGTGGCCGTTGTCTTCTGACGTCATTACTCAAACTGCCACCAAAAGACCAGGGAGGGCTGTTCTGAAGAATTCAACAGCGTTCCGTTTGCCTAAAGCTGAAGCTTTTCTGCGGACAATGCCTCTACCGCAAGGGTTTGCAGAGTTTCTCACTGATCTGCGGGATACTCTCGGTCTGTCGCCTCCAGTACTGACTATTGAAGCTCCGGAACTGACGACTGAAGCTCCAGAACTGGTGACCGAAACTCCAGAGCCGACTACTGAGGCTTCAAATTTGCCTACGGAAGGTCCACAATTAGCAGTTGATGTTCCACAATTGGTGATTGAAGCTCAACCAATGGTGATTGATGCTGAACCAATTGCGATTGATGCTGAACCTGAAGCCCCAATGGAGGCACCTCATTGATACTATGATTATTCTAGGTAAAATTCTTTGGTTTGGTTTCTTAGCAATTCCTGGTTACTGAGCCTAGATGTGATGTGTTATTTATGGTGGAATCAAGAAACACGTAAGTTATTTCTCGAATATTGGGGGTGAAAAACTTTCAATGTCTCACCAGAGGAAGCGGTATGGGATTTGGGATTTACCGGTGCATAGGCCCTATTGTATGGTACAATAGCGGATGTCCCAATTTGGTGAGTTTCATCCATCTATACCAACAGAAATGGATCACGAGATGCTACAGTTGTGCTGGATTCTAATTCAAGCTATGAAACTATAAGTTATGTGAAGAAAAGAGATGAAGCAGTGAAATGTTTTTGGTCTGGACAGAAAGAATTTCCATTCCATAGTTGAGGAAAATCTAGAGTTTTGTTGTGTCGCACAGATTGTGGGTCAAAGACAAGGGTTTTCCATTTCGTGACAGGAAGTTGAATCGCTGTTTTGAAAACCTTTAGAGGACCGTGAAAGTGAATTTGCAATTAAAAATAACCCTCTCTGTTGAGGTCAGATGGAAAACCTTTTGGAACTTGACTCTCGTATTTCGGCTGTGGTTATAGAGCCGGCTCAATTCATCTGTTTTCGTAATTCATTCTGCCCATGCAAATTCTTTCAACACACTTGGAGATTTGTAACGTAACTCCACTATGCTATGACGTGGGGCTCACGGAAGTTTTGGTCCTCCAATTTGGGCCTATATTTTATTCAATTGCAAATTTCTGAAAATGGTCTTTAATGGTTTTTTTTTGGGAAGATACCTTCTTAAAAATCCACATGCCAAGTTTGATCTTGAATATTTCATGTCGTAACAATATATTAGAATCAAATAAGGAATATGAATGATTAGTAAGTTCCAATCCCAGTACATGATCTTTGCTTTTTAATATTCTTCATTATGCAATTTCAAAATAATCCAAATCTCACTTACATTGAAAAAGTCATTTTGGTACATGATTTAGAACCAATCCTACACAAATAAGAATTAAAAAAAAAACTTGCAATATGAAGATTGTGTATTTGAATTTTTCTCATTTCATACCCCCCCTCCCTCAACTGGCTTTTAGTAGTTTTAATAGCTTGGTCACTTACTATGTCATCATTTTTGTGCAAGATTCTAAAGCAATCCTATATGGATAAAAAGAAAAAGAAAACTTGCAATAATGAAGATTTTATGTCTGAATTCTTCTCATTCCATGAATTCCTCCCCCTGCTTTCAAAAGCTCGAGATCAAAGCAAAGATCATGTGTCCATGTGAACCGTATTGTTCATTTTGTCAACCCTTCCAAGTGTGGTTCTGATAGGGGCTTTCTCTTACCCAGTAACCACTTTGTGATGCGCTGCACCAGTGATGAGCAAAACCCAATAGCATGGCATAACCGAAACGTGAACAATTGGGTCCCAAAACCCATAACCCACGTGTCACGAAGGCAAACCGCCACGTACTCCATTTCTACCCACGTGTCACAGACCTCGAGTGGGCCCCACCTCGACTGGGTCCCACCCCTGTGGAACCAGAGCCTCCAGTCGGTCCAGTGATGAGCACCTCTGCCGTCACCAGTTGAGCTTTCTATATCACCTCCACGCTGCAGTACTCACATACATCCGATCTCCAGCAGTCAAACAAAAATCATGTGAGTTCCTAGATTCTCAGCCTTCTCATCAAAGATGAACCCAAATTACGTCAATGATCTACAAAACGAAAAGAACTTTTCACGGACTGGTCAATCCACTGCCAGGGAAATCGGCTGAATTTCGAGATTCAATCTTCATTGCGATATCTCTCGCATGAGGTGTAGGAGAAATGAACATGATACATGTGAGATCTACGAAACGGAAGAGTGTTTCCCCTTCGGGAACACTGTACGAGCTTCTAATCTAGCGCTTCCTCGTGTTTGCTGCTGCCGAGATGTGATGTGATGCGATGCGGCTCGCCGGGATTCGTTGCAAGAATGGGGAGCTGGGTTTGCGTTAGACATAATATTGAAGGAGTCCTTGATTAAGTGCCATAACTTGCGGATTCCGGGATGCTATGTTCTTTTTGCTGTAAGTTGGAGATTTCGGGGAAGCGAGGAGTGGCGGACGCTTGCAATCTCCATGGAGGTGACCTACTTCGGCGGAGAGAACGATGTGTTGTGAGCTTTGGAGGGCGCCGCAATTAATCAATCAGTCTCACGTGACGGGGGGGAGCACAAGCAAGCGTGGTTTTTTCTATTGTTCGTGGGTTTGAGAATGTCGGTCAATGCCCTTTGTATTTGAATGTTACGATACCGGCAACCGGACTTGGCGGAATCTGCTTGGTCGTGATCTGGGATTCGCCCCGGAACTTCAAGAAATCCCAGCTCGGAATTTGAGTTTTACGATTTTATTTATTGATTTTTGGCTCCAATTGAAAGCTTCTTGGATTTATATTTCATATAGAAGTGATTTGCTCAACGAATTTTCTCGAGAGGTTCAACACCCCATCCTGCGCGCCGTCCACGTGACTATTTCGCGCGTCCTATTGTGTTCGTTCCACAAATTTAGGGCAATTTCGGTTTGGTTTTCGTTTCTTTCCCTCATGGCTCATATTCTTCGATGTGCGGAGGCCTTTGTGCCAAAGCACGGTAGTATTGCTAAAGCAGACGAACTTTACCCTGAACCCTGTAGAATTCGTGTGGTTTTTAGCAGGGTTCATAGTTTGGGAAAAAGTTTCTTAGTCACGAACTAGGTCTCGTATTCAATTATAGTACCGATTCATTTCTGCCTCAACAATAAGCTGATTCTGGTTGGCGAGGGATTCGAAATGGCGCAAACATACCAGTTGGCCCAAACGATGAGCCATACACCCACAGCAGCGCCATTATGTTCTAGTTTTCGTAAGAAAACGAAGTGTCATGGGGTTAGAGTCATGGGGTTTCCAAGTTCTCAGCTATTTCGGATGGGTAGAAACCTAAACCTCCAGTGTCTGCCCTTAACAGGGTCCCATTTATTCATTATGCCAGAAATCACTAGAGAATCAAATTCGAAGCAGAGGAGAGACAGCACCGTGGTTCATGCGCAAGCTGTTCCGCGCTCGATCTCCTTCCTCCCGGGAGCTGGTCCAATTCGAGATTTTCTATTTGCCTTGATTGGAGCCGCTTGTGCCTTCCTATTTGCGGGCGTTTTAGCCCGGTTGTGGTGTTTGGAAGAGCGTTACTTTAGGGCGACGTCGGCGGAACGCGGCACAGCCACCATGCCAGAGATGGGGTCGAATCAAGGGCAGAAGGAATCGGTCGAATGGGTGAACATGGTGATTCACAAAGTCTGGAAAGTGTACAGGCGGAGTCTGCAAGGGTGGTTGATTCAGCTTCTGCAACCGGCGATTGACAACTTGGGGAAGCCCCATTGGGTCAAGAGGGTGAAAATTGTGGAACTCAACTTGGATTATGAGCCCATCATTGTGCGAACTGTACAGCGCCGGGCATCTAGGTGAGTTACTATGTTGACAAATTTCTGATAATACACGAAACATAGAAGCAAGTCCAAGGGATAATTCAAGTTTGGATTCTTTGGTCTTCTAGCCATTTTTTTCCATTTTATCCTCATTTTGGCCTCATTGGTGCATGATGTGGCCTTGCATATTCCACTTGGCGGCGCCAATTAGCTAGCTCAAGATCTGTTAGTAGCTTGAAATTAACGAATCTCCCATGTGCCTTGTAGTAACATAGAGCTAAAGTTTCAGCTAGCTAATTGCCACTGCTTGGTTGGTGCGGGCAGTGTTAGCACTTCGAATTAATGGTATGGGCAGAATTAGTTGACTTGTCCATATTCGGGGAGTTGAATTACCCAATAGAAATGAATGCAAAATCAACGATAATTAGTTAGCAGTAATTAGCATCAATTTGCTAACTGACGCTACTTTGACAGTGTGAGCACTTCGAAACTATTTCCAGTTAGCTAGAGCTGCTTCTTGGTTGGTGGGGGTTAGGCGTTACTATGTTGCCATGTTTTATTCTTTTAGATTTTGACTATGAATACTTTCTGTAGTTTTATTCTGAATTAGTATGTGTCTGATTGGCAGGCGAGCGAATGACTTACAATATCACTTTGGGCTTCGGTACGCTGGTGGTGCGAGGTGCTTGCTCAGCTTGAAGCTCGCCCGTGCAGGTCTTGAAACTTCCATTCCCGTGGGAGTGTATGACCTGGATGTGGATGCAGAGCTTTGGCTGAAGCTGCGGTTGGCTCCAGTGAAACCCTATGTGGGGACTCTCTCTCTGGCCTTTGTGCGCTTGCCGACCATCAAGCTCGTCTTGGCTCCTTTCCGAGTGGTGAACCTCTTCTCTATCCCGTTTCTGAACAATTTTCTGTCGAAGCTCTTGACGGTGGACCTCCCTCGTCTGTTGGTGCTTCCACGGCACATTACCTTCGACTTTCTCCCGCAGGGCCAGAACGTCATGGATTCTATGGAGGCAATGGAAGCTTCGGTGGAGTCAGGTGCCATGGATGAGTCGATTGCGTCAGGTGTGATGGATCTACTGAAAACGGCGGCCACAGAGCCGGCGGTTCCTCAAGATGACCCGAGTGAGGCCTTTGTTGGGGAGCTCTCTGTGACGATCTGCGATGCTCGTGACTTGCCAATACGTGGGTTTACAGGGTGGAGTAATCCTTATTGTATCCTCACACTGGGAGACCAGGTCTTAGAGAGCAAACGGAACAAGGAAACGTCGCATCCGTCTGGTCACAAGGACCCAATCTGGAATCAAGATTTCTTGCTGTTGGTGGAGGATCCCAGGAGACAGAGCCTGATGCTACGCATTAAGGACAGCACCATGACTCTCAACCCCAATATAGGATACTGTCAGCTCAATCTGGCCGAGCTTCAGGTCAATACCTAACTCAAATGTTAATTTCAAATGTTGATGACCATTTGAATGTCTCAATTCCGAAGTTTTTCTGAGTGAGTCCACCGTTTCAACAGCAGTGAAGTAGGAATCCCTTTTCTTTGCCATTGCTTCCGGACTGTTTTCTCTGACTAGGAGGAATCGTTTTAATTTTGGCCATGTTCCCATTTTCAAGAGGATTCCAGCGCACTAATGATTCGCGTTATTAGGATATTGTATAAATAAGTCATGACTTCTGAAAGTTTTGCTCTGGAACCTTTACTCCACTTATGGCCTACCAATAGCAAAAGTTGGTTCACGAGAAACGGTTCACTACCCTTAGGGATTTTCCCCATTGGCAGTGAACGAGTATTTAACTCTCTTTGTATGAGTCGTGCAGTCCAATTTGGTGGAGCCAGTTGTATTTCCAGCTAACCTACCTTCGTTCTGTGGGTGTCTCAGGATTGCGTTCCACGTACCATGTGGGTGAAGCTGAAGCGAGATGGGCCGTTTGGGCCCAAGAAGGTGCCTGGCAGGGTACGCATTGCACTGACTTACAAATCCTATGTGGACGAAGAGGAGGAGGACAGTGACGAAAAGGAAGGCTCGCTCTCGCCATACATCAAGGTGTACGGCGACGCAGGTGCCGAGAGTGTGGAAGATATTGGAATTAGCCTAGGTGAGGCCATAGATGCAAGTCTCATGGAAGAAGCCAAACTGGAAAGCGAAGGCGAAATTGTGACCACTGATGACGAAACAGAAATCATTTCGACCGAAAGGGAGGACTCGACTGTTGAGGTGACTACTAGTCCAAAGTCTTCATCCAGGAACGGGGATGCTAGAGTTCCAGGAACGAATGGGGCTGCTTCCAGGAGAAGGGTGGATCATTCGGAGAGGGTTAGGAAAGGAAATGGAGCTGTGCCCAGAAGAGAACAGACAGATTTGCGTCCAACTGATTCTATTGAAGAGGAGTTTACCTTTTCCAGGGGCTTTAGTGACAATGGAGATGTTCGAGTGCCGAGGGGGAAGGAGAATGGTGTGGCTCGGAAACACATGGAGGGTCAAGACCTTGAAGATTCAAGAGCGGCTGTTTTGGACAGGGAATTGGAGAGCTTGACGACAACAAGGGCCTCTGAAGCTCGGGAAGCCTTGGAATCGCATCGCTGGAAACGAAGCTCCTATTCAGATGCAAGTGCAGCGGCTCCTGCAGTGGATCACAAGGTCTTTCCTACACGTCCTGATCAAAAGGATGAGGACTTTAGAGTTGGAAATGAGGCAGAGTTAGGTGCAGAAGAGACACGGGAAGATTTGTCTCCAAAGACCGAGGGTAACAAGTTGCTCTGGTTGTGTATGTTTACAACTGTTGCCTACGTTATTGGGTGCAGTTTACACTTATCAAATCCATTGCATCCATGAACATTTCAAATCATGGATGACGAATTTTTCTGAGAGGACGGCCCCTCTGTTTCACACTGTGGATCTCCAATTGATACATATTTGATTTTCACTCTTACAGTACCTCTTTCATTTGGCCTCTAAAATGGCATTCTGGAATAGCCTGCACTCTTGCCACACTAGTAAGGTAGGTACACCCAAATGTGCCACTGACCTTAAACCGCCATCTACACTATGTGTACATCTCCAAAGTTTGTACCTATGTGGAAGAAATGCTTTTAGAACCAAACTTTGTTCCTTAATAACTTTTGCATACAGTATTCAAATGTCATGTTCTCTGGTGTGTTGCAACCTCCTTTCACTTGCCAACAAGAACATATGAAAATTTGACGAGTCTAAGAATAGAAAATAGGCTTAGTAGCAAAAAGTGGTGGTTTGGGGAGTACCCACCTTAGAGCTCGTGGCACACTCATTATACTCACAAAGTATGTTTGGCACATCTCATTAATTTTGTGTTTTGTTTGTGAAATTGATTCCGTACTAAAGGAGATTGTGGAGGGTTTCCAGCCCAAGGAGAAATTTTGATGAATTTTTTAACCCTTAAACCCTGAATGACGAGGTTTCTTTTAGCATAGCTCTTACGTTTCTTGACTAACTCTTGTAATAAGCATAATTCCTCATTTGTATGGAATAATTTTGATGATCACTACCATTGAGATGGAAGAAGACTTATGTAGTTTTCCTTAGAAAAACAATCAACAAAATTACACAATTTTTGAGAAAATGTCACCATTGACAAGATTGATGAAAGATGCCTTTGGTTAGGCAATACTATGTACATACGTTGAAATTGGTATGCTCAAAAGTCATCCCAAAACTTTGATTTTTTCCCACAAGTACATATCATCATGATATTGATGTGCTTTTTTTTTTCAAATCATTTTGAGGTGTGGAAAAGTAGATATGAAGATGTGAAGTGATGGACCAATGCACCTTCTCCATTCTCAAAAAATTCACCAAAAATCACACTCTAGTAATGAATTCTTGATCGAATTGCATTGATTGATTTAATGGGAAAAAAATCATCTAGGATCTCTTTGTTGTTCACAGACTATTAGTGAAGTTCATATTTTCGAATTTTCTACAAATGTAGTTGCAAAAGTCACTTGGGATTAAGCACTTTAATCCTTTCTTGAACTTTTGCATATTTTTACTATAGTATCATAAATATATATTATTTACCTCAATTTCATCAAATTCATCAAACAAAAATTTTAGTTTTTAGAAATCAAGCATTTATTTGGATGAATGAGAATTTTTGTGGTAAAAAAAGTGCCTAGAACTTCTCTATTCATCATTCAAATTGGGTCATGAGAATACTAAAGAGTTAAGTATCTTAGGACTTACTTGTAAACTCAGCTTAACCCTTAAATGCCGAAGTGGTGATCCTCAAAATTATACTTTTTCAATTACCCTGTGAATCACTAGCCTCCAAAATTGCAAAAGTAGTCATTGCAAGTCAAACTACAATAGGAAATCTTCCCTTTCCAAAACAAATTTTGAGAATGAATAGTTGCACTTCTATCCTATACAATTTGATTCCCTATCATCCATCGGACACAAAACATTTAAGGATTAATCTAAAAAAGAGAAAGCCTATCACCGAGGTATTCAGTAAAAAAGTGTCAAATTCTTGAATGAATGAGTGCATTCTTCTTTTTTTTTTGGGGGGGGGGGGGGGGGGGGCCGCTATGCGCAACTGGGACTCCACATAATTATGTAAACAAGGTTCAACGAATCCCAAGTCAGAGAAATAGGTGAGTTGGACAGCCCCGTCACACCCACCCCACTTATCCATTCGCAATCCATTTCCAAGCTTTTGCGCTCCTCTCTTTCTCTCGCACCTCTCTTCAGCATCGACGAACAAGAGTTCCCTCAGACTCTGCGTCCCCCATTTCGTCATAAGTTTACCCAAGCATCGACACCCCACTGCAGCTATGGCGTTGCTGCAGACTTCAGCGCTGTCTGTGCCGGCTGTCTTCGCATCCGTGGAGCCGGCCACAACGCGCCCCAGTTCGCTTTCTACATCTTTCATGAGCCGTGCCGTCGGAAGTGTGTCATTGAGTCGCCGACTGGGAGTGCAGAACGGGAGCCGCGTGTCAGCCTGGTTCAAATTTGGGTCCAACGGGGCGGATTCCAAATCGGCCGGAATTTATGGGAGCCAAAGTCGTGACGAATTCGACAAGGACGATGTTGAGCAGGTTTGTTGACGTCCGAAACCTATTTTGGTAGCGCATTTTGGCACGAATTGGTGTCTAGGGTTTCACGATGGCTTGTTTAGCTAATTTCACTTTGTTATGTTTAGGTCTTTTCCTTCGCTTTGTTGCAATGACGAAAGCTATGTACATGTGCACCGAATTTTTCAAAGTTTTGCAATTAGGGTAGGCTTTCACTCTCCAGTTGTTACACATTATTACATTCGCTAGTCTAAATTTGTGCCTGTCGAGAACTTTAATTGAAACGCCTACCCATTGCATATGGTCTCTCATGAGAAAAGTTTCCACTTCACTCCTCTGTGTGAATGACCTTCTCTAAGATTACATTGTAGAATATCGTGCGGACCTTGTGACACTACGATTGCTTGTCACACACTCAAACTATGTCAATCAGACCCTAGGTGGTAAGATTAAAAGAGGTTTGAGTCTACCTTAATGTATTTCATTTGGCTTGTTACAGTATTTCAACTACATGGGAATGCTGGCAACCGAAGGCACGTATGATAAGATGAATACCCTCCTCGATCAAGGTATCGCCGCCGTCGACATCCTTCTCTTGATGGCGTCTTCTGAGGGTGATCAACCGAAGGTAGAGGAGCTTATCGGAGCTGGTGCTGACGGCACTGTGGAGAATGCGCAAGGTAAGACTGCAGTAGACCTTGCAGCAAACGAGGTCATTCGGGAGCTTATTGTGAAAAGCTTGAAGGCAAATGCTTGAGTGCGCTGTTTTCTTAGAAGTTTTTTTAGGTTATTAGCAAGGTTATTCAGGACTTAGTTGGTAAACTCATGGGATGACTCATAGCTTTCCTGGGTAATAGCCCGTGATTGCATTGTAGTTCAGATATTCACAATTTTGCTCGATGAACCATGTTGTATTCTACACTTCTTCAATCCGCTTCTTCTGCACCGAAAGTGAGGTGCCTCATTTGAAATTCTCGTCCTTCAGAAACTGCTGTATGCATACTTAGGCGCATGGAATGTGTTTTCTGGTAATGCTCTGCAGGCAGTGCTTCATGTTCTGTGCTTGCATTTACGCAATACTCCCTCTGTTTCTGAAAAAGACCCATGTTTTCTTTGTGTTTTGCAAAGGAAACATGGGCCTTTTTCAGAAACAGAGGGAGTAATATTGAAGAGATGGCATCATATTTGAGGTGTCATTACAGTACTATGATTTGCCAATCGCCATCCCACGTTACAGAACAAGTTTTTTGTAATACATACCAGTTTCAATTTGCATTTGGAGTAACGGGCAGGTGCTGGGCAAAGGTTTCACTACTAACAATTTATTTTTTTCTTCTATCTTGTACCACTTCAACTTAACAATGAAAATCATGGGGTTTTTTATTAATTTTTTTCTTGAACCCTCAACTCAATTGTTCAACATAAAAAAATTAATTCAAAACTTTTAGTGCAAAATTTATAAATTAAGTGGATTCAAAGCCTTGTAATTTAGGCAATGTAGATGCAAAAAAATGTCTCTACACTTTAAATGCTTATACCTTGCAATCCATATGACCAAAGTTTATGAAATTTCTTCTACACATTTTCATACTAGTCTAGTGCAAGGTTTTATAGTTAGATATGCAAAAGAATGTTTGCATATGTTTACAAAATTTGTTCCTTGCAATAGAAATGACAATTTTTAGTGATTTTTGAAAGAAAATTGGCTTTAGAACCTTAGGGGTAAAAGAATCTCTAAATTATATTTGCATAGGAAATCCAATTTCAACAATATTTTAATTCTAATGCCCTTATATCTTGAACAAGTGCATATCAATTATAAGACTATTCCCTAAAAAAATAGCAAGCAACCTTGCCTTGTCCCCCTCCCCAACTAAAAAATAATCAGTTGCCATTGAACCCCTACAATTAATCTCTATTTCAAGAAAATTTCAAAAAAATATAGTCTAATTTCAAGAAAATTTTGGAGGATGTCTCAAAAAACTTGGTCTTTAAGGTCATGAGAAGTCACCATGTAGTTGCCACCTTACTTCCACATTAGCACCAACAAAGGGGGTAGTGCCATGTCAACAACTTTTTCATTCGAGCCTTTGATGATGGAGGACATGATATAGTAGCCACATGGCAAGGACATGGAAGAAGAAAAATTCATGAAGTAGCCAGTGTGTTGTGCCTTGGGTCCTATCTATTTGGACATCTACAATGACGTGCACATGTTTTTTTAGACATCAACCATGACATGACGTTCATTCTTTTGAACATCATATAGCATTTGTCATGTGTTACAATATATTTACAAAGACATGAAAATGTCATGGATGATGTCTTTTAGAACATACTTGATGTGCATGTCTCAATTTTTTGAGACATCAACTTTGACATCGGAACATTTATTGAAACATTAGTTTAGCCATCCAAAAAGAATGCGACATCAACTAAACATATGACATATATAGTACACCATACATCATATTTGGCAATTATGTTACATTGCATGGCCTAAAAAGCCACTTCATTAGGGGAGATTTGACACCTCCAAAGGGCTTTTTCAGTTCTATTTCCAATACTGCCGATTGCTATCAGGCTAGCAATTACAAAAAGAAATTATAAAAGAAAAAAAAATTGATTTTGAAATGCAAAAATAAAGTCTAAAAAAATTTATTTTACAAAAAAAAAATTAAGGAGGTGGCACTCTCTTGACTACATTGGATTTGCATTCCCACAACAATTTCAGTATCCAAAGGGCTAATAACACATAGTCTTTCAAAGGTCCCAAATTTCTTCCAATGATTATGAGTACATTGACATAAGAAGACAAGCTATTTATACAAGTGGGGGGTGGGTAGAGGGAAGACAAACCATATAGGGTATGTAAAACATAAGAATTTTATGAAAAATAGAATTTCAAACATAAATATTTTGACGAACACAAACATTCTCTAAATTGATGTCTTAGAAAACATGTGGATGTCTTAACCCCTAAAGGTTTTGAATATATTTTCACCAGAACTGCTCCAAAATTGCCATTTCTTGTACAAGGACCAAAGTTTAGAAAAAAAACATTTTTGGAAACATTTTAGGATCTTGTAGTATATTTGTTTGAGAAGATGTGGAAAAAATTTCAGAATTTTCCATCATGTAGATTGCAAGATATTAGTGATTGAATGGACAAAATTTATTTTTTCGGCCCTTCAAAAAATCGGGCATCTACCAAGCATAAGGTCATATTTCTATGAAAAAATGTCCAAAATGGTGGTTATTCTTTGGATTCATTCTTCAAGGCAAGTTGGCTATATGCTTGAAAGTTTTCAGGTAGCATATAGGAAAAAAATAGTAAATAGAAAGAAGTAGAGAATGATTCAAAACACTAAATTGTTAAGAATTTAATTATGAAATTGAAAAATGTCAATCCCAATGGTTGTAATGTTGCAATAAACAATGTGTAGTCAATGTTTTTGTTTTTTTCAAAAGTATTGAAAATCAAGTCAAATAAAGCAGGGTTGACAGGACGTCCGGACGTCCGGGACATCAGGACGCGGACGCTGTGTCCGCAGCGTCCGCCTGTCCCTCGTCTGCCTGTCCACCCGTCTGTTCGTCCGCCTGATTACGGCCGTCCGATCGACGCGCCGACTGATCTGGTCCGCACGATCTGGGCGTCCGCCTCGGGCCGTCCGCCCCGCCCGTCCGCTTTCCGACGGCGGTCGGGACGCTGCGTCCGCTAGCGTCCGTGCGTCCGAACGTTCGGAAAACGGACGCTATTTTGGGGCGGACGTTCAAATTCGTCAACCCTGAAATAAAGGACTTCAAAGTTTATTTTAGAGTAGAAATTCCATAACTACCCCCAAACTAAAGCTCCACATAACATTCATCTCATTAATCAAGATGGAATAATTCAAATTTTTTTGAGAAGACTTAAATTTTGAAAATCAATTTCAAATTTTTATTTTAAAAAAATTATTTTTAAGAATTTTTTGAGTTGCCTGCACTTTACTGAAAATGACATATCATACAATAACTTTTGAACTATGTAGTCAAAAGTTATGAAAATTATTGTGCCTTAAAGTTATTACTCAGGCACATGTTCTATGAAAATTTTGACAAATAAAAATAAAAATTCCGTTTGTAGTGAGCTACCCCTAAATGCTATGTTCTAAAAAAACATGTTCAGGGCTTTAGGGGTTAATCAATGTCTCACTTCACATCTCAATTGATGTTAAAACTCTTAAATGGCATCAAAGTGTTTTGACATGGCATATCACATCATCTTCATTGAATGCCATGTTAGGTGCCACATTTTTTTTTTTTGCAAAAGTGTACTATGTGGTTGCTCTTCCGATATTTTTTTTACATCTAGCCAACGTTTTTACTTCAACCCCCAATAACTTCTATAAACTTACCCACAATCAAATTGTAAGCTCTTGCTGAAGTGGCACTTTCATGTTTTCTAGGACATTTTCAAAAACATGACTATTTTTTCAAATGTCTTACATACCATAGTTGTTAACTTTAGCATCAAGCTGTTTTTTCCATTGACATCCACATCTTTTCTACAATGCCCACCACAATTTTAATTTGGTACCCATTGTTTGAAAGTCTTGAACATCCCTGTGTTCAAAAAACATGCCATATTTTTGTCTCATGTCACCATAAAATAATGTGGATTACTTCTAGTGCCACAAATGTAACCACAACCACAACAAGTCTTTCAAAAACACACAAAATCCTTCACTATACTATATACAATGAGCATTGAACCCTTACTAGTTTATAGACAGCCAAGCTTGTCCCTCAATGGCTATTACTTTATTATTTAAATGGGTCACATTCTAGAGACTTGGAAGGAAGAAATACTCTACTGAATGTGAGCTTGTCGAAGCTATGGATTCATTCTAGGGTGCATTTCCATGTGAGAGCAACAATCTCTCAATGTAAGTTTTCTTATGTTTGTACATTGTGTTTTTCATAGTGGTTGTAGGAACTTATGCCAGCATTGTGCCTTTGGAATTTGACATGATATACCTAACATACTTGGGATTTAGAAAGTATTTTGCTCCTACTTATATTTTGCTTTGTTGGCTCTATCCAAAAGACAGAGACTATCACATTGCACAACATGGATAGAGTTCTATTGGAGTGGGATTGTGGGGGTCCAACTAGGAAATAAACTAATGTATGACAGGATCTCACAATTACACTATTCTTGTTTCTTTGACCTTGAGAAAGGACCTCTTGCCACTTTTTAATGCATAATGCACAGTTGACAAATAATGTAAAAAAGAGTGAAAACCCCAAATTAATTGCTAACAAGTACATATGTGATTTTTTCATTAAAAAGTACACATTTGTAGATTAAAATAAATAACCAAAGGGATACAACAGAAATAGAAATGTGCAATTACGGAGGGGCCATTAGGGACTGACATGGCAGCAACAACTTTGCGTTATCTCCACTACAGTTCTCCACCTCAGATGGTCCAGGTTCACTGTATTATCCAATTATCATCTATGGCTAGACGGATGAATAATGCTATTTCATTCATCCGACTTCTTTCTCATCCCAGTTCAGTGGCTCCCGAATCAGGACAGACGGAAGCATGAAGAAGCTGAAGACGCTGAAGACGCAGCAGAAGCATCATGCTCGTGGTTGAGATTCCAAGAAGGTGCGAGCAAGTCGATAGCAATATAAGTGCGCGAGGATGACATTGACGGAGCAGTGAGACGAGGAAGTATTTCTTTTTTCATTTTCGCAAATTCTTTCTTGAAGGTATGCGACGCTGTATTGCAGCTGATGTTGCGATTTCGTGTTGATGTTAACCTGTGGTTGGATTTCTCTTGTTAAGACTGTCGGAGATCATTCCTTGAGAGTGAATTTCAGAATGTTTTTGATATTTTTTGATATTTTTTGATGATTATTGACAATTGTTTGGTCTATTTTTGAGGAATTTCGTGTCTGGTGGTTGGAGGCAGAGCACTCCGGTGAGAGACGAATCGAGAAAATCATGGGGGTGATTGCGGAGCAAGAGTTCTTTGCGGAAGGCAAAGTGAGAGAGCAGCGCGTGGTAGAGAACGGCATTCCGTTTCCGCAGGTGTTGCAGCCGCTAGTGCAGTCCGATTCGGGGTCTCTTGTGGAGGCCATCGCCAAGAACAAGGCGTGGTTGGAGAGCCAGCTTGAGCGGAGTGGCGCCATTTTGTTCCGCGGATTTAATGTGTCCACTGCGGCGGATTTCGATGCTGTGGTGAAGGCATTTGATTATGAGGAGTTGCCGTACGTCGGCGGCGCGGCTCCTCGATCGAGTGTCGTTGGCCGTGTTTTCACTTCGAATGAGTCTCCGCCGGATCAAAAGATTCCGTTCCACCATGAGATGGCTCAGGTGCAACATTGTCTTTTTTTCAGCACCGTAATTAGTTCAGTTCTTTCAGTTTCTCTGATGCAGAATGTTTGTTGGAGTTTTGAAGATTGTCAAAGATATTGTTCACGTACTAAAACTTCATAGTGGTTAGAGACTTGAGCTTTGTCCTCTATCTGACCGAATCTCTTCCTCTTCCTCTTCCCCTAAGGGATACCAATCGGATTATAAAAGTCTCTAGTAACTTTGAAGTGGTCCAAATTTTAACGTACATTTGAATTTATAACATGAGATGACTCAAGTAATCATTTGCGTCTCGATCGTTAAGTTTCTTTTGACATAAAATGTTGGATAAGTTGGATGACTGTCAAAGATTTAGTACTATAGTTAAAAACTCAAGTTTGGCTAATTTGGTTGGACTTTTGGGGTTTGTTCCCTTTCGTCTTGTTATGGACACAAAACAGATTGGAAAAATCTTTAATTAATTTGAAGAGGCCCAAAATGGATTGTACATTTGAAACTGCAAAGTTGTAAATAATTTTCCTCTTTAATTCCTCCACTATTTTGAAAGTTAGATAAACCAATTATCAAATTTCGACCTCTAGATCTTCTATTGAATACCTCTAGTACTTTTGAATTGATATCACAAAATGCGTTTGGAACAGTCTGGTGAATTATCAAAATAATATTACTTTTATTTCTAGAAGAAGCACAATATGAAAACTGGACTTAAAGAATTGATCTCTAATATTTGTGAATTGATAAAACGTCTTCTCCAGGTGCCTGATTATCCTGGAAAAGTATTTTTCTACTGTGAGGTTGAGCCAGCGGAAGGAGGGGAGACACCTATACTGCCAAGCCACTTAGCTTACCGAAGGATGGAGAAAGAATGGCCTGAATTTGTGCAGATGCTTCTTCAAAACGGACTGCTCTATACACGCATACTTGGTGAAGGAGATGATCCTTCTTCTCCAATCGGACGCGGCTGGCAATCTACCTTCATGACCAAGGACCGCACAGAAGCTGAGAAAAGGTTTGGCATCCACCAATTCTTAAAATTGGTCGTATTTTAGGCACGCATGTCCCTTTATTTCAAAGATTAGCTCATGCACGTATGTCACTTGAGATGTAAGGCAGTCTCTTGAATGAGTACATGGATCGATAGCCCTCTTTTCAAGGCACTGCTCTTCGTAACTGTATTATTGATTCTGGTTCTTGCGTAGTAGATTATGATAGGTACCTACCACAATATGTTAACCCTTAAAGAACCAAAGATTCATGGTTTGAAAGAAAGAAATTTGAAAGTGAGAAATCATATTGTGAAATTTTTTATTGAGATAGGGCCAAATTTTTCTATCATTGAGATCAGTGAATAAAATTTCTCTCGTTTTTTGAATATTAAAATAAATTGAAGAAAAGAAAGTCTCCGTATGGCCTACTCAAAACTGCTCAAAACTGCAGGAAATTCAAATTTGGTCCTTTATTGGTTATGCTCCAATGGATATGTGTAACCTCATGAGGTTGCTGATAGTGCCTATATTTTTTCTGTACAGGGCTGCGAAGTTAGGTATGCATTTAGAGTGGCTACAAGATGGAGTCAAAACTGTATCAGGCCCAATCCCTGCAGTGAAGACGGACGAATTGCGACAGCGTCCGGTGTGGTTCAACAGCATGGTAGCAGCCTACACAGGGTGGGAGGACGCCCGGAATGACCCTGTTAAGGCAGTGACATTTGGAGATGGTACGCCTTTGCCCAAGGAAGCCGTCATGGCATGCTTGCAAATCTTGGCAGAAGAGAGCGTGTCCATTCCATGGCGCCACGGTGATGTGCTGTTACTAGATAATATTGCTGTACAGCACGCCCGCAAGTCGTTTATTCCTCCTCGCCGTGTTCTGGCCTCTCTCGCCAAGTGATTGATTCTTGCTCCTGAGCCGGTAGGGAACCCTTTCCATTGACTGAGTGGTTTCCTATTAGAATGGATATTTGGCTTGGTTCTCGTCTCCATATTGAGAGGGTTCCAATGCACTAAATATGTATTATTTTGATACCGTATGCTTAAGTTATGAAGTGCTGAAATTTGGAGTTGTAAGTCTCAATCACAAGCCTAGAGTAATTTTAAATCATCAGTATTGCATCTGCAAGGTATCCCATGGAAGCATAATTGACTCTGACAGAACCTAAAAGTGTCTCATTTCTTACAATTCGGGTGTTCTGATGGTTCTTGCAGTGTGGATGGGTGACTTTTCAACACACGGGAATGGGTTCCTACCTATTGACATCCTCAATTTGACATACTGCTCTATAATAGTGAGGTCAACTGAATCATTGACATTCACGATTTTGCTAGTCCAGCTTGGACAAATGAGCCGAGTGAGAGTGCAAGTTGCAGATAAGTTAGTTTGCTTGGTGAATTTTTCTCAGAATGAAAAATTCTTAGTATGACTGAATAGAGTAGGGGTTGTTATGATGATGTACATATTTGGTGCCATTTTCTGATAGGGATAATCACTTCAATCTAAGAGTTTATGGAGGTATCGGTAGCTTGATGGAGATGATAAGTTGGAGCTCTTAAAACGTCAGCTCGTTCCTTCATTACCAGCACTTGGTGGTGCTGCAGAAGTCGTTACGATTTTTTGCTTTGGATTACCATATAGAAAGTTAGTTACTGAGTTACGTCATAATGTTTTTATTGTGAGCATTCATCGATCTCATTGTGAATTGTCGACATATCTAGATGTGAAGACAATTCTGTAGTTCACATGTGACATAATTGCGTTTCATTGTTCATGGACTCGAAATGTTTATGAGCCTGCAGAGTGGCGAATGTTGTGCATTGTAGCACATGGAGCGAGTTATCTAAGCTACAGCCATTTCTGGAAACGAAGAATTGCCCGACTCTAAAATTAATTGATTAAGTTATCTAATTCTGCAGGTTCCATTCCTGTGTCACGGCTTTCATCAATTTTAAGTGATTTTCATTATTGGCATGGATTTGTTTTGGTGCATCTTGTTCTCATTATCAAGACGATTTCAACGCATAGACATATGCATTATTTGGATACCTGTCTGAATAAGGTATATATTGTTGAAGTCGGAATTTTTGACTTAGTATGGGTAGTCCCAATCACATTGACTTTAGACTTTTCTTGAAATTGTGAGTATTGCATGGAATAATCTTTGATTGTGATAGAGAAGTATTTTAATCAATTTTTACAAGGTAGTATTTGAGTGACACATTATGGATGGGTGAATTTTCAATTTAAAAGATGATGACCTTACTTCACATGCAAAGGTTTCTAATCATTCTATGATGCACACTTGGGTATGTACATGTTCTTTGTTTTGACACTGGCAATGGCACGGGGCACACTAGTGTACATGACATTTGATTTTTTTTTGTTAAGAATTTCAAAGTAGAGTAGAAATAAAATGTAATATACTTCATTTTTTTATTAGACTTAATAATACATTACTATCTTAAAGGTCAAAATTGATTTTGTCCAACAAATCATTTTCTACATAGATATTTGTCATCAAAGGATTTTATGAAAAAATTGATCAAAGTCTCAACATAATTATAAGGAATACTATACAAGGAATATGTTAAAAAGTCATCATTCTTTGCATTAAAGTTTTTTTTTTCATCACATATTTTAAATTCACATTCTACATACTATTCTAGGATACTATAAGCAAAATACTTTAGAGTTGTATATATGTAATTAGACAACTTGGACATGTTATGTCTATAATAAGATTTTTTAGGTTTCAATCTTTTGATGTACTCCCCCAAACATCCAAACTTGGTCAAATTCCCTACAAGTGTAGAAAGCTCATTGTTAGAATTTATTCAGTTGGTTAAAATTTTAATGATCAATCCAATGAAAACTTTGCTATTGAAATAGATTTTATTGTCACTACAATCAACATGCACAATAATTCATTGTTATACATTATTGAAAGCAAGAGATTATAGTCTTTGATCAAATGTTGGTGAAATTTCAGAGATTTTTGTAGATTATTTGCATTATCACATACTTAAAAAGCTCAATGTATAATTTAAGCATGAAACTTTCATGACATTTGGAAAAGTATTTCAATAGATATGCTATCAAATTTCAAAAGCAACTATTCAATATACATTAATTCCAAAAAATTTAGGGGAGATATTTATAGTCAATATAGAATGAGGTACTTGTCTAGTAATATAAATAAGAAATGGATGTTATAAAAAGAAGTTAGGAGTCTTATACAAGATCTTTTTTAAGAGATGTCTAATTCCATTTATCTGAACATTTAATTATTTATTGCTAAATGGTTCAAATGATAAATCGAAGATCAACAACTTGAGGTTTAGAACTTAGGAGTTTGGAATAGAGATTTTGTCAACTTAGAGCCTTGATTTCCTCTAAACCTAATTTTTTTTAAATCTTGTTTTGGATGTATTGACTAATTTTAGAATTTTTTTGGAAACCAAGACTATGGACCTGTAGTATAACCATGGACCCTAGACCCCCCATTTTTTTTCCTATAAAAAAACTCTTCTAATTAACTTTGTCTCACTTTAAGATGTATCCAATGGCATTTATATACAAGAAACATTACAAACAATAGATGATCAATGATTTGCAAACAACAATGTTGGCTACTTCTATTGCATTAATGGAAATTATAATGTCACTTCAAAAATTAAGAATAATTGCTTCAATCATTTAAAATAATTTAGAAACTACCCTACATTCTTAATTCTATTAATAACATTGTTATTTGCTTTGAAATGTTGAATTCTATCCCATAACAGGCTTAGGATAAATATCAACATTCTTCACCTTCCTACAAAGACATACTACCACTTGCAAGATGAAGTGCAACTCCAATAGTTTCTAGGAGCCACTTCACTTTGTTGATTGAAGCTGAAAAACTAAATAGATAAATTTATCTTCCTTCCAATTCATTTTGTAGCACTAGAAGAATCCCGCATTTATTTAGACATGGGTTGTCTAACTTGACGCCGTTTACTTGAGTGTTCAATGTAGCAACACCATGTTTTTCTATCATTGAAGATGTTATAGTGAATGTCACTGGACATCAATGTTGACAAAAAAAACATGGAGTTGCTACATTGAATGGGCAAGTAAATAGCATCAAGTTAGACAACCCATGTCTAAATAAACACAGGATTCTACAAGTATAGAAGTATCAAAATAATGGTATAGGTGTCTGCAATTGACATATTGTTTTTTTGTTGATGCTTTGGCCATGTTAATGAAACCCTTGCATTTGCAACTTTTGTATTATGTGCATTGGGCATCAGTATTGAAATGGCTTAGAAGACAACTTTTGTAAAATTATGTCAAACTAAAAGGACTAAAATTTTTGGTGAAGACCAAATTTTTAAAATGAGATGTAGAAAATGTTGGATATATTGCATATTTATTTATTTTTAAAATTCATAATATATATAAAGAATAAAAACATCTATGCATAATTTTTAAAAATCCATATAAAAAGTTGCCTCCAATAAAAATTAAGACTCATTCTTCATGTTTAATTTATAATAAAAATTCTTACATATTTAAAAAAAAGATGGAGAGCTTGGCCTATATTACATGTTTTAAAAAAACTAATATAATTCAATTTTAATACTATTATTGTTCAAGATTTATTTACATTTAAAAAATATTATATGCATTATAAATTATTTAAATGAGGATCATATAATACAAGAATTGTGCATCTAGACCCTCTTTTTGTCCACTTGTAGTTTAAGAGGATTTTTTTATAGTGGCAATTTATTAGTGACATCTACTAAAGGTTTTATGAAAGTGGATGAGATGGTTTCTTCTAGTTGCCTCAACGGTTGGCTGCTTGTTTTGTTTTCTATGTAGGATGGATTGTATGGATTCTTTTTCCTATACTCTAATTGCCTTAGCACTTGATTTTCCATTTTCTAGATCAAATTTGCCTTTCTTGTACTAAATGACCCTATTGCTCATTGCCATTGCTACTCAAAAGCTCTTTAAACCATAGTATTTTTTCTTATCCTTCTCTATTTTCTTAGTAGTTGAAGTCTTTTTTTGGTAGCTCTTATCTAAACTTCTCTCTTTCTACAGTACTTGCGCAAATGAGAGACTACAATACCCTCTACTTAATGGGAAAACACCCATCCCCTATACCCATTTGTATACTTTAGATTTCAATCAAATTGTTTTTATGCTTAATTGTAATTGATTGACTACAAATTTTGTCAAATTTCGGTTTCAAATCCACCTATATGATGATTTCAGTGGTCTAAAGAGCTTCCACTTCAAAAATTTATAGAAATTACATGCCATATCTAAAAAATCTATTTTTTTTTTAATTTATGATTTTCAATTGCTAATACTACAAAAATATTCTTCTTAGGAAAAGGTACCTCTAACTATGCTAAATTGTTTATTTTAATGTTTTTGGATGCTTCTAATGTATGATTGTAGTAACTTTCTAGGTAGGAAACTTCATCTGTAATTACTTCTTGGGCTATATATCAAATTGATTTTCAATTCTAACTGGATTCATCATGGTAAGGTAGCCAACACATTTCCAACCACTTAAGCAATTAGATGTATTTTGAGCACATTCCAAGTTCTTTGAATGTGGAATTTTTTTTGTGTACCAAAATAGAGTTTATGAGTATTGTTTATTTTTCTAGAATTTTATTACACAAAACATAATTACTATGAATTTTTTAGTGGAAATTTCTCTTCGACCTATAATGGTGATATAGACCTTTCTATTTGTAGCTTTAGGCTAATTGAAAAATTGACTAATTGCTAGTTGCAATATTGAGACCCTTGCAAACAATCATTATACCCCACAACTACTCCAAGAATTAAGCCACAACTTTACAAAATGAAAGCAACCTATAGATTGGAAATGGTGTGTGTGTGGAAAAAATGGATTAGCTCCTATAGAATAATTACACCTAAAATGAACCTCTCTTCAAAATCAAACCCTATTTTTGAAGGGAAAATAAACAAGGAAGATTCTCAAAATGGTACTCATGACAGACAAATGTTAAATGAATCTTAAGTAGAGTACATCTCTATCAATAGAATTGTGGAAGTGGCAACTCCACAAGTAGTAAATTTGGGGTGCACTTTGTGTTGTTTCAACTTCTCTCTATTGTTATTTCATGTGCATCAAATTCATTTTGGCATCACCTACATGACACTTTTAGCACCCTACACTTTGAATTTGTGAAAAATTGTAATTAATTTACAATTCATTTAAAAATTATAGAACCACTAGCAATTTGATTCATAGTCCTTTAGCAATGTCTAAAAAATGTTATTCATTTTCTACATCACATTAGTTATGCCACAAAGCTTATTCACTTCATTTTAGGTGAAGTTACTATTAGGTATGTTACATTATCCATAATCATTATGCAGCCCATTTATGTACACATGGCAGTCAGTTATTGGAAACAAGGAAGCATGTTATGAACCATAACCTGGGGCTGTTTTAGCATTATTTATCAATATCCACAATGGTAGGTTGCAAAATAGCGTGTCAATTTGTAGGTCTAATGTGTACTTCAGCTATTTTTGAAACCCCTTCCTATGGCCTTACTAGCATCTATCCGAACTTGTATTGGATGTTGGACTTTATTCCACAATGATTTTACATGTCATTTAAAATCTTGAATAAGGACAAGATGTACATGAAATTGAAATACCACACCTACAAATGGAAAAAGGGTAGAAGACAAGCTGTTTATAGAAGTGGGTTGTTGGAGATAAAACAAACTATGTGGGATATTTAAATTAAGATTAGTAAGGGTTCGACTACTCATACCTAATTCTCATCATCAAATTGTCCCATACCCTTTACGAGAGATTCATGACGGATAATGACTTTCATTATAAATGCAACTTCTTTAATCTTCATATTCATATAAACAACAATAAACTATTTCCTTCATGACACAAAATAGTGATATTAGGTTGTCCCATACTAATTTCTTGTCAATGTACATGATATAAATATTCTCTACAATTGTACAATGATGCATTTAATTCAGAGCCATGTGTAGGGCATAGATTAGTGCATTAGTTCAAAGCGCAGTTCACAGAGTTGCATGCCCCTCCATGTGTACAAGCATTGATCCATGAGGTAATTAATCTAAGGTAAGGCAATCTAATTGGGAAGGCAACCTAATTTCACTATTTTATGTACATATGATAAAATGTAAAATGACAATTGTTGTTTGACTCAATAGATTACCATTGAAATATTTTCAATTTCTTGCAATCCATCTTTATGTTTATTTGTAGACTAGGTTGTCTGCTCTTATAGTCACTTAATTTTCATTATATAATGCTAATTTTTTTGATCCCACTGAGTGTTCCCACTTCCCAGCAGCCAAGTCAAGGAGATAAGGTATGATATTGGAGAAGAAATTAATCAGCATTAATGGAAGCCGCCAAGAAATACCGAACAACTCGAGGACCAGAATCTGCAATTAGTTTTAGCTTACCCTCAAAAAGCAGCAATCTAAAGAGGAGGGTGAACGACATTTATTTAATTTAGCTTTAGTTTTCCGGCATCCATCGTTGCGCACGCAACCAGAGGCGGACTCGATCATTGTTTGATGACGGGGTTTAGCAAATTTACTGCGAGTTCAGCAAATGGTGCTCTTAATTTCATACGACACGACTCAGTAGCACGAGGTGCAGAGATTTCAGCACGATTGAATGTCTGTTTCTCAACTCCTCGTGTAACATCTTTGTGAGAAACTGTATATGATTTCTGAATTTATGATTTCTAATTGTACATGATTTCTGCAGCGAGAGAGATAGCAAAATTTAGTTGCAGCTAGCGCGTTAGGTTCAAGTTGACCCAATTTCTGGTATGTGATATGCACTCCAATTTCTCTGTCTTGCTTTGGTTAGAAAAGGATTCAGTTTGAAGGCAACAGATGATGAAACGCGGCGTGTCTGCAGATGTGGACGTAGTTCGACAATTATTAGTCCAGTGGGTACTGCGAGTTTCGCAATGGTGCGCTCTTAATTGAATTGCGCAACAGAGGTAGTGGCAGAAACTGTAGTATGGTTGTCCTTTTTTCGGCAACTTTCAAGTGATTCGTGTATCATCGTTGTGGAAAGGTACGGTTTCTGAGAGCTCAAATGCAACTGTTAACGGAGGTTGCTCAAGATTCCTTTTCCAGATTATGACCTACGTACTACTGTTCACGTTCAACACAATTTTGTCGCAAACTTATGAAGATTGACTTCGTCACCGGCTAAATGTCGACGCAGTTGCAAGGAAGACGTGGTTCGGCGTAGTCTCGTATTTTCCTGAAGGTGACGAGATCAAATCACCCATGATGTACTCGCGGAGCGTTCCGGCACCAGCTTGCGCGACGCCATTTTATCCAGAAGACTTCAACAATCCCCTTGAAGTCGTGCCAGAGGGAAGTACTCTACTTTCTCGTGAAGACCAAAGTCACCGTCGGAAACATTCTGAGAGAACGTTCCATTCTTTTACTGCACGGATTCCGGCAAGGAATCCTCACAATTCTGAAGTTCGACTCTCCAAGGCGGAAGAGGAAGTAGCACGCAGCGCAGTGGCAAAAGCATTTTTCAAGGGGAGAAGTTTGGTGGAACATCACCTGCGATCATTCAATGAGTTTTTGGAGTATGGTTTGACAACCATGTTTGATGAGGCTGAATCTCTTGATCTTTATCCGGACCTTGATACACTGCCTAGTAGGGTCGGAGTACAGAAGAAGGCTCGATTATTGTATGGGGAGGTTTCGGTGGGGAAGCCGTACACCACCATTACGCTCGAAGGGAAGAAGGAAATGGTGGACCTGCTCCCTCATGAAGCTCGACTTCGAAGCATGTCGTATTCATCACATCTCTACGTAACTATGACACTCGAGGTTCGTACACTCTGTTCATCAATTGGAATGGAGTTTGTCTCGATAACGGTGGCAAAGTCCTTTTGCCTTCGGAAGATTTTTGTTTTGCTTGTCGATTGGAATTTTCACTGCAATCACGCAGAATCAGGCAATGGCTTAACCTAACCACTTCCCGTCGAGCCTAACTTTTCCGTCATTTGAAGACACACGCAAGACTTTCGAATAAGCAAATCTGGTTGAGTTTCACATCTTGCGCGTGTGCCGCTATTGCAGGTGTACGACAGGGGACACGTAAAGACCTTCAAAGAGGAGGATAAGATCGCTACCAAAACAGAAACAATGTGCATCGGGACAATTCCTGTTATGGTGAATTCAAGTTTCTGTCATCTTCATGGACTCACGGAGAAAGAATTAGTGGCAAGAAAACAGTGCTCGTTTGATGTAGGGGGGTACTTCATTATCAAGGGTTCTGAAAAGGTGAGATTAGACTCTGCTGACTCTTATTTTCTGGCATGCAAGATGCATCCTCAGACGCGCCTGTGTAGACATATTAGCAGTGGTCTATCGGTCATGGCATTGAAGGTCTGGCGCCTCAATTTGAAATTTAAAACCAGGTAAAGTTGCGCTTCTGACTTCGAATTGATTCCAGGTATTGATCGCCCAAGAAGAAAGAGCGCACCAAGACATTTATGTCAACTACCAGAAGAGGACACATACTTGGATAGCGACATACGCTCCGACATGGAGAGGTTTCAGTTCAAACCAAGCGATTCGGGGAAAGACTTTTGTGAAGCTGGTGAAGAAGGGGAGAACCACATTCTCTGTGGGCATACCAGGAATCACGGAGCCAGTCCCTCTAGTCGTATTGTACAGAGCCCTCGGAAAGTCGTCCGACAAAGAATTTATCGAAAGCATATGCTACGATACCTCCGATTATCAGCTCTACGATCTACTCCTTCCCTCTATTGGGCATGCCGACCTGACGTTAACGGAGTTTCAGGCTAGGATTTCAGGACCCACATGTATCATAACCCCGAGGTCTGTGAGGGATCAGGTTCTTGCAATCAGATTCCTGGGCACGAAGCTACGATACTCCAGCCATGCGCCTTCGGTGGAGGCTGGGAAAACTGTCCTCGACCAGTTCTTCGCACACGCGGAAGGGGGGTTTACGAGGAAGGGATACCTGCTGGGTTATATGGTGAATCAGCTGTGCTCGACCTTCTTGGGCAGACGGCCAGAAGAGGACAAAGACAATTTCAAGAATAAGAGGGTTGATCTTGCCGGACAACTGCTGAGCCACCAGTTCCGGAAGGCTATGGCGCACTTGCAGCGCGATATCAAGAGGAGAATCCAACCTTACCTGGTGAAGGACATGGAGTTGGGCCCTCTGAAGAAGTACGTCACCGAGGCGATCATAACAAAGCAGATGCAGAGTGCGTTCACCTTGGGAAATTGGAACACAAATGAGGGGCTCAAGAGTTCGGGTGTTGTCGGCGTCTTGAAGAGGATGAATCCCATGGCCACTCTCTCCCATCTGCGACAAGTTCGACTCAACCTGCCTGCCCCTGCGAGACCAACCGACTCCGCAAGACATCCGTAAGTCAAGATTTCTTACAATTGCGACCCTTGTTACTCCTAGAGATGATCAAAGATGATTAGATTTAAACTTGTGTTAGATCTTTCAGCTTATTTCCTAGCTTGGTCGTCTCCTGACGAAATGGGGGTGGTGTGCTGGAGAATGTGAAGAAACCGCTCTTTCTGGGGAAGAATCTGCCCAGTGCAAACCAGCGATGGGGCGGAGTGTGGAATTGTGAAAACTTTAGCACTTACCTGTGTTGTGAGCTCGGATTCGCCAGAGGAACCAGTGTTGCTTGCCTTGAGAGATAATGGAATGCAACCTCTGGAGAAAGTCGCTCCCTCCAGAGTATTTATGGCAGAGAAGATTTTAGTGAATGGACTTTGGATTGGAATTTTTCATGACTATGATTCAGCTGCGGCCTTTATTGCTACTTTGAAGCAGTTACGACGCGGACAGCTTATTCATGGAGAGGTCAGTTAGCTCGAACAGCATTAATCCTGTTTGACGTATATGATAGATGTTTAGACGCCATATTTAACCATTTGCGGGCTTCAAAATATGTGGATTTGGCACGCTAATGTCGATCGCTCGTTGACAGATTGAGGTAGCGCGAGATTCAAAAGCCAAAGCGGTGCATATTCACACAGATGCAGGTAGACTGCTTCGACCACTTCTGATTGTGAAAGACCAAAGGTTGGCCATGTCGAAGCGACAGTTGAAAACCCTCCAAACCATGTCCAAGCGAGAGAGTACAGATGCGTGCTGGAATTACCTGTTGGAACAAGAGGTGGTCGAACTTCTGGGCACGGAGGAGGAGGAAGGAGCATTGATTGCTCAAAATAGAGATGACCTGGAAACAGCTCGAAAACACTCCGATGCTCTTCTGTACACTCACTGCGAAATTGATGTCTCCTACATCTTCGGATTAGGCGCCTCAGTCATTCCGTTTCTGGAGCATAACCAAGCATCTCGTAATCTGTATCAATCAGAAAAGCACTGCAAGCAGGCCATGGGTTTCTACACCTCAAACTTATTGGGCAGGTCGGATAGTTCTGGACACCAGCTCTTTTACCCTCAGAAACCCCTTGTCACTACACGCGCATGGGACTACCTGCAAAAACCGGAGCTTACAAATGGCCAGGTTGCAATTGTCAGCATTCAGTGCTACGGCTACAACCAAGAGGACTCTATCATCATGAATCGAGCTTCCATTGATCGAGGCTTGTTTCGGTGAGTAGATTTCTGGAAGAGATGCCAAATATCAGGACTGAATGAGCAATTATAAAAAATTAGATATTTGCAATTCTGATGTTGATATCTGCAGGTCCATGCATTTCAAGACTTACAAAGGAGAAGAGCGACACAACGTGATAGAGCATTTCGCTAAGCCCAAAACTATGTCCGACACAAGGAAGTCCAAAAAAACATCCCTTAACAAACTGGAGGACGATGGGTTTCCTCAGATTGGGGAGCTCCTTGAGACAGGGGACATCATCATAGGAAAATTGACTGCTGAAATTGGGACCCCTACGCTTGCAGACACGAGCCAGCGACTGAAAGCCCATGAAAATGGTCGAGTTGACCAGGTTCTCCTGTCCAGCGGCGAAGATGGACACCGGATTGCTAAAGTACGGTTGAGATATTCGAGGCGACCTCAAGCCGGTGACAAGTTTACCAGTATGCATGGACAGAAGGGAGTGATCGGAGCTGTTTTCAACCAAGAGGATCTCCCCTTCACGCAGCAGGGCATTGTACCCGATATTATCATCAATCCTCATGCTTTTCCAAGTCGACAGACGGTAGGACAGCTTCTCGAGGGCCTGTTTGGAAAATTGGTGGCCGCAAGGGGAGTGCGACAATGTGTCACCCCTTTCGAAAGAAGACCGGCCCACAAATTCATGAATCAGCTACACCAGTAAGCCCTCACTCTATTACATATCCACTCAAACATTCTCGTCTCTACCAGAGCGTAGACACGTAAAGAGACTTAACATTCGCTCTAATTGTGAAATTTAGGAGTAGACACTTATATATAAACACCATATTGATCCCTCTGTTCAGGTGCGGATATGAAAGAGGAAGCAGTGAATCCATGTGCAACGGCGCCACAGGCAAAAGGCTGAACGCTCTCATCAGCATCGGGGCCACATTCTACCAGCGTCTTGACCACATGGTCGAAGACAAGATCAAGTACCGAGGTAGTGGCGGCCCTGTGGATCCCCTTACGCGGCAGCCAGTAAGGAATCGAAAAGACCTCGGGGGTCTCAAGTTCGGGGAAATGGAAAGAGATTGCATGCTCGGCCATGGAGCTGCGGCCACTCTCCGAGAGCGCTACTTTCTTCTCAGCGACCCGTACATTTTGTACGTGTGCGCATCATGTCGACGGCCTTCCACTCGTAAGGACATCCAAACTCGACGCCATTTCTGCAACTTCTGCAGCACCGGAAAACACGTTGTGCAGATCCAAATACCATATGCTTGTAAACTGCTGTGGCAAGAGCTTCTCAGCATGGGAGTCACGATGTTCTTCGACACTAAACCAATTTATTGATCACCGGTCACCCCCATGACGCCCAACGCAAGACGCGCACCAAGAAGCCAACAGTTTACATATATACTTGATGGTTAGAAGCAGAAACGGCATCCATGAAAACAAGAATAAATCTCTCTGTATAAGGATTCCTCTTTATGAGCTAGTCCTTCTCGAAGCTGGGTACGTCTTCGTGATGCAGAGATTCTCCGATGCTGCTGTAAATTTTTGCAGTATGCCTCACCGGGTTGCAGTGTCGCCAACCGCCTCCGATCCAAAAGTTGTAAGAATATTAACGACCTGACCCCTTGTTCCCTAATCAATGCGTTTCACTTGCTAAGAATTGATCTCAAGAATGGTGACTTGTAGTATCATTTTCAGTTGTACCAGAAGCTTTCACTTTGTCCTCCGACATCCGATGTTCGTCCTGTCTTTCTTTGTTTCTTTCTAAAATTACATACATCATGTTCATGTTCCGAGACGGGTCCTCGTTTTCTCCGCTCGCAGTGCTCCAGTATAAGAAACACTTGTGAGCCTATTTAGGGCACACGTAAAGAGCCGATGGATTTGAAAATTTCTACATAACGTGCGTGTTACCTGTCTTATTAAAGATTTTGATTTTTCTAGGTTTCTAAAATATATATATATATTTATATATATCTAAAAAGAAATATTCCATAATGTGTCACATCCTCAAGATTTGGAGACTTTTGAGTGTTCCAAAGATAACAAGCTAGAGCCAACTTTTAAAGTGGTGATTTAGCACCTACAATGCAAATGTAAGGGAAGGTAGGCAAGGACAATTAAATGTAGGTAAAGAATATCTTGTTATCTACTATGGTATAAACAAGGTTTCTTTGCATACACATTTCTAGAGTGGTGGTCTTGAACAATCTTTCGCTATTTCTATGGAGAAATATTATCTTTAGAATACTCAAGAATCCATTGTGAATCCTTTGCTTAATACAGATATTTAAACTTATCATGTCCACAAATTTTGTTTTGAAATAGAACTACAAATCAAGAATTATTTCACATGTATTTTGACAACTCGTTTTTGAAATATGTACAAACTGCCAAGTGTTTATCGAGTTTATAAAGCCGTTACTTATCAACCCAATTCCCAAACCCTTTTCAAACCCAATTTCACATTGTATTGCCATAATTTAAACCTGAGTACTCTTTTCACTACAATAGGTTGTAATAAAATGAGATCAAGCACAACCTGAGTACTCTTTTCACAACAATAGGTTGCAATAAAACGAGATCGAGCACAGTAGGGGTCGCAATTAATTGAGCTGGTATCCATTTTGGGTCTGTCAACCTTACCAAAAACAAATGCAAAATTAATGGCTTCGTATGGCTTTGAAGCTGCACTACGAAAGAGACCGACTCTCGCAGTATAGGTCCTTTGTTATCAGTTTGAGAAATTTTCTGTCTGTCAACATCCTCTGCCTTTACATGCAATTTTCCTCGGTGTGCACTCACTGAGCATCCCAAGCAACATACTCGCATCTGTGACCTGAAAAGTGACATGTTTCTGGATTGAGGTGGTCCTCAATGGCAAAAATCAGACAACCATCACTGTTCATAAACCCTTAGTGTATTTTTCCTTAACCTAATTTCAATAGATATAGTTGTCAGCACAAATAGCTCAGTCAAGCCATCGACACAACTGCTAGGCATTTCCAAAACACAGCAGAACTACAGAATGAACTACACACCATCCACAGAAAATGAAGGAGATTAACAGCGCAGTTTCGGAAGTAGGAATCCTTTCCCCTCTGCACCAACGATTCTCAAAATCTCAACAATTGACCTTCAAAAGACAAGCAAAAACATAACGATAAAAAAAAAAGAGTCCTCCAGGAACTCGTGGTTACAAACCTAGCTAGGTGGAAGTGACTGACGCGACCAGCAATCCAAACTGCAAAACATTAGCCAGCATGAAATCATGCCAGATTCGAGCTCACTAATGAGAAAGAGACCTCATAACCCAACCATGCAAGATAGTCTACCTCTACGAAGAAGCTACTTCACCCTTGGAGGCCATGGCAACGACCTCGTCATGAACTACAATAACAATTCACAGAAAGCGAAGGCGACCAACAACTACGAATACAAAGGTTCTGGAAATTAGAAATATTTTAGGCTGGACATCATCGATTTTCAGAGCCATTGAGCTTGAAAATCCAGAACAAAAGCAAAACGATAATCAAACAAACCCTCAAGGAGCTCGTGATTACAAACCGTGGAGTAACTAAAGATACCAGTTAATCCAAACTGCGAAATATTAGTCAGTATAAAATCATGCTAGCCCTCGAGCTGACCACCGACCACCGACTGAGAGACCTAATGACCCAATAGTGCACGATAGTCTACCTCTAGGATTCAGCCACTTCATCCTTGGCGGCCTTGGCAACGGCTTCGGCATGCTCCTGGAGCACAAACGTCTTCAGGGACTCCAGATCCCGGGCGCCTTGGTACTTCTTCACTTCCTCACCGTTGTAGAAAACTTTGAGGGAGGGGTAGGAACGGATGTCCGCCTTGGTGCACGTCGCCTTGCTCGTGGTGCAATCCACGCTGCCCACTTCGACCCCGGCCTCCCCTTCCAGCGCTTTCCCGAGCTGCTCCCATGTCGGCGCCAGATTCTTACAGTGACCGCACCAGGGGGCGTAAAACTTGATGAACCACAGCGTGTCCTGCTCCTTCACCTTGTCCGCGTAAGTGGCGTCCGTGAGGACCACCACATCCGCACTCACGGCCATGAAAGTGGCGCCCACGAGGAGGAGGGCGAGGACGCTCGCGGACACCATCTTCATATCTGTATGACTCCTAATCTGCAATCACAACCACTGGAGATAATTGAGAAAACGATGCGCTAATTCAAGTGATGGCAACCTAAAACTCTTAGACTACCAGATCAAATATTTGAATGAAAAAGAGGAGCTTACAAGTGAAACTAGAAATAGAGAAATTCTCACTTCGGAAATCCGCGACAAGGGTTACGAGCAGCAGAAATCAAGTGCAGATCACGGAAGACTGGAGAGAGCGAAAGACCAACCTCAATAAAGACGAAGATCACACAGAAATTTGGAAACGTACGATGTCGCACGAGCTCACAGTTCTACACTATTTACCGAAAGTTCTACGAGGGTTGACTGGCAGGATTTAGGGTTTCAAATGTGAGTGATAATACAGAAACTCTGTTCATGAATATTCCTCCCCGTGCCCCTGAATTGATTCGTTAGGAACTCCCTGGAATCATCTTGCAAGGTGCAAGGAATTAACTGGAAGAATGTATTGGCAAGATGATTAACAAAGGGTGACGTTTATACCAAGGATTTATAGTTGTGCAACTCCAGCGCTTTCGTCTTTCTTCTCTTATAAGTGAATGGGTGTTCATCCAACAAATGCTCTCCTGTCTGGTGATTCGAAAAGCGGGGGTGATTGCAATTTTGGGTGCGCTTCGGAACGAAAATTGAATGCTCTGCACTCGAAGAAATTTTAGACATCTGCATGGTTGGAGATCAAACAGTCGTTCGCGTTATTTCCTGAGGAAGAGAATTTTAACCAATTCGTGAGATACGGCACCTATCGGCCTCAATCTTCTGTTAACCAGGTTGAGGAAGATCTGGAGTGCCGTGATTCTGAGTTAAACCGGAATGCGAGGATTCACATCTAGAATAAGGAGATGACATGAACATCGTTAATCACGATGATCAATCATTTTTCTGGCGTAATTTGATATCTTGCGTACTGCTGATGGTACAAATCACGGCTGGTTGCAATGGCAATCGAGATAGGCGTATATCGAAGCTACTGACTGTCATGAGCATGACGAAACCAGTCTGAATGGATGATGCACCAAATGAGCCAGATCACCTGCAATTACAGTTTTCGGAGTGTGAGCGGCTCAGGCGGAGGGTCGACGGAAATAATGCCCTCGAGCATTTGCACAACTTTTCCCATGCTCGGTCGCGCCGAAGGTTCATCTTGAATGCACCAGAAGGCAGTGAAAATTGTTCTCTCAAATTGGTTGAGATCCAACCGATTCCCGAGATTCCGAGCTTGGTCTTTGAAGTTCTTCACGAGGCTGCCGGCGATCAAGTCACGGTACACCCAAGTAGGAAACCGAACGCGCTCCGAGTCGCCTGCCGTGGCATCCACTGCCCTCCTCCCGACTACAAGCTCAAGGAGCACCATGCCATAGCTGTACACATCTGCCTTGGCAGTCAATGGCAAATTGGCGCCCCATTCCGGAGCCAGGTAGCCCCTTGTGCCTCGAATGGTGGTGATGTGACGCTCGCGGCCTCGCAACCCTAGAAGTTTCGCCAAGCCGAAATCTGAAACTTTGGGACAAAAGCTCTCGTCCAGGAGGATATTCTCGGGCTTGACGTCGCAATGGACTATACATTCGCGGCACTCTTCGTGCAAGTACGTGATACCGCGTGCCGTTCCGAGGGCGATGGAGAATCGTGTCTTCCAGTCCAATGTCGTTAGGGGTTGTATTGCATTGGAAGCCGTGCTCCCGCTGCTCATTGAGCTGCTGGAGGTGGTGAAGACATCACCTCCTTGCACCAGATAGTGGTCGAGTGAACCGTTGCTCAGATACTCGTAAACTAGCAATCTGTGCGCTTTCTCCGTGCAATAGCCATGGAGGTGGACCAAATTGACATGGTGTGTGCTGCCGATCACCGAAACCTCAGTTCGAAACTCTCGTTCACCTGCACATTAAGCGAGGACATCACAACAGGTGGTGGACAGATTACGGAGTTCGAAGGCAGTTAATGTGCGGTGCATCACATTCATGGTGACGAATGACTCTGAAGCATGGAAATTCTCATTGAGCTTCGAAACGATAGTGATGCATCAAAGGTTACCGCAGCAATCGATTAAAAGTGGCAGCAGGGCGCAATGTAGGGGCTCACCTTGCTCAACAACATCCTCCAGTTGTTTCACAGCCACGACTGTACCGTTTTCAAGCACACCTTTATAGACCGTCCCGAATCCCCCGGCCCCGAGCTTCTCACTGAAATTCACGGTAGCCTTCTGCAACGCCCTGAATGGTAATCTCACTGGAGCGCCAGGGACGTAATCAGGAGTTGGGGATTGTGGGCGTCTTACGGTGCGCCGTAGTGCCGTTACCCTCTTGCCCATGTTCAGGTACGGCCACGCTAGTAGCAACAGAAGAAAACCCGCAAGGGCCGAGACGCACGCAAGGGCCGCGACAAGTCCGCTGGAATTTCGAGAATTATCGGGGCCACCAGAGAGAGGGTCCAGCGTCACTTCCTGATCGACACAAAGCTTGACGAAACTCTGGGCTGCGATGAACGGCGATCGGTACGCACTGAAGAATTGCGTCCGTTTCAACTTACAGAAAGCAGTGCCAGCATTCTCGAGAGTGGAGGCCACACAAGCAGTGCCCTCGGTGTTCACATCGACCAAACATGTACGCGCGCAACTCTCACTGTTGGCGCTGTTCTGAAGGAAGTCGGAATTGAAATCCAGTAGGAATGTGTTTTCTAACTCCACCATCTTCAGTCCTGCTGTGCAATTGAGATCCATCATCACGCGGCATCCTTGTCGCGAGCTTTTGGAGTTGATGAGCTCATAGCCTGGCAAACACGAGCAAACCGGTCCCGTCTCCGAATACGCACACAACCCATTTTTACCACACCACCCGTAAATCTCGCACTGATTGGGGAAAGCTTCCCACGTTGCTGTCCAATTCGACGCCGAATCGTTCCAGCTCAACGCCTCCAAATTACCACTTGATGTCAGCATCGCTCTCCTCAATGGCCCCAGCCCGTAATCCCTGCTCCGGTACGAAGTTGCAACTCCTGAGCCATTACGCAACTGGAGATCCCCTGAAGCATCAAAGTAAACACTATTTGCATTTGATTGAGTACTCCCAGCAACTTCAGTGCTCCAGTAAACAGTTGTCTGGTTAAAGTACAGCACCAAATATACAGCTGTGTCCGCCTTGAAGGTAAGTGTATACGGGCTCACTCCAGCGCTGGAAATGTGCGGGCTCACCGTAGCCGTAAGGAATTTTCCTTGAGGTAGCGACTGCCCTGGCAATAGAGTATCAGAAGGAGAATCCCAGGTTTGCCATATATTTTCACCAGTTTTGTTTAGCAGAATGAGGTTCCCAGAGTCACTCAAGGTAGCCCCGTCCACTTCTAGGCCAGTTGTATTGCTCGACCATATGAGACCTTGAGAAGAATCTGAACTGTGAAGCTCAAGGCTGCCGCTGGTGGTGAGTGTGATTTTGGCTCCTGCACCGAACGGACCGTCATTTTCCACCAATCCCCACACGACGGTCTGTACTGGCAGCTGTGTGTACCAGATGCCAAGCTTGTAGCTGGCTTGAGCCTCTCCGCTGTCAATGGCATAGAAGCCAAAGGAGAAATTGCCATTTGGTAATGACACCCAAGCCGTACGGTTAAGGTCGCCTGCAACGAGACTTTCTCCGAGGGGGATGGTCGCTTGCGTCCCGTTGCTGGATTGCTGGCAGACGACAAGCTGTGTGACTCGCAGCCATAGGCTGAAGAAGATTAGCAACTTCACCAGGAGTTGGATGGCGTTCATCGGCTGTGGCGCATTCTTGTTCATTTCTCGGTTTCTCTCGCATCTACTATTTACTGACAATCACTGATCTGTGAGAAACCCTAATCACATCCTGGAAGCTCAATAGATTCAGAGGCTTTTTGCGGCATTAAGCTTCGCAAATGCCATCTTCAACTCTCTATTCAACCGATCCAAGACCTACTTCTTTTCCGGTACGAAAGAATTCGCCGATACTCACAATATTCATCACAAGCTGTAATGTGCAAACTAACCTCTGTTCTTCCCCAGCTGGACGAGTCATCTGCCAATCCAGCTCCATTACTTCCTTGATAATGACAAAGATGAAGACACACAGTCTGCTTCAACTCAATCATCGCCACTATAGTTCTGCCTCACGACAGTGCAAATTCTAATCAAGAAGCCGTCTCTTGCAATTGCCCCTCATCAGGGTGCAGTTGCTTGCTTTGAGCGATACCGATGTTGACACGACCAACTTCAGAGCGTCCCTGAAAAGAGCATTCCCATCGAACCTCTTCGTGCCATTCCAAGGTTGATCTGAATTCTCAACCAAGACTCTCTGCTGCCTATTTACCAACGGGATGCTTTACCGAAATACCTCAGTAGAACACAGGTAATCGTCTACGTCGAACTCTCTCGCCACCTCAATGTTTCCAGCTCTGTGCGCACAATGTAGGCTCCCATAGACCTCGTTCAAGGCTAATTAGTAAACCTTTGATTCCACTCCTCATTCAATTCTCTATTTCAACGTGTCAATATTCAGGGCAACGAATACAGTAGCCTATGGCAAAGAAGGTCAAACCGCTCAACCGCTGTCGCACGCTGCTTTAGATTCAAGATCAACCCTAAGCAGGTCTGGGAGCAACTCCTCTTCCTAAGTGGTCTCTAAAGTCTTAATCTCTGGATTTGTCAAACAAGTAACAACCAAACCTCGCAAACTAACTTTAACGTAGTGTGCGCTGCAGTTAAATACCTCAAATAGAAAATGATCACATGTTTCTAAGTAAACAAGATTTCGGTATCCGGCAACGAAAGATAAATCTCAGAAGAACCTCGACCGCTTCTCTGCCTTCGTGATCTCCAAAGATTTCAGCTATGGAAACTGTCAAGATAGTAACAAGCAAACTCGCAAGCAAATGTAACTTAGAGTGCGCTGCGTTTATCTCTTCTAGAAAAAAGATCATGTATTCCTAAGAAAACAAATCATGCTGTGCTTCTAAGGAAAAAACTTCGGCATCCTGCAACAAGACATAAGCCTCAACAAGAACCTCACCAGATCCTAGCCTCACCAGCTCTTTTTCCAACGAGCGCGCACGATCTCCAAAGTCTTCAGCTATGGAAATTGCCACGCAACGCAAATAGCGACCAAACCTGGAAAACTAAGTTAACGTACCACAGAATACGTGCGCTAGCTGCGTTTCTATTTATCTCTTCAAAAAAAAGATCATGTGTTCTTAAGAAAACGATCATGATGTGTTTCTAAGAACAAAACTTCGGGCATCCTGTAACAAGACACAAGCCTCAGCAAGAACCTCAACAGGTCCTCGCTAGCTAGCCTGAACAGCTCCTCTTCCAACGAAATCTCCGAAGTCTTCAGCTATAGAAATTGTCACGCACGCTGATATATAGCGACCAATCCCGGCACATTAACTAAGGTTATTTAGACTGCGCGCTGCATGTACTGTACATATCTGAAAAAGAAAACGATTGACGAGTGACTCAGAAAAACAAAACTTCGGAATCCTGCAACGAAACATAAACTGAGCCTCAACGTAATAAAAACCTCGACGACGGCCTCGTAAATGGCAATCCACTACAACAGGAAGACATTCCGCAGCTGGTCTTCTGGCTATGGCAGAAGCTTGGGACAGCCCGCGACGAAGGACAGGCAGAGCTTGTACTGTACATTACTGCGATGGAGAATGTCGTCAATATGGTCCATTGATTTCATACACAGAATGGCACTACAGAACTCGGAGGCCACTGCCAGGAAATCGCCCGTTCATTTCTCAAGCGGGTTCTGGTCAATAATTAGGTCGGAATGCCCGATTATTATTATTATGTGTACCGGTAAACCGGCATTAGGACTTTTTCATTCAAATTCAATCTATTCTGGTAACCCTTCAAGGATGTGGTCCCTCCATGACCAAGGTAGTCATCAAAATGCTTTGATTATTGGATCAATCAGTGCATTCTTTGTTCCTACAATGAACGATTCAAGTCATCCATCAGACATTTTTTGGCCTCAACTTACTAGAGAACATGCAACTACCTACGTGTTCTGCCCACTCTCAAGCATTAAAAGCAAAACAAGATTGCAAAATGAGCACCTTGATGGCAGAATTGGCATCTCACTACTCATTGCAGATTTTGCACCCTAACAAGAATGTCAAAAAGCCCGAAAAAGCTTATCTTACTTTTAACTTTATTAAAAAGATTTATAAAATCTAATTTTATGGCAATAGATTATGTCATGCAATGTCCTCATTGTCATAGATTATCCTACATGCAACTAGTGGGTCTTACAATTTTAACACAAACTCATACTAATTATATTTACTTATAATTTACTAGACATGTAAGGTATCTACACCTAAAACCAACCAAATAAGAAATTCCATATGGTTCCCAATATTTTATTGATAAAGCATTTATTTTGCGGGAGTAGTTTGTAATCAGAAGATAGATTCTAATTCTCTTTAAATTCATTTTTTGGACACTATATGAATAAACTATGAATTTTTAAAGAGATAAAAATAGGTGTTTCTAAAATTGATTCTAAACTCTCATGAATAGTGGAAATATATTTTAAACAAGAATATACAAGGATTGATTTTAGAAAGGGGTCAATTTTAAGTGGTCATCTCACACTTCTTGGGGATCTAATGGATTTTGGATCTCACACTATTCAAACTCTTGAACTAAATCTTCATAGATCCTAATTTATCATATAAATTAATATAAATGTTTGTAAGTGTTGATATTTCTTCTTTTCAAGGTCTTTCAAATTGTACCAAGAACAAAGTTGTTGACCTTAATCCTTGAAGGTCAGAGATTGTGTTTTCACCCAAAACACTCCAAATCTACCATTTCTAATACAAGCACCAAATTTTAAATGAAAAACATTTTTGGACACATGTAACTATAGGATTTTGTATTAATCTTGTTTGAGAGCATGTGGAAATTCTTTTAGAAATTTCCACCATGTTGATTGCAAGATAATAGCATTTGAAGTGACAATTTCTTTTTGTGGCCCTACAAAAATCCAAGCACCTATACTTCAAAAGCTTACATTTATATGGAAAATGTCTAAAATGGTGGTTACTTTTTGAATTCATTTTTCAAGTCAAGTTGGTTACATACTTGAAAATTTTCAAATCATTTGGAATCATACAACATATAGGAAAAAAAATAGTAAGTAAAAAGGAGTAGAGAATGATTCAAAATACTAAATTGTTAACAATTTATTTATAGAATTGAAAAATGCCAATCCCAATGGTTCTAATGTTGTAATAAACAATCTACACCCAATATTTTTATTTTTTTTCCAAAAATATTGAAAATTGAGTTAAATAAAGAACTTCAAAGTTTGTCTTAAAGTAGGGATTCAATACGACCCACAAACTCCCACAAACTAAATTTCCTCATAATTTTTGACTCATTGATCAAATGGAATGATTCAAAGCTTTTCAAGTATATATAAATCAAGAGAAAGAATTTCAAATTTTAATTTCTTAAAAAAATGATTTTTAAAGAAGTTTTTGTTGTTGTTCGAGCTGCTTGTTGAGCAATGAAAAATACATATCATACAATAACTTTTTAGCCATAAAGTCAAAAATTATGAAAATTGTTGGGCCTTAAAGCTATTTCATGGGCACATGTTGTATTAGAATTTCAGCGAAAAATAAATAAGAACTTCAATTGTATTGCTATCTAAAATTTCTATATTGCCAGAAAATGGAATTTGGGTGTTTAGGGGTTAATGAAAGTGGTGCACATTCATGTACATATTGGCTTTACACTCTAGAAGATGTAATGAGGGTAACTACCTCCAAAATCACACCCTAACTAAAACCACCATCATTACTTTGTGCACATCACCAAAATCAATATGAACTTATATTAAAGAAAAAAATTTAGAACATCTACCAAAAAGAACTTTGGTTCTTCTTTAACTTTTGCATATAATATCCAAAAGCCTCGTTCTTTGGTGCATTGGAACTTCCTTTCACTTCCCAATGAAAAAAAAAATGAAAGTTATCTTGAAAAATTAGAAAAATATTATACTGTTGAAAAGCTAAATAATTTTGTTGAGGACTTGTCTTGTGGTTCAATGTTCATTTCTTCCTACAATGGAAATTGTCCATGTGTTTCAAAAAAAATGAAAATTTAACCAATCTAATAATAGTAACAAGGCAAAGTAACAAAAAGTGGTGGCTTGTGGGTATCTACCTTAGGGTAGTGTGTTGTTAAAGCAACCTTTTAAAAGTTGATTGCATTTTGGGGGAAGCTAAAATCCTTGAATCAATTTTCAATAAATTTTCTAGGAAGAAAAATGGAATTGGAATCTAACACAAGTCGTTTCATATTTTTTGGACCTTCCTGGAATTAGTTATGAATTTTTGAAGTTGAAAAGTGACCCCCTCTTGAAATGTAGTCTCTTGGTAAATTGAAGAAAGTAAAATGTACCTCTGCGTAAGAGAGCACCCTACCTTATGGTATGGCCACAAAAGGAGAAATAAAAGAAGCCCAACCAATCTGCCGGCTGTTTTAGAAGAATAGGTTGCCGGGGACTGTTGTTGATGAAAAAAAAGTTATTGACTATCTGGCAACATTATTCATCATCTGGGAAGTCAAAACAAATGCATGAGATGAACTTTGAAAGAGGAATGATTGTGAAAAATTAAAGTGTGCCAACTAAATTAACCCCTAAAATTGTATGACCATGTTTTCACCGAAAATGTTTAAAAACTGCCATTTTCAGTACAAGTATCAAATAAATTTTTTTTTTTTTGACATATGTAATTGTAGGATCTTGTAGTATGTAGTATAAAAACATGTGGTAAAAATTTCAGACATTTCCACCACGTGGATTACAAGATATAAGCATTCAATTTCACTAAAACCATTTTTTTAGCTGTGCAGAAAGTAGGGCAGTTGCACTTCACAAGCTCACTTTTCTGTGAAAAAATGAACCAAATGGTGGTGCTTCTTTGGATTATTTTTTTTAGACAAGTTGGCCACATGTTTGAATAATTTTCAATCATTTGGAATTGTACAACATATAGGGAAAAAAATAGTAAATAGGTAGCAGTAGGGAATGATTCAAAATACTTAATTATTAATAATCTCAATATGGAATTGAAAAATGTCAATCTTAATGGTTGAGATGTTGCAATAATAAATCTACATCCTATGATTTGATTTGATTTCCACAAATATTGAAAATTGGGTAAGATAAAGGATTTTCAAAGTTTATTTTAGAGTAGGTAATTGATAATTGCCCTCAAACAAAAAATCCTCATAACTTTTGACTCATTGATCAAAATGGAATGAGTCAAAGCTTTTCATGTATATATAACTCTCGAAAATCAATTTCAAATTTTTGTTTTTGAGAAAAGTGATTTTTCAAATATGTCCAAACTGCCCAATTATGGAAAAAAGTAACATATTAGGCTATGACTTTTGACTCATATTTCAAAATGTTATGAAGTCACAGGCACCTACCCAAATTTTCTAAGTAGCCAAAAAATATAGCTTGGTCCTTAAGCATTAGGAAAAATTTCATGCCACGAAAGGGCTACAAGTTTTGAATCCCCTAGTGCAATTAAAGAGGAAATTATTTATTTATTTATTTTTAATGAAAGCATCACATATAGCACTATTAATACCTAGTCAACACTACATCAAGTTTTACTTTTTACTTTTTATTTTTTACTTTAAAAAAAGTTTTTGAATTTTTTCTATACTTGCATCGTAGGGGTCCGAAAAATGAAAGCTTAATGGCCCTCCTAGGGGTTCAACTTGTAAGGATGTAGCCCCCATGACTAAAGTAGTCACCAAAGTTCTTGAACTATTAGACTAATAGGTGCATTCTCTTTTTCTACAATTAACAATGAAGTCATGTGTGGGATCACTTTGGTCCATAGTGTCGTTACGGGGTTAAACAAACATGAATTCAGATATTGGTACAAAAATCCAAACAAAAATTATTAGGAAACTTATGAAGCAAGTGCAAGTAAGGTAGTCTACTCTTAAAAACAACACTTTTAAGAGTTCATTGCACTTGGAAGGAAGCTAAGCTAAACTTCTTGAAATAGTTTTTCATAGGAAGAAAAATGGGATTGGTATTTAACCAAAGTTAGTCCTTTCATTTTTTTTTGGGACCTTTGTGGGAATTAAGGTAGGAAGTTTATAAAGCAATCATCTAAGTGCTGAAACTAAATTTTGGAAAGGTAAAACATCTTGAAATATTTTTCAGTAAATTTTCCTTGAAAGACAAGTGGAAATGGCATCTAACCCAAGTTGTTTCATATTTTTTTGGAACTTTGTGGAATTAGTTATGAAACTTTGAAGTTGAAATGCCATAGGGCTCTGTAAGCAACCACCTCCTAGAATGTACACCATTTGTACATTTTGGTACATTGAAGAAATCAAAATGTAACTTTTTGTGTAATGTTCCGTTCAAAATGCTTGGTCGGAGTTCGAGCCTCCTACCTTAGTCCAAATTTTTGAAGTTGAAACGCAGTTGTCGCTAGAAGCAACCCCTCTTGAAATGTACATTATTGGTACATTTCAGGAAGAAAGAAAAATGTACCTCTGTGTTAGATGTCACTTTTACAGCATGACAACTCCAGATTGAACTGCTTGGAAAATTATGAATGCTGGTGTGGGATATTGTCAATGGACCGCATTCGGATGGTCCATGGTCCACGTTCTCAGTGGAGTAACATTCAGGCCAACGTCGTACTTGTCTTAAGGTCCAAATCAAAAAAAGACGTGCATTGACTGGAACTGAAGGTGGTCACAAAGGAATGTGATTTTTTGGACTAAGGTAGGAGGTTGTAAACATTAGAAGAAATTTGAGGGCTTGAAATGCCCGCAAGTTATCAAGCTGGGAACAGGACTAGGTGCAGAGCGGAGAACTGGACTGCTGATGTGGCTGAGACTCTGCCACATCATTTTCCCAATTTTATTTTTATTTTTTTTCAACTTTTTTTGGTGTTTGAAAATTATTACTATTATTATTATTATTATTATTAATTAATTAATTAATTAATTAATTTTTAAAATTCTAATAGCAGATCCGTTCTTTTCGCTACAGGGAACAACTGTGGGGGAACAGGTCCGAAATGGGCTTCTAATGCCCTCGAATTTCTTCTAATGAACATATAGGTTTTAAAAGTACCCACTTCTTTAAATGAACACTATATGTGTATTTTGCATTTTTGTAGTCTTCGACCATGTACAAATAGTGTACATTTTAGGACGTGGACGCTATTAGAGCTCTACGCCACTTCAACTTCAAAATTTCATATCTAATTCCACAAAGTTTCAAAAAATATGAAACGACTTGGGTTAGATGCCAATTAAACTTGTCTTTCAAGAAAAATTTACTAAAAAATATTTGAAGAAGTTTCACCTCCCCCAAAATCAGTTCTAGCTCTTAAATGGTTAGTTTATGGACCTCCTACCTTACCATGTGAATCATTTGTTAAAAAAAACACCAAGTCACAATACTCATTGGAGGTCAAACTAATGTGCAAGACCTTCTTTTCATTTTCACACAAGATTTTACGGATGAACATTTGCACTTTTGTCTTACATATGGTAGAACCACCCATCGTTAGGGATTCTACATATGTTTTGAAGTAGTATAAGGCAATGTAAATTTCCATGACTTGATTAGTCCCAACTTTGAAAATTAAAGAAGGAAAAAAACACATCCTACACTTAAGTTAGAAATTTGTTCTGGCCTTAGTTGCAACTATTTTCAACCCTACATGTTGAGAATGGGTCTCTAATTGACAATGGATGGTTCTACTATAGAGGGATTCTCTATCATCCATTGGACAAGATAGCATTGCTGCAAAGTGAAGTGAAGTTGTTGAAACCACTACTAAGGTATGTACACCCATAATGACCCCTATCCCAGATGTAAAATCCAAAATTGTCACCAAAAACAATATTAATTATTACACAAGATGTACAAAATCAAAACATGAATTATTATGTTCAATTATTATTTGTCAATTATTATGGTAGCAATTATGTTTAATTATTATTTGTAGCAATTAATATATGTGTTAATAAATTCAAAATTAATATTTTGAAATTTCCTTTTCTAGCTATAAATAGAATTTTAGATATAATTTTTGATAAATTTAGCCACATTTATGAATACTTAATGTATTTAATAAGTTATCATCCATTTAACATTCTAAATTCATTTGAGCCCAAATTCATTTGGAATCAAATTGAATAAGCATATTGAACAATATTAGAAATACATTGACTTCATATCTATTTAAGGAATTTTGGAGTGTGTATACAATGATTTATCAAAGGTCACATTTTCATCCTTATAAATTTCCATCCAAATTTAGACATTTATTGAAGTTCAAATCTTGTTTTAGCAAAATAAAGAAAATACTTTATTTTCTAATCCAAAGGGAGGGGTGTGTGTGTGCAAATGTTGCAATGGTTGAAAGATACATACACCTATAATCAACATTGAGGTGTTGGCCCAAAATGCAAAATCTAAATTTGGACCAAAAAGCATCACAAAAACTTAGATATTAATTACAATAGATGTTCACAATAAAAATATGGGAGTTGGTGAGAACTTAATGTTGATGTTGAGTACACCTAAGGCATATAGTACTTTGAAAATTCATAACTCACTCATATTGTGTCCAAAATTTGTTATAAAAAATTTTCTTCAGTTTCAAGAAAGTAGATGCAATTACAATCAAACCTCTTATAATCCAAATATGGCTAATTTCATTAAAATGGTATATTTGATGTGCCTTTTCAAATTGCATGGTTTGAAGTGGCAAAAATGACATTTAACCCCTAAAAGACCAAGACTATGTTTTCACCGAATACGCTCTAAAATTGTCATTTCTAATACAAGTACCAAATTTTAGAAAAAAAAAAATTTTGAAAAAATGTAACCGTAGGATCTTGAAGTGAACTATTTTGAGAGGTTGTGGAAAAAGTTTCAGAAATTTCCACTATGTGGATTGCAAGATAATAGTGTTTGAATTGACAAATATTCTATTTTGTCCCTGCAAAAATCCGGGCAGCTGCACTTCACAAGGTCACAACTTTATAAAAAATGTCCAAAATGGTTGTAACTCCTTAGATTCATTCTTCAAGGTAAGTTGGCTACATGTTTGAAAATTTTCAAATCATTTGGAATTGTACAACATATAGGAAACAAATAATAAGTAGAAAGAAGTAGAGTATGATTCAAAACACTAAATTGTTAAGAATTTAGATATAGAATTGAAGAATGCCAATCCCAATGGTTGTAATGTTGCAATAAACAATCTACATCCAAGGTTTTTGTTTTTTTCAAAATTATTCAAAATTGAGTTAAATCAAAGACTTCAAAGTGTTTTTTTTTAGAGTAGAGATTCCATAACTACCCTCAAACTAAGAATCCTCATAACTTTTGACTCATTAATACAAATGGAAAGATTCAAAGCTTTCTACATATATGTAAACCTAAAGAACCAATTTCAAAATTAAAAAAAAAAAAAAAAGTGATTTTTAAAGAAGTTTTTTGAGCTACCCAAGCTACTTGCAGAATAAAGAAAATCGCATATTATGCAATAACTTTTTGACCATTTAGTCAATAGTTACAAAAATTTTTAGGCCTTGAAGCTACTCCTTGGGCACATGTTTATTGAAAATTTCAGCACAAAATAATTAAAACTCAATTTGTAGTGAGCGGCCCAAATTCGCTATATTGCCAAAAAACATAGCTTGATCCTTTAGGGGTTAAGAAAGTTGTAGATTACAAACATCTAGGACTTTTAAAGATTTCAGACTATGCAATCTAAAAAATATAGAATTGCTATAAAATAAGATATGTAGGACTAGCTCATACCGTAAGGTAGGCATCCCTCCAAACTTGACTTTTTGCTAGTGCCCCTAATTACTATTATTAGACTAGTTAAATTTTCATAATTTTCTTGTTGGTAAATGAAAGAAGGTTCTAACACACCAAGAATGTGGAATTTAGATAGCATATGGAAAATTTTAGAAAGATTGAAAAAATAAATTTGATAGAGGTTCAAAAATCATTTCTCCCCATATAGGTACATATTGATTTTGGAGATGTACCCAGAGTGATGATGGCGCTGTGGAGAATACCCACCTTACTAGTAAGTAGTAAGCTTACCTTCAGTAACAGACAAAGACCAGAAGAGAGTCGAAGGTGTGAACAGAAACATTGCCACGAGCCGCCCACCAATTCCTGACAACCGACGCAAGACTACGGTACACCTCCCCACGTGACTCCGGCAAACTTTAAGCTTACATTTTACAAAACGTACCAATTTGGCTCCATCAGGAAGCTTCAATCCAATTCCACAGGTAACTTAGTGAAGCTTAGCTGAAGAAATTCCGCCCGCTTCTCGACAGCCAATGCACCCATGTGTTTTTTTCCTTCGAAAATGACGGTAAGAACGCACACATTGGATTGCCACCCACCTGCACTGCTGCCACTACTCTACAATCCGGAATTCCAAGTATATTGGGTCCGTCATTGCAATCGCTGAATGTATACTGAAATAATTCGATGTTGAGTGTTTTCAAAACGAAATCGGTATGGTTTTTCTCCGATGCTCAATTCGCAACTTTTAATTTGTTGTTCCAATTTCACATGCGGATCGGAAGGTGCAGCGCGCACTAGTCTGATCGATAGTTCACTAATTTGCGCTAGCTCCACGTACAAGCAGCATTCCCTCTGTTTTTTCCTTGATTGGTTTGGAAGAATTTCTTGGTTTGAGCTGACAATGTGGTGCGCTTTCGACGGGCGGAGAGGGGTTAGTTAGTTAGTGCAGCTGCATTGGATATTTGAGTGCTTGGATTCTCTTTGATTGTCTTTGAAGAAATGGGTTCTGGGTTTTGAGTGGTAGAGCGAGAGTTGTTTCTGTGGTCGGTGGCTGAAAGTATTTTACAGAGTTTATTGAAATGCGTTCGGATGTTGTGTTGGTGGATGCCTCTAGAGTTTGAGAGGACTCCTGAAATTGACAAATGGTCGGGGTGTTCTAGTGCGTGACTTCAACTGCAAGGTTCTCTTCTTTCTTTCCATTCTGAGTCCAGGTTTAATTTTGCTCATCAAGATTTGACCTCATGTTGTGGAAAATAATACAAGCTGCACCATTATTCAACGGGGCTCGAGATTTGAGTTACTCCAACATAATCTCAGTGGTGAAGTAAGGAAATCTTTGGAACGGAGTGTTGTAGAACAGAAATAAAAAAAGGAGAAAAATGGTCATGATTAGAGCTTTCTTTGATTCCCAGTTCTTGCAAGTTCCTACACGTGCTTACCGTACATGATCCAGGAAATGCGAAGACCTTGAGATCATGGGATTCCCACATCAAGAGATAATGCTCAAGTGTCACGGTGTAGAGTTCTGTGTGGAAATAATGTACCTGGTATTTTGCGTCTTTGCTTGTTGCACAAATCAAATTTTCTGGTTACATAAGTTGGCTTTCGCTACTTTAAAATTTCATTCCTTCAGATGTATGCCATGTTTTTCTTGCTTATGATGCGATGGTGCTATTTGTTACCCTTTATTGTTGTGCCATTGACTGGAACTTAGAGCTTGACAACATGGGATTTTCACTCCAAGATCTAATGTAAGGCTCAAGTGATACGGTCCGGAGAGCTGTATCATAGTAATGCACTTAGTATTGTGGTTTTGTGTTTTCGCTTGTCGAACAAACAAACCTCTGGCTTACACACCTTGGATTTCTCTACTTTACGTGTTTTATAGGTTCTGTCTTTCAGAAGTATGATGTAGCCCAAGTGCTGTTTGTAACCCAGAATTGGTGTGCCATTGATTTAGAATTTTGACTGGAAAGACGAACTCTTGACTATCTACAGGAGCGGTATTCAAGTAGATATGGGAAGGTTAAACTGTTTATACTTGAATCCTCTGCAACCGAGAAACTTACAGTCAGGAATGTATAAATCTTTGAATTTCAGAATGCAGGACTTGTTACATGGGTTCGCAACTTGACATGTGGAAACTTCTCCAAATCAGAAATCTACCGTATATAGCATAGGAACCTCGCTTGTAAAAGTGTCAGCATTACTTTTTATTAGAATCCTTCCTCAATGAGGAATATTCTGTCTAGTGGTGAGGTGTCACGAAAGCTTGAGGGAGGAAATCTCTGGACTAAAGAATGTTATGAGTCTCTTAACAAAACTAAGGGTAGTTGATTGTGAAAACACTGAAAAATCAGAGTACATGGTTTACCTCGAGAAAGAAAATCAACCTGCACGTGCACCCTTGTACTAAGTTTCTAGATACTAATAACCCAATTCATGTTTATGAAGCCTTAAGGTTTATGTTTGTTGTGATTATGCAAAGCATAGACTATAGCCTACTCAAAATCAATATTGCTTCATGCTGAATTGATAATTTGTGACAGTACATTTTGTTCCAGTTTACTATGAAATTTCCTAACCTTTGCAATTTTGTATTTTCTAAGCTTTTGCAATTACGAAATTTTCTTACCTTCGCAATTTTCTGTCGTCTGCAATTCTTTGGGTTTCTTTTGCAATTCTGTTCAGCAGTTAACAAGGTTGTGATCTGACTGCTAAGCGAGGTCAGTTCTCTCTGGATCTGTTGACCGGTATAGCAACAATTCTAATGTTTTCAACCGACTGAAGATTTTTCGATTGATGACAACAAAAGAAGAATCTGCATCACCTCCATGTGAGTCAATTTGATCCTTAGAATGCTTTGTCATTCTGATCCCATGTAATTTAATAGAAGAGTTTGTAGATAAAAGTCTTTCTCTCTGGGCATACTGCGACCCAAGCGTTCACTTAATTTGCGGCAAATTTTACACCCTGACCTCTTTAATTTGACTGCCTGGGGTCCCAAAAACCTGACTATGAATGAGCGACAAGTGAGCTACACTCCATGAGAGTGTGCATGATATTCCAAAATGTCAAATTCAAGAGAAGGGAATCCTAAAGAGGTATGAGTTGTGTGTACTAAATTGAAATTCCAGTTTTGCTTATCATCAACTAAGAAATCCATTGTCTGCCGGAGTTCCCTCCCAAGTCTTTTCGTCTGATTTTTGGTAGTGCCGGTGGGGAATATTTCTCGATGCAAGCTAATACCATAAAAAATAAAACCCTCTGGTTTGAGTGCTAACATCTGTACAGTGAAATGAAAAAAAACACCAACCAAATTCGACACTAATTTGAGGTATCAAGGGGTGCCAGAGATGACCTGCAGAAGAAGGTGATCGATTTTCCACAACTTGTAAAGAGTCTAGTGCTTTGAAGAAAGAAGAATTGAGTTGTGCCCAATCTGGTAACAAACCTGCAAATTGTGCAACAAAAATTACAAGGTCTGACACACACCTCCCGGTATTGTAATTTTTTTATAAGTTAAAACTTCTCAAATTTAGCATGTCTGTCCTCTACCAGACGTGTAATGTGGAACCTGCGTCAACTCTGGTGGAGGAGTGCCTCAAAATACTCCAAATAAACTTCTGGATGAAAATTTTGTTTACAAGTTTTGGTTAACAAATTAGGGTTATAAATTAAGGTTACAAATTAGGGTGTGGATGATGAGGCTTGTTCAATCCGGTTTGAAGTAATAAGCCACGTATATTCAGGGTATTGCTTTGCTACTGTATTGTCCATAATTTGGTTTAGAGCTCAAATTAATTCATTGAATAAAGGTGTTGACCTTAGGTTGTGCTCAAGACATTTCAAGGCTTTTAACAAGCAGGAATCAACACCAAAGGTAGCATTTCCAAGTCCAGTCTTTTAACATGGTTAGTAAAACTGTCCCCAACAAACTCTTCATTTATATGAGCTTTAGATTTGTAGTGATTCTTCTTCTTCTCATTACAACATCCACCAATTTTGCAAGTCGTGTTCAACTATAGTTTCTAGCTATGTTTGATGGAGACACTTCATAACTTTCATTCAAACAATGTCGGGGTCAAATAACTTTCTTCAATTCATTGACTTATAGTCAAGGAGAAAACAATTAAGTTTTCATGTCTTCAAGCAATTTAGGATGAAAGATTCTTCAACAATGGTTTATAAGTACAATTTGTTTGGTTACATTCAATTCTTAGATATTGCACAATTGTTAGAGCCAATTGTCTTCATTCTCTTTGGATTTGGGAAAAAAATAAAAGAATATTTTCTTAACTTTGTGATTTTTTGGGTACCAAATGAGATAAATAGACTTTTACACATAAATAGACTTGAGTTTCTTGTAGCCATAGGGGTTATAGTTTACGTCAAAATCTAGATAGAACAATTGTTTTGCAACAAAGTTATTGTGAGGTCCAAACTTTATTGAATGGGAAGTACATTGTCGATGCATTGTAGTATGTGAAAATCTCTAGCTTTATACTTCATGACTTCTTTTCTACTATATATATTAGTGTCAAATTAGAAGTTGGGATTACAATTTTTGGAATCTCTTTTAATAATTTATAAAACAAGTACAAGAATGTAAAGAATATTTTTATAAAAAATTTGTGAAAGAAAAATGAAAATTGCATTTACTAGGAATGCAATTATATTTCCTTCTTCCCAAGTTACATCCCTATTTCAATAGAAGGTCCACAAAGTGATTAGGTTTTTAAAATTGTTCTCTAATACAAAGGTGCATATAGCTTTCTTCAATGTACTAATTGTATTAGCCAATGTACCAACAATGATCATATCAAAGGGGGAAACTTTTAGAGCATTATGTGATTTCAACTTCAAAATTCATAATTAATTCCACCATGGTCCAAAAGGTATGAAACAACTTGGTTTGGATAATAATTCCATTGATCTTTCAAAAAAAAGTATACTAAACAATATTTTCAAGAAATTAAACTCTCCCAAATTGAGAACCAATTGATAATTGTTTGCTTAATGGACCTCCTACTTTATATTCGTCCTACATTTTTCTAAACTGAATGCATGGTTGAATGTATCCAAATATAGATTGGGATGCAATCGGAAAGGTCCAAAATGCCAAGTCCAATTTTTGAAATAGATTTGCAACAGTTCCTTAGGATAGTTAGAAAAGTGTTATATCTCATAATGTTGTCCCTCTTTCTATACCCTTAGAATTACCATGGTTGTCACATTGGACAGATTACTATTCATTTCACGTCCTATAGGACAAGTTACTATTCCTATAGGACGTGAAATGAATAGTAATCTGTCCAATGTGACAACCATGAGAATTACAAAATTACATATATAGGCATTTGTGATGAATTATTGTCAATGCCTATCAATCCAATATTAGGCTGATTTGAACAATTATTTAAATTGGAAAAGAGGGGTTTGACATCCATTTTCAAATTTATAATAACTTTAGCTTTTGGAAATTCAATTTGCTACTCACCTAAAATACGAGTCACTCACATAGCATCAAATGCCGATGAATGATTGCCAAGAATTGAGAAGAGAAGTTCTTTGTAAAAATAGAGTGGTTGGAGGTAAAACAACTTTATGTGGGATATATAAATTAGGATTTGTAGGAACTCAACTACATTCATAGTCGAGTCGAAAGCAGAAATTATGTTCAAAGTAGAATTCAAATACCTCATTCTAGCATAGTAGAATAACTTTTTCCAAAAATTTTGAACTTAGCAAAGTTAGGAAATCAAATAAACTTTCATCTCTTCCAAAACCCCTTTGAGATTTCAAGCCTCCAATTAAAAGATATGGACAAAGTTTTAATGAACTAACTAATAGTTCTCACCAAACATTGAGTCCTATAATGAATATGCCCTAAGGTAGTTAGTGCATTCTAAAAGCACCTATGCTCTAAATGCGACCCCTATTTAGGAGTGAGTGACATGTTCCTTGAAATATATGTTATTGTCAATGATGAGTTAGGTAGGCTGAAATGGTTGCTTTAAGCTTTCTTCAATGTACCAACAATGTACATATCATGAGGTGGTCACTTCCAGTGATCACTGCGTTTGAACTTCAAAAATTCGTAACTAATTCCACAAAGTTCCAAAAAACATGAAATAAACTTGGGTTGGATGCCAATTCCATTTTTCTTCCTACTAGAATTTACTGGAAACTGTTTCAAAGAGTTTTAGCTTCCCTCCAAAGCCAATCAACTCTTAAATGCTCGTTTTGAAGTTAAAAAGCAGACCAGCTTAGTGCCCAACTGATCAAATGAAGTTGCTTGTCCAGGTCCTCCTCTCTCCAAGAGCCCATGTCCATTGGAAACAGGAAACTGGAGACCCATCTAGGTTGACCACGGGCAAGCGTGCACAAAAAACTCTGAAATCTTGGCCTCACGTACAGTTTTGAAAAGCAAGGTCTGGTGGAGGGTCCGGAAGGTCCAGTTTTGTTTGCAGACTTGGAGGCTGGAATTCCACGCCTGGACCCCTCCATGGAAACGGCCTCCAAGTTACCTTCAGTCCTCTCGTCGAAGTCCCGCGGCCCAAGTCACAGTCACTCCTAAGTTAAAGCGCATGTGTTCAATGTGCTAGTAGCTAGAGGAGCCCTTTGACTCGACTGCAACAGTGCTTCGGCACTTCCGTTGCGAGCTTTGCGCTTGCTTTCCAAGCGTCCGTCACGGCGTCACCACTCCGTCTCGTCTGTCTGCAGTGGTTTCCAAGTAAGCTCTGCTCCCACAACTTCAGGAACACATACCGTTACTAGAACGTAACCGCAACCGTAACAATGATAACTCAGTGAGGCTTTGTTTGTTTGTCATCAGTTGAACCACCTTCCGTCCGTTCCAAGTTCATAAGGGACAATCCATCACTCGAATTTCCTCGTCAACGTTCAATTTCAACACTCCCCAATTTGACGACGACGACGACGACCACATGTCCGATTTCACGAACCACAACGTGCAGTAAGTTAGTGGCTCTGCTGCTGTTCAGACCTCTCACCACCAACTTCTTCGAATACAAACTCGACTAGAGTCCGTTTCCTATCTACAACCCTGTTTACACTCCTTACAAACTTGACTAGAGTCCATTTCCTATCTACAACCCTGTTTACACTCCCTCTTACTAGTGAACAATTCAACTCGTTGAGAATTCAGTTTGGAATCTTCTGGAATGGAATTCAAGAGCAAGTGGTTGCAAAAATAATACTTTTGCAAGCCCTTGGACTTTCCTAATAGTTTACTTGCTAAGAATTCATGATTTTAAGTTGTAGACTTTCAATTGTTTAATTGATCATTGACTATAGCCAAACGTAGAATCAAAATGAATTTTTATATTTATTATATCATTAGCTTGAATGAATGAAGAACATTGTATGCATTGGTTTAAATAAAATTATTGTTAAAATAAATAAAAATCTCCATAAAAATTCTTCAAAATTAATTAAAAAAAGAAAATATGAGATCCAATTTGGACTTCTTAGTCCTTCAAGGGCCTTAAAAATTTGTTAAAAGTTTATTATTAATGATAAGTTGAACATCAACTTGGAACATTTTTTAGGCTAAAAAGTCAAATGAAAATAGTTCTATATAACACTAGCTTTGATACTTTTAGACTTAGTTGAAAAAGTAATGAAAAGTATGTCTAAAATGAATTTAGATATGTACTGTACGTTAATAAAAAAATGGCTCCAATACCAACTTTGACAACTTTTGAGCTCTGATCTTAATTTGCTTCGTATATCAAAGGTAAATGACACAACATAAATCATCTTTACTTCTCTTTCTTTGCTTCGCTTCTATCTTGGTTGTCTTTGCAAGTAATTTTGCGTTGCATTGAATTTTATTTTTTTTAGCTATGGCTACCTTCTCTATAATTATACCGTTTGATGCTTAATGTTACCAGAATTGGGAGTTGCATTAGAAGATTTTTGGAGCCTCTGAATGCCTGCGAGTTATCACAGCCTGCGAATGTAGGAAACAGGTTCGGCGCAGCGGTCTGACATGGCTGAGACCTTGCCATGTCATTGACCAATTTTTTTTTTGCATTTGGAGACTAAAATTTTTTTATGAAAAAAAAATTCTGATAGTAGGTCATTCCCTTGTTGCAGGAACAGACCCAAAACAAGCTTTTGGACCCCCCAAAACTCTTCTAATGTTAAGACTATAATGTCCTTCTTCCTAATATACTTGTATGCTTTCTCATACTCTACTTGCAATTCTAGGTTTTATGAAATTGTCAAATCTGTTAATTTGTCAATGTAGTTGGTGATTTGTCATTTAGCAAGTCCTTATTGAATTGACTCCAAGATTTTTGGTCAATTCCTCTTAGATTGTGTTCTCCAATTAGTCACAATTTTAGTTTCAATTATTCCTTTAATAAAACTATCAATTTTGTTGCTTCCAAGTTGGATATTTTTCATTAGCTTTTTTTTTAACAGGATCTAGAAGTGATTTGCTTAAAAGTTCAACCCAAATTGATGCACATAAATATTGATGAAGACAGGTATGTTGACCTTCCATGATTTTTTGAATATATTGACTTATAAACATGTTGTTTTTCTTATTCATATATTACACTTGTTTAGATGGTGTGAAATTCTTAGTGCAAATTTCTTACTACTTGAAATGTATATATAGAAGTACAATAGGTGATAATTTACTTTGTTGAAGAAAAAATATAAAAACAAATTACATGTCAAGCATGATCTTATCACAACTATATTAAGCTTTTTGGAGCTACATCCTATACTTGAATCTAGAAAAGAATATAAAGTGAACAAAATTATCCTATTCTTAACAAAGAAAAGATTTATAATTTATAATTCAAATGCAGACATAAAATTTCAAAGGTTAAATCAAGTGCAGAGAAATATTTACTATATCGATTTTGAATTACACCTTGCAATAAAAATTTATTACTCATAAATTTGGTTTAATTTCTCTTTGCTAGTGGCTTAATAATATACCACCTTCCACATTTCAATTATTATATTATTTATTTTCAAGTGATTTTTAACATAGTTTTGTCTTCAAATTTCAAACTCTTCCATGATTGTAGGTAAAGCTTTTAATGAAGTTTTTTCCCTTTCCGTTAAAGTAGCAAGATTTAAAAGTGACACTTTTTATAGTCCCACTACTTCAAAGGTCAAATGACCAAAAAAAATTGATGAAGTTATTAGAAAATTCAAGAAAAAAGCAATCAATGAAAGTGGTTTCCTTACTTTCCTAATATTTTGACACTATAGTAATAGTGGTTTTCATATTTTCAAAGTTGAAACCATAAGATAGCCTATATATAACATTGAACTCACTTAGAATGTACAAAATGTCTCAACTCTCATTGGTTACTTCAAAAAACTCCTCACCTCTTATTAATTGCTATTAAAAAGTTGTAGTGGTTTTGAGCCATGGAATGTTCATTCAAGGTCATTTTTAGGTGTTGGAAAATGAAAAGTATTGCAATTAGGTATTCCTAAATTACAAGATCAAAAATTCTAATTTTGCACTTCTACTACATAATGGTAGGATATTCTATTAACCCCTAAATGCTCAACCATTCACTTAGTGGGTACTAAATGTTTAGGAAAGCACACCTTATTTGATTAATATTCATTGAATAATCTTCAAAGAAATAGTATAACCTATCAACAAAATTAAAATAAAATAATGCACGAATCAATAGTTTAGATGTTTTGGAAGAATTGAAATTACTTGTTATGAATATTTAAAAGTGACCTTTCTATCTCTAGTTCAATATTTAGGGATTAATTTCAATTAGGGACCTAATTCCAGCCAATGTGTCCATAGAATACATCTTATGACAAATTCAAGTTGATAATGTGTGCACTTATTCTTAACCACTTAACCCCTAAAGGTTGGAGACTATGTTTTCACTAAAAATGCTTCGAAACTGCCATTTCTAATACTAGCATCAAATTTTAGATGAAAAATATTTTTAGATACATATAACCATAGGATCTTGTAATAAACTAGTTTCAAAAGATGTGGAAAAAATTTCAGAATTTTTCATCGTGTAGATTGCAAGATATTAACGTTTGAAGTGACAAAAAATCATTTTTTTGACCCTACAAAAAACCAGGCAGCTACACTTCACAAGGTCACATTTGCATGAAAAAATGTCCAAAATGGTGGTGCTTCATTGGATTCATTCTTCAAGGATAATTGACTACATGCTTGAAAATTTTTAGATCATTTGAAATTGTACAACATATAGGAAAAATAGTAAATAGAAAGAAGTAGAGAATGATTCAAAACATTGAATTGTTAATAATTTAATTATGAAATTGAAAAATGACAATTCCAACGGTTGTAATGTAGCAATAAATAATCTACATCATATCTTTTTATTTTTTTCAAAAAATATTAAAAATTGAGTTAAATAAAGGACTCCAAAGTTTATTTTAGAGTAGGGAATCCATAATTGCCCGCAAACTAGAGCACCTCATAACTTTCATCTCATAAATCAAATGGAATGATTCAAAGCTTTTCGTGTATACATGAATCTAAAAAATCAATTTCGGGTTTTTATTTTTGAAAAAAGTGATTTTTTAAGAAATTTTTGGGCTACTCGCCGAGCATTGAAAATGACATATCATACAATAACTTTAGAACCGTGTAGTCAAAAGTCATGAAAATTGTTGGGCCTTAAAGCTATTCCTTGGATACATGTTGTGTGAAAAGTTTAGCAAAAAAGAATAAAAAATCCATTTGTAGTGAGCTGCCCAAAATTGCTATGTTGCCAAAAAACGCAATTTTGACCTTTAGGGGTTAAAACACTGTTAGAAATGTGATCTTTATAGGCCAAGAAATTAGTCAATGGACTAACTACAAAAATAACCCAAACAAGTCTAATTTTTCATGTGGATATTCTTGTTGGTCACTTCTCTAATCTACATTTTTAGTAGTGAAAATTATGTTCTCATTTATACTTCCATGGAATGTAACAAAGTTAGGTTTAATATTAGAAATATAGTATTAAAAACATAGAGTTTCAAAGTAACCTAAAAAGGTTGGGCTCACCTCCAATGAAATTCTTTCCACACATTTGAATGTTATAATCTTATAAGCAATCCATCATCTTTTTCTCTAATTTTAATATTAGAGCACAAAAATGTGATTGATATTGAAATCAAATATTAGAATGATTGGTTGGAAAAAAATCAAATTTCAAATCATACATTTTAAAGTATATTTTCACACATTTTGGCCAAAGAACATCAAGTAAATTATTCTATTGTATAAGCATAGTAGATTTTATAAGTTTCAACTAGTGTGTTTGAACTGAGATATGTATACACTCAAACATTTTTTATCTCTTGAAGTCCCAAGGCCTTTTTTTCCATCAAAAAACATTCAAAATTGCCATCTCTTTTGTAAAGAGCAAAAAAAATTTAATTTTTTTTCTTCATATCTAGCCATAGGATCTTGCATTAGAATATTATAAGATTGTGTGAAAGAAATTTAAGAAACTTTGATAGCATAGATTATAAGATATTTGCATTTTAAGTGAAGAAAACAAACATTTTTTGCACCTTGCTTGATTAGATTTCTTGGCTTTAAATCTTCCTAACTTAAAATTTTTGAATTATTGATTTTGATTTTCTAATTTTTTATGTTGAAGAATTGAGTTGAAAACTAACTTGCTTTTCATTCTAAAAAAAGTATTAAGTAGAGGTAGGTACAAGATAGAAGGAAAAACTAAATCATTAATAGTTCTAAGATGGAATTGAAATACACAAATTCCGATGATGAGATTTTTCTAGCAAGCAAAGTCAATGATGTAGAACCTTTTCTTTTAAATTGTGAAAATTGAGTTAAAAAATGAATCCTATGAGTTCTTTTCTCACAATGATGCAATGATTGTCTGTAAAATAAAATGTTCCATAACTTTCACATCACTAGTCCAAATGGAATAAATCAAAGCATTACATGTAGACAAAAATATAATGTATAAGGATAAAAAAAAAAATCAAAAAATTAAAAAAAAATCATTTTTTGTGATTTTTTTTGTATTACCTAACGATCTATGTTGTAGACTTAAGGTGGCATAACTTTTGCTTCCAAGTACTAATTGAAAGAAAATTTAGATTTCCAAAAAGCTAATGTGATTTCTTATCTTCAAAAAAATTCAGAAAATCATATCAAAAATTAAAATCACACAAGCCTACTTGAAATCTAAAAAAGATCCCCAAAGGGGACTTTGGGACTTTAGGGATTATACTACCTTCTCCAATATCACATTTTTTTGTCCTTTCATAAAAAAAAACAATGGTATCAAGGTTTAAATTTATTCTATATTTTGATATCACTACATTATACCACAAGAAATTGAAATTAGATGTATTAATTATCTATTTGACTACACTCCTTGTTATTTTGTTAGTTTAATATGGATTCAAAAACACGGTGAGCCCTATCTTATAATTAAAGAACATAAGTGCAAATAGTACATCCACCTAAACTATTAGATTCTTCAAAAAATAATACAACTCAAGCTTGCCTGGTGCAATATAAAAACTACTCAAAAACAAACTAAACCATATTTAAGAATGTGAATGCAATATATGGTTCTTCGTAACATCATTTACCAATGACATAGGGATCCCTTCTGCACCTTTGGAAAAGAACCCCCTACAATGAACAAAAATTGTCTTATTGATGGCTCTTTAGCCGACCTCACTCCCTCCTCCCATGTATCTAGCAAAGCATAATACCTTCCCACAATACTGACTGGAGAAAACCATTGCTCGGTATTCAATGTTGTGTTGACCACTCACTCTTCCTTCAAGATTTTTACGACCACACTTCTTTCTTTAATGTCTCTTTTACATGCAACACAAACATTGGTACTATTTTAACAAAATTCTTTACACCCATGTGTGCCATATCATGCCCATATAATAATAAGGTGTTCACAAGTCCATAATTATACCCTCTTTTTTTTCTTTTCTTTTTTTTAAACAAATGGAAGAACTTATAATAATATCTTTGAAGAGAGAGAGACGTATCGATGTGTGTACATACTCTACCGACAAGTATTGAGCGCCGCGTTGCCAAGCTTGCCACCCGTCCTCAAGGCGATTCTTCCTGATTTCAGTCCACTGATTTCCTTCACTTTCTTTCCGTTTTTCTTGCAACAGAAGAAGTCAGACTGTCTGCCTTCTCATTGGAATTCAGTCAACCATTGATGGGTTCTACGTACAGGAATCACACGGGAATTACCGTATCCGACAGAACTTGCAAATTTTCTTAACTGATTTCTTAATATTAATGGCTACAGTGGAGCGGCAACTGAATCCATGATGGAATTCTTTTCTGTTCTTCTGTTTGCAGTTTAATTGCAGCAATTGCAGCCTGATGATTGCAGGTCCTGATCGAAGGAACTGTAGCTTCACAAGATCCAGGAACTTTTGTGACATCGATGCCGTACGCAGCAAGCTTGTCGGCAGGCCACGGACGGACTCGTGTCAATGTCAAATTGTCTGTAGGAAAAGATCTGGGGTCAAATGAAGTTAGAAAAAGGATTTCAACTCCGTCTTTGGGAGGAAGGAAAAAAATGTGAACTGAATCAGCTTGAACAGTGGAATCGGACTCTCTCTCTCTCTCACGAAACTGGAGCGGAGTCGAGTGGAAGTTCCGAGTTGAATTAGGCCATGTGAATGATCGAGATAGAGCGCCGGGAGTAGGTACTGCCAACTCTTTGGACAATTCGCATTAACTATCGACTTGATTTGAACAAACCTTTGTCAGGATTTTGATAAGAAGAATTAAGAGGAATTCTGATTTTTGGTGTTGTTGGGAAGAAGCAAAGCAAGAGTTTGAACTGGTTTGTACACCAATGACGCTAGCATGTGAGCATAGAAATGTGAGCCTACGAGTCTAGAGTATATGTAGAAGTAGATATTCTACAACATGATTGAAGGCCTTTATAGTATAAACACTTGTAATATAAATTCTCATGCTCATGTGCTCATGATTCTAAGCTCAAATAATAGTAAGCGTGCTTTACAACCATTGAAGGTGCTTATAGTATACACTATACACATCTGTAATATATTAAACTCTTATGCTCATGTACTCATGATTTTGGACTCACATAATAGTAAACATGCTTTACAACTATTGAAGGTGTTTACAGTATAAACACTTGTAATATATTAAACTCTTGTACTCATGATTCTATGCTCACATAGTAACAAGCATGCTCTACAACCATCGAAGGTGCTTTTAATATACACACTTGTAATATAAACTCCTATGCTCATGTGCTTATGATTCTAGGATCACATAATAGCAAGTATGCTTTACTACCATTGAAAGTGCTTATAGTATAAACACCTATAATATAAACTTCTTTGCTCATGTGCTCATGATTCTAAGCTCACATAATAGTAAATGTGTTCTACAACCATTGAAAGTGCTTATATTATAAACACTTATAATATAAACTCCTATACTCATGATTCTAAGCTTACATAATAGTAAGTGTGCCTTCTATACTAAGGTGAAAAAAATGAAATGGTCTATGTATCCATTCCACGCTAAGACTTCTATTGGAAGTTTCTCCCAAGTGCAATGAAACCATTCCTATATTTAAACTGAGATTGGTTGATTGTTGATTCTTTAAAATTTGGTATTAGAACCAAGCTATGTGATGGTTTCAATGGCCCAGGGAATTCAACTTTAAAGATTCTTAATAGTGACATGTCTTATCCAAAAAATCTATTTTTATTTTTTTGAACATTTATGAATTTCAATTGCTAATGCTACAAAAATGTGTTTTTTAGCAAGAGGTGCCTCCAATTATGTTGAATTGTTGGTTTTGACTATTTTGAGTGCTTTCACCTTATGGTCTTCCCATAGAAACATATGAGTTTTGAAATGGGCTCATTTATACCAACTCATTTTTTCACTTTTGTAGCCCATGCCCATAGAGATAGTAGAATTGGAATCTAAAATCAATGGTAGCCTAATTTGATTGGGTTGAGTTAAGTTTATTATGTAGGTGCCATATGAAGTTTGCTATTTCGGTCTATGAGGCTTAGATAGTTGAACCATCCTTAACAAATGCTTCATTTCTACCAATCTTTTAGGCCAAAATTGACCTTCTTATTCTTCTTATAGGTGCCATATATTAAGTAGAAATTCTACCCTAAAGAAAGTTTGAATGGCATTTTTGAGACTATATATAATGAATTATTAAACATTGATCATAGCCAATGATGATTGGAAGGCCATCATGATTCATCCTCCTATCCAAATGAATTTTCAAACCTAATTGCAACTTATAAATAACCTAACTTACATGTTGTATGCATACATACTCAACCAAAAATTTTAATTTTGTTGTACGTGCAAAGAGGGACTAAGTGTATGAGTGTATCCTTTACTAAAAATCACTTTATGAAATATTTTGTACAATATTACACTATCATTGTTTGTAGTGCACACATTAGACATATAAACTCTTTTATATTCTATATTGGACCCCCAAATAGTTAGGTCTTTTACTCTACATGAAAAGTAAACTATAAAATTTTATAATTATTGTGCTAGTATATTCAATGTACTATTATAATTGTTAGCAATGGAAGTGAAAAAATGGAAATGGTATGTTCTTGGGGTTTAACCTTTTGAAGTTCAAGCTTCCACATAGTTGATATTTTGTCAAGCTATGTTTAATTATGATAGTGAGTCTTTGGGCTTTAAATCCAACAAAAAATACCTCTACAAGTGAGATTTTTTTTCACTTTACAAACCTAAAAAATCTGAGATATTCAACATTTCCTTGCATTTTTTATTTTTAGAATGTTTGATATTAAACTATTTTAAAAAAAAAATGAGTACTATGATTAAAAGTTAGTAATACTTTAAATTGTATTATACTCTATACCACCACTTGATTAGATGATCACCCTTTGTACATCTGTTAAATCAATATGTACCTATTTTTGAGGAATTTTTTTAGAAAATCTACCAAAAAACTTTGCCTCTTTATAAAGTTTACATTTGGTATCCAAATGATATATTCTTTGGTGAATTGTAATCTCTTAGCATTTGCATGTACCAATAAAAATATAAAATTTCAAAAATCTAATAATATAAATTAGAGATAGTAAAAAAAAGTTGTGGTATTATGTGTCTCTACTTTAAGGATGCCATTCAACTTCAATAATAAGAATTTTGGCTCTATTGCATTGGTTCAATACTTCAAGCATTGAAATACAAAATACTTTAGTTAAAGCACAAATTGTGAATTCAAAATAATCCTAGTGTTTTTTTTCAATTGAAGAAGAAGAATTAATTTTATATATATATATAAACATTCTGAAATTCCCCCCAACCTAATCAAAGGGGAGATTTTTTGACTATTGTAAAATCAACCAAGTGAAATTAATAAATTACCATCTTAATTTCAATGTCTTAGGTCATATAACCAAAAAGAAAACTAGGAGTATAAGAACTAAACTACTTATGAAGAGAATTGACAACTTTGCATCTTTTCTCCACCAAAGACAAGTGGATAATAACTGCCCCACATAAGCTCCACCAATTCCTAGCTAAGTAGCTCAAGACTATAACCAATTCTTGTATTCAAAATTTGACATTAAATTCAAAAAAATAAAAAATATTCAACAATTGTCTAAAATAGTTTCAAAAGCCATTTATTGTGAATACCTAAAGTAGAGAAGACAAGCTCTTTATACAAGTGGGGTAGTAACTTAAGAAGTCAAACAACCCATGTAGGATATTTAAATTAGGATTAGTAGGAACTCAACTACTCATTGTTGAGTCAAAAGCAGGAATTGTGTACAAAATAGAATATCATACCTCATTTAAATATAGTAAAAAAAAATTCAAAAAACTTTTTGCTAAAGTTGAGAAATGAATCTAACTTTCATATTCAAAAACATACTTGAGATTTTGAGCCTCTAATCAAAAGTTATGGATGAAGTTCAAAGAAGAGTTGAAAGGGACATTTTCTTTGACATTTTCAAACACCTTCTTTGAATTTTGTTGATAAATTTTGGAGGTTCAAAATCTGTAATGGATTTCTATATATGAAAATTAGCTTAATTCTACAACTTTTCTTAGTTCAAATGTTTTTTGAAAAATTTAATATACTATATCCAAATGAGATCTAAAATTTCTGTTTTGAATGTAATTCTTGTGTTTTTGACTACAACTTCTAAAGCTCTCATCTTCAACTTGTCTCATACACTTTAAGGATTCATGACAAACAATGAATTTCATTATAAAAATGACTTCTTGATTCTTGATTCTTATTGAATGCCAATGAAGTAATTCCTTCATTTTGCCATTCAAAAATTTCTTAATGGTAGATGGTTGTTCAAAGGATAGATTGGTATTTGACTCAATGGATTGTTATTGGATTCTTTGGATTTTTGACAAACCATCTTTACATTTATTTGTAAATTTGGTTATTTGATCTTAGAATTAGCCCCCCAAAATGGACTTTTCTTTCAAAAATTTATTAAAGTCAAACTTACTGTTTGAGTACGATAGTGTACAAACTATCTTCACTTGATGAGAATTGCCTTCAACTTGGTATTTGAACCAAGTTCTAATTTTATTTGTCATTAATTTAATCGATTACTTTTGCAAATTTTTAAAAAAAAATGCCTAGAATGCTTAAAAAATGAAATTAAAATGACTAAGCTTAGACAACAACCTCAATGGCTATGGAGAACCAAAAGCCTAACCTTTAAATGTTGAAAGGGTGATCTTTGAAATCATCCTTTTCCATTACTGTATGAATCACTAGCGTCCAAAATTGCAAAAGTAGTCATTTCAAGTCAAACTATTGAAGAAGATCCTCCCTTTCCAAATCAAATTTTGAGAATGAACAGTTTACACTTGTGTCCTATACAATTTGATTCCCTGTCATCCATCGAACACAAAATGTCCACCTTGGCGTTCAAGGACTAAGCTAAGTCACCCGCTAAACTCCCCATTCCCCACCTGCCCCCCCAAATGCCCCCCCAAATGCCCCCCAAATGCCCCCCAATGGCTCTCCCAATCCTCTCGGAGCCGCGTTACTCCGCTTCTGACTCGGAAAGAAAGAAAAGCCCGTTCCGATGGTGCAAGTGTGAAAGGGTCGACCCCTTTCACGTTGCATGCAGAGTAGGTGAACGAATTAGAAATATTATTTTTGTCAACCCTGATGCCGTGGACTCACTAATGGAGAAGAATAGTAAGTTACTCCTTTGACTGAAATCAGGTTCATCTCGGTTCCTTTCACTGGAGCACCACCAGAGGAGCCTAGAAGATTCCGTATTGGAAAATTCGTTAGTTAGAATAGGAAAATGCTGACGTGGATAACATTTCCACCACTCGATGCTGATGTCAAACAAGGTGGGCTCCCCCCAAATGTGCACGGGCAGGGAGGATTGCCCCCTCTATTGCCCCATGTTTTACCCTTGTAAAAAAAACCTGAAATTTTTCATTTGCCACATATGATAAAATTTACAAATTCTGAATTCATATTTGCAATCACAGACCCCAAATTCAAATGGGGACACAATGAAATACAAAATTTAAGAGGCATAAAATAGGGGGCAATTTTTTGACATTTATCCTTTGGTGGGGCAATAGAAGGGTCAATCCTCCTTGGCCAATTGCCCCCCTTATTGCCCCCCTTATTGCCCCCCTTATTGCCCCATGTTTTACCCCTGAAAAAAACACTGAAATTTTTCATTTGCTACATATGATAAAATTTGCAAATTCTGAATCCAAATTAGCAATTTAGATAATAAACCCCTTTCCAATCACCCTCCCATCATAGAGGTATAGGATGGTGTAATTTTGCACACAAGAAGAAGGAATAGTGATCAATTATTACACATCATTCGACAAAGTTTTGATTGGCTACAAGTGTATCATTATTGCAACTAGTCCTTGATTGATTTTGTTTGGAGCCTAATTTATGGTTGGAAATAGGAAGTTCTACGTGATGAATATAGGTCAGCTATATATCTTCAACTAAAAATTTCAAGGTAATTATGTTTTGAGAGGAAAAAAATTTGGAATCCTTCTACACTCCATTTCTGCACAAGGGAAAATTTCTACAGTCAAGAAATTTGTGCTCGAGATATGAATAATTCCTTAAGTGGGTTAGGATTGGGCCATAAGCTTCTAGAGGCTTCCAAATTTGTTAGGGGATGTGAAAGTATACAAAAATTTTGTGGCACAAAATAGGGGGAAATTTTTACAATTACTCTTTGATGGGGTGATAAAGGGGTCAATCCTCCTTGGCCCAAATGCACCACTGAGTTGAAACCACCATCTTCACTTTATATACATCTCCCAAATCAATCATTGTATGTACCTATGTGGAAGAAACTATTGTAAAATCAAAGAAACTTTTGTTCCTTCCTAAATTTTTGCATATAGGATCCAAATTGGTTGCATTTTTTAGTATGTTGGAATCTCTTTTTTAAGTGCTAATGAAGAAATTGATAAAAATTTGATTAGTCTAATAATAATGAATGGGCAAAAAAACAAAAAAAAAGGAAGTTTAGGGGGTATAATCCATGTTAAGGTGTAGCAAGTTACTATAGCATAAAGAAAGTGAAGGGGAGCAAATTGAAAAGGGACCCAATTCTTATATTTGTCTCTAAGGTGGAAGATAAATAGAAAATTAATCAATTGCAAAATAAAGGGCAATTTTTTCAATATGTTCCATGAGTTGAAAAATTTGAAATCTTTTGGAATGTGTCCTTACATAAATGCTAACTAAAGCTTCAATGTAGATTTAGAACTACCAGAATAGGTTCTAAACGGATGGACAAAGCAGTTAGATAAATGAATTTGCCTAAGTAGTGAAATCTTTTAAGTTATTTGATCTTCTTTAACTCCTAAAGTCCCAAACCATGTCTCTTAGAGGGACATTTGAAGGTTTGGGCAAGATCCTATGATCTCAAATTTTGGCATAAATTTTTGAATATATTGAAAAGAGAAAAAACATATTAGTTTTTGGGGATATAATTTTTATTTCAATCAGTGCTTGGGATCAAAATTTATGCCACTTAAAGCTCAAAATAGTCAAGAGTCAGCAAGTGAAAAAATTTGGAATTAAAAAAAAAATCTTATAGATTGTATTTTTGTCTATATATACAGAATTTATCCATTCCATTTGGATTAGTGATGTGAAAGTAATGGAGCAACTTGTTTTACATTCAATCATAGCATTTTCTTACAAAAATATTGTATTGAATATATTTTTGAACTCAACTTTTGAAATTTTCAAAAAAGTAAATTCCACATGGTTTAGATTTTTTGCTATAATAACCTTAGTATTGGAATTAGTATATTTCAATTCCATGTTAAAACTATTAATGATTTAGATTTTCTTTCTATTTGATACCTACTTCCACTAAATAATTTTTTGATAGATAAAAATCAAGGATTTTGTTTTGGAATTCTCAAATTCGAACTTTCAGTTCAATTTTCTAACATAAAAAATAAATTTAATTCAAAATTTGTAGTGCAAAAGTTTTACGTCAAGTTGTCAAGGGGATTCAAAGTCTTTAATCTAGTATTGTAAGGTGCAAAAAAACCTTGTTTTCTTCACTTCAAATGTTTCAAGTAAAAACACCCATAATTGTCAATTTAATCAATTCAATATAGTTGGAGGCAAATTTTTCTAGAAAAATATTTATTCAATAATTATTATCAATTGAAAACCATGAATTTAAAAAAAATAGAATTTGCAGATAAGGTATCAAATTTCTACAAATTTTCAAAGTAGAACTTCCTAGGACATTCAAAACCACAGTCTTCTAAATTTGCCTTGATATTAGCACCAAAATCTAAAAGAATCATAGTCCACCAACTACAATTAAATATGAAAATGGTTTTGAAGTACTTTGAAGACAATTTCAAGGCACTTTTGGGAACACTTTAAGGGAACTCTACTCTCAAAGTATGGATACACTAATGGTAATGGGTGTTTTTACCTTATACCTTGTGAATTATGCAATCAAAGTTCTTAAAATTTCTTCAATAAATTTTCATATTAATCAAGTACAAGATCTTGTAGTTGGATATGAAAAACAAATTAATATTTTTGATTTTTGCATTAGATATGATAGTTTGAGTATTTTTTGACAAACAAATGGCCTTGGAACTATTAATAGGAATTAAAATATTAGTTGATTTCTTGTACTTGCAATTCCTCCATTATCACAAACACCAATTAATTCCCTATACTTGAATTGGAAAATCAAACTAAAGTTACACAAAGACCTTCCTAACAATATTATCACAATTTATTGACTTCTCATCTTATAAAAATACATCTTAGCTACTCCTTTCATTGTTAATTAGCTTTGATTGCCAATGTGGTCCAAATATGAAGCACCAACAATACAAGTTCTTTATATTCTATGGCCCTTTAAATAGGATCATAGTCAATGTTAAATGCAAATATTTAGTGATTATCAATATTATAGAATAGTAGAACTTAGAAATGATTGACAATGCTTCTCTATACAACATAGATAATAGAAGTACCTCAACAAACTTTTCATTCACATGTTGTAAAACTCATGTTCCTCTTTTTTCATGTATTACAATACTTGTTCATCTACCACTATGAGATTTATGCCTTAATCTTCACAAGAAGCAAGATAGATGAATTTGCCAAATCAACACTTTTATTTGAAGTTGACTTTCAAACCCAGTTTGCATTCAAACCAAATTCCCTTATAGTATATGAATTTGTCCCAACAGTGAAGAAATTTAGTGACAATTGAAAATTAATGTCACTAAATTTTTTTATTTTTGTAGAAATTATAACATTACAATAGTATATCAATTTATACTAATTTTTGACATAATATTACAAAAATAGTGTAACTTTGTTAGCCCCTAATTGACTAAAGAGCCCACTTTAGGCTTTTGAGAACTTAGACAATGTTTATTAACTTCATAATTTGAAAATTTTGTATGAAAAATTTATGGTGAAGCTTTGTTTCATATCATTCCAATAAATAATGCAAAATTTATCATTTTTTTTATTGATTTCAATGTCAAAGCACTCAACTAAAAATGTATTTAAGAAAAAGTTTGATTTATTTTGCAGATTGATACTTTTTCAAAAACATTTGAATCATTCAAATCCAGATAATGAGGTGAAAGTTATGAGAAGTTTTATTTTGTGGGCAATGAAGGTAGAAAAAATATATAAAGTCGTTTTTTGAACTCAATTTTGAATTTTTTTGAATAGAAATAGAGGTATAGTATATCTATTGTTTACTAGAACATTTTCACCATTGGAATTCATAATTCTCAATTCTTTATAAAAGATTTTAGTGTTTTAGGCTTTTTTTTTCATTCAATACCACTTTCCACTTTAAATTCTTTCTTAAACATGAATGTGAAATTTATTTTGGTTAAATTTTTTGATATATATCTTTAATCCATTTTTCCACATATTGACTAAACTATACAAGTTATGAGACATATATGTTTTTTTTCTCTTAAAATATTGAAAGATAAAACTACACCTTTAGGAAAGGCTAAAAAAACCCTACTTTCGGAAGTTTATGCGCTTTAAAATTTGTAACTAGTGGCAATTTATACTCTAAAATTTTGGGAGGCTATATACTTGAATTTGTTATTTAAAAGATCCTATGGTTTGGTTTGCTAAAGAACAAATATAAACAAAGATTTTAGCTTAGCTTCCTTTGGGTACAAGTATTTTGAAGTAGTTTGGGCTTAAAAATATACCAACAACAATAAAGTAGGGGTTAAATTACTGCCTCCATACTATTAGGACCAATCAAAATTATAGTCCTACTAATAAGCCTTGGAGCTTTTCTCTAATTTTTTTTTAATCTCAGAGAAAAGAAGGGAACAAATTATTTACCATGATTGATATATATGCAAATTTTTAGTTCATATTTGGAATTAGAAACCTTAGAATGATCTTCATAAAGCCCCAAAATTTCAAAAACTTAACGATCCAGATTATAACATTGTTAACCAACATTGGGGGGAGGGCACTCTTGCATCCATGAAAACTAGGAGCTCCATCCTAACAACATTCCAACTAGCTAATAATTCTCTTGCAATTTTCCACTCAACAATGAGTCAAATACTAGTGTTACAACGTTTTACTCAACATGCAATGAAATTGATGTTGCAACTTCCTAGCTAGTTAGTCAATGATTCTCTACAGATTTTAACTAAGTTCATTCCTCCAAGGCACATATAGAGAGGTATTATCCCTCCTCCAAAGGGGTGAATGGTTTGGGCTAGTTAACAATGTTCCAAAGTGGAGTCAATTTTTTTTTCACCCACGTGAGGAAAACAGAAATTGCCTTCGAAGGAAGCCGTGCTCGTCGCCCTCGAAGAACGTCTGTAACGTAATCCACTTGTCGATTCAGCCCCATCCAACCAGGTGATGAAACCAGTCAACGAGCGAGCGGCAGTGAGCTGCAAGTATCTTTAAGCTTATCACGGCTTGCGCTCCAGCACTACTGCAGCAGCATCACTGCATCAGGCGCAGCGGCATTCAACACGGCGAGAAGAACGGCAACACGTCCAGGAAGAACGTCAAGAGCAGTCAAAGCCCTTTTCAAGACCGTCTTCCTTTTCTTCTCATACCGCCACTTCTGATAGGAAGAGAGAGAGAGAGAGTGGGGCCCCAACTCCTAACAACTGGGGGATCCAAGTGTCGTTGTGTGCATTGAGTAGAAGCCTACAGTAGCCTAGCTGTAGGCCATATCTCACATGCTCGTGAGAACCCGCGCAAAAGCAGAAAACGTGCCTATTGGGGCTTTACAAATTTGGAATTCCCTCTAAAAACCACCAGATCGGGCACCAGACACCTCGGAACGCACAACTGGAACTCACACGAAGGCAAGTCGGTTTTTCGGGGCGCTCTCTCAAATTAAGCTTGTGCTCACTAGCTGCAACAAGCTCTGTGTCTGTGTCTGTTGCGTCTCTCTCGCAAGGCTTGAGCGAGCTTCAATCCGCCTCTGTTGGGTTGTTTTTTTGGAAACGGTCAGTCACACAATATCGTTGGACGTTGCCAATTGAAAGCTTCGTAGTTTCGATCGAGTGTGTGACCTGCACGTTCTACCGGAGCTTTGGTTGGTCGCAATTGAAACAATCAAGCAAGTCGAAAAGAGGGAGTCTTGCTTCATGTCGGGAGAGTGGGATCCATCCAGGGAATCGAAGTTTTAGGTGTTGAATTTTGCGCCGTGAGTTGAGTTAGCACCTTGGAAGTGAGACAGTGAGTCCGAGTGGTAGTTATGTACGGGGTCTGATTTTGGTGAAGCTGAGGATTTGCGAGCGTGACTGCTATGCTAGCGCTTACATTGAGAGCCGAATTGATGAATTCCAGCCTTTCTACTGTGCATTTGTCAAAGTTTAATTCGTCAAACGGTGCTTAGGTACCGAATTCTCAAGCTAGACCCGAGAAGTGAGTGGAGGGCAGTAGCTGACAATGCAGCTTCAGTGCAGATTCGCGTGAGGCTTTGGGTTTTCAATTCCTGGAGTAATCAAAAGACTCTCTCTGTTTCTCTGTTAGGTCAAAATTACGTATAATTGATCAGGTTCAGATTGAGAGTATCAGATTTTCCAAGAGCATACAATCAATTCGGCTTGAAAATTCATTACTTGGAGACTGGGATTTCAATTCATCAGCTCATCACTTTGAAAATGAGTTTCGGAAGTTCCAGCAGTGGCAATCCAGGGCCGTCCAACCAAGTTGATATTCAGCATGTGCAAAAGACGCTGCGCAGTTTACTGGAGAACCTGGGCTGGTCCTACGTGGCTCTTTGGTCTTTCAATCCCCAATCAAGGTTAACCCTTCCCACTCCCCTTCCAAGTCAAAAAGCAATGAAGGAATCAATTCAATCTAAAGCCTTTAATAAGGTCTCTTATTACATCAGTGATTAATAAACTTCAGAACTATGTAAGGTCTTCTAATGTAAAGAATCGCCTCTTAACCCTTCAAAGTAGAGCAATTCAACTCAAGAGGGACAGAGAGTTTCGAGAATTTTGCGAGAATGATTAGAGCGTAGATCGATACTCTATTTACTGGTGGATCGACGACCTCAGAAGTGAATTACGTTGCTGCTTAGGAAACTAATTCTCAATGCTTTGTATGGTTTGGGAAGCAGGGCTAAAAAATTTGAGTCCTGAATGTTGCACATTTTCTTCAGGAACCTGGAATGGACAGGAGGTCACTTCACGGGGAATTCACCTGCCCAGAGCAGCGCAGCAGTTTGGAATATACACCTTTTCAATATGCAGAAGACCTGCACATTCACTCCAGGACGAGGGTAAGATCCTGCTATCATTTTCACATTTGGAAGTAGGAAAACCTAAAACCACATTGAGTACAGATCCTGTTACAAGACTGTCCAAATTTTTATAAGTCTTGTTAGCATTTTGAAAGAGGATTCCGACGCACCACCGTATAAGCCATTTGAATTTTAAGAGCAATAGTTATGAAGATTCAAAATTTTGATCTGTAATTGACCTAAAACCAACACAAGCTTTATAGTTTAGGTAGTTTAAACATACTATTCTCATATGCTTACTAAACCCTAAACATCAAACATCAAAGCTTGTGTCGGTTTTAGGTCAATTGCAGATCAAAATACTGTGAGGTTTAGTTTAAATATACTAATCTCATGTGTATTCATTGTCTACAATTTTTAGGTATTGGAATTGGTTCTCTTACTTTAGCGATTGCCCTTGTTAATATAAGGACTACAAAAGGATAACGTTCCTCAGAGAAGATTCAGTTGTTCATTGATCTCAATATGAAACCCAATTGAAGTTAGACCCTATTTTGTTTTTCAACTCTATTTTGACCAAATGAGTTTAGTTTTAGTCTGAAAAATACACTACAGAAATGGCTACAACGTACGAATTCCTTCACTATTGTTGCCGTGTTAAACGTCTCATCTGTGAATTTGCAGGTCTGTAGGCATGGCATATGCTGATAAGCAGAACATCTGGAGGAATGGGCCATCGGTGCACCTCCTTGCTGGATCCGAGAAGCAAGCCAAAATTTTGGAGCTCGCCAGAATTGAGGTGCGGAGTCAAACTTATCTTCGGATCAGATTCAGTTGTTGCCTCTACTTTACAATTTGTCACAATTTGTCACTCTTTTTCCTTATTTTATAAATCTTGAGGCAGAGGTTTGTCATTCTTTCTACAGTAATTGATAGAGCGCTAACAATCTGTCCTGTCCTGTACAGACTGCGATATACATTTCATTGGCAGAGACCGTGCTGGAGCTTGGAACTTCTGGAATTGTAAGCACATACTTCATTTTCGGTACTTTCATGAATATTTGCTCGAGTATTTTGTGAGTTTTTGGTTGAAACTGTATATCTCTACACTGATTTATCCTACTAGTGAGGGCACCTGCAAATTCTTCACCTGCAAATTAGTGTCACAACAAAGCTTTTTCTGTTTTTTGTTTTCTTGTGAAAATCTGCACAATGTGTAGAGTATGATCCCCTTCGAGATTGCTTCAATCGTTTAGCAGCATACAAATTTCCAGTTGATGAATCCTTGAGTTCTGAGTTCTAAGTGTTATGTATAATCACAGAAGGCTGAGGATATACATCTCATGAACATAATCCGTGAATTCATGTGGGAACACATCTTGCCCGCGCTTGGGCATGCCCAAGCTCCTCCACATGTTTCTCAATCGCCTCTTGCTCCATTGTCGAGCCATGAGTCACACGGATTTCTGAGCCAGGGCTTTGAACTCAACGAGCAGACAAGAAGGTACTGCAACGTAACATTTCCAGCTACATATTTTCTTTCTGAAATCTTCCTGGTTGTAACTAATGTAAGAAACGCCAGATTTCCAGTAAAATTGGACTGTATCAGGACTTATAGACTTCGCAAAGAGAGTCTTAATTTCCAATGCTTCAGAGGTAGTCAGATCTCTCTTTATTCATAATGAACGCATCGGGAGGCTTCTCTATGATCACTGCGACCAAATTAGACTTCATAAATCAAGGACGAGATTATTTTATAGTGATGTCTAATAGTTCATGAAGCAATCTAATTTTGTTAAGTATCCCTGTGAGCATTCCATTGATACATTTTCAAATTGTTATCACACATTCTCTTCAAGTCTCAAATTCTATGGTAATTCTCTGAGACAGGATCAAACCAAGTTTAGGTCAGAAATAATTGGTTCCTCTTCGTGTTTGCAACAGAACGCCAGGCTTGAACATCGACGTCATGTTTTTGCAACACCTGGATGAGGACAGAGAATTAGGGATTACCAGCAGTGTTCCCACCGAGTCAACGTGGATACCATCGCCCACAACCCCGCACATGCTTCAAATACCGAGCCCCACTTTACCAGTTTCTGCGGCGAGTCATCAAATGTTGATGAGATCTCGGGACTACAGATCCCTATCCGGCACCACTTCTTCCAGTTTGAGCAGCTTGGAGGATACCTCCGTCAAGCATTCAGCGGACTCCCCGGACCAGAGCATCTCCCTCATGGCACTCTCCAGCCAGCGCCACAACTCCGATAACTATGCAAGCTCATCTGCGAGAAGGTAAGCCTTGAGAATTTAAACCAATATGTAAGAGTGTGATTATTGGTAGATTACTATAGAGCTTTGGAGAGATCAATTTGGGTATAAGAGTCCAAATCTAATGAGATCAAGTTTTTATCACTATTTCTAGGTGTTTTTTGAATGCCATTTATATGCAACTTTCCCACCAACATCGATCCCTCATTTAATCTTTCCATCCACTTCTCACTATTGATTTTCACCTTCACCACTTCTTTTCAAGTTCTATTTATAAGTAGTATAGGGTGTGTTGTCTTGGTGTCACTCATCTTTTCTTTCGAGAACTGATGTGGGTTCCGAGATGAATAGACTCTTAATTTACTTCAGGCAGCCTAATTTGGTTGGATTTGTATCTCTGCAATGTACGACTTGTTCTAACAAGAGGGGAAATTTCAATTCGGTGATGATATTAGAGAAACACCGCCATCGCAAAGTCCCGAACTTCAGTTCGTGGACACCACAGGAATTCCAGGTTCTGCACCTAATCTGCGTGACATTGAGCACGCTATCAGAAATTTGATGGGTTCCCAGGAGACATGGCCACAGATCATGTACCCGTCTCCGGAACCTGGGAATGTGCCGGTATCTAGCTTCAAGACATGGCGACATACACACGTCCCGCAGGGGAGGGAGAGAAGTCCGAACCAGGGGCTTCTGCGTCGTAGCTTCGAGATTCTGAGACAAATTCCCAATCCGCAACAAAGGAATCAACCCCTTCAAGAAGCTTCGGTGCCCAACCGGGAACCTCGCCGTCTGCCGTCAAGCTCCAGCCCCGAGGACCTGCCAGCGTATAATCTGCCGGCGCCAGATCAGGTAACAGCAATACGTAACTGCTACGAGCTTTTCTCCATAACATCCTTGTGTAGTGCATGTTAGGCTTGCAGCTTTTCTTCTAGATGCAACACTAAAGAGCTAGGAATAGCTAGATCACGAATAATGTGAACTAGTGATATCAGCAATCGTGAGGCAAACTTTAAAATCATGTGGCAGATTTGAAAACTTTAGAACCACGCGGCATGTTTTCCAATGCGTACCATAACACCTTTAGAACCATGAGTTACCATAAAAGAAGTTTTCTTTCAAATGATAGACTCAATATATTGGCAGAAGTGCGTCAAAGAAGGGAATTGTCAGAGGATCACTAAATCTGTCTTGAATAGCAAATATTAAGCACAAGGTAAGAGGAGAATTGAAGAGTGTTATGTAATTTGAAGTGATTAGCATGTACCTCGATCAATTGTTTTCAAATGTGAGCATCAAAGCATACAGTCCATACTCCATAGTTAGGTATTAAGAAGATTCTCCCGATTTAAGCCAACACCGCAAGATTGAACCTCACAATGGTGATTGATTCTCTTGTCCAGCAGGCAGGGTCATCAAGAGGGGCGAAACGAACATATCGAGGGCCTGGCACACGAGGTCCAGGCAGTGGCGAGGCAGCCAGGCATCACATGCTTTCAGAGAGACAACGCAGGAAGAGACAAAAGGAGAATTTCGCGAACTTGAGGAAACTGGTGCCCATCATTTCGAAGGTGAAAAGTCTCAACATTTTCTGGAACTTCCCGTCTCTTCTCGCCCTCACCCTAACATAAAACAGATACTATGCTTAATTCAATACAACTCAGAAAACAAGATGCGTTGCTTTGGTTTTTTCTCTTGGCAACAACTGAGGTAGCTGCACCTAATTGTTACCCCTTCCTAAAATCGACCCCTACAGATTCTTACTTCAAATGTACTCATTGCTTCTATTCTATTCATGAGCTTATAGGTTCACTTTTGGGCACACTTATTTTCAGCACTTTGAAAATTCATAGTTTGTTCACACAGAATTCAAAGAATCTAGAATACCCATTTGACTTGCAACAAAAAAAAGATCCAACAGAAAAAATTAGGCAGTTTAACAATAGTAACAATGCATAATTTCTTATTCAGACGGAATTATGTGAAGTTACCTTACATGAAATTTAAAACCAATTCTCATCATGTGCACAGAGGTCAGACTCTAATTCGCAATCCCATGGTTTTAAGTTAAGAACTAACCTTCCATATCGTTACGTTTCCTTGTAATCCATGAATAGAACGATAAGGCTTCCATTCTGGGCGACGCGATTATCTACATCGAGGACCTGCAAGTGCAAATTCAAGCTGCGCAAGCAGCCCGAGCTGAAATGCAAAGCCGGTACGAGACCTTGCAATCGTCTCACCAGGAGCTCCAGGAACGAAACAAGCAGCTGGAAGCTCTGGTGGCAGCAACCGGCCGCGGCAGCAGTGGAGAACCCAGTTCGATTCTTCCTCCACCTTGATCGATGAATGGCAGTGATTGAGTGTGCGCTCCGTTTGTGCAGTATTAAATTGCAAATGAGAATTGGTAACTATGGCTTTGAATTAGCAACTTTATAGCGGTAACATGATTAATTACGTTTGCGATCATTAATTGTTTTATGAATTGGTATATGGCTTTGAATTAGCTAGCAACTGGGCAACATTGCGTTTGCCGAATGATTCAGTAATGAATTGAATGACTCCGAATTAGCTAGCTAGCGACTTATTTAGTAGCATTATGGTAGCAATATTCAGGGGTATGAAGAGAATTTACGAAGACATGCGAGGGAGTACTTTGCGAGGATAACTAAGATTGTGACGATCATGATATTTGAAAGTATTGAAGCTGAGATTTGGAAGAGACGTTCTTCTTATAGACTTGTAATTCTAATGGACTTGCAGTTTTTGTACAAAGGGATTCTATAAAAATTAATTCTATGTTGTGTAAAGTCCACAAAGTTCAGTTCAGTTCAAGGTGATTCCGCAAAATGCATGAAATTATTGTTTTGGCGTCACATGTTGCAATGATGTCTCTCATGTCTACTACATACTACAGGTAGAACTTCTCTTAGTGCATGGTGCCAAGACTATGCACTAAGAGAGATTTATGCTGTTATAGGAACATGTGTCTTTCTTAGAGGGGCTACAGGAAACACATGTCTCTCCATCTTGATTGCATGCACAACACCACCTACTCTTTGCTAACTCTCGTAAGGTAGAGGCATCTGAAACCGTCCCTGCACCCAATGGCATCCCTTTCTAGGAAGGGGCGTCATTTCAGAACTTAAATGTAAGTGATTCATACATGGTATTTAATAAGCTCTGTTTACTATGTGCACATTTAAATTCTGAAATGATGCCCCTTCCTAGAAAAGGATGCCATTGGGTGCAGGGACAGTTTCAGATGCCTCTACCTTATTGCATATTATGTAGTATGAGATGTTGCTGTAAGAGAGGTTCTACTTATACTATAACTTTTGAAGAACAATAGAGCTCATGGATATGAAATTTAAGAAGAAGATTTACAATTTTTTTTTTTTTTATTGAACTCTTTAATTTTTGAAATTTAAAAAGTAGAAACAATTTCTAATTAAAGTTTAATTTTGCTAATTTGTTACACTTCAAGTTTTCATGTTCCTTTTTTTAAACTTTGGGGTGCCCAAAATCAATAATTTGGAGTGAGCTTCAAAGGCTATGTTGATTTCCTACTTTTGATGTGAAGTGATTGTGCAAAGAACATCTAAAAATATATTCCCATCTAGCTACATGCAAAGATAATTCCCTAGCTTATACACATTTCTTGACATCCAAAAATAGCTAGTTTCTATTTCTTGGATTTGATTTCATCTCTAAAAGTTTTCAAGAATGGAATATTATTAGTTTTTCTAATTTTAGATTTTCTATTTATTATGATTGGAGTATTTGTTTTCCCTTCTTTTTTTCTTTTTTTCTTTTTTTCAGATTTTGGACTATTTTTGTTTTCCTATAAAATCTTTTTTTGGACTTGATCTTCCATAGCAAAATCTTTTTAGAGGTTAAAATGTTTTAAAATTTTAATTTAATAATTTTAATTTCTAATTTTATTTATTCCAAAAAACGTCACTAATATTTGACCAAAATGCAAAAAATGGTACAAGTGTTTTATAGAATCATCCTTCAAAATATCCTTCAAAATACATGTTTAGATGTAGGAAAAAATATTTTTGTAGTTCTCTTGGTGTATATCCATGATCTTCATAATTTTTTTTGCAAATGATCACAAAGTAAATTTTATACTATTAATATTTCTTTTCTATATTTTACTAATCAAAATAGCATAGTAACAATATCCTTCTTGAGATAATTTGTGTTTTATTAGTTCTTCAATCCAAAGGATTATTCTTTGCATGATCTTTCTAAAATACAATCTCCTTTAACTTCAAACATTGACTATATATATATATTAACATTTGTTTTAAATTCCCTTCTAATTTTAAAATATCCTACAAAAAAATTAGGAATATTGGATCCAAATACAACAAATAATATAAGTCTTTCCACTCCCCAAAATATAATTGTAACATAGTTTTGAAAATTAATAGTCCCTAAAATTGATTAACTTTAGAAAATAATGAAAAAACTGACAAAATTTTAATTAGGTCATGTCTGCTACATTGGTGAATTTTAGCTACATTGGATCATTTGTTGCGTGGCGAGATCTTCTTTTAACTCTAATTGTTCTAACTAAGGCTCTTCTCTTCCGTTCTTCAAATACTAGAGTAGGTGAACTAAGGGTTTGGTTTACTCCCCGGAAAAATGTTGAGGATGTACGAGGATATTGCCTGAAAATTTTGCTGCAAAGGAGGAGGTTGATAATATAATCCTGTAGGTTGTTGCTGACTCCGATCCCACTGAATTCTTGAGGCTTAGAATTGTAATTGGAAGAGAATTCTTCATGCCTTTGATGCATGCCTCCCACTGTTATGATGCAAACAATTAGCTGGTGGCAAACTTGTTAAACTGATCTAATCATATACTAGCATATAAACTCATACGCGAATACAGACATATAATATCGACACACTCACATACAAATTAACACTGAATTAATTGATGAGAGTTAGAGCCTGAAGATATATATACAATACTAAGCTAACGTAACAGTAAACTAATGTAACAGTAGGCTAATGCAACAGTAACTTCATCGAGGTGGCAGATCGATAGATCGATAACACCCTCCCGCACCGAGATAAACGTATGAGGAGAGGCATGAATAAATCTATGCAATTCTAACACTAATCATCTGAGGGAGTTTGACAAGATGTCGATGCTAGACGTAGTCCTATTGGCATTGATCATTGCTCTGCTCCAACGTTTCTTCGATGCATGTATTGATATTTTGTTGTTGGAATGCAGGAAGCTTCGGCTTCGGAATCGTCAGGTTCATCTGAATCATCGCGGGAATGTTGAAGTTGGACCATCAGGTCGACTCGATGGAGTTGAAGATTATCAAGATTTGCCACCAATGATTCATGTAGGTGGAAAGATCTATGCAGTGAAGCGTGGGTATACTCCTGGAATGTATTACCAATGGTCTGACTGTGAGAGAGAAGTCTCAGGATTTAGCGGTGCCAAATATCGTAGTTTCCGTTCTCTGAATGATGCTCAACTGTATCTCCAACAAGTCTAAGATTCTCGTAAAGTGTTGATGTCGCAAACGCCCATCTCATCTCTAAGTTTCCAGAACCTCTGCTTTCCCAATGGTTTAGTCAAAATATCAACGACTTGATCTCTTGTAGGGATATATAGTGCTTCTATTAATTGTACCTTTGACAACATTTTCCCAATTATAATGAAGCCATAATTCTATGTGTCTCAATTGTTTATAGTAAACTGAATTTTTTGTTGCCTTGAGAGTGCTTTGATTATCATAGGAGAGTGGAATGGGTCCTGGTGATACACCTTGTAATCTTGCAGACAGATTCCTAATCCAAATTTCCTCTCATATACCTTCTGTAAGAGCCTTTGCCTCAACATCTGTTGAGGAAACGGCCAATGTGTGCTGCTTCTTTGAGGAGCACGAGATGGGTCCTCCTGCTAATTTAAAGACCCAACCTGTAATTGATCTGCGGTCTATCTTGCAATTTGCCCAGTCTGCATTAGTGTAACCAGATACTGTGTAATCGTGATTTTTTGCGTAGAATATTTCAAATTCCAACGCTCCCTTGATGTAACGTAGAACTTGATATGCAGCCTCCATATGTGTCGATTTGGAAGCATGCATGAATCTACTTAGAACCCCAACTGCATAAGTGCATATGCAATTTTAGGTTTTGCGTTGTAGAGGTAGATTAGCATACCCACAAGGCGTTGATAACGTTTTGTGTCTACATTCGGAGACTATTCATTGATGCTCAGTTGGACTCCTTCATGCATCAGAACAGAAGTCAAAGTACAACCTGCCATGTCGAATTCGTCCAATATTTGTGATGCATAGTTTCTTTGTGACAGGAAAATACCTTCGTTTGAGCGATTGAATTCTACGCCAAGGTACAGTTTTATTCCGCCCAAATCTGTCATTTCGAAGCGACTCATTAACTTCTGCTTGAGGTTGATGGTGCCTTCGGTGTTAGAGCCAGTTATCAACAAATCATCGACATACAATATTAAAATAATAACTCCATGACTGCTTGTAACATAAAAGAGACTATAATTGGTCTCTGTGTGCAGCAGTCTTTGTTCCGATTAAAAAGAGTTGATCTTTTCGAACCAAGTTCTCGGAGATTGTCTCTAGCCATATAGTGATTTGTTTAACTTGCAAACCTTGTTTCTTGTAGAAGGGTGTTGAAAACCCTCCGGAATCTCCATATAAACTAATTCTTTTAAATCTCCATTCAAGAAAACCGTAACAACATCCAAATGTATTAAAATCCAATCATTGTTGGCCGAGAGAGCTACAACCATGCAGACTGCTTTCCATTTTGCCACTGGAGCAAATACTTTGTCAAAGTTGATGCCCTTTGTTTGTTGGAAATCCCTGGCTACCAAACGTGTTTTCAATTTTGCGGATTTTCTATCTGCGCCGAATTTTGTTTTGTAAACCCATTTTGCAGTGATTGGTTTGACACCCTTTGGTAAGTCAACTAAATCCCACGTTTGATTTTTTGCTAGTGATTCTTGCTCGGACTTCATTGCAGCTTTCCATCCTGGGTGGTGGTTGGCTTCTGTAAAAGTGAGTGGATCTGAAGGTTTGTCTGTCATGCCGAAAAAACAATTAAAATCAATGGGTTCTATAAGTTGAATCACCTCCAGAGATGACGGAAAAATCTCCGGTACGGTGGTTTCTATGGAGTAGGTATAGTTGTCCTTTAATCTGAGAGATGGGTTTTTGATGCGAGAAGGTCGAGCTTCAAGGAGACTTTGAAGCATATTTACTATATTTTGACTTTTTGTGTGGCCTTGTTCTATATTTGTTTGGCTATCTGTACTAGTGTCACCGTTCACTTGCAGAGGGGGAACCAGCTGGGGTTCGACAAGTGATGAACTCTGGGAATCTATCGATAAGGGTTCTGATCGTGGGTCTGTCTGCAGATTTGACGAACTATCCGAGCTAGGAGAGATTTGACCCACGTGTATCTGCTATAATCATCGATGATAACCATAAAATATTGTAATCCGCTCAGTGACGAGACAGGTAACGGATCACGCAAGTCCAAGTGAAGCAAATCAAGCGGCGCTGATGCTCTTGTTGTACTGTGACGAGGAAAACTTTCTCGCGATTGTTTCCCTGCTTGACAATGCTTGTAGACTTCATAATATGATGGAATATGTGGTATTCCAATTGCCAGATTTTTTGTTGAGAGATCGTGTAAACGATCGTAACTAATGTGCCCCATCCGGAAGTGCCATAAACGTACTGCATTTATATTGTCTTGCGCCAAATTTGCTGAGACTTCTAAGTTAAGCGCTGATAACTTGTATAATCCATTTGTCTTGTTCCGAAGTCCTTCAGCTACAATCTTTCTATCTCCCTTACTGTAAAGTATGCATTTCTTGTCATCAAAACATGTAATAATTCCTTTGTTTGTTAAAGAACCAATTGACAATAGATTCTTGCTCAAGCCAGGCACATAAAGAACACCGTTGACATCTTTACTTTGGCCAGAAGGTAACATGAAATGGACGGAGCCTTTACCGGCAATTTGATGACTCTGTCCACTGGCAGTTTTAACGTTACCCTGAAACTGCTCTATATTCGTAAAGTTGGTTCGGTCTCTGCTCACGTGTTGCGTGGCGCCAGAGTCTAGATACCATCCAGAATCTGGATCATTTATCAAAAGAGAGGACAAAGCAGTTTCAAACAGCTCAAAATTTTCAGATGCTTGGCTATCTATCTCTTCGTTCACAATGCAAGTTTCAGGCTTTGCCCAAGACTCATGTGAAAACTCTTGAGATTCCTCTTGAGCTACATTTGCTGAAAATGATTTTGTCTATCTGACTCTAGCTTTTTAATGTCGATAAGCCTCTCAGGACATAAATCCTTGTGATGTCCAAGACCACCGTAGTAAAAGCACCGTATTTGACGAGTTAGAGGACCTCCAAAGGAGTTGGAGTTACCTTGATTGCTGCCTTGGAAAGTTTGTGGTCGAATTTGTTGTTGTCCGCCACTGTTATGTCGATTATGTTGCGTATTGAATCGTGATTGATTTCCCCGAAAGTACAACGCCTCCGGTTCGGCTATTGTTGCTGTCTTGCCTCCCTTAGATTGATGTCGACTTTCTTCCAGTTGAAGCCTTGTTTGTACCTGTTCTAGTGAAGGAAACTTGCCAGCACTTGTGAAATTCTGCAGAAAATAATCATAGCTTTCAGGTAAAGCTTTCATCACGATCTGCACCAGATCAGTATCATTGAGTCTCTCGTGCTTTTCGTCCTCTAATTCCTCCTCTAGTTTTTTGTCTGCAAGTGATGCAGGTGGTGCAGTGGTGGAGCTAGAGGAACCTGACAGAATATACCATAGTTTCTCTCTCTTCGCGACTCTCGTAATCATGTATTTCCGCCGGGGACAAAGTTACCCTTCGACCTCATGTACGACTTCTAGTTCTGTCAAGCTAGTACCGTAACAAACGAGTAACCAAACTTGTCGATACAAATGTAATGCAATCTAACGAACTTGGTGATACAGGACTGGTATAATCTGATCTAACTCTCGAGCTCTGATACCATATTAAACCGATCTAATCATATACTAGCATACAAACTCATATGCAAATACAGACAGATAATATCGATACACTCACACACAGATTAACACTGAATTAATTGATGAGAGGCAGAGCCTGAAGATATATATATACAATACTAAGCTAACGTAACAATAAGCTAATGTAACAGTAGGCTAACGTAATAGTAACTTCATCGAGGTGGCAGATCGATAGATCGATAACAAGCCTGTGTGCCAGAATACTGATGTAGGTTTGTAGTTGCAACATGATCCTTTATTTCACGATTGTTTGGCACTTTTGTCTTCTCGAAGTAGTAGTTTGATCAAGTTCTGAAGACGCCGCTCTTTCTCACAAGCTAGCTCGGACCATGCATATCCTTCTATTAACCCTGGAGCACTCCAATGTCCAATTTCTAGACGACGAACAGACTGAAATTCAGTTTTCTTTCTCAATTCTGTGTGGATGAAAGTCATCTAATTTGTGGAGGTTCCTTATCAAGTTCTTGTCCTATCCAATGGTTGGATTTGGTGTTATTAGAGTGCATATTTTTCTAAAATTACAAATGTGGAAGTGTGTTAAGTCAAAAATTACATTGATTATTTGATTTTAGTTCAAAACTTGATTTGCAAAAATGAGGTCATAAATGTAAAGAACCCAAAAATTTCAAAAAATCATCATATTAAGAGAACCTCATTTCAAATCCATTCCAACAATTTTTACTTAAAAAATGATAATATTTTGCTTGTATTTGAATTTAGAAGGAATTTTGAAATTTCTCTGTCAAAATTTATAAAAAAAAATATTGGTGATAGCACTAGTGAATCTAACTGTGTGGATAGAATCTACAATTCAATATCTACAACTTTTATTTGTTTATCAATTCCAAAATATTCTTCCAAATAGCACTTTATAACAACTTTTCCCAAACTGTCAATTTTGAAAAGGGATCCAAACGTTGAGGGGTTAAGTTAGGTTGTTTGTTTGTTAAGTTGAAATCTCCCAGACCGTGCGTCTCCTATTTGCGTGTTTCAGGGTTGACACGACGTCCGGACGCGGACGTTGTGTCTGCAGCGTCCGCTGACATTCGCGGTCCCAATGGACACAGTGTCCACTAGGACCACCCCGTCCGTCCTGTCCATCCGCCTAGTCCGCCCCGCTCGTCCGCCCCGCCCGTCTGCCCTGCCCGTCCGCCTAGTCCGTCCCGCCCGTCCGCCCTGTCCGTCTGCCCCGTCCGCCTAGACGGTCCTATTTCCCCTGACCGCCCTACCCAAACTGCCCCGCGGTCACTCCTTTAATCTTTAAACAATTAAATGTTAAATGAAGTGCAATGGTTCGCGATTTGTTATTAAAACAATGTCTCTCATAAGTTGAAAGATTATAAAGTTTGACCACAAGTCCATGATAGTCTTGAAAGTATGAAAAAATTCCAATTCATTTTCAAAAGGCAAACTAAAAAAATTTGTGACTTCAAATATATATATATATATATACTATTTAAAAAATCAAGATCAACACAAATACAAACATAATCAATATGGGCAAAATGTATTCAATTTAATGTAAAATACCATACATTGTGCACATTTGGCTAATTGTACATATAATTTTTTTTCATTCCAACTCTATATTTCTAAACTAATTTTTAATGCCTATATAACCTATTCAAGTATTCAATTACTACTTCTGCACTACCAATCTAATATAAATGGCGGAAATGTTTATCTGGCATCGGTCAACGATATGTATTAGAAAATCGCGTAATCACATGGGCCAAACTAGTATTTTCATCGTTAGTCTTCGAAGAAATGCCCTTCAAGTAAGCATAAAACACTTTTGCAAAGTCATGAAAGGCAAATTGTGTCGCACTAGGTGTTTTAAGTAGCACGTTGAAATACGCCTCTGACATGTTGTTTCCATTCATCCGCCGAGCAATTTTTCGAACAGCATACTCTTCTGACTTACGTGAATACATCGGAATGACTTCCACATCTGCACCTGCTTTATGCAAATATGCAATACGTGGATGCACCCACCATCTCCTCTGCAAAATTTGTTTCATCTCATTTGCTGATGTGAATGTGTATAAAGACTTCATTGGCTGAGAAGCTAAGGTGGTCATGCCCCAATCGCAAACTCCAATATACACACGTGACTCATCCTCTGGAAAATGCAACAAGATGTTGTCTGAAGAAAGATCATTGTGCAAATGTCCAACAAGATGCACTGCATACATTATATGCATAAACGCCCATGTCAACTCCGTACGCTTCTTCCGATATCGCCCTAAACGGTGAGCTTTTACAACCTCCTCTTTGGTTGGATTTGTATACATCAAACGGATTTGAATGTTGTCTGGAAAGTCCTTATTTATATTCAACATTTGTCGAAGAGTTCCACCATTCCACCAATACGCATAACCTTCACACGTCGTTTCGTACACTGCAGCAAATCGTATCACACTCGCGTGTGGAATTCGAACAGCCATTGATTCGTTTTGATGTTCTAACTTTGTAAGATCGGGTCGAGTTTGGTGGTGAATGGATTTCTTTGCCGCAAACTCCCAATAAGAAAGTATTCCTGGACATCCTTCAATACGAACCTTTTGAATCGTTGCATATCCACCTCTCATCGTTCTATCATCAATAGCAATCACGCGTGCTGTATCTGGAAGTACTATGAGGTGCCGTTTGGTCCTTTCCGCTTCAGCAACTCCATCATTGCTTTTCCACCAACCAATTGAACCAATTTGATTGTGCTTTTTGGCGAATGGAACACATCGCCCCCTAAACAAGTCCGCTTTCAGAATCACTTCTTCAAACTGGGCATCATTGGGTTGATATTCCTTGCCATATTTAATCAAAATGACTTTGGAATTCCACAAAGCGTCATGAACCTTGTTCTCCAAACATTTGGTGAAGTACGTTTTATGCATTTCGTCATGCCACTTCGCCACATTCAATGCATCCAACAACATCTGTATCATGTCTACCTTGAATTTAGACACGCACTCTTCTTGATATCTGATGTACTTATTGTCTAAAGACAATGTTGTTTCCGATTCATAAAATTGAACGATGCGCTCAATCATGAATTTCTTACATTCTTTCGAAGGACTTTGGCGAGTTACCTCCAAGTTTGATGGTCCCTCTCCATGTTTAAGCTTCGCAACCTTCTTCTTCCCCTTCGGCATTGTGGCAAATGAAATTGATATAGATCAAATTTTTTAATTTGAAATTAAATTCACGCGCAAGTGTCCAAAAAATTGGCAACAAAGAGGCCCCAATAAACCACTCTTGCCTTACCTCGGAAAGGAACCAATGGAGGATGAACCACCAAGCTCTCCGCTCCACTTTGCATTCACAAGGAGCAAAGCAAAAGTGACAATGCGGACGGCCCATCCGCCCATCTTATTGGGGCACGGACGGCCCCAAACCGTCCACCCGATCGAACGGGCCGGCGGTGGCGGACGCATCGGCCGTCTGCCTTCCCGAAACCCTCGAGCCTCGTCCGCCCGATCGGACGGCCACGGGCGAACAAATCTGCCGTCCGCTCAATCTGCCGGGCAGCGGCGGACGGCCCCAAACCGTCCGCTTGGTCGGACGGGCCGTGGCTGGCGGACGCATCAGCCGTCCGCCTCCCCGAAACCCTACAGCCGCGTCCGCCCGATCGGACGGCCACGGGCGGACAGATTTGGCGTCCGCCCGATCGGACGGGCACGAGCGGACAAATCAAGCGTCCGCCCGATCCAATTTATTTTTCATATTTGAAAATAGAATCTAAAGAAGAACCACTAATTGTCTAATTTGGGCATTTCTTCATACGAATAAGAAATCATTTTAGTTTTTAGCAATCGTTGAATGAAAAATAAAAAAATTTCAAATATTCAAATAATTTAATCTTTCATAAATTAATTAGAAATACATTTATATCATTCACGAGTTTCTAAATGTAATAAACACACAACAATAATTTCAAAATACACACCTTGCTAGTACATATTTAACCTCGAATGCTAAATTCAAAAATAGACATAATATGGCTCTTACAAAATTACATTTCTTCTTCATATTTTTATTATTTATCAAAGTCGCTTATAGCTGTATACATCAACGCTATTATAAAATAATACAATGATGTCTTCAACAATATGCTTGCCTACATATATACTTGGTATACACTATTAGACAACACTTTTTGAAAAAGTGAACAAAATTATTGTTCAAAATTGTTCTATTCATTTAAAATTTTGTACTACTTCTACCAATCTAGTGCTCTATACTTGTCGTGAGAGTAAAAATGAGAAAATCGAGCAAACACATGCTCACTATATACTTGCATGTTTTTTTATTCGGAATCTGAATCGGACTCAAATTGTTGACCGTTGCCTCTTCTTTATACTCCAATGAACGGACCACCTCCATAGTTTCCGTGATATCCACTCGGTGCACCTCCTTGTCCATAATTTGAACCTCCAAAAGTGGGAAGAGGAACCGGAATAGTAGGCTCTGATCCTCTTTCATTTGAAGCCCCGTAATAAGAGGCCCCATGATGCCCGTATGAATCACTTCTAGTTGATCCCGGATAGTATTGGGCGCTTCCGTGAAGAGAGCAACTATACTACGGGGTTACATGGCTTCCTCCACTACCTTCGGAGCCCATTTGAGTGGACGTTGTATAATATGAACCAGATTTAGTAGACCTACCATAGTGCGTGTTGCCATAGCTACCTGTTCCACCTAAAGAGCCAATTTCAAGGGGAGTGCCATAACAAGAACCAACTGCACTTGAACCACCATAATGCGTGGATCCATAGCTCCCTCTTCCACCTTCATATCTATTTTGAGGATTGTAACCAGAGTATGAACTACCTCTTCCATGTTCAGATTCTCGCGTTCCATGTTCATGTCCGTAGGACCTACCATGCCTATCTTGCCGTCCACGATCTTGAAGGCTTCTGCGTGTTGCCTCTTGCATTTGTTGCTCGAATTCAATTCGTTCTCGTTCTTCTACCCGCTCGTGTCTAACTTCAAATGTGACAGGCGCTTGCATATCATCGTCATCATCGTCATCTGTCCAGGCATCTTCAGCATCTCGTAGAACAACTGAAGGTTGTTGTAGATAACCTCGATTAGACCACTTTGGCATGCAATCGCTTGCGCCCCTCCATTGTATATCTATAACGGCATCCGTGCGCGTATAGTTCTCCACATTGTGACGTGTAGCGGTACGCCAGTCCACGTTCTTGTGGAGTACAATCTCTGCCCAAACCATTGCCATAACATTATAATTCATTATATTTGGTTTGGCGCTTTTAATGCCAAGAACTCAATGCACTTGTGTGTATCGTTGTTTGAAGTGCTCACTTTGGCACGTAGACATTTGTCCTTCCCAACGTGGCGCTTGGTGTTCTACATGTTCACGTCGCCAAAGTTTTTGAATGTGAGTCATTTTTACATACTTCTTGCACATTGAGCAATCCCACACTCTTGTTGGTTCTTCTTCCCATCCCGGTTCACCCACGCACAATGGATCGGCCCAAGCATCCCAATCGAACATTTGGGGTCTTCCCTTTCGACTACTTTTTTTGGGTGTTATATCTTTCGGCATGATGAAGCTAAAGCAAAGAGAATGAAACAATTAGAAAGCTTAAGAACCAAAATTTTGATTTAATTAATTAATTAAAATTTTACAAGCGTGAACTTTGTGAAAATTTGTAACAATGCCACAACAATCATTCACTCAAAGCGGAAGGGGTGCGCAGAGCTTCCAATGCACTGGTCCGCCCACTCCAAAAGAGAACGATTGTTCGGAATGAGCCGTCCGCCTCCCCATATATATATGCGGACGCCCCGAGGCGGACGTTCAGATCATGCGGACTACATCAGTCCGCGTGTCAATCGGACGGTCGTAACCAGGCGGACGGGTATCGGGGCGGACAAAGCGGACTCCGGATCGGACGAACAGGGCGGACGGCTCATCTTAAACCCTAAACCTAATGAAGGAAATTGTTCTTTTTTCAAAATCTCACGGTAGAGATGTTTAACCCGTAAAGTTCTTTTCACTAAAAACACTTCAAAACTGCCAATAGTAGTGCAAATATCAAGTCTTAGAAGAAAAATACTTTGGAGCATATGTAACCATAGGATCTTGTAGTAAATTAGTTGGAAAAAATGTGGAAAAAATTTTAGACAAATCCACCATTTGGATTGTAAGATATTAAATATTGAATGTTTCATTTAAGGGGGCTACTCAATTATGTCTATTAATGAACAATTGGTGGCTAACAAACCTAACTTAGCATGTATTTTAATATTTGTTGCAATTGTTTTAGGAATATTATAACATAACACTATTATAATATTCTTATAAATGATATAATACTAAATCATTTCAAAATCAACAACATTCGAACACAATCTGTCAATCTTGTCTTTCATACTCCTTTAATGATATATATATATATATATATATATATATATATATATATATATATATATATATATATATATATATATATACATAAAATATATTAGATAAATCAACATGAACAAATCAATGATTATATATTTCATAGATCTATTCTCCATCAATCAAATAAGAGTGCATGTGCAAATATAGACAAAGATGGTTTCTCCATTTGTTGCCAAAAAATAGATAAACAAATAGAGAAAGATATGAAGTGAATGTTACTTAGAGAATTGAAAAGAAAGAAATTGAAGTACTCAATTGCATTTTATTAAATTGAAAAATTGCATGTGGATGACATGAATTAATCTTCATAGATGCTAAACTTATACGAGTTGCATTTCAACATTTATGATTTATGCAATTGATTGAATTGAAAGCTCTTGTAATTACATTTTCAAATTTTCGATTCAATCATTCAAATTTGCAAGAGTGATTTATGATAGATTTATAACTTTAAATGTGAAAGCATTCAATGCCTTTATGCGTTTGTTCATCAATATATTAATTTTAGATAAATAATATATATTTTTTATAACATATGCATAAATCATTACATTAAAAAAAAACAAAAACTAAGAGCCAAGCCAAATAGGCTGGTCAAATGAAGAGAACAAGATAATAAGAGCCCTACGAGACAGAAAACAAAGGAAAAAAAAGAAAATATCAAAAGGATTCAAAGGAAGAAACAAGATGCATTCTTGCAAGACCGTAGAATACATAATGATTTCAAAATCCAAACACAAATATATTTTCTATTTCAATGAGAGCCAAAAATGAACTACCTTGCTCTCAAAGATTGTATAATGTACACATTATACAAAATGAACATATAACAGAAAGAGTAGAAGACATCATTTATCATGATTGAAAACTGAAATGATTTTTTTTTTCTATGTAGAATATTTTATGAAATGTAACAATGTATTTAATTATCATAATAATTGGTAGAAATCTTTGTGCAATACATAGAAACATTTCATTCATGTGGAATTTTTTCATTTATTTAGGATTAAAATGGAAATATTATACTCTACAAAGTACAAACCAAAAACAATACCATATACCTAAGTTCAAAAGTTTGCAATTGTTTCGTGAATTCATTTTGAAAACTCAAACAAAGAAATATTTTATAATCAATATCTTGTTCATTTGAATCATTTCAAAAATCGAATTCCGAATTCAATTCCTATTTATAATAGAAATTATATTTGTCAATTTTTTAGATCTTTAAACAATGAACCCTCTTTTTTAAAATTAATATTTAAAAACATCTGAAATAAGAATATTGGAATTACCCTTCAAAATAAATATAGCACATGTATAATGTATTCTACTCCACCAACTCAAGTAACGAATTTTTCTATGTTTTTAAGAAAAAATATAGCCATACATGATTTGAAAATTAAAACATTGATTCTTTTTCTTTGTTTTCAAATCTAATCAAAATTTCGTTAAAAAATATGAAAGACTCGATGTTCATTTGAAGATCGTGATGCACTTTTAATGAGAAATCACAACCTTTCATTAAATATCATGAGGTTGAAATCCATTTAACTGTTATTCTAATTATGTATTGGGGCCTTTTTTTAAAATTTCATTTGCTTACAATGAAAATGGAATTGATTATTTTTGCAAAACATTTGATTTCCTAATGAACTTTAAAAAAATCCCCACCATCTTCAGATCTTCTCAAAACCTATTTAGAGATATAATATCAGTAAATAATTCAAACATATTCAACTTAACCACATTCCCCTCATTCGTAAAACAATTTAGGGGAGAAAAGAAAAGGTTTAGGGTAATTAGGGTATAAGGTTTAAAGTTTACATTTTTTAAAAAAAGAAAATGACAAACTAATTACATTGATCCTCATTTAGTAGTGATTATTAGGCTGTTTTATTTTTGAAATGTTACCGCTCTTTTTGAATAATAATGGCCTCATAGGATGCACCAATTGACAGTTGGGCGGACGTCGGCGGCGGTTAGTGTTTAAGTGAGGCGGTCGGCGTGTCCAAAGCATGGACGGCGTCGGAAGGCGGATAGTGCGGACAGTCCGGTCGGACGGGGCGGGCGGTCGGGGTGGTCAGATGGGGCAGTCGGTTAGGGCGGGCGGACGGATTGGTCGGACGGGGCGACGAGCGAACGGCGCGTCCGCTGTCGAAGCGGACGTCGTCGGTCTGTGCGGCGGACGCGAGGTTCGGGGCCGCTTCGCGCGGTCCGGGGTAGGTCCGGTGGCGGACAGCCTCTAGGTCCGGCGGCGGACGGCTATAAGGGTGGAATGACTTTTCATTTCTTCTCACTTCAATTCTCCTTTGGTACTAAGTTGAATGTGCTATTATTGCTTTATGCGCTAATTGCTCCTACGGGGTGGAGAGTTGGGGTCCTCTATCTTGTGTTACTGTATTGCGGTTGATGCCATCGCTTTTGACTATCACGTGAGATTTTTTTATTCACTTCAATTGGTTATTGAATTCAATTGACAATCATGAACGACGAAGGTGATCGAAATATGGATGGGGTGACTCCGGGAAGCGAAGTGAAGAAAAAAAGCAAAGTGAAGGGGGCTACGCACGACCTTCGGCTTGACATTTTAAATGACCCTACAATTAAAGCAGAGAGCGGGTGGGAAGATGAAGATGCGGAGTATTGGACATAAAAAATGTGCAGGACCTATGTTAAAATGTACCACATTGACAAGTTGTGGCCTCAGGAGTCGCACAAGAGTCATACATGGGATTTTTGTTGTAAACCATGGATTTGCAACAACAAACATTTTGTCCATCGATCCGAGGAGGTGTGGCGTGTTCTATTCGGAAACAAGCGCAGAAGTAAAGGCTATATTAATTATAGCGGGGCGTGTATGGTTTATGCGGAACTTATATTAGAGCGCAAGATCGATTGGAGCATGTTTCCGACGACAACAGCTTGCCCACTTCTACTTGAAGCCAATCAAAAGGATATTCCCGACTTGTACAATTCAGAGGGAGAAACAGAAAAAGTATTAAAAAATACTATTAAGGTGAAAACGGATGGTGTGGAGAAAGCCTCAAATGTTGAAGAATTACGGTCTATACAATCTCCAACAAAAGCAATCACTGAAAGCTCTTCGAAAAATGTGGGGAAAGATATGGAGAAAGATGTAGAGGCGCAGGAGAGTGAAGTCTTTTCTACAGCTCCAATGCGTTTGACCTTTATACCAAATGTTGCAGCACAAACGCAAACGGAGTTTGTAAACAAAGGCAAGGTTTGCACGGAACGCGGGGAAACTTCAAAAAGTAAAGTAGACGAAGTCTTGGCGGAGAAAGTGGCAAAGGCTAATGCTACAATTGATAGTTTGATAGCCAACAATTCTTTTGATAGTTTGGTCTACAAATCTCCGCCTGTGCATCAAGGCATTGAATCTAGTCCAACGTTAAGTTTAGAAGACAAAGTACATACGCCTCGTGAACAAGGCGTGACGATTGATAATATATCGTCATTATGGAGTTCCGAGTGTAAAAGGCGGGCGGAGGAGTTGCCAATTACAGCGGCATTGCCAAGTCCTCTACATCGAACCTTGCAAAACATGTCCAATCCAAAACAATTAGAAAATCTTTTGAAGCTCTCGGTTCAGTTTGCTAACTTTCATGAAGAAATAGGCGGATCGTCGAACCCCGATGATGGTGCTACTACTGTTCTAATGAGTCCACTTGCAGATCCAAAGGATGTTGCACATATACTTGATACAGCTTTCAAGATAACGATGTCAGCTGAATTTTTAGCGCAAATTGCTCTGACTTTTTTGAATTTGGCCAAGGAGTTTTCTTTAATAGCACCAGAGATGTTGAAAGGTGCTATAGCATTTCAGAATCTCACAAAGACTTTCGGACCATTTTTCGAAGAAAGAGATGTTCACATACTACAATTAGTGGAATATGAGAAGAAAATTGCTGACCTTGAAGGAATGGAAGCAAGGTGCAAAGTGTTGGAGTTGAAATTAAAGACTTCGGAGAGTGAGGTTGAACATTTAAATCAACAATCATCGAGGCAAATGGAGAAGTTGATGAAGATACGTAAACGGATTGCAGAATTGCAAGGGACCTCCAAAAATCCAAGTGAGGTTGCAATCTCACCAGTGATTGTACTCAGAGACAGTTAAGAGACTCAAGAGAGTGAAGATAAGTTCTCTCTTCCTTTTGATAAGGCCAAAGCAAGCGACAATCCTGCCATTGTGAATTTACAAGAAAGTCACGACATGAGCATGTTAAAAGCGACACAACAACCATAAATAGAAAAGCTTTCATCCGTTTACGTGAATGCGGAGACGCAAACGGAGAGTTGTGACTTTGAAGAATTGAAGCATAAATTGGAGGAGGCAATTGAAGCAAAAAGAATCGTTGAATCCAAGTTGAATCGATTGCAATTGTGCTTGGATTTGAAGAAATTTATGCCATCTAGCGGCTTGGAGTCTCGATGGTTAGCATGGGTACAAAGACTCTAAGACAAACCCTCTGTAGTATCTCGAGCAATGGCAGGTCTTCAAACATTGGCAATGGAGTCGAATGAAAATTGCGATGCCATTCAAAGCTCTTTGAATTGATTCAAGACTATGTTTGATCAACATCTTTCTAAGAGATATACGGAGATCACATGTTGGGGAGACATGGATGCCATGTTTAAGCAGTTAAACCACACAAAGAAGGACCAAACTCCACCCATCAATTGGGCCTTGGAAGTAGAGGAAGGATGGGTCCCTTACAACACACTTTCAGCACATATCAATGTGAAAGACAAACGAGTGGTGCATGCTTGTGATCCAACCTCTCTAATCTTGGATGATTGTTGTAGCCTTTGCCAAGGCCTCTTTGGACCGGAAGGTACGGTAACCATGGGCCAATATCACCACACTTTCCATGTCACTTGCATTGTGAAAGCATCATTCATTCGTTCGGTGTGTGCCGAGTGTCGTAGTCCATTGAGTGTTAGGTTCTACGAAATGTTTGGTATCTTGGAAGCTATGCCTTCAGGCCACGAGTACAATTGTTGGAATCTTCCTCTTAATCAAGCGCCGTACAAATTTCAAAATTATCAACATTGGGGAAGCCAATCCGGTAGAATGCAAATGAACAGAGGCATGATTTGTACGAGGAATCTCAGCAACCATTGGATTTGGATGTGTGGATGACTCACAATAAAGAGGTGGAATTGCGGGCTCAAGGAATCGTAGATGATGCGGCCCGTGAAATGTTTTGTCGCAACATAGGGGGACATTGGAGTTTGCAACACGAAAAGTTCTTTCGTTTTCCAGATAAAAAAGTAGAGAGAGGACCAGAAGACAGTTGGGTGGAGGTGAACCATGGAAAAAAGTTTGATGAGCAGTATAAGGCATACGACCACACCCTCGTAGGTAGGGCCCTTCTATTGTCGAAGTTAGAAGAGGCTGCAAAAGTTCGTGCTATCTACGATACAAATGGACTAACAAGCACAGGACATTCATCTATAGATGTGGCAGCAGCATTTGATAGGCGCATTGGCGATATTATAGGGCATTGGAAGGCTTTCCTATTGGATGGAGACTGCCTCACAATATGACAAGGGAAAGGAGATGATGAAGTTGTTCAAGCGATGGTAGATCGTGTGGAGAGCAACTTGAGAACCTTGAAGGCAGACGAAGTCGATTTATCACCGAAAAGAAAACAAAAAAGGAAGCGTGAAGAGGACGATGACTTCTCTCCGGAAATCAAGAAACATTTTCATAAGGTGGACATCGAAGTTCAATCTGGAGGGCGAATAGTCTATCCAAGTCAACAACGGTCAACTCGTCAATCATCTGCTAAACTCCTCGGTACAGCAAATTTTCCTTTTGTTTTGGGAGAAGGTAGTGGTCCATCCGGTGGAAAATAGGATTTGAGGAGAATTTTGTTTTTTAAAAACAATGGTCCTTTCATTGTTTAAAAACAAAAAAGAATGTGAAAGATTTAGATCTTAAAAAGATCGTATAGGATTCAATAGTAATATTGGAACTATGTTTTCATGTATTTTGTTTATACATATATATTTATATATAAAGATGATATATTTTCATTTGCGTATAAAAATATTTTTATATGTACATCTTATTTTACGTGGATGCATTCATTTTTGATTGTGTAACATTCAAATTACATAACAATATAAAATTTTCTAATGACTAATGGCAATGCGAAGTCCGCCCCGTCCGCCCCGTCTGCTCTGTATGCCCGACCGCCCCGGCCGCCTCCTGTCTGCCCCGTCCCGCGCGTTCGCCTTCCGACGACGAGAGGGACGCTACGTCCGCTAGCGTCCGTGCGTCCGGACATCCAGAAAACAAACGCTATTTTGGGACGGACGTTGAGATTCGTCAACCCTGACGTGTTTGGTATTGTCAGAAAGCCCTCAACAAGGAGGGGTGCATGGGTTTGATTTCGTGGCATTTTGACCTATGGCATGAAAGTTATTGAATTTTGAAGTTTTTATGAATTAAAAATATTAAAAAATTATTTTTTCTTTTGTTTTGACCGTGGCAACGGCATAGGGCACACTAATTAGGCTTGAAGTTTATAAGGTACGTTGGAAGGTTCGACAATAGTTTGGCCATCATAGCATCATCTGATATAAAAAGATCAATGTCTACTAATTCAGAAATCGGGTAAACTACTTTGTGTTTCTAAACATAATCCTTTATAACATGTAACCCTTGTAATGTCGCTATGGACATTAAGTGTCTGAAGGATGATATAATCTTTCTATGTCAATCTTTCTATGTAAGACAGAAGTGCAGATGTTCATCCTTGAAATTTTGAATTTTGTGTGAAAAGGGGATAGGAGGTCTTGCACAGCAGCTTCACCTCTAATAAGTGCTCTTGGATTTTTTTTCTAAGTCAATGATTCACACAGTATAAAAAAGATGATTTCCATGGTGACCGGGCGTACCAGCCCGTCCTTCCAAGGTTAAGGTGTAAAAACGTGTATGCATTTGATTAATATCAACACCTGTTTTAGTATCATAGAGTTTACGTAATCTCTCCCAACAAGCCGCTGCAGTAGGTGTGATACGGAAGGGCTTAAGTAGCCTTCTGTAAAGAGAAGACATGATGCTGCCAATTGCTTGACTGTCTCTATCGATCCAGTCATTAATTATAAGCTCGTTGATCGTCAGCATCAGGCTCCTTTAATTTCCTATCCGTACGCAATTTTGATAAGTCGCTTGGCTTTAAGGAGGTTGCGAATCTGGAATTTTCCATCCTGGAAAATCGGTTCCATCGAACCTTTCTATGCCATGAAGACCGCGATCACTAGCCATATCCAAGATTACTGAAGAAGAGAATTGTACGTTGCTTCACTCTGAGTAGCTTCCTATTTGTAAGTTACGTATGACACTAAAAAGTTGAATCTGTCAGAACAGTCGCTTGTCCAGACTTAGCCTCTCTTTGCAGCTACGTGCCAAGGAAAAACTAACTCCTCAAAAGAAAACTCAGAATACGAGAATTGAGAAAAGAAAATGATAGAATCCTGAAAAAATTGTTGTAATCTATAGAAACGGTAGGGGAGTACATTTTACATCTAATTAGCCACAGGGTTCACAAGCTGAATCAAGAAAATCCAAAACGTTCATAGAGAAGAAATTCAAGAAGATCAATTAAGAAACTAATTTCTAATGTATAGATATTGCTCTCGCTACTGTAACGATTTCGGGAAGATTGCGTTCGCACTCTCGTGTTCAATTTCCAGGACTTAAAGAATGCAAGGATACACGGTTGAACTAAGAGACTATCAAAATGTTGAATATAGAATCAATAGGCAAGAAAGAGCTGTAAGGTAGCAAGAATTTGTCTGCAATTAAAGTAGAGAATGTTCTGGATCCATGATGGAAGTGAACGGAATAGAGAAATTACGGTCCTGCTCTTGGATCTAAGCGACCTAAACGCGGTAAAACGGAAAAGAATCGGAAACGATTGATGAAGTTCGCTGGAGGAATTGAGAGAACTGTCGTTGCTAAGCGAGGGTTTGAAAAAACTGAACTACGTTGCTCAAGGGGAAGGAGGATCAATAGTAGCTTGAATGTAAAAATGCATCACGGAAACGATTTACAGAAGTCATCAGAATGAAGTTGCAAAGCAGCCTAGCGCTCGTAGTGGTCCATAACCTATTGTTATCTTCACAATCAGACAACTCACAAACAACTTACAAACACTTGCATTATTACTCTGCAACAACAATCTTCATACACAACTAAAAACAACACTGGCAGTCTTTCTCGATGAGAACAGTATTATCGCCTCAATGGATGAACTATACTAATGAATGAATTACAGTAACTCTACAACTTCCGTCAACTATTCATCCAGTTACAAGACTGCACTGGCGCCATTCGAGCAACGTGCACGCAAGATCATTGTACGTACGTGGAGGCAACAAGGTAAAAATCAATAGACGGCAGGAAATTAAGAGTATCATAAAAAATACATGAAATCTCTCTTGAATCTCATTGAATCTCTATGCGATTGACAACCCAACCCAAACCTCTTCTACAGATGGCAAACTCTTTGAACACAAAAAAACAATTCAAGGAATTACATTGGAACCTTCAATCTCACGATCTAAGAATCAACTAGCGGCCATCTTCTTTTGGAACAACTCCGGCAACAGTCTGTGCGCTCGACATTGGAGCATCGCGCATACGGGATCAACTCTTTGATCTCCAGCAAGTTCACAATTTGAATACCAATGAGGTATTTTGAAATGGAATATGAATGCGACAAGGTAAAAAGATCAATCAGTAGACTCCAGGAAATGACGAAAATCATCAAAAATACACGGAATCTATCTGGAATCGCATTAAATATCTCTGCGATTAACGACCCACACCAAAACTCTTCTCACCAAACGTGGAACCAATTCAAGGATTTGCACAAACTGGAACCTTCAATCTCATGATGGAAGTCTCAACGAGCGGCTATCTTCTTTTGGAAGAACAACTCCGGCAACAGCGTGCTCTGCTCCACATTCGAGCACCGCGCATACAAGATCTGCTCATTAATCTCCAGCAAGTTCACAAAATGAATGCACACCACAATCGCATCCCCCACCACTTCACTCTCCACATCACCATACTCCACTTGCAACAACATGTTCGGCGCATCCAAGTCATTACTAACATTATCCGGATCCCTCCAAGTCCCAGCAGCTCCGACTTCCGTGACCGCCTGGAAGAAGTTGAACGGAAAGGCTTTCTTCTCTGGAACAGTGATCACCAGCAGCTCCCTTTGAGTTCGTTGGAGGTGCACATTGGCGCTCTCGTCACCGAACAAGCATGCCCATAGAAGGTCCTTCGCTTCACCCAGGAGCTTGATGCCTGTGGGAGTGCGGTAGGACTCGTCGATTAAGGCTAAGCCTTGTTCAGGGGCCTTGGGCTTCAAGTAGCCTTTCTGTATTAGTGAGTCACGGTCGCTGGGCCAGGTTTGCTTCATCCATTGCAGGAGACGGTCTTCGTTTAGAGGCGAGGATTTTTGTAAGCGCTCGATGATGGCGGACTGAGCTTCGGCAGTGATGGCTTTTACTTCCTTGGCACGGTTGGCGTGTACGTGGTGCTGCAAGTAGACCTGCATGATAGGCATATGATATATAATGTTTCGTCAGTATGAGCTGAAGCTATTGCAAACCATTGCGAAATTAAGTGCTGCAAACTTATTGCAGAGATCCTGGGTACGGATGGCCGGAAACCAATGCATATCTATCCAAAAACTGCTGCAATCTTGAATAGTTGCAAATACATTGCACAATGTCGTGCTAACCCATTGCAAAAGCGTTAATCTAGGTTAATAGGTTTCTGGCGGTCATAGCTAGCGAAACTGTTGCAATCACAGCCTTCTGTACCACTGCTAGTGTAGGGTCGACTCTCTCATGTCCAAAGCAATTACAACTAGGAATTTCAAGTGTTGAAAGCTGTCGAAACTAGCTAGGTCGGGTAAGGATAGTTACATGATTAGTTTTTTCAGTCGTTGGACTGAGAATGGGAACATTTTCACGTACCAGAATCTCTTGTTTTAAGGTAAGAGTAAGTAATAGGTTACCTTCTTCTTTTGTAGCATGTGTAAGCGGTCTTTTGCGTTGTTGATTCCAACACTGCTCAGAAGCTCATGGTTGAAATGGACCAGGTCATTCTCTTGGAGGTTGTTGTCCTTCAGCAGTTTGGCGTATTTTTGTAACTTGATGTCGCCCAACCACGAGTTCCAGAACTCCATTGCTGATCACCTGCAAGCGACAACCAAAGCTGCTTAATATTGTTGAATTCCGAGGTAGTGGACACTAAAGTTGCTCATGTGACTTTTAATATTAGCAACAGGCCAACAGCTCATCGATTCACACTTGCTCAAGTGGAGTATTTAGCAAAATCTAGAAACCGTTCCGATAAGAATCTCACTGGAGAAGTAACGGATCGATCTTATAAGGCTTCGTCCCGACTATTTTCGAATTCGTACAGGCCCGTGCAAACTTCTAGAAGTGACAGTGAATGTGAACAAATGGGTCTCCCAAGCAAAAACTCTCAGTCTACACAGAGATAATAAAAAAGATTGCAAAGAATAGTAAAATAGCCTTCGCAACCTCCATAATAAGAGAGTCTCGAATACCGGACAAGACAAAGCTACAATCCTTGTAGACATCTTGAAAGTGGTTCTGATCATTTCATGTGTCTTTCATACGACATTCATATGACATTCATGCTTACGAAGTTCCATCTACCGATCTCCTCAGCTTCTGATTGCTATATCAATTTCAAACTTGAAAATTAGACTGGATCGATACGCACAGTATTAGAAAGTGTGAGCCCAATCCCTGTGTTTCACCAGACAACTACACAATGCAGCAAGTTTCAAAGTCAACAACATCAACAGCCCAGTGATCAAAACATCGAATGTACATGTTTACGTGTTTTCTCTCTGGAGTGCCTGAGAGAGTTGAACACCTTCGCCTGGTTTGGCAAACATGATCTTGTAACATGCAAAACACAGAAGGGAGTTTCAAGTTCCCTTCCGAATGCAGAGTTCCAAACGACGCAAAAGTTGCTGGGTGGTGCAGAAGCCTATGTAAGAACATACCAAATTCTGAGACTGATAATAGATCGAGAGCTTGGGTTGTAGGAACCGGAGTCGCAGCGGGAGCAGGATCGGAGTGCGAGTGAGCTAGAGTAGCAGCAGGAGCCGCAGTGGGAGCGAGCAGGAGCGCGAGCAAGCCGAGCAGGAGCCGGAGCACGAGGAACGCGAGCAATCAAGCCAAGCAGGAGCAGCGCTTTCAGAATCTTGCAGCAAAAACACAGGAGGCCAGCGGCAGACTGAAATCTGACAAGTATAAGCTTAAGGTAAGATATAAAGCTTAACTTATTGCATGCCCACGTTGCACTCCTACCTATGTACTGAAAAGAAGCTGCACAATGCACACTCCTATTCCTCCATTTCCTCCCTCCCTGAAAATTTGACAAGCCGTTGATTTTTTTTAAATCCTCCCCCCGTGTCATTGATCTTGAATATGGATTCGGTATGGGTACATGTACGAATATAGATACAAATATGTTATGGGTACGAATACAAATATGAGATACAAAATATGGATATGGATAAAGAATACATAATATATCCTATTTCCATTGCCAATCCCACCCCCCACCTAGAAATTACAAAGGGGGGGAGGGTAAATTTTAGTTTTTTTTTAAATTATTTCAATGAAATAGGGGAAAGGAAGGGGGTTAAATGAAAGTTAAATGAAGATGGATTTGAGTGCATAGTTTGTCACTCTCACTATGCACTGAAAATGGAGGCAACTATTGTCTGCCTCTTTTACTCTTTACAATATCTTCATTAGAGAAAATCTGGACTTTTTAAGAGGATCGTTTGAATCTAGGTAGAATCTGGCCAGCAGAGAAATAAAAAATAAAAAATTGAATTTTTTTTTTTTTTTTTTTAATTGCAATTTGACATGACTCTTGAGACAATCACATGGTAAATGATTTTTTTTTTTTAATTTAAATATTTTATGAAATTTTCACTATTTGTTGTATTTGCACTGCTAGCCAGAGAGAAACGGCTTTGTAGAGAGTCCATGTTTTCTCTTGTGTGTAACAAAACACAGGCTTCCAACCGCTGGCCCAATCCAATGGGCTTGTGGTCGGACAAATTGAAGATGCCTTTCTCTTTTCCGAGAAATTCGTTGTTGTGAACTCGTGCTTCAGCCCTGAACCCAAGTGACTCGATGGTGAAGGAAATTAAACCTTGAATTTGAACTTGAACTTGAATTTGAATTTTGGAATTTCTACTATGTGTGATTGAAAAAGCAAGTGTGGGAAGTGAAGAGGCTTTTTATTCGGTTTGTGATGTCACTGCGGTTGCTTCGATAGGGTGTTTTTGTACTTGCAGAGATTCAACTCCTGAATGTCTGTCTAGCTTCACACCATCAAGACAGACAGATGCTTGAGGTTAATTTCATGGTGACCAACGAAACCCTCAGATCCCGTAGTAAGTGATTGATCACTCCTCTTCAATTTCTACCCTTCAGGTAGCTAGCTCTCAGTTTTATTCGAGTTGGTTTCGTTGTTGAAATACCGTGTTTGGGTTTGATTTTTTCCATTGGATTCTCGGTATTGGATCTGTTTTAATTTCTGGTTGTCGTCCTAGGTTGGTGGGTTTTGGTGCATTGAGCCTCTGAATGTCTGTGAATTAGAGCTAGCTCACTCACTGGAGCAGAGTTGCATATCCTCGTCTCCAGGCAGCCTCGAGTTTCAGGAAAAAGCTCCTTGCATCTGCGCTCTCCAGATGCAAGCATGTGAGTTCAAGCATCTGGTTCACATAATTGAACTGACATTCAAGAAACTCTCTTGCTGACATGTTTTGATGGCTGCTATTCTTGGCTGGCTGGCTGGCTTACTACGCCTGTAAACAAGACACTAAATTCAACCCACGAAGTGGGTTCAACAGGGTAATGTTGGGCAATTCACTGGGGATAAAAGGTCAAAAAAAAAAAAAATCCCCTATTTTCAGCCTTGTGTAGGGTATGTTTTACTATCCCACCTAATTAATTTTGGGGTCTCTGATTGCAAATATGCATTCAAAATTTGCAAAGAAAAAGTTTATGTGAAAAATAAAATAAATTCAGCGGGTTCTCCGGGGTTAAAAATCATGCACTTTCACCCTGTATAGGACGGGTTTAGCGTCTTGCTACTTATAATGTGATGAGGGTCACAACTTGATCATATTCAAACGGATCCTCCTCCCCAATCTCTCAAAGAAGTTGTTGTGAATTTTAATAATACATTCCATCCTCAAATTGTCAATACCTTCACCCTAAAACCCTAATGTATATTAATGAATGCATTTGGCATACTTGATATATCACATGTATATCATTTAATATTTCATACATAGTCATCAATATTACAAAGGTATGACAAAAATCACAATATTATTTCAAGGTGTTTACTTGAATTATAAACTTTATCATCAATAGGTTACTAATTCATAAACTTTCTATTTCTGCTATAGTTTAGAAGATTTCCTTTGATGCTCTTGAACAGTCTTCAATGTTCTTTTCTTCACATCTTAAGAGTATTAGACTACCTTTTCTTTGATTGATTCTTATTAAATTCCCTCGTACAATGTCAAATGTCGTCACTCTTTATAGTTCCATTTTATAATTAAATTATACTCCCAAAGTGTATTTATAATGGAAGACATAAAATGTAAGATAAAAAATTTGAAGAGTGCTATTCAATTAGGCCATTCAATTATTGAATAAAAAAATGTGTATAAAATCACTACTCTTTGAGCGTTACATTTCAATCCATCACAACAAATTTCATAGATAGATTGCCAATATAGCATTCACTATCATTTTAAAATCATAATAAAGTAAAGTTCAAAAACTTAGAGGTGAATATGATTTTATTTTCTCCATTATATCAATTGTGATTCATGCTTGTGACTTCAATTAAAGGCATCAATGAAATTAATCAAACTTGACATTTACTTTTAAATTTATGTCTAAATGACCATCTACCTAAACAAAACATTGTAATAATGAAAATTTGTGCCCATTCAAAATTGATTTACATGCACTTGTAACACTATTGTCCTATTGCAAGGCCATCTTTATGGACTTTTTTCTTGCAAAATATTAGTAATTTGCAATCATTCGTCTAGTTTTGATTAAAACATTTAAAATTCAAATTTATACCAAATCTAGGTGATTGCAATCATAGATCCCATATGGATAGAATTTAAAATTAGGAATGGCCAACTTTTATTTATACATCAAGTTAAATAAATAATACTATTGTCTACATTATCAAAAAAATTCTCATGTTGGAATGATTGGCCAAAAGAACATAATATACAACATTGAAAAAAAGTTTTGCCTAATGTGCAACAATTCAACCTATGAAACTATCATCTCATTGCATTCAAGAAAAGATGAAGTCACCTCTACAAAGCAAAATCTCAAATAAACCACTTCACTACTATTTCAACCAATCATAAAAATTAAAAAAATTAAAGTATTGAAATTGTAATTTTAGTGAATTTTGGAAGTTTTATTCTATAAATTCATTTGAAAAACATCCATGCATTTTATTTGAAATTTAACTTTATTTATGTCTTTTAATAAGGATGACACATATATAGTCTTTAGAATTGAAGATAAATAAATATTAAAGAAACGTCATTTTATAATAGCTTTTGGTATTGCCTAAAGCCTTTAGACATTATAGGTTAATGTTTACAATGGTTTTAGAAATGAGTTCATTTACATTGTTGAACTAAATTCATATTGTATGCAAAATCTTTTTTACTTTAAATGTTTCATTTCCATTTTTCTTTTAATGTTTAAATAAGATTAAGCTTTCAAAAAAACTAGTTTACATTTTACTAATGTAAATACCCCTACTTTTGAGGTAAGCAACATTAGTCACATGTGAATTAACAAGCTTTGAATATTCTTTAACTTTTTAGAACATATTCCAATGATACTCACTAACATGCATTGGAATTTCTATAAACACATGTATAATAAAACTTTGAACATGTATATAATGCATACATATGATTGAAGCAAGTTTAGGGTTTAGGTGCCTCATGTGGAAATTGGTGTATTGTTGGAGAACTTTTGATCTTCACCAATGGAGGAGGCCCCACAATAATTGGAAATGACAACTTAGAGCTATTGGAAGACCCGAATGAAGTGAGATGGCATAGATGGAACCCTAAAGCAAAAAGGTGCATGTCACATAGTATAAATGAGGGTTTAAACAATAGTATTACATATTTAACTTGATGTTTAAATAAAAGTTGGTTGTTCCTAATTTTAAATTTTATTCGTATGGTATCTATGATTGCAATCATTTAGGTTTAGTATAAATTTGAATCTTAAATATTTTAATCATAACTAGACGAATGATTGCAAATCACCAATATTTTGCATAAAAGAAAATCTATAAAGATGGTTTAGTATTAGGACAATAACCTAGGGAGATCACTGTCGATTTTTAGAAAACCACGTGAGTTAAAAGATAGGGCTCATTAATTCAAAGGGGTAAAATTTTATGTATTACATAGGCTTACTATAGGATCTATGAAATGCTACATACTCTATTATATATAAATTAGGCTATATAAGAATATCATGTAGTAAATTTTTTTATTAACAACTTAGCCTTGACATATAGGTGTCAAGCAAATTGTTCATAGTATAGTGAGTATAGATGTGGATAGATTATTTCACGTGGATGATAAAATGAACATAATCAAGAAAATCTATGATGAAGGGTGTTTGAATAAAATTGAACCACAATACTAGTGTATATATCAAAAAATTAAGTGTAAATGTAAAACATTGATCATTAGTTGTAGAAATTGTCACATTGCACAGATAGGGAGGTTTTACCTTAGTGGGTCAAACAAACTAAATACTATACAACAGAAGGATAGAGTTTAAAGTCCATTCAACTTCAATCTTTAAAGCCTTATGTAGTAAATACACTCATATTGAATGCAATGTTCATGGAATAGCTTTAGTGGAGATTTCAAAGTATTCAATGGTATACTTGTTATTAACCCACTTGAAGGGAAGAGGGTGTTTTGGAAGAGGAAAACTACCAACTTATGATGCATTGTCCAAATATCTCTCTTTATACAGATATAGATATAAATATTTTTTAATTATAATTTAAAAAAATGTATTAAAAAATGTATTTCACTTCCCTCGGTGGAAACGCTCCTGCTCGTGGAAGATGACGAATCATCAACCATGTCAGCAATGTACCCTCTGAGTATCAATGGCGGCTTCTGTTTTTCAAAAGGAGGGATGGGCGAAGAATCTCAAGTTTTCTCATTGAATGTTTTCATGATTGTTTTGCAGATTTCCCAAAGGAGCTCCCTGGAAGAAGTACTCCGGGAATGTTGGTGGACTTAACGTCCATGTTGTTGTTCCTGGAAAGGACAAGACTTCAGGTTTGTATCATCCCAGTTGCATTGGCCGGGTAGAGGATGTAGATGTGATAGTGGTGGTCAGTATAGGAGAGACGCTCAGTTCCTTATCGTTTTCAGTATCTTCTACCTTATGTAATGGGTTTGAGGTATACTGCTTTTCAGAATTATACTTGTCTCAACGAAGATGTAAATTTTCTGTATGTTTCCTTTGCAGGGGTGGACAGCGTGGGAACTGTTCCCTCTTCTTCGCTGGCTTACGCTGCCGGCGTAGCTCTCCGACCTGATTTGATCATCAACGCTGGTACTGTAGGTGGATTTCAGGTATTTGATTCCTGTTGTAGAAGCTTCTATTCATGGGTATTTCCACCAATGTAACAAAGACATCCACGTTGTAGAGTGTTTGATATGTTTCGCAGTCTCTGTTCGCAGATTTTGTGTGATTTCAGAAGATCGTGGCATCCCACAGTTGACTACTGCAAATTCTATACAACTGGATTTGAATCTAGCATGACTGTTTTGTATTACTTTCCAGGAATCATTTTGTGTCGCTAATGTTTTCCCTTTTTGCCAAGTAGTGGACTTCTTTTAAGCTGATTTCTGTTTTTTGTGCACAGGCCAAGGGAGCCGTCGTTGGCGATGTTTATGTTGCAACGGAGTTTGCGAATCATGATCGCAGGATACCTATTCCTGTACGTTTAGATACGAATGAACTCCTTGATGAAGTTGACATTGTTTACATCTCCCTGTGTAGTTTCAAACCTTGTTGCTTGTTTCAATTTCGGGGCATGGCTTACACGTAGACTCAATCCTGCCTTTGGTTGTCGACCTACCAATGACTAACCAGATGTAGTAACTTGATTACTTTCGAGTTATAGCTCTTGCACAGGTTCATATAGATTCATATAATAATAGTTCATATAGATTTAGCTATTGAAATATCATGCAGGGATTCGACAAGTATGGAGTAGGAACCATGGAATCTATTCCTGAGCTGGCAATCTCGTCAAAGACCTCAAACTCAAGGTGCCCTGCTGCACGCCCATACCTCTCTATTCTCACGTGCTCTACTCTCTCACCAAACTCGGGATAACTTCTTGATGTCACTAATATATGAAACTTTATTGATGTATTGATGGATCTGAGAAGTGCATATAATTTCGTGTATTTTGAGTGCCTAAGCTGTGACATTAAAGAGGTATGGGTGTATTTTCATTTGCATGTTCATTGCAGCAAGGGAAGCTATCCACTGGAATTTCCTTGAACATGTCATTGCAAGACGAAGAATATATCAAGGTCAATGATGCAACCATCAAGGACATGGAGGTCAGTCGATTAATACATAATGGACCATGAACCCATTGATCAGGCATATCTGGTTTACATGGACTGATGTAGCTGTGATATGCAGCATCCTTTCGGTTAATAGGTGGTGTCGGAGCTTGCAAATTCTCCTTACATTCTTTCATCGGGTTTGTGACTGCGAGCTTGTGATCTGCAAAGAAAGGCATTTTTTAAGCGATACTTCAAAATGCTGTTAGGGCTCTAATATTTCGAACGAATATTGGAGCTCCAAATTGCACTTTTAAAATAGAAAACAGGTATAGTGCTCATTTTTATATATTTTTTATAATTTATTGCACGAGATGCATGCAACAGCCCACTTGGTCTACCTTGTTTTGTATCATGACTGGTTGCTCACTTGCATGTATGAAGTGGTACATTATCAGCCTCACGGCCATATTGTGAAATTGGCTCTGGACTGAGGGGGCTGAGGATTGCATCAGACCTTGATGGTGCTCCAAGACCTGGTTTGCACACATGTGGAGCAGTCCTTTTTTTTTGGCACCATGGGGGCTAGATTGCACCATTTCAAAATAAATTTTTACTTTTTGCTAAATAAAAATAAACTTTTGCACTAGAAATTTTCCATTTCTATTAAAAATGTGGATGATGTTGCCAAATTTGGATGAAAAAATGCATGAATATGATTGAAAAGGATTTTTGGTTCTAAAGATGGATGAATGTAGAAATAGAATGCTTCACCAAATTTTAAATGATTGTCATCTTGGCACTTTCTAAAAAAGTAAAAAAAAAGGTTGATGAGGAGTGAAGTGAAAGGTTGAGTAGGTTTAATGTGTTGCACCTTAACCCCTAAAGTCCCAAGGTCGTCTTTTTATCAAAATCCACTCAAAATTGCCGATTTTATTGCGCTCACCTAAGAAAATATTAAAGATATATTTTTCTAGAATCTAACTATAGAATCTTATACTTCACTTGTCTCAAATCATGTAGAAAAGATTTTATGAAGTTTGATTGTATAGATTGGAAGATATTAGCATTCAAAGCTTGGAAAAAAATTTAATGCTAGAGTGCAACTTTAGATAACTTTGATTGCCATTTGTAGAAAAAATTTGTACTTCAAACTTTGAATTAAAAAAAAATTGTAGTGAAAAATTGAGTTGAAAGTCCAAAGAATTTTTTTCTTAAAAACATCATTGGTTTTTCAATCTTTAAAAAATTGTTAAATAGAAGTAGGTCAAAGATTGAAAGAAAACTAAATCATTAATAGCCCTAACTAAAGATGGGATTGAAACACAATAATCCCAGTGGCGACATTGTTTAACAAACACACCTAACCTTATCAAACTAATTTTTTTAATTTGAAAAAAGAATTTGCATTCAAAAATAAATCCTTTAAGTTATTTTTTGGCTTCACTCTTTGGTTATGACTACTTACACCTAGTACATTGACCCTATATTTGTCAATATAAATCTCAAGTAGTTATGCATAAAGTCAATTTTCGTTAATGTTCACAAAATTTCAACACATGGAAGGTGTGACACATGTACCCCCAAACTAAAAAATTGTGTTGCCCTAAACTTTTAAAATAGCATGGACAACTTCAAATAGCATGCACAAAACTCCTCTAGCTTTGGAAATTTGGCTAGTGTGGAACATACGTAATACAAGACACAAATGTCAAAAATAACAATATGTAATATAAGAATCTCAATCTAAGAGGTGTTAAAACTAAAAGTCTGTTGAGTAGCATTCTCAGGCAAGTATGTAAAAAACTTTTTCTTTTACTTTCAAACATTTAATTTTGAAAGAAACCTTCTTTTGTCCCAATTTTTTTCTCACTACCCTAAAAAGTGGCAGTTTTTTCACATTTTTGACCCAAAATGTGTCTCAGTCCTTCAAGGCTTAAGATATCAACTAAACCAGTTCCAACCTAAATAACATCACTTGATTAAATCACATCACTGGATTTTGAATAAGAGGATACTTGAACAAAATATTGTCATAATATATCTGATCATCCAGAATGTGAACTTCAAAGTGGGGATAGAGATAGCATGTATTATAGAGTTATTCAATTTCTTAGTTTGGATAAATACATGCTATAGATATTTAACCCTACAAAAATGCAGCACCAGCATCACTCCATGGGTGACTTCACTGTTAACTGTGTGACAAAGACTGCACCTATTTATCCAATAATCAGTGTATTTTGATTACTTCCTTGGTCGGGGGCAACGTCCTTCCCGGATTGAAAACCACAATTGAGTTTGACAACCGCGCATCCTGATTTGGAAGCGGGCATTATAACGAGTTAAACTGATGTTAAATTGAACGACTTGGACAGCATCCACTCCCATTATACAACCAGAAAAGATGCAGAAGAATTCTTCCCTACAATCCAGTGAACAAGCTGTGACACGGACACCATACACAAGAAAGAGCTCACATTACACAACCAGAAAAGATGCAGAGGAATCCTTCCCTACAATCAGGGTGGAGAAGCTGTGACACTGATACCATACAAGGAAGAGCTCACATTACAAAACCAGAAAAGATGCAGAAGAGTTCTTCCCTATAATCAGGTGAACAAGCTGTGACAGATACCATACACGAGCTCACATTATACGACCAGAATAAATGCAGAAGAATTCTTCCCTACAATCAGGTGAACAAGCTGTGACAGATACCATACACAAGGAAGAGGACGCGGTGTTGACTGAAGCATAAGTAAGGTCGCGAACGGATCCCACAACCATTTCACAATCGAAGTATTCCACATATGACCACAAGGTATAGAGGTCTATTCATATATCTCTCCCCTACCAGGGAGACCTGAGAACACCTACTCAAGTCTCCATAGCTCCGGTCCCTACCAAAAAAGAAACCGTGCTGAGATTTATAACAAGCCATCCATCCATCCAAAGAGCTAACCCCATGGCCACGTGACTGCCAAAATGAGAAGTGACTTCCTGCCTCTTGCACATCAGCCCGACTCCGAAGCGCCTACTTGGATCTCTGTCTCATCTTCCGGCGCTTGCGTTTCAGTCTCCTCATGCGTTTTTTCTTCCACTGATACAACACATCCAGTACGCAAGCAGAAAACAGTAAGCAACGCAAAAGGCTTCCATCGACGACCCTCACCTCACACCAAGCATTCCTCCATGAAACCCTAACCCCAGGAAAAACATAAGTCGCCCACCTCTTACGAAAGGAGCCAGCATTCAGCATAAGACACAACCCTATCTCCCCACGAACAGCAAAAAAGGTGCAACGCAAACACGCAGCATTACAAGCCTACGCAGATCAGAAAGAGTAGAAATTATACGAGAGAACAATCCTCAGACCCAACAAGAAGCAGAACGTGGAGAGCCAGAAGATGACTCTAAACTCAAAGTGAATCGTAAAGGGAGACGGGAAAAGAGGAAGGGGACAGTAAGCTTACCTTGGCCCTCATGGTTGACAAACGCGGTTGAAGATGCAGCGGCAAGCAAGTGAGAGAAAGAGGGTTACGAAAGGGGCCGGGGCCGAGATATGAAGGAAAACCTTGAAGGGGTCTGTCCGTAAGTGCGAGCCTCAAACCCTAAAATAATCTGGGCCACCGTGTATATTAGCATAGGGCAGTGTCCTAAGTGGAAATTTTGAATTCATATTTTGAATTGAAGACCTGAGTTACAATATTATAACCCCACAAAGGCTTGTAGTATTGTCATGTTCAAATTTTCCTTAGTAAACTTATAAAAAAATAAAAAATAGGAGTATCCTAAAATTAATATTATTTAATCCTATAGTAAGGATGTTGTGGCTCTAAAAGGGTTGATGAATGATTTCACCATTATCTTGTAAAAACAAAGAATGCATCTATTTGGTCCAATGATTGGAGTATTTTTGTCACTAGCTCGCTCAAGGTTAACCCCTAAGTGATTTGCTATCTAATTTTTGGATGACAAGACATTGTCGTTGAAAGTATAGGAGGAGAGCAATTTTTATTTCATCCTTTCATTGTGGAAGTTTATGGATGAGTTTTGTCTTAGTCTCTAAAGAGTGTGCCCTCTTAAGTTATATATAAGGTAAAACAACTCATCATGGTCAAATGACCAATGACAGACACCTAAGAGATGACTCCATGATGATTATTATCAATTTCTAAAAGTTTGGGCCACCATCAATGTCTCATCTGACACTATTAGAGTGATTAGTGACCCACTAAGAACACATAGCTTTTTTAGTGTAAAACATTGCTGAAAATGACTTTTTTAAGGCCCACCAAGTTACAAAATATTTTGACTGTTTTAGGTGAAGAAGGTGAGCGTTATGGATACATGTTTTGTTGGTTGTAAACGAGTCTAATGACCGTTATGGGTAGATCACTTCAAAAAATCATAGAAAATTCATACTCACGTGAAAAAATATAATTTCAATTGATGTAGTTATTTCTTACACTTGTCTGTATGTGGGGGAAAATTTAAAAAAATTTAACCATGTGTGCAAACTCGAAATTCTAACCACGATGGACTGTTTTACATGGTGTGTATAATTTTTGAAAATGCCATAAACCAAAACACATCACTATACACTGAAACTCGCCTGCCACCCCAGTTTCCCATTAGTTCCCCCCTTCCTCTCTCAAAAAATTTGTGAGCCATTGATTTTTTTGAAAAAAAATGCTTCCCCTCAAAATTGACGTTGATTTCTCAAAAAATCACAAGATGTTGATCTTGTGAAATTTAATCTGAGCCGTTCAAATATAAAATACAAATACTGAATATGAATACGAATACGGGTATGGGTACTGGATATGAGTACTAAATATGTATACTGAATATGGATATTGAATATGGGTATTGAATACAGGCACAATATTGCATACGGGATCAATTGTCCCATATTGTTTGTCAAGAATTTTGATTCTGAAGATTACAAGAGGGGGTGGGGGTGAGGGTGAGGGGGGGTGATATAAAAAAATTTAAATCAAATTCTAAATGATAGGTGAGTGGGGGTGGTAAAATAAAAAAATTTAAATAAAAATTGAGGGGGGGGAGTACATAGTGACACAAAGTGTCACTATACACCTTGAGTGCCTAATAACTACATTTAACTATTCATGTAAATTTGCCTTGTTTGTATTATGTCACATATGGGGGAATCCCAGGGATTACAAAATCAGTATGAACCTAAAAACAATTGAATGTGACAATGTTGACGTTTATGCCATGGGTCAGTTTGCAAGTGGAGAGAAGTATAATTTAAATATAAAACTAACTTAGCAGCTGAATTCTTAGATGGCTTGTCAGCCTTTATTGTCGTTGTCACTATGTACCCAATTGAAAAGATGCGTGCAGGTTTGGTTTTGCAATTAAATGGCCATTCACCCCTTTTTGAAAAATCCACAGTTGTTGATTTCCTTATAAAAAAAAATCCTTCCTTGATTGCTGTTGATCTCCAATTTTATCCTTAAGGGCCACTTAACACTTAGAGGCCAGACCAATTTACCTTGAGGCTGATTATGGGAGCAGACGCATTTTCGATCACCCCCCATTTTCAACTTGTAGGTTATTCCAATTCTGTGAAGTTGTGGCACGATTCCCAGGGTGGTTGTGGCACAAGATGATTGGTTGTGAGGCTTTCAATATTGCAATCAGCCCTTGGTTGATTTGCAAGCAACCTATGGTTGGAAATAGGAAAGCCTACATCACTAGTATAGGTCGTTTAGTACAGTTTGACTAAAAAATTCATAATAATTATATTTTGAGCTAATTTTTTGTGAAAAATTATGTAATCCTTTTAAAATCTATTTCTATACAAGGGAAAATTTCTGCATTTAGAAAATTTGCACTCCACATGTCTGTAATTGCTTAAGTAGCTGGAAATGGGTCGGCTCCCGTACACCAAATTTCAGCCCCTTTTAGGCTAAAGGCCAGCCTCAACTACTCATTACAATAAGATTATAATGGTGGTCGATTATCTCAAGTGTAAAGGCCGTGAGGCCTAGAAGCCTAACTAATTTTTTTAAAACTAGAAGGGAGAGAGGAGGACTAAAATTTCCAAGGCCACTTTATACCTAGAGGTCAATTGCCCAAAATCCAACGAATTTGATTTGCTAAAAAAAATAGCACTTAAAAAAATATTTTTTTTTAAATTGAAATTTGACATTGGCCCCTAAGCCAAGAATTGGCCTCCCATTCTTAATGTACTTGCAGTCTAGATTTTGTCTATTTTCCAAAACCCAAGACTAAGTATAGGGGTCCTAAAATCAAAGGGAATGGTCAAATAGTCTAATGTTTTGCAGCTAGAAGTCACTTGTAAGTTAAATTATTATGGGATATACTCAACAATTTTACTATAGAAACCAATTGTAAAACACTCTTATATCCCAAGGGTGAATTTGGTGGCCTATCCGTTAAATAATGCTATGGACGAATGCGTGCTATCTCGGTCCTGCCTAGTATTCTAGAGGTATTTTCAAGACAATTTGGCAGGTTTATAAGAGCAATTTGTCATGCATGATCTAGACTTTTAAATGCAAAAATTCACATATATATAATATATCAATTCATTAATTACCGTGAAGCTTTTTTTACCAAAACAATTTGTTCAGTCACTACTTAGCTAGCCAAATTATTAAGTTAGATGAGTATCACAAAGTCCCAGTCCTCTACAACAAATTGTCTCTATCTAATGCAATGGGAATGAGTGTGTGATGCAATACAATTTACAACATCAACAAGGTAATTTATCCAACACACCATTCATGTAACCACAACATTTTGATAATTACTGCTATCCCTACAATTTGACCTAATTATCAATCAAGACCATTTGTCATACAGTATACTCCATCCATTACTCAGTCAATTCGTCTCACCAAATATCTATTGATCTTACTAATTTCAGAAACAATACCCTTTTCAATAATTAAATTGATAAGGACAATTTGTCTATACACTGTCTGCAATGAAATTTGAACACTACGGCAATTTGTCTGTAACACCGTCCTACTGTGACTAAACTGCGTCAATAACATCAACAGGCCCAAGACAAATTGTCAGTTAGAAACCCAGTCGATATCCAGTCTAACACCCAAGAATCCAGAAAATTTGCTTCTATTCTACTAACTGTATTATCATCTCAGAATTTCAACCGTGAAATAAATTAACTTAATTCTATTCTGGACAATTTGTCTATCCACACATATCACAAGATTCAATTACATACACACATTCAAGACAATTTGACTTCATACATCACACACATAAGAATAAGTCAAATTGTCATACCTGAATTCGTTCTTTCAGCATCCAATTCTTTAATCTCCCAATCTGCAAATTAGCTGATCTGCATCGCTGGTTCCGGCAAATTGTCTCAGTCTGCACACCACCTCCACAGCATCCACATTGTCGAACTAGTTGGAAAATCGCTTGCTTCGTTTGATTTACAAGAGTCACACAGACAAATTGACTTCCAATCCCGATAAATTGCTATCCATTTCCTCACAGTAACACTTCGACAATTTGACTCATATGTTCATGATACGAAAAATAATCCAGTCAATTTGTCTAAACATGAATCCACCACTACACAATTCCCACGAATTCATACAAGCATAATCTAACTACACACAATAATTCAAAGTCAACTTGTCGCACAATTCATTCAAACAACCACGAATTCATCACAATAAATCTGCACACAACTTACACCAAGAAGTCACACACATACCGAATGCTCACACCACAGTTCAGTCCAGTCACAGGATCGGAACAGTATCTAATAAATTGCTAAGTACTGCGATCCACTCACTGAATCAAAACATACAAATTACTAATTTTACAATTTACCCAACCAAAACACAACCGCCAAGAATACAATTAACCACAAATAAACAAAGAGATCCAATCACTGCATTCTCAAGACAATTTGTTAAATTAATTCACAGTTCAGAGGATCCAATCACTGGATCTTAACTGCAAATTATAGAATGCTCAATTTAGTCCAATCACTGGATCTAAATTTAAAGCTTATAAGACAAATTGTTTATAAGAAATATTTTATTATTGAAGAAGTTCAAAGTACATGAAGATGAGACAATTTTACAAAAGCTATTTGATAACCAAGAAAGTGAGAGAGACAAAATGACAAATTGCCTGGCTATATGCAAAACTGAAGACAACTATTCAAACCCGAAGTGTAGAGTCAACTTGTCTTTTGCCATCTTAAAACTTTTATGTTTTTATAAATCCTTTCTAATCTGGCAATTTGTCTATATTACTACTCTATTGTGTGAACTCTTCGTCAATTTGTCTCTATTTACACTATTCACAACAAATTGTCAAAAATTGAAAATTTCAAGAGACTATAGTACCCAACTTAGCAAGCTCAAGCCATGTTAGATCATGTCTTTCTTGAATAAAAAATTTATTGCACCAAATTGGCCCGGCCTCTAGGTGTAAAGCCGTAAAGGGATTGGGACCAATTTTAGCATTTTGTCCAATCACAAGTGAAGGTTCTTGGCATTTTGTACAGGAAATTGGCCCGGCCTCCAGATGTGAAGTGGTCTTAAATGTTTTGGATTATGTTTTTACCAAAAACACTCCAAAACTGCCATTTCTAGTGCAAGTACCAAATTTTAAAGAAAAACAATTTTTGGACACATGTAACCATAGGATCTTGAAGTAATCAGGTTTGAAAAGATGTGGAAAAAATTTCAAAATTTTTGACCATGTAGATTAGAAGATATTAGCATTCGAAGTGACAAAAAAAAAATTTTGGCCCTCTGAAAAACTAGGCAACTGCACTTAGCAAGGTCAGATTTGCATGAAAAACTGTCCAAAATGGTGGTGCTCCTTTGGAATCATTCTTCCAGGCAAGTTGGTTACATTCTTGAAATTTTTAAATCATTTGGATTTGTACAACACATAGGAAAAACATAGAAAATAGAAATAAGTAGAGAAAGAGACAAAATACTAAATTGCTAAGAATTTAATTATGGAATTGAAAAATGTCAATCCCAATGGTTGAAATGTTGTAATAAACAATCTACATCCTATTGTTTTTTTCCAAAAAAAATTGAAAATTGAGTTAAATAAATAACTTCAAAGTTTATTTTAGAATAGAGAATTTATAACTACCCGCAAACTTGAGCACTTCATAACTTTCATCTCATAAATTAAAATGGAAAGATTCAAAGCTTTCTACCTATATATAAATTGACAAACTCAATTTTCAATTTTTATTTCTTAATAAAGTGTTTTTTTAAGAATTTTTTGGGGTTGCCTATCGAGCATTGAAAATTACATATCATACAATACCTTTTTATTCATATAATCAAAAACTATGAAAAATTTTGGACCTTAAAGTTACTCTTAGGGCACATGTTGTGTGAAAATTTCAAAGAAAAACAAATAAAAATCCCCTTTGTAGTGAGCTACCCAAATTTTTTATGTTGCCAAAAAATGTAGTTTAAGCATTTAGGAGTTAAATGATCACCATTGATCACTATTGATTTTGGCCATTGGATACAAATACATGGTATAGGGTTTGGATATGAGGTACAATATTACAAATTATATAATATATTGAATGTATGCATATCTATACGAAATACAAATACAAATATAGTTTTCAAATATCCCATATCATTTGTAGTTCTTCTACATCTTTGAAAATTACAAATGTAAGGTGTAAAGAGTCATGCAAGTAAAAAATCTGATTGTGAATTAATTAAGTAATTGATTTCATTGAAAATAGTACTTTTGTCACTATGTACCTACAAGATGCATCTTTTGGATATTAAATATTTGTCATTGTTACTACCTTAAGGAGGTATACCATGTATCTTTGCCATTAAGAATAAAATAAAAATAAAGGTAATTTTTAAATTCATAAAAACTTCAAAATTCAATACTTCTTTCTGTTGTGGGTTGGAATGCTACAAAACAAAGTTCCCATGCATCCTTCATTGTAGAGAGCTTTCTAATGATACCATAAATGTGACTAGGGAATAGATCTCATATATATACAATCCAATAGATCTCACCATAACACACAAAACAAAACAAAAAATCAACCTCATTTAATCCCTAAAGGACCAAATGGTGTTATTTGACAATATAGCAATTTTAGGTAGCTCACTACAAAAGGAATTTTTTGTTTTTCTTTGAAATTTTCACACAACATGTGGATAAGGTTTTCTTTAAGGTGCCACAATTTTCATAACTTTTGACTACATGGTTAAAATTTATTGAATATGTATAATATGTAATTTTCATTGATCTTCACGCAACCCAAAATTTCTTAAACAATTGTAATTTCAAGAAATAAAAATTTGATATTGGTTTTCTAGATTTATATATACACGAAAAACCTTGAATTATTCTATTTTGATCAATGAGATGAAAATTATGAGAAGTTTTAGATTTTAGGCAACTATAGATTCTCACTCTAGAATAAATTTTGAAGTCTTTTATTTAACTCAATTTTCAATATTTTTTGAAAAAAAACAAAATCATAGGATGAAGATTGTTTATTACAACATTATAACCTTTGAGATTGTTATATTTCAATTCCAAAACTAAATTTTTAATAATTTAGTATTTTGAATGATTTTCTATTTATTTCTATTTACTATTTTTTTTCCTATATGTTGTATAATTCCAAGTGATTTGAATTTTTTTCAAGCATGTAGCCAACTTGCCTTGAATAAGGAATCCAAGGAAACACCACCATTTTGGAAATTTTTTTTATACAAATGTGGCCTTGGGAAGTGCAATTGTCGGGTTTTTTGCAAGGTAAAAAAAGGATTTTGTCAATTCAAATGCTAATATGTTGCAATCTATGAATTGAAATTTTTTGAAATTTTTTTTGCATCCTTTCAAACTAAATCGCTACAAGATCTTATAGTTACATATGTCCAAAAAAAATCCTAAAATTTAGAGCATGTACTAGAAATGGAAATTTTAGAGCATTTTTGGTGAAAATATAGTCCAAAACCTTAAGGGGTTAATGTATGGATAGTCAAAGTACACAAATCTGATGTGCCACTGATCCAAAACCACCATCATCACTTTGGATACATCTCTAAATTCAGTAAAATCTACATAAAAGAAATGATTATTAGAACCTTTACCAAAAAAATTTAGACCCTTTACAACTTTCACATATGATATTTAAATGTCACACTCTTTGGTGCATTGAAACTTCCTTTCACTCACTAAGAAAAAAATATAAAAATTTGCCTAGTCTAATAATATTAACTAGTCACAATAGCAAAAAGTGGCATCTTCATGATACCTAGCTTAGTGAATGTATAGTTTTCAATCATGGCCTAGAGAATGTAGTTTTGACTAGAAAATATGTTGCTTTACTTGCTTGCTTTCTATTATATTAGGTAATGTGATAACTTAACCCTCTAATTATGTTAATTTAAAAAAAATCATGGTCATAGATCACAAATGTTACTATAAATAGCAAATATTCCTCTATTATTAGTTTTTTTTAAATAACTACACTAGGGGCTTCAAATTCACAAGCTTGCCGCTCTAGACTCACATGCTAGCATCATTGGATACAAGATCAACACCAATTTTTCACAAATGCAACTATACACATAAATGTCATAGGGATGCAATTCCGTCCATGCATTAGAAGGGCTTTTAGCAAGGGGAGGGATGTTTCAAGCTTATTCCCCTTGCTATAAAATGTCAGATTTCTTTAATAATAAAAATTTAATTAAAAATATGAAAAAAAGAGTATTTTTTGAAATATTTTGAAATATGTATATATATAATTTTTAATTTTAATTTATTTATTTTAAAAATAGTATAATTTATCATTATCTAATGTGAGAGTCATTGTGCCACGTCAAGTAGCTACTAGGCTGAGTTCCCACAATTTGGAGACCTTTAGGAACTTATAGCCCTCTACACAAGCTAAAAAACATCTAATGATTCTATCACTACAGGAAATCTATGTTTTAGATGATAAATTTTAGGTGACATTCAATGTAACAATCAATGTATTTATGTCAACAATAATGTCCGCCTTAACATCTTGACATTATGGTGGACGTTATTGTTGACATGAAAACATGGATTGTTACATTGGATGTCACCTAAAATTTGTCATCTAAAACATAAGTTTCTTATAGTGTATGCTAATTTGTTTATCTTGGTGTGTATGTTCTAGTCGGTATTTATATATCTTTGTGGAAAAAAATAACTTAGAAAATGTAATGAAAATCTTGCCATGATCAAATTGCATACAATCATCTAAATTTTTTTTTTATGTATATATTGTATATATATTCCAAACTAGTCTACATTCTACCATTGTAGAATGCATTTGCCAACTACAAATTGTAGATGACATTGTACGTTCTAGGCACTTAGGACACGAGAGTTCTACGGAGATTTGGAGAAGACTACTGTCAATAGGGGTGCTAGACATTTAGAGCGTATTGGCTAAAACTCTAATGGATCATCTATGGTTTGCAAAAAGACTACCATGTTGTTTTCCATAGGATGGTGGTAGAAAGAGAGTGATGTTGGCAAATTTGAAGTTGCATTAGAGAATCCATTCATACTCTCAATACATTGTTGTAGTTTCTATTATGGATGTTGGTTATGCATGTTGTTGTTGTTGCCCGGGATATTGCAATTAGAAGCATTTGACAATGCAACAATAAATGCTATAGATGTGGTCTTCATAAGAGACTAAGAGCCACCAATTTATGCAATTAAAAGATCATTTTGAAGCTTTTGTAATGGGATTTCCATCTTTTTCAAGTATGTGAAATGGTTTGGTTCTTAAGGTTTCACCAAACCTTGAATCATGATGTGCATGCTACATATATGCATGTAGATTGTTTGTAGAGATGATCCAAAGTCCTTTGGAATCCAACAACAATGATGTTGTTGCATCGTTGCATTTGAGTTAGCCTGCCAAGTTTTTTTGTTTAAAGTCCATTTTGTGAAAAGAATTGATGGCACACACAACATATCATACAAGGATATCCTCAAGTGAGGGCAAGTGCCAACAAGAAAATATGAAATAACAACTAGGCATAGCAACGAGGAGTGGCGGTTTCAAAGGTACCCACCTTACAATGTTATCTGGTACCTTTGTGAATCGTTTTAAAATACTATACGTTCAATAATCCCTAAATTGGAGCATATAGCTTGAATGGATTTCTTCATATGTCTTGATACATACCCTTGAGCTTGGTAGGAATTGAATCCTTAGCCCATAAATTCATTCGGAAAACTTTACAGATTCATTATCAATGTAATGCTTATAGCATGAATTGCACAATTTAGAAGTACATTCTCATCATTCCATTCACTACCAATGCGACTATCTTTGTGACCGCAAATATACATATTTGCACTTCAAATTCATTCTATCACAGCATTTGTGAAAAGTAACATCAATAATTTGTCAAGGTCTTTAGAGTTTGAAATTTTTGGACATGAAAATGACAGAGAGAACTCTAAGATTTAACCCCAATGTTTGTGAAGATTTGGAATAAAGAAATTGAAGGGAAAGGGGGCGGACAAGGTGTTTGTTGAATCTGACAGGTTATTTGTCCAAAAGAAAAATTTGGATGGCTTTATCTATCAAGTTGCCCATTAATCAAAAGACGAGCTATCCAAAAACAAATTCAGATGGTCCATTTTTCATGCTTGACAACTTGTCCGTCTAATCAACAAATAGGTCGTACAAAAAATTAATTTGACTAATATGAGTCTTGACACATAAAATGTGTTTCTATTGAGGTTGACTAACATTGATCCCACTGAAAAGGGCAATGTTACGTCAAGATAGAAAAGATAGAAAACCTTATAGTAGATAGTAGTTGCAATTCAACCCTAGTCAAAGAGAAAGTTGTGTCCTAGAATTGCAATCAATTGGAGATGTGTTCCAATACAATGTCCCAAAATAGATTGGCAATGTGATATATTTTTGGCAAGTCATGCTTCTCCACAAATGGCTACAAAACTCACAATTTGATGTACATATCAAAATTGCACTTTCTCTTGTTCTAGAATTTACCAATTGATTCAATCAAATATTTAGGGAATAATTTACCATGAAATCGACATGAAGAAACATATGAAGATGCAATTGCAAGCTTGCCATTTAATTCATGCAATCTTATCTAAGAATGTACTACTAGGAAACTAGCTAATTGCAAGCAATTCAATTACATTGAAACCTTGGTGATGCTAGTTCATGTGTCCTCCAAGCACCTGTGTTTTCTCAAACTTCATTGAACAAAAGGGGCATTTATACTCATTTTTGCCTCCAACTACTTTGACATCTTCATCTCCTCTACTGTCAACTAAAGTTGGCCGTCTCTTCAACTTGTGGGTGACCTCTTGGATTCAATAGAACAACCTATGTTTTTATGTCATCAATAACGTCTGCCATAATATTTTGATATTATGATGGACGTTATTGTTGACATCAAAAATACAAGTTTTTATAGTGATGGTCTTTGGTACATGACATGTCTATTGAGGTGGATGCAATTAGTCACTTGGCATCGAAAATGTGGCAAAAATTGTTCAATTAATTGGTTGTTGATGTACTATAAGTTACGAACAATCACTTATTTGTCGTGGCAATAATTCTAGTCATTTTTAGTCATCAATCAATCATTGTGCAATCATTTTTGGTCATTTGAAAAGTCAAATGCTATTTACGTGGTAATTGTCTATATGACTACTACAATCATTGATTAATTATTTTGTAGTTACAAACACAGAAACAAGAAATAAAAGGATTTCAAAATAGTTGTTTTTAAGTCATTTTTTATGTTTACTACTAGAACTGGTTGTATGTTATTGTAACATGATAGAGACAAGTGACCAAATTAAATTTTTTTAATTGCACAATGATTGCATTATATTTCTATGAATCAACTATGATTGCATTAGAGCTGCACTATGACTATACTATGAATGTTCTATGCCTCAAACTCTTTATTTTTTCTACGCCATAATCTATTTTTGACTTTTGGTCCATTGCAAACTTTCGCCAGCCACCAACTGAAACAATCAACAACAAAACCCACGAAGAATCAAAACAACAACAATTGCACAACAACAAAATAACAACACAACACAATATAATAAAACAACAAAAATATAAACTAACACAACCAAAAGGTGGCAGTTAATCTAAATCCTTATTTAGAAAACTCAAGGCAAATACAAGAAGTGAAAAGGAGAAGATTCTCATTAGCAATAAGAAACATGAAGATACACTTAATTAGAGGTGGCGGTTGACCTAAACCATGAATGTGAATGAGAAATAAAATCCTTGATGTTCATCATCAACAATTGGAAATACAACCTAAAGCTACCATGTTATAGTATTTTTTATGACTATGCTATGACTAAATAATGACTAATCAATACTAATGAGTGACAATCCTAATGTATGACTAACAATTATGATGCAATAATCACTACAAGAGAAAGGGATGTTTTTTAGTGAGTTTTCAAGTATAGTCCTAAACATAAGATTATGAGTAATGACTGTTAAGAAGGTTTTCAATAAAAATTTACTAGAAATATTATGTTTCCAGTAAAGTTTTATTGAAAATTTCCTTGAAGGTTATTTTTTTATAATCTTATGTCTAGGACTATATTTAAAAACCCACTTCAAACATCCCTTATTCTTGTTGTGAATGACATGCCACATGTCAATTGCCACAAAAGTAGAAAGGCATCTGACCTAAAATGTAGCAATCTAATCTATCCATTTGTTGTCAAGATGCAATTTGAGCCACTTATCAAAGTAGTTCATTTAAGCCATTCTTTTGAGCCATCGATTTAAACCATCCATCTAACTTGTTCATTTGCCACCATGATACAATCACAACTTGTTACATGTTAGATGCCACTAACTCAATGTTATATGATGAAACATAAGCACTGATTGACTTGTAAAAAAGTTACTCACAAATGATTGCATTGTAAGGATTATTGCAATAAATACTTGCTATTTTTGGCTTAGAAAGGCCTATTTTAGTGAATATTTGGTGATTTTTGGAGTAATTTTTTTAACTAAATTAAAAATGGATAATTATTAAATCATATCAAATAATATATCTTTAGAAAATGAAACTTAGAAAAGTTATTTCTAAAATTTATGCACAAAAAAAAGACTATAGAAAATACTAAGGAAATGGACACTTTGATGTTTGATTTTTAGAAAATAGTAAAATATTCAAAAAAGAATCTTTTTCCCAAATTTGAAGACACTCCTTCTCAACCATTTTTATCTTTGGGAAAAAAATTGTGTTCTCTGTACTTGTGCAAAGTTAGTGCACTTAAAGTACATGTGGAAGGTAGATCGTTTATTATTTTTTGGAAATCTCTTTGTGGACTTATATAAATTTAATAGAAGTCCTTACACCACAATTTTGAGCTTCAAATTTTCATTTTTGGATCAAAAATAATACTACCATCCTCCACAAAATAAGCCAAAGTAGACATCCAATAGAGAATTGTTCAAAAACAATAAAATAAAAAATATCTAACATCCAAAACTAGCTATTACATGTATCCTTATGTCAAATTTTATAGAAAGTAGACAAACAATGCTAAAGTTATGAGCAAAAAACCACATGTCCAAGGTCAAGGGGACAAAAAATAGGACAAGTGTTTCTTGCAATCACCCATGATTGCAATGATTGGTGAACAATGACTACATAATAATTGAATCATGCCTAAACTATAACTAATCCTAGTTAGATGTGCTAAAATAGAAATTGTTTACTTCAAATTTTAGCTTGTTCAATTCCAATGGCAATCATTCTTCAACTATTTTGTTGTTATTTATTGCATTCAATTTTTGACTAAACAATTGAAAATGACTAGGCACAATTTGCATCAACAATTCTAACTTAGGATGCAAACTATATTGTAGATGAAACTAGTTTTTGTTCTTATTCTCATCCAGACATCATCTACTAATCATTTGAATTATTGAACAATGATTATATTATACAACATGTCTACTTTGTCACCATTTTAATGATTGATTATCATTGTTTAGTCGTTTTTGGGTACATAGTCATTTCTTCATTGGTTACATTTTGGAGATGTTGGTATGTGAGTTTGTGAGCATAAGCTTGTGAGCATGTGAGCCTATATTTTTTTTGTTCCATTTAGAGTTTGTATATCCATCAAGAACCTATAACCGTGAAATTAGATATAAGGATTTTTAGTCTGAATGAACAACAAATGAATATGTCACAATGCGATTTTGTACCCAAAAGTTGAACAAATGTATTTCTAAAAATTGAGATATAATCAAATTCAATGGTGTTTGTAGGTAAGTACAAGATAAAAATAGATGTAATGGTTTAAGATGTCTCACTACAAAGTACTTAAATACAAAATTGGGATACATCATAATAACATCATAAGAATGACATTTATGAAGTCTAAAATAGAACGAGCAATAAGCATGAGTCGTAAAGGCTAAATATAATATTGTGATAAGCAAAGGCTCTAAATATTATAAACTCTAAATCATAAATAATGCTTTTGAATGATTAAGTGATAAATGTAGTCTTCATTATAGATCTTTATATAAATTTAAGGAATCAAAATGGTCCACTTATTTTATTTTATTTTGATAACTATACTTGAAAATAAAAACAAAAATATCTTGGACCCTGAATATTTAACATAAATATAGTAGTCATATGTTATACACCAAATAAATGTACTAACCTTGAATGACCTAAACAATCATTTTTTAATCAATGTCTTTCTTTTTTGAATTGTCCTTTTAAAATTTTTATTCTTTCTAAAAATCATAATAATTTTTAGAAGATAGTATATATGCAAGTTAAACTCCACTTTGTGGAATTTAATTCCAAGTTAAACTTTGTGGAATTTTATGAAGTTTAGTGATAGAGTGTGATTCAAACCTCATGATTTATGAATGAATGTAGTATCCCACAACAATATGTACATTGTCTCCACATAATCAAAAATAGTGGGCAAAGGATCCATACCATTTAGAAGATAGTTTATTAGTCAATAGATACACCCAAATCAACCACAACATCAAAAGCCTTTTTTATCTCAATAGACAACTATCATATACATAATTTAAATTAGAATAATGTAATGATTGAATAAAAAGGTTCAAAATTTGTTATTATTTAAATAATAAAAATAGACAAGTATTCACTTGAGCCTACCAATCATTTAGCTTTATGAAGCCACTTAGAAAAGTCAATATCATTGAATTTTATTTTAAGAAATTTGAAAGACTCACAAAAAATAGAAGACTTGTTCACATCTTTAACCACTTGATCTTCAATGAAGTGTTTATTATTGAAGTTGCCAACATCCAAAGCTTCTCTTAAGGCTTTTCTAAACTTTCATCATGAATTTCATAGTGACACTTCACTTGTTCCAAGAAAATTGTGATGTACTTAGGATATGCTATTAAGAGTTGCTTTTGCAATTATAATTGAGAAGCTAATTTCATTTTGTCAACAACTTTAGAGACCCATTTAGCAATTGCACTTGGAATTTAATTTGATGAATTGTGATACTTTTCACAAAAATTTCTTAAGCTATAGTAGAAGTATTCTTCAACTCTTGCTACACAAAGTAAATGATGTACAAGAATAAACAAAATATTATAATATATAATAGAGCAACATAATATCAATTCAAATTAACAATAAGAACAAAGAAAAGACCTAAAAATAGAAAAAAATATGAAATGGAAAAAAAACTAACTTTAGAAATGAATCTTAAATATGACTTCCATATGAGTAAGTCAACTACTTGAATTTGTTGCTGAAGGGAAGAATGGTTTGCCTGGGTATACTAAAAGATTACGTAGTAGAGATAGCCAATTCGAATTTTCAATGAATGAGGCACAAAGGGAGATTTCCATATTGCGAGAAGGTATATAGCAGTTTGTGAGTGTGTGCAAGGAAAAGGATCGATTGCTTACATTTTCCAAATGAGAAACGTCAGTAAGAGAGAGAATTGTAGAAGGAAATCAAACCTTGATTTCTTGTAGCAAGAAGTTAAAAAGCAATTTCTGAGATCTACAACTTGAATTTAATAGGATGCAAGCTTCCTTTGATTAACACTTGAACTGTGCACGGGCCACAATTGAAGAGAATTGTAAGACTAGTTTACAAACGGAGGTTGACTTCTGGATGTACACTGAAACTCAGAAAGAAGCGTATGAGAAGAGATTAAGTGAGCTATCATTTGAACTCAAGAAGACCAAAGCAACTTTGAAATGCACGAAGATTCATCTACAAAAGCTAATCCAAACTCCATATGGTTACCGAAGTAGTGTAAGACTACGAAAGGATGTTAGGAATTTAGCGCCTGGAGGGGGTCAGGCAAAGCAAACTGCACGATTAGTAAGGTCCATGCTGGTCCCGAAAACAATAGTTGAGATCCAGACTTGGAATGCTGAAAATGGTACAAAGGAATGTCTTTGTGGCAACACAAAAGTTTAGGAAGGTACTGCAAAAGTACTTGCATTAGTACTATCAAAGCAAGAAGTCATTGCCATGTGCGAATCTTCAAAAGTATCTGCAGTTGGAGTTCAAATGGCTAACCATTACCTTGACCGAATTGGCAAAAGCATAGGACCGAATGACATCTTCGAAACGTGTGATCAAAATGGTACTACACATGTTGGATATGGGACAATCTATAAAAGTTCAAAGGTGCAATCCAGAGCGTAGGAAAGGGCCTTTGAATTGGTTGTCTGCCAAATTCGCATATCGTATCAATTGCCAGAAAGATGCTGAATCTCAAATTTAGGTGACTATATTGGTGAATATTATTCGATCAATAATACATTAGAGGTGCCGGCTACAACCAAATCGAAAACAAAAGACCCTATAAAGGTCAAATTGAATGACAATAATTCTATTTTTGTTGATGTTGAATAGGTTCAAAGGACTATGGTGGAGTTGTACAACATTATAATTGAAGATAAGATTCAAATTCATACTCTATTATTATATGAAATCGGTGCGACAGTGTCACCGTACTTATTCTGGCTTGGTCTTTCAAAGTTTGGGCTATACTAAATAAATTCTTTAATGTTTTTCTATTGTAGAACTACAAGGACAGCCATTAATTTTTGTTTTAAAATTGGATGAAGCAAAGATTCTATACGGGTAGAAGATAGAGCGGGTGAGCATTACATTGATGAACCAAGCTTTGAACATGGATATTGATCCAAAATCAGATGAGTACTTCTCAGTTCAAAGTGAAAGTGCAATCTAGCCTATTGCGTCTTTCCAAGTACCTCGGGAAACGCATCAAATTCTTAGTTGGATGTTTTTACAAACTAAAATTCCTGCACTCATGAAGGCACAAGAAGAAGGCCAATTGTTAGAGGTGCCAAATAGAGGATCATTTAAATTAGAATGGCATCTTGCGCTCGACATGAAGCCCATAAAATACATGTTCGATTTGAGTATGGGTGCCAATAGCTTACATAGCTATGTATACAACTTGCAAGTAATGTAATTGCATAAATGACCAATAATATGAAAACTGCTAAAGAATCGTATCTTTTGAGAAAATATGGTGTGTGTTTTGGTAAAACACACACCATATTTTCTCAAAAGATACGGTTCTTTAGCAGTTTGGTCGTGCCAAGGCATAGAGAATAGCCACCATGTAGCAAAATTAGCTTATCAAAGGCTCATGCAACACTCTAGAGGCAAGGTGAAAAAAAATCCACTTGTCCAAACTTACCAACATTGGTATAGAATAATAGCACATCGATTTAGAAACAAAGATACTATACTAACTACCGTAGATTTAGAAGCCAAACTACAAAGTAAATCTGCTATACTTGCAAGATGTGAGGCTTCACTAAGATCATTTGCGGTTGCTCATTCGGCTCTTTGGAGAGAAAATTGCACTCAAGTAGATAGCAAATGGATCTCCAATGAAATCACTAGTACAATTGCTACATCTAGTGTTCTTTCTCTAGTAGATCTATAATATTGCCACAAGTCAAAAGATATTTGGTGGCAGCATGTTGACAGTAGTAAATTTTTTCTCTTGCCGTGAATTTATCTTGACTGTAGTATCACTAGTAGCAATCATGATGTTTATCTCAATATCTGTATCAAGCCTTAGTTAAAGCAAAACCTCATGTTGTATATCCCAAAATGTCCATGACATCCCAACTTCTACATCTTGTATCTGTTCTTCCATTTCACAAGATATAGATACCTTATTAACTGGCTCATATTGGTCAATAGCCTCCCAAATTGAATTAGGTAACATCTTATGCCGATTATAGACAAATGGAGCGTACAAGGTAGACCTCCCTATGTGGTACTTGCAAATAAATGAAGCTTGGGTATCACACACTTGATCACGTTTGCCCCCATTGTAATTTTATTGTCCCATCTTCTATCCATAAGTGATGAGCACAAGTTGCTAGTCATATGTTTGAATACAAACATTGTAGGGTTTTTGTGAATGCCTATAGCAATTGAGAATAAGTCCACAAAGACACCAATAGGCATAAACCAAGAAAGTCTTGTTTATTTGCTACCTATATTAGGCTTCATATTGTTTTGAAATTAAGCCATAGTCTTGCTCGGAATGACTTAGAGGTATGCATGTCCGGTAAAGGCCAATTAGGGCTATACAAATCTAGAAGTGGAATGGGTTGTATGTGCCCAAAGGTAGACTTTGAGCTTCTTGGAGTATAAAATGCATTGTAAAAAAACACAGCATCATTCAGAAGTTCCTTACAGGATCGACTTCCTCATGATAGCTTTCCTATTTCTGTATGAATGACAACAATAATTCCTTGTATGGATTTGGAATCAACCCAATCTTCATATGCCGTTGGATACAAGTCTGCCAAAAATCATAGCTTCAGAATAAAACATCAAAAATCATAGCTTCAAAAGAATACGAACACATTGTACAATTTATATTCACAAGAAAATCACAATAGATTCAGATACCTATAGTTGCATGCAGCAGGTATTTCCATTGGTATTGTTGGATTGAGATTAAGTTGACACCACATGTATGCATGTTGAACTAATACTTTTGAAACAATGTTCGATCTATCATTCAATCTGAACTTCACCACTTTTGCCTTATAAGATCCATCTATACTAGAACTACCACCATATTTCTTTGAATCCTTAGCATGCCCACCATTTCTTCCTATCGCAAGTGTCACCCAAGAATTGATTTCTACCTTTGTAGGTATCCAACTTCCATCATTGTCTATAGAATTGTAAAGAAGCATACTTTGAAAAGAACTACGAGGCTTCATATTGAAAGGTGAAACTCAAATTGCTACAAAATTGCTACAAAAGTTGTTGCAAATTTGAGAGAAAACAAGCCTTCAGGTGGCAACTGAGATGAGAACTCAGAGTTCATCATGCGAAAGAAAGGCAGAAATAGTAGACTGTGCGCCATTTACAATGAAAAACAAGTTGTTCCTCATTGGCTGAGACACCCTATCGGTTACATGCCTGAGTATGCTGGACTATGGTCGTCCACATGTGCTTGTCATGATTGTACATTGGGTAGCCCAAAAACCATTGTATAGTAGGGTACCAATCAAAATGTCGTTTTCGAATTGGGAATGAGAAAAATTTCAGTTTTGCCAACTTTAAAAGCCTTCCGAGAGCTCCAAAATTGGTATTTTATCACAAAATTTTTACCAAAGAATTATATTTAAGTTAATTATATGTATGACAAATTTCAAGGCCAAAAAATTCATCAAAAAAAAGTTATTCAAAATCTACCAACATTGGTAGCTGTGGACATTTTTTCATTGCTGCCAACTTTGACAGCCTCCCAAAGATTATATTATTTTTTTTTTGCCATGAAATTCTCGGAACAAAAACCTCTTTATGTTAATAATATATGATATAAATTTCAAGTCCAAAAGATTATTAAAAAAAAAGATATTAACAATCTACCAATATGTGTCGTTTTGAGAAACAATTGTGAAAACCATTTCACTACTTCAACTTTGACACCCTCCCAAGGGCTGAAAAATTTCTTATTTACCATGAAATTTTTGGCACAACATGTTCATTATGATAACATCATTCATTCCAAATTTCAAGGTCAAAACATTTATACAAAAAAAATATTTACAATCTACCAATGTGTGTAGTTGTGAGATACCTTTTATTAAAGACATTGAAATTATTGAAGTATGTCAGACAATCACGCTTCTAGATTGAAATTCTCCAGATGATGCAATCTCTAATCATAACTTTTAGTTCCAAATTTTAAGAGTGGGAGAAATTCTTTGATGATTTGGGGTGCATTTGCTAGAGGGCAAAAGTCACAACTTGTTTTTATGCCCAAACATAGACGTTGTACTAAGGATTTTGTTGAAGTGGTCTACAATGTCGAGTTGCTTCATTTTATGAGTAGAGTGCCACACAAATTGTTCATGGAAGATGGCTCACATGTCCATCATAGCAAAGTATGTGACGAATGGAGACAAACACACCTTTTGGAGAAGCTCAACTTGCCTGCAAATTCTCCCAATCTCAATCCAATTGAGAACCTTTGGAAGATTTTGAAAGATGCTGTGCAACATGGCCCAATATGTCCAAAAAATTTAGATGACTTGAAGGTAGTTATTGAAAGAGAGTGGAGGTTAATCAATGGTACAAAGCTCCTTCAACTATGTCATTCTATGCCCTCTAGGTTACAAGCAGTGATAGAGGCAAATGGAGGACATACACGTTGGTAGATTGTAAATATTTTTTTTTGTATAAATTTTTTGACCTTTAAATTTGGCATGGATGTTTTTATCATAAAGAACATGTTGTGCCAAAATTTTCATGATAAACAAGCAATTTTTCAGCCCTTGGGAGGGTGTCAAAGTTGAAGTAGTGAAACGGTTTTCACAATTGTTTCTCAAAACGACACATATTGGTAGATTGTTAATATCTTTCTTTGTATTAATCTTTTGGTCTTGAAATTTTTATCATATGTTATTAATATAAAGAGTTTTTTTTTTCAATAATTTCATGGCAAAATAAAATAATATAATCTTTGGAAGGCTATCAAAGTTGGCAGCAGTGAAAAAATTTCCACATCTACCAATGTTGGTAGATTTTGAATAACTTTTTTTCGATGAATTTTTTGGCCTTGAAATTTGTCATACATATAATTAACTTAAATGTAATTCTTTGGTAAAAAGTTTGTGGTAAAATACCAATTTTTGAGCTCTCGAGAGGATTTCAAAGTTGGCAGTACTGAAATTTTTCTCACTGCGAATTCGAAAACGACATTTTGATTGGTACCCCACTGTACATCTTGTAGCCGTTATTGGAGGCCTTGTGTTGGCCTGACTTTTTTCCTAATGATTTAGAGCTTCAGAAGTTGGAGTGAACTAAGTTCTTTAATTTGACTTTTGTTTGGCTTCAATTATAGTAAGATCCTCTTTGGAGACAAATTTTTCAAAATATGAGAATGGTTGCCTAGCAACACTTCAAATGTAATGAAGTTTGTGAATGCAATTTATGGAAACATGGAAATTTTGGTTTCTCATAGCAAAATAAGATTTATTGTATTAAAATATGTGAACTGAACATCAATTGAAATAAGGTAGAATAAAGACAATTGTAATGGTCTAAACTAAACAAGCTTTAGAAATTAAGAAATAAAAAGAAATAAAAAATGATAATGAAATATAAAGAATTACCAATCGACATTATGTAATGCTGCCAATAATTGTAGTTGCAATGTACCTTCTGACCTCCAAAATAATATTTTCAATTATTTGACCTAATAATATAATGTCACATAAAGTCATCTACATTATTAGAATTGATAATAGGCAACCATGCTTGCAGATGGTAATTATTATCCCACGACATAAATATCTTGCTAAAGAAAACTTTGAGATCTTTATCATTTTTTAATTCTTTCTTAAATGCAACATTTGCCTACACCTAGTTGGCACTTCACATTTCAATAATTAATATCATTTGTTACATCTAGTATCTCCCCTTCATTAGTCTCCAAGCCATATAGAAAATTCCATTTCTTTCCATATAACTTTAAATAACAAACTGTGCAACTAGATTCATGGCATCATTCTTCAAAAAAAGCCTAACAACTAGCAAAAAAATCATATAATATTAAGGAATATTGATTTTTGATTTTGTTCTTGGTTAATACATCAACCCCTCAAGACAAGAAGAAGTGTTCATAGTCTCCTTTAAAAAGCCGTGCAACTCTAATTGATCTTTAAAATGAAGTTGAAATGTAGCATCTAATTTCTATGCTTGTCAATCTCTTTGTATCAACATCTTTGAAATCATTTTTAAATCAAGATTTAAAAAAAAAATTGTGTATATGTATTGTACAACATGTAATTCAATATAGTAGTTGTTAATGGCTATGCACTAGAAAAGCCTAAAGTTTTTAGTATTTGATCAAATTCGAGCATATGTTGTAAATAAATTAGAATCCCTAAAACTATGGCCATTAATGACTATTCACTAGGAAGACCAATATGATTTTAGCATTTGATCAAATTCTTGCATATGCTTCAAGTAAATTTGAATCCCCAAAATCATGGCCGTTAACAATTATGCATTTAGAAGTCCAATTTTTTTTAGCATTTGACCAAATTCTCATATATGCTATAAGTAAATTTGAATCCTCCAAACCATAGGCATAAATAGTTGTGCACTTGGTTGGCAAATTTCTTTTAACATTTAAACCAAATTTTTGCATATGTTGCAAGCAAATTTGAATCCTCAAAATAGTGGTTGTCAACAATTGGAGTTTAGGAAGGTCCAAGTTTTTTCAACATTTGACTAATTCTTGCATATATTAGAAACAAATTTGAATCCCCAAAATTGTAGCTGTTAACGGGTGGGGACTAAGAAGGTCCAAATTTTTTTAATATTTGACTCATTTTTGCATATACAATAAACAAATTTGAATCTCCAAAATCTTAGCCATTGATAGTTAGGGGTCTAGGAAGGCCAAATTTTTTTAGCATTTGACTAATTTTTGCATATGCTAAAAACAAATTTGAATTTCAAAAATCATAGCCATTCATGGCAAAAGGTCTAGAGAGGCCCAAAAAATTTTCAGCATTTAAATGATTTTTGCATATACAACAAACATATTTGAATTCCCCAAACCATAGCCATTAACGGTTGGGGATCTAGGAAGGCCCAAAAAATTTCAGCATTTAACTGATTTTTGCATACATAACAAACAAATTTGAATCTCCAAAATCATAGCTGTTAACGGTTGGGGGTCTAGGAAGGCCCAAAAAATTTCAGCATTTGACTAATTTTTGCATATACGGGAAACAAATTTGAACCCCCCAAATCATAGCCGTTAACGACTAGGGATTTAGGAAGGCCCAAAAAATTTCAACATTTGACTAATTTTTGCATATGTTGGGAACAAATTTGAATCCTCAAAACCATAGCCATTAACGGTTGGGGGGTTTAAGAAGGCCCAAAAAAATTTCAACATTTGACCAAATTTTTGCATATGCTACAAAAAAAATTTGAATCCCCCAAACCATAGCCATTAACAGCTGGGAGTTTAAGATGGCCCAAAAAATTTTAGCATTTGACTAATTTTTGCAAGCACGGAAAACAAATTTCAATTTTGAAAATTGTAGCCGTCAACGTCTGGGGTTTTAAAAAGGCCCTAAAAATTTCAACATTTGATTAATTCTTGCATATGTTGGACACAAATTTGAATCCCCTAAATCGTAGCTGTTAGCAACTAGAGACTTAAGAAGGTCCAAAAGATTTCAATATTTGGCCAAAATCTTGCACATGCTACAAAAAATTTTGAATCCCCAAAACCATAGCCATCAAAAGCTAGAGTTTAAAAAGGTCCAAAACAATTTCAAATTTTAACCATATAGATTCAAAAGCTACAAGTATTGAGTGATTCTAGAAGAAAAGATAAGCTCTTTATACAAGTGGGATGATAGGAGGAAAAACAATGCATGTGGGATATAGAAATTAGGATTACTAGGAGTTCAACCGCTTATACCTAGTTAAGTTTAAAGTAGGAATTGTGTTCAACATAGAACTTTGGACCTCATTTTCTCATAGTAGAATAACTTTTTTCTTAAACTTTGAACTAAGAAAAGTTTAGAAATCAAGTTAAATTTCATTTCTAAAAACTCATTTGAGATTTCAGGTCTCTAAAAGAAAGTTATGGACAAAATTTAGAGAAGGGTTGGAAGTGACAATTTCTTTGACATTTTCAAACAATCACTCTAAATTTTGTCCATAAATTTCTTTTGAAGACTCAAAATCACAAATAGTTTTTTTGGGAGAAAATTGAGCTCAATTTTCTAACTTTTCTCAGTCCAAATTTTTTTGAAAAAAATCATTCCATTGTGCCAAAAAGAGGTCTAAAGTTTTATATTAAACACAATTCCTACATTTTGACAATGAGTGGTCAAACTCTCATCTTCAAATTTTCCCATATCCATTAAAGATTCTTAAAGACAATGGGTTTCATTATAAAAACAATCTCTCAATCCTTCAATCTCATTAAATATCAATGAAGTAATTCTTTCATTCAACCATAAAAAAAAAATTTGGTAGTAGATGGTCAAATGATATTTAATATATGGTTAAATGAATTGTTATTGAATTCTTTTGATTTTTGACAAACCATCTTTACATTTTTTTGTAAATTCCAAGGTTTGATCCTAGATTGAAAAAGAAATTAGCACTTGTTTTTTAGTATAATTAATTTGAACTTGCTATCCAAATATGATATTTGTTTAAAATGATTGTCGATGGACTTGAAGGTGGAATTGATCTTGTAAGATAGATGCAACCAAGTGATGGCCTAAAGTGCTTTCTCATATTTGATCATGTGAAGAGGTTGACATCATGAACAACTATCACTTATCACATTTATGACTCTATTTATTGCAAAGTTATGATTATTGTTGTAATGCCATTTGTGATATGCAAATTGCTTAGAATAGTGAAAGCTAGCTCATTTTTGATGTTATCATAGGTCATTGTAGAAAATAGGATATTAGATTCAACCTTCAAAGGATTCATGTGTGATAGTGCTCAAGACAACTTAAATATAATTCACATTGGATATAGTTTAGGAGATTCATTTGTTCCAATGGGAGACCATGAAAGGACTTGCTTGTTCCATTGGACAACAAACATGCACAAGCTCACAAAGAAGCTAATCAACAAAGAATTTTTGAACCAACAAATTTGACTCTATATGTAGTACAATTATATAACATATATGTTTGAAACAAACAAGACGTATTTAGAAATCAAAGCTTGGTAGTGTTCCTCTAATATTGCATTAAAATCGGAAATTCATAAACTTATCAAGGGATTGGATCACATTCTAAGACTTTCGATACTTTAGTGGGGTAGATTCATAGAAACAATATTACCTTTAAAATTTTATTTTTCTTCCTATTTTCTATCCTAAATTCTAAATTATTTGAATAATGACTTTATTCATCATTTTTACAAAAATTAAGAATAGAAGAACTAGCTAGTAGATGTTCCAATGTGCAACTTCAAAGAAACAATATACTACAAATGGACGCAAACTTCTGAAAAATGTAGATCTAAAATGTTAATTGCCACATGTAATGACTAGGTTTGAGTCTTCATGCACATGATCAACTATATGGCTTACCTTTATGAGAGCCCTTTTAGAAAAAGCTCCTCTAAAAAGGGTTTGAAATTGAAAAGAGTTAAGGCATGTAAAGATAGAAAGAAAATTGCAAATGTCCTTGGTGAGATGCTTGGAATAGAAGACGTCTACACTCAAATTCCACATTTAGAGATGGAAGAGGTATTTAAGTCCAAAAAAAAAAATGGATCTTCTGATCGATTTTGAAGGTGATTCTCATCAACCTAAGAAGAATAACTTCTTTCATCTTTGGATTCAAACTAAATTGTTCATTGCTAGAGTGCATCTTTAGATTGTACATTTGAAGAGTTTAATATAGTCATGTCCCATACTTGATCTATGGTGGAAACAAATAGCAATACATTGGAATGACACATAGTGAGAATTTCATTCAAGTCAAGGAAACAATACCATTCAAAAATGCATACATGCCTATTGCAAGATATTGATTGTTAGGCATAAAAAATCCATTGTTGTCTCTACTTACAAAGGGTAGAAGCATGAGAATATAAGGACACGGCAATTTTAACTAAGCCAATTTTTGGTTTTGTACAAACCAAATTGCATATGTCATTAAAAATCTAAGATTTTCTATGTTTATATCCAATTCAAGAACCCCCAAGGTCTAGCATATTCTTAATCACACCAATCTTACTTGTACCAAAATCACTAAGCTTCAAAAAGTTGAATTTTGCCTACAATACACCAATTCAATGTCACCTTGACATTTAGTCACTTTGTCTAGGGTATTTAAACTTGTGTTGTAAACTCATTCTTGACTAGCACATACTTAAAGAATCTCCTCCATTTGAAATGGTAAGGAAGTTCACCAAAGTAATAAGGCCCCCATTGAAAATCACTAAAAGCAATAGAAAAATGTAAGGAATGTTACCGCAAATATGATTAAGGTGAACTTCTTTTTTTGCCTTAAACTTAATGCTATTATTACGCTTTTGTTTTGGACTAACCTTAACCAAAAAGTTCATAATATTACACTTTGCAATTTTCCATTTCATATTTGTCTTCATTATAGAAGTATGAATGGGACTTCCATTAGAAAGTGTCGCATTTATAAAAACTGCAAATACCTTTAATACATTTTTATTACTTTTGCAAAGTAGATTATAAGATAGACATGTTCATCTACACTCTTATTCTTAGTTTGGATGAAGTTGAGCAAGTGTTTGTTGTTGTTAGAATTATTAAGAATTTAAGATGTGCAAATGAATAAGTTAATTGACAAGTATTAGCATGATATAAAGTAGAAATGTAACACCTATATATTATCTTCAAAATCTCCAAATTCGAGTAGCAAAATCTTATATTCATATTCCAATATGTATTCCTTGCTATAATGTAAGAATATTTTATTATGTACATAATATTCTACATCCTATCATATTTTCATTGAATTTGTCTTTCACTCATCCTTAGAATTGCCTCTAAATTATTTGTACTCTCACTTAATCAATCCACTCTAAGACGACCTTTTAGAACGTGATATAAATTTCAAAACATGCAATAGCACCAACTTCCCAAGCTTCTAGATCTAAAATCCACGGTCATTGGTCCCATGGTAATAGGTCATATTTTCTAAATATAATAAAATTTAATAAAAAAACATCAGTCTTTTAACTATTTAAACAAAAAAATTTAGAAATTACATAATGTTTTGAATTTCTAGGCTCTAGGCTCACACAATCCCTGCTCACCGCTTATAGGCTCATGTTCTTAAGCTCACATGCTAGTGTCGTTGGTTACATTTGACCCTCTTTTCTATTAGTGACTTTTCATTTTAAAATTAGGGAATTTACCAAATTGAGTCTTGTTACAACGTATTGTGCATTCTAAAATGTGTAGAAGGAATCATACTTGCTTTCACAATTTGAAGATAAAAACTCACTTCTCTATAGTTGAAGAAAAATAAATAAAAATTCAATTTCAACTCAAAATTTTAAAATGGTTTTTTCATATTTTTTATATTAATAATCAAAACATTAATTTCTTGAAATAACATTTTTGAAACTTTCACTTTGTAGATGGTAATAAGATGTTCCAAAAATTTAAGTCATTTGAACAGGCCTTTGAATTAGTCTACTAGGGTGAACTTTTCTTAAATATTTAAAAATCGAATTTTGATTGAAGATATCCTCAAAATTTGTATTGTCAAAAACTATGAAAATTAGAAGTAGACCAATAATATTAAGATTTTTTAATTCAAAATGGTGGTACTCCATATGCCATTTTTCCATTCATTTCTTTCTTTAGTTTCTAAAGTCTAAATAAGTGTACATTTTAGACTATATGGTTTAAATATAAAAGTGCCAAGTTTTTGGAATACCGCCATTTTAATGAAATTTTGGTTTAATTTGGTAGTGATGAACAAGATTCTATATATGTCTAAAGTTCTCAATAAGAAACAATTTCATAGAAATTCTACTTACATTTTTAAATGGTGATTTCAGAGGGCACCTCCCTTGCGCATTTGGAGAATAATTTCTTTAATTTCATATCCATTTTTCAACTCTCTAAACATGACAAATCATCTATAGTACTAGTGTTTAATTTCATGTGCTCCATCAATTTGTGTATTGAATTTTAAAAAATTGGACTTATGGAAATAGCTAAGATACCAATTAGCAAACACACAAAAATTATAAAAGTAATGCAAAGATACAATAAAATATTGGCAAACATTTTTCAAAATAAAAATAAATATGAAAGTAAGAATATTAGCTTGATGTTGAAGTGTTCCATAGCCCAATGGCTATATCTCAATGGATGGCTTTCTAAAACCAATTTTCCAATTTCCTTCCAATTTTCTAATTTTTTATGAGGTTCAAAATGAAAATTCAATTTTTTTTCCTCATTAGTTAGAACATCATAACTTCTTTTTTTTTGCACCCCCCCTTGTCGACAGCATTTTGACAACACCAAGTGCACCATCATCAACATGATAGTCATTGAGATCTTGACGTCATTACAAACAAATATATGAATAAACAAACAATTGATTGGCTATTATAGATAATAGCTTTTGCATCCAACTAACTATCCACCTCTCTATCCATCCTTCTATCTACCTCTCTATTTGTCTTTCTATCCACCATTGTATCCACCCCTCAATCTTCAATTTTGTAAAAATTCATTACAAAACTTATTTCAAAATGACCGTTTAGTAATAATTTTTCATAATGTACAGTGTGCACTAAAAATATAGTTTTAGTTCCAAAATGATGAATGCTTTTAGAATTATAGGGCTTTGTGAATTCATGACCAATAGGTTTCATCACTATTCCTTTGTTTTACCAATTTCTAGCAAAATGCCAATTGATTAGCTTGACAACTAAGTTAGCCAAATAGTTAGTTTGAGGTGGGAGTTATTTGCTTGAAGTGAATGCCAAAAAAGAAAAGGTGGAGAAGAAATTCTGGTGGAAGGAACTAAAGGGCAAATATAGCAAAGATAATAAAGCCATTCAATTCAAGAGGAATAGGCATTGGAGAAAAAAGTAAAAAGAATAAGTAGATGTGGATCATAGAATAAGATAGCATGTTCATATTCTACATGTATTTTAAGAATTAACACCCTCATGATCAAGCATTATAATCTTTCAATTCATAAGTGATATTGTTGTGTTTTCTTTTTCCTATGTGATCTCTAACATGTTTAGTTTGAATTTGTAGAGTTCCACTTCAAAAAGAATTGATAAATCTTATCAAAATGTTGTCTTTTTGTTTAATTTTAAAAAAATCCCTAAAAGCTCAAAAGAGGCCTTGGGCATTTAGGGGTTAATGTCACCAGGAAGGGGAGCATGAATATTATGCCAATATGAAGCCTGAGGATTTTGCTACCATGGATGTAGGAATTTATTTCAGGGTGGTCCTCCAAACCAAAGGCTAAGCCTGAGGAGATTTGCAGGATGCTTGTAAAGTTGGTTGTCATTAGAAGTGACAAAATATTTGCTATCACACAATTTTCTCCTCATTTGCAGAAAAGCAATAGTACATACTGGCCTTGGAAAATGACTTGAAATGGATCAGTAGGTTTTTAAGTTTTTGGTGCTTTCTAGAGCGTAAGACATTTTGTTTAACTTCTACTGACGGCGAAATGCGCTACTATATTATAAGATTTTGGGGGGGCTGGGAGGGCTACGAGTTCCTTGACATTTTTTCACTCTACGAACTTGCCAAAATCTGTTGCTTGACGTGGCAGAATGACTGCCATGTCATTTTCCAAAATTAATTAATTAATTAATTAATTAATTTTATAAAATTTAAATATTTCTTTTTCAAATTTTTTTTCTAACAACGTGGCATTCTTTTTGCTACCGGGGGAACAATGGGGAGCACTAGCTTGAAATGGTCCATCCAGACCCCACAAAATCTTCTAATGGAGTTCAATAGAGTACCATAGCATAAGGTCATGGGGCCTTAGTATTCAGATTTGAATTGGTTGAAGATTTCAATTTGTTTCTAGACGGTAGTTATTTTAGAAGGATCCAAATATTTCATTAAAATTTCACACTCTTGCAACCAAAAAAAGATTCACACCAACATTTGGAAGGGTTTTGAAGCTTTGCCAATGAGTATCCTCCTTTAACAAGAATGGTCTAGGTTATTTTCAAGGGGCACTAGTTTCATCCTTTAAGTTCCTAAATTTTACCAGATTTATTTTTTTGCAATATCAATCTGTCACCAATCAATTTCCTTCAAATTTAAAATTTAAAAAATCTAAATCCTTTAATGTCAAGAAATTTCTGATTTACAACCTAAAATAAAAATGTATTACATTCTTGGTAGGAATTGAATCTAACATAGCTTTTCACCAATTGAAAGCCAAGAATCCTTTCAACTTAGCCTTTGATGAGTTGAGATTGGTAATGAAAAGTTGCAAAAATCAAAGTTTAGGGTTAAGAATTTTCACCTTCCCCAAATGAATCCTTTGTTGCCCCTGTAAGATACCTCTCAAGATTAGTAAATAAGTATCTAAACTTCCTAAATTCTTCCACAAGGTGATGGCATCCACTAATATGGGCTCAAAGTCCTTGGTTGGTCCTTCTATAGCCACACACATCACGTTGTCTTAATGTGTTGTTTTCTTCAGAAGACGAGTTGACTAACTCATTCCTAGGAATTATGTATAGGGCAATGTCCGAGGAGGAAGGTGGAGCCTGACAAGGAGGTCAGTTATTTCTCAAAATGCCCGACGATGAGGAGCAATTGCCCAACGTAAATCACGAGCAGAAGGATGAGAAATCAAAGATGAGTAATCCGTAGTGCCTAATTACGCAAGAAAACCCGTGCAATTGGGCATTACGCTCCGGAAGCCTCCTAGGAAATGGACGGGGAATTTACGGTCAAGTCTTGCCTATCAAAAGGGCATGCTGTCACGGACTTGCGCTTGCCATACTCACATAATCAACCTATGTACATGGTCCATCGTTGATAATTGGACCAGGGGTCCTGGGGGAATTTATTCTTGCAACATCCCGGTGTAAAATAACATTTTTTGATATAAATGTTTCATATGAACTTCAATCTATGATTTTCCTGAGGACAGTAACCATCAAGACTCCAGCAAGAGAATTGCTCAAACACAACTACAAGCTCAATCTCATCAAATTAAATACAGTAACATCTCTTGAAGAATCTTAGAAATGAATTTTTTCCAAATTTTGGTATGAATCTGCTCTTCTCACAAACTGTAAACCCTTAAACCAATGCACTCACATATTCTAAGAAAAGATTAGAATGAGACAAGAAGTGAGGCATTTGTACTTACTTTTGTACAAATGTTGCTTTTAACTCTTGTGCATCCTCATCAACCTCTTTTGGGGAGGGCACTCAGCCAAACTGCGCATAGTCAGGTTTGCCCAATTATGGATTTTGTACTTTATAATAAACTTTGAAATCTTTTGTATTACTCAATTTTCAAAATTTTTAGAAAAAATAAAATCATAAGATGTAGATTGTTTATTACAACACTGCAACCATTGGAATTGGCATTTTTCAATTTTGTAATTAAATTCATAATAATTTTGTATTTTAAATCATTCTTGACTACTACCTACTTACTATTTTTTTCCTATATGTTGTATAATTCCAAATGATCTGAAATTTTCAACATGTGGCCAACTCGTTAGGAAAAATAATACAAAGAAGCACCACCATTCTAGTCATTTTTTTTTATAGAAAAGAAAGCTTGTGAAGTGCAGTTGCCTTGTTTTTTGCAAGGCCCAAAACATGATTTCAATGACTTTATATGTTGTTATCTTGCGATACACATGGTGGAAATTTCTGAATTTTTTACTGCACATTCTCAAGTCAACATACTACAAGATCCTATGGTTATATATGTCAAAAAAAAGTTTTTTTTCAAAAATTTATTACTTGTACTAAAAATGGCAATTTTTTTGTGTTTTCTACAAAAACATAGTCATGAAACTTTAGGGGTTAAACTTGAACAACATTATGCATGTAATTGCCTACAGTGGCTCAAACTATCCCACCACTTATAACTCCACATTATTTACATTAAATTTTTTTTAATTTCCAAATCAAACTAAATCTCCAACCACTTATAAAATTGTACAATAATAAGTTTCAATTGGCACCAATTCATCACTAGACTATTTTTCATATTTATAGACTTAATCATATATGGTTCAATAGTAGGGGCAATTCTCAAAGAACATGTAGAATATGGACATGCACTACAAGAGAAAGAGGTGTTTTAATTGAGCTTTGAAGTACACTCCTAGGCATAAGATTTTAAATATGACCTTTAAGGAGATTTCTAGCTAAATTTTACTAAAAACACAATGTTTTTAGAAATTTTTTTGTTGAAAATCTCCTTAAAGGTCATACTTAAAATCTTATGCCTAAGACTATACTTAAAAGCTCAATTAAAACACCCCTTTCTCTTGTAGCGATGCTACCTTATTCTATGATCCACATCTACTTATTCTTCTTACTTCTTTCTCCAATGCCTATTCCTCTTGAATTGAATGGCTTTATCATCTTTGCTATATTTGCCCTTTATTTCCTTCCACTATAATTTCTTCTCCACCTTTTTTTTTTTGGCATTAACTTCAAGCAAATAACTCCCACCTCAAACTAACTATTTGGCTACTTTAGTTGTTAAGCTAATCAATTGGCAATTTGCTAGATATTGGTAAAACAAAGGAACAATGATGAAACCTATTGGTCATGAATTCACAAAGCCCTATAATTCTAAAAACATTCATGATTTTGGAACTAAAACTATATTTTTAGTGCACATTGTACATTATGAAAAATTATTACTAAACGGTCATTTTGAAATAAGTTTTGTAATGAATTTTTACAAAATTGAAAATTGAGGGGTGGATACAACGGTGGATAGAAAGACAAATAGAAAGGTAGATAGAAGGATGGATAGAGAGGTGGATAGTTAGTTGGATGCAAAAGCTATTATCTATAATAGCCAATCGATTGTTTGTTTATTCATATATTTGTTTGTAATGACGTCAAGATCTCAATGGCTATCATGTTGATGATGGTGTACTTCGTGTTGTCAAAATGATGTCAACAAGGTGTGTATGCAAAAGAAAGAAGTTATGATGTTCTAACTAATGAGGCAAAAAAATTGAATTTTCATTTTGAACCTCATAAAAAATTAGAAAATTGGAAGGAAATTGGAAAATTGATTTTAGAAAGCCATCCATTGAGCTATAGCCATTGGGCTATGGAACACTTCAACATCAAGCTAATATTTTTACTTTCATATTTATTTTTATTTTGAAAAATGTTTGCCAATATTTTATTTTATCTTTTCATTGCTTTTATAATTTTTGTGTGTTTGCTAATTGGTATCTTAGCTATTTCCATAAGTCCAATTTTTAAAAATCCAATACACAAATTGATAGAGTACATGAAATTAAACGCTAGTACTATAGATGATTTGTCATGTTTAGAGAGTTGAAAAATGGATATGAAATGAAAGAAATTATTCTCCAAATGCGCAAGAGAGGTACCCTCTAAAATCACCATTTTAAAATGTAAGTAGAATTTTTATGAAATTGTTTCTTATTGAGAATTCTAGACATATATAGAATCTTGTTCATCACTACCAAATTAAACCAAAATTTCATTAAAATGGCGGTATTCCAAAAACTTGGCACTTTTATATTTCAACCATATAGTCTAAAATGTACACTTATTTAGACTTTAGAACTAAAGAAAGAAATGAATGGAAAAATGGCATATAGAGTACCACCATTTTAATAAAAATCTTAATACTATTGGTCTACTTTCTAATTTTCATAGTTTTTGCCAATACAGATTTTGAGGATATCTTCAATCAAAATTCAATTTTTAAATATTTAAGAAAAGTTCACCCTAATAGACTAATTCAAAGGCATGTTCAAATAAATGTTCAAATGATTATAACTCCACATTATTTAGATAGAAATTTTATTTACTTCCAAATCAAACTAAGTCTCCAACCATTTATAAAATTGTACAACAATGAATCCCAATTGGCACCAATTCACCACTAGACTATTTTTCATTATTATGATAACAATTCATGGTTCAATTGGAGGGGCAATTTTTGAAGTGTCATACAAAATATGGTCATGCTACCTTATTATATGATCCACATGTACTTATTCTTTGTACTTTTTCTTCCAATTCCTATCCCTCTTGAATGGCTTTATTATCTTTGCCATATTTGCTTTTTATTTCCTTCCATGGTAACTTCTTTTCGACCTTCTCTTTTTATGCATTCACTTCAAGCAATTTACTCCTACCTTAAATTAACTAACTACTTGGTTAACTTTAGTTGTCAAGCTAATCAATTATTTTTTTTTGCTAGAAATTGGTAAAACAAAGCAATAGTGATGAAACTTATTAATTGTGATCAAACATGATTTTTTTTTTTTTTCATTTTTCATGAAGTGCCAAAGTGGCAATATGGAATGTTATAATGGTGTTCCAAATTTCAACATTCAACCACATTGTATCACATTAGCATATATTACGTATCCATAATTTGGTTCTCATCCACAATCTCACAATTTCATCCAAGATTTTTCTCTTTAATTTGAAATTTTCTTTCCAAATTTTTTATAAATCATCATCATTTTTTTTTAGCCAAATCAATTTTTTCTGGTGCAATCTAGCACTATCAAAGCCCAAATAAAAAGCCTTGGGACTCATGAGCTCACAATGAAAGCCCTATTGATCTCTACAAACATTCATACCATAGTTTGTACTCCGTGGACACTACATACAAAAGCTGGAACCACGCACCAATGCATCCCGAACTCTGAGCAGCAACACAACACCCATTTGCAACGCTACAAAAGGGTACAACTAGACACGTGTCTGCGACAAGAAATAAAATCAGGACAGCATTCGAGATTCCTTAGAGTGTGTGAACTGTGGAGCGTGCATATTAACATGCAGAAAGATTGGTTGGATGACACTAACATGTCAATTCAAGTTGAAGCAATGGTTGAGCTCACGAGCACATGCATTCAATATTGTTTTTTTGGGTTTTTTTTTGGGGGGTTTTTACACAAATAAAGGGAACTCTTTACTGCAGAAAGAACAAGGTCCAATTGCAAGCAGCCTGGGCAGGGTCAGAGAGAGATTACTGAGCTCCATTCAGTGTTTTGTTTTAATGAGACACACAGGGAAATTACATTACAACACCCGGAAAAAATCACCAGGAACACAGAGGGAAACTTTGTTGTAAAACTATGAAGCAAGAATGAAAAAACGATTTTTGGATGAATGAACTTCTAATCGTGGATGTATGAACATGGATGGAAACTTGGTTTTGAATGAATGAAATTATCAACTTGGATGGATGAAACGGATGATAAAAAGCTTTTTGGATGAATGAAATGATCAAAATTGGATGTCTAAAAGTGGATGATAAAAACGTTTTGGGATGGATTGAATTATCAAATTGGATGGATGAACGTGGGTTAAAATATGCTTTTCAGATGGATGCAATCGCAATATTTTATGGATAAACTTGGATGTAAAATCAATTGACATTCCAAATTTCCAGTATTGGATGGATGAATATCATTCGTAGCTTCAAGCACCTGAATGCCATCAAGTCCACGCTAGTTTATCAACTGCCACCTGAATGATCAGAGGCACTCACACATCTCCCAAGGCTAACTGTATCAATTCTCATTCTAGCTACAACTTAAACACTGCCACATAAATCGAATCCTGGCCTTCTTCAATCTCCAATGCAATCTCAACAGGCACCATGTACTTGTCTTTTCCACAAGAAACTGAACTTCGAATCTGAAGTGATATGTCACAATGTGTTGGCGACGCTTCACCTTCCAAACCGAGACTTCCTTATCCTGCAAAATGGTGTACTAAGCCAGGTGTACTCAGTGGCTTCTATATTAAAGTGGAGTACACCAACTTGGGTTCACAACTAATTAATTCGATAGCAGTAGTCACATGCTTTCTTTGCTCTATAGACAGTCTTCTGCTTCGAGAAAGACCAAGAGATCCTTTGAAAGTGTCCAAGTCTACCACTTCCAGATAAAACAAATGAAAGCTTACTTCTAGCTTATTCACAAACTGCATGGATAAAATTTCCCACTGGAATGATAAAATTTATCAATCAGACGTGCTAATCAGGAGTATACACGCTGTGTAGACACGCTCAGTTTCAGTTCAGTACAGTACATGCACCATTAGTAAAGTTTATACTGACTTTCAATTAGAAAGAATGAACTGGAATGTCTTCATATTGGGATTATTAACGGCCATTTACTCCACAATGAAAACATGTTGTTCTCTATACATCAAGTATCTGAATCTGTTAAGCTTTATAGCTGAGTAGATTACCTTCCTGAGGCTTCCTTGGGGAGAGCATTGAAGCTCATGTTCTGCTACTGGACGAAACTCACCTCCCGTCTGCACACACGATCAGCAGAGTCACGAACACAGTTAGTGACCTGCTCAAGCATATATGTATATATATATGTGTGTGTGTGTTTCTGTCCAGTTCAGAAGCTGAAATCAATTTTGCCTCAAAAGAATCGATGCGGATCACAGACAGTTTATATTGTCAAGAGCGGTCAAAGTATAATGCCCAATTCAGTAGCTTCCAAACACTACCAGCTTTTTACATTTTCTTGCAATCAGCCCACGCACATGCCCTTCGATGCCCCCGCCACCCGCCATCCGCCTTGACACGTGGCGGGGCGTGAGTGGGTGGCGCGATTTTAGTTTGGGGTGACGCTGACGTCGGAGGGAAACTCTGCCACTTTCCCGGTGAGACACACCGGGAACTGAATATGAGCTCCCTGTGACTGCAATTGTTGCTAATTGCGGTGCGGCGGTATCGCCCCACGCCTGCATGCTAACTCACGGATCGCCCCACGCCGCACCACGTGTCTCAGCTCGTTCCTCCGCTTCCCCGTCCGTCGTCTTCGCTTGGGGGTCTGGAGTCTGGAATTCCAGTTTGCCGTTTGGTTGTGTCCTGTCTGCAGTTTGCTCGCTCTCTCTCGCTCTGTTCGGTCTGATCGGTTTAGTAAGCAACGGCGGTGGAAGTCGTCATCATGCCTGACTTAGGCTCCGACGCCACCCGTAGATCGAGGAGAGGGAGAGCTTCAGCAGCCGACAGTGGGGGAGAGGAGGATGCCAAGCCGGCTGCTGGGGGCAAGAAGACCTATCCATGCCGCTTCTGTGATATGACGTTTGAAAAGTCGCAGGCATTGGGCGGACACATGAACCGGCATCGCCCAGGTTTGAATTGCAATTGAGTTGCTTGTGCGATTAGCTAGTTTCCTCGTACGTATATGTGTTTTACGTCGATTGCATTTGCATCTTTATACGTTTTAATTCTTCACGTTGGTCTCATGGTGAATTGTCCCCTAACAGTTCAATTGAATTTGGTGGATTGCAGAGCGGGAGAGAGAACAGCTACAGCAAGCACAGCTGATCGTGAGCAATGTGGGCCAGCACCAAATGCCACGGACATGGTCCTCGTAAGAGTCTCTGGTTGGCTGATCATTTTGAAGCTTATTGAATGTGATTTCTATTTTTTCAAAGCTTGCGAAATGGTTCGGTCTTGTGGTTTTCATTAAACCCTGGTGTGCATGCTTACAGGCTCTCTGCAGAGATGACCCAGGGTCCTTCTGGACTGAGCGGCAGCGGTGCCACTACTGCAGAGCGTTTGATAAGCCATTTGTCAGGAGGCACAATTCACCAGCAATACGTCGCGCCGCCAATCTCCTTTGGGACATTGTACCAGCCCACGTCTCCGGCCAATTGCAACCCAGGGACGCCACTTCTTCCCTCGTCAGGGTCTAATTGCAACTTCTATATGCCGTCAAATGCTTCCAGCTGCAACCTCACGAGCAACAACACCACCAACATGCAGAATCAACACAACCAGCAACAACTGCAACAGTGGCTTGGGAGCATGGACGGATTCTCCAATACAGCTACGAATTCGCCAAGATCAGCCCTACCTAGTGGCTCTGGCTCCTTCCACCACCACCCCGCGGAAAACATGGCAATCTCCTTTCAACCTGCGGGCCTACCGAGGTTTTAGCCAACATGCAGCCCTTTGGTCTCTCCCAGCACCCCACGAGACGTCTGGGACATATGACATCATCTACAACTCGCAATTGGCGAATGCATTCTACAACAGCGGAATATAGACTAGTTTGGTGCATTCTACAATAGCGGAATATAGACTAGTTTGGTTACACAATTTGCTTTGTTGTTGTGTTTCAAGACTTTTGTACCGCAGTTGCGAGACAATCAGCATCTTCTGGTTGAGACCGTGTATGAAGTTGAGATTTTTAATCTATTTTCCAACGTTTGGTTTGTTCAGAAAGGTCGTCAGCAAGCTCTTGAAAACTTTTGCATGTCATCCTTTTGCTGTTGTTTTCTGTGGATAACTTAGGTTTTGTCTCGTGTTTCACCAACTAGGTATCATAGTTCTCTGGATTATACAGGGTTGTTGCATTTAGAGGTTTTTTTCTTTTGTATAGGACTCTTCTCGTTATCTTTTGGTTTAGATGGAGTACGAATTTAAAATTGTCAATCAATTTTTTTAGAATTCTTTAAGCTTGTGCAAGTCCATCCTTTTTGCTGTCATTCCCTGTTTTGGATATCTAATTAGATTTTCTATCTTGTTTCGCCAGTATCATAGTTCTCTAAATTATAAGAAGTGATTGCATCCATTCTGTGAGTTCTTGTAAGTGGAGCGTGAAGGATTTTTTTAATTTCTTTTTATTGCCGGTAGGTTTCAACCTGACAATGATTATCTAAGGGAGCTAAAATACATGAGTATTGAATCACAGCACAGATACAAGTTTTGACTTAAAAGATTTCTATCCTGACTTCAATTGAAACATTTCTAATCTACCCATAGGGGAAAACTGTTGATATCGTCAAGCTACAAAGCTGATCTGACCTTCACCACCTCTCAGACTCATCTTCTATCAGTATATTTGAACAACATCCATATTACTCCCAAAGCTTGATCTTCAGATACAGATATCATGTCGGGCGTACTAGATATGAAGATACTTATATGATGCACGTAGCCTTCTGTTCAAGCTTGTCTTGCTTGATATTCAAGTCCGGATAGTTCATTCCCTGACAAGTTAACCGCTGCATATCACAAAGCCACTATTGTAAGTCATCCATGAAATCAAGGGCAATTGAAAGCACTCTCTAGACAAACTTAATCAAACACAATCACTGTTATTCAGCACCAATAAAAGTACAAAATCTTTTCAATATTCATGAGCGACGATGCAGAACAAGAACTCCCAATATATCAGCAGACAAAAAAATGCTTTCTTGGCAGAATGAAGTTCACCACAATAACAATGACCAAAGTGACAAATACGAAATAGCTACAGTACATCGTCTACAGTCTCAAGTCAATACAAATTTTAAAAAGATCAGAGGTCCTGGGCACCAGACCTTAAATGTTGAGGAACGGCTAGTGTTGAACAGCTTTCAGCGGATGTGCTCGTAGTGCACTCAAATCGAGATTGGAGTCTAGCTCTTCATCCAACTCACCAACCACACCTCTGCACCAACCGAAATATTCCATACCAATGTGATAAGGACTAAACGCTGGCTCAAAACCAAGGTCCTGCTTGAAGTGAACTAGCAACAGAAGCTCTATCAGGACATGAAGTACTCAAATAGGATCATAGCAAAGGCCCCCAAAGCCACAATGAATTAACGAGGCGCTTACATGTTATCTCCTCGTATGATATGCAAACCCAACACAACCTGCTCTACGCCAGCCTGCACAGACAAAACGACCTTGAGAATAAGATGGGTCTGCCAGAATTGGGTCCACATGTTACAACTAGAGATGTACACCTTAAGGCCATTATCAAATGCTGACGATACCAAAAATACATACCTTTGTAGAGTATACACGCTCATGTGATTCGTCCAATATCAAGTTCGTGGCTTGATCAAAACCTCTCAACACACCCTGTATAAGCATCAGCAGATTAAGAAGACTGCAGGCTATCACCCTGGTGTAACCAGCAACAAGATATCTGGAGCAAGAGATGGACAATTCCATGTACACTCCGTGTGTAACCCTAAAAACACAGATAAACAACTATGAGACACTGCACTTCGAACTCTGCACAGGACGAATCCTTGAGAAATTGCTACATACCACGATGTTTCGCCCATCGTTGGTTATTACGGATATGGTCTCTGCGGAATCCATCATGCACAGAAACAAAACAAAAAATCTTCAGAAAACCATGAACAGATCCTCCATATTCAAAAATTGGAAATAATCTCTAAATCCACATGACAGTTTGCAGAAAAATCTCAGAAAACCCATCCTCCCATAAAATGAGCTCTTTCCCAGAACATTATCCAAATGTATTGAAAATTCGGAAGAATTTCCTCGAAATTAGAGGCCATCACAATGCAGATGTAAGTCGGAAACAACTGGGGAAACTGGAAAATAGTCGATAAAAATGTGAAAACACATAGATGCGCGTCGTTAGGGCGGACCGGCGCCCACAGCTAATGACGCTCCCAGTCACCGACACATTCAGGGTCCTTCCACATTCGGAACCCCGAAACGCACTGAGTAACAAGTAGGGTTAGAGGGAAACAAGAATGCAAATGGAGAGAATGCAATCCATACGATCGATGAGAGACTCCAGGCCGGTGTCGGTCGCCATAGCTGCTGCTGTTGTTGCAATGCGCAGATGATTTCAATACAGCCCGGAGATGCGCGTCGTTGGGGCGGACCGGCGCCCACAGGATGCAAAACGGCCGGCAGAGGGAAGCAGGGGCGACGGTGCAGTGGAGCTCCAGAGACTGCCCTCTCCAATTGCAAGGAAGCATAAACCCTAACAAACATGACTAAGTCGCAAATCCTTAGACCCGTTCCCACTGCAGGCCTGAGTTTCAACTTAAGCCCTAATTACGCTCTCGGGTGTTGGGCACACTCCTTGGAAGATTCCTAGGTAGACCAGCCTATTACCACCCTAATTTGCAATCTGAGTATCTTAGAGTCATCTCCAAAAGGGGCACATATTTTTTTTAGAGGTGTGCACTTGTTTCATGAATTAAATTGAAGTCGAATTACAATTTTTCAACTAAAATTATAGTTTTTGTAAATTTTTGAAGTGGTCTACCTTGAAATTACATAACCACTTATAAAGTGAAGTCATAAATGTCCTAGTAACAACCCACAACTACCTTGGAATATATCTATTAGCACTTATGTATCCACCAATTAAAAACTAACAAGTTACCCAAGTTAAAATTAATGCATTGAATTTGCAAAGTAAATGAATTTGGATGAGTTGTGTGGTGGTAATGGGACCCAAAGTAGGACAACAATAATAGGTGGATGGTGACTATAGGTTGATCTACCTTAAATTCACTCTTAAGATTCTTTTTAAACATTTGAAATTTGAACATCTTCTTGGAAATTCAAAAATCTTCAAGTGGACATTATTTGCATTATTTTTCAACATTTAATTTAATTTTGGAAAGCATCAAAACTAGTTGCAAGTGCATATTAGCTCATTTTAGCTACAATTTTTTTTTTTAAATTGTAAAATTAATAACCAAAATTTGAAGGAATGTCACGGTGCTCTAAAAGCATCTCTTCTCGTAAATGTTTACTATTGATATAGTAAAAACTTCAAAAATTTACCTTAGCATTAAAAGATGCTTTTGGAGCAAATGCAATTTTAGCTCACTTCAATCCCTAAACTTAATCATGTGAATGCCATTTGTTAAATTGTATCTATAATAGCCTTTCATTCAATTGGTGTTCCAACCTACTTTTAATTTATATTAGTTGTCTTGTTGCTATGCACAAAATCATGTAATAAGACACAATTTACTTCTAGCATGGTTTCTTTACTAGCAATAAGTAAAAGGCAAGCCATCAAAATCCTATTGAATATTTATTTTATTTAGAAAAATAAATTTTAATTTTCATATATGCTGAAAACATTAAATGCACTCTTCTTTTGCATTCCATGCAATTTATCACCCAATAAATTTGATATGGAATATTAATTTAAAGAATTTTTTTTTCTTATTGAACATGCTAAAAACTTTTGTATTACAAGGAAGTGTAACCAAAATTGTCACTAAAATGAAGATATTATTTTTTGAGGGTATACATTATCTAAACATCAAAATCTAGTATCAATTTATACTACACTAGTATTTTATTCTTTGAATTTCCATAACTTCTTCATATGGTTCAAATTATAATGCATGTTAGAGTATTTTGAAGTTCTCTTTCATTTGCCAACAAGACCTAGTAAAATTAAAACTTTGTCATCCAATAGCACCATCAATGCTCAATTGCAATTAGTGGCAATTGTAGGTACAAAATATCTTCTTTCAATGTGATGATATTGACACCTATAATTACTGTGGTTCACAATGTAAGCTATAAGATATTTGCACCTAAAGTAGACAATTCTGAATTTTATTTGGGAAAAAAACATGTTACAACTCTAACAAATGAAAGCAAAAGTGAATGCAATTGGTTGTTGAACATCCTTGAAGTACAGAATGCTCCAACTTTGATTGGTCAATACTTCAAAAAACTCTTCAACTTTCATCGGTCATTTTGAAAGTTTGAGCAAATGGTTTTGTGGCATATTTGGGGCCATGGGCGGTTGTAAGAAAAACTTTATTTGCAAAGGGCTGGTGTTGCAAAAGGGTGAGGAGACTGTACCCCATTATTACCAAGCCCCACGATCGACGGCTTCGATTGAATATCCGATTCATGAACTTCCTATTGGCGCAAAACGAACGTTCATTCACCCAAGACCAACGGTCGGTATAATTTCTCCAGTCGCCGACTTACGGTCACAACCCCCACCTTCGTCCCCTGTAGTCTTCCCGAGCTCCTCTGCGACGCAACAATTCTTTCTTCCGTTTGCCGATTTGCACTACTGTGTGGGCGCCGATCCGCCTCCCAGATCGCCCCGACGCGCATCGCCGTCTCATTCTCATTCCAACAACTAGTTCCTTCTGTTTTTACGACACCGCAAAAGCTTCTCTGTGCAGTTTCTTTCGTTCTGAAGGCTGTGTGACCTAGCGAACGATTTGCGCTTCATTCCAGATCTGAACTCTGAAAGGTGAGGCGCTTTCGTGTCGAGGTTTCATTCCGGGGAGGAGGATCATCTCGTGTGGTTTCATTCCGGGGGAGGGGGATGTGTTGACTTTTTCCAGATTCGTGTGTTTTTGTGAATATTTTTCATTTTTCCAGGGTTTTGTAATTTTTGTAATTCGGTTGCGTGCGAGTTCGTGATGCGGCTGAATGGAAGCACCGACGTTAGCTCTTCTATCTAGGTCCGTAGTGGCTTCGTTAACAGTCTCTTCATTAACGCTTATTTTGGGTCAGAGTTGACTTTCTGTCTTTTTCTACTTCTGAGATGATGGAATTTGGCAAGAATTTGGATTGGGAAAGGGATTTGGAGTTTTGTCCATGGATGTACGGTCTCAGGACTGTATTCTCGAAATTTTTTAATGACACTCTGTAATTGCATATTCCCTTTATATGAGCAGAATCTCTCGTATTGTGAAAGATTGATTGGACAATTTTCATATGCCAAGTTGTGAAAACTCGTGGGGATGCATTTCAAAGTTCATTTGTTCCCGAATGTTCCCGAAGGCAGTGTCATGAGAGCGCGTTAAGCATACCTATCAATTAAAATTTAACTACTGTAATGATATCTAATATGAAGTGAAATATTTTCGTGGGTTTTGGTGTGGTTAGTGGGAAGTCGGAGAGTTGAGTGATTGGGGGATTCGGCAGGCGTGGATCTGTGCGAGGAAGAGCCGGGGCGGCGATTGGGATGGGGTGGCGCTACAAGGCTGGATTAGTTTTGATCAGTTCCGTCGTTCTGATATGGGTCACCTCAGCTGAGGTTACACAGGTTTGTTTGTTGGCCACTCCTCTTTCGTCAGTTGAGATTGCTGAGTTTTCTCTAAGAACAAGTCAAAATTTATGCTTCAGGTTGTCCCCTGCATTCCCTCGTCTACGCTGAAGACGGTTGCATATTCTCTCGCACAATGTGTTGAAAGCATTGTCACGTACTCTCCTCAAACTGCCCTAGGATTTCTGGTAGAATAGCTGACTCTAGGTCATTTACAAAAACCAACGGTCAATGTAAATATGTAACTTCCTGGGGACCCTTTTCGATTTTTTGTTTATTCAATCAGAAGTAGAGCGGGCTTGCCGGGCTTAGTACAAACCCTAGTCACTGTACTCCGTGGGGTTTGTGATTCATGAAGGTTCTTATGTTCTACATGCTAGTCGCCCTTGAAAGCTCTCCTTAGATCTAGTATATATACAATTCTTTTCTTTTATCACTACCACTGGTACGTCTATGTAATTGTTAGAGTACTTGATTTCTCTCTGAATCTCATTTTACATTCCAGGGCAAGGATTATTATGAGAAATAATCTGGGAACAGTTCTATTTAGTCTAAAGCTCCTCATTTGGCCCAATTTGGTATTTTTGGAAATCCTCTGTTTAGGTGGCGTGATGCACTTGGGAATTATGTGAATCCCTTAGTTATCTTTTACCAGAAGTTTTGATACTCATTTTGGCACTCTTAAAAGGTGTATTTATGATGGGATGACGGCTCGAACATAATTTCACCAGAAATTTGCTAAGTGAAACTATTTTGACCAGGGTATTCGCAGACAGTCATTTGAGAACATGTTCAATTTCTTGTCATTAATTGTTCGAGCGGTGGTACATTTCTGGTTACGTTTTGGAGTAAACTGTTTCTTTGTGGTACTAAATTAAGAACGTTGGTAACGTGGCAGAGTATATTTGAAGCTTACAAGCATCCCTTTGTACTCACGTACTTAGGAGCTTCGTTATTAGTCATCTACCTACCAGTGTCGTGCTTGAAGGACTATATCTACGCGTACTACCAAAGTAAACATAGGTCGAAATCCAGGAACTCAACTGGCCATGCCATCAAACTATCTACCTTGCCGTTGTCGCCCGGGCGGGCAAATGGGGTGGTCAAACCGTCTTCCTTGCCGGGGTCTCCCATGCGGGTTAATGGTGTGCACAAGAACTCCGAGGTGGACCTGGAGAAGATGATCCTGATGAAGGAGATCAACTCTCAGTCTTCCGACCCAGAGTCTGATCACCTGTTATTGCACAAGACTAGCAGTTTAGAGGATCTGAAGGACTCCATCGTTCTTACAACACGGGAAATTGCCAAGATCAGTATGATCATGGCTCCTCTGTGGCTTTTGACCGAGGTATGCAATTTTCGAATCCTCAATCTATGAATCAGAGGTGGATGGTTAGTCGGAATTCCCGTTAGAGGAAGCTACTTGCGTCACTTTAAGCATTTTATCCTATATGTAGGAGAGTGATTATTGAGAGATCAGTCTGGAACCTCGGAGAGATCACTTTAGGTTAAGTGCCAAATCCGCCGAGAACTATTTTCATCATATATATGAACATCTTATGCAATTTTAAATGTGAGGTTGTAGACCACTATATTTGTGACAATAGAGAACCCTATTTCCATTCAAATATCAGAGGCCATAGACGTTTAGCCAAGTCATGCTTACCTCGAACTTGCTAACAGAAGGTCAATCAGGCGTATGAATAGACAAGGTGTTGTTGGTATAGGAGACTGGATCAGGTCCCTAATAGTTTAATGTCCTCTACCTGAAAGGTGTTGAACGTTGTGCTTGCGCAATGGATCGTGATGCGCTAAAACGGGCAGTACCTGTGTGTTGTTGCAGTACCTATCAAATGCTGCATTGGCACTTACAAGTGTGGCCAGCACAACGATTTTGTCATCAACAGCAGGACTTTTTACTCTCTTATTTGGAGTGCTTCTGGGTCAGGATTCTCTCAACCTGGCAAAGGTTGTGGCAGTTTTAGTCAGCATTACTGGGGTGGCCATGACTACTTTGGGCAAGACTTGGTCCACTAACGATACCGGTGATTCTTTGAATGAGTAAGTTGTGATCTTGTCTTAGGTGTTACTTTTCAGTACCCTTGATTTGGGCTTTACAATGACAGGTTACGATTTCTAGAGGAAGTTCTATATCTAAAATTTGAGCCCCGTCCTTTTTTAGTTGTCGGCTGATATGTTTTTCTCTCAGCACATATAGAAAGTTAGGGGTTATATATTTATTTGATGTTATGGAGCCTGCTAAAGTTATTGGTTTATAATCCTTGATCATTTCCTTTTGCACGAACGAAGAGTAACAAGGCACTGCAGTGGTTTGTGACAGTCTTGATCAACATTCTTTGGCAGGAGATTTCCTAGGCCTTCTGTCAGCTGTAATGTACGGTCTTTTTACAGGTATGTGTTCAGAGACCGTTCTTATCTAGCTTGAGATGGACTGTGATGGCTTGGAAAATAAGTTTCAATCTAAGATTTTTTTCCCGTCAATGTTTGTCTCTTGCAGTGATGTTGAAGAAGTACGGAGGAGAAGAGGGCCACGGTGTTGACATGCAAAAATTGTTTGGCTTCATTGGACTCTTCACCCTCTTTGGCGCCTGGTGGCTAAGTAAGTATACGATATTCTACATCTTCTATATTATTGGCTTAAGATTTTGAGGTGTAGAACCTTTAGCGCCTCAGGTCTGAGCCATTATTGGTGGTGTATATGCATTATTCCCTTTGGATGCTATGAAATATATGTCTATAATTGTTATGGTTGTGTGCCGATGTTTAAAGCATTTGGGATTGTTGGGTGTGTAGTATGGCCTCTGCACTTGATGGGGCTGGAGCCTGCATTCAGTGTACCAACCTCCTTAAAAGTAGATGAGGTTGTCCTGGCGAATGGCTTGGTTGGGAGCGTTCTGTCAGATTATTTCTGGTAAAATTCTTCTCTTGTCACATTTGCCCTCAATTGCTGACATTCTTTTCTTTTCGTAGTAAGGATTGTTTCCCAGAATACTAGTGGGAGGATACTGATGAATTCACGATTACGTACCAATTGGTGAAACAACAGAGATTATTCTATGATTGAAAAAGCTTCTGAGATTAATTTGAGGTCTTGGTAACATGCAGGGCCATGTCTGTTGTGTGGACAAATCCTTTGGTTGCCACACTCGGCATGTCGTTGACCATCCCACTAGCAATGTTGGCTGACATGTTAGTTCATGGACGCCACTATTCCTTCATCTACATCCTTGGTTCTGCTCAGGTACAGCTTACAGCTGCTCTTCTTTGCTTCTACGATAGTGAGACTTCTAGTTAAGAGCAACTTCTGCTCTTGCATCTCATGCTAGTTTGCAAGGCTTATTCACACTGTTTGAATCACTGTTATTCTACTTCTACATAGAGTAGATTGTTATGAGAACTTTCAAGAGTTATACCTTACTATTGTTTTTACTCTTGCAGGTTTTTGCAGGGTTTGTGATTGCTAATCTCACAGAACGATTCTCCCGGAAGCTTGGAGTGTAAAGTAGTAGGATCCCATTCCAATACGATTCATTCTTTATAAAGTGCAATAAGTTCTCCTCAGACAACAATGTCTGAAAGGTGTTAATCAGGTACAGGGTTGACGTATCTCCTGTTCATTTACCAACACCATTGCAGCTACCCTCGTTTACGTACGCAATTCAGGTGTTCTTCTATTCCAGCCTACTGTAACGAGGAAGATCTGCAGTGTTCCCATGCCGAGGCTGCCTGCCAGCAGAATCTCTCTAACTTGTGAAGAAGAGATTTTACTACTGGCCTTTTTATAAGAGTTGATTGAGAGGTTTATGATGGTTCTTCAATCTGGTTTGTACCACTAATGATATATCTGGAAGTAATATTATTCAAGTTGTACAAACGTTCAGGTTTTTCTGAATCCCTGTGTCCGGTTATGCGGCAAAGTGTGGCTTGTGGGTATGCAGCTCTCAGTTTTCACACATGAGACCGTATCGATGGATTAATTGTTGCACAGTCCTGAAATTACTTACCCACTTATTGCCGCTCTGGAATGAAAGTAATGTGACTGAGCTGAGCTTGAAGTGATAGTTACCGTTTTGAGGAGCTACTTCATCACCTTTAGAAAAGAATGTTTGATTATTTTTGTGCAAAATCTTGAGCTATCATGTGGGTATTCAGCTATTTTTACCACCAACCATAGGGTACTCTAGAAGGCAAGTGCTAGCCTTCTTGCTCTCTACAGTGAATTTCCAACTTTTGAGTCTTCCATAAAGTATGATCGCTGAAAGCCAAGCAAATTTGCAAAAGCCTGTCCTGAAGTACTTAGATAATTATTGATGCCCACTGCATATCGCTTAAGTGAAGAAGATTGAAAGTAGGGCACAAATTTCCAAAATCTATCATTGCAACTTTGATCATTTATAACTTTTGCATACAATATTCAAGTGTGATTTTGTAGCTTATCCTAAGTTTAATAAAATTTGCCAATATTGAATGAGACTAAAATTTGAGACCTTTCTAACATAGTAATGGTTTTGAGAATTTTTTCTCAATTCAAATGATCCTACCTTGTGGGTTGCCATCTATAGTGGAGAATGATATAAAAAATATTCAAACTACTTAGGTCATAATCAAGAATGATCTTCGATTGTCTTCAATGTAAAGTACAAAGAAAGGCTCTAATAATATAGTACTAAAAAAACCTCAATGGTTGCATCCCAATACAACCACTATATATGTATCACTATTTCGCATAGTTTTTGACAATGAATGTGACCTCTTAGCAAATTTTTGCTTAGTATTTGAATAGTCTTCCAAGACACATAACAATGTAGTCCAATCTATGTTTCAAATACAACCATCAAAAGTTCATCAACCATCAACTATCAACCAAGGTTGTATAGGCTTTGAAAACCCATGACTAGTCCCAAACTTTGCACATTTAGATGCATTGGTGAAGTAAACACTTGTAAAAGATAGCCACTTTTGCTTTTGCCATGTCCATATATTCAAAATTGTGTTAGTGCATTGTCATTGTTAGTATTTGAATAGCCTTTCAAGGCACACAACATAACAATGTGTAATCCAATCTATGTTTCGAATACAACCATCAAAAGTCCATCAACCATCAACCATCAACCAAGGTCGTGTAGGCTTTGAAAATCTATAACCAATCCCTACCTTTATACACTTAGATACATTAGTGAAGTATGCACTTGCAAAAGATAGCCACTTTGCTTTTGCCATGTCCATAAGCTCAAAATTGCGTTAGTACATTGTCAATGTTAGTGAATGAATCACTAGTGGATGAAGAAAAACAATCAATAGGCTCTAGATTTAGTAGGAAGAATGACTCTATAAAGATTGAGAGAATGTTGCTTCATCTCCCTCTTCGTATGATTTCTTGTCTACCCTTCTTAGGATTTGATAGGGGGAGTCATAGTAGGGGAGTCATGGTAGGGGAGTTGCTGCAGGCTCTGTCTACAAACTTGTTGAAGGTCAAGGGCAATGTAGTTGCGGTGCACACTATACACAAGTGTGTAGTGCAAAAGGTGTCCCTATTTTGGATAATGAGTAGGCCTTGAAATTCCAAAGCCATTCATAACCCCTACGCACACCTACAGCACCCACAAAAGACAACCTAAAAAGTCAGCCTCAGTATGTGACAAGCATCCATTCTCCGCAGTCTCTTCAGTGAGTTCGTTGACAGGCTTGTACGCTGCCTTTGGGGACAAGTACCCCCCTCCCCAAACTCGCTGAGGGTCTCGGTGACTCCATTCACCAAGCCACCTTCCTGTCTTGACACACGCTGTTGAGGATGCAACCTCTCCATTACAGCCTCTCAAAATCTTCATTGAGAATGTCCTCTCCCGACAAATTCGAGTACTTCTTGTGACTCCCTCTCAAAATCCTCCTCACCAACTCTGCATCTCTCCGAGACGAGTTTCCAAAGCTGCGTTCCCCAGCAAAGCTTCTCTCACCACCATCACCACCATGCACATCGTCATCGCTGTCCACAATCCTGCTGCTGCTCTTCACCTTGACTGCAAACCGGCGAGGCCACGATATGAGCCTCCCCACACACGACGGCATTCCTACTCGCTCCCTGTTTCGAAAGAATCTCGACTCCGAGAAGCTCCAACTCGTGGATCCCCCACCCAGGGACGACTTGGCCTTGGAATCCTCCTCGCCGTCTCGGTTCCTCCGCCACCGCCTGCGGGAGTTCATGATGGAAGGGCCTTCTTCGACTTCTGCCTCGGCTTCCCAGGTCTTGGACTTCACCTTACTCGGGGGCGCAACAAAGGGATCCATGTCTGCTTCTTCTTGTTTCGTCTTCTGCACATTTGGATTTGCTCGTGGCTGATGATGATGATGATGATGCTTACGATCTTGAGTTGCTGTTGCAGTTGCTGGGTTTATTGATTGTGAGTAAGGAATCTCCTTCACGAGGTCTGGTGCGAAGTTTACTGTGCGTTTCGGAGTTTTGTCTGTGGATGATTTGGTGACTGATGCTTTTCCCTGCAACACCAACCACTTGGATTAGAGTTTTCACATGTTATGTGAATGCCAAATGGTTTGAAGTGGTGGTTCGTGAATTGATTTAGGGCGGTTTTAAGGTAGGTAACGATGGCGAGAATACCTCATGACCTACATTTTTGAAAAGTAGGAATATGGTTTAAAAGTTGTGTTGATTGAGTGTCAGTTTTCTATCTTTAGTTCGAGCAGTTAGGGTTTGAGTGAAAATTTGCAAATCTGCATGACATGGGGGGATTGCTAATGTCTTCGAACTCTTCGAACTCTTGGTATGAGTTTCGAAAAACTGGATGATAAGAGGGTTGACAATGGCGGAACTCTTGTAATTTCATAGCCCAAATTGCAAAAAGATTTCGGTGGAACTATCTAACCTGATATGTGGTTTTGTCAAAATTGGGGTTGTCCGGTAGTGATCCTCCTCTCGTAAGGTTGCGAACTCGAGGTGGATTGTTGCCGTGGAGGCTGCTGGTTACATATGGCACCCATTTGTTTTCAGATGTGGATCTCCTCAAAATGTCATACTTGATCTTGGGACTTTCTTGCTGAGTCTTGGGACTGTCATGCTTGATCTTGGGACTTGCTTGCTTGGTCTTGGGACTGTCATACTGAGTCTTTGGACTTTCTTGCTGAGTCTTGGGACTATCAAACTTGGTCTTGGGACTGTCATGATTGATCTTCGGACTTCCAAGCTCTTTCTTGGGACTGTCATGCTTCGTGTTGAGACTTTCAAGCTCTGTCTTGGGACTGTCACGCTTGGTCTTAAGACTATCAAGCTTGGTCTTGGGACTGTCATGCTTGGTCTTGGGACTGTCATGCTTGGTCCTCGGACTTCCATGCTTGGTCTTGGAGCTGTCATGCTTAACCCTCAGACTTCCATGCTTAGTCTTTCCATCTGTCGACTCTGCCATCTCTTCGCTTGTAGGAGATTGGGTTAAGGAAGGGAACCCGATCCTGCAAACCTCCATTTCCGTTAGTGGACCATGAATAGATCATAAGTTAACTGCAAAATTCAAGTTTAGAATGTAGTGAATAAGATAATGTACAACAACTGAATAATTTGTAATTTTGGAAAGCACTTTCTAGACAGATCCACAATGCATCTCTTGGCTGCAAATGGAGTTTCTAGTCAAAATCTTGTTGGAAATCTGGACAACAGTCCAAAATCAAGTGGCTGGCAAACTAAAGTGATAAATTATCAGTTTTTTCAGATACAGCACCGATGGGAATGCCCTCAAGTCACGAGAATGGATTTCCTACCTTCGTTGCAGACTACGCAAAGACGAAGCCTCGGGCACAGGTACAATCTTCGTTGTATCTTTCCATTTGGAATCTGGAGACAGGAGGAACTCCAAATCTTCGGAGTCGTACAAAACACCGCCATCATGTACAAGCCATGGCTCCAAGTCATTCGCTTCTTGGAAGAACCCTAATTCTTGTAACGATCCTGCAACCACACTCTCATCCTCATCTGCTTCAGACGAGGATGAGGATGCAGATGTTACCCCCATGTCCTTGCCAACGCTATAAGTGAAAGCTGGAAACGGCTGCTGCAACTGATGCCTGAACTTGGCATGCATGGGTGACTCCAAGTCTGAAGACTCGTCATTGTACAAGTACGTGAAAGCTGATGGTGTCTGTTGCTGCTTATGATGCTTTTTCTTTCCTGATGTTTCAGAGCTATCCGAGGTTTCACAGGAGATTTCGTCAGGCTCCTGTGAGAGCACTGACCGAGGCGACTTGCGGAACCCATTCCTGTCAACACATCCCAATTCCCTCAGTACGCCGTAAGTGGAATAATTCCTAACATTATATACTAGGATCATTTCGGACGTAGACGAGGTGTATATGCTTCACCGAGTGCCTCGGGTCCAGATGTACTGAAAGATTGAGAAACTATGAACCTCAAAGCAGAGCAGGGTCAGAGCAATTACTATTCGAATAGTAATTACAAGTCAGAAGCTCAAGTAAAGAGGAAAAAGGGAACCCTCCAATATTAATATATATAATATTACAATGCAACTGAAAACTTCAACTTACATAGAATTTAGCAAATATAACATAAACTGCAGTTGAAGAATCACAGATTTAGAGTTTTACAACCCTGTACTTCAAAATTTCATAACTTTATGCATGTAGCATTGAAATAATGTGTATGTTAGTGCATTGAAATCCTGTCACGTTTTCAAATGTTCTAATAATAGATATCATTGTAGAACAAAAATGTCACAGGAATGGTTCCCCAACCTAATTTCTTCACAAGAGCCACGACTTCGGACCGGTTGGAACGAGGGGAACATGTTGTCATCGCTGCTAGAGATGCTCGATCGAAAAGGCTCTTGGTCGTCAGAAAACAACGATGTGGGTGAAAGACCACATGTGAAAGAGGACGGGGATGGGCAGTCCTGCTCAGAAACGACTTCCACTTTGGATGGAATAACCTTGGATGGTGTAGTTGCTGCTCCGCTTCTTCTCGAACGGACATCCAAGGTTCTTAGATTCACAAGAGCATCCACGTTGCGTGGTGACTGCTTCTTCAAAATCTCATTATCTCCAACGCCGTTCGAGGTAGGAAATCCATTCCTGTGACCCGCCCCAATTCCATTACTACGTCGTGAATAGGACGCCACTGGAGGAGACTGAAAACTTTATACTTGGACTACTCAAAGTTTTGAAGCCTGAGTCACAACTTCAAAACATTCCTAGGACACGGCCCAGGTGCAAGACAAAACTTAGAACAGGTATGGAGCTTAGAGATCTAGAAATAGTTTCATCTTCAAACATTAGGTCTTGGTCTCCACCCAAGAAACACTTACAACGAAGTGGTCTAGGGTTATTCTCTTTGGGCTGGGATGAAGATTTTCCAATAGGACGGATCTCAACTCTCTTGAGCTTAGAACAATGGATACAGGAACGTTCAAATCTTCGCTCAGCTTTTTCGTCAGCCTCAATCTAAAGCAATCCTTATGCGTACAAGGTCGACGTAATAAGTATTTTGGAACAGTGAATCCCCTAGAAAATGGGGACAGGTAACACTCTCCTTTTCAATTCTAATAAGAAAAAGAATCACTCGAAGAACTTGAAAGAAGAACGGGAATGGGTTCCCTACCTTGCACTGTCCTGCTCGTCTTGAGATTCGCTCCGTTCCGCCGTTTCCTCGCACTCCCACAGCCGAAACGAAAGCTCCTCTTGAACAAGATCGTTACCCTTCGGCATTGAATTCCGCAAGCCCCTTCCAGGCAAGTCTCGCTGCACGCCAGTCTTCGCAAGCTTTGGTTGGATCCATGGATACATCGATTCCAACGACGCAGCCAGCGCCTCCATCTTCTCCATCACCGGACTCGACAACGATGGCGACAACGACGGCAGCTTCGCCAGATCCGCACGAGCTTCTTCGCCCAACTTCGAACTTCTCGGAGGTGCAGCAATCGGTACCCCTTTGAAATCCTGCACCTCTGGTTGCTCAATCCCGAGCTCTTGCGATGAAATCGTACTCTTTGCTTCAGTTTGCGTAGATGGCAGCTCTCCAGGCTCGTCATTCTCTACGCTTTCCAATCGTTGTGACATTCGTGCAAAACCCTCGTCGCTAGGGTCGTTTACATTCGCATTCTCTGCAATTTCTTCACAAAACTCGGGCGAGACTGAGATGGAATCTCTCGAGTTTGAAGCTTCGCTTGCGTCTTCGTCTTCGTCTTCTTCCTCTTCTGTTGTCGGCGATTCCAGCGGATGGTGTTCCACTCGAATGGAAATTCCACCGTCAGCGAACACGCTTTCGAACGTCGACGTCCAACTATATGTGGGGGTTTTCCTCCTGATGTGCTTGCTAGGGTTGCCAATGCAGAATGGCCAACATTCTTCCTCGAATTCCTGTCGCCCTGAAGCCAAATCTTGCTGCAACCAATTCACGGGGGTCTCCTCGGGCACCCACGACGATCGGTGACGGGCCGGGTTCGGAGATTTCGAACGAAGGGGTGGTAGAGGCTCCATGTAGAGGTCGGCTGGCAAATCTTCTAGTGAAGGGCGGCGACTTGGCTTCCTGGCAATGCGTTTCAACGTCGCACCATTGTTGCCGCTGTTGCTGTTGTTGCTGCTGTTGTTCTTAGCATTCTCCATCTTCGTGTGAGTCCCATTTCCGTTACCATCGATCATACGAGAACTCTGTGAGTGGCCATTGCTGTGCTCTATCCGTTTTGCCACAGGAAGCTCCGGCGGGTGATACTTCTTCTCTAACGACAGATCCACAAGCTCCAGGTTTCCTGTGGGTCGCCTCGTTTCGAACGCCGAGTTGACAAGCCCCAGGAGGTACATCGCACCCGTGCGAAATTCATAGAGAGAAACCTTGATAACGACTTGATCTCACTAAAAAGTAGAGATCGAAATCTGCCGCTGATCTGCGAATTTCTTCGTGATTTCGCCAATTCAGAAAACTGGAAGAAATTTTTTCTGGACTGAGTCGATCACTTCGTTACTACTCACTGATTTTCAACAATTTCTGCCTAATTCCAAATTCAACACGTCCATTGCACGTCCACGTTTGTGATCGTGTGAAGCTGCTTCGTTCCACACGTCGTCGACATTGCAACAACACAAATAAAAACTGATTATCGTACAAATGGTAAAATCGGCGCACTTTCAGTCACCTCAAATCTCCACTACAAGCCCGAGTTTTTCAAGCACTTGAACCTCATAAGTAGAGCGCTTTGGAACACGCCATTTTTCTCAGCAGATTCGTATCGCTAGGCTTGGTCACCCTTGCCGTCTACAAATCCCTCACAAACTCGAACTCAGGTATCAAAACTCATAATCCTCAAAATCAACGTGGCATGTGTACCAGCCTTACTAATTTATAAAGCTCCGGGGCACTCAAAAACTCGCACGATTTGCGATTGAAACACGCAATTTTAACGAATACGACCAACCTGACCATCTACAAATCCCTGACAAACTCAACCCTCAAGAAATAAAACCCAACCCAAGCCTCCGCGTAGCTTGAACCAATGTCGCGTTCACAACGCTAACTCGACTACTGGGCAATCAATCTGCTTCCCCAGCTGAAATTTTCAGAATGTCAAGCAAGTTTGCTCTGGTGCCCAAATTTTGTGATGCAAAGCGATGAAGGCAACTCACTCAAAACAGTCAAGAGGGGCGTACTGCTGGAGAGTTGTTGCGAGGGAGAGGGAGTTGAATGAGCAGGGAAACAGGGATTTTTCCACAATAGAAATTTTGGAATGGAATGTCGCGGGAGTAGAAAATCAATACTATTGTTTTGGTGGGGTTTCTTTTTTACTTCTTTGCACACAAGACACCGAGTCCGTCTCAATTGTAAAAAATGGTAAAACACAACAATTGGTAAGTGGTTCAAAAACACTGAAAATGGGGCCAAAACCACCGCAAATTGACTGGGAAAGTTTCGAGTGGCGGGATTACATTACAGTGCCTCCATGAAAATCAAAGTTGGCACTACCTTCCGAAATTGATATCTTTTGAGTAAATTTAGCTGATTTCTAAGTTTACGATTTCCATGTGGCTGGCTGGGATTCTCCCTGGCGAGCGAGGGTGCGGGTGCAGGGTCGTTGAACCAGTCTTCGCAGTCCCCATGTGGCGCCTTCATCGCCAGAGAAAGAAAGCAAATCGGAGGGCGTGGTAGCTGGAAATGGAGGTGATCAATCAGGACTTTGTCTTGTTCGTAGACTTTTACCTCAATCAGTTGTTGTTGTTCCATTTCTTTCAGTTGGGGCAGTGCAGAAAGCGGGCGATCCTTTCAGTTGCTAGTCTCACTGTCATGAAGCTGTTCACACCCGTGGATGAAACATGGAGAAAAAGAAAGAAGGAAGAAGAAGAAGTTGAACCCCAAGCCAAAGAAGTGATTTTTAAAGAAGTTTTTTGAGCTGCCCGGGTTGCCCGCAGAACAAAGAAAATTGCATAGCATGCAACAACTTTTTGACCATGTAGTCAAAAGTCATGAAAATTGTCTGGCCTTGAAGCTACTGGCGAGGGAAGATTGACCCCTCTATTGCCCCGTATTTTACCCTTGTAGAAAACACTAGAATTTTTTGATTTTCCACATACAATAAAATTTGCACATTCTGAATTGATATTTGCAATCAGAGACTCCATAATTAGCTAGGGATTGCGATGAAATTTAAAATATAAGCGGCACAAAATAGGGGGCAATTTTGAAATTTCCCCTCTGGTGGGGCAATAGAAGGGTCAATCCTCCTTGACTAAAGCTATTCTTTGGGCACATGTCTTGTGAAAATTTCTAGAAATTTAAAAAAAAAAAAAAAAAAAAAAAAAACTCCATTCATAATGAGCTGTCCAAATTCGCTATGTTGCCAAAAAAAAATGCACCTTGGTCCTTCTAGGGTTAAAATCACTTTTTTTAAGAAATAAAAATTTGAAATTGATTTTCTAAATTTATAAATATGTGGAAAGCTTTTAATCATTCTATTTTGATTAATGAGATGAAAGTTATGAAGAGTATTAGTTTGCACACAATTACAGATTTTCTATTCTAAAATACACTTTAAAATCCTTAGTTTGACTTAATTTTCAATATTTTTTGAAAAGAAATAGAATTGTAGTATGTAGATTGTTTATTACAATATTACAACCATTAAAATTGGCATTTTTCAATTCCAAAGCTAATTTTCTTAACAATTTAGTATTTTAAATCATTCTCTACTTCTTTCTACTTTATATTTTTTCCTATATATTGTGCAATTCCAAATGATCTAAAGTTTTTCAAGCATGTAGACAACTTGCCTTGAAGAAGAAATCCAAAGTAGCATCACCATTTTGGACATTTTTTCATATAAATGTAACCTTGTGAAGTGCAATTGCTTATTTTTTCGCAAGGCCAAAAAAAAAGATTTTGATCAATTCAAATACTAACATCTTACAATCTACATGGTGGAAATTTTTGAAATTAGGTATTTGTACTAGAATTGGAAATTTTAGATCATTTTGGGTGAAAACATATTCAAAAACCTTTGGGGGGTTAACTCTTGTTAGAAAAATTAACACAAATGAAGGATAAGTATGTTGGGAATGGACCAACTATTTAACCCCTAAAATCCCACTATGTTGTCAAGGGAGAAAATGGATCTAGGATAGGCTCATATGGTTTCTATATTTGTCATGATTTTATGAAATTTTTTGTAAATAAAGATAGAAAAACACATTAGCTTTCTAGGAATATAATTTTTATTTCAATTGGTGTTCAAAAGCCTAAATAATGGCACAATAAACCCCAAGTTTTAGTTTGATGGGCAAAAAAACACCCACAAAATTTTTTAATAATTTTTTAAAATTGGATTCTCATAGATTGTATTTTAATCTATGTAGGAGCTTTAGCTCATTCTATCTGGACTAATGATGGGCAATCTTGTTTTTCAAGCATTTTGAGTATCTTCTAGAAAAAATAACTTGTAGGATTCATTTTTTAATTTAATTTTCACAATTTCTTTTTAAAAAGTTTCACAGGGTGAAGATCTCTTGCTAGAACAATCTTAGCATTGAAATTAGTGTGTTTCAATTCCACCTTAGAGTTATAAAGGCCTAGTTTTTTCTTCAATCTTAAACCTATTTTTGTTCAACAATTTTTTAATGACTGAAAATTGTATATGTGTGTTTTAAATTTCCTAGACTCTCAACTCAATTCCTCAATATAAAAAATTCTAAATTCTAAATGATTATTGCAGAAAATTTAAGCTAAGAAGATTCAAAATAAAAAAATCTAGTGGAGCAAGGTGCAAAAAAACTTCTTTTCCTCACTTTAAATCCTGCAATCTACTTGGTTAAAGTTTCTAAAATTTCTTCCTCACATTCTTACACTAGTTACTACAAGATCCTATAGTTAGATATGTAAAAAAAATTTAAGTTTTTTGCTCTTTGCAATAAAAATGAAGTTTTGAGTGTATTTTGATGGAAAAAAGGCCTTGGGACTTTTGGGGGTTAAGTCCCATGGACATAGACAACAAATTCTATTCAAGATACCTTCATTATGAGGTAGACCTAGGAGTAAACTTTATAAAGAAGTGACATGTTCCTTCCCCAAGAAATTTTCCAAATCTTCATATGTCAAGAAGGTCATTTGATCCACCACCATAGTTGGATAGACTATAGTGGTAAGCACCCCACCAACATTTAGGTTTCAATTCAAGCCCACCTCATTGGTGTGCCAAGGCCAAAGCCACTAAGCCAAGGTTGTAGGTGCCAATGAAATATGCAAAATATAGATGGAATTTAACTCTAAAAAGATGAGATTGATTACCAAGGTAGTCAACCACAAATGATCGGATTTTGGTATCAATGCATGGGTACATTTTTCATTTCTTGAAAGTCATCCATCAACCACTTGGGGGCCTCAATGTCTATATCAAGTTTAATTATTTGTTGAAAAGTGTGTCAAAATTTCACAAAACTTACATTCAATATTCTCTTATACTCTTAGGTAGAACTATCAAAAACCATTCATTAAGCTAATGTACATAGTTAGAGTCAATTAGGTTGGCATGAGAGTTGGTATTACAATTAGAGGTTATTTTAGGCTTAAAGACAAATAGAAATAAAAAATATTTGCAAAGAAATTATATTATTTTGAGAATTTTTGTAAATATGCGACATTTAACTACTTTTGGACTATTCATTGAATTCTAGACAAAAGATCATGGGGTCCTCCAATTGCGGAATTAGGAGATTTCATGATGTTTTGCATAGATTTCCTAATGTTCTACATTATCTCTTGATGACAATTTTTTTTCTCATGATGACCATTATTAATTCTAGGCTTTCAAAAGTTTAGAGGTAGTTAAATATAGCATAAATTATATGACTTTTAAAAGTCAAGAATTCAAGATATCTTAGTCCTAAAAGGAAGAGACCTAATACCAAAAAATGATCCAATTATTGGATGACTAGGTGCATTTTTTGTTTTTACTTATAGCGTTACAAAGCCATTAATTGCATCTATTATTCGTCTTTACAAATAACTCAAATTTGTTTACTAATAAAAAAAAAATTACATTTCAACTATGTTGTGCCAGTTGGAAAGTTGGAAACATTTCATAATCTTATTTGTAGTGGTGCCATTTTAAGGTTGTGTTGGTAACACTTTGAAAGACTTGTCTGTAATAAAATCATTGGGGCTAATGTTGAGGATAGATATTTGAATGTCAGTGCAATAACCAAGACATTTGAAAACAAATGAAGATATAAAATGCACTCAGTTTGTAGAATTAAGGAATGAAAAACTATGTACTTAAGGTTTCCATCATGTGAACTTTGACTAAATATTACCACTCTATTCTTTAAAGAACATAGTTTGGAGACTTTGTTTTGTAAAGTCTAACAATTTTAAGTTTGAAAAAAGTGAAAGCATGATTGCAAAAAATCCAACTCAACTTTTCTTAACTCCTAAAAGACTATGGTATATTTCTAATAGAAATTGTCTAAAATTGCCATTGATTTTTAAGCTCATTGAAAAATAACCACAAAAGAAATTTGCACATAATTGTTTTTAATCTAATTATATAAAATTTTAGAAGACTACTATAGAGATGTGTAGAAACCATTACAAAGTAGATTGCAAGATTATAGCTCTCAAAGTTTGAAATAGAAGCCTTTTCTAATTGAATCTAACATGATCAACAAAGCTTAACTTCTCTTGGCATTACACTCATAGTTTTTCTTAGCCATTGCAAATTACATCATATTAGTTACATAAGCTTTGTTTGACAATCAATGTTCTTTTAGAAGTTAAACAAAAGAAGTAAAAACTTTACACTTGTCTTCCATGCAAGGTCTACACTAGCCACCATTATTGCAACATCTTAGACATATACTATACATACATAAAGAATATGTGAGTATATTTTAGCTTCTTGGGTATGTAATGGATGCAACAATTATTCAAATTACAAGTTTCAATTTATATATTAGCGGATGGCAAAAGATTATTTTATTTTTATTTAATTTGACAAACAATTCAAATATTATTGCAATAATATAGGGAATTTAGATAGCTACATTAGCATGCCAAAAGACAAGATTGGCCCCTTATGATTCATAGTAAAAAGTAACTTGTTTTTCTTTTTCAAAAATAATTTGACCAAAAAAATGTTGAATAGTTTATGATTTTCATTTGTTTTCTATTTTTAAGAAATTAATTCTAAAATTAATATACACAAGGACCACAAAGACAATATTGTCTACATATATCTTTATCAACCACAATCAAAATTCTAGACAAAATATTTTATTGGTTATGGACCAAAGAGAATTGGGATAAGTATTGCATTGACAAAAACTACATGTGAGAAAGTTGATGAAAGGCTTACTCAAAAAGTGAACTAGCACTGTACATACCAGGCCTCATGTAGTGTAGCTAATAACTGATTATTTACTACTTTCTTTGTCTCAAAATAAATCTATAGTCTCTAGTGGAAAACTAATTAGAGTACCATGAATTTATTTTGAAGCAAAAAAAGGTGTAAATGAGGGCTGAAAATTCATGCAACTTACAATACTAGAAGATTGCTATTATATGAGCCTAGGGGCACAAGCACATGACTCTAAAAGACTATACACCTATGCTATAGGTGTCTATATTATAGAACCTTTCATGATTATAGTATAGGTATAATATAAGTATCTATATTATAGGTGTTTATATAATAATTACCTTTAATAGTTGTAGTATAGCTAAGCACTTATATATATGCTCAAAGATCACATGCTTGCATTTTCATGCTCACATACTAGCACCATTGGACATTACATGTGGTCATAAAGTTACAGCATCGAATAGGCATTTGAAGAAAATTTCACCTATCATATAAAGTCTTGTTGAGTAACTTTGTAATTTTCTTTATTGTAATTCATTTCAATTATTCATCACACTACATGTGTAAAATAACTAATACACCAAATTGTGATCCCTTTCTAAAATCAACCTTTATAACATTATCGATTAACACATAAAGGATCTCTATTTTCTCCCCTAGAAAGTGGAAGTTCCTAGCATTCGAACTTCTATCCCAACTCGCCAATAACTCTCTACAACTTCCAATCAGCTAATGACACAAGTGTTGCAACTTCCTAACTAACCAATGACACTTTGCATTTTAAACTAAATTCACTCCTATGGATCTAGGCCGGGAGGGATAATCCCAATTTTCAAAGGAAAATGGTTTATATTGGTTACCAATGTTATGTTGTATAAATTCTTACATAAAATGAATTACTTCTATTCATAAGAGCTTAAGAATTCTTTGGATACATGTATTTTCATAACTTTGAAAATTAATAGTTCATTTATACGGTGACCAAAATATATTTAAGAAGAGAATTAGGAATCCACTTTGACTTCCAACAAAATCCAGTAAAAAAATTAGCTAATTTAAAAATAATAATAATGCTCAATTGCTTACTTGAATGTAATTAAGGTTGAGTACTTTATTTGTTTGCTCTGGAGATGGATTTTCTTGTAAAATTTAGTAGCCCTTCTCTTCTTTATCATAAGGACAAAGTTGGGTAACCACACACATAGCTTTGTGGCACTGTGGGCAATTGGGCATGCAATGAAAAATGAAGAATACAAAGTTTTTGCACATTGGCAAATACTTATGAAGTAAAATACAAATAGTGGAGTAAATTTTAGAGGTACAATGAAGCAGTAATAAATTTTCAAATGTAAATGGTTTTATGAGGTTGTAAGTGAAATCTATACAAGCATTTGCAAAAGCAATTTGTTTTGCTTTTGCACATCATGTCATATATTCCTTCTAATTACATTGACCAACCCTTTCTACTTATAATTTTATAATTCTAAAGACCCTTGAACATTGTCACTTGTGTTTTTTTATTTTCACTTTTCCTTCATATTAAAAGCAACTCTAGATCCGCCACATCTACAATCATGGCAAAAAATATTTACGTAATTGAAATAGTAAAGGATTGTTTGCTTTTCACTTTTACTAGGAGAATTGGGATTAGAATGTGTGGGTGTTTGAACCTTGGAACATGCAAAGAAGTAATAAAAATTTGTGAATATACTTATAGTCAACCTCAAACCATTTCTAATCTTTTAGACAATTAAGAGCGTTTAGAGTTTTTTTATTTCTTAACTTGGTCTAAATGTAAAGTATTTTTTAGTATAAATTTGTGATCTTGTCTATTAATTGTGGGAAGGTGTGGTCCTATCACCAAAGTAGTCATCTAAGTATTATCAGATACTTAGATGAATAGGTGCCTTCTTTGTCTCTATTGTTTTGTCCAAGTCACTCAACTAGACTTTTTAGGCTTTAACATCCTTTTTGGGTTCAAAAAATGACCCCCTGTTTTGACACAATGAACTTTTGCCAAACAAGCGGAAATGCCCTAAAAGTGGGCTAAAATTTTTATAACAAATCTTTGAACTTAGTTTTTGATGCTGATGAATGGAAGTGGAAATATTCATAAAATTTTAGGGTAGACGGGCAATATATGTTTATTTTGAGCCTTCCTTACCTTTTTTTTCTTGCGGTATCCATAACATTCAATTACAAGACAACAACAATTGGCCATTGTAGCTAGCTAAGAAATTGGAGGTGACATTAAGCAAAAGGGAGCTCAATGGAAACAACCAAATGTCCAGATTGGATCCCATGTCCTCCTCCGGTTCTTGTATCTGCAACTTTTCAATGGCGACCCGTTCTAAGTGTTCAATGGATGACAAAGAATCCTTCTATGTAAGACATAAATGCAAATGTCCATCTTTAAAATTTTGTGTAAAAAAAGAGATCAATGCACAATAGTTTGACCTCCACTGAATCCTTCAAGATTATTTTTTGAAGCAAACAAACATTCACACAATACCAAAAAGGATGATTTCCACAGTGACCAACCTGTCCTTCTGGGGTTAAATTAATACTTGCATGCCTTCCAACTGAATTTGCCTGGCATCTCTTGTAGCCTGGATCCTGTAGGTCGGTCAACAGGAATCTTCTAGAAGGTTCCACCAGGCACTGCTCATTGGTCTAGCTAATAAATTATTATAAGTCTGGGCTACGTTAATCCAAATTACACCCATGGATAAGATCAATGCCGGCCTTTTGTTCCATTTGTCGGCTCAGCACTGGTGGAGGTGTGCACCCCACCCCCCCCCAAACCGCCACTTTCGGATACTGGGCCTAGTTAATATTATTGTTATTATTATTAGACTGGTCAAATTTTCATTGATTTTCTCGTTGGCATGTGAAACGAGGTTCCAACCCACTAAAGAACACGACATTTGGATACCATATGCAAAAGTTAGCTAAGAAGAGTCAAAGTTTTTTCTTAGAAGTTCTCAAAAAAAAATTTGGTGCATAGGATAGTCAACCCATTTCCAACCACTCAAGCAATTACGCATATTTGGAGTGCAGGTTTTTTGAATTCATGATTTTTTCTATGTACAAAAATAGAGTTTGGAAGGATTTTGTATTTATCTAGAATTTTATTACACAAAATGTAATTACTATGAAATTTTTAATTGAAGATTCTCTCTGACCTTTTTATATCTAATCAAAGGATAATTGCAAAATCAACTGAAGACTAATTGCAATATTGTGAATTTTGTAGTCGATAGTTATGCACCACAACTACATTGGGAACTATACCATAATTAATCACTACGCATCTCATATCGATCAAAATGAGAATAGTCTATATCACAAGAATGGGAGGATCAAAAATGGGTTAACTACTATAGGTAAGATATTGATTTTGAAGATGTATATATAGTGATGATGGCAGTTTAGGGTCAGCGGCACATTTGAAGGTGCCCACTTTATCCCTAAATGCACAAAGCAGCTTCAATTCTTTGAGTTTTTTAGAGCATGTTTTTAAAAAATATATAAAAATTCTTGAATTGTAACCAAAAGATCTAATCCTAAAATGTTGTGGAGAACAAAAAGTATCCAATAAATGACTTTCTTGAAAATTGTAAAGACAAGGAATACACCTATTCATTTTAGAATGTGATATTTTGGAGTTAACAGCCTTGTGTCTTTTTAGGTTTAATCCCCAATGACGTGTGCAATCATTTTGTGGTTGTTGCACCTATGCACATAGTATTTTGGAGCAACAATTCTTTTTAATGTTTAGAAAAATGGATTGTCTTTGAATAGGTATTTTACACATTGAAATTCCTATTATCTATTTTTTTTTTCTCATGAAGAGATGAATACAAAATATATAATATCTTTGAAGCATTTAGTTCCTAATCAATTTGAAGGTCAAATTCTAAACAATGAAAAATGTGCTTGCAGATAATGTTTTGTTGAAATCACTTTTCATTCATCCAAATTCATATTAAAATCTTTAAAAGACAACCTTTCTTTATGACATAGTTGATGAAAATGGGGTAAATAAAGTATTTGTACAAAAATATAAAACAAATTTGTCCAAAGATTTTTTTAAATTTAGGTATTAAAGCATTCAAACTTACTATTAGAAGAAAGTAATATGATGTTTTTGAGATTGAGTCTTTCATTATTTTATGCTAATTAGTATAAGGTGATATTTTAGCCAATTATGAAATTAAGGGTATATTATATGTAAAAGAAATTGTATGTCAAAAGTGAATATGACTAAAGACATAATTATGTAATGAATCGTATAATATGATTAATTGTGAAAGGTGGGAGAAACATGCTAATTAAAATGCCATTAGAAAGGATTTGAGGGCAATAGAAGTCCATTTCAAGGATGTTCCTTTGGTTGTTCCCCTTACAATGAAAGAACAACTAGCTCTTAAAAATAAATTCAAAAAGATTCAAATTTTTTTTAATTCTTGAGATGAAAAAAAAGTTGAAGTTTTTTTCAAGAAAAGTTTAATTTCATATGACATGGCAGAGTCTAGGCCACATCATATTGTTGCAGTGGCGCAATTCTTTTATTTCCCACAACTTGAGAACTCATAGACTTCCATTGCCCACAAATCCCAACTAATGACATGATTGATTGTTAATTGGGATCTTCAATATCTAAATGTATCCAAATATATGGATGCATACAAATATGGATGCAAATATGCATTATAGCATTCTTTTGAACAATTTGGAATATGATTTCTACAAAATAATAAATCAAAAAAGATTCCCTAATATTGAAAGTATAGTACAAGTTTCATTAGTATTCAATCCCCACACATAAATTTCTATTAGAATTTTTGATTGAATTTTATAAACTCATCTTTTGTGTGTGTGATCACCACAAGTGAATTGGATTTTTTACGAGCCATCATTGAGTTGGAAAACTCAACCATGTACAAGAATGAATCTCAACCCCTTTTGGATTTGTTTTCATTCCACTTCAAGGTTTGATGAATTGTATATGGTCTTGAAAGTGTCATTCAAACAACTTGTAGCATGACCTTAAATTGATGCATGGAACCTATGTAAAACTCAACTCGACTAGATTAGGCTATAGTTATATTTGGATGTCAATTTCCATTGCCTATACAAAGTTTGGTTTTCATATTTGCAATAAATACATAGATCCAAAGTGGAACATTTTTTCAAACCAACTAGCGACACTAGGAAGGACCACTGTACACTCAAATATGCTTTTCACAATTAAACCACTATGTACACAACATCAACTTTAGCAAACAAAATTTACTATTTCAAATTTTTTTAGAAATAATCATAAGAATATTAAATCATGGGGAAGCAAGATAAACATGATGCCATAAAGAGACCCTTGTATGACCTCCTATACTTGTGCTTATGTCGATATGTTCATACTCTGTCCATTCCAAAAATGATCTTCCAGTTGGACAAAATGTTTGAGACCTCAAGCTGAAAATAACCTTATTTCAAACCCATTTAATTCAAGCTGTAAATAAATAGAGTTCGATGCTTTCCTATTGTCCTGAAACTTTGAGTTTCAAAGCCGTTTTCAAAGCAGTGCATGTTAGTCTGTAATGAGCTTCTTGCAATAAAATTAAGGGGAACTAGATCATTTTGGGACAGAGGGAGTATATATCTTGGTCCCTCTTGCTTTAGACAATTTCAATGAGAAAGGAATGAGATGGGTTCGTCTGTCTGTAACGTATGATTGACCAATTTAATTTTTCATGCCCCTATTGCACATATCCTGATGATTAATGTCCAAAAATCTAAGTCCATTGATATTCAGACAAGTATTCATATTCACCAATAAAATTCCATCGTTGGAATTTGGGTCACATTGATCATTAAACTGTTGTAAGCTTAGACTTGTAGGCCAGGGACCATTCACCAGAAGTACAATCCAGCGTCCAAACATATTTATATAAGTTATAAGGTAGTCTGCTCTTAAAGCAACCTTTTTAAGAGCTGATTGCATTTGGGGGCAAGCTAAACTCCTTGGAACAATTTTCAGTAAATTTCAATAGGAAGAAAAATGGAATTGACATTGAACCCAAGTTGTTTCATATTTTTTGGACCTTCATGGAATTAGTTACAAATTTTTGAAGTTGAAAGAGGGTGGTCACTGAAAGCAATCACGGACCTCCTGCAATGTACATTGTTCATGTATTGAAGAAAGCAAAATGTACCTCTATGTTTTCACCCAAGTTTTCTAAACTCTATCATTGGAATTTTAGGCCATTGATTGACGAAGGTAAACTGCCCTATGATAGAGAAAATTACTACTAAGCTTGCCCTCATGCCATTGTTGGAATTATAAAAAATTAAAAAATTAAAAGAAAACTAAACGTAAGAAATAGCAAAAGTAACTGAAATGATTGATTTTTTCAACAAAGTATGTATTTGTTATGAATTTTTGGAATGTGTTCCCCAATTGGCCCAAATTTTTAATAGAACGTGGAAATGAAGAATATCTTTCATATACACAAAATTTCATGACATTTGGAAATAGGAGTCAAAAGTTATGGCCTAATATGTTTGTTAGTTTTTTTAAATGGGCATTTTGGGTAGATAAAAGAAATACATTTTTTGAAACCAAAATTTGAAATTGGTTTTCTAGAGTTATATAACATGAAAAGCTTTGAATCATTCCATTGTGATCAATGAGTCAAAAGATATGAGGATATTTTGTTTACAGATAGTTGTGGATTTTTAATTCTAAATAAACTTTAAAGTCCTTTATCTTACTCAATTTTCAATATTTTTGAAAAGAAAATCATAGAATGTAGATTGTTTATTACAACATTCCAACTATTGGGATTGGCATATCTCAATTCCATAATTTAATTCTTAACAATTTAGTATTTTGAATCATTCTCTACTATTGTCTATTTATTATTTTTTTCCTACATGTTGTACGATTCCAAACGATTTGAAAATTTTCAAGCATATGGAAAAATTGTCTTGAAAAATGAATCTGAAGAAGCACTATCATTTCAGACATTTTTTCATAGAAAAGTGAGCTTCTGAAGTGCAACTACCTTGTTTTTTTATAGGGCCATAAAAATGATTTCATCAAATTTCAATGCTTATATCTTGCGATCCACGTGGTGGAAATTTCTGAAATTTTACCATATGTTCTCAAGTTACCATGATACAAGATCATACAGTTACATATGTCAAAATTTATTTTTTTTCAAAATTTGTTACTTGTAATAAAAATGGTGGTTTTTGAGCATTTTTGGTGAAAACATAGTCATAGAAGTTTAGGAGTTAATATAGGAACATATCAATGACACTTGGGGGGACACAATTTGATGGAAGTCTACTTTTCAAGAATAGGTACAAGGACAATTATGGTGTTTTTACCTTAACTCAACCCAATTAATAAACCCCAAATCTCAATTCTTGAAAAAAGCTTTGTCATGGATTGATGCAAGACTTTATTGAGTCATTTCATAGGTGTCTATAATGGATCTTTTGCCTATCATAGGATGGTTTATTTTAACATTGTTGAAGGGACATTAATAACTTATCAATTAGTAGAACCAATGTCAATGAGGTTAATAACTTATCAATATATATTTGAATGCCAATGATAATCAAGTCCCAAAGATTCATGATAATGTTGTTTTACTAAAAACGAGTCTAAAATTGTCATTTCTAGTACAAAGAAAAGAAAAAGTTAAGATTGGTATCCAACCCTAAGGTCTTGCCTTAAACTACTAGGAGAATGTATGAATTTTTTTAATAAAATTGATTGTATAGATGTTGCAAGAATATTAGTAGTATTTAAAGTAAAGGAAATAGATATATTTGCAAATTCCTTAACAAGTTTAGTAGACTTTAAATTCTCTTGGCTTAAATTTTTTTGCACTACAAGGACTTAAGATTTTCTTAATTAAGTTGGAAAATTGAATTGGAAATTCATGGGGAGGAAAAAAACACCTAAAATATTTTCCTTATTTAAAATACATTAAGTAGGAGGTATGAGACAAAATGAAAAACTAAATTGTAAATAAAATTTATACAAAATGGAAAAATTCCAATTCCCATGGTAATAATGTTGTTGCTGTTTGAATTAAATCTATTATGATCTTTTAGATTGTAAAAATTGGATGAAATAACAAACATGTCATGAGAAAAAATAATAAATGATAGATTTTTTTTAATAACATAACAACTTATTTGCAACTAAATTTGAATAATGGCATTTGTGTGTAATATACACAAGTTATAAGAGGTCAAATTTGAATTGAAAGATTTTCTAAAACTACCTTTAATAGCGACATCCTCATGTCAAACATTATGCAACAAACATCTACCAATTCTTTGAATCATATATGCTAGTCTTCCAATGAGAGGAAGGTTTGCTAATATGAAATGTATAGAGTTTAACTTGTCAATGAATCTAATTAAGGAAGTTCGAGTTGGCTTTTATTCAAAAAGCTAGTCATTGGACAAGAGACACTTCTTCAAGACAATTCTATTAATTATACAACATAAAGTATTTTTCTAAATGGATTGGGACAATATGATCCTACTTTGGCTAATTATAGGTTCATTTCCTTCTAAAATGTCTAGAACCTTTTCTTACTAAGAGGAGAAAAGATTACTAATAATAAAAGATGTTATGTTTCCAAGAAGTTTGAACAATTGAGGAGTGTACTAAAGGTAGGAGGTCCATATACCATCTATTGAAGCCTACCCAACTCATCAATGACAATATTAGATATATCAAGGAACAGGTCACTCATTCCTAGGTAGGAGACATATTTCAAACTTATATAGACCTCTTATATTACATGATCTTTTACAAATATTGTGAAGTATTTTTCTTGACATGCCACTCCAAGATTTATGTATTAAGGAATGTATTCTTGTTTCAAAATTTGGTTTCTCAAATTATTGATTTAATCCCTAAAGGACCAAATTGCATTTTTTTTACAACATTGTGATTTGGGGTAGCTCACTACAAATGGAATTTTTATTTTTTTTCTTCGAGATTTTCACACAATATGTGCCCAACAATTAGATTTAAGGCCCAATAACGTTCATAACTTTTGACTACATGGTTCAAAAGTTATTGCATGATATGTAATTTTCAATGTTTGGTGGGCAACCCAAAAATTTCTTTAAAAATCACAATTTTCTAAATTTGAAATTTGAAATTGACTAGATTTATATGCATGTGGAAAGTTTTGAATCATTCCATTTTGATTTATGAGATGAAAGTTATGAGGTGTTCTAGTTTGCGGGCATTTATGGATTCCCTACTCTGAAATAAACTTTGAAGTTCTTTATTTAACTCAATATTTAATATTTTTCAAAAAAAATAAAAGCATATGATGTAGATTGTTTATTAATACATTACAACTATTGGAATTGACATTTTTCAATTCCATAATAAAATACTTAACAATTTAATGTTTTGAATCAATTCTACTGCTTTCTACTTACTATTTTTTTCTTATATGTTCTGTAATTCCAAATGATCTAAATTTTTTCAAGTAAGTAGCAAACTTGCCTAGAAGAATGAATTTAAAGAGTTACCACCATTTTGAACATTTTTTCATACAAATGTGACCTTGTAAATTGCAAGTGCCCAATTTTTTGCAAGGCCAAAAAACAATTTTTGTCAATTCAAACACTAATATTTTACAATCTAGAGAGTGTACATTTCTGAAAAAAATTTCCACATCTTCAAAAACTAGCGTACTACAAAATCCTATGGTTATATGAGTCCATTTTTAAATTTAAAATTAAAAAAAAAATTGATACTTGTATTAAAAATGGCAGTTTTGGAGTGTTTTTGGTGAAAACATAGTCTCTGACTTCTACTGGTTAAGGAAAATGTATTCAATTTTCTTGACTTTCGCCTTTGATTTCAAGCCTCACTGCACAGTCCAAAACTTTGTTGTAAAAGCAACCTTATTGAATAGTGCTCTCACTGAAGGCATTCCAGAGGCTGGACGGTCAAAAACCGTTTTTTTTTTGGTAAAATCACACATCTTGAAGACCAACCAGCCGGTTGAAAGAACACAAGTAGTATTGATATTTTAGTGGCAAAAAAAAGACCAGAGGACCGGTCGTACTAACTTTTGGTTTCCACCAAAATGTTGAGTACGTCGAGTTGGGTGTCATTGTGCCAGGGTGCTTGGCATGTGTTTGGCCCTCTCTTATTGCACTCATGCAATAGCAAAGCAATTTCAATTTCCGCAAGAGACTGAAAATTGAGACCTCTGAGAAATTCAATATCCACAAGAGACTGAAAATTGAGACCTCCGAGAAATTCAATATCCACATATTGAGTTCGCCAAATCTCTGAGCATGAGATTGATGAAGGTGGGTACTGGCCCCCAAACAGCCACCACTTATTTTCTCATTTCTATTATTATTAAACTGGTGAAATATTTTTTTTTTTATTAATTTTCTTGTTGGCAAGTGAAAGGAGGTTCCAACGCACCAAAGAACAGGGCATTTGGATACTGGATGCAAAAGTTAGGAAGGCTCAAAGTAGCCTTTTCGGTAGCTAGTAAATGTTCTGCAGAAATATTGATTTTGGAGATGTACACCAAGTGATGGTGGCAGTTTCACGCAGGGTACAATTTGTTTGGGTGTAAGTTAACTTACCCACCGTACCAATGCCCCAAAAGTGAAGTTATTTGCTTTTTTTTTTTTTTTTTTTTCACTCTGAGTTTGTATGTTATTTGCTTTGAGAAGTTCTTGGAAATATTGTCTTCTCTGGCGAGCAAAGGACCCAAGGATCGAGGACCATGAAATCAATTTGCTTCCATGAGGAAAGCCACGGCGCCATACTTGTGTGCAGATCAATGATCTCTGTGCCATATAAACGTGTACCAAAAACGTTTGGCGCTTAAAGTTGTACAATTTTTACACCTCACCTAACTTCAACAAATGGGACCACCAATTGGGCTGCACCACACAATCCATGAGCAGGACACCGGCTGGAATTAAAATGTCGTATGCAATTGAAAGTCACATTTACAACTGAACACACACCAAAAAAATGCTACACTAAATAGTGAAAAAATTAGGTTGAGTGGCCACACTAATTTCTCAACAACAGACACTATCAATGTATCAATGTAGATATTTATTTTTATTGTATATAAGCCAATGCACTACTTTTGGATTAGGTTTTGTAATTGGGAATTATGAAATCTTCATGTGTATAAATGAAAATGTATGAAAAAATTTGTTGACTTTGATGGCTTATAAAGTGACTTTCTTAAGGTAAGGCAACCTAATTAGTTTGAGGCAATCTATTGTAATTTCTTGACATTCTATAGTATATAAATATGTGTAATTACTATAGAAGAATGTAGTAAATAGGAACCATGTGTATTACATGGATTGGTGCACTAGTTCATGGCTCGGGTTTAGCAAAGTGCATGTGCTTCCATGCATTAGAAGATTTTTGGGGCCTTTGGATGTCTGCGAGTTATCACAACTTGCAAATGTAAGAAACAAGTTTGGCGCAGCGGTCTGACGTAGCCAAGACCTTGCCACATCATTGACCAATTTTTTTTTTAAATTTAAATTTTTTGCATTTGGAGACTAAATTTTTATTTATTTATTATGAAAAAAAAAATTCTGATAGCAGGTTGTTCCCCTTGTTGCAGGGAACAACTGTGGGGGAACATGCCTGAAACAAGCTTTTGGACCCCCAAAAACTCTTCTAATGTAGCCAAGCAATGAGTTATGAGGTAACTTTTCTTTGTAATGCAATTTAATTCTTAAGGCAATCCAATTTTACTAGTTAGTGTAGAAACAAAGGGAGTGTATGTAATATATATAAGTCCCGATCTTCTAAATTAATTCATCTATGCTCTCTAAATTTTTTATTCATTCAAATGTTGGATAATGGGTCCATTCGTCTTTTTTAACCCTTGAATAATGGACATGTCACCATGGAAATCATTTGTTTTGGTACCATATGCATTTTTAGATTAAAAAAATACAAAAGTAATAATTGGACATCAAACTATTATAAAAGACCTCTCTTTCCCCACACAATTTGGAGAATGAATAGTTGCATTTCTATCTTGTATAGAGAGAATTTTTTGTCATTCATTGATTGAAAAACATCCGCTACATCGTTTATCGGTTAAGTTGTTAGGTAACCAAATAGTGTATATTCCATTGTATATTAGAATAGTTGTATAGCTTGCCAATTGTACATTCAAGTGTAGTTCTCTTTGAAGTTATATTGAAGTCTTTCCTAATTCATCCTGAAACTCCAAGAAGAAGATTGAACAATATAAATTATAAAACTCAATATTGTAACCAACTAAATCAATATTACTAATAAATTTCATGCTTCATTTCCTTCAACTTCCTAAATTTTTTTTTTATCAACCCGTTGTCAACTCGTTATCAACTCCTCTAAACATTGATTCAAAAGTTTTTAGTAAGAGCTTATTTAATATTGCATAAAATTAGTTTGGATTAGGATAGACCTTCAAGTCACAACAATGTACTTAGGTGAACTACCCATTCCAAGCCAAATGGGAGCAAGCCCATTGTGGACTAAATTATATTAAAGGTGTACATTCAAGAACTTGAATGTACAGCACTAACATAATTTTATCCACAAAATGGACTTGTTCCCATTTAGCCTAGAATGAAATAGTTTACCTTATTACTTTTTCTTACTATAAATAATACTAGAAATCTCACTTAGAATAGTTTATTTTATTATTTTCCCTTACTATAAATAATACCAAAGATCTCACTTGGAATAGTTTATTTTATTACTTTCCCTTACTATAAATAATACCGAAGATCTCATTTAGAATAGTTTACCTTATTACCTTCCTTTACTATAAACAATACCAAAGATCTCACTTGGAATAGTTTACCTTATTATTTTTCTTTACTATAAATAATACCAAAGATTCACCATAACAAACAAAACAAACAACCTATTTTAATGTATAGAGATTCCTAAGTACAAATTTACGTCTTGAATAAGCAAGCGGGCTTCACCAGACAGGTTTGTTACCAAATTGGATACAATGTAACATTTCTTTTTTCCAATTGAAAGTACTCCGTACTAAGTTAGACTCCTCATAGACTGTTAGAACACGATTTTGAAAGCAGATTCTGGCTAGACGACAACCCTATTGGCCTAGAGGTACACAAACCCCAAAACCACTAACCCTAAATTAACACCACATATATATGGTTTTCTAACCATCGAGGTGTGTGTTTCTAGGTTAGTAGTAGAGAGCAGGTGCATCTCCCTTATCCTTGGTAGCCACTGACGTCAGTATTATGTAACTTATTACTAAGTTTACATACCTTAAAAGATTTGAACTTCGGACTTGTCCATTCTCCTCGGAAATGACAACCCCGCACAAGAATTTGCATTGCTCAATCAACAGGAGGAACGTGCAATATCAGTGAATAATTCTCGATGTCCCAAAATGACGGCAGATACTTCGAAAGGCGAATGATGCTTTATTCATTATAAAAAACATACAATCAGAGTGGGTCAGTGGGACCCCAAACTGCATAGCTCCAACCTAACCAGCTTGACAACCAGAGGGAAGCTTGGTCAACTCCAAATACTGTACTCCGTCTGGAAAATAAATGTCTGAAACTTCTGACACCCATTTCGTTCACTACACTGTAAAACTCATAATTCAAAATGGGTCCAAATATTATATCACGAGAATCGATGAAGCACATTGCATGTGTTCGTCAAAACATGAATAAAATCGGACAAAAGAAAGCCCCCAAATGACCTACTCCGATCGATCGATTGAAAAAACATGAGTCCCCATTCGGACACACTTATTTCTGGACAAAGGCAGGGCGACTTACAACTGGAGATCCCCCATGCTGCTTGGCCAGAGCCATGTGCAATTATATATAAATCCCGCACACATAATGGCAAGTCAGAACAGGTTCTCAGGATCAGAATTCGAGGGGAAGACACTGACGAGGTGTCCCAAATCATACAGGAGCCTCTGGCTGGTCACGCAATGGAACCCCTGCTGTCATGCCCTTCCCAGGATCCAAGTACTGCAGTACTCGCTCAACACTAACATATGCACCCCACCAACCTAAACCAACATATTTCATCCGCCTCCATCTGAAAACATGAATTTCTAAGTTCAGTAAGAACTTCGGGAGGATAAAAAGAATCACATTCCTTGCATCCAAGCCAAGTGGAACACAATTATTTCGAGTAAAAACATCACAAAGATTGGCACGGTTTTAAAATTTAGGTCATAGGTATTAAATTCATCTATTACTCAGGTTGAGGTAATGTTACGTTGATGTTCTTGTAATGCAAATGCTGATAACTAATTGTTAGTGCAATGTTAGTGTCCTTGATGTTATATTGGCAACTGTGAACACGAATTCAAGAATAACTCGACGTTAAATAATCATTACTGTCGTCTTGATCCGATGATCTAGCAGATTAACATTAATTTACCATTAACAACTTTGTAAATCTAAAAGGGGAATCTTTGATATGAAAAGCTGGTAGAGAGACCACGATCTTACACAGAATTGTAAGGAAGGGCCATGCAGTGAAGATGAAGATGGTCGACACTGTTGAAAGGAGGCTTGTGAAAGCCAAATCTGCAAATAAAAGTGCTGAGTTAGGATGAAGGCCATTCTCAGACAGCAAGCAAACCGATGAAATATTTACTGGCACGCTAAAATCAGGACAGGATATAGGCGACTGCAAAACACACACTGGAATCCATCAAAAGTAAGCAGTCTGAACCTGTAGTTAGGAGCATCGGGCGCGTCACGCTGCAACGTTGACTTCCCTAGCTTGAGCATGTGAGATACTGTAATTATCAAATGCGCACACGTAAGGTAGAGGATACTAAAACCGTTAGGGACCTGATCCCATCTCTTCTACCATCAGAAACCATCTCTCCATACACTTGCATGGCCTTCAATTAAGAAGTTGGGTGTAAGCAAGACTGGGCTGATTGTCTGCAACCAGTTATCTTTGAGAGGAAATAGGGTTGTTTCGTATCACTTATAGTGGTTTACAACCTCCCATTCTAAAACTGCTTGAGCAATTCATACAAAATGATCAAAATTTGATGTCAAGAAAATATGGCTCTTGCACCCGAAGTGAACTCTCCACATCTCTGCAGTGATCTCCCCAAAATCACTCCTAAGTGTCAATTTCAGTGCTTAAAGTGATGCAAACAGAGACCTCTACCTTTTGCGATATACTCTGCATAACGACTGCCAAATTGGGCGTTCTCCAGTTAGAATTTCGCAAGATAGACGCAGGATAAAACTTCTCTACTCTTGATTCAGGTTGATTGCTTACCCAAGGCATAATCTGCTTCGCCAGGTCGAAGATCTTTCACAGTCTTGATGTGGTTATTCGGTACCACAAGGTAATGCCTACGAGGGTCAACCAGCAGAAAAGGATTCAGACGACCTGCAAAACAGTCTAAAATAACTTTTGAATTTTCCTCTTTCTTCTCTTCAATTTCCTCAACAATATTAAGGCAAAGATGGACAATTTTGAAAAAAATAACTTTTCTTTTTCAGTCATTCTATCACTGGTTCCACTGATACGATTCCAATTGCCTAAAACTTCATCAAAGATGTACAAAACTTCAATGCCACTATTTAATTACCACTATTATAATATTATAGCATTATAAAGATCCCTTTATAATATATCATAATGTTAAAATACCTATAATCCATTAATTAAAAATATTGATCCCATCAGGACCAATGTTTATTAATAATCAGAACGCATGTGCGTCTATCGAAGGTTACCCCATACAACTCAATCCAGTTGCAATTCTAGACTATAGTTTTGGTCCAAATGTCATGTGGAAGACAAAAAAAAACCTCCTAAAATATAGGAAACAGAATGATTGAAAAATACCAACATTAGCAGGAATTTCAGAACAGCTTCTAACATTATTGCACTCTGGTATACTCAACAGGATCGGGCCTTACCGATGCAGTCACCCACCTATAGGCAGACGGATTGCGATCAACGAAGACAACTATTTGCTCATCCTGTAGTCAAAGCGGTTCACTTTTGTCAAAACACAACGGCACGCTCAACTGCAGATTCCCTACAAGACCACTTATCCAATCTGAACGGACAAGTTTTCGCATGCTAATTGTCAACATACCACTTCAGCTGAACAGTTCATCAATTGCATGTAATTGATGAGCAGCTTCGTATAATGTGGTGTAAATTTTGTTGCAACAGACGACTACAGAATTGAGACGGCGCCATGCTACAGCAATGCTATCAGTATTCTCATGAAGTCTATCAAAACTTGTGTTTAACAGCCACAACAAATTTCGACGCAGAGGAGCAACCCTAAGGGTCTTCCAGCCAACTTAACCCCTAAGGAATCAAAGGGCTAAAATTGCGCCTTCTGTTTTGTTGGCAATTTTGCGTAAGTCATATGGAGAATTTCTGTTGTCCAATTAAAATTTTTTTTTTCCATTTTATTTTACCAACATAAATAAAGCTCTACCCTGATTCTGGTGATACGAAATTTACGCCGATCCGAATTATATGATCAATCCAATTGGTCATTTTAGAACCATGAATCCCATGGTCCGTTAGGAGAAGAGCCAGGTTCAAGGATGGACGAAAAAAAGGAGGAGCAACAGCAGTCAGAACGAGCACTGACATACTCTGAACCTTCGGAGGCATCTACAGCTTTCCTCTAAGATCATACGAAAGTTGGCTGTGTCAGGTAAGCTTAGTTCATAATTTAAGACTACACAAAGTGAAGAGAGGGTGAATCCTCCGACTTTCAAAACCTTGGAAATTCTCCATTTCAAACCCTAAACCCTAATCCTACTCTGCGTAGAGTTCCAAAATTACAGCAACTCCTCGATCCTTCTGTCTCGGATCCACTGAAAGATTGCAAGAAAACATATAAATACGAAAAGGCTGAAAGATGAAAGAGAGAGAGAGTTATAGATTGCAAATTTTCCGGACCTGGAACAACACATTGGGAGTGCGGCCTTCGGCCGATCCCGAGGCCAGAATACAAAACGGGCAATCCTGCGTCTTCTTCCCCTCCGGAAACAACCACTTCCACGGCGCCATCGCAAAGCAAATTCCAACTCGCACACAATCCGTCCATACGATTTCAAGTGCTTGCCCGTGCCCAACCTTTCGATCTATCCGGCAAGCTTCGCCATAGCCACGTGCTTGGGACCCTGGCGCCGACGATAGAGAGATACCTGACCTATAAGTGTCGCCCTGAAAGAAAGGACCTATGTCCACTTTTTCAAACACCCTCTATGTATGCTCCCATATTGCAACTATGTATGATTAATTTATTTTTTTCAATTTCTAAGAGATGTAATGACATGTCCTCATATGTCCTAAAATTTTCAGATTTAATTGTGAAAAATTGAGATTATTGTAAATTTTAGAATAAGAGTGAAAAAATTCATATAAAATACAAATATGTCCCCAAAATCTGAAAATTTCTCCATAGGCGAATATAATATTTTAGAATATCATGGTGCAAAAAACATTTATCATGTCATTCTAAGATTAGAAAATTAGCACTTCATGATAACATGTCTAAAGTTTGAATTGCAATAAAATATTGGATTCTAGGTCTTTTCTAAATTTCCAAATTGGAGTAGGAACTAAACTTGATATGCTTCATTATAGTAGTTGGACTCAAATTCAGAAAAGATCATTTTCATGACTCAAATTCATGCCATGAGCAAGGATCTAGAAGATGTCAAAATACACTACATGATGATCTATGGATCAAACATCTTTATATATAGAAAAATAAAAACATAAAACAATTAGAAAATATTCAAACACTTAATTCTCAAAATATACGTTTAAACACCTCCAACGCAAAAAGGATGAAAAATTGCATTTTTTTCATCCTCTATCCCTTCATGAAGTCATTCATCAAATAACTTTTGATTGATGCATTGTTGTAGGGCATAATATTGAAAACACAAGACTTAGCATCAAAGTATTTTGGTCAAAATGATTTGATTTTGAACCAATAGGTACATTCTTCATCTCTACAATAATCTTGAAAGTCATCAATCATCTATATTTTTTGCCTTTGTAGTGCTTCAAGGTTAATCCTAAAAAGATGGACCTATAACCACTTTTTCAAATTCCAAAATATTCACCTTTTTATATGCTCCTACTTTTCAATATAGTGATTCATGGATTTGTCATTTTCTTATATAGAAAAGTAAGAAATTTATATAACAAGGAAAGAATATACAATAACTTTCATTGAAATTGGGTTTAAAAAACTCCATATGAAAAAAATTAGATGAGAAATAATTTTTTCCATCTATGAAGCCTCCTTGAATTCTTAGACGGAGGCTTAAATTTGCACCACTTGACACCTCAATTTTTGAAGAAGCCAACTCAATGTGATTAGATTAAATGCAATATATTTAGTTGACATTCAAATGGAATAAGCCATGCCTTATCAGTGTCTTTTCCTAAACATTTAATCCCTTAGACGTTTATAAACATGGGGTTTGCATGACTTTACAATTAACTCTATTATACATCAAGAAGCCAAAATACTTTTTTATTGCATAAGTATAATGTCTTGATGTACAAATGCCTTTGGTCCTCATCATATTTATTGAAAGTACTATACAAATCTCTTAATTCATACACTTGTATTTATCAATAATCTTATAAATATACAATACTTAGTTATAAAGATTTATAATAATTAAGAACCACCACAAATACCAACACCTTAAATGTGATACTATAAAGTATATTCATCCAAAGTGTCACCTTCCATTGTACACCACCTATATTGGAATCCACACCTTCATTCATCTAAATCCACCACAAGCTCTAAAGAACAACTAATAGAACTTGAAGAGTTCTTTGCTTCCAAAGTGGCCATTTAAGTAAAGTCTAGTGGCATAAATATCATTTACTTTGAAATATGAAAATTTGTAGAATCTTATGTGATTGTTCAAAAAATTATGAAATAACTTGAATTGGTTCTATTGAGGAAGCTAATATACTTACCAAAAAAATAAAAATAAAACCATTTGAACCATCAATCACAGAGGGGCAGAAAAAGAGGTTTTGGATGCACCACTACTTGCATAAAAATGCCATTCCAAAAAACTCTTTTCCATTACATATCCCAACTCTATATTTCCAAATGGAAGGAGTATAAGAAAACCACTAGTAACCTGAATGAGTACCACTATATGGTAGAATCATGAAGAGTATTCAAAGACTTATCCTATTTCTAAGGTAAACATAGCCCAAACCCACAAATTGAGAAAACTGACACTATGTTAAGAAATCCTACATCCAGGTACATCAAATGATTAAGAACATTACTGAAGTCCCGGGGTTGGGGATACTTCAAAGATTTTTTTAGAGATTTAAGGCATCCCTGTCCTCATCATCCATGCTCATATTTCGTGGAACTGGAATAAAATTACTATTATTACACCAGTTACCAAGCTCGTTGTTTCTAACTGTGCAATCTAAAGTGGCGCCCCTTTGCTATTGTCGCATGTTGATCTCAGAACCTTGGACTCATAACCACCTGCGTCATTCCTGTATTTGGCAAGATACCGCCAAAGGTCACTGAATAGTCTGATCTAGCACATGCTACTACAAAATTTATAGAGGAAAATGCAGTAGTTCAGTCAATTTTTCAGCAAATATGTTGACACTGTTGTAAATAGTCACGAATTGGATTGTTATTACCAAATGAACAAAAGCATTATGTAGACTTCGCCATAATTGGTAACACCAACCTAATTGTAAGTTGAAAATTCTCAATGGGAGGACACTGTACTATTCAGAAATTGGTTAGACTCTGCCATAAGCAAACCCTAAATTCGAGCCCTAAAAATTCAACTCGAAGAAATAAAACCCGTTACTGATACGTAAAGAAAAACTGCAGACGACGCCGATTGACTTGAATACTAACCGGCGGGGGGAAGGGAGGGATGGTTCATTGTATGAAATGCTATGGCGACCCTTAAGCTCAACAGACGGGAACTGTGAAAAATCTTTAAGGAGGCAGGGATGCAATAATCAAGGAAACCTCAGATGCAGAGTGAAACAAGAACACGAGGTCTCTGTAAATTATAACTTCTATTTCAGGGGAAGCCAAGAGGCACCACAACAATGCATCATCAGCTCTGCACAAAACCCTAATCCAAGGTCCGATGTCAAACCCTAAGCAGTCAAAATGACAGCACCCCCGGCCTCCTTGATCTTCTTCTCAGCCAGCTTGGAGAAGAACTTGGCCTTCACGACCATCGGCTGCGTCGGCAAGTCACCCTTTCCGAGAACCTTGAAGTACCCGTGCTGAGTGACGTCCAAGAGAGGAGCGCTGCTGTCCCCATTCGCCTTCTCCTTTACGGCCGCCGGCACCAAAGACCACAACTTATCAATGTTGACAATAGGGCAGTGGAACTTGTTCATCGTCTTGTGGAAGTACCTCATACCAACCTTGCCGAAGTATCCTGGATGGTACTTGTCAAAGAGAATCCGGTGGTGGTGCATACCTCCGGCATTACCACGACCTCCCGGATGCTTGCGGTGCTTGCCCACACGCCCGTGCCCGGCGCTCACGTGTCCTCTTTTCTTCCTGTTCTTCTTCAGTCGGGTCGTCATGGTGACTTTCCTGGTGTTGTCTCTCGGAGCTCCTCCGAGTATACCACAAGGATGCAAACAAAGAGACCGATGTCGCACAGAACCTCAGCCTTTGTGAGCTCCGAACCCTAATTTTCCGTCAGACGGCCCAGATCCATCCCACGATGGCATTGCATCCAAGCCGTCCACAGTCTGCAATGGATATCTACGGCTCCGTTTACGGGATCGTGTCCGATCTTGATATTGGAAAGAATGAAAACGTCTGACTACGCGACTATGCGAACACATGAGAATATTTTCTAATAATTATATATTGGCTATTGAAATTATAGTATATGTATAAACAAATAGCTTTAAAATATATATGGATATATTATGAAATTTTAAAATTCAAATTCACGATGTAAAACATTTTCAGTATTCATACACATTTAAAACATTTTGGACAACTTGCATATGGATATTTTCAAAATCGGTTTACAATTGAAATTCATTTTTAGCACTTTTACCTTAGTAATTCATTTTAAGCTCTTTTCTCTCAATAAATAATTTTCAAATTAGATCAATTTTCATTCCAATTAGTTTTGATGATTTCTTATTCAAATTTAACAAGCTCTAAAGATTTTTTTGTTTTTGTTTTTTCTTTGAAACAAATGGACAATCTCCATTGATAAGGGGGCTCTAAAGGTTTTTGACCAAAAACACTCTAGAGTTACCATTTCTAGTACGATGCAAGTATCAAATTTTAGAAAAAAAAAAAGTTTTGGACACATCTAATTATAGGATTTTGTTGTATATTGGTTTAAAAAGACATAGAAAAAATTTCAGAACTTTCTACCATGTAGATGGTAAGATATTAGGGTTTGAATTGACAAAATTCATTTTTTTGGCCCTACAAAAAAATGAAGGAATTGCACTTCTGAAGGTTACATTTGTATAAAAAAATGTCCAAAATGGTGATTACTCTTAAGATTCATTCTTCAAGCCAAGTAAGCTACATTCTTGAAAATTATCAGATCACTTGAAATTGTACAACATGATAGGAAAAAAATAGTAAGTAGAAAGAAGTAGAGAATAATTCAAAATACTTAATTGATAAGTATTTAATTATGGAATTGAAAAATGCCAATCCCAATGGTTTTAATGTTGTAATAAACAATCTACATCTAATGTTTTTATTTTATTTCAAAAATATTGAAAATTGAGTTGACCCGTAAAGGACCAAATAATGTATTTAGAAGCCCAAAACTACTTCAAAATGCTTGTCCCCAAAGTAAGGTCAAAATCTTCATCAATATTTATTTTTTAACAAATCCAACTATAAAATCCTTTGATTAACTTGTTCAAGTCATTGTCCCAAAATTTTAGAGTGAATTTCCCTACCAAATGCAAGTTCAATGTGCCTAAATTTCAAAATGTAGGTTTTTCTAGCCCTCCAAGAGGTGTAGTTTTGTCTTCAACATTTTTAGAAAAAAACACATATGTCTTATAACTTGTGCATTTTAGTCAATATGTTGAAAATCTATATTGAAAATCTATATAAAAAGTAATTTTACCGAAATTACTTTCACATTCATTTTTTTAAATTATAAAGAGGAAGGTAGTACTAAATGAAAGAAAAAACTAATTTGCTAATAACTTTTATTAAAAAGTGAAAAATTCTTAATCCAAGTGGTAGGAATGATATATTAAAAAATTTGTATCTTTTTTTATATTTGAATTTTTTAAATTGAGAGCAAAAGTCAATTGTATATGATTTTTCTTACTTCTAGTGCTTACACAATAAAACTTTTTGTAACTTTTACTTCATTATATGGAATTCAATGGTTCCAATTTTTTTTTAGAGTAGGTATCAATCTATACAATTCTAAAAAATATATTTTATTTTTTTTAAATATATTTTTTGATGCCTGATTTGACATTGCAATCAAAAAAATTCTTCTAACTTTAGCAATATTTATCAAAATGACATGAAACAAAGCTTCACATGTAGATTATGATGAGTAGCATCCTACCTAAAGAATTCATACAAAACATCCAAATTATGAAGTCAATAGAGGTTCATCTACCTACGTTCTCAAAAAGCTCAAAGTGGTCTCCTTGGTCCTTTAGAGGTTAAATAAAGGACTTCAATGTTTATTTTAAAGTAGAGATTCCATAACTACCCTACAAACTAAAACTCTTCATAACTTTCATCTCATTAATCAAAACAGAATGATTCAAAGCTTTTCAAGTTAATATAAATCTGAAAAACCAATTTCAAATTTTTATTTCTTCAATAAATGATTTTTTAAGAAATTTTAGGGTTGCCCAATAAGCAATGAAATGACATATCATGCAATAACTTTTTGACCATGTAGTCAAAAGTTAAGAAAATTGTTGGGCCTTGAAGCTATTCCTTGGGAAAATGAAGTGTAAAAATTTCAAAGAAAAAAAATAAAATTTTTTGTTTGTAGTGAGTTGCTCCAAATCACTATGTTACCAAAAAAACGCAATTAAGTCCTTTAGGGGTTAATAAAGTGAAAAAATATTTTAAAAATATGTATCTTTAAAGGTATCAAACATCATCATTAGCACAAATAAAACCAATTTTGAAACGGAAGTCAGAAATTTAAATTGCAAAATTTTTGAAATTCAATAGCTTTCACGCCATAGGTTCAAATGCCACAAAAGAAAGCCTATGCACCCCTCCTTCGTAAAGAGCTTTCCAACAATACCAAGAATGCAACTAGGGGATCCTCAGTCTAGGAGATTTCACCGTAACAAAGAAATAAACATAATAAAACAAAATAAACAACCTAACTTTAGGTATGGATGTGTTTTATTTTCTAAAGTGATCCATAATACATCTACTTTAAGACCTTTGTGGTTACAACTTTTGAAAACTAATCAAATTTATTGAAAATTTGACTTTTTGATTAATTCATAACAAACTCCAAGGAACTCAGAAAAGGCCATTAGCATTTAGGGGTTCATCACTCAAAAGCTAAACAAATTTATTTGAGGAATATTTGATGATAGATTCCCCAATTTTCAATGGATGAAATCGCTCAATTGCTACTAACAAATCTAAGGATTCAGGAGCAAAGGGGCTGGAGACGGAAAACAGACCGATCCGGCAGTGAGCTGCCGTCTGTCGTCCTCTGCGCTTTCACGTTCCGCCATAGCCATGGCGATGGCGGTCCATGGCCGAATTCGACGTTGAACGTGCTAGCCTTCGGCTATGGGGGCCATCGCTCCTTGCTGGTCGCATCATCCTTCGGACCTCTCCTCTCTCCTCTCGTTTCCCAATTCCTCACAACCATCACCGGGCGATCTTTCTGTGAAATTGAAGAGGAAGCATGGCAGTCTAGGTCAAGACTGTTCCACGAATTCGGCTGACATTCATGGAAATTCGGGACACTGGAGGCGTATGCCGAGATTGATCTCGTCGTTGCCCTTGGGGATTGAGGGTGGACTAGGGTGCTGGAATGCTCGACTGGAGCTCAGGTATTGAACCTAGCTTTTGAAATTCGAATTCGGATTCTCTTTTGGACCAACGCACGCGATGCTCTTCACTGATTCTGGCGTTATAGAATTCGGTTCCATCTGAATTCTGTTATTTTTCACAATGTGATCAATCGAATTGGTCATGTTCGAACTATAAAACCCTTGGTCATTGAGGGGTTAGGAGCTTTCGAGGGATTTGGGGATAGGGTTAGAGTGAATTTGGTCTTTTCTTATAGCTGATGGTCGTTTCCTTTCTTGAATTCCAAGTCGACCACAGCAATGTGGATTTTTTTAGACTTCAGAACAAGGTTATTTAATAGAATTTTTCAACTTCATGGCTCTGTGAGAATCTTTGTTACGTCAAGGATCACGAGACCCCGTATGGACCAAATGATCTTTTGGCAGGTTTGAGTTGTCATATGGAGACTACATATGTTCAAATCTTTCGTTTTTGGATCAACGCATGCAATGTTCTTTACTGATTCTGGTGTTATAGAATTCGGTCCCTTCTGAATTCTGTTAGTTTCACATTATGATCAATCGAAATGATCGTTTTTGAGAAATAAAACCCTTGGTCGTGTTTAGGGGTTAAGGACTTTCGAAGAATTTGGGGATAGGGTTAGGGTGAATTTGTTTTTTTCGCACTGTTGATGGTCATTTCCTTTCCTCAATCCCAACTTGAACACTACAATGTGCAGTTCTTTATACTTCATAGCAAGGTCATGTAATAGAATTTTCCACCTTCACGGATCTTTTTTACTGCCTGCATTTTCTTTGTACCTTACGCCACTGTATTCATGCAGGTTTACGAGTCTTAAAGGGTTGACAGAAATCGAGAGAAAACCTTTCAATTTATCTAGAAGGTGGAACATATACAAGTCTAGGCTAGTTTGTGCTGCAAGAAGAGAAGAGGATGGCGGGAGGCAAGAAAGGAGCTACTCAGAGGAAGTTGATGCGGTGGATCACTACAAGGTGCTCGGCTTGCGCCGCCAAGCGACAGCCTCCGCTATTAAGTTGGCCTACAGGCAGCTCGCTCGCCAGGTTCAAAATCCACTGTCTTCTGAATCACGTTGGCATTGCCAACGTTTTCTGAAATTCTTGTCGATTGCCAGCAAGATTTCTCACTGTATGCAATCTTGCTTGATCCTAAGCACAATGTGTAGATCAATAAATGTTCATCTATGCAGATGTGAGCAATTTTATTTTTTCGCAGGCGTCTCAATATACACAATGTTTTGATTGCCTAGAGGATAAACTGAAAATGTTGAGATTGAGTAATGAACTCAGGAAGAAGTATTTACACGTTTGATGGTGTGCAGTTGCATCCAGATGTGAATAAAGACGTGGATGCCAATGCAAAATTTATGAGCGTTCGTCTTGCATATGAGGTGCGTTACCTGCCTATATGTATATCTCTGATAATCTTTCCATCGCTTGATAACTTCATATTTTTGGTTGACGGTTACTCTATACATGTAAATATATATTTTGCATTTGGAAATGAGAGCGCAAGCTCATATTAATCGTACCATTATGTAATAGGGAACCCATTCTTGTGGCTTTCATCTGTTTTGAGTGTATCCCATTATTAGAATGGATTTCTTTATTTGGTCTTGTCTCCATTTCAAGTGGATTCCAATGCATTAAAGTATGTTGTATTTGGGTGCTGTACTTCAGCAAGGACCCAATCTTGAGCCTACGCTACCCTTAGAAACAATGAGTACTGCATTTATGGTACATCTTATGGAAGCATGTTTAACTCTAATAGATCCTAGAAGTATCTTATTTCTTACAATTCATGTGCTTGGATGCCACCGGAATTGTAAATGGGTGACTTTTCAACCACGGGAAGAGGACTCCACGTAGATGGGTTCCCTACTTCAAGTATCTTCTGCGAGTGCTACCTCTAACGACTTGGTTTTAAAAATGTCTTCAGGTTTTATCTGATGAGACAAGCAGGAAATTGTACGATAGCTCTTTGCAGGAGCAAGTCAAGGCATCTCGAAGAAAACAGGTATATCAAAGAAGAGAGAGAGACATGGGGTCACGGTCACGTCACAACAAATCTCATCACAGAAGAGTCCCGTATGAGAATGAGGATTGGAGTTATTCAGTGTATTCCTATGAAAGCGAGTATTCTAATATGGAGAGTTACTATTACACCTACCCTACTCGTGGCACGTTTAGTAACATCAAGAGAAATTCATCCAGAAATTATTCAAACCGCAGCAACCCCCCTGAAGAAGAAGAACAAGAAGAAGAAGACATGAAGCAATTGGATTTGCAACGTATTGGAAGGGAGGGGTTGCTGTTTCTATGGGTGGTTTCGGCAATGTGGCATGCCTTGGGTGCCCAGACTTCTCTGAGTCTACTTGTAAGTGCATTGGCCCTTTGGAAAGACTTTGGAGTAGGGTATAGACTTGCCTCTGGAGTGGCGTGGTTAATGGGAGGAGAGAAAGGTCTCGCTCTCATTGTTGCACTCATAGTCACCACCAGAGTCTTGGGAAAGGCGTATCATGCTGTAGCTGCTATTGTTGCCTTGGCACTCTGGTTAGGTGGTGGAGTTCTCAAGGCTTTTCCTTTACCACATGGAGCAATCCTTGTGTTGGTGTATAAGTGCATACAGTTGCAGTCATCGATTTAAGTTCCTGCTCTCAACTTATTTGCAGTTCCTATGTAGTGGTCAAGCTCAAGTTTTGACAAGGTTGGATGATAATGGGCGATCCTTTATGAATGCTTATATCAGTGAAAACTTTGCAACTTGATAGTGCTTTTACAGTATTCTGGCGTTTTGTTCTGTTGTCATCGAAGCCAAAGAAGTCAAATACCTTGGTGTTTTTTCCTTGCCATTGAGTATCTTTTAAAATTTATGCCATTTTCTGTTTCTATAAAGTGCGCTAAAGAGCATATTGGGCACGAATTGTCTTGGCAAAGTGCCGTGAAGTTCACGTAGCATCCAGCAGTCTTGAATCTTTAGGGTGATTCTCTGCTTTGATCGGTGGCAGTACCGAGAAGTAGTTATCTGGAAGCTACCAAGAGCGCTTGTGTTCTGGTCTGAGCCATTTGGTCCAGGGGAGCTCTTGAAAGTGAAATCGATGGCTTTCAATTGTTGGATTTTCGCGGTTGAATGGTAGTTTGCTCCTTGAGTCATGATCTGCTTCTGCTAATTAGAATCTAAACTACTTCGTCCTTCACCCACAGTATTGCGCATTCTGTGTATGTCTTGAGAAACTTTCATGTTGTGTACAAATCTGATTGGTTTACGATAAAAAAATTCTTGCAACCATGTCTTTATCAAAACACCCACCTATTCAACTTCAAAAAATCATCACAAATTTCTTGTTTTGTCCAGAAAACTATATAATTAACTTGTTTTGTTTTGTTTAGTTGATACGCTGAGATCTACCAAACTGTGAGGTGTCATGCAATGTTCTTGGTAACATTAGAAAGCTCTTCACAAGGAGGGGTGCATGGACTTGTTTTGTGGCATTTGGACCTATGGTGTGAAAGTTTTTGAAATTTCAAAGTTTTTATGAATCATAAAATTGAATTAAATTACCTTTTATTTTGGAAAAAATGGAACTTTTCACATTGCACATCTAAATGCCACAAAACAAAGCCCTCGCACTCCTTCATGCAAAAATCTTTCTATTTGTATTAAGAATGCAATGTTTGGACCTCCAAAGTGAAAGTTGTTGATTTTTTGAGTTATTTTTTCAATTCAATATTTTTAAAAATACTTTTATTTTTATTTTGCAAAAAATATAATTTTCACATCACTTGCCCAAATGCCATGAATTAAAGCCTTTGCAGTCCTTTGTATAAAAAACTTTCTATTCATATCAAGAAAATAGACTATTACACTACAACAAAGCCCTTGCAATCCTTTGTTTATAAAAGATATTGAATTTCAAAGTTTTTTAAAAATTCAAAAATTCAAAAATTATTTTACTTTTATTTGGTTGTGAAAATGGCACATGATATACTAGTATCAATTAAATCTATCACAATTTTCTTTGTCTGAATAATATTTTTCAACCATTTCAAAGAATTAGAAATTGTGGTTGAAAAATGATAGTTTACATGGATTGATAGTTTAAGACTATGTTGTTTTGAAACCAAAAAAATATGTTTAACATCTATAACTGAAAATCATTAAATTTTGATTCTTTAAATCACATATAGAAAAATTGCAACTCAACTAAAATGAAATCTAAAAATGACATTTGAATATTATTTGAAAGTTATAGAAGAAGTCAAAAATTGAATTCATAAAAATTTATGTAATAATTTTCATGTCTACAAGTTGACATTCTTCAATGAGCATCTATTTATTGTCTAAATTTATTGGGACATATTTCAAAGTTCACACATGCTTTTCAATCATCATACTTCATCATTTAATTCTCTACAATGATTTATCCTATTAGGGAGGGTGCAATATTAGTATCATCTTCAAACATTAGTGAGTAGAAAATATCTTTTTTTATAAAATTTGTGCTCTATAAAATACAATTACATATGAGCTTGCACTACTTTAAAACAATTGTGCATTTGATAAACAAGTGTCACTAATTAAATTAGTTAACCTTGGAATGTTTGGACTCTTCTCTAGAATTAGTGATTTGGAGAAAATCATTATAAAGTGTTGTTTGGAAGAATATTTTAGAATTGATATACAAAGGAAAGTTGTAGATTTTGAATTTTAGATTCCATCTATATAGCTAGATTCACCAATACTATCACGAATATTTTTCTATAAATTTGGAAAGCAAAATTTCAAAATTCCTTCAAAATTTGATTACAAGCAAAATATTTTCATTTTTTTGAGCAAAACTTATTGGAATGGATTCAAAATGAGGTTCTCTTGACGTGGTGATTTTTTGAAATTTTTGTGTTCTTTACATCTAAGACCTCATTTTTGCTAATTTAGTTTTGAACTAGAGTCAATGCAATTTGACCACTTGACATACTTCTGCATTTGTAATTTTAGAAAAATTTGTATTCTAGTAATACCAAATCCAATCATCAAATAAGACAAGAATGTAATAAAGTATCACCAAAAATTAGGATGACTTTCATCCAAACAAGAACAAGACAAAAACAAAAACTTCGATTTGTTCATTGTCCCAAAAATGGATGTCGGAGTGCTCTAGGGTTAAAGTCTTTTGCAGTTGTTAGTCTTTTTTCTACTCAATCTCAAGAAAAAGACAAACAAAAACGTGAGGCAAGGTTTCAACTTTGATTTCACAAAACAAGGAAAAAAAACTTGACTTTTTCCTCTTTTGTTTAAAAAAGAGAATAAAGACTCGAGGTTTTCCTATTCGTTTCACAAATTTAAAAAAAAAAAAAAAAAGGCTTAGGGATATGTTTCACACACAAAAAAGACTGGAGGGTTTGATTTCTCTTTTGTTTCACAAAAAAAAAAAAAAAAAAAGATACGAGGGTTTCCTCTTTTATTTAAAAGAAAAAAGAAAAAAGAAAACCTGAGGAAATGATTCTTCTTTTATTTCAAAAAAAGAGAGAAAGAAGACTGGAGGGTTTCCTCTTCCGTTTTAAAAAAAAGAAAAAGAAAACTAGAGGGTTTCCTTTTTTCTTTCCATAACAATAAAAATAAAACGTGTGCCGTAGAAATGGTCGGCATCGGAAATTGACGGATACTTTAATACGATGTCAGGAGTGAGTCAAGTCATCATCGTGAGTTGTCAGAAACGACGTCAGAAGCATGACGTCACAAGTCTGACGTCAGACTAAAGTTGCAGAAGGTCCGATAGAGAGGCATCCACTTAGTGGTGAGCCGATTTGATATAGAAAAGAAATAACTCGGAAGTGGAGGGGACACGGTTGGGTGATATTCAAAGACCCTTCGCCGCCATTTGGAAGGTAAGGTAAAACTTGCATGCTACCAAACTAGACTTGCTAGTCAGCTTGAAGAAGCTATTTGTCAACGCAACGTTATTTTTTTAGAGATTGAGAAGTTTGGGAGACGCTACTTGCAAGTAGAATCAATATATTTTTAACGAAAAGTGAATTTGACCTATTTTTTTTTAAAGTTTGTTAGGACTAAATTGGTAACCGAGCTTGTTGGAGTAGACCCTTGTTGACATGTCCCCTCCCTAAGTGCACTTGTCATCATATTAAAGGATCGCCAAGATTGTGGTAGTGGGTGGGTAACTCGTGCAAATGGGAGGGCCAATTGATGTTAGAATTGGAGACTCAGGATACTAGCTTATTCTACCTTACATAACATTCTTTACTCTAAAATATTATTGAGGAAGCAAATCATCTTTTGGTTGAGTTGACATCAAATTGTAGGATAGGAAAACAAAATTAAATTGATTTTTAAGGGAAGTTGCTGGAGTACATTTTTAGTGAATAAATATTGCAATTCCCCTCATTATAGCATTGTTAACTTTTCTAAAGGAGAAGATATTTAAGCCCTGGATTACCCTTGTAGTGTATTTTGGCCATTTCTTGTTGTTTATTCTTGATGTGAATTTTAGCCATAAAAATGATATTTTTTTCAATTTGAGTCCATCTAATTAAATGAAGTTTATCAAGTGAAGTTTGGATTCCAATTGAAAATTTTGAAAAATTCATAAAATTCAATATTATATAGCAATATGAATTTTGGACCTGTAAGCATGGTTGGTTAATTTTCTAATTTTCTAATAATATGGTAGCTTTGATTTATGCCATGGTGTTATACATTGTAATGTACATTTATAGTGAAAATTTAAGGTTTTTCAAGTATATTTTGTATTTGATATAAATTTTCTTCATTTTTTCTTAAACATTTCACAATAATTTGAAATTTTCTCCAAAAAAATTTGAAATTTTTTATAACTTGTGAAATATAAGTTCATTCCTAAAAAATAAATAAAAAATTGTTCATTCATATCTAGTTGCCTATAATGGCAACAAAGAGAGTGATGGACATTGAGGCTTGAAATGAATGATCATGAGTCCATCCTTTCAAGGCTACCTTAACAAGGAATTGACAACCAATAATTCTTCAATTAGAATATGGTTTTATATTGATGTATATGCGCTTTGAGTGGCTGGGTTCTAATAGAACCTTGTGTGCCCTGATAGTGTTAGCTCATTTATGGAAGAATTGACTCTAGACAAGTTGAAAATCATCATATAAGAGCAAAACAAATCACCAAACTCACATACTGTTGAATTTTTAACCAATATTGTCAATGAGGGATCTAGCTATTGCTAGGACCTAGTAATTTTTTTGGGGGAATTTTCCTCCAAATCTTACTTCTTTAGAGCATTAACTACATTAATACTACAAAAATGGGTAAAATGTCAATGAATACAAAATCATCAAATGCAATCCCTCTCAAAAAAATCACTTTGTTAGTATTGGATAATAGTTACTAATAATTTTTTGGGGGGTGAGAAATACATCTGAATGATTCTATAATATTCCTAAATATAAAGAATTGGATATCCAATCTATAGCAGTACTATTACATAAATATATTTTGAGCTATGATGCTATAATTTTTTGATTCAAGTAAAAATTTGCATTCAAAATTTTTGTCTTGGACTTGTCCATCCATCTACCATGAGCAAGGCTCAAAACCCATCCTTTCTCTATTTGCACCTTCCCAAATCATCCAACAATGCCACGTAAGCAAATATCCTAACAAATTTGACAAATTCTTATTCAGTTTCTCTATTGGATGAATTTCAATAACCTTGGAAAAAACATAAATGTAAAAGCCAACACAAGGCAAAGAAAAAAAAGATCCTTCATTTCTTCAAGAATGCTATTATGTTCTATCCATTTTTTCCTTACATGCATGCATTCTAGGGTGTTTGTGTATTGTGGAGTTTGTGTGTATAATCAAGTATTATATTTAATCACCCATTTCTAAAAGTCTTCATTCATTCAAAATTGGTCATGGTTGGTGGTTTACACATGGATGATGCTACTCATCACTGATTTTTTGTAGACAAGGACTTTTTTTGTTGAAGCATATTTTTCTCTAAATTCCTTCTTGGAGGATAATCTTCTATAAGATAGAACAACCCATTAAGGTCAAAAGACCCATATTGGGCATTTAGAAAATGACCCTATTATAGTTGTTGTTTTCAATAAATGAGATTTGGGCTACAGTCAATGTTTTAGGTGATGGTAATAGAGTAATTAGTGACTACAACAAGAACTTTTCCCTTTTGAGTGTAGAGAATGCAAGCTATGTGGGTTTTTTAGGTCTTCATCTTGTGGCTATGTTCGGAACTATTGTGACTACTTTAGGTGAGTAAGATGACCATTATGGATACACTTTTTGTTGGTTGGGGAGTAGTTTAAAGATTGTTTTAGGCCATGATGGAAAGCACACTTCAAAAATTCATAACAAATTCTTACTTTGTTGAAAAAACATAATTTCAATTGCTCTCACTCTTTCTCATACTTGTCTTCATGTGGGAAATATTAAAAAAAAAAATTCAACAATGGTATGAGGGCAAACTCTTACTTCTGCCCATGATGGATTGTTCAACATTATGTAAACCAATGCCAAAAGAATTATATTCAATTTTTACAAGGGGTACATTGTATAATTAGCTAGGGTTTGGGTGCGCATTATGCAATTGCCCACATAATCAAACATTCTTCTTTCTACATCCATCCCCCAAAATTTCACCCATTTGAAGTTGTTGTTAAGTTGGTGATTTAGGCATTGACAATGCTACTCCTCATTGAAAGTTGTGGAAAAAGTGTCTCCTTCTAAAGCTCTATGTTCCTCATCAAGCCTTTATGTTTCAGAATTTTCTCATTGTTGAATATATGTATTTTAAAGTTTTTGACACTACAAAAAACTATTTTTTTGGTGGACCTTTGTTTTCTAAAATTTCTTTTATATTTGGCATTGCCTTATATATAGTAATTTGCTCCTAGAATCTTTGCAACTTGATAGGCTAAAAGTTCATCTACTACTTATGCCCTATGACAAGGAACATCTTTTTCATGACATCAAATATCACTTCCAATACAAGAATTAAAATTTGCTTTTGAAATTGGTTGATCTCTATACAAATTGGTATGTCCAATATACTCCCACATCTTAATCATTATTAAGCCTTGTTTTTTAACCCATAAATGACGTTGCAGGCATTTTTTAGTCGATGAATGATAGAGAATCTTGTTGTGTAGGACAAAAGTGCAAGTATTCATCCTCCAAATTTTGTGGGAAAAGGGAAGATCTTCTACAATAGTTTGACTTCCAATGAGTACTTTTTCATTTTTTTAATCCAAAATGTACACAATATCAAAATTGATGATTTTCATAGAGATTCCCTACGTCGTTCAAGAGTTAAAACTTTTTGTAAAGGTGTTGAGCTAGCAATTCTTTAATATTTAGTCAATGGCATTGTATTTCTACATTCATTCTTCTATTGTATGAAAACAACATTTTTTAATTGTATCATGCCCTTTTTCATCCCAAATTGACAACTTCATCCTCATTTAAAAATAAAAGTAGACAATTCTATCAACAAAAGATACAATTTATTTGGCAAAATAAATCTTTATATTGAAATAGTGCAATTTGGCCCTTATAAGGTTTGTACCCCTCCAATCCATTGTCATATTCCACATTTTCAAGTGTTCTCCAAGTTAGCTATGTTCTCATTTTACCTTTTTTACAACTTGGGACTCATGAATAGTGCTTTTTTGAAGGACAAATCTTTGCCAATTGGCTTTAAAAAAACAAAATGTCTATTTTAAATAATTAATAATTTTTTTCATTGGAGGGGCACTAGCAAAAAAAAAGGAAAATGATGTGAGTTACTCCTAATAATTCTATTTTGTAAATAGAATATATGGTCCAGAAAATCGTACAAGAGTAAATTTTTGGAATATTCTAAAATAATTTCATTTTAAAGACATTATTTACAAGATGCCATAAAGTATTCCTAAAGTATGACTCTAAGGTGTATATCCAAAATACATGTATGTGCTCTTCCTCCCCTAAGGTTGTTTTTGGACAATGTAGCCAAATTTTACCTATGTACCATCTAGTTCTCATACGGGCATCACCAAATATCATCCAAGTATCCCACAAGCCACCTAATTCTCATAAGATAACTACACCTAAATCACACTAATAAGCAATTCAATGTAGTTCAATCTCAAACTGACAATAGACTTTTAAGAATAGTAAGAGTACATTTCAAGCAAGAATCTAGAATGGTCAATTTTAGAAAGCGGTCTAAAATTAGGTGTAGTTACCTTATAAGTTAAACATCTCCAAGTATCATCCACTAGTATCCCACAAACCACCTAGTTCTCATATGCATGTCACCCAAGTATCACCCCAGTATCCCCGCGCGTTGAAGAAATAGCTGGCTCCTTCTCCCAAAACGTTAAAAAAAGCGCTGCTTGTGCCGCGCCTCTAGCTTCGCAGCTGCTTCTCGGGCACCTCCCGAAAGCCACATTTGGGGATTCAGGGATGGTGGCTTGGTCCCTCAGAAGGTGCTTTTCCTGTTCTCCTTCTTCCTCAGGCCACGCCTTGCCCTTTGCCCCTTTGCCTCAGTTGGCCTCCCCTCCAGGATCGCCATCGCCATCAAATCCCGTCTTCACTCGTCGTTTTCAGGTCGCTCTTCCCATTCAGCCGTTCCACTGGCTTGAAACCCACTCGGGGAGAAGGAAGTGGGGAGGACTTCCGTCGGGCGATTCCATTCTCCATGCGTCTCTGGGGTGGTGTGACGAGAAGGAGGTGCTTTCGGGTGGAGGAAGGGCGGGGTTCACTAGACAGGTAGGATCCTGGACTGGACTGGGCTGGACTGGGCTGGATTTACTTCGCTTCGCTTCTGTTTGCTTTCGTGGTTTTTGTGGTTTCTGTTTGCTTTTGTGGTGGATTTGAGCGGTTTCATGGAGGTGCGGTAGGGTTTGTGTAATGGGGTAGTGAGGGTGGGGGATGCTGGGGGATGCTGGGGGGTGGCTGGTTTATGGGTGAGATTTTGGCAGGTTTGAAACGAGCGAGTGTTTCATTGACAGTGTTCTGTGAAATTCTCGGTTTGGTTGTGGATTCTTTGGGTTGTGGTGGAAGGGGAGTAGTTTCTGAAGAGGGCTAGGTTCTTGAGGATTTAAGGCAAGATGAGTGTCTGCGTTGTTGTGAGTTTAGAATATGTGTGCGTGGGGTGTAACCGTGGTTTTCAGAATGGACGTTGCTTTGGATTTAAGGGTATGTGATAGCTTTCGTTTTGTGTACGTGTTTTGTATGTTCAAGTGATTCCGAGGCACGATATGCTCGGAACGTGACTATTAACCTTAGTTTCCTCTTGGTTTGCCGTCAGGTCGTTCACCTTCACCACACGATGGTTGCAACCTTTCTCAGAGTATGCGATATGCGCTTGAATGTTCTGAAGATTCTCTTCCGAGTTATTTGGGATTTTCGAATTTTAGAAGGATTTTTAGTGTGCGTATTGTTTTGGAACAGAACAGGCTCAGTATTTAATTAGCAGTACCAATTTATTTCGTGTTGTCTATGTACAGGCTTCCCCAGACTGAACAATCTTACAAACAGAGGATGAGCTTAAAAGAAGGTCAACAAGCAGTTGAACGTCTATAGTAGGCCATCCACTCGCTCTTCTATCAAGGTAGCGAAGACTTTACCCGACCCTCTCCTTAGTATGCTTTTGTAACATTACTCAGATCTCGAAGATGGTATTTGGGTGTTCATGATGACCTGTATCACGTTGGGAAGGTTGATTGCATTGTTCTTAGGTCAGTTGGATTAGCTGCTACTTCTGAATTGAGGTATTTCTGTAGTTGTGAGAAGAAATCGCCTAACTCGTGGAGTGATTTCGGATGATGCAAATCACTGTCCAGTGCACTTACTCGTATGATTTGAATGGGTGCTGTGCAGTAAATTTTCGAACTGTATAAGGAGCTTCTGAGGCGTCATCCACCAGAAGGGCACCTTGCGAAGTGGGTGCCAGTGCGGGTCCTGACCCTCCCGCTTTTTCCATGCAGTCGACTAGCGGCGAGCATTTGGCTCTCTTTTCTCCCGGAGTGCTTGATAGCAGTGGCTATGGCGCGTGGAGTGGGGGCTTCACCGCCGCGCCCGTCGGCTTCCTCGATGTAGAAACAAAACGAGCCCCGAAGCGCAAAGACCGTGAGATTTGGAAAGATGGTGTTTCATTAGGATTCGACGAGCATGGCGACATGGACTACTCTCTAGACACAGGGACATTGAACTGGACGGACCAAGGCGAAGTCTGGAAGGAGCACCCGAGCATGAAGACCGTGGGGGAGGATCACGGCAAGGGCAAGCTCCACCGGGGGAAGAAGCCGGAGCGCTCCTCCAAGCAGCACGACGACTTCAGTTCCGACGGAGATAGGAAGGGTGGCCGCAAGCGCAAGCGCAAGGAGATCGAGACCGCCGTGCCCTGGACGGAGGAGATGGTGAAGTACTTGTTCGAAACCTACGACGACGTGCACCGTCGCCTCTTCATCGAGAGCCGCGGCAAGGTGAAGAACCAGAAGAAGTGGGACCCCATTATTAAGACCATGCAGGAGAAGTTCGGTAGGGAGTTCACCAAGAACCAGTGTGAGAGCAAGTATTGGAAGGTGCGCCGCGAGTGCACCAAGTACAAATTGCGCCTGGAGAAGCGTGCTGCCCACGAGAGCAACGCGGATGTGTACTCCGGCAAGGCAGTTCGTGAGCTTCTGAAGCCGAAGTTCTATGATGTGTGGCTGGAAGTCGCGAGCGACATCTCCAACCGCATGCCTGACATTGAGCTTGTGGACTCGGGATCCGAAGATGATCTGCCAGAGCTGCCGAGCAAGGCGGGTGGGGGCGGCCATGACGAGGAAGTGCATGATGGTGGGGCAAGCCAGCATGAGCACCGACATTCGTCCAGCTGCGCCATTGTTCGTGAAATGCAGCAGCTCATCACTGTGAGGCTGGAGGCGTCGGAGAAGCGCGAGGAGGCGCTCAACATCCGCGCCGAGCTCACCATGGAGCTCCTGCGCCAGCACATGGAGAGGATGGAGCGCACGGGTCTGGCGGGCGATGACGCGCGGCAGCGGCAGCTGCAGATGATCGAGGGCGTGGACAACAAGCTGGACCGGCTGGTGAACGGACTGGGCACTTTGAACAAGAACATTGGAGCCATCATCGGCAGAGTGACGTCTATTCAACGATCCTAGAGTTCCTCACAAATCAGAGTAAGGTGAAAAGCAGCTATTTCCGTCACTTCCAGGATTTCATGTACATGGACCTTGGGGAATTTCGTTATTCTCGTAAGGGAATTGAAATTTAGAAATTAAAGGAGAGACGAAAACTGTTTTGACCTAAAACCGTATTTTCTGTGAATTATCGAGAGTGGTCTGTATGGATGTCCATTTCTATCATCTTGACCAAGCCATTTGCATGACCAAGTGAACCCTGGACTACTCCCTAATATGGGGTTCAATTTGACAGTTTCCTGTCACTATTTTTGATACATTCTCATTTTCTACTGTGGATGGATTCAGGTCAAGGGACGGAGATCGGTGTTCCTTGCTTAGCAGCAGATGCTGTGGGTTTTGCAAGTTTACAATCCTCGAGGCTGGCAAAATTCGCAAGTTCTGTGGGCTCAAAATTACTGTGACGGGTCAGGTGAGGTCATTGGAGACGTGCCCTGAGTGGTGCCTTAGGTTGTAGATAGGTAGGTTTCGTGGAGTTGCGTCATGGAGCGGGAAATGGAGAGAGTGATGAGCCTTCTGTGACGAGAATGGCTCCTGTCTGACCTGCATGAGAGGAAACGGAGGGAGTGATAAAGAGCATCGCAGTTGCAATAAGCAGTGCCATACTGCCATGGCCTTTAGCAGCAACAGCTGTAGCAGCTGTTGCTATGGTGATGCCTTTGGAATATTTAAAGGCCTGGGAATGGGTTAACTTATGTAAGACAGGGGTTTGTTTATTCTTACATGTCTGGAGAGAAGGACTTCAGAGCCTTTGATGAAAATGTACATGATAAGATAACTTGATTGTGAATTCAATTTGAACTTCGCGATCTTTAGCATTAGCGAAGTTGTTGAAGTTAAATGTGAACCAGTTTGATGTGGATACATACCAGCAATTGTCTTGTCATTGTCTTGTCAGACGCATTTTACTCCTTGTCTGTCTTGCAAGACGTTTGTCGAACGGTGTCTTGTCGAACATGTGTCTGGTATGATAGACGTGCCCATAAAATATGCTTGAATATTTTGAGTATATTTTTAAATATTTTAGAAATCTACTTAGTAGACAGGCGCAAGCTCATGTCGGTGTGACAAATGTCGTATTAGATAGCATGTTGACGTGTCTAAAAAGACAACCCTGATAAGTACTGCAGGTAACTCCGGTCGTTGTGTAATGGTATATCATATCACGAGTGACTTTGACAATTTGCTGGTATGCTTCTAGTGCTTACGTCTATCCCCTGAATCTTCTTCTTGATTGTTATATCTTCAACTTGCCACTTGTTGCAACTCAGCTCGTCATAAGACTGGAGTCGTTTGATTCCCGCGTCTTGACTTTCACGTGCTGCCGGAGGTCTTGATCCATCCGATATTCACTGACACTCATCGTTCTGCATTACTTATCTCCAATGATGCCTTTGGAATTTAACAAAGTTTGAGGCCATCTATTTTGACACGTTCTTACATGAGTTTGTGGTTTCCGCTTACGTACAATTCAATGTTTGACAACTGACAACAGATTTTGAACAAATATGTTACAAGACTTGGATCAATAATTAAATTTGAGGCTTTCAATTTCTATAGGCTTTTACTGAACTGGAGCAAAATACTTGTTGAAATCTAGAGATATTAAGCCCCCAAGGAATGGCTGGGTACGGTATGACCCTAATTTTGCAATTTCTTGAAGTGAAAGACAGAGATTGTCAGTTTCCTCAGCAAACCCATTCACTCTGGATTTCATCTGTCGTTTGATTCACTCCCCCAAGGCCCCAGGTTGCTGACATGCTAGTTGATTCACATAAACCCCAAAGTGACAAACCATTTTCGTCCTTGCAGAGAAGTGCAAAAAGGAGGTGATCTATGAAAATTATTTGTGGAACATCTGAGGATGTGCAGGTGCATCCAACCGGACAATCGGGTAGGGACCTCGCATATGTGTGCCTGAAAGAAAATCAGCCGCGAAATCCTCGTTTAGGGTGCCTTTTGCTCCCCGTTAGTCTCGGTATGGTACTGCGCCGAAGGTACTAAAATTCTGACGGAGATTCGTTCGAGGGCAGCTTGACCCACCCAAAGTTCCGAATTTGCCCTAGAGGTGAACTAAGAAAAGCTAGTCCGCAAGCTACTGAGCACAGTGGAATTTGAAAAAACAGCAAAAGCCTCAAATCCTTGCCGTACTCGAAGGTGGTTCGGTAGGCATGTCCATTTCCTGAATTACAAGTCTTCCAGTGAAAAAAAAGCCATACAGCTTGGTCACCCTATCAGCGAAATCGCTTCGGTGCTTCGAGAGGCTCTTCGAAGTAGCTCCGAATTAAAAAAAAATTGCAAATTCACCACTCCGATGTACAGTTCGAAGACGCTCATGCTCATTGCAAGACACCACCACGCTTCGCCGTGAACCTGGAGTACTGCCGGGCTGTCCCGGTTCTGGACTACCGCGTCGACAGTTCCGTGCGATTGGAGGAACGCGGGAGGCTTCAAAACTCGCGGGAGCTCAATCAACGACTAGCGGGCGGAACAACCGACTACAAGGTGTTCCTCTATTCCATTGCTGTGAACATAGAGGTAGTTGTGGCAGTTCCGTCAATTCTGTGATCGCAGCCAACAAGTGACGACACATAAACCATTGCTTCAAAAATTTGACATTATATTGGCCGGATGAAAGTACAAATTGAGTGGCACACTTACAGAAAGGTGTGAAATCACTAAGTATTACCTATGACAAAACGACTTGGATGTCCAAAATGTATTTGCGAAGGGACTCCTTGCACCTGCACTGCTTCCTACTAACATGAAAGCTACTACCTCCATTATCACGGCACTCCTGCAAAATGCCTCGTACCAAAACAGATACTCAGTCAGATGCCAACCATGCTAGGTAGGAGACTACTTCACTACTAAAGTGACCCTCGAGGTGCGCTGTTGTTGATACGTTGTCCATGCATCCACGTCCACGACTTCCTATTTGAACTTTGTGACACTGTGGACGGCTTCTTCCCTGCAAAAAAGGACTAACCTTTGAACAATCTTATGACTCATCATAGCCATATCTTAGCTACAAATTTAGCATCTGTATAGACTAGGTGATAACAAGTTTATTGATAGAGGAAAGCCCTTGCATAGCTTGGACAAAAGCGGTTTTGTTTACAGCCACATAACCGACACTTCCTCTGCTGCAATCTAGCAAATCAACATTCATGGAAGCTGCGATTTGACATGTTGAAGCTTCCCCTCATGCGACCTACTTGAAATGTTGGGCGACATAGCCAGGATGCCACCTCGTAATGAAAGTTGGCCCTGGATATGGGTTGTCTCGGGAGACCTTTGCCCTGGCTACCCATGCAATGCACTTTGTAAAGCATATATACGCTTCTAAGAGAAGTATCTAGCACAAAGAACAATAGCCAATGCCACTACTTGTGGGACATGATTTGTGCAGTGTACTCGACGTGACACTAATCAACAACATCTACCCTCTCATCATCTCTTGGTATGTCTTCTGAATGGAGGATGTTGGATACAAATCACGCCTGCCACTCATCCACTTCATCATGGTGCATCCAATTGCTATAGGGTCAAAAGAGGTACTGAGAGAGTGGACCGGACAACCATCAAACCATACACACGTAGCCATGTGGTATGACATGTGTATAGCCAAAACTATTGTACCCTTTGGAAGGTTTTCTTTTGCATAAGGTGTAAGGTGATTGGGCATCCCTATGCGGTTCAAGTACTAGTTTTCCATGCAAAGTCCAAGTATTGTGTTGACCAATTGGGGTCATCGCTATCCTCTCCTTTCGACTCCTCATCGCTAGGACTTGAAGACAACGACAACAAATAGTCAAGAAATGTCACTCCCACAATTGGTGAAAACATAGGCATGATTGGGTTCTCATCCGAAGATAAGGGGGGCAACTCCAAATCTTCAGCAATAAGGAACTGGGTAAGCCCTTTAGTATTTGCACATGTGGATTCAAACTACTACAATAAGCTCTGGTGAGTGTCACCATAGCCCTGCGGAAACGTTTGCCGCAACTTTCGAATCCTCTGTTGGTAAACTCTCATCGTTCCCTTGGATTGGATGGCCCAACACCGTGTAAGCCTTCAAATGAACAATACTTCTCTTGCAAGGCTTGTTCACTGATCACACTAAAAAAATCTACGAGAACCATGTGGTCCTTTGTCACTACGTGAATGAAAGTCTGGACAATTTCGCCCTACATAGTCTGGCCCCATTTGTTGTGGGGCTAAAGCCAAGAATCGTAGTTGCCACCATTACAAACTTTAGAAGCATATCTAGATGTTCTGTAAAGGTGTAAAGCCCCAAGATAGAGTCCTACTCATACAAGCAATCTTCACTCCTGCATGAGTTGTACCATCCTGTAGAGTCATCACTAGTAAGTCTTCCCTTGCCTTTGTTGCCGGTGCTGCACTTCAATGTGTGAAGGGTCTCCTTGTAGTTCTATGTGGTGATTGATAGTCCTCGCAATTGTGAGGCGAAGGGAGACTAAATGTGCTCATATTCAGTAGTCTCATTGTTGTGTCCTTCGATAGTAGTGAACTGATGTGCTCCATGAAAACCTATAGCTACGTCTACAGTTGCCAATAGGCTTTGCACCACTCATTTCCTCTATGTGGTGGGCCTTAGAGTTGGTGATGAAGCGTGATTGTCGCAACTAATCTTGGCGGAACCCATCCAGGTACTATAATCAAAATTTTGGGCCTTCTTTTTGACTGTGACTTCCCTTTATCTTCCACTTGTCCATTGTTCTCTCCATCTCAGCCTCATTTGCCCATGACCCTTCTATGGCTAGGCGGGCTCTATTGTGCATCCGCACTACAAGGAATGGGAAGAATGGCGTTTCTACCAAGGCCCCTTCATGCTCGTGCCTGTCGAATTCCTATTGGTAAATTCAAGTGCTACTGGGATGACTAATTCCTCCTAGCACTGGGCAATTGCATGTTATTTTGTACTTCTTGTAGTGGAGAGGTCGGAGTTGTCACTTGACGATTAAGTGTACCACTGTAGCTTCTTCTTGTTGGGAAATTTCAGAATGACTTCACTTTAGAGGACGCAAGTGGTTTTGGCCATTGCACTATCAACTCTTGGATCCCCTACCTCCACGGGTGGTCTGCTTGAATTTTCAGGCCCCTCTCTGCATTTTCCGATGATGCATGCTGATCCTTTGATAGTGCAGTGTTTTTTAGGCAACATCCTACACTCGTTACTTGATATAGCGCTGCCTGTTCAGACTTTAGAGTACCAACCTCTCCCTTGTTGCTATTCTTCTAGCCTCCCTCTATGGGTGAATTTGCGATGATATGGTCCAGCTACAACTCCTGAATTAGGGCATCAATATGCATTGGAAATAGAGTTCTTTCCCTCTACTGTAGAACACGACTTGCCTAAGCTTAGAAATTATACTTGAAATTGCGATTTGTGGGGCTTAGTGACTAAGGTTGGCTCTTGCCAACTACTTGAAGTTGATGCAAGTAATTCCCGTCCAAGTAGCTCAAAATCTTCTTCCTCTAGCGTTCATTGCAGCCTTAGTCTAAGATCCACTCGTCTACTACATCAGCTACACAATCTAAATGCTTCGACAAGTCACAAAGCAACAAGCCTCTTATGAAATCCATGTGCTCTCTTCTTTCCCACTACAATTGGAAATTGTGCATAGCAATTCAAGCTCCTTCTTGAACCCTCTTCTTCTATTGATTACAACCTCTGATCTCCATTTTCGTACCTGATCCATTGCTTGTCCTCACGCTTGTTTTTGAGAATTTAGTTTCAATTAGACTATCTCTCAATGCAAGTGACGACACGACCTCCTGGCCAACTATGGTACTGGAATGGAGCCATAACAACGATAGCAGATTGCAATAGCTTTGTGCAAGAGGACTAATCCACAAATTCTAATGATGCTTCATACAATTCAAACCCTATTTTAGTTGCACTCTCTTCACCAATGGTGCTCCACTACTTCATACACGAAGCCGACATGAACAAGATCCGAGGCAATCCATAGTTTTGAAATAGTCTTTCAATCCTCAAAAATCTCATGCCTTAAACCCTTACTCTAAAGCCACCTCACCGTCCACGGAGACCTTTGCCAACAGTTTATCTTTGGGTGTTCGCCTTGTCAAACCTAGACTTTAGCTTGGTGACATCATTCCTATTGTACATGTGGATACCTTAACAATACTGCCATTTTCAATGCACCGAAACTCTAAATAGCATAGAAAACACACAAGGAATCCTTTCATTGAGCAACACATGTCATTGCAGAGGTCTTAGGCATATATACTCAATGCCCTCAGAACGTTTTCACAATTGACACATCCAAGTGTGAGATTTCTGCCTTAAAAAAACTATAACACTTTCTGCCTTCTTTGATAGTTTGGAATTAAGTAAATGTTGTTCATGGGCAAGCTTTGCTCCTTTAATCCCTAAATGCCCAAGGCCTTTTCTAAACTTCTAGGAATTTGTTCTAAATTGAACAAAAAATTGATATTTTAATATATATATTTTTTGAATTATAACTATACAAATTCAAACTCAATATGGTAGAGATCACATTGGAAAAGAAAACACAACAATATCATTTATAGATTGAAAAATTATAATGTTTGTTTATGAGGGTATTAAAACTGTAAAAGTGATTTATAATCTCTGAATTTTCTTTTCACATGTTCAAAAATTTGGTCACCAAAAAAATATGAGGTAAAGGACATAACATGCATAACTCTAATCAATTTATAGCTTCTCAAAATTTCTTCTACAATTTTAAAAATGAATTTCTGATGTGAATTTTTCTTTAACATCTAGTGTATTTGAGGCTCATTTCCAAGAGCTCTCAATACTACAAAAAGTCAAGATTACAATGGACACCCTTGTACAAAATCTTGAGTAGGAAAATCATAATCAATCACTTTCAAAATTAAATTTTTGATTCTAAAACTAGACTTCAAAAATAATTTTCCAAAAATATAAACTATTAAAAAACAAAACTTGGCTAGGTTTTCTTTAACTTCAAAGTATTGTTGACACCAAAATTTTGTGCCTTAGGCATTCAAGGGTTAAAACTTGAAGAAGAGTCACATATCTAGAAAGAAATGTCATAAGATGCCCAATCCTCAAAAGGCCTCCATGAGAAATAATTTTATGTTTTCACCTAATATTTTTTGGGCTTCAACAATGTTTTGGAGATCACATACAATATTTAACATTGCTATCTAGTTGAATAGTGGTTGGATCATGTCAACTTATACAAGAAGGCATGTGTAATATATAAAATCCTCTTTTCCCAATTAATAAATGTTTTTACAACTACAATCTATTTACTTTTTGAATGCTCTACTTTAACATTGTAAGGATGTTGTATAGTGCAGACTTTAAAGATCTAATGGATGACTTCACTATTTATTATAGAAAGAATGCATCAATCGGTTCAATAATTGGAATATTTTGGTAACAACCTTAGTCAAGGGGGGCACTTCCTTCCAAGGTTAACCCTTGAACAATGGACTGGTCACTATGGAAATCATTTGTTTTGATACTATGTGCATTTTTGAATTAGAAAAATGGAAAAGCACTCATTGAAAGTGAAGCTATTGTAGAAGGCCATGGTGAATTGACCCCCTTGCTTGTCCCCCTAGAAAATGCTGAATTTTTAAAAATTTTCATGGATGTTAAAATTTGTAAATTTTGAATTTATATTTGCAATCAAAGGCCACAAATTAACTAGAAGGAGTGTACTAGGTAATTTATTCAAGCACAAAATAGGGGGCTTTTTTTTTTACTTGCACCCCCTAGAATGACTTAGAGGCTAGGGGACCTTGACCTTGTAGAAGACCTTCCCTTTTCCTACAGAATTTGGAGGATGAATACCGCTAGTTGCACTTTTGTCTTGCATGGAGAGATTCTTTGTCATTCATTGGCCGAAAAATGTCCGCGGCATCATATATGGGTTAAGTAAAAAATCTGAAACTTTATGCATTGTGCATCCTAAAACAGTCGCTCTACCTAACCTACAAGAGACGGACCCCAGCAAGCTCCCGATCCTCAAACCTCTCCCAAATCAAAACCTCGAAGTCCCCGTGTCACCCCCCAATTGCCTCAGAGTCCTCGTAAATCCCCCGTGGCAACTCTTCACAGCGGCACTTCTGTGCGACAAACCCGAGCCGCAGCGTACACCAAGCCCGGTCGACAGAACGAGTTCAGCTGGGGCGCACAGTGCGCATCCGTCTGGCACCGACACAGTCCGTCAATGGCGCAGTGCGGACCGAACTCGGAAGGAGTCTTGTGATGAAGGCCGAGCAAAGCGTCCGACCAGTCGCTGGAGAATACTCCTCTCGGGTCGAATCTGGCTTTTGTTTTCAGGAAATTCCCGAGGTTGGAGTACCGCGAGCGGACGCCCTCGAACACGTAGTTCCGGTTCTTGCCCCAGTGAGGGCGAGCGCCGTACTTGAACACGGCGATCTGCTCAAGCTCCTGGAAGATGTCGATGTCGAGGCGAGGGAGGGAAGGGTTGTCGCCGCGGGACAAGGCGATGTCCAGCATCGCCATGTCTTCCTTCTGGGTAGGGCCTGCATGGGAATCACAATCAATCAATGGTTTTGCTTCGGTTAGAGCTAGCTAAAGAAGGTACATCGATCTTTTGGTCGCAGCTCGGGAATGCTGATTGTACTGAATTTCGAGTTTTTGTCAGTAGTGTGGTACCAGGCTTGGGTTCCACATCTAGACTTGCTGAAATTTCCAATCTAATTGTCAGTTTCAGTAAATCGGCGTGGCACTGGGCACCAAAAATGTTATGACATTCGTTTAACTAGACGAAGCTGTGAATACTAGGACAGCTACGACGACAGGTGTACATAGATTCACAATTCAGGCTACTCACGCCGAAAAGTGCAGCCAAGTGCGTACGCCTTTGAAACATCGATGATTTGACGAAATCGTCTTTTCTATACATGAAGAGCATTTCAACTTAACCTTTAATTTCCACCCACAAACACCAAATTTGTATGCATGCCACATAGCTGATGAACCAATCCCAAAGATAATGATGATTATGGCACATTCATTTCCTCTCTGTTACAAAATTTACTACAGCTAAACTTCGATGTGGAGAATCCTTGCTGGGCGTAAGATTTAGATCTCGAAGACTGTCAAGATTACGTACATAGCTAGACAACTGCATAGGAGGAATGGGAATTCAAATGGGTAACTTCTATGGGGAAAAAAAATTCGAAAGCATGCTTCATGGTCAGAACTTCCTCGAAGGGTGTTATGATTACGAACATAGACGACTGAGGGAGGACTGAGGACGTACTGTATTCAAATTTAAATGGGTAGTTACCTTATATGAAAAAACAATATTCGAAAGCATGGCATATGGTGACAGGTAAGGCCAACACTATACCTAGATAGGCGCTCGTCTTCTTCGCAAACCGTATGTAGATCCCAGTGTAGATATCCAAGTCACAAAGAGCCCCTCCTGGTGCCGCGGCACGGAGGAGCTTCAGATCCGCGATGAAGGCTTTCAAGTTCCGAAGTGGAAGCGCCAGGCCTAGGTCGAAGTACACGAGGCCTTTGATCCTGGGATCCCAATTGCAGTAATGTTGGGGGAGGTCAATTCGCTGGCAACCCCCCGCCGTCATGATCAGGTTCTGCGGACCCACGACGGGGAAGCCCGTGAAGGCCACGCCGTCGTTCTGGTAGCCCGAGCCGGCGGCTTGCGATTGGTTCAGGCTTGCCGCCGCCGCCGTGCATTTCAGCTGTCGGTCACGTGTTGCTTCCACGATGTCCACTGCAGGCAGCACAAACCAAATTGTTAATATGTTGACGTTCTTGCCCTCTTAGTACACTTTCATTTATTCACAGTAACGTCAATTTCGTGAAATTGGCGAAATTCTATGAAAATGGCGTGGTGCGCCTTGAAGTAGGGAGACGAGAGGGGATAGGGGTGGAAATCTATCCTGGCGTAAGTAGCAGTTTACAATGTTGTTGCAGATGAAATACAAAGTGCATATTTGATTTGCATGTCTGACTATCGGCACAGCTAATGTAAACATCAAAATCATGCATGGAATTCCGCCAGTTATGGTGTATATGTCAACGTTATTATCTATTGGCATTCAACGGTGTATCAATGGTCAATATGCTGTATCTGTCAATGGTGTATATGTCAACATAACTCCAAGTATCGTCAATATATGTCGAATTGGCACGATTCTGCAAAAAACAGTGTGACATTCATAGATCTGCACAAACTCGAATGAGAACTAGGAAATGTTGCGTATCTGGAAGAATCTCTAGATAGTACGTCCATGATGAAAGGGATGCGAGGGGTACGCACGAATAGATCTGGCTTGCTCGATAGTCGCCCGCGGAAAGGGCTGAAACCCGAAGAAACGATTCACACCATTACCGACCGCGTTCTCCGAAACGCGGTGATCGTAGCGGTACACCACTTGTCCCAAGCCTGGGTACCAGCTGACCTCCCCGAACTCCTCCTTCCTGGCCACCCGAAGGATCTCATCCGCCATCCCCGCGTCTTCCGCGGTCAGGTTCAGCGTCACGCTACGCTTGAATGCAGGTTGCAACTGAAACGTCACAGTAGAAATCACGCCCAAAACTCCCAGGGAGACTTTGGCCGCTTTCAAGTCTTCGTCCTTGTTCCCCAGAACCCGCACCTACGACAAGTCCCATGCAGATCGTGCAATTTTCAGTTAAAATTGCGAAGTACAACAGGACGTAGCGGTTGTTAATCATCAGGCAGCAAGTATTTGTTATTGGAAACGTATGTTGTCCAAAATTCATGGTTTGAAATTCTATTTCTAAAACCGTTGCAAAAGTGCTGCCAATTTGTTGCAAATTAAAGTCTTGCGCAAGTTACTAAATTGTTAATAGTTGCAAATACGTTGCGCAATGGTGTACTAAATCATTGAATAATTAATTGTTAATCAATATTTGGCGGTCTTTGCAAAACCATTGCAAAAATTCTTGCAGTCTCAGCCTTCAATATAGTTTTGCATTTGGCACAACTGTATTGAACTCTCTTATATCTATACGTGTCCATCTTGAGCATCTCATAACCTCAAGGGGGTCAATTTCTGTAGGGCATAGCATTTCACAAACTTATCTTTCGTAATTAATCATTAAACGTCAATTTTGTCAAATTGGCGATATTCCACAAGCCAAAAACTGTGACATATATCGTCACAAAGGTTCAGGCCACAAACTAGGACAAGTGTAGATTTTGGTTTCAGACCGCGCGGCCTGAAACGCTCCATGGTAATGTAATTGTTGTGAAAATAACTCGTCTTCTTACTCCCGTAGCGTGATGTTACTCAAGACGATTCAAAAGAGTTACGAATACCTCCACTTTCAGATTCCCTACTTCATTCTTCGCAATGGAAAAATTGCAAAGTTAGTGCAAATTAATCGGCGTACCTTGGAATACCCTTGATACGCAGGCGCAGGCGTGACGATGCGCATCCCAATGACATATTCATGCACAACACCCCCCTTGCCAAACAGGGAGGAGCCATGAGCACCAACGCTAAGCAGTCCACCCAAAGTTAGCCCATCCCATGCGGGCGACACCGGAAGCGCCAGGCCAGCAGCGGCGACAGCATCAACCAAGTTCCGGAGCAAAATCCCGCCCTGCGCAGTCACGGTGCGCTTCTTCGTGTCGATCTTCACGATGGCGATGTACTTCTTGACGCTGATGATCAAGCCCGTGGTGGAGCCTGGGCAAGGGATCTTGAGAATACCGTGCCCGTACGTTGTCGACACTTTGATCTTCTGGTTCTTCTTCACGGCACTCGCCACGGCTTGCAGGATCTCTTTCTCCGTTGTGGGGTAGACCACGGAAGCTGCCTGGGTGACGAGAGATTCATCGGCGATGAAAACGTCAGAAAGGTCATGGTTGGGAGTACAATTATTTACTCAGACGGTTGTTTAGTATTCCTGACAACCCTAGTGACAAGAGGTCGAGGGCGTTGATAAAACGAGACGCGTTGCCTAAAATTTCCGGGTTCTTTTCCAATGGGGATCTGCAATTCGACTTGCATATCATTGTGCATCGATCCAACTTATGAGATTCAAGCTGTGCACTCACTTCACCGAATCATTCTCTGCTCTTCTGCAAATTTGAAAAGGGACACTGAAACTTCAACAAACGGATCCCCTCGCAATGTGCTATGTACAAGAATGCTGGAAACTTTTGTATTTAAAGAACTGAAGAAGAAGTGTCCTTTTGATTATAGTGCATTAGCGTTTGTTGAGGAGAGAAGGCAAAATTCCGGTACTGGGAGCGCGAGGTACAGCACCAGTGCAGCCTGCGGCACTACTATAGCATTTCCTATAGATTGATTGTGGAGGAAATCATATATCAAAGAGGACTTACAGAGCGCAGCCTTTGCGCATGACAGAACTGAGCATCACTGAACTCGTCTAGCTAGTCACAATGTACGTACCTTGCAGATAGATCTATCGGACCAGACATTGTAGGCGTTTGAAAGAAGGCAAGTGCCGCCATCCGGACATCGCTCCACCGGAGCTGGAAGCTCTGCAGAAGAACCATTCCATAACACAACCATGAGCAGTATCCAGCAAGCTCCAGAAATCGACAGGCCATAGCTGACCTTCGACTGGCGCACCATTGGAATTAAGCTGTGCTGGGATCGATCGATCGATCTCCAAGCCTGTAGAACCTGAATCTCACTGTGCAAATGCAGCCACTTGAAAGATGGAGTTGGACATGAATCCCTCGGTAACAAACTGATCGATCGATCACTTACATCGTCTCTCTATCCTGACCCTGTTTTAGATCAGGCAGGTGGGTCTTGCTGCAATTTTAGCTTTCCTCAGTCCTCGTCAGGGATGCAACTGTTCATCTCCTTTAAGGCGGCTTTCTGAGTGTCACATGTGATTTTCAGTCAATAATGTGACATGGCCATTAAGGCCGTCTGCTATCAAAGCGACCCTTTGAGAGCTGATTGCATTTGGGGGGAAGCTAAACTCCTCTCAAGAAACAATTTTTCAGTAGATTTTCTTAGGAAGGAAAAATGAAATTGGCATCTTACTGAAGTCGTTTCATATTTTTTGAACCTTCCTGGAATTAGTTATGAACTAGTGTGCCTCATGCCGTGTGCCGTTGCCACGGTCAAAATAACAAAGTAAAAGTAATTTTTCAAATTTTTCAATTGATAAAAACTTCGAAAATCAGTAACTTTCACGTCATAGGTTCAAACGCCACGAAACAAAGTCCATACACCCCTCCTTGTCAAGAGCTTTCGAGCGGTTCCAAAAACACTGCCAGACGCCCTCCTAGTTTGATAGATCTCAACGTATCAAACAATACAAATCAACCTAATTTAAGGATATGGATTTTGAAGTTGAAACGCAGCGGTCACTCCAAGCAAAGCGAGACCACCTACTGAAATGTAGAAAAAAGATACATCGATGAGAGAAAAATCTCCCTCTTATGGAGGCCGCTTTCAGAGCAGGGTCTACCTGTCTTGTAGAGGCCGCTTTTAGAGCAGGGTCGCCTTTAGAGGACAAGTTCGCACGGAATGGTCGTGCCTTGCACTTTTGTGAGAAAGAGCATGGCCAGGTCCGGCAGCGGTACGAGGAAAGAACTGGCATTCTGTGGAAACACGAGAACGAACCCCGTCCTTTTTCATTCAGGTGACCCGGAGCTGTGTCGCTTCTCCTCACTGAAAATGATCTTATGTTAGGTTACTAGCCAAGTTGGTCCCGCGATTTGTCGTTCTGCACTCCTTTTTCCCTCACCGTACATGTTGTCACTATTCCAAGGAATGAAAAGCAACGGATTTTGGTGTACTAAACTCAGGGGAGACTGTAATCAGTACTGTAGCCAGGCCCACGGCCAGCTTTGTGTTGAACCCTATAAGGCTGCCGCAAACACTAGGTGTCCTATGGATTATACCGTATAGGACAAAGGTGCAACTATTCATTCTTGAAGATTTGTTGTGAAAAGGGAATATCTTCTACAATAGTTTGACTTCCAATGAACACTTTTTCATTTTTTTAAGCAATTGATTGTCAGAATGTCTTTATTGGGTAAAACTACCAATGAACTACCACCAATCATATTGGGTAATTGGGTAAATGGTGGTATTGATCTCATGAGCATGATTGTCAAAATGTCTTCATTCTTTGTGTAGTTGACTTCTCTCAAACAATTCAATCTCTGAAAAATATGAAAGCTCATAAATAGCTTCTCCAAAGTACCTAGATTGCAAATCTATATGGTAATGGGTAGTTCTACCTTATGCGGAAAGAACTCATTCTGTCAAAACTCGATTGGGGGAGATTGCTTTACTGGAATGGATTTAAGAGCATGATCGGTGGTATGTGCAGAAAGATCGAACTCGTTATGTCAAAACTTGTGGAAGATTTGTGTTACGACACGACTTAAATCCTAGTCATCAAGTTAATCAGCTAGCCATAGATAGACTTGTAATACAGACACACCGTTACGTTAGATCAACAGTCACAGCTGTTAGTTACTCAAGAGGCACATCTGTGTGCTATATAAACTCTTGATGTGTTCTGTAATTCTACTTCTTAATATACATTATTTTCTTACTTCTCTCGTTCGAACATGGTATCAGAGCCAGGCTATGAGTCTGCATGATGAACAAGCAGAAAACTTAATACTTCAATATGTGCTTCGCTCCAACCCCTCCACAGGAGTGTTCCAGCGAAGATGTTTTCGATATACTAGTAATAGAAGAAGAGCGAACTGAAAATGAAAATCAGTTTCCCATAATACGATTCTTTCAACATTACCTGCAAGATGGATTCTTTCAAGTTGCAGATGAATTAGCAGTTGAAGATGTTGGACTACCTCGGAATCTAGATCGTGAAATTATTCCATACAGAATCACCAACGCACCTGAAAGCTACATCGAATTACAAAATCAACCTGGCCAGTTCGACGAGGTTATTCCTCAGTACTTCGCAGATGACTCGTACAACAACGTACCGTCCTATCTATATCAGGAGCTTTAAGCGTTAATCCTGGACTTCAGTTCGGTTCCCAAGAACTTTAAACAAGTTAAGATCTACTCTATCCTAGAAAATTATGACAACTGTCATCACCCCTAGAACTTACGCAATTGCACCGTTAACTGCATCAAGCTACTCTACCTGGAGTATCAAGGTAGAAATGCTCCTCATCCGCTCCGATCTTTGGAGCGTGGTTGATGGATCTGAAGTCGCTCCTGCTGCGAGCGATTCTGTCGGATTGATTGCTTGGAAATCAAAAGATTCCAAAGCACGATCCGATATACTTCTCCATTGTGGAGATAAGCAGTTAACTTTGCTAAAATCCCTCACTACCTCAAAAGCAGTTTGGGACAAACTAAAGCAATTATATGAACGCTCTAATACAACTTCCCAAGTCAGTTTACACAAACAACTCTGTCATTTAACAATGTCAGATAATGAAGACGTTGTTAGTTTCCTTGAAAACTGGCAATCCATTTTGCACGATGCAGCCACGGCAGGTTGTACATTTACCGATGCCCAACAAATCATACTACTACTTTCGGCATTACCAGACTCATGGAGTTCTTTTATCACAATACAGGGAGGAATTGCCAACCTCACTTTCTCGGAACTTCTCTCAAATATTCTCCAGCAACATGCAATCAATAGTTCTAAAAGTGAACCTTCTAAGAACTCTGCCTTCTATGTTAAAGGCAAATTCGTAAAATCTCAAATGACGCCAAAACGATTTAATAAACCGAGTACATCAGCGAATAAAACTTCTAAGCAACCCAAACGAGATATTCCTTCTTCGACAACCATTATCTGCCATTATTGTGGCATACCGGGCCACAAGGTCCCTGACTGTCGAAAGAAAAAGCGCGATATGAGAAATTCCAAGTCACATGTCAACACCTTTACATCTGAGGACACTGTATATATGTTTACAGCTACATATTCATCATCCACAATATCCAATGAATGGTACTTAGACTCCGGTGCAAGTCAGCACATGTCACCACTTCAACATTTATTTCGTGACTATAAAGAACTACCTACTTTAAAAACTATCTTGCTTGGTGATAACAGTACATATAATGCCCTTGGAATTGGATCTGTACTCATCAAACTTCATACAGGACAATCCTTACTTATTAATGACATACTCTATGTACCCGGACTTACTAAAATTTTTTTATCTGTAGCTCAAATAACAAGTACTAGTCACACAGTTATAACTTTCCATCGTGACCACTGTCTTATTAAAACAACCTCTCCAATTTCTCATCAAACTATGGCCTTTCGAGTTCATAAAGACGGAAATCTTTTTCCCTTGGGAATTGGTCAAGATTCATCTATTCAAAAATTTTCTGCCACCACACAAACTGAACGAGACACCTTTAAATGGCATTTACGCCTTGGACATCTAAATTTAAGATCCTTGAATAAAATGCAAGCTCAAGACCTTGCTAAAGGATTACCACCACTACAAACATCTCAATTGTTCTGCTTGGGTTGTACCTTTGGCAAACACCACAGGGAATCATACCCTCGTACTCCAACCACTAGGGCTACAGAATCTCTTGCTCTTATTCATACAGACCTATGTGGTCCTATAAAGACCCCCTCTCACGGTGGTGCTTTGTACTTCCTACTCTTTATTGACGATTACTGTCGATACACTCATGTTTACTTCTTACAAAAGAAGTCAGATGTTTTCCAACACTTTACTCAATATAAGAGTTTAGTTGAAAACCATACAGGAAAGAAAATACTCATTCTCCGTTCTGACAACGGGGGCGAGTTTGTTTCCAAACATTTCAATCAATTTTGTGCAAATAATGGCATACAACGCCAACTCACAAACCCCTATAATCCTGCACAAAATGGCGTCTCTGAACGCAAAAATCGTACTCTTGTGGAATCCGCTCGAAGTATGTTATATACAGCTAAATTACCCAATATCTATTGGGCTGAAGCAATCTTTACAGCCTGTTGTCTGCAAAATTGCTCCTATCATACATCTTTGGAAAATATCACCCCATTTGAGTTATGGACGGGAAGCAAACCCGATCTTAGCCATCTTCGTACTTTCGGTTGTCCGGCCTACTCTCACAAGCCTACTGAGATACGAAGCAAACTTGATACTAAAACTACACCATGCATCTTTGTGGGCTATGGTATACCCTTGGGCATTAAAGGTTACCGTTTATATAATCCTCATACGCGGAAACTTTTCTGTAGCCGTGATGTTATTTTTGACGAAGACCCATTACTTCTAACTGGAGCTTCTTCTGCTCCTGATCAAGTTTCTATCCCAGCTCAATCTGCACCCTACTATTTTGCAAGTGGTAAATCCACACCAACCCTTCCAGTGGTTAATCCACTCCCGATACCCCAACCTACTTTGAATTTATCCCCTCCAAAAAGCAGACCTCACAGTCCACCTCTCCCATCCCAAAGTGACCTCCGTCAGGACGACTTACTTATTTTTAAACCCCAGTTACGCACTCATTGTCACTCTCCTACGACTCCGATCCGTGCTTCTCAACGCCAACACAAAGGACAGTGGCGGTCTACAAAATTCCATGATGAAGCTTCCTTTGCATGCGCCTTTTTTACACAAATTGCAGATCCCAGCTCAGTCTCTGAAGCCCTCTCTAGCCCAGAGGCCTCCCAGTGGCGTCAAGCCATGGAAACCGAGTACAATTCTTTATTGAAGAACAATACTTGGATTTTGGTTGATCGATCTATTGTCAGCACTAAGTGGTTGTTTCGGCGTAAATACAACTCCGATGGCACTTTGGCACATTATAAAGCCCGTTTTGTTGCTCGCGGATTCTCGCAGCAAGCAGGCCTCGATTATTCAGAAACTTTTTCACCTATCATAAAGATGACCTCCTTACGTACTTTACTCTCTCTGGTTGCACTTTATGGATATTATGTCCATCAAATGGACGTTACAACCGCATTCCTCAATGGTCTTCTTCGGGAAGAAATCTACATTACACAACCTAAAGGTTTTGTGCTCTCAGGCAATGAAAATAAAGTCTGCCATTTATTAAAATCACTTACGGCCTTAAACAGGCACCCAGAGTTTGGTACGAACTTTTCGATCAATTTCTTCTCAGTCAACATTTTACTCACTGCCTATCCGACACCAATGTCTATATTAAGCGCTCTTCCAATTTATTCTTATTTATTGGTCTCTATATAGATGACCTTATATTAATTTCAGCTGATTTCAAATATCTCTCAGCTCATAAGGCCATCTTTGCCCAACGGTTCTCCATGACGGACAACAATGAGATTGAATACATCCTAGGGATCCAAATTCGACGTGATCCTCAGACTAAATCTCTTACTCTTACACAAGATAAGTACATTTCTGATATACTCCACAAATTCCATATGACAAATTGCACACCAATAGCTACCCCTATGGAAGCAAACATTCGATACTCTCGCTCTCAAGCTGAGAACTTGACTCCGGATGAAGCTACTTTTATGGCTTCCGTTCCTTATGCCAATGCCATTGGTAGCCTCCAGTATCTGGTCACCTGTACAAGACCAGACCTAGCCTTTTCCGTGAACCATCTTGCTCAATTTATGGCCAAACCAGGCCCCACTCATTGGAAGGCACTCAAGCGCATTTTTCGTTACCTGCAGTACACGCGCTCTTGGGGTCTCACATACCACTGCTTCCCTCCTGGTTCTCCTTCATCTGCCCATCTTAATGGCTGGACTGATGCCGATTGGGCAGGCGACCCGGATACAAGACGATCTACTTCTGGCTATATTTGCAAATTCAATGGTAATACTCTTTCTTGGTTTAGTAAGAAGCAACCAGTTGTTGCTCTATCAACTACTGAAGCTGAATATATAGCTGCAGCTACAGCAACAAAGGAACTCCTTTGGCTTCAGACTTTACTTTCCGAACTAAGCTACCCCGTCACTTTACCAAGCATACTCTACTGTGATAATCAGTCTTGCATTGCCCTTACCAAGAATCCCAAGTTCCATGAGCATTCCAAGCACATCGACATTAAGTTTCACTTCCTTCGAGAGAAAGTTGAATCTAAATTCATCCAGTTCGAATTCACTCCAACTACTGAGATGTGGGCCGACATTCAAACGAAGTCATTACCCAAACCCAAGCATCATGATTGTGCTTCAGCTCAAGGCCTCAGTGCTTACCCAGATTCACCTTCGCTAACTCAATTGCGGGGGAGCTCCTAAACGTCCAATTCTTTTTATCGAAGGTCCAATATTCTAAGACTAGTTTCTTCACCTATCTGATGCAGCTGACGGGGGAGTGTTACGACACGACTTAAATCCTAGTCATCAAGTTAATCAGCTAGCCATAGATAGACTTGTAATACAGACACACCGTTACGTTAGATCAGCAGTCACAGCTGTTAGTTACTCAAGAGGCACATCTGTGTGCTATATAAACTCTTGATGTGTTCTGTAATTCTACTTCTTAATATACATTATTTTCTTACTTCTCTCATTCGAACAATTTGTTTTCATGGACTGGATTAGACTGAGGATTGACGGTCCCGGAGCACCGCCAGGAGTCTTAGAAAGCTTTTACATCTGTGGGCAAATTCCAGGGAAGCTTCTCCATGTTTGAATCTCTTGTTTGTCCCATCCGTTCGTTTGGCCTACGAAATTTACGTGCAAGGAAGCTTTCTCCGTGTTTGAATCCCTTGTTCGGGCATGGCCAAGAGTTTCAACGAAGTTACAGCTGTGGAAATCCTAGAGAAGCTTTTTCATGTTTTTTGAATTTTTTATTTTTGCTTTTAATCTTTTCAATGTGTGTGCCATCCATCCGTAACGCTATTTTCCATTTCAACCAATGGTAAGCATGGTAAGCATGATCCTAGTTTGTAAAAGCAATAAGAATCTTCATCATTGTTTATCTAATAAACTATTTGTAGAAAAGAAAAATAGTAGTTTTGGTGGAGTTTATAGCCCTCCAAAATTGCAACTTTTGCCATCTTAAAAGAATATTTGTGGGGTTTGTGCATTAGGATAGAGCTAGTTAAAATGGCAACCATTGGTCGTGCTCTTTCAAGGTAGCCAAAGATATAAATTATCAAAGTGGGATTCCAATGGGAACCCTAGACCATTTTCTTCATTCATGTCCAGGGCCATATAATTTGAGAATTATAGGTGTACATATTTCTAAGATTGGTTTGAAGTATAGTATTGGGAGATATTTCTAAGATTGGTTTAGAGTAATTGCAAGAAAAGGTGTCCATTTATTGTAGTGTTTTGCCAAAACTGTAGTTTCTATGTTCAATACTTCAAGTATTATGAGTACTACAAAACTAAACAATCTCAACCGTTGATAAAAAAAATCAACGACTAAGAATATCGTTTTGAGTTCTATGAGTACTTGTAGTACAAAAATATTATTGTTTGAAAAAAAAAGATTGTCAAAAAAAATAGATATAATGAGGTATAAATTAATAATAAATAAAAAATTAGAAACAAAAAAAATCTAAAAATTGGCCATTTGTGAAGACTTTATAGTAATCAGATTTCATCAATAAAATGATGCCAAAACCATCTTCATTGTTTAGAAGTGCGCACTCAAGGGACCCCTATTCACATGCATGTAGATGATAGAAAATAATATTTTTTTAAGATCTTTTTGGTGGGCACATACCTCTCTAGTGTTGGAATATTCCACTAAAATTTAAGCTCTACATCATTAATTATGGATACTCCATAATACTAAAAAACCCTAAACTACAAAGTGTAACAAATTAGCTAAATTGGAATTTAATTTTTTTTTTTAAATTGGAAATTTCTGAAAGATAAGAATTCTCTTCATCAACAAGTTGGTCATCCTCAATAAAAAAAATTCAAGTACATCGACTTTATTCTCCAAATGTTATGGCTAAACTAAACTCCGCAACTCAAAGTGTAACAAAAAATAGTACCACCCTTTCTTGCAACTACCCTTTAGAATATAGTATTGGGAATGAGTGCTCTTATACATGATAATTTTACCACATATATATTGGTCTACCAACTATACAACTACAATCGTAGATCAATGCCTCCATATGGGATGAACTAGAAGTTGCACTAGAACAAGAGTAGTGAGTGACCTATGATATTCTTGAAATAACTATAACTTCTTGAATCATTGCAAGAAACACATTTTGTTTTTGTCTCAAAATAGCCTATTTCAATGAGAACTGTGACTTTCATCAAAGTCATTTTTTTTTTAAAAGAGAGATGGAAAATGCTAAAAAAAATAATAATTTAATGTTTGATTTTGAGAGAATAGTAAAAAAATTCAAAAAATTCAAATAAAAATTGAAACGTTTTTCTAACCCAAAGATGCTCCTTCTTGGGGGGAAAATTGCACAATTTAGATAGTATACTTTGAATATTTGTGGAAGATGAACAATTTATTATTCTTTTTAAATCTCTTTATAGGTTTGTGTAACTTTAGATAAACTTGCATCTTCCAATTTTGTCCTTTAAACTTTCATTTTAGAGTTGAAAGTAATACTCTCCTCCCCCTCCCCCCCTCCAAAAAAAATGGCAAAGGTAGACATTCAATTTGGAAGGTTTAAAAATAGTAAAATAATTTTTTTTAAATAAAAAAATTACTCAATGTCTACAATTCCTACATATACTTTTATTTTAAATTTCATACAAAATTGACATTATGAAATAAAATTTATGAGCAAAAATCTATATATCCAAGGCTAAGGGGACAAAATAAAGGACAAGTGTTTCTTGCAATCACTTTCTTGACAAACCTAGGGAATAAAGTCAAGGAGTTGGTTTAGCTTAATCAATAAAAGCTACGATATTAGCAAATTATCAAAGATTGTATTAATTGGTGCATGAACAATACAAGCAAATTTTTCATGATAAAAACGCTTTCCACATGGCACCTCAATAGCCATTTCCTTAAATCTCCTTTCTTTATCACCTTAGCTAGAACTTGTTTCATCCATTTTCTCATTCACGGTAGAAATGGATGGTCATAATACACTAGTAGTCATTTATATAAATGGCTTGTCCAAAATGACTTCAAAGCCTCAAATTGTTCTGCAATCATTCTTTGCAATCATTTATATCCCCAATTTCTTTTAGTGAAGAGAATTATGGGATAAAATAAGTGAATTTTATTGTTTGAACTTTAAGCATTGTTGATAAATCCAATGTAGTATAATTATGATTTTATTCAATGGGAGTTAGTTGTGTTCTTATCAATATAGTCTCATAGAAGAAGAGAAAATTATTTATTCTTCAATTTTCTTGAAGGACGTGATGGATATCAACAATGTTAGTATGTGAGTATGTGAGCTTTGAGCATATATATAAGTAGATATACTACAACCATTGAGGGTGTTTATAATATAAACATCTATAATATAGGTATTTATATTATAGTTAGACCATAATCATAAAAGGTTTCTATAATATAGACACCTATAATTTAGGTGTATAGTCTTCTAAGCTCATGTGTTCATGCTCCTAGGCTCACATAATAGCAACTCTCTTGTAGATACTAACCGCTTACTATAAGAATCTTGTGTTTTTTGCCTTCTTTTGCTCTAACACAACTTGTTTTTTTGTATGTCACTGCGTTTTTCACTAAACACATGCAGTGGCGTAAATTGAGAGTGATGTTTTTTGGAGACATGGTCATAGAATGTGCAGAATGTAGGAATATCATTTTTGACACACGTTTTTTTTTTCATGTCCAAAATAGCGCCTTGTGTTTTTTTGTAACATCTAAAAAAACGCGCTTGTGCCATGTCAACAAATAGATCCATTTTGACTATGGATAAGTTAATAAAATTCCTACATTTTGTAATAAAATGTTGACTATATGTAAAAAATTTAGGGGAGGGGTAGCCACGTGGCATACTTTGCAAAAAAAAAGAAATAGATGGATGAGTACCATGGATGAAAAGATCTGACCTTTATACAAGTAAGGTGGTAGGAAGTGAAACAATCCATATTGGATATCTTAGACAACATGATCTCGATGTCAAAAACAACATTGAGATGCTTAAAACAACATCAGCATGTCTAAATGAACATCTTGATGTTTGAAACAACGTCGAAAAGTACAATGGCCAAGTTTCTATATTATAGTTATCCCATATCTTTTGTCTTACCATGGACAAAGAATAGATATAAATATAATCTTTGTAATCTTCATCCTTACTAATTTTTAATGAAGGAATTTCTTCAGTTTGCCATCATAATTTCTCTTGATGGTAGATGGTAAGTTTTCTTTAATTCTTAGTGAATTCTACAATTTTTCTTGTTGTTTTTATTTTAATTTTTAATTTATTTTAACTAATTATTTTTTGTTGATTTTGTCCTACATGTATGATACACACGAATAGATGTTTCAAAAAACATTTAATTTGATGTTTCAAAAAGTAGCATTAAATTTTTCAAGTTGACACGTTGACCACGACAAATTCTTTGTGGGTCCACATTTGATTTATAAGGAGTCCATGTCACCAAACATGTCACAGATGAAAAAGGTGTCCTATGTAGCGCTACCCACTAAAAAAGGCTTATGTCGCAATGGCTGCTTCTTGACATGTCATGCATTGGGGATGCCCTTCTACACTTGTTCTTCTCATGTTTAACCAAAAACAAGCTACATTAAGGCATGTTTTTGTCTATGTTTTTTGTCTATCAGTTATAACACATTTTTTTAGACATCATAGTTGACACGAAGTCACGTTTTTCGGCATTAGTTTTGATATTTCAAAAATCCCTATTTTCTTATAGTGCCTTAAGTTCTTTGACTGTGTTTTCCCTCAAAACACTCAAAAACTGCCATTTCTAGTACAAGTGCCAAGATTTTAAAAAAAAAACTTCTATTGACATATGTAAATGCAAAATCTTGTATTACAATAATTTGAAAACAAGTGGTAAAAATTTCACAAATTTCCACTACATGAATTGCAAGATGTAAGCATTCAAATTCACTAATAAAAATCATTTTTTGGACCTTGTAAAAAATAGGGAAATTGCATTTCACAAGCTCACTTTTATATTACAAAATGTTCAAAATGGTGGTTCTTCTTTGGATTATATTTCCTAGACAAGTTGTCTACATGTTAAAAAATTTTCAAATCATTTGGAATTGTACAACATATAGGAAAAAATAGTAAGCAGAAAAAAATAGAGAATGATTCAAAACATTAGATTGTTAAGAAATTAATTATAAAATTGGAAAATGCCAATCCCAATGTTGTAATGTTGTAATAAACAATCTACATACTATGATTTTTTTTTTTTCAAAAAATATTGAAAATGGAATTGAATAAAAGACTTCAAAGATTATTTTAGAGTAGAGAATTCACAATTGCCTACAAACTAAAACTCCTCATAACTTTTGACTTAGTGATCAAAATGGAATGATTCAAAGTTTTCCACGTATATATAAATCTAGAAAACTAATTTCAAATTTTTTTTTTTGAAAAAAAGAAAAATTTCTGATCTTCCTAGACTACTCAAGTTGAAAAACAAAAAACATATTACACAATAGCTTTTTACTCATATTCCCAAATGTCATGAAATTTAGTATACATGAAAGATGTTCTCCATCCACACCTTCTACTAAAATTTCAGCCTTAATTATGAAAATTTCTAGTCACAAGTCCTTCCCCAAATTGCTATGTTGCTAAAAATAGTAAGCTAGTCTTTAGGGGGCTAAGTGTTCAATGAATGATAAAGAATTCATCTATGTAGGACAAAAGTGTAGATGTTCATCCTAAAAATTTTGTGTGAAAAGGGAAGGTCTTGTACAATAGGTTGACCTCAAATGATTGCTCTTGATGTTTTTTTAACCCCTAAAAGACTAGCATGTGTTTTTTGGCTACATAGTAAGTTTGGGCAAGTATGTGTGATTGGAGATTTTCATATTTTTAGCTTAAATTTTAATAGAAGGTGAGGATGAAGAATATCTTTCATTTGCAATGAATTCCATGGAATTTGGAAATATGGGTCAAAAATTATGGCCTCATATGTTACTCCTTTAGTCTCAAAATAAATTCAAGGGTTTCCAAATATACTTGTCTCAAAGTTAAATTTGAAATTGACTCTCTACAACTTAATAGACAATAACTAAAGCTAGATCGAACATCTTGAAATAAAATAATCCATAGATACCACGCTCCAAATATTATATAGCAATTCAATCCCTACAAAAAGAATCAAAATGCAACCTCTAACCAACCAAAGGTGAAGAATTCAACCCAAAACTATACAAAAACTACTACTAACAAATTACTTTTTGAAAATATCCTAGAGTTGAATTACAAGCCATTGTTGGAATTGAAAACAAGGGACGCCAATGAACGTTACTACACCAACATTGCTTAGAGAATGATCAAAAGTAATACAATTAGAGCAATTTCAAAAAGGGAAAAAATTTGTCAATTTTGTTGTCTATTTTCAACATGCATCACTTTACTATTGATTTCTATTCTTTCACACTTACTGGGGTTTAGTAGAAGCTACAATAACTACACAAATTTCTAAAAATAGGAACAATTTATATGTCAATCTTGTCATTTCTAGGAAATCCCTTATTTATTTCAAGACAAAGGGAATGCCACTAATTTTTTTTTAGATGGGCAATTCGAGCATATTAGAAAAAAACAGTTTTTTCAAAAACAAAAATCTGAATTTGGTTTTCTAGAGTTATATATACGTGGAAAGCTTTGGATCATTCTATTTTCATCAATGAATCAAGAGTTATGAGATTTTTTTTATTTGCAAATAATTATGGATTTTCTACTCTAAAATAAACTTTGAAGTCCTTTATCTTATCAATTTTCAATATTTTTGGAAAAAATTAAATTGTAGGATGTAGATTGTTTATTACAACATCTCAACCATTTTGATTGTCATTTTTCAATTTTATAATTTAATTCTTATTAATTTAATATTTTCAATCATTCTCTACTATTGTCTAGTACTATTTCTAGTATTGTCTAGTATTGTTTCTAGTACTTAACAAATTTTGTCTATATGTTGTACAATTCCAAATGATCAAAAAATTTCAAGCATGTTGACAACTTGTCTAGGAAAAAGTTTTCAAAGAAGCACCACCATTTGGGACATTTTTTCTTAGAAAAGTGAGCTTGTAAAGTATAGCTGCCCTGATTTTTGCAAGGGCCAAGAAAATGATTTCAATAAATTTGAATGCTTATATCTTGCAATCCATGTAGTGGAAATTTCTAAAATTTTTACCACATGTTTTCAATTTACCATACTACAAGATCTTATAGTTACATGTGTCAAAAAAAAATTCAAAAATTTGTTACTTGTTTTTAGAAATGGAAGTTTTTGAGCTTTTTTTGTAAAAATATAGTCATGATACTTTAGGGGTTAAACATATGATGTAGGGGACTATAAAAGATAAATGATTTCCATGATGCCTAATCCATCCTTCTAAAATTAATCCTAAAGGCTTTGACATCTATAATGTAGATGATGTAAGATTTAACAAACCATTACGGTCAAAAGAACCTTCATGGACACATTGGGAATGATTTCATCACATGTTTTTTCAATAAATGAAATTTGGGCCACAATAAACGTCTTAAGTGATGATAATGGAGTGATTAATGACTACTATATGAAGCTACAACTTTTGTGCTAAAATTCATAGCAAGAATGGGGGATTTTAGGCCTTCATATTATGACTAAGAAAATATCGTGATTGCTTTAATTGAGTAAAATGAGCATTATGGATATACTTTTTGTTGGTTTGAGGGTAGTCTAGAGACTCTTTTGAGTAGCTCACTTTGAAAACTCATAATAAATCCATACTTTGTCAAAAAAATATAATTTCAATTGCTTTCACTATTTCTCACACTTGTATTTTTATGTAGGAAAAAATTTAAAAATTTTCAACAATAGTAGGAGGGCAAACTCCTAATTTTGACCACAATGGGCTATTCTACCATACATATGACATGCATTATGAACATCTTGTAGGCACACTTGATATTTTATCTATCTTTTTGTAGGAATTGTTGGAGAAGTTCTTACCCATATAGTCCGCATTAGATAGCCTTAGTGAAGTGCTGCATTATTTATAAACAATTTAAATGTTTCATTACGTCAAGAATTCTCAAAAATTTGCATTGTCCAAACATTGTGTAATATTGTTTAAATGGCATATTTGACAATGACTCAACAATGCAATGCTAGAGCTTTGAATTTATAAATGATGTGAAATTCAGAAAATATGCCTTTGTATTTATTGACTTTGTTTTTTGGACAAAGACTATGGCATGACTCTCACGTCGGCTATGGTTTTTGAATTTAAGTTTTCAAATCCTATTTACAATTGCATTCACACTACACAATGTTGTTAGGATTTGGTTAGAAGACGGGCTAACTAGTTAGACCTCCCCCGTTTTTTGTCCAATTGTTTGGATGGAGGGGGTTCGATTTATTTATTTTTAAATTTAAATTTAAAATATATTTTTAAATATATTTTAGGGCTTGAGTATTATTGATTCAATGTTTTCTTTATTTAATTTTCCTTCTATCTACTATCAATAAACTAATATTGTTCATCACCTCAGCGAAAGCCTTATGGTCATCTAGTTCTTGTTAATATTTCTTTTTAAAATGCACCTTCACTTGCATGTCATTCTGCAACTAGTGGCAAAAAAAATATATACCATCTTGGATATGGGAAGATTTGTAGAGCATTCTCCACTCGTTCTTTGTAGAAGCATGGCAATGGCAAGTCCCATGTAGGTCCCTCCAAATAACCTTGGAAACTTCTCCTTCAATGCTAACAAACACTTTCCACATTATCCCTTGACATTATTTTTGTGGGCATAGTATTTCTTGGCTCTCACACAACATTTTCTTCAATTTTCCTGTACCCTCACCAAGTGAGCCAACAAAAATTCTAACAACATAATCATGTGGCATGACTTAGCCAATGAGGGAGCAAAAAAAGAATAGAGTCAACTAAAAATAATTGTCTTCATGATAAATCAATGGTTGTCTACTTTGTAAAAGCTTCAATTATAGCATGACAAGGTTCTAGAGAACTTCCAAATTGTGCTTACATGAAGAGGCGCCATCCTCTATTACACATTTTCTTAGAACTCGGTCTAATTAAAAGAGGCAATGTTGCACCCTCTTTTTGAAGTGGCCATGTAAAAGTAGAACAATCTATTATGGTTAAAAGGCCCATTTTGGTTACAAGTCTAGAGAATAACCCATTACAATTCGTTTTTCAATAAATGAGATTTGGACCACAATCAATGTATTAAGTGATAGTAATGGAGTAATTAATTAGTGCCTACAATAGGAACTTCCACCTTTTGAATGTAAATTTATTGCAAGAAACGACTTTTTGAAGCATTCATATTATGGCCATGTTAAAGAGTATTGTGACTACTTTAAGTGAGTGAGATGACCATTGTAGATACACTTTTTGTTGGTTTTGGATTAGTGGAGAGACTCTTTTGGACCATGATGGGACAACACTTTTCAAAAACTCCTAACAAATCCATACTCTGGTGGAAAATTAAATTTCAATAGCTCTTGCCATTTTTCACATGTGTCTTCCATGCGGGATTTTAAAAAATTAGCAATGACACAAGGGCAAACTCCTAATTTTGCCCATGATGGGTTGTAACACCATACTATGTGCACATTGAGGTTGCTTTTAGTAAATCGGGAAAAAGTAGAACTAGGGCTTTTTTTTCATTTTTATAAAGTGCCAAAGTGGTGATATAAAATATTATATTGGTGCTCCAAATTTCAACATTCATTTACACCTTTGATAGAAAATATCACATTAGTACAAATCAATGTCCATAATTCTCTTTTCATCGACAATCTAGCGATTTCATCCAAGATAATTTTAATTTGAAGTTTTCTAGCAAAAAACTTCATAGTTTATTGCCATTTTTAAACCAAATTACTTTTTTCTAATGCAATCTCGTACAATAATTCCAAAAAATGCCCACGGTATAATTATACAATGTTTATGAGCAAGGCTTGTCCACTTCTTTGGAGATGCTACAAAGTTCACTTAGTACCCACTCTTGTATTCACTTTGCTACATGAGTTGGTGCTGCGCTCATTGTGTTGAAAGTGTCTCTAATTGCAAGTTAACAGTTAGTGATCACATAGAAAAAGAAAATACAACAATATTACTTCTAGATTGAAAGATTATAATATGTGATCTAAAGGCTATTAAAACTATGAAAGTGATTAGAAGTCTTTCAATTTTCTTTTCACATGTCAATTTTTTTTTAAATGTTCATAAAAAAAAGTATGGGGTTAAAGGGCATATACATGCATAATCCCAACCAATCTACTATTTTTCAAAATCTATTCTACAATTTTTTTTAAATGAACCTTTAATGTGATTTTTTGGTCTTAAGATCTAATGTATTTGAAGCTCATTTCCAAGAACCCTCACTATACACTAGAAAAACAAAATTTGTAATGCAAAACCTTACACAAAATCTTGAATAGAAAAATGATAATCATTTGTTTTCAAAATTGAATTTTTGATGCTAAAACTAGATTTCAAAAAGATTTTTTCAAAAAAATATAAACTAATAAAAATAATAACTTGGTTAGATTTTATTAAACTTCAAAGTATTGTTGACATCAAAATTTGGTGCATTGGGCATTTAGGGATTAACCCTTTTAGGCCCTAGAGTTGTTTTAGTCAAAGGAAAATATAGATAGAATATTTAGTAGATGTGGGGTTCTTGAGGATAGAAGTATTGAAGTGAAAATAATAATTGTATTAAATTAGATAATGAATGATGTATAGTGGGTGTACAAAAAATTAGGATAATCCAATATTGCTATTGCAAGAATTTTGAGTTTCTTAACAACATATAGGACATTGTTGAGATCAAAAAATGAAAAATGTGCAAATAAAGGCATATAGGTCTAGCAACCTTATAAAAGATTTACTTTGGGAACCTTTGGATTTGATAGACATTGCTTTTCATGATTCATACAAAGGAATCAACACTCAAAAATACAAATTCAATATGTGAAAATACATGCTTAACAAGAGAAACACTTGATATGGGCATATACAAAATCTTTTACTTGAAATTTACACAAGTTTAATTGTGTTTCTTTTGTGATTGATCACCACTTAGGGAGTTAGGGCAACTACATGTAAAACCATCTGAATAAGCTCTATGGCATAACTAATGTGCTTTAGAATATGAACAACAATTTTGCACATTGGTGAAGGACTAAAAATCAAAATGCAAGTAATTCTATAATTTTGGAAGCATTGAGAATTAGTTACAAAATTTCAAAGATGCAAGGTGTAGGAGGCTAAAAGTGTCATGTAGGTGATGCCAAAATCCATTTGATGTACATTAAGAAATGATGCTAGTAGTATTAAAGCATATTATAGAGAAGAAGTTAAAACCAAAAAAAAGGTGTCTCCAATCCACTACTTGTAAGATTGCCACCTCTATAGTACTATAAATAGAATCATTCACCATCCAAAATGACTTCCAATTCCACTTTACAATTGTCTTTCTAATGCTCATCATTTTGGGTATCCTTTTTTGTTTAGTTTCAATTCAAAAATATAACTAACCTCTAATGGCCCAACATGTATTTTTTGGTTACACAACAACTTTAGGCAAGTAAGTATGACTAGAGATTTCTATATTTTTGGCCCAAATTTTAAGAAAAAATAGGAATAGAGAATATCTCTCATACTCACTAAATTTCATGACAATTTGGAAATATGAGTCAAAAGTTATGGCTTGATATGGGTTTTTTTTGTAAATAGGCAGTCTGGGCAAATTTTTTTAAATCATTTTTTTCAAAAACAAAAACTTGAAATCTGTTTTCTAGAGTTATATATACGTGAAAAGCTTTGAATCATTCCATTTTCATCAATGAGTGCAAAGTTATGAGATTTTTTTATTGCAAATAATTATCGATTTTCTACTCTAAAATAAACTTTGAAGTCCTTTATCTTACTCAATTTTCAATATTTTTGGAAAAATAAAATCATAGAGTGTAAATTGTTTATTACAACATTTCAACCATTGGAATTGGACTTTTTCAATTCCATAATTAAATTCTTAACAATTTAATATTTTGAATCATTTTCTACTATTGTCAACTTACTATTTTTTTCTATATGTTGTACAATTTCAAATGATCTAAAATTTCTCAAGCATATGGCCAACTTGTTTAGGAAAAAGAATCCAAAGAAGCACCACTATTTGGACATTTTTTTTTAATAGAAAAGTGAGCTTGTGGAGTGCAACTACCCTGTTTTTCATAGGGCCAAAAAAATGATTTTAGTGAATTTGAATGCTTATATCTTGCAATCTACAGAGTGAAAGTTTCTAAAAATTTTACCACACGTTTTCAAGTCAACATACCGTGCATTGGATCAAATTTATTAGACTCCATATGAAATAATTTCTTTTTTAGTTTATATTCCTGTAGTTAGCTCAATTTAGGAATTCTAGAAGTTCATTTTATAGGATTTGGAATATTTTATGAATGACCTTTAATAGAATTGAGAATATTCTATGACCTTTAGTAGTTTCACAATTTTATTGGTACTTAGAGCTTTATTGAAAGCTACAGCTTTACCCAATACTCAAGGTTTTGGCTTCATAGTTTCTTTGAAGATTAAGATTTTTTATTAATATTTTTTCCACTAATTATGCTACATTATAATTTTTGACAATTTCATTAGATGCTATATTTATTTATATTTTGAATTAATTTTTAACAAATGTGATCCTAATGTAGGGTAATACAAGATCCTACAATTATATGTGTCAAAAAAAAATTTCAAAATTTTTGGACTTATACTCAAAATGGCAATTCTTGAGTGTTTTTTAGTAAAAACATAGTCATAGAATTTTAGAAATTAATATGTAAGAGGGATTGATTTTGGATGTAATTACTTATATAGAGGTAATTGATACCAACATCTACAACAAAAGATGGAAAACAAATCAAAGTATATGAAACTGATAAAAATATTGCTATACATAGTATTATATATTGTATTTCTCTATGGTGACTTTCTTTCCAAAAAGGCCTATCCACCTATGACATCTATATGTTATCTTCCTCCAAATGCCAATGTTATTTAAGCACTAATAAAAAAACCATGTCAAAGAAATCAAATTTTAGATGACATTTGTATAATTCTTTGTGACATGAAAGTGTTATATTCAATACAAATTCAAATTTTGAAATGAATTTGATGTTTTCATGTTATAAAGAATGCAAATTTCATCTAGGATGTGTTTTCTACAATATAATTTTCTACTAATGAAGGTGCAAAAGCTGGGACACATCTTTTACAATTCTTTCTATATGTATTATATGGAGATTGATAGACAAATCCGTGTATATACACAAATAAATGTTGTATGCAATTGTGTTTTCCAAATTTGATTGCTCAAATTCATTCTTTCTCTAGTGACTTACTAACCTCCATTTTTTAACTCATTCTCAATTCTTTTCACATTGTAAGTTATTTCTTTTCTCTAAAATGTGGAAATTACTTTGTGGTTCCTTGGGACCAAATGGGTTTAGGATTAAAACTTGAATTTTTCCACTCAAACTCTTAAACCTCTCCCACATCCGAAAATAAAGTGACCACGTGTCACCCACCAATTGAGTCTCGTAAAGAATCCGACGTGGCAAAGCTCTCCTTCGTGTGAATGGCAGGAACATGCGAACACCGGAAATCATTTGGGAACTTTATTTGAGAACTCCGTTTGGGAACTTCCTCTCGCACCTTCAGTTGCTATTGTATTAGGTCTCCATTCCCCGTTCCGAAGTTTCTCTGCGGGGCGAGCGACGGTTTGTTGTAAGCGTCGAATTCCCTTCTTTACACCTTCATGCCTTTGTTTTCTTTCCTGTATTTTTTGACTTACTTTCTGTTCATTGTGGATGCCGGTGGTGGCTGCGGTGGAATGTGCGGAGAATTCTCGCTGGGGTGGAAGTGTTTTATGAATTTGGAGTTTAGGTCATGCGTTGGACTTGTAGTACGATAGTTTCTGTAATTATTTTGCAATGTGGTGGTGAGGTGATCACATCTATTTACGTTATTCAAGTATTGCCACTGCTTTACGAACATTAGTCTGGTGTTCAAGAATGCTTTTAAAATTCTTCTCTTCCACTTCTCCGTTTCGTATCCTCTCTTCCCATAATTTTCATTTCCGTCATTTCTCAATATCTCTCGTCTTCTTTTGATCTCAGGGTTTTCTGTTATGTTTTATATTTTCTGACTGCTATACAGACAGAAATATACAAATGCTTACATTGTTGAGTTTCAGAAAGAGCAGGGCTATGCTACTCAACTTTCTGTGTCCTCAACAATTATAATAGCAATTATAAGGCAAGTCAAGAGAATGGGGGCGAGGGGGGTTTTTTGGATGGGGATGTTGGAAATCAATAACTATGGATTTTTTGAATCTCTTAACTACAGTTTTTTTCTTTGTTACACATTAGAACGAAATTTGATGTGAGTGATTCAGCTACTCTGTCTTTTTTTGCATCTTTAGTCAACCTGTTGTGCCTGTTATTTAATGGTTTGGGATTTACTGCTGGATAGAGGCTTCCTTTGAGATGCCATTTCTTTGATAGTTTTGTTAGCACCGCTCTACATTTGAATATGATACTCTCCCTGTATGCAGTGTTTTGGTCTGCTTCTTTATAGCGTTGTGGAAGTGAAATCGTTTATTCCTTTCTGGTTCCTTCTGCTGTAAAGTGACTTTTAATTTGTCCTTCTTGCGTTTAATTAGGTCAGAGTTTCTTGCTCTTCTTTTCTTCCCTTCGTTTTTGATTTCTTAGTTTTCATCGTCGCTGCAAGGTTCCTCTCTATTATAATGAGAAATGAATGCCGTTGGTGACGGGCTCTTTTTTTCGTCACGTTTATTAAAATTTCATCTCATTGCCCGTCACGATCGTTGTCAAGTTCCTCATTTAGGTTATGAAATCATTCCTCTGTGACCATCCAAATGATGTATTGCTTGTCTCAAATCCACTGCAGATACGACACTACCTTGGGAACGAGACACGAACCGCAGAAGTCACTTACAATGGTGAGGACATACACTTTTGCCGCGATGGTGGCTGTGACTTATGGCTTGATCACGAGTGGTGATCACCTCTTTCGTTGGATGGCAGAACGTCAAGAGAGCAAGATTGAGCAGATCAAACTAGACAGGCAAGCAACGAGGATGAGACGAGATCTGCTACAAGAACTGGATGAAAAGAATGCTGCTGCATCATAGTACAGTATCCAATTTGTTTCAACAGCATCTTCTTAGGGACAGATGAGTTGACGAGCAGCCCCCGGGATGCAGTCAGCTTCTGGCCTTCACAAATAATGTACAGCATCTGATGTATGGAGCAAAGATGTGGTTGACCTACAGACGGAAGAAAATTGTTTATGCACTTTCTTATATAATCCAGGCATGTTGAACTATTTTGAAGAACGACCACACAACTCTATAAGCTTCAGGTGCAGACCGTGTCTTGTGTTGTTCTTATATATAATGTAATGGTTCTCACATGGTATGATTGAAAACTGTGTTGATATGTGTCTGCTTTTGAATGCCGTAGTGCTCGAATTTGAATAGTATCAGACCACTATAGCATGTGGAATTCTTCTAAAACGCTAGTTATATTTTTGTTGCCAGTAAGCGGAAGCGCGGAGCTACTGAAGTCCTATTTTCTACTTAGCAATCTACACTGCTTGCGTTGCAGATCGTGAGATGCCTATCTGTGGGTACACCAGCAAAGACGTCAACTTGGTATTGTTTATATTTGACATAACATTAGAATTCTGGGTATGTTGTACGCAGTTATCTCTGGAAACTGTTTTGCATGCCTGCTGGACTGTCTTCTTGTAGTCTTTCTGTATAATGGATCATCTAAACGAGACTGGTAGTAATAATGGTTCATTGCTGTGTTATTGATAATTTCTAAAGGATTATTGGTTGCAGAATATCATTTATTAATTCATTAGTCATGCACTTGTATCAATATCAGCTTCTCGCGACGATTCCGTTAGGCCACCACACTGCAAGGCGCCATTCTAACGGAATTGCATTAACGGATTCCAAATCTGGTGCATTTTGATTGACATTTCAAATCGAACTTGGCCTTCCCTTGAGCATCTCTCCATGGCATTTACCAGGTTCAACGTATGACACCGCGCCAGTTGGATACTCTGGCTAGGGACATCCGGCCCATTCTGTCGGACTATGATCCGCCACCGCCGGGGTCCACCAGCCCCTGATGGTGACAGGCTGAATGAGGGAGGCCTCCATACCAATCTTGTAGTTGCGTCAGTTTTCTTACTTCTCCGTCACTGTGCCTCTCAAAATGTTCTGGAGAATTCAGTGCCCATCTGGCGGAGTCCGTCGTCCAATGGCTTGTGTCCTGTTTACCGACGGACTTGACTTGGGGGACTCTCACCATGCATACTTGCCTGAGTGATCGATTTCACCACAAAGCGCCCACCATACTTATGGTGGAGAATTTGTTGTGTGCCTGTGCCTGCGTTTGGGTTTGGAGCTTTGATCGTATGGGGTTGTGATCGAACCTCCTCTGCTGTGAACTTTGTAGTAAGTGTGCAATGCTGTGGTGGTCGGTGAATGTTGGGGGGAGTTAGTACTCGAGGTGATACCGTGGTTGCATGAGCCTTTAAGGGTGGTTTAAATTTGGGTAGTTCTTTCCCGAGTGTTACTGTTGTGCTTTTTGACTTGCTACGATATATTGCAAGTGCTGTTGAGGGTTTAAGAAAGGGATAGATTGCAATTCCTGGTGTAGGTTTCAGAAACTGCCACGATGATGAGAGGGTACGACGCACTGCGCGGAGGCTACGGACCACCGCGAGATCCTCGAGAGTACAACTATCGGTATTACCAAACGCAAGGGCCATCACCGTGGATCCCCGCAACAATTCTGGGTGTGATCGTGCTCATCACGGCCATGCCATACATGAGAACCCCAGATGCCACCACGGCATACTACACCGCAGTGCGACCCTCTTCAAGGTTCCCAGGAGCCGTGCTGTGGATTCCCGTTCTGGGCGTCATCGCTCTCCAGTTCTTTGGGGATCCATTGTACCACGGATATGGCCAGGCTTATGGGCGACACGGAATGAGAGCCCCAGGCATGTTTGGCTACCCGAGTGGCGCCTTTGGGGGAGTGATCGATCGCAGAGGTCCTTGGGGCGCATCATGGTGGCCGTGGGCTTCGTCTTCGTCTCCGATGTGGAATCCTTACAACCGGTATTATAACATCCACCAGCAGAGGGGAGTGATGTCGAGTTTCATGGATTACGGAGGGCACTGGCTTCTCATCTTCCTGGGAGTTGCAGTGTTCACGCTTGTCAGTGCCAGTTCTGTTTCTTCCACTCCCGTTTCTCTCGCTCCTCGCTGGCGGAGGTGGTTCTTTTGAAGCGCCAGTCACACAACTGGGTTGAACACAGAGCTGGCAGAGTACTTAGGTAACTACGAGTCTCCTGAGAATAGTTAGATCTTTCAAGATATTTTCTCTCAACATAGTAGTTAAATTCTTGGACTGGCGGTACCCCCCTTCTTCACAAACGCTAGGTAGGCCTTGGTGTTGAAAGTGGAGAATCAAACTGATGAGTCACACAGGGACCTGGACAGCAATGTTGTCTCCCCAATTCACAAAAATATGTTTAACCTGCTCCTTAACTGCCAATCCAAGTTGATAGTCGGGTGTGGCCAAGGCATGAGAATCATGTCGCTGCGGTTGCCGTTGCTCACCCAATTCGCCAAGTCTCCAGAGTTTGCCTTTGGGAGAGAACAGTAATCACTTTCTGGATTTCTTGACAATCCAATGTAGACCGGTCATCCTTGTGATGGATCTCTCAATTCAGATGCTTGTACATAAGCTTAAACAAGTGTGGTTGAAGCATCTGCTGGCTCTTTTGTGTGGGAAATCATAACTTTTAGAAGAAGGATTAAGTGTGTTACCTAATGGAATCACAAACGGTCTAGCCTTGGAGTGGTAAGTCGGTAATCGGACATAACCCTCTCCTGCAAACCGACCGTCAAATCTTGGAGATCTTATAGGGTCTTTGGAAAAGTGAATCAGGGACAGGATTATGACTCGAAGGGGCACTTCACACATGGGCTGACCAAGTTAAGAGGTCGTGGGAGTTCATGGCCAAACTTTGGGCGAAAGTCCAAAGAAATGGGCAATAAATGGCAATAAATGGTAAAATTCGATGGACTCTTGATTAGATTTTGGGTCTCCACAAAGTGGTGACCCAAACTTTGGTCGAGAGTCTGTCGCAAAGCCATTGCCACATAGGAGCTTGAATTTCCATGTAGGCAATTTGGAGGGTGATGGACTTTGGATTGTGCCGCCTTGTGTGAAGGGTTGAGAGGCCAAAGTTGGGGTTTTCTAAAATCTGATTGGTGGAGGCCGACGGACTCTTGACCTTTGGCCCATGTGTGAAACGGCCCTAAGCCTCCTTCCCTCTTTCAATTGTCCTATGCCATGTGGCAATGAAAGTGACAGAAGAAGGTTGTGCAGCTCACTACCTTTACAATGTCATTTTGCTAATGACTTAGTTGTGGCTATTGATGTGGTGAGACTATTTTCTTAGGCACTTGTTAAATGCACCACATTTTGTTATATTAGGTCTCTTGTATAATGAGGCTTTTTGTATTTATAAAGGCTCTTAACAAAATATGGTATATTCATTCTCCTTAGATATCACTTACATCAAAGTTGTTAAAATGTTTAGTTGGTAGCAATAGTCATGGGCATATTTCATCACAATGCACTATGTATAAAATTAATCCATTCATTCACATTCAAGAAATTGACTACCATTTTCATATTCTATGCTCCAAGTATCTTTCAATTCTTTAAGTTGTGAAGAGTGTCCTTGAAAGTTATGTACTCATAGGTAACAACTCCCATATGATAAGTCTATGACTCTTAATTATATTTATTATTAATCTTAAAATATTGTGATTTCTTATTAATAGTGATTGATATTAGGGAAAGAGATTTCTAGAGATTTCAAAAGATATGCAACTTACAAAAATAGATAAATATGATATCATTACATTATTCTAAAATTAGACTCATATACCAATAATAATCCTTCCATCTCTAAATGATTGCCCATAATTTTGTTAATATTTTTTTGAGACAATTTCATTGACAATATTGTGAAAAACATAATTAAGAAAGGTTCCAAATTTTATATTATTAGATACAATGAAGAACATCGTATGTTTTCTTTGCATATTTTTGTTGTAACCTAAATAAAATTTTCCACAAGGAAGTTTCTATATGACCTACTCAAAAGAACCTTAAAAAACATGACATTAAAAGTGGGCAATCATTTTGGGACATACGTAGTAAGAAAACTTACCAATATTGAGATGAGAGGGATAAAATGTGTAATTATTCATCCAATTACTAATACAAGCATGGCAAGGATACAAACATGTTGACTCTTCATTAGACATTGCATCATAGACTTAGAGCATTGTCTCAAAAGCTCCACATATTTCAAATGTTGACTTTTACCTACTTTAATCATTTGCCTTCACAATGAGTTGGTATTTGAAGTATAAATTTTAGATTTTTACAAATTGCTCATGTGACAATAAGTGCAAGACGAAGGCATTTGTTTATGCTATTTCTAAGTATTTTTTACTAATTTTTTCCATTATTTGGTTTACTAAAATAAAAAAATTTGGTTAATCTATGGCCTAGGCTCAAATGAAATTGGTGAATTGCATTCCAATAAACATTGGAAACTTCAATATTCCTCCTATAAACTAATAAAATAACTCACCAAACAAACAATCCATTGTACTAGATTAGCATTTCAAACAAGCCTAATAGATATTACAATAGTAACAACAACAAACCAAAAATAATATATAAACACCATACAAGTTACCATTCCTAAACACACATGTACTAATATATTTCTACAAACATATAGTTACACATAGAAAATCCTATTAAAAGTCACAAATAAATTAAACCAAACTTCAACTAAAATAGAACCACTAATTGTCTACATATATAATATACAACATATTTATTAATTACATCTTTCTACTCTTTGAATTTAAGAATCTCCTTAAAAATACCATTATACAACATCTAAACATCACAATCAAATGCATATACACAAAAATCACCTTTTGTACTTCAAAATACAAAAGTCACCCCTTCATCCCTATAGGACAAAGTTCAAAAATCCACAAGCATATCGATCTAGATAGTGCACCCCAATTTCATCGTGCCCTCAATATGGACTTATAGAGAAATTAGTATACTAAAAAATAACACAGATAACTATTATACAAATAGATTGTTCATACCAATTGCCTCTAATGGTAGAGGTGATATAATATAATATGAAAATAAAAATAAAAAAAGGTGATTGCAATAAAGAATGGTCTTTTTTCCTATTACATTTAGAGTGATAGATTTATCATCTACTACAACTTTTGAACCCAATGAATATGAAATTTTTATTGGAGATGTATATCTTAATTGTATTTATATTCCTTATTTAAAAAATGTAAAAAAATCACCTTATTTTTAAAAGTCAAGTTTGCTAATTTATCACACTTTGAGGTTTAGGGGATTTTAGTATTGGGGAGTAGCCAAAGTTAATGATCTAGAGTCAAAAAAATTTTGGTCCAGGTGGACATGTTTTTACCAAGGGGCATCTAAAAATATATTATTTTATGTCTTCCATGTTTGTGCAAATAGGGCTTCCTAGCATGTACACTTTTGAACATTGAAGATGGTTTCAAGATCGTTCTTTTGGTAAAATTTCATCACCATCAAGTCTTTACAAATTATCAATTTTTAGTTTTGTTGTAAATTTTTTTCTATAGTTTACAAATTAAAATGTCAAAGTGTCTATTTTCTTAAAAAATTTGTCATCATAATTAATAAAATAACTTTTGACCTACATTTTGTAGGTCTCAAGTTTTGGTGATATGTTATTTTTAGTGTTATACTAATTATTCATTTTTAAAATATTCTTTTTTTCAAAAGGTTATAGTACAACCAATACAAACCCAAAAGCTACAATAAAATTATTGTTTTTTTTGCAACCATCAAATAATAGAACAACCTTAGACTACTTGAACTCCAAAACAACATTGAATCCACCTATATATTGATAGACATTCTTAACTCTCTCTACCTAATAAACATACAAACTAGACATCCTATACTTCAAAATTTCCACCAAAAAACTAACCATTATAAAAATAACCAAATTTCTACAACATCAAAAGTACTCACTTGTACTTCCATAAAGTACACACTCATAAAAACACACAAGGAAAGAAGAAGCTAACAAACTAGCTAAAGACAAGAAAAAAAAAAAGACAATGAAAGATTCAAAAAATAGCATGGATTTCAAAATGAGCACACAAGTCCATATTGGTATTGGTTATTAGTTACTAATCTAGAGTCTATGACTTAGAATCTACTTCCAAAAGGAGGCAACAAAAGTAGACCTCACTTTTCATGTCCTTTACTAGAAGAAAAACATATTCGCCACAACCGACCAATACAACTATGTGTCCTATACAATTGTCCTACAACTATAGCCCTCTATATTTGCACCAAATTTGATGTGAACAAAGTTATACATTATTGTAGTTGCAAAGTAGTCGCAAGGTGAAGTTTAGGATTACAAGGATGTATGAAAAGAATTGATGTGAGGTACTCTACATCCAATATTCTTTACAATTGTCGATGTAGACAACTTTATGTTCTGTAGAGTTTAGTGAGTTGAACTATAGTTGCATAGAATCTAAATTCAACTAGAATTCAACTAGATTTAAACTAGAAAAAAATTACAATTGTCCCATATCAATTGTCAAGAGTACCATTAGGTTGAACGTATAAGAATTGTAAATTATAGTATTTTTATGTAATGAATTGTAATTACGGAATTCTAATATTTCTACATTTTGTAGATTTCTATAATTTGTAGATTTTTGCAATCTATAGAAATCACCAAGTTTTAAAGTCTAAGAAATTTTAGAACTTGTGGAAATTGTAAAGTTTTGTAAATTGGTGAAATTTATTTAATATCAATATTTGGATTTGATAATCTAAAAAAGAAGCTAGATTTGAAATTTTAAAATCTACAAATCATTGAGATTAAAACTTCAAAATCTACAAATCATAAACAAGTTGTAAATGAATTGCAAACAAGTTGCACTTAAGCAAGTTCCACATCAGCAACCACGTCAGAAAAGTTCATCAATGAACTTCCACATAGAATATTGAATGAGATCAAACTTGCAACTATTTTGCAATTAGCGCGACTTGTCCACTACAACTATAGTCTCCAAATTATCATCTAGTTGCAAATGCCTCTTGCAACTACAAAACTAGTTGCAAACTGTAGTTGTAAAATCCCTTGTTTTCTTGTAGTACTTGACCTATGGCTAGTTGAACTACCCCCAACAAACTCTTCATTAACAATGGTCTTTGGACAAACTTTATTATTATTATTCTATACTATTGTCACTAATATTACCTTTAAGCAACAATACAAGAGTGCATGTATCTTTTATTTACTATGTAGTGAAATTTTTGTTTAGATAGATTAGCAAACTGTAGTAAAGATGGTGCAAGTAGAATATGAATTTTTACTATAAAGAGAATATGTTATAAAATTTTCAAAAGCAACATGCTCTAAGATTCCATAATGGATCAATTATAGACTCGGTAGAAAACAAACCATATTTAGAACTTTGAAACAATGTTGACTAATGCATGAATAGAGTCTCTTATGAATAGCCACTTTGCTAATTTACTCAAGTTCTAAATCAAAGACTTGGCGGCTTCATGTGCAATTTTGATTTCTATGAGGTAAAACATAGGTGTTTGTTTAATGTGCTTTTTGCTTGAAACCAAAAAGGATGCTAGCCTATGCGTTTGTATAGTTACGAGGTTAACCCCTAATGACCCAAGTGACCATTTTTTGGTTGCTACCCTTCTTTTTTGAGTTGTTGTTTTCAAATTTTAAATTGTGCATTGTATACTAAAAAGCATATTGCATTGTGAATCCATTGGCAATAATTTCATCAAATTCCAAGTTAAATTCTACTTTGTAGAAATTTTCAAAGTTAAGTGAAGTAGTGTACTTTACAGCTCATTTTCTTGGATTTAGTTTGGGCATGGACTAAAAAGTCAGCCAACCAATGTCATTCTTGCCCACCTTGAAAAAAGAATATCCAAAAAGTTCAAGGAGAAGACAAGTCAATCATTTTTTTTACAAACTCTAGTCTTATTTCAGTGACATTGTGCATTGCAAGCTCTATTATGAATTGAAAATTACTTGAAATTTTACACATACACTTTTTGACTCTCTCATCTTTCACTAAGCACAAAACTGCATCATTTCAAAATATTTTCACAAACATATGCTCTTTCAAAGTGCGTTGCCTTGTATTTCCATTGACCCAAATAAAACTTCAAACTTAAATATCTCCTAAACTATGCAATCAAATAATCTGAATTTTTTTTGGTTCTCACTCTCAATGTGCATTTCAAGATCATATCGTCACACTCTTATCCAATTTCAAGAAAAAATAGTGTGCCCTTTGCCATTGCCATGGTCAAAACAAAGGAAAAAAATATTTTCTAATTTTGTAATTCATAAAAACTTCAAAATTCGATAACTGTTATGCCTTAGGTTGGAATGCCATGAAACAAGCCTGTGCATCCCTCCTTGCTGAGAGCTTTTGGACAATACCAAACATGCGAACGGGAGACATATGGTCCAAGAGATCTCAACGTAATAAACAAACAAAACAAACAAATAGCCTAATTTCATAGAAGGACTAGTATACTCTCTGTGCTGTTGCTATGGTCAAAACAAAAGAAAAAATAATTTTCAAATTTTTGTAGTTTGTAAAAACTTCGAAATTCAATAACTTTCATGCCCTAGGTTGGAACACCATGAAACCAAGCCCGTGCACCCCTCCTCATTGAGGGCTTTCCGATGATACCAAACACACAAATGGGAGATGTACGGTGTAGGAGATTCCAACGTAACAAACTAACTAAACAAACAAAACAAAACAAACAAACAACTTAACTTAATAGAAGGATGAGCAAAACTTGGCATTGCCCAAGTTCTTGACAATTTTGACCCCTTTTCAAAGTACATCTTCCCTTGGGTCATCAGGGGCAAAGGTGGTTCTACCTTAACTAAGCTTATGTAGCAAAGCGGTGGCCTAAAAGTGTCCAATGGATGAGTTCCCATAGTAAAACCTCAAGGAACTCACAACCCTCCAAAGCAACCGAAAATCTTCTAACGAGAACTAAATCAATCACAAATAATCCGTGCTGGCAAATATGAAAAACTGAATCCCATCTCAATCACTTAACTCTGCTTTTGTTGACAATTGCAGACATCCCATTATTAAATGTCTACAAAAAATAGGACCAACAGCTGGACTACGCCAAGATACCGACGTAGTAGTCTTGAAAAGATTACTTTTAATAAACGTGTGGTGTCACTATTCCCAGACCCCAGGGTCCCCACAAAAAATGAAAAATTCGGCAGACACCATTCCAATAGTAGACCGACGCCTTTGTCTGGGCTCTTTAATATCACCATGATCCGTAATGTCACAGCATATGGAGTGTTGTCAAACTGTACTGTAGGAGCATCGGTACCCAAGTTTTAAAATGAAATATCATGGCTCTCTCTCAAAGTTGAAGCTCCTCCGCCACATATGCTAAGTATGCTAATTAATTAAATAATTATTTATTATGCAGGGAATGTTGTCTACCTCACTTGATCATGAGGTACGTTTCGGTATGTTGCAAGAATTTAAATACAAAAGTGAGAACATTAAGAGTTAATATGTATGCATGTGTAAAAGGGTTTTTCTCAAGCATCTAGCTTATAACTTGTGCAATTCCAAAGCTCTTGAAAGTTACATTGGACAGATTACATACATCTGATGAATAGTAACTTGTTCTATAGGACGTGAAATGAATAGTAATCTGTCCAATGTGACAACCATGCTTGAAACCTCTAATTAAAGTTCTTTGAATTTCAAGATGGCTTAGGGGTTTGGGGGAATCCAAAGTGAAATATCAAATGTTTTTTTTCTTTTTTCTTTTTTTTCACTCATATTCTTTTTGAGATTGAAAAAATCAAATGAACTTCTAGGGAATCTAATTTTTTACCATCAAAGATTCAATCTAGTTGGTTAAAAAGTTAATATGTTTTTGTTTTTGTTTTGACTTCTAACTCGGACATCAACAGAGAATATCTTTTTTTTTACAAATGGAGAATATGAAAATTTTATATATCATTATAAAAAATAAAATAAAATTTAACTTGATAGTGGCATTTGACTTTAAGGTCATTAGCAAGGATTATTTCAAGGATGTAAAATATAAAATATTGATTATTTCATAAATCTTCAAACCAATCTTCATTTCTATTTGAACTTCTTGAAAAAAATTGAATTGAATTGTCTTTTCTATATTTACTAATTATTTTCACTTTTTATTACAAAAATTATAAAAAAAAAGAGACCTTTTTTTTCAAGAAACAAATTTGAGTTTTTCTTATAGTGATGGGCAATTTGTAATATAACGTACTAAAAATTGAAATTAAAATAGAAGATTACTATTTGAGCACAATTTAATTTTTTTTTTCTTTTTTTTCTTTTTTTTTTCTTCCAACACATGGGCATTTGAACACAATTTGAAAGGCTACTAGATTTACCTCAAACATGATGTTTCCGGGCCATTCCGGCATTTCGTGGTCCATTTCGGCAGACAAAGAGGTTCCGATTATGCTTCCTTCCTGGCATGGGGCGCTGACTAGCTAGGTTTGTTTTCAGCAGGCAAAGCGGCCGACTAGTTTCGTTATCGATCCTACTGTCTGCACCCGGCCTCATCTAGCTTACAGCCGACGATAAACCTAATTAGCTTCGAGCTTCTTCTTTTTCTTCGATTCCATAACGCGTGAGAACTCTGTACAGTAGTTCTCGAGAGCCTTCCTTCCTCAGGAGCATTGTTGCAAGTTCAGGAATAGAAGCTCAATTCAAGTTCACTTTGCTTCAGGTTTTGCTTCAGGTTCAGGTTTGCTTTGGAACTTCACATCGATCGATCCCACATCAAGTCTGAGTGAAGGAGATCGATTCGATCGAGGTTCTAACGACGCTAGCTAGCTTGCACGGCGCTAGCTTGAATTGACTGAATCTATCTCGACTGGTGGAGCTAGTTCTAGTACGTTCTAGCTTAATTGCTACCGACAGATTTCAGTTTCAGGTAGGTGGAACGTACGGTTGGTTGTTGAGCAGGTTATGAAGTAGCTAGGTTTGTTAGCGGATAAGATTCCAATCCTTGGGCATGCTGTAGTCTTGACGTACAACGACGTTTTGAATCATTCAATCTTTTTTGCCGTCGAGCGACTTGTGTCGGTAAAGCTTTTGGTTTCGGAATCTGATGGATGGATCTGGGTTTGCCTGGTTTTCAAACTTACAGGTTGAAGCTAGGAGGAGGAACTATGGTGAAGCATCTCCAATTGGTGCTCATTAGAGCCATCAAAATCAATGCCTGCACCAGTATGAGTAAGTCGGTTTGTTTTCATTCTTCGCTTGCACGTTTGATCGTGATCGTTGAGATAGTGAGTTGCGACCTTCAAGTACCCATACCAGAGCTTTGAGAACTTAGACTAGGCAAGGTATCGCGTTCAGTCGGCCGACTGAAACTGCTCCAGTGGCACTGAAATTCTCCATTTCGACGATAATGAGGTTCGATGATCATATTTGTTGATATATGGTGTGTTTCAAAGCGCTGGATATGGGATGGTCAAGCTCTCAGAGCTTTGAAAATGACGACTGGTATAGATCTGAGGTTTTAGTCCGTCGTCTGAAAGTGCTCCAATTTTCACTGAAATCCTCCCCCTAACGCATTGATATGAAATTTTTTATGGTTTTATTTGCAAAAATGGCGTGTTTCAGAGCACTGAAGTTGTGACGTTCAAGTGTCCAGCGAGCCTTTGAAACACGTCAGGACTAGGCAAGATGTGAGGTTTCAGTCTCCTTAGTGAGCCCTCAGAATCATTGCAGTACTTTCAGTCGGGCGACGACTGAAACCTCGCATGAAGGGCTCACTGGGGTGACCCAATTAACGAATTTTAAAGAATTTGAGGTTACTTTGGTTGGAAATAGAAAATAATATGCTATTTTCTTCGACTTCTCTTATCTGCATTTAAATCGACTTGTTTTAAAAGTGCCAGAATTGTGGCAGTCAAGTGCACAAGAGCTTCAAAAACAAGGAACATTTGATATAGATCTGAGCTTCCAGATTATTTAGCATAGACCTGGAAAAGTTCCAATTTCCTGGACTTCTGCCAATTTGTCGAACATGGCGATTCATTTAAATTCCGAAATTCCACATCTGTATTTACAACTACGGTGGTGTTTACATATGAATGCAGAAGCTAAAACGAGGGTATACGCAAAAGCTTCTTACAAAAATACCGTCCACACAACCAGTCTAGTAGAAGGTATGATCCAGTCTTTCTTTTGCCAAATTCTGAAGATTCTACTTGTGTTTGATGCGTGAATTCTGGTGTGTACGTTCTGTAGAAGAGGCTTTCTCAGTGACCTTAGTGCCGACATTTAGGTTTAGGGTTTGATACTCTACCAAAAGTAAGAATGTCAGAAGTACTCCAGGCTTGATCCAGTCCCACGATATAACTAACTCGAGTTATGAACTTGATGGTATAGTACCATAGTAAAATACACACCCAATTGTGTAAGCCTGTGATCTATAGATTGCTTGGATTGGGATGTTTGCAGATATGGGACAGAATCCTGTATTTGCGGGGGACGGAACCAATGTGTGTCATTTCGTCTACGAGAACGAGACTGAGTGCATCACCCTTGAATTGTTCAACAGGAATCACACCTGTATCGGATATTCGAAGTAAGTTTCGTTAGAAGAAATTCCACAGGTTTTCATTTGACTTCCAAGTCTCTTAGGTTCCTGTGTTCACTACTGCACTACCCCTCACTGGTGCAACTCCATTATCTGGAAAGAATCAACATAGTTAAATCACTCATTTCATTTCATTGACATGGTTTTATAGCATGTGACATTCATCTGCACAAAGCTCTGAAAACGAGCTAGGATTGGTATATATTTACGTTTCAGGCAGTGCCCTAAGTCGTGGCATTCCGCCGATTTAACGAAATTGACGGTAGAAACAACCTTGAGATGTTGTTCCAACCTTCCGCTTGGTTGAAATATCCCTTTGTAGGTTTTTAAATGTTGTTCAACAGGGGTTTTGTGTTAGTAGTGTCCGGAGAACTTCGGTTTTGCGTGATGACAAATTTACTGTATTAAAAGAAAACACTCTGATGACACAGAATTTGAATCTTGATAAGCTTTATGACTTTTTGACACATGGATGATCTCCTAATTGGGAACTGAACGACACTTGCGCACCTAATCTACAAAGTTTCTTCCAATGACGGCATGCCTTCAATTTCTTAGAGGAGAAAAATGATCAGAATTTAGAGCTCTTGCTTGTCAGTTCAGTTTCACTTCAGGTTGACAAAAAGGGCCTAATCTTTGTGGAGACAATCTGGCAGACTTTCCTTCGCGGAGCTTGCAAATTTAAAGCCGGAGCAAGACCCAGAAGAGAAGACCTTGTCAGTACTGGTCGCTTCTGGTGGCTACCAGAAGCCGTTCGGAGAATTAATCTTGACTGCTCAAATTAAACAGCAGAAGGTGAGGAGGAGTTTAAGGTTGAATGGTTACAATCTGTAAAATCGGGTTTGTTTCAAAGTGCCAATACTGTGACATTCAATTGCACAAATCTCTGAAAACTGGGAACGATTTATAGATTAGTAATCGAATAGATCTGAGGTTCCAGACATGGAAAGAGCCAATTTCTAAGAACTTTGCCAATTTAACAAACATGGTAATCATGATTTGATTTCTGTGCAGTTTTGTGAGTTTCTATGGAACGCATTCTAATGTTTCTAGAGAATCTACTCCTCACAATCGGGGAACATGGATCGTTGCCTTGTTGTGGACAGGCTATGGGGGAGGAGGGAAATCTAAATGTTGAGCTTAAGCAAGGAATCATCAAGGGGCTCATCTCCATTTTCGGTTGTAATTCTGTTTGCCTTTGATCTCCACTTCTTTTGTAATCAGTTAGGTGGAGGATACTACTTGTGTCATTTTGAAAAGCAATTCTACATACATGAAAGTGTGATTTTTATGTATATCTTATGTGATTTTTTAAAGCTCGTGCAGGTGCAGTAGTAGACAATGAACCTTATTCAATGATGAATGGCCATAGAGATTTAGGCTAGTCATGCTTACAGCGTCATGCTAATTGAAGCCCAACGAAGTATATGAATAGTGTTCAGGAGTAAATGAATAGCTGAGAGATAGGAGGCTCATTGCATGAGAGATCAGTTTGAGTATCTACCTTACATGCTATTTTTGATGCTTTTGAATTGTTACATAGAACATATATAAACTCCTCCTACACTAAGTCTGTGCAGTGATATTGGTGAAAGTACTGAACCACTAATTTATGTTTTATGCAGCAAGGACAACTAAAATGAATGCAAAGCTCACCTACAAGCATACTACATTAGCAAGTGGAACCCTCGAAGGTGAGTTTACATGACACCTTTCAAGAAAGATGACAACTCTGCTCCTACTCAGCTAGAGTCACTCTTGCATTTGCAACTGAATACCACATTTGTCAGTCGATATCCCTCTCGACTCTTTCATCAATCTCACATGGTGCGTTGCGCTTGGAAAAGCGAGGGTCTAGAGGACTTCGTCTTCTTGCTCTTAGAGTCATAGATCTCGAAAATCTAATGGTCCTCAATTCCTCATCAGTCTTAAGAGGAGAGGTTTGTCGATGAAGATTGTTCATCTTTGGCTCTCTAAAAAGGATGAGATTATGACTCTAAACCCTCCTTTTGTCTCTCCGAACATGTGACAAAGATAGTGAGAGGAGACTCTCCTATGAGGATTATTTCCTACGACTGTCATTGCACATCCCGGCCCTTGAATTGTTATCTAGCACATGTTCCCTGATGTCATGTACTTTGCTTTCGTGAGGTGTGTCAGGGACGGGAAACAAATTTGTGTGGCACGCGGACAACACGTTCACTTTCATAATCAACTCTTCCAAACCAGAAGATGTCCTTGAAATTAAGATCTATAATGGATTAAACAAGGTCGGGCAATGCAAGTAAGTGCAAACATGCTGTAAACAATCCTTGAGTTTACCTTCACTTCTGTCTGTCGTGTCTTCCGAGGTCCGTACGGCATTCTATTTGAAGCTGCTTTAGAACTGAATTAGCGGTACATCTCAGCCGGATTGATCTGTATTGTCATGTTTATTAGATGGCAACATTTCAAGATACCTTTCATTCTGGAACCTCAGATCTCTATCAGTCTTAATATTTAGAGGTGACTGTGCTGATTCAATGTTTCAAAATTTCCAAACCTTGAATCATGTCATTTTAACAAAAATGGTCGGTCACCCTTGTGTGTTTGCAGGATTCAGATGTCATTGCTCATAACAGGAGAGGAGGGTCACCGAGCTGATCCGAGGGGGGTGGTTACTCGAACAGCAAATCTGCTCGTGAATAATAAAAATGTTGGATCCATCGAAGTGGCTGCCACTTTCACCAAAGCTCTTGTAAGTCCACTGCAACACAGAGTTACAACGTATTAACTAAAACTGATCTGCTTTTAATATTTAGGTGCTTACTGAAGTCAAGCCTCTCCGTCCTGAAGAAAGTAAACCCTGTAACAGTCACCCATTCAAATCCTCATTTGAGTTTTGGCATTTTTTAACTTCTATCTTTGTTAAAATAAATTAGTTTTCTCAATTTCTCAATTGCCATTCTTCTCCAGATTGGTCGGAGAAATTCTTATCCTCAGGATCACGCTACCACGCCATCTCTGTATCCTCCTTGGCAAGAACCACATCAGCCCATTCCACCGCATCACGTCCTTCACCATTCACACCCCATGCCTAACATCTACTTTGGATCCCCAGTTGAGGGCTCGCCGTCATCATCCGTTCCACAGTCTCCACACCGGCTTTACCCCCCCGAGCAACCACATCTGGTGCAACCGGGATACATACCTCGGGCGGCACCGGGGCCATATGAACCATCTGCACCGTCTGCTCCGCAGGCGTTCTACCCCCCAGTGTATCCATCGGGGGCGCAAGTTCGTCAGCCTGAGGCGCACGGGGCTCCCCCGGGCAGAGAGGAGAAGAAAGCCTACTTCCAAGACGACCCTGAAATCGCAAATTTTGTTAATTGTTTCCATTAGAATTAGGGTGCTGCTGCTGCTGCTGTGGTATGGTGTTCACTGTGTGACTGTTGGAAGCGAAGTTGCAGTCTGTGTGTGTATATTAAAGTAGTTGTCAATTTTCCAGCTGTGATTCGAGCTGAGGAGTACGCACAAGGATTTCTTTTCAAGAATTGAGTGCTTTCTTATGCTCTGTGATGTAAAGCTTCGGCTGCTTAGCACGCGCTTGCAACACTTGCCTTGCGATGAAATTGGATCCGATGAAGACTGAGATCTTCCTCACGATTTCTGGGGAGGTTTTCCTATGATCAGTGTTCTTGTGGAGGTTTTTTCCCCGTGTATCATGGAGAGGCCTCCAAAAGATCACTGGCCATTGGGAATGTTGTCCGAAAGTTTAGGAACCGGTGAATGAGAAAATTTCTATTTGTAAACGTATCCAAGGCATTTGAGTTTTGAGAAGAGAGATTTGCTTTCATAATGATTTTTAGCAAAATTGGAATATCAGTTTATTGCCTGTGAGTAGGGGGCAAGATAACTTTTGCATGACTTGCTCTTATAATAATTATCATCTCAAGGTATGCATAAGAAAGCAATTATCTTGTAATCTGACAACAAAACACAACCTAATCATCCCAACAAAATTCCCAAAATCATTGCCATTACCCTAAATGCAAAGCACGAATCAACCTTCTCACAACAAACAAGCAAGCTCAGCAGAAAAAAATGCCAAACTCTTGACCATTGTTTAACAGATCCCGTCAACAATGCAAGTTCACATACTGGCTGAACCACATCTTACTGTTGTTCTCAATCCAGTACAACGTGAATTCCATGCTCCATTTGACATTCAAGTTAGCTTGCTGTGGCGATTAATCGGGCGATAAACATGCGAATTAATTTGCAAATTACAATTCATCCTCAACATTAAGCTAAATTTTCCAACCCCCCCTGCCCCTGCTCCCTAAATCATTGCATTTCCTTTCTTACGCCATTTTAATAGAATTACGTACGCCAATTAATTTCACGGAGTTATCGTTGCCGCCTTCATTTTCACGTCCGAAACAATCAATCCACTCAACCTACCTACCTTCAATTGCTACCAGAAAAGAAAAACTCCTGCAACGACCAGGCAAGTGAAAACCACCTCCAGGCTGAACTGGCGACCCCTCTTTCCAGTATCAAAATCATCCGAAGGCGATGGAGCTGGTGCGAAATTCGAAGGAGCAGGAGCTGGAGCTTCAGGGACTGGCATCGGTGCAGGAGCTGCAGGGGATTCATAGGTCTGGTTGTGATGAGAATTCCGTGTTGCTGGTGGACGTCGTGACGGCTTTGGATGGGAATGGGAATGGGAATGCGACAGGGGTAGTGGAGGTGAAGCAAAAACTGGAGGAGGAGGCGAACTTAGAGGCGGTTCTGGAGGACCAGCTAACACTGGAGCTGGAGCTGAAGGGTAGACTTGCCCAGCGTTGGGTGGCATTGCTGGAGGAACTGGCTGTGGAGGGGGTGGACGAGGATTTGGAGGCGGTGGAGAATGGGGTGGGGGGAAGGGGGGAGACTGTAGGTGGGGTGGAGGGGGATTTGGAGGTGGTTTTAGCGGTACTGGTGGAGGGGGATGATTAGGAGGTGGAATTAGCGTTGTTGTGGATCCCGTCACCACCAGCTTGAGCAGCATTCCTCCTCCTTCGCAGTGGCCGGCGAATCCACAGATGAAGCAGTATGTGCCTGGAAGTTCGAAAGTGATGAGGTCGTGGCCGGACTGGTATTGATTGATGGGGTTCGAGGTATTGCACGTCGCGTAATCGCTGATGTTCACTTGCTGGACGTTGTGGTTCGTTGGGTCATACCTAAAACCTGCACCACCACAGCACAAATTGAGGTTTAGGACATAGATGGCGAAGTTTTGGGGACCGACGTTTTGTGGACAATTTTCAGAAGAAACTAGTGACCAAGATGATGCAAGCTTCATGCGTGGGGGTGGCGAATTGTGAGATCGAGAGGAAAGGTGGGAATAGAACAACGCCCAAAGAATGAATAGATTAATGAATAAATGGACACATTGAATGATTTAATGACACTTAATGGTATCCTGAACGGTGTGGCACCGTAAGTGTCATTCAAAGTTTTGGGTGTCATTCTTGGGGTGTCATTGAATGTCTCCACCTTTAGTAACTGATGGAAGGTTAACTTGGTTTTCAGTAAACTGAGATTATTTCAAGAATTCGTTAACAATATCACTGATCAAGGGGGAGGCAAGCTAAGCATGACGTAAATCCTGGGAAGACCTCTCTGTCTATTGATGACTCTCTATATGTTAGTGACAATATTTTGTGCACAAGCTTTCAACAATTTTAACGAAATGATTATAAATCTCTACTCATGATTGACCTACTTCTTAAATTTCCGCCTCCTCGTTGTGCACATCCTTACGACTGATGTCCGAAAATCACTGAAAGTTCCAATTTGAGGTGAGCCTTACTTAGTTTATCTCCAGGCACGAAGGTGTTTTCAGATGCCCAGTCGGAGTAATAGGAAGCTGTGGGGGCGAAGTCCCATCCAGCGGGTCCTCCCACAATATACACCACGGCCAGGGCCACTTGCACATGACTGAGTAGAATTGTGGCTTGCAGGAGGTTCAACAATATTGTGTGCGCCATCTTCAACGGCATCTTGCAACCACACTCATCTCAGCTGCATTTATAAGCAGGTTATACTCAGTAAAATTGAACACCACAAAAAGAATCAGAATTGTTGATCAGCGAAACCACTTAATATTACAGCTTCTTTTAAGTTTTTTATTACTGCATAACACCTGGAATTGACAGTGCTTTTCCAACTGAAATAGGCTAACAAAACTGAGTTAAATTTCAGAAAAAAATAGTGGAAAATAGTGCAGGGAAACACGGTGTTTGGTTGGCAATAATTTGGGTTTGACAGGAGTTGGGGCATAAACAGAGTTAGTGTGAACTTCCGAATCAGTGCTGCTACTAACGTATGGCATGTACCTTAAAAATGAGGCGCCTTGTATTTTCAGCTCAAATCAGTGCCAATCTACCCAATTGTGTGCTCATCATTGTTCCAGCAACGGAAGCAAGAGATGTCCATTGTGGTTAATCGCCAAGAAGCTGAAAACGCAGTGTATACGTGAAGCTGTAATATGAACACTTTCAAGACTACCACTCAAGCCGAAATTACCATCAGCTCCTACAAATGTAATCCTGCGCGCAGCCGCATATTTACATTAATGAATGACTTCTTGATCTCACACCAATTTGTTTTGATTCATAGTCCACGTAACTAGCAGGTCTTCATGTCTTTCGAAAATAAATAACGCCTTCATTCATGTCTTTGGAAAAATATGCCCTGTCCTGACACATATGGAGAAAGCTAGAGCACAGTTTTGGGAGCAATTTGGGGTGGTCTTTAGTTGATGCGAAACATGATTCAGTGATGAAGAGGAAGGGAAGAGAAAGGAAGAATTGATCTGGAGAGCCGCACGAGGGCTGCTGCGGCTCCATGATGGACGGGTGGGATTGAACTTACTAGTGAGTTTTTCAGTTACTAACCTGAATAATTTTTGTTGATTGATATGGTGGTACGTCTCATTACAGTCTCACCTCTCTAATAGCAACACTTTAATACGTTTTTCTGTAACTGGATTTGGGACAGCTCAATCTGGTGAGGAATGATTCCGTGACACCTTCACAATTTGGGTTCCCCAAACATGTCATATTAGAGAGGAGAGAGGATACTGTAAAAATTGATTGATTGCTTACGTCATGAACATAATTACCTTCTCAACTACAATTGGACATTTGATAATTCAATCTTGTGAGGGATGATTCTCTGACTGACGCCTTAAAATTGGGGTTCCCAAACATATAATATCGGGTGAGATCGTACTAACTGCAGTTTGCAACTTCAGCCTCTGCACGATATATAACTCGATGAAACAAGTGAAAAATGCTGATGGTATGTCTCATTAACAAAAAAAAATATGCACCTTCAGCCTCTCAATGAAAGCTTGATCATTGATGCAATTGGGATGTAACACCTCATCATCATAAAAAGCTGCTGCACTCATCAATTCTGAAATGTTTATGTGGTGTGTTTCAGAGCACCAAATTAGTGATGCGCTAGCTAGTGCCTAGAGTTTCAATACAAAGCCTGGAATCGAATACAAATGAGAGTCAGTTCTTTACTGTCACTCACAACGCACAGTCAACAACCTCCCACTTTGAAATTGCATAAGAAACTCAATCATACATAGTGATAAAAAAAAAAGTCGGCTCAACAGATTTTACTCAAATATCCAAATTAAAGCTCTCCCTACTTTACAACACGCTTTCCAAAAAAGCAAAAAACTCCTCCATGTGAGAGAATGCTTAAAGTGATGCACATAGAATCCTGTACCTTGATCACACAACCACGTCGTGGTCTTGAGCTGCCTTTAACTTTACATGACTATATTACACCGTGTCAGGGTCTTCCTGTGGAATTGAACATTTGGGAGGATGTATCAAGAAGTTGTCGATATGGCGATTATTTGCGAAGGATTTGAAGTGGAAGCCACGGACGTATTCTCCATAGGTGAGAGATCTGTAAAGAGGGGGGTTCCTTTCAGACAGCAGCTCCGGGAAGGGCTCAATGACGGTATCCTCTACGGGTAGTAAAAAGTTGGGGAAACTGTGTCTGCCCTCGGTAGTGTTGGTCCGAGCCCTGTGCATCACACTTTTGTACTTGGCGTTGCTGATAATCTGCAGACCACCACCCATAATTCATTTATCAGCCTGTAGTTGAACAACAGATTAAAGGGGAAGTTTCAATCTGCAATTAAGGTTTAGACTTCAAGGACTTCATGACATTGAAAATAGTCAAAATTAGACGCAACAATTACAAAAATTCTCCAAAAGACGTAGAAAATTACGATTTTCGTCTATCTATGAGTAAATATAAACTTTACTTGTAAATTTTGATTCTATCCATAACGTCAATTTTGTAAAATTGGCGGCATTCCATTAAGTTTCGAAACGTAAATCTAAACCGGACTTAGTTTTGAAAGCTTTGTGTAGATTCGTGTCCCAATTCCTGGCGCAGAATCACGCCGAGTTAACGAAATTGACAATCCATGCACATAAGCTTGGATGACTGTTGTAGATAGTTCTATCTACAATGGCTTAACAAGAGGGTTGTGAGACAAGACTACACGTCGTCACACAGCAGATCGAAGAGTCCAAAATTTGCAGCTTAAAAATTGATGGAATTAAAAACTTAATGAAAATGAAGTCACCTGCAATTGATCTCCCACGTTGACAACGAAGGCATCCTGGAGCGGCGGCACCTGGAACCACTCCCCGTCTTTCAGAATCTCCAGTCCGGGCACTCGGCCGTCTTGTTGCAGCAGAGTGACGATGCTGGAGTCGGCATGGGGAATCAATCCCAGCACGAGCTCTGGTTGCGGGCATGGGGGATAATAGTTGCAGGAAGTTCGGACCCCAAGAGCTTCTGCATTCACAAGCTCTCCTAAGACATGCGCCTCCAGGCCCAACGTTACTGACAAAGCTTCCAGGAGTCTGTTGCACAGCTTGAAAACGGACTGGGAGTAGGTGTCCACCACTTCTCTGCAACACAGCAAGCATTCCTCATTCTCCAGGTTCCATTCCACATTTAATTCCAGTAACTCCTGGCTTAGTAAAGCCTCAAATTCAGTCAACTGGACTTAGTAAAGCCTCAAATAATATCGCCAATTTCGTTAAATTGGTGAGGTTCCGGTGCCAAAAGCTGAAAAACATCTACACAATGTGAACTCCATAAAACTAGGTCAGGTATAGATTCACGTTTCAGCCAGAGCGTCAGTCCCTGGTTTTGTCCCTTGTAGTAGAGGAATTGACTTTAAATTGGCTCACGTTTCATTAGAAAGCGTTTGACCCAGATCGTCAACTTCGTATGTTCAAAACATTGGAGCTTTTGAAACCTATGTCTATACCAGCGTAAGTCCTGGAGTTTGGGGCGGTTGAACATCGTAATTTTGGCTTTCCAACTAGCGCCAATGTAATGAAATTGACGCCCAAGTTCGTTGATCCATTCAAGATCAACATCATTTTAGTTAAAATAGCGAAATTTCATGACTTTTAGCACTTCCAGCCTTCCAGGGCGTGAGGACTAAAACACAGTTCTACACCAGTCCTATTTTTAGGTCTATGTGCAGATGAATGTCCCAGTTTTGGGACAGAATTTCCCAGAATTTCCCAGAATTTCCCAAGTTTAACTAAATTGATGACAACCTAAATTACAATGCGACGATTATCTAATTAAAATCTAATAATCTATCGAAATTGACGATTATCTAATTAGAATTGCAGGACAGTTCGCATGTAACTTACCTGAATTGCTCGGGCTTTGATGGCATGCAGGGCTCGGCAAGTTTCTGGCGGTCACCATAAGTCCACAAAACGAGGCGGTCAATCCAGTTGGCCACACTTTTCTTCGTCTCGAACAGTCGTCCATAGCCCACAGTCTTCCCAGGCTTCATGGCGTTCACTTCCTTCTCCTCTGCACTCATTGCAAAGAACTCTTTCGTTACCTTCAGGAACTCTGCCATCGAAGCTGGTGGCACTCCGTGATTGATAACCTGCAATTCCTCATAGAAACACCCACCTGTGAGGTCTACTTGAAACAGCATGAGTGGACAGTCACTACAATTGGCTGGGGAGAGCAACTGAAAACAACACTCGGAACAACATACTGGCCAAATAATGTCATTAAATATCGTCAATTTCGTTAGAGTGGTATCATTCTGGGAGCCAAAAATTGTGACCTTCATCTGCACAAAAATTTATGTTTCAGGCCTCGCGCCTTAAAATGAGCCGAAGTTGTGAAATTACGCCAATTTAACGAAATGGATGTTAAAATTGTATGATTGTCACAGACCCTCGAGACACACTTCCCTAGGGGAGCAAGCCTGCAGCTAAATCGCAGGGTAATCATACAATTTAGTTGCTGGTTACCACAGGGTAATATGATTCTCCCGGTGTCTCCACAGTCCTTATGTATTCGTCTGTACAGTACATTAAACCGCATGAATGCACTGGAACAACATTCCATTATAACATCACTAAAACTGTGTCATTGTAATCGCCTTCTCCCACCTGCGTCAACAACTCGCCATACTAATTCTAATTCCCATGCTCATTTTAAATTACCACGCTGACATGAATTGTTCAGTGTAAGGACTCTAATTCACAAGCTGGAACGGAGTTGTGCAGCAAGATGTCAAGCAGGCGAATAGGGAAAATCATTTGCACATTCAAAGTTTCAATGCTGGCAACATTGCAATCCGGGAACCAGAGAAAACAAGCAGCTACGGAGACTCTGCCCCTGTAGCATTAGAAACGAAACAACTCGTAAGGAACAGTGACTCTCGTTTCACTTCTTCAAATGTTCTTTAAAGTGTCTTGGTTTTCAAGTCAGGTACTTCTGAAACTTCCTCACAACTGGTAGCTTCTGTCGATGCAAAGTCTCCTCCCCTTCGATCCAGAGCCAATCAATCCACATGACAGTACCTGAAAGAAGCCCCATTCTTCACAAGCCACAGCCATCTGGGCCAGGACCTCATCCCTCCGTTCGCTACCGTCCAGCAGCGACATATCAATGACAGGAATCTGGGAGTTTTCTATCGAGGGTCCAGCTCTCTGGTCCTCAGGCTGGATAAACCTCGCCGGCACTTCTTTAATCCCTGCTTCCACCAACGGTTGCACCATCGCCATGGGCGCTTCCCTCGCGCTCGCCTTGAAGGATTCTAGCTCCGGAGGAGCGTTTACCATAGCTACCAGTGGCATGGCTCTCAACGTAACTCTTCACTGGCACCAGCGTGCAGAGGGAGAGCTTAATTTATAGTTAGAAGTCTCTAAAATGTAACAAGACGTGATTAATGAAATTCCGTTCTCACCGACGGTAAACATAAGTAGAGGATCTGAAACTTGGGCTGAAGCGGCATCTGAAACCTATGCTAGCTATTCCTATGGTCTTGAATGGACCAAACCTCCTCATCGATCCTATGAACAATGATAGAGCCTCGATCATGCTCAGAAACACCAGAAACAATTCAAGCTCAGGTTGAATCTTGTACCACTCAAAATCTTTGACTAGCAGCGAAAACAAGGCTTTGTCGATGTCGAGTCGACAGGGAAATAATTAATTAGTCCAGGATTAGTTGCATCAAAACTCGAAGACTTGCAGAAATTGATTCTAAAGCGCAGACACTTCGGCAGCTGGGCTTGCAGCACTACACTGCAGATCTGTTCTCAATGATAGACCGGGTAAATCCGATACAACGCTTCACCCCGGCTCTTCACTCCTCGACTAGCCAACAACAACAACAAAAAATTCACAAAACGCTTCAGTACGTTCTCCAATTCAATCTCTCCATCAGTTGTATATACTCTTGAATTCAAGCGCCAGAACCATTCGACTCGTGACTGGCTGACTCGACAACACACGGGGGCAGGCACTCGAGGTATGATACTGCACGCTGAAGCTGTCACATTATTCTTGGCAGGGGCCAACCTTGATCTCTTTCAAGTGGCGTGACAGGGAGGAATTGATGAATTGGTCAAGCGACGCAGCGCTGGCTGCAAGTAGGCCGGGAAATAAGTTCGGGAACAAGTGGACGTTCGCTGGAATATATTGAGAGGTGGGTGCGTGGAATGTTTTTTTAGTATATTAAATAATCAGGTAGCTCTTTTCTCTGCTGCCTGCGTCTTCAATTTATTACCAAAGGGAACAAATTGACTGGTTCCGGCATGTTCAGGTGCAGCGTCGATCCGTCCTCCAGAAAGTAACTTACCAATGTATCGATCCAGCCAAATGGAGTTGAGTTCCAGACACAGGTACCGCGGTCCTAATTAGATTTAGCTAGCTAGCCCATCTTAGTTGTACTCCGGTCAGTTGAGTATTTCATAACTGTAAATATTAGCTAGTAATGTGTGTGAGCTTCTATCGGTGAGAAATAGTGGCTTGTCAAGTTCAGTTTTTCTAAAGAAATTAACGTATCACCTCAGGATCACACGTGCAAAACAGTAGAGAGTTAATTTATGTCCCTGCATAACAATTCACCCAGACCTAACTTAATGACAAGAGTTTCCATGGAGCGGAAAGCGAAGAAATTAACCACAGCCCTGTGACGTTGAAGATTAACAGTTGGATTGTCCGACCAATACACTGTTTACTGATGTACAGTTGGGGTATTGACTGCGTCGAATCTCAGCTGGTGGCGCTTTTCCCGAACATCTTCGAGGAATCGTCGAGCACATTTTCCAGGAACTTGAGAAAGGAATTTGAAAAGGAACTGAGGGTCACTTCACTCTGTGGCAGAAGGGGAAGAGGCCGTGGGTTTCTACCAATCACATTTCAAGAAAACAAAGAGTTTAGCCTCTCAAACATTCACACTAGAAGGCACAACCCACAGGCCGTCACCCTCCAGATTGCCTACATGATACACAAAGTGACAGACTCTTGAGACCCAAATTATGGTCGAGAGGCTATCAAATTTGCCTATGTGTTATCCATTTCTTTAGACTCTCAACAAAGTTTGGCCACTCAATGCCATGGCTTCTTGACTTGGACGGTCAAAGTGTGAAGTGATCGCCAGTTACAAAAAAGTTAACCCCTATTTAAGTATCCAAGGCTTTCTGAAGTGTATTTTTCTTGTACAAAAAGAACTAGGCTTATAGTTATTTCTAATGGAGCAAATTTTTCCCTTTTTAAATCTAAACATATAGATGTTTAAAGAGAGGTCTTGCTTATTAGAGTACAAACCAATTTTGAGTGTAAAATTGCATAAAAGTAGTGAGATTATAACGAGAAAAATATACATATTTTCTTTTGTACATTACGCTTTATGGCGAATTCCATTAAAATGGCAGTATTCCAAATGCCATTTTCACATCTTGACATCTAGGACAAGTATACATTGCTAATATCTAGATCATTTTTAGATTTTAGAAATCTAGAATTGGCATAGATATTAGACCAAACAATCTAAACATCTATGACTAATATAGATTTTAGATATCTAGGATGTAGGTAGATTTCAAAAATCTAGTACAGTTATAGATTCTAGTATTAAAAAAACACTTCAGATAGCACAGTTTGAATTGCTAAAATCGCCAATTTAATAGAATGGCGCCATTTTAATGAAATTTCCCTTTTTTACGCTTTACACTTTATACTTTCAAAAATAACAATGACTTGATTTTTAAACTAAAAAATTTCAAGAAATAAAGTATGATAAAAACTCGTTTATATATTATAATATAATTGAGTTTTTCAGCCCCTAAAGTTCCTTCATATTTAGAGGCTCAAAATTACTTCAAAATACTTGTACCCAAGGCTAAAATCTTCATCTATATTTAATTTTCAACATATCCAATCATACGATCATGTGGTTAATTTCATCATTTTCATGAAGTACATCTTTCTAAAATTTTAGAATGAATACTCTAATCGAGTGCAAGTTCAGTATACCTAAACTTCAAAATGTAGGCTTCTCTAGCCCTTTCTAAAGGTGAAGTTTTGTCTTTCAACACTTATAGAAAAAAACATAGGGCAAATTTCGTTAAAATGGTGATATTCCATTAATTTGACACTTTTGGCAATTCAGACTGTGTAATCTAAATCGTTTTTCTGTACTAGGATCTACACTAGTATTAGATTTTTGAAATCTACAACTCTCCTAGATATCTAAAATCTATACCAATACTAGATTTTTCAGACTACTCGATCTAATATCTATGCCAGTCATAGATTTCTGAAATCTAAAAGTAACCTAGATGTTAGCAATGTATACTTGTCCTAGATGCCAAGATGTGAAAATGGCATATAGAATACTGCCATTTTAACAAAATTCGCCATACATGTATGCCCTAGAATTTATGTATTTTAATCAATATAATGGAAAATGGGTTGAAATATATGAAAAAAATTTAACCAAATAAACTCTTATATCCATCTTTATAAAAATTATTAAGAGAAAGGTGGTACTAATCAATAACTTTTATATGAAATTGAGAATTCCTAAATAATTTCATTGGTGAGAATGTTCTTTTAAAAAATTGGTGACATGTAATTTTTTTTATTAGAAAATTTTTTAAATTGACTTCAAAGAACAAACTTTATTTGGTTATTCTACCTTCATAGCTTGCAAAATAAAACTCTTCATAACTTTCATCTCATTATTGAAATTGAATGGTTCAATTTTTTTTTAGTAAGTATTAATGTATACAATCCAATAAAGTTAATCAATCTTTTTTTCGTATATATTTTTAGCTACCTAGTTTGACATTGAAATTGAAAAAAAATTTCTAACTTTTGTAATTTTTATTGAAATAATACAAAACAAAGCTTCATATGTAGATTAGGATGATTTGCATCTATCTTAAAAAGTTGAATGATGCAAAACATTTCAAATAATAAAGTCAAGAGAACAAGCTTAAGTTTTAAAAAAAACCTAAAGTGGGCTCTTTAGTCCTTCAGGGGCTAATAAACAATTATATGAGAAAAATAGTGGTAATAGGAGTGGTGGTTTGAATTAAGCTATACGTAAAGGTGTTTATGGTGAAATTAACAAATAATTATTTGAATTTTAAAAATAAAATCTTTCATTACAATTTGAACCTTGATAAAAAGAATTCAAATTAAGTGGATTTTTTTAGTTTTATTTTCAATTTTTGTTGATTGTTTTTGAAATAGTCTTTTAGTTTGTCATTTTAAGTCTTAAAATGTATTTGTACAAGTGTCACATTTATTATTTGGATCATGGATATATGTGTCAATATTCCTAATTACATATGAAAATATAGGTTATAAATTTTTTTCCTTCTACAAAGAAACTATCATTGATTTATTCTTTTATTATTAAATAGACTAAAAATATTAATTTAAATAGTTTAACAAAATACTGGATTCAACTTCAATAAGGGATAGAATTCATTTTTATTTGTTTCTATATAATAATCCTTGCCAAACTTGAAGTTAATTCTTACTTGTCAAACTTGAATGTAGATAGTAAGGACTTTTAAAAAATGCTACACAATGCAATGGATGCAATTTTTCTATTGTATACTATTTTTATGGTTATATACAAAAATGTTATGCATATTCTATAAAAATTGACTATGTGTATCAATTCAACAAAAAATGATTATTAGGACAATTTCTAAAAAGGTTGTGATTTTAAATTTTCTGTTATAATTTTAAATTTTATAAATTTCATTAGTAGAATTTCAATTGTTATTTACATTTACAATAATTGCAATAGTTCTTCAACTTTTAACTTAAGAAATAAATATATAAAAATTGTCTTCTAATCTATCAAATTTTATTATTGACCATACCTTACTTGGCTATGTGGGGCTTCAAAAAATAATTTTAGAAAGAGACGTTGACAATTAAGGAATTTCAAAAACTTAAAAATTGTATGGAAAAAATAAGAATATCAAAAAATATTCCTATTCTTAGCATTTGCCAAATTCGATTTTTTTACTTTAATTAAATATTTGGCATGAAATGCCAACCCTACTAGCTAAGTACAATATCTATGTCAAATCTAATCAATACAAAAAATCAAGTAATCATGATTGGTTTATAATTTTTTTATAAGGCTTTAGATAAATATCTTTATCAACAAATTTACAAATAAATCAAAAGTATGAACAATTATGCAATTTGAACATGTGGGACAAGTGGTTTGTAATGTAGTTTTTCTTTTCTTATCACCAAAATCATTATTTCTTTACATCTTACATTACAATTTCCTACAATAAGAAATGGCTCAAACAATTCTTCATATAAAAATAGTTTGAATTTACTTGGTTTGAGAGGCCACTGTGCTAATAATGCCATTATATACAATAATTGTATTGTTTCATACAAAAATGTCTCAATTGTATGCATAAATATCATTGTTAGCAAAGTAGTTTCTTAAAGTGGAAATAGCTTATTGGTTTTAGTTTTGACATATTGAAATTTCACATGTATGGTAACAAAGATAATCCATTGATATTATTTAATCTTCCTTGTCATTACGTCATCATAGCGGCATGAAAAAATTTAAAAAACTTGAAATCACACTCAATAATGAAATACCTATGTCCACATATTTCATTTGAACCAGTTGCATTGATACTGTTTAACCACAAAGAACTTGCATTAGAACAATTAGAACGATTTGTTATTTTGAATAAAATGAAAAGTAAATAATGAAATATATTAATTAATAAAATTTAATGAAACATTTTATAGTATTATTGAATTACACTAATTTAATTACTGAATTCAACCTTGACGAGCAAATAAATAGTGTCACAAAACACATATTAGGAAAATTTCTGAGGGCTGTAGAAGGCTGCAAGAATTTGATTTTTGGCACCCTTGTGGTACAATTACAGAAATTTCTTAAAAAAAATTCTTGGAATTAAAAAAAAAATGTAGTCATTCTGATGTGGCGCTGACATGTCACCAGTAATGCCACATCATATTTCAAAAAGAAAATAAATAAATAATTTATTATTTTATTTTTATTATTTTATTATTTTTTCCATATTTGCACTGTAGCAGTGCAAAACTGGCAGCCCTCTGCAAGCGTTAGAATTTTCCTAATGCTAATGATCAAGAATACCATATGTGCAAAATATTTTTCCATAAAAGATTACAACCCTCATTTGTTAGTGGTACAAATATGGGTGCTCACCACACGTGCAAAAGGTAACCTTTGTTTTGGAATTTTGTAGACTTTTAATCTTAGAAAGATGTTCCGAACATTAAGTGTCCAATGGATGCCATAAAATCTTTCAATGTAACACAAAATTGTAGATGCTCATTCTCAAAAATTTGTTTGAGAAAGGAGAGGTCTTGCACAATAGTTTGACACTAGAGGATTTTGGGGGTCCAAGAGGGCCACTTCAAGCAAGTGCGTCACAAACTTCCTCTCTTTGTAGTTCTGGGGAATGGCCGTTCCCGACAAAAAAAAATTAATTTTAAAATGAAAAAAAAAATGAAAAAATATTTGATTTGATTTTTTGGAAAAAAATAATTTTTTTCGGACGTGACAGCCGTTGTACCATGTCATCGAGCTGCCACGGTCCCCTATGGAGTTGTTCCTACAATTTGGGAACCGACAGCCCTCCCGGGATGAAAAACTCCTCTATTGCCTTGAATGAGTATTCCTCTTGAAATTTTTTTAAGCAAATGATTCACATGGTATCCAAAAGGATAATTGTCATTGTAACTAGTCCATCCTTCTAGGGTTAGGATCCCATGCACACAACACACGATGCACATGGAGAGTAGGCACCCACTAAAAGATTGTCTTGTATTTACAAAATATTTATACCAAGTTCAATGTTCAAATGACCTATTGGTAATTATGTGTGATGACACTTAATATAATTAAGCTTACAAGATGAACTGCTGCTGTTTCCATAACCTTTCATTGCAGGGGCAGGAAGTCCACATCCAATCTGCATTTAATACACAAAATTTGTCATTTTTGCAATCCCTTGCTATTGATTCATCAAATGTTTTTTTTTCGTTCTTTTTCCCATTTTCTTTTCCCCCACACTTGTTTTTTTCTCATCAATCAATGAAAGATCAAACTTTAAACTAATTATTTAAATTAATACATCAATTAAAAGTAGGAATTTTCAATTTAATGAATATTTGGTTTACTTCTAGCTATCCACTCAAAAGAGACCCCACTTGGGACAAGCTTACATGTATGAATGGCTACGCAAACTTTACAAGGCATGCTACAAGTCCAAGTAAAGTAATTGCACTTTCATGTGGACTTTGTGGATGGGGACTTGAGTGGGATACGATAAGAATTCCACACATACTGGTTCCCCTCAAGATTGATCAATCTCAGCCAATGGGGTTGTCCACCAATATTGATGAAACATGAACTCCTACTTTTTTCACTTACTGATGACCAGCATGACAATCCGTGGAGCCAATTCTGTCTTATTACTTCAATTAGCACAGAGCTGCCCACCAAGCTCACATGTAAGCCTGCATTCCCTACTAAGTTTTTAACGTAAGATCGATACTTACAATGATATGGTATTGCAACACACTGGTTGCAATTGTCTTCCCGGCTAGCGTCGCAACGTTTGTGAATAGACATGGATATTTCTGTGCAAATTTCCATAGACTCCAACAAATCCAAAATATTGCATTTGAAAATATTGCATTTGAAAATATTGTAAAGAGAGGAAAACAAAAAATAAGAATTTACAACTCTAATTTCATGCTACAAATTTACCCGAAGAGCATTCAATGGATTTGTGGATTTTCACACCCTAAAATAGTCCATCAAAATCCTTTTCTTTTTATTGCGCATAATTTGTGTTTCTTACTCAAAAAGGAATTGGGTTGAGGCAATTATGGCACATACCAATTATAGCAAATATTACATAATTTTCTGGGTTATATTGTAAGCCGTAATACAGCTTTTGACTGACTTTTTGCAACAAGAATGTTGAACAATGGCTTTATCCCTTCTCAAAATTCCGACATTAACCAGTGCAATTTTATTCCAAAAGTTGGCGGTCAACTCACAATATAATTTTGTTGGGAAAATTTTAAAATTTAAATAAAAAAAAGATGTCAGAGTCCACGATCATTAAATCAATAGTCCATGGGGGGTGGGGTGGGGGGTTGTTTCCATTTTGCCTCCAATGTTTGCCTCCAATATTTGCCTCCAATGTGAGATTATTGTATTGAAGACCTCTTGCTATCAATTTCATTCATAATATGACTGAAAAGATTTTTTAATTTTTTTGCTTGATGGTTGAGGATAATATTACTTTTGATTTAACAATCAATAGAAGAGTTGAATCATAACAAAGTAATGTATGATACAAAGTACACAATATGAGTTGAATAGTAGGATTATAGGATTGTGGGTTAGTGGTGGTAGTCTAGATAAGAGTGTAAAAATTCCTAACTTATTGTAATTTCCATGGTCAATGTTTTTCATTCAAAACATCAATTGGCTTATTGTTGATCCTCTTCTTACTATTATAGAATGAACTTAAATACCATGGACGACCTTTCTAGGTTTATATATAGGGTCTTTTTGTCTCTAAAGTAAAAAGAACTAAAATTGTTGAATTAAGCAAATTAGTATAATTGGGGGCATTTAAGGAAAAAAAACATTTTTGTAGTATTAGCAATTGAAAATCATGAATTTATATATATATATATATATATATAATTTTTTTGGATAAGACATGTAATTATTATGAATTTTCAAATTTGAACCTCCCATCCTAAGCCACTAAAAAATGTCATATAATTTGCTCATGAAATTGAAATCTAAAGAATCGGTAGTCAACCAATTGTAATTAAGTATAAGAACAATTTATTTGTACTTTGGGGGACATTGTCAATAAAAGTTTGTAAGTTAGGAACATGTACATGTAGATGATTTTGCCGGATTATTCGCTTTAAGTGAGTGATGGTGGGGTGTGCTTATGTGTAGACATTGAATTCCTTGTGAAGCTTTAGTCAGGGAGAAAAATTTGTGAAAAATGCACAAATGTTTTATTTATAAGATTTCAAAAATTTTAATTTACATTTGAAACTATGAAGTAGCTATTGAACTATAAAAAGAGGGTGAAGTTAAAAAATAGATGATAGATGACTTTCAAGATTATTTTAGAAATAAAAAATGTTCTTATTGGTCCAAAATTTAGATCATTTTTGGCATACCTTAGTAATGGAACTTGTCCTTTCAAGAGTTAATACAAAGTTAACAACACTTACTTATATTTGTGGTAGGTTTTTACATCTATCTATATGGATAGAAAGAAAAAATTCACAATCTTGGAGATGGCTCTTTAACCACATATACCTCTACCCATCATAGGGTATTATTGTTGTTGATGCAAACAACATTATATTAATAAAGTCAATTAAAGTCATAAATAGTGAAACCATAATTCTTTTGTCTTTTATATATCTTTTCAAGCTCTACAAGTTTAAAGCCTCATCATTTTTTTGAGTTGTATAGGTTTGAATTCTGTTACATTCATTTAGTACGAGATGGGTTGCCAACGGTCTTCCATAATTTCTCCTAATGACTTCCATGGATTGTTTCCAAATACTATTTTTTTATAATTATAAATACTTGAAATTTCAACATCTTCGGTTAAAACTCTTCAATTAGTTGTCATTAAGTAGTGTAGAAATAGCAAGGCATCAATTCATTTATAAATTATTTTTTTACTTTTTGAATTGATTGAATGAGGTCTTGATTTCTCTTTATGCTACCTCAAAAGTTTATTAAAATAGTTCAAGAGTTTGAACAATAGGAGATCCATTACAAAAGTTGCATAGACTATAGATAAATGTGGTCTAATTAGTATAAACATTTGGATGAGACTATATTGAATTTATGTGAAACCCAATAAAATGGATGAATTTTTCAAGATGAAAGTTGGCTAAAAATTGCACTCGTTGAGATAGTTAAAAAATGGTGTAGTTTACATTATGTTGATTTTTTCGTAAACATTAACTATTATCTTATTAACGTGCTACTTGTCTTCATATAATTCCAAAATTAAATCAAATCAATGTTATTCTTGAGCCACACACTATTTGAATAAACTTGATTAGTAATTCCAATTTAGAATTTAGGAATGAAGAATTTTCAAAATTTCAAAATCTTAAAACCTAAAAACGTGTAAATTATGAATTTGTTAATGTTGATGTATACATGTGTTAAGCCCTAAGGATTTAACAAGAAGAAGAATCTAGACAAGAGATCTTCGCTTTTACAAGTATTCCATTTCTTTCCATTGCAATATGAACTAAATTACAATTAATCAAAAAAATTATGAAGTATCAAATGATCATGCAAGTCACATCAATGAAAAATAGATAAAATTGCTTTTTCAAAATATACACGCACTATATAAAATGCAATAACCACATCTTTTGAGCTCATTGTCATTGTGACAAATTGTCACAATGAGCTCTAAGAAAATCTAAACTGAATTTATTTCATTTAACTAATCCCCATACTATAGTTCAAAAATATTAGTTAAAATCAATTGAAATAACATTTATTTTAGTAATCCCCCTCCTACTTGTAATTTTAGGTGCCAATTGCTTTGCCATTCAATATGGGATATATCCAAAGGTTTGTATTTGTATCCCATACCAATCTAATACATATATCCGTATCTCATACAATATCAATATCCCGTACTAGTATCAATATTGTATCCATATCGTGTACTAGTACTTGATCCTATATATGCATTTGTATCCATATCCTATACCAATACAATATCCCATATATGTATCTTAAGTTTTTTTGGAGATCAACAACATTGGGATGGGGTAGGATGGGGTAGGGGGTGGGAATTAAAAAATAAATCAATGGCTCTCAATTTCTAAAAGAGGGGGGGAGGTTTTCATCCAAACCAGACCTGAACATCTTTTTTCGGCACATTGTCATCCATTCAATATATCTCCTATAGAAAGTTTCTTGAAAGCACTCATAGTCTACCTAGTGGATGCAGTGACTCTTTAGTGCACTTTAGATTGTCCAGAGACTTGAAGTTTTAAGAGCAAATTTTAAGCTAATGAAAGCTTCAAAACTATGAAGACCAAAGACTATAACTTTACACTTGAAATTTTAAGTTGGGAAGGGAAAGAATGATGAGGACAATTTCTTTGTTCATTGTAGCAAAAAAAGTGTACATATTTAGAGTCCCCTAGAATTATACCAATGGTCAAGCCCATCAAGTGAAGTGGACTTGGTTACAATTCCACAACACTTTTTAGCTAAAAGTCTCACTACAAATTATTAAAAATAATTCACATTAGAGGATGCTTTAGTTTAGAAAATAACCTAAACCTGTTGATACATAAGTGTTGCTTCCTTTCACTTTATTCTACCATAGTTGTATAGCACATCCATTACACCTTTGATGAATAATTATTGTTTAAAAAAAATGCATTAACTTTTATGAAAGTTTTTACAAATCCCTTGTTTTCCTATACAAAAAAATATTTGAAGAATAATTTCCCAATAATTTCAACTCGTAATTCTAAAAATATTTTTTGATGAAATTTGTATTCAACCACAATACCTTCAAAATTCATGACCTCCAAAGAATAGACTTTTAAATACAAGCTATGAACTTGAAAAGACTTTTACTATGAACCTTGAAAGACTTTTACTATGGCATTTGACCTCTATTCTAATCTATATCCCTAAACCCCTAAATATGCTCTTTTGAAAACATAGCATTTGGAGGCAGCTTACTACAAACACAATTTTAATTATAATTTTTTGAAATTTTCACACAACATGTGCCCAAGGAATAGTTTGAAGGCACAACAATTTTCATAACTTTTGACTACATGGTTCAAAAGTTATTGTATGATATGTCATTTTTAGTGAAGTGTAGGCAGCTCAAAAAAATTCTTAAAAATCACTTTTTTAAGAAATAAAAATTTAAAATTGATTCTCTAGATTACATAGACGCAGAAAGATTTGAATTATTCCATTTTGATTAATGAGGTGAATGTTATGAAAAGTTTTAGTTTGTAGGTTGTTATGGAATTTCTACTCTAAAATAAACTTTGAAGTATTTTACTTATCTCAATTTTCAATATTTTTGAAATTAAAAAAAAAAATAGGTGTACATTGGTTATTACAACATTACAACAATTGGGATTGTTTTTTTTTAATTCTATAATTAAACTCTTAATAATTTAGTGTTTTGAATCATTCTCTACTTCTTTCTACTTAGGGCCACTTCACACCATGGCTATCCATGTTGGGAGGCCATTGGATTGAATGGCCAAACTTTGTTAAGAGTCCAAAGAAATAGGCAATAACAGACAATAAAAAATAGGAATTGGAGCCTTAGGCTAGCCATAGTGTGAAGCTTCCAAAGGCCAAGCCCAAGTCTAAACCTGTACCATTTGTTTGACTTCTATCCTTCTCTCTCTACATTAATTCATCCAATTTCTGAAATTTTGTGTGAAGTCTCACCCATTTGTCAATTTTTTAAACCCAAAGATTAAAAACATGAGAAAGGAGTCAAAGACGGCCTTGGAAAAACAATCACATCACATACTCTCATCATCAAACAAGGTTTTAAATCCCAATGGTGACAAACAAATAACAAATAACAAGAAGAGCACCTAGCTACGGAAAACAACCCTTCCAATCCAATCTATGTTTGAGATCTTGTTAGTTTTGGACATTTTATGAAAAAAAATTGATGAACCCTTGATTATAGTTTGGGTCTCCATTTTTGGCTAGACCAAACTATGGTAAAAATTCGTTGTCATATAGGCATTTAACCGCCATGTTAACAATTTGGAGGGTGACAGACTTCGAGTTGTGCTTCCTAGTGTGAAGGTTCAAGAGGCCAAATTTTGGGGTTTGAGAAATTTGATTGGTGGAAACCCACAACCTCTTGACCTTTAGATGTAGTGTGAAGTAGCCCTTACTATTTTTCTCTATATGTTGTTCAATTCCAAATGATTTGAAAATTTTCAAGCATTTAGCCAACTTGCCTTGAAGAATGAATCCAAAGAGTAACCATCAATTTGGATATTTTTTCATACAAATGTGACCTTATGAATAGCATTTGCTTGGTTTTTCATAAGGCCAAAGAAATGAATTTCATTAATTTAAATGCTAATATCTTGCAATCTACAAGGTGGAAAATTTTGAAATTTGTTCTACATCTTCTCAAACCAATGTACTACAAGATCCTATAGTTACATATATATCCAAAAATATTTAAAAAAATAAATTTGGTACTTATATTAGAAATGGTAGTTTTGGAGCGTTTCAAGTGAAAACATAGTCAAAAACCTTTAGGAATTAAATAAGGTTGTTTGTTTTATTTTGTTTGTTTAATATGTTGAGATCTAAAAAATCATAAATCCCCTTGCCTTGTTCTTAGTACTATTGGAAAGCTCTCCATGAGGAAGGGGGCATAGACTTTATTTTGTGGCATTTCAATCTATGGTGTGAAAGTTATTGAATTTCAAATTTTTTATGATTTGAAAAATTGAATTAATTTATTTTTTATTTTGAAAAAATCATAAATTTTACATCGTATGTCCAAAAGTCATAAAACAAAGCCCTTGCACTCCTTTGTGAATAAAAGATATTGAATTTCAAAATTAAAGTAAAATAAAAAATCAGAAAATCATTTTAAATTCTTTTTTGGCTGTGGCAACGGTACAGGGCACACCAGTCTACTCTAAAGAGAATTGAACCTTAGAAGCTCCCCCCAATTGCCATATCTACCAATTTGAGTCGGGTCGGATAATGTAAAAGAGTGAAATGTCTGGAATGCAGCATGGGGTAATAGTGACCTCGTGAAGTAAGAGTAATAGGTACTCTCTCCATGAGATGAACATTCTGAAAACAAAAATCTATGTTTTATCCAGATTTGGTAGATACTAGATCCGCTCGAAGTGTTGCTTTCGTATTCGTCGTCTCTCTGATGAGTTCTTCGTCTCCCCTAGAGCCCCTTGTTCACCTGTGCAAGCTTTGTCCTGTTTTCAATGAACTGCGAGCTGCGGCTCGTGTGGCCTCCGTCGGAGCGTTTCGGAAGCTCGCTCACATGAAATTGCGACAAGAGTTGCGACATCACTGGAAATAACAATGGAAGCAATCTCGAACGATTCCCGACACTCGGCAATCCACAAGCTGAACTAAGTTGTCCATTTAGGGTTTCGCGAGGGTTTCGCGAGGGTTTGTAAGGAAATCGATCCGAGATGGCGGACTCCGGTGACGACGATGAGGAGGAGTACGAGGAGGAGGGCCAGGATGAATACGAGAAAGACGGTTTCATAGTTGATGAGGAAGAGGACGAGGATCCTGAAGAAGAACCGCAGGAGAGTAGCGACGAAGAGGTGAAGGCGAAGAAAAAGAAGCGCAAGAAGAGGTATGGGATTGTCGTAGGGCTTGGACGGAAATCATTGGAAGAGATGTAGCGGACGGCTATTTGTTCTTCGTCCACTGAGGCTGTCTTGTTTGTGTTATCATCTTATCGATCGTATTCACCGCATTTGTGTTTTCGTCGTCCCTGACTCGGTAACCTGCAGAGGGGAGGAGACCTATGAGCTTGACGAGGATGATTACGACCTGCTGCAAGAAGCGAACGTCACGGGATTTCATCGACCGCCTAAAGCAGTACGTTCTGTCTCGTACAACAAAAAATAGCATTGGTCTGCAAGAGCGGTTTAGTTTTTTGAATTTTTTTTAGATTTTAAAGATTGACTAGTCTTCATGACTATCAAAAGCTGCGTGGAGTAATTCGTCGAGTATTTGAAAATTTTCGCTTGAATTTCACGATTCAGTAGTACTCTTGTTTCTCATGGACCTATGTGTCCTGTTCCTTATACAGGATGGGAAAACAAAATTTAAGCGACTGAAGAAAGGTGGAATTGGTGGAGAGAAAGGATCTGGTGGTATTGGTCTCTCAGATGAGGACGAGGAGGACGATGGAGGTGGTAGGAGAGGTCGCACAGCCGAAGAGGAGCTCAAGAGGTCTTTGTTCGGAGAAGACGATGGTATGTTCAGCAGTGGAAATGTTTTTGGTGAAATGTTGGTTCCAACTTCAAGTTGTCTTTCACAGGTTTTTATTCAGTCTGATTCAAGGTGCATGTCTTTGGCGTTGAATAAGGAAATTTCTGTTTATTTTGTGACAGGGGCTGCGGCTGAGGACGTGGTGGAAGAGGAAGAATTGGATGAAGAAGAGGAATTGGGAGAAGAAGACGAGATGGCTGATTTCATTGTCGACGAAGAAGAAGTTGATGAGCATGGAGAGCCTTCTAAGTATTACCCGTTAATCCTCACTTTCAGTTTCAATTTTCATGTATGGTTTGTTCCTTGTATTGCATGCCTAGTCTTGTTGATCACGTTAGAGAACTCTGTTCATGTGTGCGGTCAGCTTGTACTTTCAACTTGAGCTTTTGTACTTATCTTCTGTGTTTTTAGACACAGGAAGAAGAAAGTTAAGAGGAAAGAATTTAGACAAGCTCCTGGAATAAATTCTCTAGCATTACAAGAAGCTCAAGAGATTTTCGGAGATGTGAGTTCTTTGCTGGAGGAGAGAAGAAGACGTGAGAGGGATACACTAGCTGGTCTCGATGACGAGGAAAGAGCTGATGATGATGAGGATGACGATGATTACGGCCGTGGCCGAAAACCGCCACCTCAGAAGCTGTTGGAGAAGCAGTTTGAACCTAGTTTGCTAGAAGAGAAGTTCTTAACAGAAAGAGATGACCGTTTACGAGAAACAGACGTTCCTGAAAGACTTCAAGTACGTGTCTTTTCTTGCAGTTGTTTTTCTGCTTCATTGCTTTTGAAATCTTGCTTTACTGGCAAGTGCATTCATTCACTGGTTGCGCTGATGTATTATTCAAGAGAATTTTTTGTGTGCCTCGGAGATTTCCCTTGGCCTAGCGTTGATTTACTCTCCCGCATTTCTTCGCATATAAACCATCTGGAAATATGTTTGGTTCGTCAGCCTTTAGGCTCACCTTTTCAATCTTGGACTGCAGATATTGGAAGAAACTGCTGGTACCTTAACTTCCTCAGACATGGCAATTAGACAAGAGGCTGAATGGATTTTTGACAGAGTCTTTGGTCACCTTGCAGTACCTGCCCGTCCTGAATTTGAGAACTTTGTCAACGAAAAAGATTCCATCTCTAGACAAATTGCAAACGTCTTGCGTTTTGTACATGATGATAAATTCGAGGTATGCTTTACTGAATGCGGACATTTATTTATGTGAATAGGACTTTTAAACTATCACGTTTCTAAAAACTGTTCTTAGTGTCCACAGTATTAGCAGTTGGAATAGAGAAACGGGAGGGCAGCAAGTGATTTCGATGGTATCGGGGTTCTTGACCTCTTTATGTTTTTACTACAGATTCCATTTATTGCAATGTATCGGCGGGAAGACTGCTTTGATCTTCTGAAAGAGCCGTCGGATGATCATGAAGACAAAGAAAGGCCTGTGATTCAACAATACGGGGTTCGCTCTCTTAATCTTTGATCAGTAACTGATATTTGCATGTCCTGTTTTGTATAGATTTGTAATTTCCCTGATGGCGTTTGTTTGATTTCATCATAGGGCTCAGTGTGTTGGGACTGTATACGGTAATCACTAGCCACTTGGAGGAGGGAATTGGCAAGATTTATGCTTTGTTTTGTGTTGCCAGTTCAAATTGCTTACTTGTTGATTTAATTGCGGGAGACTGTTGGTTACGATTGTCGGGATTCGGGGCGTGCCTGAACTTCCTTCTTCATGTTCTCTTCCGTCTTTCTCGGCCTGATATATGGGTTTCTTGCAGGAACTTTGGGCAATTCAACAGTGGGACAAGAAGTGGCTGCTGCTGCAGCGTCGGAAGACAGCGCTTCAGGCTGCTTATGACAAGCGTATTCCTGCAGATGTTAGAGACGACCCTGAGAAAGAAGAGCTTGTTGATAAGATGTTCCGTGCACTTGCAGATGCCCAGTCTGATCAAACTGTAGATGATTGTGATGCCAAATTCAATCTCCACTTCCCTCCTGATGAGATTGAAGTCGTGGATGGGGGATTCAAGCGCCCCAAGAGACGGTCACTTTACAGTATCTGTCGTAAAGCAGATCTGGGTGCGCTTGCGAAGGAATTTGGATTGGCGCCAGACCTCTTTGGAGAAAATCTGCTGGCCACGTACAAGGTATGTACGAAAACCTCTTTTATCTGGAAAATTTGTACGGTTTGTACGAAGTGCTGCCTTGTCTCTGAAATCTTTATGTAGTTTCTACTTCAGGGACCTTCATTAATCGCAAACCTTACGGAGCGAATTTCAAGCATGGGTTCAATGATTTCTTACAATACAGGGGTCTTTTAAGGGGTTGATCTCATTAGCTTTGATTTTTAAATGACTATAGTCCTCAGACATATAAGTGGCCCAAAGAGAGAGATGCATGTCTTTAATGGCAAGTTTAATAATTTGCTCCAGCAGCAAGCATTTTTCTAAAGGTTTTGTTCTTGCTATGCAGAGGCATGATGTTGAGGATAAACCTGTTTCGCCAGATGAGCTTGCGGCCAGGTTCTGTGCATCGAATAGATCGGCAAATGAGTTTAGGGACCCTGGATCTGTACTACGAGGTGCTAGGCACATGGTAAGTGTCCCTTTGGGTTTCGGTATTTATGTTCATACCGTTAATGTAAGCTTCCAGGGCATCGGATATAGGTGTCGAGCTGTTTGGGTACAGGACCGTAAGTTTATCTTTTGGAGAAGGGTGTCTTTTTTGAAATGTTCACTATGCCGATTAAATAGAACGAGCAACTCCTGCAACAATTTCAATGGTAAATTATACCGAATGCAACAGTCAGGCGGGGAATTCCTAACTTGCTTATGTGTACTACCCAGGTTTCTGTGGAAATCAGTACAGAGCCTGCAGTGCGTGAGCATGTTCGGGGTCTTTATTTAGAGAGGGCAGTGGTCAGCACACGACCGACGTCAGATGGGATTGATGCGATTGATACATTCCATGATTATGCGGGTGTGAAGTGGCTATTAAATAAGCCAATCATTGCTTTCAATGATGCCCAGTGGCTTCTAATTGAGAAAGCTGCTGAAGAGAAACTTCTGGAGGTCACAGTTAGCTTGCCAAAAGAACAAATTGCGTCCCTGATGCAAGATTGTGAGGCATTGTATTTGAGCGACGGTGTTAGCCTCACAGCGCAACAGTGGAATGAACAAAGAAAGCAGATTTTACGGGATGCCATAGTAGCGCTTTTGCTCCCAGCTATGGAAAAAGAGGCTCGGATGTTGCTGACCACAAGGGCGAAGCAGTGGCTTTCATCGCAGTGTGGTTTGCAGCTATGGAATCGTGTTTCCGTTGCTCCATTTGTTCCTGAGAAGGCCAATGATCAGGATGAAAGGTGTGATGAAGGTTTCTGCACTTTTCTCCTATTTTGTCCCCTTGCGCCATCTACTTTTCTGGCAGTGTAGTTTGATGCACACTGGTGAATCCCCATCCTATCCTTATTAGCCAAGTAGTTGATTTTTCAGTATAAACCGGCCATGGTGAGGTATTGTTTTCCAAAGATCAGTACCGTCCGCTTCTCATAAGACTCTTTATTATCTGGTTTCCTGCCTGAATCTGAAATGTTGTTACTTACGATTATGAGATTATGTTCATTATAATAGCTCTTCGTCATCATTCTAGGAAGTGCTTGATGAATTTGTTGGAGACTTGATAACAGGATGGATGATGGCCCTTCACTACGGGTGCTAGCGTGTTGTTGGGGCCCAGGCAACCCAGCAACTACTTTTGTGATGCTAGATACAGCTGGAGAAGTAATGAGCGTTTTGCACACTGGATACTTGAACATGAGGGCTACAAGTCCCGAACAGAAAAAGAGGAAAGAAAATGACCAAAATCGCCTACTTCAATTTATGAGAGAATACCAACCTCATGTTTGTGTCCTGGGAGCTGCAAATCTGCATTGTCGGCATTTAAGCAACACCATTTTTGAAGTAAGGATGCTCTATGTTCATTTTCAACTCTTCATTTGGAGGATGCTTTCAGGATTTCTGTTGCTTCAAATATACCCATGTGTGGTAAATGGTCATTCCTAATTCTTTCTAGGTGTGATAGAGGCATCTATGAGCATGCACTATAGTGTTTAACAAGAACGTATGCCTACCGAGCATCTGGAGGTTCCAGCTCTGAACCTCCATCGTCCAGTCCTAAGATTTGGAGCTGGCAGGGCCCTTTTCGAATAATCCCCTTTTCTGGCTTCAACTATTCTACTTGTGATAAATCACCTTTCCGCATTGGGCAACTAGCAACAGTTGAATAGCTCGAGTGGGTCGTAGGCTACAGTGGATCCTAATGCAAATTGACCCGAATTAAGAAGCACCCGTCAGGGTGGCTGTTGGTGGGGAAGACGACGATTGATACATGATTTACTTTTGGCTGATTTTTTTCGGACTACATGTATCCAGGTGATTTTTAAGGTAGTCGAGGAGCATCCTCGTGACTTAGCAGAAGGACTAGATATGATTAAAGTGCTTTATGGAGATGAGACCATTCCTTCATTGTACGAGAATTCAAGAGTTTCTCAGGAGCAGCTTCCCGGGCATCCAGGTTCTTATTTTCTCTTTTGATAATTAAAAATAATAATCGTACACATGCGAAACTCGAGCCATGCAACTCGCGGCAGTTAATAACCTGAATGAATTTACTGGTTTTGCACCTTGGTTTATCTCCTTTTTGCTTTGCCTGAACTCAACACCATGAGTGGTTTGACTTATTTGTTTTTGATGCTCTGTTTTTGATGGTGTGAGGGGCCCACTTGAACTAGACTTGCCGAGTGATGTCTGTTTACTAGATTCGTTATAACTTCTTTTTGTTTCCATCACTATCTATGTTATAAGTTTGGCAGATTCTTTTATATTTTTGTCAAGTGGCAGTTTTGTTTTTTGGGTTTGGGTCTGATGTACAATTTTTCTCAACCGCACTGGGCACAGTAGTCTCAATTCATTACATGTGTGTGTGGTTTGCAGGTATTGTGAGACGAGCAGTTGCCTTGGGTAGGTTCCTGCAAAATCCTGTGACTATGGTTGCTTCTTTATGTGGTCCAACGAAGGAAATTCTCTCGTTCAGGTTGCACCCAATGCAGAACTGCTTGACAAATGAGGAATTATATGAAGCCATAGAGCGTGTCATGGTTACTGTGATTAATCAGGTGGGCACCGTCTCTTTCTCTTGCAATGTGGTTTATCCCTTTTGGTAGGAATTACTTAATGTGCAAAATTTTGTAGTAGGCTTGAGACATCAATTGTATCATCACTCTGCTTGCGAGGTCCATGAGACACCTTTTTCGGATTGGATGAGTAGAAGAGTTCATCATTAAACCCGTCGGTTGCACTGGTCCTCCACAATCATTGCAACCATGTTCATCCCCTTTACTCAGGATTTGTTTCATGCCCTGGTATGTTCAGGTGGGCATCGATATTAACTTGGCAGCTTCACATGATTGGATTTTCGGCCCTCTTCAATTTGTTGCCGGACTTGGCCCTCGAAAAGCCGGGGCTATCCAGAGAGCTATCCAAAGTGCCGGGCGTGTGGGGACTCGAAAAGATCTTTATGCTAGCATACGGGTTATGGACAAGAAGGTTTTCATTAACTCTGCTGGTTTCATTCGAGTTCGAGGCAGTGGACAAGCAGCTTCAGGGATGCAGCATTTGGATCCACTTGATGATACTCGTATTCATCCCGAGTCTTATCAGGTATGTTTATAGTTAATCCAAATGACGATTATCGTATCAAAGACGCTTCTTATATGATCATCACCCGTTTGTGGCTGTGACGTCTAGTCCTGTTACCTGGACCGTAAAATACTGGGCTACGATGTTGGTAACCGACAGACCTGGGTGCTTATTTAGTTCTGAAATTATTATGGCCCCCTCATTGTTATATTCTTGCTTTTGATAGCTATTATTTATATGAGCAAATACTTATATAATATGTTGGTTGAACTGGATCAGACTGCAAAGAACATGGCTGAGGCTGCTTTCAAAGAAGAGGCTCAACAAAACGATGATGAAGTTGATGAGGATATGCTAGAGATGGCTGTGGAGCATGTTATGACAAATCCCTCGGTCCTAGACACCATGGATGTGGAGGAATATGCTCGTAGTGCACTCGGACGTGCACAGAGCAAGAAGGTTCCTACACTCAGTCTGATTAAGTCGGAGCTTCAACACGGCTTCCGAGACTGGCGCAAACCTTATGCAGAGCCATCTGCAGAGGACCAGTTCTACATGCTGTGCGGTGAAACCGAAGAAACATTGTCTTGTGGTCGCATTGTGCATGCGACCGTGAGGAATGTTCAACAGAACCGTGTTATCTGTGTTTTGGAATCTGGGTTACTCGGTTTCATAGACAAGAAGGACCTTTCTGATGATCGTGATGTGGATCCCAGTGAGAAAGTTGAAGAAGGCTCCATCGTGACCTGTCGAGTGAAAGAAGTGAAGTTGGCCAAATTCTTAGTGGATTTGACCTGCAGGTAAGCCGCTCTGTCTCCACCTGGTATCAATGTCGATGCTACGTTTCTTCAGTTCTATGGATACGTTTGTTGAGAAAAATTGCTCATCGAGGTGTTGAGTTTCTGAGAACTTATTCTATCTTTTTGTAATTTGCATGTTTATCGTGTTCATAACGCTTTCAGCTGTAGCTTTGGGCCTTCTTCGGGTTCATGTCTCGTTGTCAGTAAAATGCTACCGGTCCCTACTAGCCTGTTCGTTGGAGTTGGCTTCTAACTTTTTTCATTTTTGGCTTGCTGCAGAGGGAGTGAGCTTAGAGGGAACCATTGGCGGCCTAGGGTGCCACCCGACCCGTACTTTTCACCCGACAACTCTTTCTTGCAGAACGAGCAAGATAAGGTTCGCAAAAAGAAGGAAGAGGAGAAAAAGAAGGCCTTCAAGCCTCGCATGATTGTTCACCCTTATTTTCAGAATGTGTCAGTCGATGATGCTATAAAGGTATGTTGCTACCACAATCCAGCATTTGTAATTGATCTATAACTGACGGGCCTTTGAATGTGTGAGCGAACTTCATCCGGAATGACTGTTGGCAATTTTGACCCTAGTTTTTTGGTTTTGTGATTAATTCCTACCTAGACAGAAATGGATTCATGCGTTCTGTTCCACTAACCTAATGAAGTGAAGACATCAAATTTGGAAGCTCATTGAGTGTGAGAACTTTTTGCAGGCACTTGCTGAGAAGGATGTGGGGGATTTTATCATTCGTCCCAGTAGCAGGGGTCCAACCCATCTCTCTATGACATTGAAAATCCACGATGATGTTTTCACACACATAGATATTGCTGAGGGGGGCAAGGAGAGTCGCGACCTCACAAGCTTTCTAAGCCTTGGCAAGACACTTACAATCGGAGAAGAATCGTATGAGGATCTTGACGAGGTTTGCGGCTTCTCTTCTTTCCTTCGATGATCTTTTCAGTTTCTGCTCGTCTGAATCGTGAACCTGAAATGAAGTTGGATCCAGTCGTCGTGATCTTTCTGACGGTTTTTGAATCTGCTGTGTGTCATATAGGTTATTGCTAGATATGTTGAACCTCTAGTTGGCTATCTGCGTGAGATGCTGCGGTATCGAAAGTATAAGCAAGGGACCAAGATGGAAATCGATGATTTACTACGTGTTGAAAGAGTGGCAAATCCCAAGCGCATTCCCTATTATTTCTCTGTTGCTCATGAACATCCTGGGGCGTTCATGCTCTCCTACATCCGGGCTGTGAATCCTCATCACGAGTACCTATCACTATCTTCAAAGGGCTTTCGTTATCGGAAGCACAACTTTGACAATATCGATAAGCTTGTGGCTTACTTCCAGAAACATTTCAACGATCCAATACCTGAGGCTCCGAGGAGAGCAGTGGCTGCTATGGTTCCTCCTCGAAGCCCAAGCAGCTACAGTGCAGGCAGTTATGGTTACAGCGCAGGCTCTCGGAGGCCTTCCGAGTCCGGTGCCTCCGGCTATGATTCTCGAAACAGCTGGGGGGGAGTCGGTGCGAATTCCAGGGGCAGTGGACCTGGAGGCTGGAGACAGGACAACTCCTGGAACAGTGGTCGTGGAAGTGGAAGTTCGGGTTGGGACAAAGCTGGTGAGCCACGTCCACCAAGTCAGCAGGTTGGGGGCAGCAGTAGCTGGGGTTCCGAGCCTTCCTCTGGGAACGGCTGGGATGCTAAGAGTGGAGGCTCTTCCAGGAGTAGGTGGGATAATCCTCCTCAACCGGGCGTCTCCTCTCAAGGAGCTTCTCAGGGCACTTCTCAAGCAACTTCTCAAGGAGTTTCTCAGGGAGGTGCCTGGGAAAGTGTGACCAACTCAGACTCAGCTGCAGTAGACCCATGGGCCGATGTGCCTTCTGACGGGCCCACAACGTCTTCCACATCTGGATGGGATTCGTTACCAGCCACTGGACCACGAGTTTTTTGAGCTGCCAAGTTCTTTGGAGGGTTTCTGTATTTCAATTTGATCTTGAGTTTAAGAGCTTTAATTTGGTCTTGAAGCTCAACAATGAACCCGATTAACGACGTAGAAAACTGCAAGCCTAGTGAGTCAGGACGAATGGAGTCTGTTTTGGAAGGCACGACTGTTTGTCTCAATGGTAGATAATTTTATATATTGCAGTAAATAGTTGAAGACAGGTCAATGAGAGTAGCCTCCCTCCCGCTGGCCCTACAAGTATTTGCAGTTCTGGTTTAGACATGACCGCTTTTCTATGCCAGTGTTATATCCACTGTTAAATTTAATCCAACTCGTCTATGAAGCGTCCAATTTGCAGGGAATTACCTCAGATGCTTATTCTCCATTTGGGTTGCAAGAAGTTCTGCTTTGAGTTCTCGAAATTTCCGCCATGCCGCCTCCAATTTCATAGGTTGCGTACTGGCAGCCCTTTGGACCTAAGAAGTGAACTTGCTCGTTTCGTCATTATTTCGAATTGCTGTCTGTGTAGCGAAGTTGGAATTGCGGGGAGTTCAAGGTTTCAGTGCAGTGAATTTCGAGTTAACTTCGAGTGTATTTTTCATTTTTTTAGGGCTTTGCGCAGGGATGCCCTCCAGGTTCGTGATTTGGCAGTGATTGCTGGCTTTGCTTCCGTAACAACTGGGATCGAGTTCTCAGGATAGATTTCCCAGTCTGGATCACAGAATTAATGCGACGCATCGAAGGTCGTGGCGCTGGGCAAACTAAGAGTCCCCGACTCTCTGGGTGCGGAGGGATAAGTAGCTCGAATGGTTCTTCACTGACCTTTTCTCCTTGTGGCTGCACAGGACCATGAAGAAAGTCATGCAGCCCCATTTCAAACTTTTGAAGTTTTGTTATAAATTGGAAAATTGGAATCATTCTGCAAGATTTGATCCGAACACACTTTTTTGTTTTAATTAGAAAAATCCAAGGCATTCTTCAATAAGAATTGACTCATTTCTTACCCGTGAATCATACGCTAAATACTGAGTAGAAATAATGGAAATCCTCTCTAGAATTACGTGCTAATAAACCAATGAATTTATGTGCCGGTTCAATTCATATAAATACTAATTACTGAAGTTCTAAATTCAAAACTGTACGAAACTTAACTGAATTTTACATTTTCCAAATAAAAAACACTCAAAATAAAACACAAACATTAGCACTGATAATATGCTCAAGCCTCTAGAATTCTAGATCCCTAAGGGGTACTATCCATACAGTGGAAACAAGCTTCACTGATACTGCACTAATGTGTCATACCAGTCGGGCCATCTATTGTCAATCTAGTGATCTGGTGCATCAATAGAAGCTCCCCTAATGTCTACTGGGCCTTTTAGAAAAAACTGAGTCTCCAAAGCTGCTCCTGAAATGGCTACTTGATCCTGAAGCAGCCCCTTTTTAGGGTCGAGTATTTCTGTAATTTAATGTAATGTGGTGTAATGTGGTGCCAGCATGCCTAAGTAAAATAAATCATTGTGTGACTGGAAATGGCGTTGCCTGCAAAAAAAGGCCTCGCACTTTGAAATCACGTAAGAAAGTTGTACAAACGCAGTGAATGGAATGTGATCTCATCAACACCCAAAGATCTGCATTCTCATTCCATGATCCTCTCTTGTCCTGAAAAAGCTCCACAGCTCTATACATGCCCCAAAATCACACTCCTCGTGCAAATGATACAAAGCAAATTAAGTGATGCACGCAATATCTACTACAAAATTTAGGGGTCCTAGTTAGCTAGCTACCACTACAAACCAGGTCATTCTATGTCCCCGGATTCACTACCCTCAAACAGATGAAGTCCGTTGCGGAGTTCCGTAGTTTACATGATTTGCTGCATCATAGTAGAATCCTTGAACTCCACCCCGCTCCTTCTTGTGAAAAACGAAACCCCTAGCCGGTTGCCACAGCGAAACCACCATCGCCACCACCGCAAACCCCACCACCAGTCCCACACCAAAACCAGGACTCCTCACCGCATCAGAAAAAAGAGAATTTGTGTCACTCCCACTTCGGCAAGCATCTAAAGGTACGCCACACAAGAGCGGATTCCCTACAAAGCTGGAGAGTCCGTTCTTAAAGTTGAACCCATTCGTACTCGGAATCTCCCCCGACAAATCGTTCCACGCCAACGACAAGGAGTTTAACTGACCCAAGTTTCCAAGCTCCGGAGGAATCGGCCCACTCAGCTTATTGTATGCGAGGTTCAAACTCTCCAGCTGCTTCATCCGAGACAGGCTGCTTGGAATAGGCCCGGTCAAGTGGTTGTTCGCCAAGCTCAAGCTGTAAAGCGCTTCCAAGCTTCCAAAATCTGAGGGTAAATGCCCTTCGAGGCTGTTGTTGGACAAGTCAATCACCGTCACCGACTTCGTCAGCAAGTTGTAAATGTAGGAACCGTTTTTCACTGATAATTGGAATCCTCCATGAGGTTGTAAGGCTCCCTCCAAAGAAGACTGGTTGGAGGGTTTCGTTAAAGCTGTGAGACTAGAGAGATTGCTTGCGATAGTGCCTGTGAAGTCATTAGACCCCAAGTCTAGAATTTGAATTGCGGAGAGTTTCCATAGCCATGAAGGAAATGGTCCAGTGAGGCTGTTGTTAAAGAGACTCAGCACACGAAGAAGCGGAAGAAAAGGCTCCCTGTGGGACTCTGGTAAAGCTCCTGAAAGAGAATTGCTGCTCAAATCGACGTATAACAAAGTACTGATGTTGAGAAACGCGAATGGAACTTCCCCTGTCAGCGAATTCTCTCGAAAGTCCACCACGGACAAATTTTTCTGTGTCCCCCCAATCTCGCCAGGTATGGAGCCCGAAAGCTTGTTCTCCTTCAGGTCGAGGTACACAAGGTTGGTGCAATTGCTTAACGACCTCGGAATCTCCCCACTGAAGCTATTGTTCGTGAGGTGTAACAGGGCAAGCTTTTTGCACTCTCCTAGAGAAGTCGGGATCCCACCCGTGAAGACGTTTCCTGTGAGATCCACGTACTGAAGAGCTTGCAAATTGGTGAATAAATCTGGCAAGGCGCCACTAAATCGGTTCCCATACAAATACAAGAAACTCAGGCTTTCCAATCCACCAAAAGATTCAGGTACACTACCCTCGAGTTCGTTGTTCGCCAGAAACAGCCCTTGCAACTTCTTCAACTTCCCGAGCTCTTCAGGTAACGTCCCATTCAACGAGTTATTAGTCAGCTTAAACCAAGCGAGTTCGGTGCAGTTTCCCAAAGACCCAGGAATGGGTCCAGAAAGCTCGTTATACTCCAAGTTGAGCGCAGTAAGCCTGGAGCAGTTCCCTAACTCCACCGGAATCCCTCCAGTAAGATTGTTGTTGTAGACGTAAAGGTCCCGAAGCTTCTGCAACTGGCCTAGCTCCTTCGGAAGAGCTCCCGTCAGCTGGTTGTGGTCCAGATGCAAGTAGTCAAGGTTTCTGCATAAGCTAAGCTCCGGTGGCAAGCTTCCTGTGAGATTTGTGTAGGAGAGACTGATGTTTCCCAGGTGAGTGAGGTTGCAAAGGAAGCTCGGGATGCTTCCTCTGAGATTGGTTTGGGAGATGTTAAGCTCCACCACATGTCTGGTTGTGGTGCTGCACATGACGCCCTGCCAAGTGCAGTAATTCACGGCGTTGTTTTTGTTCCAGGAGGACAGAGATGAGAAGGGGTCGAGGATCTCCTTGATGGACAGTAAGATATCGGATTCTCCCGAATTGGTGAGAATTGATCTTCTGGACTCTGGTTCTGGTTGTTGTGGACTGAGATCTGGGGAACATGCGCCTGCAGGTACTCTTGTGACGAAAAGCAAGGGCACCAGAAGGATCCATGGCGCTGTGAGATGGGAATGGAAACGTCCACGTCGCGGCATTCTTGAGGCTGGAGGTTTGGTCTTTGACATTAAGTCTGCTGGGCGTTCTCATGTTGGGAGGGATGGACGGCTCTGTAATATGAGCAACGACTGTCAGGTACCAGCATACAGCGTGAATTCAGCAATGACAGAGAATGCTTAATTGAATTCAGCATGGACATTAATTGGCGCTGTGATCGGTAGGACAGAAGTGGATTTCATGGCTCGAGCTTGCTGAAAGTATTTGTTGGACTGGAAGTCGTGATGACGAGGTCAATTCCGATCCATCTGACGGTCATTTCAGATGGAGCGGATTGACGCAATAAACTTAAAGTTTGAGCTGACATGACGTCCATATGGGTTGAGCTTAATTACGAGCTTAATTAAACTGTATTCCACTGCATTTTTGACTCCGAGCTTATTGACGCAATTGAGGTAACAAGGTTCCAATATATTTGAAAAATCTCAATAGGGAGCTGGAAACCTTGTTATCTCAGACGTTTTGCTGCATGCCTCTAATAGCCATGCGAGTATCATCTTTTTATGCTCACTCGTCTCCTGGACTAGTATACAGTCGCCGGCCATGGAAAAAAACGGTGCAATGAATAATATGTGGTTCTTGAGTCAATTTAGGTGTATAGTTTCGTTCTTATGTCAATGTTGGGGATTCGACCTGTGCAATCTAAGTGGCAGTATGTCATCTGCACGCTGTAGGGGACCAGAAAGAAAGAGGCCAGGAAAACTTGAAAATCTGTAAATACTCAAGGGATGAGAAGGCTTGCCTGAAAAGATGCGAGCTCGTCCATCATTTTCACCAACGTGCAGTTGTCTTAAACCTTAATTTTTAAGGCAGACGTATCGATGTAGACTGTGCAAAACAAAAATTTAGTTACAACAATGAAAGGAAACAGTCCTAATGTCCAAATTTCAACAGAAGCCTCAATAGCAAACCACGTTGGTATGGACATAAACAACCAGCAACGCAACAGTAGGCTCTCTACCCGCAGTGCTGACTCCACTTTCAAGTTTCAAGTGAGATCCTACTCAAACTTCCTCCCATTCAGTATGAATGTAGTTTTTATCAAGTCAAAGCCTCCTCCCCCTTCAATCCAGAACGAACAAAAAATACCTGTTGATTTGAACCTATCTTCCACAGAGATTGGTGTGGGTGATGTAGAGCTCCATGACAGGCCTTGCTGTGTTTCTGCACGTCACTTGCGTTGGTATGAACATGAACAAGGCGCAACGCTACAAGAGGCTCTCTTCCTGAATCACCAATCCACACCGTTTCAAAGTAAGCTCCTACTCAAACGTCCTCACTCACTGCAATGTAGTGAAGTTTTTCGCCAAATCAAATCCTCCCAGGTCCACTTCGGTCCAGAGCTATCCAACACAGAATGGAAGAACTTCCTTCTGTCGATTCTTTAATAAGCAACTACACTAACTGATGTTTCGTCACAAACGCCATCAACCACTAACCACACTGTGCAATGCCAGACTAGCTGATTAATCAAAAACGTGGAAACGAAAGTTGAGGTGAAGTGAAAGCTTCCACCGAATGGACACCCTAAAGCTAGAGGCTCTCCTGGACGTACGCTGAGTACTTGAGCTGGATGGGTCCTCATGCACCTCCAAAGCTCCTGCAAATGTACACAACTCTTGCACAACAGAAATTTGTCGCAAAACACACGCCATAAGGTTCAATCTAATTGGGTTTCTGCAGTAAACAAAACCCTTACTTATAGAACCTACTTGCGGTGTTCGAGAGAGTATGAAAATCAACTCTAAACCGCAAGTGGACGGCGAACGACTGCCTGTTCTGCACAGTACAGTACAGCACTGTACCCCGCTTGAGTGTTGATTCAGCTGCATGTGGAATTCGCAGGACACTAAATCCAGCCCACGAAGTGGACTGAGCAGGGTAATTTTGGGGTTCACCAAGGTAAAAGTAAAAAAAAGTCCCCTATCTTGAGCCGTGTCTAGGGTATGTTCTACACCCCTTGTAGCTAATTTGGGTTCTCTGATTTCAAATATGAATTCAAAATCTGCAAAAAAAAATTTGTGAAAAATAAAAAAATTTCAGTGTTTTCCCTAGGGTAAAAAAATCAGCATTTTCACCCTTTGTTGAACAGATTTAACATCTTGCATGGAATTCTTCAGCTCTGGTAACTATTCTTGCAAGGGATAAATTTTGACTTTTACCACTTATTTTCCTTCAATTCCCATATTGAACTAGTTTTTCAAGTTTTGAGTCTAGTTTTTTCTCTATTGTATACTCCAAATAGAAATTTTATAGATTTTTTAACCATTTTTTTTCCTAATGTTATCAAATTGAAACTTTTTTTTGTTCTCCAATTCCTCCTAACAATGATTTACTGGCAGTTCTCCCCACACATTGTGCTAGTGTGTGGACCCGGCATGTACAAATTTTTCATCTTACAAGAACTTCAAGACCATTCTAAGGGATGTCCTGTACAATTTATTGAGGGCAAGCTTCTAGTGACCACTGCATTTGAAGTTTGAAAATTCCTAACTAATTCCACAAAAGTTCAGAAAATATGAAACAACTTGGGTTAGGTGCCAATTCCATTTTTTTCTTCCTACAAAAATTTATGAATATTTCTTCAAGGAGTTTAGCTTCCCTTTGGAAATGCAATCAGCTCTTCAAAGGTTCCTTTAAGAGCAAACTACTTTACATAACATTGTGTACTATCCAATATGGTGGCTCTTCTCTTTGGGATAATGTTATCCTTCCCTAGATACCTAGAAGGAGCTTACCAGTAAATTCAAGAATTGTGGTTGGTTGAAGTAAAAATAGAATATGATTTGGACTAGTGTAGGTAACCCTTTTCAAAAGGAATGCATAAAGGCCCTGTGCCTCATTGATAAACAATGTTATGTATCTGAAACTATAATCATCACTAATTACAACTAAGTACAACTATTGTCATGAAATATAAATTATTTTTATTGGATATTGTGGGCAATTCAAATTGAATACCAATGCACTCTAGCATACATTATTTGGAGACCATTTGAATAGTTATCAATTTCAAAAGTATTATCTCTAAGTTTAGCAAAAGAAGCAACACTAGACTCTCATAAATTTTCATGTTTTGATTGGGTAAACCTTGAGTAATTAATGTCTAGGTTTTTGTAACATTTTTGATTGAAACGTGGATATTGCATTTAGAGCAATGTTGATTATGGGAATAGTATATACCTTATAACAATTTAATTTGAGGGTCTCTAAAACCCTTTTGAAGGTCTAAGATGATAGCTAGGTTCAAAGTAAGGAATCATCACCTTTGTATGAGTATGGGAAAAAGTAGAAGAGTTTGAAAACATGCTATATGAACCACAGTAAAAACTATGTTTTGTGTTATTGACATTAAATGTCAAGTATTGTAAATGTCAATTGTCATAACTAGTTTATGTTATTATTCTTGACCATTATTACAAATTAATACTTTTAACAATAAAGACATGGATTGGGATGACATCATTTGTAAACTAAGATATTTATAAGTAAATATGTACCACATGCAAAGTCATATATTTAGATGAATAAATAACATATGATACAAAATACAATTTTTAGTATAATGTAATGTATGTGCTTGAGTCTCTAAAGGATTGTTTAAAACAAGCTAAAAACAAGGAATCATTCTTTTTGTGAGCCTGAGAAAAACTTACAAACTTCAATACTTCCATTTTTTATTTTATTTTAAACTTATTTCATTTGCAAAATTAAAAACAAACAAATATATATTTTTAGAAATAGAAAGTATATTCAATATTGATGAAATTAGTAAGGTAGAAGCACCAGTAGTGGACCACGTCCAATACATGCATTCTAGAGGAGAGTAATTATGACCAAGGGAGTTAAGAATTCAAGAAATAAGTTATAGAGGCTGAGCCTAATTGAATATTATGGAGGCTGAGCCTAACATGTTTGTTTCTAATGTGCATAGTATGTTCATTGAACATTACGCTAACCAATATGTCAACCTACATGTATCGTTGTTGTAGTGACCCTATAAAATGAAACTAGTGCCTTCCTTAATCCAAATTGTCAAACTCTAGGGTTTGCTTACTAGTGAAATGCACTTTTGGCCTCCCAAAATTCATAGTAATTTCAATTTTTGGAGCTAATTTTTCAAAAATTTGCCGTCCCCATATTTTGTATCTTCCTACATGGGAAAAATTCCAACAATTTCATACTCCTCTCCACTTGGTCCACATATGCTTAAATGATCCACTACTGGTGCTTCTACCTTATGTTGGTCTCCCCCAAACCCATGTTGCAAGCCCAAAAATCATATGCTCAAAAGAAGAGAATCACCTTTTGACTTTGACTTTTGCATGTCACTAAGTGAAAGAGACTCACAAACCTTTTTTGAAGAACTTTCTCACTCTTCGAAGACTTTCGGCACTCAAATCAGTTTCTGAAGTCAAATGGGGCCATCAATGCAAGTGGTGAACACTGTTTAATAAGTTATTACAACAGGATTATGATATGAAGTTTGACAATTTTATTTTATTTGAAAGGTTTGACAAATTTGAAATTCCTATTTGAAGTTTTGAACTTGCTGCCATGGAAAGGGCCACTCAGAGGAACTGAAGGAACAAAATTAAAAATCAAGTGGATAATTATGGAATGAGCCGCAGTCAGAGTCCTGCAAAATTAATGACCAGGGATGTCAGCAATTGGGATCCAAATTCATTTCGGACCAATGGAAATTGTCCATGTGTTTAAAAATTTTAAATTTTAAAAAGAAATCCATTTCAGACAGAACGTGTTTGTCAGCATCAGACTTGTCAGACACGTTTCCTAAAGTCCAGTACCTTGGCTGCTGTTGTTGTTCAATTTCTTGTTTGTTTGTGGAGTAAACCCTAAGTTTTAACCCTGTAAGGACGGGCCGGACTCCAATGAAATCATCATTTTCTAATATCGTAGGAATCAATCAATCACTTAAAAAAATAGAAAAATATTCATTGGAAGTCAAACTACTGTAGAAGAAGTTCCCTTTTCACAACAAAACACGAAGGATGAATAGTTTCACTTCTGTCCTATATAGAGGAATTCTCTGTTATCCATCAAACACTTAGTGTCCGCAATAGCGTTACAAGGTTAAATCAGGCACCCACAAAAGTCAAAATATTCAAGCAATTTAGTATAGTTTGAGGCACCTTTTTTTCAAGTAATCAATGTTCTTGAAAACTTTCAAATCCTAGTGTACTCAATTGTGTAATGTGTTTGCAAATATAGTCACAACATCTCTTCATTAGAAGAAACTCGTGTCTAAATTGACGGATTTTTTTAGACATCTAATGTCACAAATTGTGTTTTTATGTCAACAATTACGTCCACTATAATATGAAGATGTTACAGTGGATGTAATTGTTGACATAAAAACAAGGCTTGTGACAATATATGTCTAAAAAAATCCATCAACTTAGACACGCAAAAATCTAAAATACATAGGCTTTTTCTAGTACTTATCCATGCTCGTTTTGATCTTTTTGTCAACCTACCAAAAGTAGAAGAAGAGAGATGCAATCCGTAGCTCTTTGTAGGCTCACATTAGAAAGAAGAAGTCACTCCTTAGGATTGTCCATCTTTCTTTGAGAAAGTACAAGATCTTTGCCTATTCTTTTGGAGATATCATTTCTAGATGTAGTTAAGGAATCCAACCACACCCTCTCTTTTACATGTAGAGGAATATGCAGGTCAAATTGTCATTGTTGGTACCACCCCAATCATTGTGCAACTTGCTTGTAGAATTGGTCTTGATAGTTACTTGATACTGGGTGAATAAGCCACTTCCTTGTTCCCATTAGAAGAAAATCTTATTGACTTCAATAAAATTTACATGACATTTCTATTTTCTATAACATAGAAACATCAACTTTAATGCAAAATTTTCTTGGTATATTCTTAGGATAGGTAAGGGTTGCAAGTGGGAGATGTTGAGTAATGTAAGCGCTCTATTGGCTTGCAATGAAGATGTCCCTCTTTCTGAGTTAAAAATTTGAATAGTTGATCTTTAATTATGTTTACTTATGTAGATTTGATATTTTGATGAATCAGCCCATGGTGTGGTAGATCTTGCACCACCACCAATTGTAGCCCCTCTTGACCACCACCCTAATGTTGTGAAATAGACTCTAAAATATCAATGTTAATATGCACTCCCTTCTTATACTTTACTTCTTTCTTTGCTAAAGAGAGCCACCACTAAGCTGTTAAAGCAGTTCTAAAGAAGGTCACATTATAGTCCCAAAGAAGTCCTACCCCCAAGCTACCAAAGTAGTCTTGCTTGTCTAGATACTATTAATAGTCCTAATTGATTGTTGTATTGATGCAAAACTAGCTTGTGGCGTGGGCAAAGACAATAGAAAATCCATGTAAGAGTAGCTTGTGTAGCATCAATCTTTCTTCTTGGTTGCTCTTTTTTCCTTACCTAGTTAAATCAATCTCTCTCTCATTGTGCTTAGATATATGTGTTTGTTGTACTAGTTCTCAACTCAGTGGATTGTTGTGTTCATTGTATGCTCAATTGTGTTGGGACAACATAGGTATGATGAATGTAACCGGCAAGGGGATTCTACCAATTCTTTTTTGTTCTATAATTTTAAACTTTGTGAGAATGAGTGCCGATTGATTTTATGAAATGTTGGTATTTGATGGTTTATTAGTATTATATACATGCAATTAGAGTTGGTATTCAAAACATTGAAATTAATTTGGACTATAGAAAAGCATTAATCAAAGGATTAGGGATTTTTACACTTGGCCATAGAAAATTGCACTTATAAATTGTACAAGAAAAATTAAAGTCATTGCCTATAGAGGGGCTTAATTCTCTTCATATTTTTATTTATACAAAATTGTAGAAGGGGTGTTGAATTTCTTTTTGTATTGTACCAACATCTATAAATATTATGTTTCATGATTTATCATTCAAAGTAAAAAATATACAATTTTATCAAATAAAGAACTTCACAACTTCATGTATACATTTGCAAATAGAATTCACAAATTATTGAAATGTAGTAAAAATTTCTATTTGAAAATATAAATTACTTTACAATTCCATGTACAATACTTGAAGAAACTCTAGTATCCTACTACAACACTTTTTAACTACATGCAATACTCTTGTAAGTCTTTCTCCTATAAAAACTATAAATCAATATGTATCTACGTCATTCTATAACCATTCATTGTCCAACTTCTTACATTGCATTGCAATGTACTCCAATAAATGAAGTTTTGCTAGTGCTGGGATGCTCACTTCTTTCTCCGTTACATCTCCATGTACTGTTACATTATTCTTTTGCATAAACTCAATCCTCATTCTTCTCGGTGTATTATTCTAAAAGAATATAGATGCTTCTTTTTTTACCCATGTATGCTTCTCACCAGATGGTTCCCACCATGCCTCCATACAATTTCTGTACCTTTCTTTATCTGAGCTCTCTTCTTCCCACTCTCCCCTTCACAATTGGCCAATACTATAAAATCTTCACCTTTGTTGCCTACTTTTATCGACCAAATTCCACAACTTTTCCCATATAAAATAGAACTCCTGCTCTTATTTCAGTTGCATCCACTGAAAGCACCACAAACTGTTCAATTTAAAGATCTTTCTCTAGTTCAAATATAGGAAACAGATCTTTAGTTTCATTTACGCTCCATCTCACACTTGTTTCTCCCCCTTCATTTATCCTTCTTCTTGGAGCCCTCATCGTTGCCATTTGCTACGGCCTATTCCTGCATGGACCAAAGTAACCTTAAGCTTCTAGATTCGGCATTGTCGCCATGATAGAGTCCACCACTGCCATCGTATTCGACTCTTCTCCTTCCTCTAAGACAATACTCAAGTGGACATTATCTCCTTCACTCCCTACTGATGTTGAAGGCCAAAACGGCTTCTCTATCTCTATTGCTCTATCCCAACTAGGGAATTCCTTCAAATACTTTATGAACTTCTGTATTTTCAATATTACTTTAAGATTGTGTAGTACATCCATTCCTCTATGCACTCATTTATCCTTGTAAAGGATAAAATCTTCCAATACCCTCAACTTCCTCTCATCTATTGCAATTACTTCTGCTAAAGCTCGCTTCTCTATTATGTTAGGTAAGGATTGCAAATACACATCTCCTTTAGCTAGTCCCTATATGTCTTTGTTGAAGTGCTTTTGTTAGACCCTAAGTACCCCATGTTTGATGTAGAATCTCATATAGTGTAGGAATGTGATACCCAATAATTGGTCTCCCCCAATTAGAAAGCTTGTCAAAAGGTATGGTGTGATGAATGACTTCTAGTCTTGAACATTCTTTAGCTTCCTTGCACTCACAAATGCCTCTGTATATGATACTTCTTTCTCTACCAATGACAAAAACTCATCCATAGCGTCAATATTCTTCTTCTTCAATGTGTTCGAAATAATGCTGAATCTTTGGTCAATGTCTTTATGAGTGTGTCCAACTATCAAAAATGACAACTACACCTCTTGGAAAAATCTGAGTCCCACCAAAGCTATATATAATGTAAACATGTATATGTTCTTGTTCTCATAAGTTCAATTGTCCGCTTGAATTCTTAAAGTCACTGGTAGGGTCTTCTTTTGTCTCTACACATTCAATAGTATATGCATAATAGTGGTTATCACTTGATTGCTATCATGTTTGTGGTGCGCATCAATCCAAACATCTGCATATAATCCAATTCCATGCACTAGCACTCTACAAAGATGTGTTTTCACGAAGTGTGACTCTATGTTCTTTACATATTGCCTCATTTTGGGCACCATGGTTATGTTCTGGTCCATACCATCCACTTTCAAACACATATACAAGGCTGGGGTTATCATCGTTGATTGCTTAAATAACCAATAATTACACCTCTCTTCCATTTGATGTCGGATATGTATAAAGTACCACTTCTTGATCTCTATACAAGTTGCTGCATTTGTTGTAGCTTCCATCTATACTTATATTCCCAATAATGATAACACTTTGAAAATCTGGAGTACGGTGGAACCTGTATGTGGGCAAATTCTTCTCACCATAACCGACAAAATGAAGTGAGACTCAATGGCTCCCCATCCACCATCTTCTTCACTTCTTCATTGATGTAGTGAAACACATCCAACTTCGTTCTGTTTATTGGTAACAAAATCAACAACACTACACTATTATCAACTCTCTTCCAGGTTTGCCTATGAAGTTGTATGTATCCTAATTCCTTTACAAACTCTTTGAAACTTGCACATGTTGTTGACATTCTAGCTCCTTCTCTTGAGTGGTACGTGTTATCATGTATTGTTGCCATTCTCCCATGCCATTGTTGCAATTGCTTAAGTTACTTGAATTATCTTTGTGAATAACCAAGCGTAGTTGCATAGCATGCATTGTAGATATTGAAGCCATCCAATTTCGTCTCATACTTGTTCCTCTTACCAACTTTTGTTTTATTGAAGGATGCATTCAACATTTGTAGTATCTACGTTGATCAAAGCTCATATTTTTGTCCCCAAGCCATGTACCTCTGGTCCAATATGCACTTTGCACCTACTCCCTTCAAGTAGTTCTTTTTGCATGCACCTATATTTTTCACTTCTAACACACTTTGCAATGTCACCTTCTTACTCATGGTCTCTCTTTTTACATGGGGTCCTCTTTTCCACCTCCTTTGATTCACCATTGAATAAATTCTGTTACTTCTTGATTCTAGTAATCCATCCTTTATTTCTCCATAAGGTTCTATGCCATTTTTCCATTCATTTGTTTTCTACATTTGCTCCAAAGGGTCACCATTGTGTGTTGTAGTGAACAACATCTCCGAAGGACTAGGACTATTGTTGCTCTTGTAGAAGTCAAACTTGAGTATTGTAATAGGAGAAAAAGTAAAATTTTGCCCTCTTCTTGATTCTAAAGAACTTGGCCTTCCGCCACCTACTATATGAAGTCTATACTTCTTCTAGCAAATCACCAAACCCACACATTGACCAAGACGCTCCCCTATTAATTCACATGTTCATACAATTGCATCAACAACATACAGTATACGCATAGCAACCTTAATTGGCCATAATTTAACATGATGAAGTTCCGTTCCACATGTAATACTTCTATCTATGATGCGTATTCCAACAACATCTTGTGTTTCGAAAATCAGTTGCATGATTGTACATTTGACCTTCCAGAAACACCACCTTGGAATAGTCGAGGCTGACAAGACTTAACAAATCTTTGGGCAACACTCTCTTGATTGGGCCCTCCCAATGTTGCAAGCATGGATAATGCAACACGACTTCCAAAATCCCTAGCATCCATTTTTGCTCTTCCTTTTTGGTTTCACAAAACTCTTTGATGAGTGTCATGCTCGCCCAAGAACCTCTTACATCGCCTTCTGTTGAATTCAAAAAGTTTCTAATGGATGCATCAATGGTAATTACTTAGTTGTAATTGGTTTAGTTAGGAAAACTATGTTAAATTCTACTAGATTCTATCCATGATGACCTTAGAGCCAACATTAACCTTTTTTTTCATTCACAAGAGAAGTGATAGAAAAAGACTAATTCCATTAATGAGAAGTATTATTTAGTCTTTTGCAATGAAATTGCCTACTTCAAAAATAAAGAATTAGTGTGTCCCTTTAGGCTCAAGTTTGAAAAAGCAATTAAACCCTAAATGCCCAAGCAATTGTATATGGTTGATCTAAAATTTTAGACTCATTTTGAGATGGGCAGTTAAATTCATTTGACCATTTAAAAAAAAAATTGGGGGTAGTTTTTAGAGTTAACTATTGGAAACTTTCATTTTTCATTGAAAAAGGTACATATTTGATTGTTGAGAGGTCTTCATAAAGCCATATATATCCATTAGTGGAAGAGTAAAACTTGCTAATTTTACTTCATTTTTCAACTTTGAGCAATTTCACTTGATTTAAGATCTAAAAATTTGTATTTATCTGTTTGCTTTGAAAATGATCCCAATGGAAAGAGTAAAGTGTTTTCATGATTTTCACCATAGAAAATTTTGAAAAACAAATGTTCATTTGGAGTTATTTGTGATTTATACTTATAAAAAAAATTGCATCTCAACAATTGCAAGGTGGATTGTGTAATGTGTTTAATAGCTTTTTGAGTGAACTTAAGTTCTTTGAAAGTGCATTTTAGAGTACTAAGAAAATTTGTAGTTGTTCATGTCACCTCCAAACACCATAGACAAACAAGAACCTTACAAAGACTGTTGAAATATCGGTACTGTAGTGTTTAGGGTTTTACCTTTCATTGTCTGGCCATCCTGTGAGCATGAGTAGAGCAGTGAGCATCGTCACACGTGTTGTCAGAGATGCAAGCCAATGGACCGACATTGGAAAGCTAATGCTTTGAATGTTACCGACTAAAGTGAGTGCACACTGCACAGTATGTCAACTTGCTGCGAAGGGCATATTTTGATTTCCAAGGAATTCCTACAGAGGCTTCATCAGAATACGAAAACAGTAGATGACTGTATGGATCGGTAATACACATTATGGGCGTTGGATCTACTCATACTAAATTATCAAGCAAGACTGAAGCCTAAAGGGTGGAGAATGTCAGTGGGAGAAGATGCTAAAGCATACATGGCACTTCCTAGATCCCACTTTCATTCTTCACCATTATCATAGAATTCCAATACAATAAGCGGAAGATCCGAAATGGGGTGAATAGAGTGCTTAATTGCAAGTCTGAAGAGTCGTATTCAAAATGACCCGGCTTGAGAATGCTATGCACTTCCCACACTTCTGCAATCTTGCTTCAGATTCTTGCAATACCTCTTGAAGCCCTCCTGGCATTTGTGGTTGCGCTTGCCATAGTAACTTACTTCATGAGTCGGCGTTCCCAGTCAGTGGGCTAGTAGAGACTGCGGTATTGCCTTGGTGTTTAGGGATTGCCAGGACTCCATTTAAGCCTTGTCGGCAGAGAGATTGCAGACATGGTTGCTGGCTATGAACTCCTCTCCCAAAAGAAAGCCTCGTCCTTCATCCACTTTGGGTTTACTCGTGGATCGCGATCAGCCATTCGTCTTCCTGCATCGACCCTTCAGTCTTTGATCTGTACTTTATTCTTCGTATTTGGAATTAAGCACTAGCTTCGACGGATCTTCTCTTTTTTGTACGCTCTTTCTTGTTATTCGATGGGTCCTCTACATGTGGACGTGCCTGAAGTAGTGACAATTTGATGCCCTTGTTACAGCTAATGCAGTCTAATGAAGGTACGCCTCTCATCTTCCTCACTTGGGCTCGAAACAATTCAAATTCTTGTTCTTGAAGTTGCTTTCGCCGATGACACATTTTGAACAAAGGGTCTTCGAATCACCCCATTTTCTCGCTATGGCTATCGCATTGCATGATTTGCTGAATCATAAGAGAAACCTTGAACTCGTTCCCGCTCCTTCTTGTGAAAAACGAACCCCCGAGCCGCTGGCCACAGCGAAACCGCCATCGCCACCACCGCAAACCCAACCACCAGTCCCACACCAAAACCAGGACTCCTCACCGCATCAGAAAAAAGAGAATTTGTGTCACTCCCACTTCGGCAAGCATCTAAAGGTACGCCACACAAGAGCGGATTCCCTACAAAGCTGGAGAGTCCGTTCTTAAAGTTGAACCCATTCGTACTCGGAATCTCCCCCGACAAATCGTTCCATGCCAGCGACAAGGAGTTTAACTGACCCAAGTTTCCAAGCTCCGGAGGAATCGGCCCACTCAGCTTATTGTATGCGAGGTTCAAACTCTCCAGCTGCTTCATCCGAGACAGGCTGCTTGGGATAGGCCCGGTCAAGTGGTTGTTCGCCAAGCTCAAGCTGTAAAGCGCTTCCAAGCTTCCAAAATCTGAGGGTAAATGCCCTTCGAGGCTGTTGTTGGACAAGTCGATCACCGTCACCGACTTCGTCAGCAAGTTGTAAATGTAGGAGCCGTTTTTCACTGTCAATGGGTATCCTCCATTAGGTCGTAAGGCTCCCTCCAAAGAAGACTGGTTGGAGGGTTTCGTTAAAGCTGTGAGACTAGAGAGATTGCTTGCGATAGTGCCTGTGAAGTCATTAGACCCCAAGTCTAGAATTTGAATTGCGGAGAGTTTCCATAGCCATGATGGAAATGGTCCAGTGAGGCTGTTGTTAGAGAGACTCAGCACACGAAGAAGCGGAAGAAAAGGCTCCCTGTGGGACTCTGGTAAAGCTCCTGAAAGAGAATTGCTGCTCAAATCGACGTATAACAAAGTACTGATGTTGAGAAACGCGAATGGAACTTCCCCTGTCAGCGAATTCTCTCGAAAGTCCACCACGGACAAATTTTTCTGTGTCCCCCCAATCTCGCCAGGTATGGAGCCCGAAAGCTTGTTCTCCTTCAGGTCGAGATACACAAGGTTGGTGCAATTGCTTAACGACCTCGGAATCTCCCCACTGAAGCTATTGTTCGTGAGGTGCAACAGCACAAGCTTTTTGCACTCTCCTAGAGAGGTCGGGATCCCGCCCGATAAGTCGTTTCCTGTGAGATCCACATACTCAAGAGCCTGCAAATTGGTGAACATATCTGGCAGGGCGCCGCTAAATCGGTTCCCATACAAAAACAAGTAACTCAGGCTTTCCAATCCACCAAAAGATTCAGGTACACTACCCTCGAGTTCGTTGTTCGCCAGATCCAGCTCTTGCAACTTCTTCAACTTCCCAATCTCGCCAGGTATGGCGCCCGAAAGCTTGTTCTGCCTCAAGTCGAGGTACACAAGGTTGGTGCAATTGCTTAACGACCTCGGAATCTTCCCACTGAAGCTATTGTTGGTGAGGAGCAATCGCGCAAGCTTTTTGCACTCTCCTAGAGAAGTCGGGATCCCACCCGTGAAGACGTTTCCTGTGAGATCCACGTACTGAAGAGCCTGCAAATTGGTGAACAAATCTGGCAGGGTACCACTAAGTCGGTTCCCAAACAAATACAAGTGACTCAGGCTTTCCAATCCACCAAAAGATTCAGGTACACTACCCTCGAGTTCGTTGTTCGCCAGAAACAGCCCTTGCAACTTCTTCAACTTCCCGAGCTCTTCAGGTAACGTCCCATTCAACGAGTTATTAGTCAGCTTAAACCAAGCGAGTTCGGTGCAGTTTCCTAAAGACCCAGGAATGGGTCCAGAAAGCACGTTATACTCCAAGTTGAGCGCAGTAAGCCTGGAGCAGTTCCCTAACTCCACCGGAATCCCTCCGGTAAGATTGTTGTTGTAGACGTAAAGGTCCCGAAGCTTCTGCAACTGGCCTAGTTCCTTCGGAAGAGCTCCCGTCAGCTGGTTGTGGTCCAGATGCAAGTAGTCAAGGTTTCTGCATAAGCTAAGCTCCTGTGGCAAGTTTCCTGTGAGATTTGTGTAGGAGAGACTGATGTTTCCCAGGTGAGTGAGGTTGCAAAGGAAGCTCGGGATGCTTCCTCTGAGATTGATGTTGGTGATGTTAAGCTCCACCACATGTCTGGTTGTGGTGCTGCACATGACGCCCTGCCAAGTGCAGTAATTCACGGCGTTGTTTTTGTTCCAGGAGGAGAGAGATGAGTAGGGGTCGAGGACCTTCTTGATGGACAGCAAGATATCGGATTCTCCCGAAGTGGTGAGAATTGATCTTCTGGACTCTGGTTCTGGTCGCTGTGGACTGAGATCTGGGGAACATGCGCCTGCAGGTACTCTTGTGACCAAAAGCAAGGGCACCAGAAGGATCCATGGCGCTGTGAGATAGGAATGGGAATGGGAACTTCCACGCTGCGCCATTCTTGAGGCTCGACGTTTGGTCTTTGACATTAAGTCTTCTGGGCGTTCTCATGTTCGGTGGGTATGGCCCTGTTATAGGATGCAACCACATTCAGGTATTAGCATAAAGCGCGAATTGAGCAATGACAGCGGATGCTTAATTGAATTCCGCATGGACATTAATAAGCTGTGTGTTCTATAAGACAGAATTGGATTTCATGGCTCGAGTTTGCTGAAAATAAATGTTGGGCTGGAAGACGTGATGACGAGGCCAATTCTATCTGACGGTCACTTGAGATGGCGCGGATTCAAGCAACAAACGTAAAGTTTGAGCCGACATTACGTGCATATGGGTTGAACTTAATTACGAGCTTAATTAGGGTTTAGCTTATGCAGAAACCTTGACTACTTTACATCTGTTTCTGTATTCCACTGCATTTTTACTGCTATCTTATTGACACAATTGAGGTAACAAGGGTCAAATACATTTGAAAGACCTCAATAGGGAGCTTGAAACCTTGTTATCTCAGATGTTTTGCTGCGTGCCTGTAATAGCCATGCGAGTATCATCTTTTCATGCTCACTCGTCTCCTGGACTAGTATACAGTCGCCGGCCATGGAAAGAAACAGGGTCACGTGAATAATATGTGGTTCTTAAGTCCATTTAGGTGTATGGCTTCTTATGTCAATGTTGTGGATTTGACCTGTGCAATCTAAGTGGCACTAAGTCATTTGTACTCTGTAGGGGACCAGAAAGGTAGAGGCCAGGAAAACTTGAAAATCTGTAAATACACAAGGGATGAGGGGGCTCGCCTGAAAAGATGCGAGCTCGTCCATCATTATCACCAACGGCAGTCGTCTTAAACCTGACTTTCAAGGCAGATGAGTCGAGGTAGACTGTGCAAAACAAAAGTTACAACTATGAAAGGAAACAGTGCTAATGTCCAAATTTCAACCGAAGCGTCAATACTTAACAAACCACGTTGGTATGAACATCAACCACCAGCAACGCAACAAGAGGCTCTCTACCTGCAGCGCTGACTCCAGTTTCAAGTTTCAAGTAAAGTCCTACTCAAACTTCCTCCCATTCAGTATGAATATAGTTTTAATCAAATCAAAGCCTCCTCCCCCTTCAATCCAGAACCAACAAAAATTACCTGTTGATTTAAACTTATCTTCCTCAGAGAATGGTGTGGGTGATGTAGAGCTCCACCACATGCCTTGCTGTGTTGTTGCACGTCACTTCCGTTGAGATGAACAAGCAGCAACGCCACAAGAGCTTTCTTCCTGGATCACCGATCCACGGCGTTTCAAGTAAGCTCCTACTCAAACTTCCTAACATTCACTGCAATGTAGTTAAGTTTTTTGTCAAATCAAATCCTCGTAGCTTCCCTTCAGGCCAGAGCTATCCAACACTGACAAATCGAACTTCCTCGGTCTATTCGTTAGCAACTACACTAGCTGATGCTTTGTCACAAAGGCCATCGATCAAGCGTTCAGACACTAATCACACTGTGCAACGCCAGACTGATTAATCAAAAACGTGGAAACGAAAGTTGAGGTGAAGAAAATACTTCCACCGAATGGACACCTTGGTAAAGCTAGAAGCTCTCCTGGACGCTAATTACTTGAGCTGGATGGGTCCTTCATGCACCTGCAAAGCTCCTGCAAACCTACACAACTCTTGCACGATAGAAATTGGTCGCAAAACACACACACACACACACTCAGGCTTAATATAATTGAGTTTCCGCAGCAATCAAAACCCTTACTTACAGAACCTGCTTGCGGTGGCCACTTTGGTGTTCGAGAGAGTGTACGTGCATTAAAGTCGACTCTGTTCCGGAAGTGGATGGCATGGCCCAAAGACTGTCTGCACAGTACAGTACAGCACTGTATGCCGCTTGAATGTTGATTCAGCTGCATGTGGAATTCCTGATGTCTGGAAACTGCTGGCATGCCAGGGATCAATTTTGAGTTTTACCACCCATTTTCCTTCAAATCCCATAGTAAACCGGTTTTTCAAGTTCCTAGTCTTGTTTTTTCTCTGCCAAATAGAAAATTTATAGATTTTTTCACGAACTTTTTGTTCCAATGTTTTCAAATTGCAACTGGTTTTTTTTGCCAATTCCTCTAACTAGCAATGACTAACTAGCAATTCTCCCCAAACATTGCAGTAGAATGTGGACCCAGCTAGGATGCACAAATTTTTCACCTTGCAGGAACTTCAAGATCATCTTTAAGGGACACACTATAAGGTAGGAGGTCCTAAAATGGATTGTGCTCTAACATCATCTTTTAACACAAATGTACATTTTTCTTCCTTCAATGTATTAATAGTGACTGGGCAATAGTCAGCTTGGGGTATCCCTCTTTTGACACACTAATTAGGTTATTTTTGTTTAAAGCCTCCAAAGTTTGTCTAATTTATTCATTTTGATCAAGTAAGAAGACCCTAAATTTTTTTTTAAATTGTGCACCTCAACAGGATCAAGATATTCTTATTGAGCTTTTAAAAAACATAAAAAAATTTGTGAATCTTTTCATAGAGGTGAGAAAAATTGTTGAATTTTGGAAATTGCAAGCTTTATAGTGCACAATTTTTTAAATGTTTATTAATAAAATTAATTATTTTATGTATTGAACCACTTTAGGTAAGTCACATCCAAAAATGATATTTTTTTTTAAAAATATTTGATATTCCAAATGCTTGTTTTTGAGGATTTTATATGTTGAGGACAATACTTATTTTTTTAACTAAAAAATTCATTAAAAAATTGTAAAATTCTTTTTTTTGTGTTGAATTTTTTTTCTTGATACATTACAAATTTAGACATTTGAAACCACATTTTGTGAAACCATACTTTATTGCATTTAAAAGATGAAGTTGTTTTCCATTATAGTCAAGACAGTGTTTTTAGATACCCCAAGCCAACCATTGCTCAAATGTACATTTTAGGTAGGTGACTACTACATTTGAGCTTCAAAAATTCATAACTACTTCTATGAATGGTAAAAAAATATGAAACAACTTGGATTAGATGCCAATTCCATTTTTCTTCCTACAAAAATTTACTAAAAATTGTTTCAAAGAATCTAGCTTCTCTCAAATGCAATCAACTCATAGAAGGTCTCTTTAGAGGCCATTTTTCTATGAAAAATTGCCTTTCTTGCACATTCACACAAGAAAATAAATTTTACTTCTTTTTTAGAATCTAATTGTAGGATCTTATACTTGACTTGTCTCACATCATGTGGTCAAAATCCATGAAATTTGACCATACAAACAAGGTTGTCATAGTAGATAGACAGACCGCTTCTTCGCCCAATTTGCATGTGCAGTAGAGGTGTCACTTGTCCGATGTAGTCAACATGTAGTTGATTTTCTATGACAATGAAAAAGAGTGACATGGACTTATCTTAACAACACCTAGCTGCCAAGTCAAAGTCAAGGCGCGAACATAGAATTGGGGTGTGGATGCTGACAAGGGCATGGACAATAGTAGAAGCAGGGCGTGGACGCAGACTAGGAAGCGGACAAAAGCCAGTTGGGGTGTGGACACCATATGGATGATTTTTTTCCTTAAGTATCACAAAGTACTTTGCAATTTGAACTTTGCAACTTTAACTTGTTGAGAACTTAATAGAATGCACGTGTATTACTCATTTCTTATCTCATACCTGCAATACAAGTTTGGTGTGATTGTTATCATATCATTTAAGGATTTGGAATTTGACATGAATACATCATATTTTAAATGCTATCAAAATAAATAAAAACAATAATTGCATAAAATAGGATCTTGAATATATTTATAGTATTATATACAATAAGTGTTTGGCAAATGCCAAGTACATATGATCCTCTTAGAGGATGATAGGAAAAAATTCATCACCTTCTAAATAGCTACTATGTATTAAATTTTCAAAAATTAAAAGAAAATTTTATTTACAAAAGCAACACTTAGGCATAGTCTAGCAATATGGATTCTTTCTCAATGTCTCAATAACCATCAAGACAAACACCCTTTCAAGAGGATCTTCTCTCATGAGGCTTTTTAATTTCAATCCAAGGTTCATAAATTACTTTGTCCTATCCTTGGGAAAATAAAATGGATCCCATTCTTCTTTCCAAATCCTAAATGGGCTCCATGCTGCTGCATAAACAACCTTGAAATAAAGGTGCTTTTTTTGCACAACCTAGAATGAGTTCATAGGATCTTCCTCGTTGTAAAGAAAAAACAATTCCTAGGCAACAAACTTTTGGGCCTCTTTCACCTTCTGCATATCACTGTACATCTTATAACCATACTCTGATGGCTCCTTTTCCTTCACTCAACTTGAAAGCCCTCAATCACAAAGCCCAATGTAAACTGCATTTTCTTTCCAAGAATCAAAATGGAGCAAAACATTGGATGCAGAAATATTGTTGTGAATGTAATCTGTGTCGTGGCATTTCCCCACTATAATAAACAATGACAATGTCAAATGCACTTGATTTCTACAATATGTGGCAATCCACCCAAGCTCCTCAATTGTAAACTTGGTACCAATCAACTTTACAATATCATTGATGGCCGTTGATTCGGGAATTTTGGATTCGTACATTTTCCAAAAAGAAATTAAAGATCCTCCATTCCACCAAAGCGTAAAGCCTTCCATCATGCTTGGGTGCAAGAATGAGAATCTAATAATGCCTAGATGGCGTACTGAACACCGATTAGTTGGTTATATTAGCGGAGTTACAGTTGTGAAGCTTATCTCCAAATTCATTGAAACTCAAGGAAGCACTGTTCATCATCATCCAACTAATTGTCCTCCCTATTCTTTCAATTGCTTTGTCCAATTGCATGTAATTAGGAGAATGGTTTCAAAATTTCAAAGTAAGAGATTAATCCCTCGTCTCCTAAGGGGACCAAAAGTGTCGTCACATAGTTTCAAGTCCAATTCAAAGTGCTATAACTTTTTCATCTGATTTCAAATTCAACAAAATTTGTTGAGAAATTTGCACTCTCTTTTAGTTTACATGGTAAAATTTTGGAATCAATCCAAGATGCATTGATTTATTCAAAATCAATTGAAGCTCATAGGTTCAATTTGAGTTCACCAAATTGCATTTGAAGGTTGCAACTTTGAAGGCTTGTATCTCCTTCATCCAATGTTTGATTTCAATAGAAATTTGTTGAATTAGGTTCCCTTGAAGTCTAATTATTGTGGTAAAATTTTCATGTCAATCCAAGTTCTTTTGGGTGTTTGAGAGCAATTCAAAGTTTAAAATCCCAACATTTTTGAACTACAATGAACTTTGATGGCTTGTTTCTTCTTCATACTATGTCCATTTCTAATATCTTTTTTTGAAAAAGTTGTACATACCGGTCTTGTTTATGCGGCTAAATTTCATATTAATCTAAAAAGTTATGAATGATTGAGAAGCATTTTAGTAGGAGGTTCAACCTTAGATGTGTTTTTTACAACTTTTCTTGCTATTTTTTTACATTTGCAAGCCATTTTGCATTTTAGTAGAAGGTTCAACCTTAGATGTGTTTTTTGCAACTTTTCTTGCTATTTTTTTTACAATAGCAAGCCATTTTGCAGACACAATTTTCTTTCACCAACATGTTTATTTGGCAATTTTGAATCACATTATAATTTTAAGTTTTTTCATTTGAGTAGGTTTAGAAATCAAATTTCACCTTCAAATGTGTTGCTAGGAAAATTTCAGCATCCTTTAACAACACTAAAACATTATTATCTTGCAATCTACATGGCCAAATGACTTCATGCCATCTACAACACATACACTAGAAGATTCTATGGTTGAGATCTCTATAACTTAGTGTCAGTTCCATCAATAACACTCCAAAAGCTATGATGTTTTTGAACTCCAACAGGCCTTTTGCAGTGAGGGGTTAACCCCTCACCGCCCAAGGCCGTTTTAGGTTCCAAAACATTAGTGTTTTTGAAGCAATGTAGATGTAAATGTCACTAGGTTATAAATATATTAACCATACAGTCTTGTAGTAAACATGTTGTAGATGATGTGAATCAAATTTGGAGTCATTTGATCGTATAGATTAAATGATTATAATGTTTTAATGTTGAAAAAAGATGCTGAAATTTTCCTAGCAACACACTTGGAGGTGAAATTCGGTTTCTAAACTTATTCAAATGAAAAAATTTAAAGCTATAAAGTTAATCAAAACCAACATACAAATACATTAGTGAAAAAAAATATCAATAAATTGACTGAATGTGTTTGCAAAATGGCTTACAAATGTCAAATACAGGCAAGAAAAGTTGCAGAAAACACATCTAAGGTTGAACCTCCTTCTACTAAAATGCTTCTCAATCCCTCATAACTTCTTGAATTGATATGAAATTTTAGCCACACAAACTAGGCTAGTATGTGCAACTTTCTCAAAAAAATTTAATGGAAACGGACATTGTTTGGAGAAGAAACAAGCTGCCAAAGTTCACTATAATCCAAAAATGTCAGGATTTTGAACTTTGAATTGCTCTCAAACATTCAAAACAACTTGGATTTGCATGAAAATTTTACCACATTAACTAGACTTCAAGGGGAACATAACTCAATAAATTTTATTGAAAACAAACAGTGGATGAAAGAAATACAATCCCCCAAAGTTTCAGCCATCAAATGCAATTTGGTGAACTCAAATTGAACATGTGAACTTCAACTAACTTTCAAGAAATCAACACAGCTTGTATTGATCTGAAAATTTTACCACATAAACTAGAAGAGAAAGCTCAACTTTTCCTACAAGTTTTATTGAATTCAAATGTCGGATGCAGAAGTTACAACACTTTTAAATTGACTTGAAACTCTGTGAGGACACTTTTGGTCCCCTTGGGCGGTGAGGGGTTAACTAAGAGGCATCAACTTTTAAAACTTTAGTTGCCACTATTACACCAAAGAAAATCATTCAGCAAGCAAAGAGCAACCTGTCTATCAACAGTCCGCATGATGGAAACAATTTGGCCGAGGTGCTAAAACTCACTCCCACTTCATAAAAATCATGCATAGTCGATTGCACCATTCACATGCACGCAACAGTACTAACCAGCGACGTCAAAGGAAATATGACTGTCATTCTGAATGTCCAGACTTCAGACACATTCTTCCATTACAAGTAAGTGGTCACAATCCTATCTGGATGTGCAGATGAGCTCAGTACTGTACTGAGCATCAGATAGAAAGAGTAATCGAATGCAGGTGAAAGAGGACCAGTTCTGACACCACAGCCTGGAGGAACCTGGCTGGAGGGAAAGAGAATTGCAGGGAAAATGACATTCACCACACCTTCTAGAAGATTCGAAACTGCGGCTCAGCACAAGGTGAATACACACTAGGGACGTCAAAATGTCGAGGTCGTGTGCGCGATTTTACTAAACGTGTTACGGGTGATGTTTGCAAGGAGAATCCGGTCCACAAGTAGGTCTACAGTCGTTCTTCAGATTCTCAGTAGCAGCACTTTTTAACACTAAGTGCGCACATACTTATACAAACATCCCCACCGTGAGAGGCATGAGAGCATGCTCAGTTCCGAAACTAAGGAACCAAATTAGAATGTAGTCAGCCTAGCGGAAGCTACACATCACAGCACCGTTTTAAATTGGAACAGTACAATCCTCGTGGCCTCTCAGCATCGGGGATTATCTGGAGGGAGCCAGGGGATAGGCCAAAATGATCTGAAGAGCAATATATCTCCCAAATGGAAAACGCTGCATTGCCACCAACTCACAACCTCTCACCTTCTATTGTCAGACTACACCACTGTCCATGTCATTAATCAAACATTCTAGAAGTTGTGAAACGACAAAGCCAGCAGTTTACAATCCAAAATCAAGAAACTACAGTAGTTATAAGAAAAAGCAGAGAGCACATGCGTGCCGATTTACTAATACAAACACCACCTACACCGTGAGAAGCATGAGAACACACCCATCAGTTCCGGAACTAAGGAACGCAAAAAAATAATATCAGAGACTAGCGCACGCTATACAAAACAGCCACTATCTCATCTCCAAACACCGCTTATTCCAAAAGAATGATGAACCAGGTTTCATCGCAACACTCGCCTTCTATTGTCAGGCTACAAGATGTCTGCGTCGTCTACCCCAATTCTGTACTCCACAACCTAGAAAAACAGAGCACCGATAGCAGCCACAACCGCAGCTCCTACAACACCAAATCCCACACGCACGGAGTGGGCAGATCCCGGAGCAGGCGCAGGAGAAGCCATCGGACCCTCCGTCGAGGCCGGCGCAGGCTCTTCAATTGGAGGACTGGCCTCTGGCACTGAAGTGGGTGGTGTCACTACGGGAACTGGAGTTGGAGCAATCGTAGGAGGCGTAACAGGCGCTGGCACGGGCGCCACAATAACTGGAGTAGGCGCAGGAGTGGGAGTAGCAGGAGCAGGAGGAGTGACTGGAGGAGTAGCAGGAGGAGTGACCGGAGGAGTAGCAGGAGGAGTGACCGGAGGAGTAGCAGGGGTGACTGGAGGAGTAGCAGGAGGAGTGACTGGTGGAGTCGCCGGAGGAGTAGCAGGAGGGGTGGCCGGAGGAGTGGCCGGAGGAGCAGCAGCGCCCACGGTGACCTTGACTTTCATCCCCTGTTCGCAGTGACCGATGAACGCGCAGATGAAGTAGCGGTCTCCTACCTTTGTCAGGGGGATTTTGTCGAAGCCGGTGCTGAGCCTCGGGTTGTCGCTTAAGGTGCAAGCGTTGTATTCGGTTGCGCTCACCTCTTGAACATCATGTTCACTGGACTGGTACTGGAAGACTGCCAGGAAAGAATGAAGGAGTTTAGAATGCGGACTAGAAGATGTACAGTATGTGTTTTGATGGAGTGTTGATGATGAAATGGAAGTGAGCATGTGGAAGAGACGGTGGTTTGGGAAAGAGGGGCTTTACCCAAATTATCACCGACGGCGAAAGTGGTCTTCCCGGACCAGGTGGCGTAGTAACCGTTATCAGTTCCAGGGGGAAAGTCCCACTTCTGTGTGCCACCGACGATGATGTCTTTAGCGGCTACTGCATGCGTAAATGCAAGCAGGGCTACCACGCAAAGGATAGCCTTGGCATTGCCTCTTCCCTGCGCCATCTCGACCTGACGGGATGAATTCAACCTGTCGTGCGCAGATTCAGAAGATCATTAGTTAATAACGTTGGGAAATTATTTTGGAAAATCTCGGAACTACAACAACAGGCGGAGACAACAATGTAAAAAAACCCGCCGTACCCTGCCCTCAAGAGTAGCACACAGAAGAAACCATGGCCCGTATTCCAGAAACTTGGCTATGGCACTATGCAAAAAAACTATTCCATGCATACATCCGCATCGGCACACACGCCCAGCAATCACGCCACCAGCACATTGTAGATCGGGGTCACAAAACGAATTCCAACAGTCAATCGACAAGACCAATGCAACCCACAAACGACAGCCTACACCCATTACGCAGAACAAGAACCGCGGAACCGGCCAAAGCCTCCCCACACACCACACCTCCAAACCACCAAAACCCTTCCGATCTTCCGAACTACTCATAAGAGAGCTTCCACAAGCTTCCCCCATGGCACCAACTACCAACCTCACGTCGAAATAACCGAGAAAACAGAGAAGAAGCAGAAACAGGAACCAACGTATTCCAGCATTCCGAGCTCCCTGTCTACCAACGCCTGGACGAAACCCAATCCCACACCCCACATTACCACCAATGACCATGAAACCAGCGATGGTCAATCCGATTCCACATATCGGCCAAACCCACGCCACTATTCCAATCGGAGAATCCAAACTGGTCAGCGAAGGCACCCATTCTCACCTCCAATGCTACAAGCGATCCTGGATCCGAGCTCTTCTTTTCCTAGGCTTGTCGACTCCTGGGATTGCACCAGCTTGAAGATGGCCTTGAAGAAGCGCTGCAAGCAGCGCCGCGACGAGTAGTGGAAGAACTGAGGATGAACGAGCACTGGTGGAGGGTTTTAGCGATTTTCGAGTTTTAGCCGAGCAGCGCGTCAAACCAGGCGCAGACGGAGGAGGACGAGCTCGGTGGGGACCGCCTCCGTCGCCTGGCCAGAAGGGACCAGTGCCAGCCAACGTCAGGCTGGGGCAAGGGGGTGTGGAGCGCATGGCCGCTGTGCGTCACTCTTACCGCGTGGTTTAGGGCCACACTCCCTTCCCCAAGTGGGCCGGGAGCGGACAACCCACCGCTACACGGAACCACCGGCAGTGGAAACGCGGGTACCGTGGATGGTACCGTTCCTGTCGTGGCTTGTACCGTTTCTGGCGTTTGCCTGGCGCCCGTTCCAGCCCCAACGGCTCACCGTTCCATTGCTGGCGCCTCGTTGAAGACTTGGAGTGCTTTCCTGGATCATAAGTTAGCTTTGGAAGGTTGACATGCAGTGGAGCCTTTTGGACTTGCAGACACTCCTCAATCATCATGGCGTCTACTTTCCTGTGGGTTTCGAGGCTGGACATCGACTCTCCTGGGCCGCATTGACTTTTAGTGTAAGAAGAAATTGGTAATTTTGAATAGAAAAAAAAAAATTAATGGGGCACACTAGAGTGCCTCCAGGCCATTGATTCTTTGGGTATTTGACTTTTTTGTGTAAGAAAAAATTGAAATTTTGAGAAGAGAGAATGAGGCACACGACAGTGGCCAGGGAAAAATTGACCCCTGTATTTCCCACGAGAGGGTAAATGTTAAAATTACCCCCTATTTTGTGCCGCTTAAATTTTGGATTTCAATATGTCCCTTTGTTCATTTGGGGTTTCTTGATTGCAAATATGAATTTAGAATTTGCAAATTTTATCACATGTGGCAAATAAAAAATTTCATGGTTTTCTACAAGGATAAAACATGGGGTAATAAAGGGGTCAATCTTCCTTGGCCCATGATAGTGGAATGCATCCAATTGTCTTGGCATGTTGTAATGGATTGACTAAATTGGAGTAGCATTTATTCCAAAGGGACCCCCTACAAATGGTGGAAATGGTGGAATAGAAGGTCTAATTTGGCACCCAACTACCAAAATTTGAATTTCTACATCAGATTCTCCAAGGTTTACATCACCTCACACCATTTAGAAGGTGACATGTGACACTTTCTTTTTCATATAAGATATAGTTTCTACAAAATTTGATCTTCACATAGGGAAGCTTTTGAAACCAACTTCTAATCAAATCTAATGGATGGGTCACATTATAATCAATCAATCACATTATACATGATTGTTTTCTAAAGTATCAATCTCCCATGATAAAGCTTTTTGTGTATATTCTTTGGCCCCTATAGTTGTGTAGAATTGGCAATTGTCCAACTTTAAAAAAAACATATGAATAAACACAAATCAAATGTATACTCTATTATTATGCCCTTGTCGCTAGGTGTGCCATACATAAAGAATCCTTAAAAATCATTGTCTATGAATAACAAAAATTTACAACAACCTAAAGAAATTTTTTATTGTTGCTTGGGCCCAATTCACATTAAATTGACAAGTGAGGGAGCCCAATTTTTGAAGGTTTTGATAGGTTGAAATTGCAATGTTATTGGAAAATGGTTTCACAAACATGAAATGAGAAGTCATGAGACCAATAGTGTGGAGTGCATTTTTTTCCTATGTAGCATCAAAAGTCCTCAAATTTTTTCCCCTAAAATTTTATTAGATTAGAAGAAGTGGGTTTAACCAAAATTCTAGAGGTCCACATTGAAAAATTTGTTTGTTTATTCATTTATTTATTTATTATAATCTTTTTGGCCATTTCATGCCTTCTCAATGAATACACCAATCCAAAGGTCATGACTTCCAAAGGAGGACTTCAATTCTCAATGACAAACAAGGGGACTTGGAGAAGTAGACAGACTTCTCAATGACAAATGAGGGGAGTAAAGAGGGAGACAAACTTCTCAATGACAATTTCCAAGTGGTCTTAGAGAGAGACTTCTCAACAATAAATGAAGGGGGCTTGGAAAGGGAGACAAACTTCTCAATGACAAACAAGAGGACTTAGAGAAAAAGACTTCTCAATGACAATGAAGGGGGCTTGGAGAGAGGGAGAAAGATTTTTCAAATGGCAAACAAGGGACTTGGAGAGGGAGACTTCTCAATGACAAACAAAGGGGCTTGTAGAGAGGGAGACAAACTTTTCAAATGTCAAGCAATGGACTTGGAGAGGGACAATTCTCAATGACAAACAAAGGGGCTTGAAGAGAGGGAGACAAACTTTTCAAACTACAAGCGAGGAACTTGAAGAGAGGGAGACAAAATTTTCAAATGGCAAACAAGGAACTTGAAGACTAGGAGGGCTTGGAAAGTAAGACAAACTTCTCAATGGCAAACAAGGGACTGAGACCAGCAGCGAAGAACCTCTGCATCTGTCCTCCTGTAACTTACGAACTATGCCCGGCGATACTGTAGTCGTCAGACATCCCCCCCTGGATTGCCATATCAGCACCCTTGCAACCCGATCTAGAACCGTGGGAAAGCTCCTACTGTACTGTACAGTGCTGACCCTTATTACGGTACTCCTTCCTTTCTTATTTTTCTCTTTTTCGTTCTTTTTTCATGGTTTTTTGAAATCCAGTGCTATTTGAGTAGGAGATGCCGAGGCCTCCCCTCCCCTCCCCTCCGTCCGCCGATGATGGATGGCAGTGTCACCGAGTGCTAGCTGCGTTCCAGTTGACTTCAGGTCGAGTCTGGCACAGCCTTGAAGCGTCCGTCCTTGCTCCGCTTCCCAAGATAGTATGCTTGACTCACAGGCTGCTTGCGTTATCCTTCCCCTCAAGAGAGGAGGAAGGACGGAGGAGTGTAGAGCGTAGACTTCCGAGGCGGTTACTACTGAAGTTAGCCAAGTCCCCAATAATGAACTTCCGTCTTCAACATTCAACAGGAGTTGGACCCCAGATTGGACCCACTGACGTGACTGACGTTACTACTGACGTTAAGTTCAGTTCGGAACTTAGTTCGACGTCCCATCCATCCAATGCAGCCCAAGTGAAGGAAAGTGAGACTTGGCACTGTGGAGTTCCGTCCGTCTCTCCAGTGAGGCAGCCTCATCACACTCTGGGACTCACTGTGGGAGGTGATCTCAATGGATGAATTGCGACATGAGTGAATTGTGGGGAAGGAAATTGCGGAGTCAGCGGGAGTGGCTACGGATATGCTTCTGCCTCAGGCTCTCCGCGACTCCGCCCTTTGGAACAACGGAGAGATTGCGATCTCTTCTTGGGAGCGAGAGATGGATTGATTGCAATCTCGCTTTTACCACCAGGAGATGGGAAATCTCGAACGTGTAGTTAGTTTGGGTTCCATGCTGAGTGGTTTTTAAAGGCAATGTAATGCCCCAACTACCTTAAAAAAAAATGAACAGCTATACGCCTATAGGAGAAAAAAAAGGTAAATGTGTTTAATCCTTAAACGCTGAAGGGGTGCCCCTCAAAATCATCCTTTTCTATTACCAAGTGAATCACTAGCCTCCAAAATTGCAAAAGTAGTCATTGCAAGTCAAACTATTGTTGAAGATTTTCCCTTTGCAAATTTTTTTTGAGGATAAATAGTTGTACTTCTATCCTATATAGTTTGATTCTCCATCATCCATCAGACACAAAATGTCCACTTTGGTGTTCATGGGTTAAGAATGCTAGATTGTAATCATGACTCTACACACCATTGCCACAACGTTTTCCACAACCTCATTTCATCTGTCACAGAGAGTCAACACATACAAAAATTGCATACTCAAAATTGCAACTCAAAATTGGCCTTCTTCAATTCAAGACCCCACCCCACCAAATGAAAGAGCCAAGAAACTTAAGACCTTCTTGAAAGAAAGGTCATGTAATCATTGGTCCAATTCCCACCTACAAAAATATTGGTTCTTTAACATTGTTAACCATTGCTAGGGTCTTTTAGCTTCCATAAGAAATGGGAGCCTTAACGTGACAACTTCTTATCCAATCAATGAGTCTTTTGCAACTTCCCACTCATCTAATGACTTTGGTGTTGCAACTTCCCAATCAACTAATAATTCCCTACATATTATGAATGAAGTCTATATATTATGAATGAAGTCTATATATTATGAATGAAGTTCATTCCCAAACATATAGGGAGGCATTATCTTTCTTCCAAGGGGGAATGGCTTAGGTCGGTTAACAATATTATATATTCTTTGATTGAGTAATGGTTGTCCATACTACTCACAATACAATACACTACACAAGGAATTCATGACTATTAAAAGATTATTCATGCTCGACTTTTGCAAAGAAAATGTGTTTCTCTAGTAAAAAGGGTAGACTTGGGGCACCAAAGAATAGCATTAGAAGAGATTGACCTTCTCTATAAGGTTGCAAGTTCCCCCGGGTTCTTTAATTATAGGAATTCAATTGCAGTAGTTGTCAAAGTGGCACAATGATTGTCATGTCTAATAATAATATTAGTAAATTTTTATTTTATTTTATTTTTTTAAATTATTTTTATTTTTAATATATTAAAATGTATAGTTTTTTTATTATTACAACGTACTGACAGCATACTATTGGTTTACAACAAGAAAAAAAGATTTGAATTGGCCATCCCCTTGCCTCAAATCTTCTCTAATGTGCCACAACATAGAGATTGGGGTTTAAGTTCAAGGACTATTCTTAATAGTAGAATGAAAAAATAAAATAAAAATCTTCAAAAATCAATATGATTACAACTTAAATTTTTGAACTTGAAAGGAAAAAATTCTTGTGAAATCACACATATTCAACCTACAATTGATTTTAAAAGAAAAATTGCAATTTTGACTTCAAATTTAATTGAAAAATATTGGTTAGTTTAGTAATTGATTTAACCAAATAGATGTAATCAATATAAATTATATTTTATAAATATTGTTGTAGAGCCATCATGAAATTGTTATTCTAAGTTGCATTTTATAATACATTTTCACAATCTTAGAAATCTTAACTATACTTTGATCTTCAAATGGGTAAACGTGATTTGCCAAGTCTTTTGTAGTTTTTGTCTTTTTTAAGTGTGCTTTCGAATTGGTTTATTTTGATGGTCCCATTTCAAAATTTGAGTTTTCTCGTATCTATATTCAAATTACTTTTGGATGCACTTCCAATAATAAGAATTTCAAGTTCAAAGTTTAGTAAAGCAATGCAAAGTTAACAAAATGTTTGGAGGGCAAGCTAGCATACCACAATTCTTTTGAAGACACTCCTCAAATGGTTTGTTGTTGTTACACCCCTCATCATTGAAGTCTCACTTGGGTTCAAAAACATCATTGCTTTTGAACTAATATAGATATAAATTTCACTAAATTATAAAGATCTTAATTGTACAATCTTGTAGTAAACATGTTGTAGATGATGTGAATCAAATTTGGAATCATTTGACCATATAGATTGAAAGATTATAATGTTTTAGTGTTGAAAAAAGATATTGAAATTTTCCTAGCAACACACTTGGAGGTGAAATTCGATTTCTAAACTTATTCAAATCAAAAATTTAAAACTATAAAGTTATTCGAAACCAACATACAAACACATCGAAGAAAAATATATCAATAAATTGACTCAATGTGTTTGCAAAATGGCTTGCAAATGTAAAAAAATAGGTCAAAAAAGTTGCAGAAAACACATGAGGTTGAACCTCCTTCTACTAAAATGCTTCTTAGTCACTCGTAACTTCTTGGATTGATATGAAATTTTAGCCACACAAATTAGACTAGTATGTGCAACTTTTCCAAAAAATTCTATTGGAAATGGACATTGTATGGAGAAGAAATAAGTTGTTGAAGTTCACTGAAATTCAAAAATGTCAAGATTTTGAACTTCGAATTGCTCCCAAACATTCAAAGAAACTTGGATTGATATGAAAATTTTACCACAGTAATTAGACTAAAAGAAAAACATAGCACAACAATTTATTTTTATTGAAAACAAACATTGGATGAAGGAGATACCCCCCCCCCCCCAAAGTTGCAACCATCAAATGTAATTTGGTGGACTTAAATTGAACCTCTAAAATTTGATTGGCTTCCAATTACTGTATACATCTTGAATCAATTTGAAAATCCTACCATGAAAATTAGAAGAAAGAGCGCAAATTTTCCAACAAGTTTTAATGAATTTGGACATTAGATGCAAAAGTTATAGGACTTTGAAAATTGTGTGGACATTTTTCGTCCACTTCGGCGATGAGGGGTTAACCTTAGTATGATATTGAGGACCCAAAGTGTCTAATGGTTGCTCGCATGGTGGACTTGCTCACGTAGTGTTTTTGTTCATGTCCTTCTTCTTGAATGTGTTTTTGATGAGGGTACCTAGGGCATGAAATTTTGGTTAAAATTCCAGTTGCCATGGTTGTTGTGTCATATTAGTCCTCATTGCAATCCTTGAAGGTTGTATCATTAAAGGATTTTCAGGGGGCTAGGAGGGCCATTTTAGGGTCGTTCCCATTGTTGTTTCCCCCCTCAGTCAAAGAACACCTAGTGTCATTTTTTTTATTTTTTTATTTTTTAATGATGTGGCAGTCGGTGGCCACACTATGCAACAAGTGCAATAAGTTTATAGAGTTTGAAAACCTCAAGGAACTTGCAACCCTCCAAAGCAACTAAATATCTTCTAATGGTTTAAAAAAAAGTGTCCAATAGATGACTTCACTATTAGTTATAGAAACAAAGAATACACCTAGCTATTGGTCCAACAATCAAAGCATTGGGAAGACTACCTTAGTCGTGGAGGCTAGGGAGAATTGACTCCTCTATTGCCTGGCAAAGGGAAAATGTCAAAAATTGCCCCCTATTTTGTGCTGCTTGAATTTTATATTTCATTACGTCCCCTAGCTAACTTTGGGTCTCTAATTGCAAATATGAATTCAGAATTGCAAATTTTATTGTATGTGGCAAATAAAAATTTCAAGGTTTTCTACAAGGACAACATGGGGCAATAGAGGGGGCAATCCTCTTTGGCTGTCATGGAGGGCCATTTTCTCCTACATGAGTTAATGTTATTCCCAAATTGGAGTTTGATCCTACGAGTAAAATCTCTTCCATTTGAGGGGTTAATTTGTCTACAGATTCATTTTCCTACCCAATAATAAAATAATAAATTAACTCCTAAAGGTCAAAACTACGTTTTCGGGCAACATAGCAATTTTGGGTAGCTCACTACAAATGGATTTTATATTTTTTTTTGCTAAATTTTTCACACAACATGTGCTCAAGGAGTAACTTTAAGGCCCAACAATTTTTATAACTTTTGACTACATGGTTAAAAAGTTATTACATGATATGCAATTTTCAAAGCTCAATGGGCAGTCCAAAAATTTCTTAAAAAATCAGTTTTTTCAAAAATAAAAATTTGAAATTGGTTTTCTAGATTTATATATATGTGGAAAGCTTTCAATTTCAATTTACAAGATGAAAGTTATGAGGTGTTCTAATTTGCCTACTTGTAGTTGTAGATTCTCTACTTGAAAATAAACTTTGGAGTCCTTTATTTAACTCAAATTTTAATATTTTTTTGAAAAAAAATAAAAAAAAATATGATATAGATTGTTTACTACTACAATACCACCGTTGGGATTTGAATTTTAAAATTTTAAAATTAAATTCTTAGCAATTTAGTGTTTTGAATCACTTTGTACTTCTTTCTACTTCCTATTTTTTTCCTATATGTTGTGCAATTCCAAATGATCTAAAAATTTTCAATCATGTAGCCAACTTGACTTGAAGAATTAATCCAAAGAAGCACACCATTTTGAACATTTTTTAATATAAATGTGACCTTGTGAAGTGCAATTGCTTGTATTCTCACAAGGCCAAAAAATTAATTTTTGTCACTTCAAGTGTTAATATCTTGCAATCTATATGGTGAAAAATTCTGAAATTATTTCCACATCTTTTCAAGCTAGTTTACTACAAGATATTATGGTTACACATGTCTAAAAATGTTTTTCATCTAAAATTTGGTGCTTGTAGCAAAAGTGGCAATTTTGGAGTGTTTTTGGTGAAAACATAGTCTCCGACCTTTAGGGGTTAATAAGTGGGCGTGCTTTGGCTATTGTTCTTTTTGATGCTTGGTGCCTAGTTCACTGTTCAGACAAGAGTTTCTGTTGAAGAGTGTGGGACCCACTTCCAATGAGTTTTTTTAAAATTTTTAACTTTATTTTGACATAAATGAAGGTTAAACTTTTTATTGCAAGATAATGAACTGCACTCACAGCCTGTTCACTACAGCGAGGCTTTCCCTTTCAGTCCCCTCCAGGCAGGGCCCCTTTCATTAAGTTATCCATACTTATTTCTATATTATTTTTAATTTTTGCAAAATCACTGACATTCACTGGTTCGTTTAGATCAGACCTAGAATTACGGAATGATGAAGGCCAACTGGGGTACAGACCAAAAGTTTAGTAAGTTTTAGTAAGTTCTAATAATTTTTTTGATGCAATGGTTCTTTCCATTTGTTAAAAAATAATAATAAACAAATAAAAGTTTAACTTAGTAACTTACTTATGCGTTCCCTCTTGGAAACATCATCTAGTACAGGTTCCCAAGAAAACACTCTGAAAGACTATTTATGTCAGGGCCCTCCGGGCAATCTGCAAGGAATGCCCATGGCGGTACACTGGGGCCAAGTTGGAGCGCTCTGACGTCCAAAATCTGGACGACGAACATATTGACATTCAGTTTTTTTTCTCATTACTACTTGGATGAAAGTCATCTAATTTGTGAATATACTTTATCAAATTATTGTTCTATCCAAAGGCTGGATTTGGTGTTACTAGAGTTCATATTTTTCTAAAATTATAAATGTGGAAATGTGTCAAATCAGAAATTGCATTGATTTTTGTTCAAAACTGGATTAGTAAAAATGAGGTTATAGATTAAAAGAACTAGAAAATTTCAAAAAATCACCAAATCAAGAGAACCTCATTTCAAATCCATTCCAAAAAATTTTACTCAAAAAATGATAAAATTTTGCTTGTAATCGAATTTAGAAGGAACTTAGAAATTTCCTTTTCAAAATTAATAAAAACTTATTGGTCATAGCACTAGTGAATCTAACTGTACCAATGGAATCTACAAATCAAAATCTACACCTCTTATTTGTATATCAATACCAAAATATTCTTCTAAATAGTAGTTTATTACAATTTTTTTCCCAATTGTCAATTTTGGAAAAGGATCTAAATGTTTAGAGGTTAAACTAGCATATGACAAACATGCTTGGTTTGCATAGTTTGCCTTGTTGACATTATGGAATTTCTTTTTTAAAAATTCTATATAAAGAGAAATGTGAGAAATGGATAGAGCAAATTGAAATTTTATTTTCTTGACAAAGTATAGATTTGTTATGAATTTTTGAAATATGTTGCCTAAATTGGCACTAAAGAGTCTCTTCTAGACTACCCCAAAGCCACCCAAAAGTGTATCCATAATGGTCATCTTACCATCTAAAGTTAGCAATCACAATAATTCCTAACATAGTCACAATAGTTTCTAACATGGCCATAATATGATTGAATGTAAAGTTACTTCTTATGATGAATTTACATTAAGAAGGTGGAAGTTCCTATTGTAGTCACTAATAACTCTTCCTCCATCATCCAAGGCAATGAGTGTGGCCACTAATGCAACCTAATTAGGTCCAATTTCATTATTGCAAAAATTCTATCATGGGTTGATGTAAGATTGTAATGGTTATTTCTTAGGTATTTGCAATGGGTGGTTTGTTTATTATAAGTTGGTTAACCATACACTAAAGAGTGAGTTAGGTTGCCCCATACTAATTCCTCAACTTTTGGCACTATATAAATATTTATTGTAACTATACAAGAATGCACTACTTCTAAATTAGATGTTGTAACTAGAATTCCATGGATACAAATGGAAATATCTATAGAAATATTTGTTGCCTTGATGAATTGTAAAGTAACTTTGTTGGGTAAGATGACTCAAGGCAACCTAATTTACTATTAAATGCAAACAATTGGCAAACAAAATTCAAGAAAAAAAAAGAATTGAAGGTTGAACTCTCTAAAGATGGGCCTCCTATAAAAATTGATTTTAGGCCTCCTTGTCTATCACTACGCTTGGTGCTATTTTACAACTAGATATGAAAGAATAATTGTATATTTATTTTTTACAAAAGAGATCATATATCTACTACAATTCATAAAAGATTCAAATTTCTTGAATTTCTTTTTGAAATTATTGTGATTTTCTTAAGAAAAAAATGAAGAAAATTCATATTTAATATTAAATGTATTTGCAAAAGTTAAAATTTTTACCATTAATAGATGTATATTACAGTACATGGGTGTAAGCCAAAGTTATTGCCTTACACTTTGTAATTCCTCAACTTTTGGCACTTTTGACATTAGAGTGTAAGCCAAAGTTACTGCATGTCAATCTAAAATTATAAAATCAAAAACCATGGTTATAAGCCTAAAGTTCATTTTGTTATAAAATATCAAAATTTAAAAATATTTAAAACTTTATCAAGTAGAAAGTGCATTTGATAAACTTCATTTCATTAGTTGGATTTAAAATGAAAAATATCATTTTTATGGCTGAAATTCATATGAAGAGAAAAAAAAGCAAGAAATGGTCAAAAATACATTACAAGGGTGATCCATGAATTACCATCTTTTTCTTTAGAAAAGTCATTAGTATTATAATGAGGAAATTTGCAATACTATTTGTTGAAAATGTACTCAAGCAACTTTCTAAAATTGTATTGGATGAAAAATCATTTTCTTCCATCCTACAATCTTAAATGAAGTAATCAATCATGCACTTAGTGCCCGTGGCATCCTTCTTGGATTAATCCTTAAATGACAAATCCTACGACTATGGAATGAATTTTAAAAATTCATTGCTTTATATGCTTTATTTTTTCGTGTATTTGAGTTGAATTGGATTTATTTTACTTTTCAAAGATGCAATAATATATTCTCTAGAAATCCCAAAATTTTCAAATTTTTTGAGAAATTTTCAAATTACTATAAATTTCTAATAGAAAAAATTTTAAAAATTCATATCAAGTACAAATATGCCTAAAAAATTGAATTTTTTGGCATAGATAAATATTATAGGGTAGAAGATCATAGTATGAAACAGAATTCTATGTCATTTTAAATTAGAAAACCAATAGATCATGGTTCTAGGCCCACTATTCAAATTATAATAAAATATTGAATGTTATGAATATTTCAAACTAAAATAGAAACTAGGTTGAGTGAGCTTCATTTTATAAATTGAACTGAAATTCAAAAAAGATAATTTTTTTGCCTAAAATTTAGATTAAGAAAGTAGAAGTTGCCAAAATACATTAGAAAAAGAATCTTTGTGATTCACTTGTTTAGCATCTTTTCCTATAGAAAAGTCAAAACTATCTCAATGAGGGAATTTTTACCATCATGCACTAGAAATATACTCAAAGAACTCTCTCAAAAAAATTGATGGATGAAAATTGCAATTTTACATACACTACTAGTCATTCAAAATAATCTAGAAGCCACTTTGAGGTACCATGATCCTTTAAAGGTTAACCCTAGAGGATAAAGGATTTCTTGCTTTTGAAAATTGATGTAAAATATAATATCTATTAGAATATTTTTAAATAAATTAATAAGTGTTTTAGATTTTGAATTTTAGATTTCATTTGTATGGTTAACACTAGTGGAAAATGATAATCAAACAATAGTGTTCGAGCTTGCTACCAAGTTCCACTACCTCCATGTGGGTACTAGTTTGGTGCCTATATGGGCCTTTTGGTATTAGGCTTTAACACTACTAGTATTGTTTGGTGTTCAAGATACCTTTTCTCTACTAGTGTAAGTCATTGACTATAGCTATCTCTAACAGGGTTGACACGACGTCCGGACGCAGACGTTGTGTCCGCAGCGTCCGCTAACATTCGCGATCCCCGCGGACGCAACATCCGCCGGGACCGCCCTGTCCGCCTGTCACCCCGTCCGCCCCATCCGTCCGCCCCGTCCGCTTTGACGGCCCTATTTCCCCCGACCGCCCTACCCAAACTGCCTCGCGGGCACTCCCTTAATCTTTAAACAATTTAAAAGATTATAAAGTTTGACCATGAGTCCATGATAGTCTTGAAACTATGAAGAAATTCCAATTCATTTTCAGAAGGCAAACTAAAAAAGTTTGTGACTTCAAATATATATATATATATATATATACTATTTAAAAAATCGAGATCAACACAAATACAAACATAATCAATATAGGCAAAATGTATTCAATTTAATGTAGAATACCATACATTGTGCACATTTGGCTAATTGCACATATAATTTTTTTCATTCCAACTCTATATTTCTAAACTAATTTTTAATGCCTATATAACCTACTCAACTACTACTTCTGCACTACCAATCTAATATAAATGGTGGAAATGTTCATCTGGCATCGGCCAACGATATGTATTAGAAAATCGCGTAATCACATGGGCCAAACTAGTATTTTCATCGTCAGTCTTCGAAGAAATGCGCTTCAAGTAAGCATAATACACTTTTGCAAAGTCATGAAAGGCAAATTGTGTCGCACTAGGTGTTTTTCGTAGCACGTTGAAATACGCCTCTGACATGTTGTTTCCATTCATCCGCCGAGCAATTTTTCGAATGGCATACTCTTTTGACTTACGTAGATACATCGGAATGACTTCCACATCTGCACCTGCTTTATGCAAATATGCAATACGTGGATCCATCCACCATCTCCTCTGCAAAGTCTGTTTCATCTCATTTGCTGATGTAAATGTGTACAAAGACTTCATTGGCTGAGAAGCTAAGGTGGTCATGCCTCAATCGCAAACTCCAATGTACACACATGACTCAGCCTCTGGAAAATGCAACAAGATGTTGTCCGGAGAAAGATCATTATACAAATGTCCAGCAAGATGCACTGCATACATTATATGCATAAACGCCCATGTCAATTCCGTGCGCTTCTTCCGATATCGTCCTAAATGGTGAGCTTTTACAACCTCCTCTTCGGTTGGATTCGTATACATCAAACGGATTTGAATGTTGTCTGGAAAGTCCTTATTCATATTCAACATTTGTCGAAGAGTTCCACCATTCCACCAATACGCATAACCTTCACACGTCGTTCCGTGTACCGCAGCAAACCGTATCACACCCGCGTGTGGAATTCGAACAGCCATTGATTCGTTTTGATGTTCTAGCTTTGCAAGATCGGGTCGAGTTTGGTGGTGAATGGATTTCTTTGCCGCAAACTCCCAATGAGGAAGTATTCCTGGACATCCTTCAATACGAACCTTTCGAATCATTGCATATCCACCTTTCATCGTTCTATCATCAACAGCAATCACGCGTGCTGTATCTAGAAGTGCTATGAGGTGCCGTTTGTTCCTTTTCGCTTCAGTAATTCCATCATTGCTTTTCCACCAACCAATTGAACCAACTCGATTGTGCGTTTTGGCGAATAGAGCACATCGCCCCCTAAATAAGTCTGCTTTCAGAATCACTTCTTCAAACTGGGCATCATTGGGTCGATATTCCTTGCCATATTTAACCAAAATGACTTTGGAATTCCACAAAGCGTCATGAACCTTGTTCTCCAAACATTTGGTGAAGTACGTTTTATGCATTTCGTCATGCCACTTCGCCACATTCAATGCATCCAACAACATCTGTGTCATGTCTACCTTGAATTTAGACACGCACTCCTCTTGATATCTGATGTACTTATTGTCTAAAGACAATGTTGTTTCCGATTCATAAAATTGAACGATGCGCTCAATCATGAATTTCTTGCATTCCTCCGAAGGACTTTGGCGAGCTACCTCCAAGTTTGATGGGCCCTCTCCATGTTTAAGCTTCGCAACCTTCTTCTTCCCCTTCGTCATCGTGACAAATGAAATTGATATAGATCAAATTTTTTAATTTGAAATTGAATTCACGCGCAAGTGTCCAAAAAATTGGCAACAAGGAGGCCCTAATAAACCACTCTTGCCTTGCCTCGGAAAGGAGCCAATGGAGGATGAACCACCAAGCTCTCCGCTCCACCTTGCATTCACAAGGGGCAAAGCAAAAGTGACAATGCGGACGGCCCGTCCGTCCCATCGGACGGCCCTAAACCGTCCGCCCGATCGGACGGGCCGGGGGTGGCGGACGGATCGGCCGTCCGCCTTCCCGAAATCCTAGAGCCCCGTCCGCCTGATCGGACGGCCACGGGCGGACAAATCTGGCGTTCGCTCGATCGGACGGTTCGGGGGGGCGGACGCATCGCCATAACGGGGCGGACAAGTATCGAGGCGGACGGGACGGACAGGGCGGACGGGTATCGAGGTGGATAGGGCGGACGGCGGATCCGACGGACAGGGCGGACGGAAGACAAGGTGGAAGGGTATCGGGGCGGACGGGGCGGACAGGGCGGACGACGGACAGGTATCAGGACGGACGAGGGTCTGGGCGGATGGGACGGACGGGTACGAGGGCGGACGGGGCGGTTTGACCTTAAAGCGACCCTAAACCCATATTTTGCACGATAAACAGAGGTCTTCATGGCACTATATAGTTCAACTAACTTTTCATTCATTCAATGTAAAATTTGAAATTAAAAAAGGTGGCCTTCCTTTATGACCAAATTTATGAATTCTTGGTAAATGATATTTTTGTACAAAGATATGAGCTAAAATGTGCAAAAATTCACGAAAGGATTGTGACGTTTAATATATGTACCCAAATATTCACGTTGCATTGTGTATAAAGCAATTGTAAGAAGGTAGTTGAATAAAAATTCTACTATTAAATTGAATTAGTTGACGTCTAATCACTTAGTAAACCGCTAAATGTCCAAGTCCTTGCAAGTGTGTTTTGGCTATCGAAAAAGAGCATGGACTTATAGATATCCCGTATCCCCAATGAAGCAAATTGTTCTTTTTTCAAAATCTCATGGTATAGATGTTTAACCCCTAAAGTTCTTTTCACTAAAAACACTTCAAAACTGTCAGTAGTAGTGTAAATACCAAGTCTTGGAAGAAAAATACTTTTGGGCATATGTAACCGTAGGATCTTGTAGTAAATTAGTTGGAAAAGATGTGGAAAAAATTTTAGACAAATCCACCATTTGGATTGTAAGATATTAGATATTGAGTGTTTCATTTAAAGGGGCTACTCAATTATGTCTATTAATGAACAATTGGTAGGCTAACAAACCTAACTTAGCATGTATTTTAATATTTGTTGCAATTGTTTTAGGAATGTTATAACATAATACTATTATAATATTCTTATAAATGATATAGTACTAAATCATTTCAAAATCAACAACATTTGAACACAATCTGTCAATCTTGTCTTCCATACTCCTTTAATGATATATATATATATAAATATATATACATATATAAAATATATTAGATAAATCAACATGAACAAATCAATGATTATATATTTCATAGATCTATTCTTCATCAATCAAACGAGAGTGCATGTTCAAATATAGACAAAGATGGTTTCTTCATTTGTTCCCAAAAAATAAATAAACAAATAAAGAAAGATATGAAGTGAATGTTACTTGGAGAATTGAAAAGAAAGAAATTGAAGTACTCAATTGCATTTTATTAAATTGGAAAATTGCATGTGGATGGCATGAATTAATCTTTATAGATGCTAAACTCATACGAGTTGCATTTCAACATTTATGATTTATGCAATTGATTGAATTGAAAGCTCTTGTAATTACATTTTCAAATTTTCGATTCAATCATTCAAATTTGCAAGAGTGATTTATGATAGATTTATAACTTTAAATGTGAAAGCATTGAATGCCTTTATGCGTTTGTTCATCAATATATTAATTTTAAATAAATAATATATATTTTTTATAACATATGCATAAACCATTGCATTAAAAAAAACAAAAACTAAGAGCCAAGCCAAATAGGCTGGTCAAATGAAGAGAACAAGAGAATAAGAGCCCTACGAGAAAGCAAAGGAAAAAAAAAAATATCCAAAGGATTCAAAAGAAGGAGCAAGATGCATTCTTGCAAGACTGTAGAATACATAATGTGATAATGATTTCAAAATCCAAACACAAATATATTTTCTATTTCAATGAGAGTCAAAAACGAACTCCCCTACTCTCAAAGATTATACAATGTACACGTTATACAAAATGAACATATAACAGAAAGAGTAGAAGACATCGTTTATCATGATTGAAAACTGAAATGATTTTTTCTTTCTATGTAGAATATTTTATGAAATGTAATAATGTATTTAATTATCATAGTAATTGGTAGAAATCTTTGTGCAATACATAGAAACATTTCATTCATGTGGAATTTTTTCATTTATTTAGGATTAAAATTGAAGTATTATACTCTACAAAGTACAAACCGAAAACAATATCATATACCTAAGTTCAAAAGTTTGCAACTGTTTCGTGAATTCATTTTGAAAACTCAAACAAAGAAATATTTTATAATCAATATCTTGTTCATTTGAATCATTTCCAAATTCGAATTCCGAATTCAATTCCTATTTATAATAGAAATTATGTTTGTCAATTTTTTAGATCTTTAAACAATGAACCCTCTTTTTTAAAATTAATATTTAAAAACATCTGAATAAGAATATTGGAATTACCCTTCAAAATAAATATAGCACATGTATAAGTGTATAATGTATTCTACTCAATCAACTCAAGTAACGAATTTTTCTATGTTTTTAAGGAAAAATATAGCCATATATGATTTGAAAGTTAAAACATTGATTCTTTTTCTTTGTTTTCAAATCTAATCAAAATTTCATTAAAAAATATGAAAGACTCGATGTTCATTTGAAGATCGTGATGCACTTCTAATTAGAAAACACAACCTTTCATTAAATATCATGAGGTTGAAATCCATTAAACTGTTATTCTAATTATGTATTGGGGCCTTTTTTTAAAATTTCATTTGCTTATGATGAAAAAGGAATTGATTATTTCTGCAAAACATTTGATTTCCTAATGAACTTTAAAAAAATCCCCACCATCTTCAGATCTTCTCAAAACCTATTTAGAAGGATAATATGAATAAATAATCCAAACATATTCAACTTAACCACATTCCCCTCATTCGTAAAACAATTTAGGGGAGAAAAGAAAAGGTTTAGGGTAATTAGGGTATAGGATTTAGGGTTTACATTTTTTTTTAAAAATGATAAATCAATTACATTGATCTTCATTTAGTAGTGATTATTAGGCTGTTTTTTTTTGGAAATGTTACCGCTCTTTTTGAGTAATATCGGCCTCTTAGGATGCTCCAACGGACAGCTGGGCGGACGCCGTCGGCGGTCAGTGTTTAAGTGGGGTGGTCGGCGTGTCCAAAGCGCGGACGGCGTCGAAAGGCGGACAGTGCGGACAGTCCCGTCCGACCGCCCCGTCCGCCGTGTCCGACCGCCCATCCGACCCGTCTGGCCTGTCTGCCCAACCGCCCTGTTCGCCCCGTCCGCTTCAGCCCTGTCCGGGCCGTTTCTTGTTTTTGAACGGAAACCCTAAAAATGAACCTTTAATTTTCTAGAGGGGACTATAAATGTTAGAAGAGAAGCTTTGGTATTCACTCTCGAAAAATCGAACGCTAAGATTTCCAAGGGCTATGAGCTTCAATTTATTGAGTCTCTTGTTTGGTAATGCATAGTTCGGTGGACGGGGGGGCTTTGATTTTCAAAGCTTTGTGTGACTAATTTCATTGATATTGTATACATTGTCACGTTGTGGGTTTCAAATTTAAAACATTTTATTGGTTTCTTTTGAAATTGAGGTAAAACATACACTTGTCAGTATGGTGGCCAAACCGACGGGGGATTTTTCTCCTTGGTTTAGTGTGCAAGAGGGTGGTAAAGTAAAATGTAGGCTTTGTAAAGCGAGCATGTCAAGGAAGCTTAGTCGTATGTTCAGCCACTTAGGCTATTCTGGGCCTGAAGGTGTACGTGATAAAGGGGTGAGCCTTTGTCCATGATTATCAATGGCAGTTCGAGATTTATTTCGGCATTGCAAAGGAGTTTTTCCAAAACGCGTTGTAATGGACAATGTGGATGGCAATCCTGGTCCTTCAAATGTTCAAGAATTTTCGACCGGAAAGGCTGTATCGCATTTTGACTACGAAGATTCTTGTCCAGCGTTCAAAGAATTGGTATCAATGGTATGTGCCACAACTGAAATAACTTTGAGTACGGAAGCTTCTGGTGAACATGAAACCCCGAGGGCATCAAGTTCTAGGCCTCAAAGGCAAGGCAGCTTAGTGAATGGATTTGAAGAAGGTCATAGACGCAAATTACATTCAGTGTGGGCAAATTTTTTTTATTCGGCGAACATAACATTTTTCGTGGCTCGAAATCTAACTTTTAAAGAAACAGTGAAGAAAACGGCTGCGTTTGGTAGGCCATACATTCCTCCCTCATACCACGACCTTCGGTACAAATTGTTGAATGAGGCGAAGACCAACATTCAGACACCGTTGAATGCACGGACTGAAGATAGCATTCGAAAATTTGGAGCAACATTGTCCATTGATGGATGGAGCTCCATGACTAATCGACCTCTCATCAATGCCATGCTTGTATCATCCGCACGTGAAGAACTTCTTGGATCTGTGGATACAAGTGGTTGTGAAAAAAATGCGGAGTACTTAGCAGCTGTGTTGGAAAAGTTCATTGAAGAAGTGGGATCCAAGAACGTTGTATTAATAACTATGGATAATGCTCCTGTAAATCCGTTCGCATAGGATGTAATATCTGCAAAATATCCTCATATTTTTTACCAAGGGTGCGTGGTACATGCATTGAATTTGTTGTTGAAGGATTGGGCTGCACAGAAATGGATTGCTTCCAAATTGGATAAAGGAGTTCTTGTAGCTAAATTTATCAGGAAGAGACATATGCCGCTAGCTCTATTGCGAAAGTATTCGCCAAATCTTGGTCTCTTGATGCCTGGAGATACAAGGTTCGCCTCTAAATTTATCATGATGGAGCGTTTGACAAAATTGAGAGGAGCATTGGAACAAACGGTGATAGATCCGCAATGGGTTGAGTATGTACATACTCTCAAGAAGAAACGTGGAGCCAAAGTCCAACCAAAAGACTTGGCCTTAGCGGTGAAGAAAATTGTTCTTGATGACCATTTTTGGAATCGGTCCATCAATTATGTGGAGATGGTTGAACCAATCATATGTGCACTCCGCGATTTGGATTCAAAATTACCATGCATGGGGAAGGTGTTGCATATTATGAGGAAGTTAGAGAAGCACGTGAACAGATTACAAAGTCCACCATTTTGTTTGCTAGAAGAACTTGCAATTCCATTGGTACAGTCTTTTTATGCCCGAAGAAGAATGGTAGACAACGATCTCCAATCAGCCGCAGCTCTTTTGAATCCATACCTTCTTCATGACAAAGAACTAGCGGATGACGCAGATGCAATGTCAGGATGTAAAAAAGTTTTGGAGAGAATATGTAAACCGGATGAATATGCAGCAGTGGTGAAGGAATTTGTAGCTTTTCGACACAAGGAACCTCTATTCCACAATATGTTGAATCCGGGAGATCAAATGTTGTCCGCACATACTTGGTGGGATTTTGAAGGTGCATGTGGCAAGTTTATAGCTCTATTAGCGAAGAGGATATTGGCTCAATCGATGTCATCATCTTCATGTGAACGGAATTAGAGCAACTATTCTTTTATTCACAACAAATCTCGAAATAAATTGAAGCCGGAGAGAGCAGCGGATTTGGTGTACGTGTATACCAATTCCAAAGTATTAAATGCATCGAAGGAAAAAGATGAAAAAAAATGGTATAATGATAATGTGGATCCGATGGAATCAGAGGATTCAGATAGGCCGACGTTAGAAGACGATGATGACGAGGATTTGAAAAGGGCCCTTTCAGCTATAGATGGTGGAGATGACTTCAATCGTGCGACAACATGGGGAGATGAAGACGTTATGCAAGACTTTCCCGATTTGGTGAATGATACGCATGATTATCATCTAAACCGCAAGGATGTCGTTCCCGACAATGCAAACGATGCATATACCTTTTGTGAAGACGAGGACAATGTAGGGGGAGAGGAGAATCTACCTTCTTTAGCTGCATATTGCAATAGAACGGGATACTTGAATAGCGAAAACATTCTATCGGAAAAGACAAACGCTATTGCCAAAGAGGTGAAAATCAATGAGAATGCTATTGGTGATGATGGGAGAAATGAAGAAGTTTTAATTTCTCAATCTCCATCTGTGACATTAAATGTAGTGCAAGGAAATGACAAAAGCGAAGATGCGGTCATGGAGGTGGACGTTCCAAAAGATGTGGGCAACAATAGTGGTGATGAGGAGGAACCAAATATTGCGGTACAGAAAAATAATGATTCACTTGGGATGGCAGTCACAAATTCGGCAATTGTGAAGAGTGATAAAGGAAAGGAGCCAATGAAGTCAATTTTTGAAGTACCGAGATCTAGTGCTCTTCCACCAATACCGTTGAAGTCTGTTAGCACACGATTGAATGATTCTCAGAGCTTTGGATATGGAAAACGCCTAATGAACATTTCCAAAGAAATTTCTACAGGCAGTAATCTACGGAAAGTAGTGTCATCACCTACAAGCCTAAGTGATACGGATAGTGATCGGATGCCATTGGCATCTTTGCGTGCTCGCATTTTAGCAAAAGGAATGGCGCAAGAACCCATCAAATCAACAAACGGCACTCTATTACTTCAAAAGAAAGCCAAAGTGGAGATAACCGTTCATGGACATGTCGACCCTACATCGAGATTGATGGTTCAAGAATCGAGTAACGTGAAAGCGAAAAGAGAAATGCAACCTTTTGCTATCTCTCCAGTGAAGAATAGGACCCCTCTTGATGAAAATGTTGCTACTTTGTCAAATAGAAAGAAAAGAAAGGTTCCTATTCAAAAAGCCTTTAATCGTTCTGTCAAAGTAAAAAAAGAAAAATTAAATTCGAAAGAAGGGAGTAAACCTATTTCAAGAGAAGACTTGAAGGAGACAACGATACTTGATTTCAACAATGAAGATGACTCCGACAATGAAGATGACTTCGATAATGAAGATTTTGAACGGAGAGCTGCAGGAGAGAATAGTGGGGCTGAGGTTAGAGGAGATGTGGATTGGCGTCCATAGGAATTGTGGAGATGTGAATTTAGATGTTTGATTGTTTAGTTGCTTATAATATATGAAGCTCATGTTGACAAATGACAATGGTTTCTTCAATCATTTTATTATAAAATTGTTTGTTTATTGATGATATACATTTCACTGGATTTTAAAGTGATTTTGTTTCTAAATCAAAATGAAATTCAACAAAAAAAATTAAAAATATATTTCATATTTTAGCTTTTACATAAATAGTGATATACAACTCTATTGAATCGCAATTGCAATATAAGAAAAATCAAAATCAAAATGACTTCACTCTCAATCTCTCATTGGTGAAAACAATCAAAACAAAAAACCCAAAACGGGTTTTCTAAGCCGCCCCGTCCGCCCCATTCGTCTGCCCTGTCCGTCCACTGCGCCCGGCTGCCTTCCGACGGTGGGAGGGATGCTGCGTCCGCTAGTGTCCGGACGTCCGGAAAACGGACGCTATTTTGGGGCGGACATAGAGATTCGTCAACCCTGATCTCTAATATTTTTATACAAAGTTTAGAACTTATATTCTTAAATTTTTTATAAATTTATTTTATAAAATAATTGATTATTTTTTAGTAAATTTCATTGGAATGAGTTTTTAATGTGATGATGTCACTATAGTATTTTTTCAAATTTTTTTGGTTTAAATGTATGAATTCATCTTTTCAATGCTATTTTAAAACTATAAGTCAAGTCACTCAATGTTTTGTATTCAAATATTTTTTATTATAAGTAATGAAACTTTAAATCATCAATTTATCCCAATAAAGGTGATGAATCCTTCTAAAGTAAATCCTTTAGATTCTAAAAGAGCCAAAAGTATTTTGCTCAAAGTAATTTATAATTTAATAATTTTGAATAACATGAAAATATTCTTAGATCTAAAATTTCCTACAAAATCGACAAACATTATAATTTTTGCATTGCATGAAATGGTGTAATAATCGCAACATTTTTAGTTGTTGAAGATTTTGAAATACGACAATATATGGTAATTATATACTAATATACTACAAATTATGCTAATGTATGTGAATATTCTATTATATATTAATAGCACAAGAAAAGTTTATGTGTTTGTTTTGTTTTTTGAACATCAAAAACTAATGTTTATCTATTAAAATTAAGCTTCCAATCTCGTAACAAGTATGTAAGTATGTACTAGAAGTATGTACTAATAAGTTGATTTTTTAATTAAAAATCCAAACTTTTGTTTTAAAAAAAATTCCAAATTCAACAATTGTCCTCTAATATAATCTATAAACCAAGTTCAAGTTCATATTATTATTACTTTGCATTTCTTTCTAAAAGGCTTATTGTTTATTACCTTTTATGGAATATAGTGGTTTGGAAATCTTTTGAATGGTGTGGAATCTTGGTAATTGATTGCATTGCTAGATTTTTGTCTTGTTTTTATTTTTTTAAACTCCTTTTGACCTTGGATGCCCTTCTTCTTTGTGTTGCTTGAGTTCTTTGTTTGTAGAGCTAACATGTTGATTTCTACCTTGTTTCCAAAATAATTGATAACTTTGTTTTTTGTCCCTCTTAAGTATATCTAAGCCTAAAGGGAATTTACAATTATGAAATTCAAAGTTCTCTTTTAGCCAAAATTTGTCACATGCACTCATGGGTTTGGGTGTTGGAAAGATATTTACAATTGATTCTTCCAACTTAGACTTTTGCTAACTTTAGGGCATCTAGTCTATCTACAAACAAGATATTAGAATATTTTGGGTTCTCTGGGCTTTTAAGGACAAAACATTACATTGATAAGTACTTCACCTATTATGGTTTAACACTCTTTTTAGGATCTTTGACCTATAAAACTTAACAATAAGATGTATAATAAATTTTTTTTAAAACTCTTAAGTCCCAAGTAATGAATTGGGGGCTCATATGCCAATTTGTGACTTTTATTTCAGACCCAAATATAGATTTTGGCAACTGATTCAAATTTTGGATTAACAATTAATTGGGAGCTTTGCAATCTTAACATTCAATTTTATACAACCAACATTCTACTAGAATATATGATTTAGACATAAACCACTTACATCCTACTATCTATTGTGGTTATAGGCCAATAGTGCCCTGTACCAACCCCTTCTAGAACCCTTTGTCGTCAAATGTGGAAGAAGAAAAACCCATCTGCCATCAATGTACCAAAAAATTGGAAACCATTGTTGTATATTGATAGAGGCTAGCCCTGCCCTATCACTTCTCCATCTAATAAATCCTTAGTTGTCAAATCTAGAAGGGAAAAAATGAACCCCCTCCCAACTACCATTGATGTGCCAGAAAAGCCACAATATTAACATTTTAACAAATCACATGCCTTTCAACGGATCTTGTGAGGGTAGGGTTTGGCGCCATGTTTGGCTTCCTTCTTCGGTGCATTTTTTTCTTCAGCGTTCCTCTTTAAGGGTGCGACTTCTGGCTAATCTCGCTGTGGCTCATTTTCGGTAATCAATGTTAGTTCTATTGTATTAGCTTTTGTAAACTTGTATATACATTTGTGTTTTTGATTGTGAGAATTGATAGCCAAATGTTGGGTTGTACAAAGTTGGATAGCTGTTCTATGGGTCTCTCGTTGAACGTGACATCTACTTTGGATGGAGAGGCACAACTAATCTTGGGTGCCACTGGTTTACTTTTGACATGGCACTACATCTCTTGTTACGAGAGAAGGTCCCTCCTAGTAGGTGAATTTCAATGTGGCTCTCTGCATTATAAATTTGTGAAGGATTGAGGTCTGATGAGCGATGTTGATGAATGAGTCATGTTTTTTGCTTTGTTCTCACTCTCCTTCTATTTTGGAATGAATGACATGTGTGTGTGAGTGAGGCACGCTCTGGATCTGCCACTAATAACACTACTTAATCTTGATTCAATCAAGTAGATTAATTGTACTTGAGTGTTGTAATTGTTTGTAGTCATTGTGGGTTTAGGGTTTTAGAAAGTTTCAACCCACACAATGTATGAGATTTTATATAAGATCATGAATGTAGGGATTTGGAAATGGCCTATTTAGTATTTGTGTACACAATTGAAATCAAAAGAGATGCCACTTATTGAGTCTTTTGATTTTGTGTGTTTTGTTATTGCTTTCGCTCTTCAAAGATGGGACCTCCTTTGTCACAAGCTATTAAAGCTCCTATCTATTTTGGCTAGCAATTACAAATGGAGACTTTTACTATTGGCATTGTTCCTCTAGTTGTTGATGTTGTCATGGTTGCTTCTATTGTTGGTGTTGAATCTCTGGCTGGTGGTGATGCCCCTACTATCGTGTTTGTTGCTGATGCTACCAATGATGTCATGATCGTTCCTCCTGCTCTTGCTGCCATGGCTATTTGTCCTGTTGTATGGTACAAGGACGAGAATATCAATCAAACCTCCCAAGAGAAACCCTAGAGCATTAGAGAAAGTTGATACAGCTCTTGGAGTATGTACCAATGTTGTTAAGAGTATTGGGCTCATAAAAGCTCTTCTTGTAAGAAAGACTACTATTTCAAAACTTGTTGCAAACAAGAGCAACCAAAGTGCAAGCTACTAAATTTTAGTATAACAATTTTTGTTGGTAGCTCAGACATCTCCCTTATCACTTGAGAACAATGGAAATTTTTCTCAAAAAAAGAATGCATTTCTGACCTTTGTGCTATTAAAAGAGGTGGTGCTATGATGAAGCTCCATTTACAAATGGTTTGTAGAATTATGGTTGCCTTTGCAACTGTGGTCAATAAACTGATCAAAACCTATCTTGGTTGGAAAAACTAGGAGTTGCCCCTATTGGTCACCATGTCCTCAACAAAACACTATGCAATACTAGTCTCCATACTTACATAGGTATATTGGATTATTGCATCAAGGACAAAGGAGAGGATGACTTCACTATCTACAAAAAAAACTGCATTTTAAGACTACAAAAATATGTCCAGGAATGACTAGTAACTACTCACAGTCATATTCTTAGAAGCCAACATCTTGGAAAAAAATATGATTTCAAATATGACAGTTTGTCATATTTTGGCCTTGTACTTCATGGGTGTATAGTATACGTCCATTGAGAATAGTTAAGTACTTCATAGAGAATAGAAGGGAACATATTCGGGGAACATTTAGTCATTTTTGTAGTCATTTTTTTCTGTGTCAATCATATTTTGTAGCCATATCTTTTTTAGTAGTGACATTTTTTTGTTTTAGAGTAACCCAAGAAAAATTTGGGCAGAGAATATGTTTGAAGAGCATCTAGTTATATTTTTGCTTGAATCATATTTTGTAGTCACATTTTTTTACAATCATTTTTTTTTCATTTTGGGCAACCCAAGGAAAATTTGGGCAAGAAATATGTTTGAAGAGCATCTAGTCATAATTTTTCTTGAGTCATATTTTGTATATTTTTTGGAGAGTCATATTTTGCAATCATATTTTTATAGTCATTTTTTAATTTTTTGGACAACCCATGGAAAATTTGGACAAGGAACTTGTTCAAAGAGCATATAGTTATATTTTTGCTTCAATCATATTTCTTTTTGGAGGGGGAGTCATATTTTGTAGTTGTATTTTTATAGTCATTTTTTAACTTTTTGGATAGTCCAAGAAAAAGGGGGCCAATCTAAGATAGCCCTCTAGTATTTTGGTTGTAGATTTCATTCTTTAGGGTGTGGGCATAACTCTATTTCATACCTATTAAAAATTTGTTGTTGTTGTTGTATGTTGTGTCTATTATAGAACTCGTGTTCAAAAAATTTAGGGTGACACATGTTTATATTTATATTTTTAATTTTTAATTTGTCATAGGATTTACAAGAGAAGTAAAAAAAAGTGAAACAATAAACAACATGAGACAATAGATGGATTCATTCCTAGCTTGTTTTGTTGGAAAGGATAGAAAAAGGGTTTCTAAATGCATATTAAATGTATTTTGGTTCCTTATGAATGGATTTTTAAAAATTGAAATATATATTTGGTGACAAAGAGAATCCTACAAAGTATTGGTTCAAATATAGAGATTGTTAATTTCTTTAATCATAAAGAAAGAATATTGTTTGACAAATACATTAGGTCATGAGGACATGATCACATGATCACATGTGTAGTTTGTACACTAATAGATTGGCTACACTAGCAAACTGACTAATTATATTGATTGATTGTAGTGGTTAATACAAATTAAGAGCTAATTAGATTGATTGATATAAAGTGAAATCCAATGAATTCAAACCAATGAAGTAAATTGAAGATTGGGGGGTTTAGAGAAAACACTTGAAGCTTAGTAAAAATCTAATTTAAGGAGAAAAAAAGAGTATGATAAAAATTCATACTCGAGTATCCATAGAGCAAGAGCAAGTAAGGAATGCCATTTATATTCAAAGTCTAATTGTTTGAATTAGAAGTATATAGGTTCCAAGTTGTTATTTAAAGCTTTGGACATAATTAGGAAACTGAATTCGAATTTTCACTTTGTATTAAACAAGGATTGTTGATTATAATATGCATAATTGACCAAATGAAATTTTAAGGTCTTCAATATATACTTATTTAGACTTATGAAGATTATGTCATTACAATTGTTTGATTTTTAAAACTATAAAAAATTATTTAGTAGTAAAAAAAATTAAAGATTGAAATTCTAAAATAATGAAAAATATATATATAGAAAAAAATATAGAAAAAAAATTGAAAAAAAGTTGAGAAAGAAAAGTAGAAAGAAAAAGGTTGAAAGAGACAAATTCAATCATTGATAGAATTTATACACCTTTTTGTAAAAGTTGTTATTCAAGTTGTATACAAAGACACAAAAAATACAACAAAAATGAATCAAGGCAAGCCCTATGATATAACTATAATATACATGTTAAAAAATGGAGATGGGATAGAAATGGATTCGAAGGCATGTCCTTGAATTTGGCAATTTGTTATTTTATTTCTGTAGAAACTATTAGAAATTACATTAGAAATTATATTAGAAATTAGAAGCTTAACTCAAACTTAAAAATTTATTAAAATAAAACTCTAAATTCAAAATCACTTAGGTAATTCTTAAAGGTTTTCAAGAACATATCATACTTTTAAAATGGATAAATATTAAAGAAAATAGATAATAATAAAATCAGATAATCAAAAGTGTTAATTTTGGAAAAAAGTATCAAAATTCATCTAATTCAAGCTAGAAAAGAACCTTAAATTTAGGTGACATTTACATTTACAATCCAATCTTGAAAGTCAAAGTTAATGTAGACTTATAGGCTAGAAGAAAATGTTGGATAAATCTTGAAAAATAAATAAGAGATAGAAATTCATCCATCCATAATTTTTATAAAAAATTCCATTATAATGATTTATTATTTCTAAACAGGCTTGCAACACTCTACAACTTAAGCTATGACAATTTTTGAATTTTTTTCAAGTTGAATTTGGAGATCTAAAACTTTGGCTTAGATTGGCCAAAACCACCTCAAACCTTTAATTTTTATATTTTTTTGTCAATTTCAATTAAGATGTGAGTTGCTTATAGTTTGTTGTTAGAAAAAATTTGTTCAATGTTTAGAATGCCAATTGAATAATACTAAAATATCCAACTTAGGACTTAAAGCCCTACAATAAAGAACATGGTTGTGCATATTTTATTTCAAGAATATAGTTAAAAAACTCACACATATCATGTATTGAAGTTTATTTATTTTTTAGAAAGGTTTTCAGTAATGTTATACAAGCCACAAGTTTAGAGGGTCTTTGTAGGCTCTAGTAAAGTCACAAAATTATTCATATATGAAGATTGAGGCTCATTATAGGCATGTGCTCTTGTATTGCAATTAAAAGGGGGTTGTTTAGATGTTTTATAAGGATATAACTAGACTATAAAAATATTATCCCTTGTTTTGCTTCAAAGATGCTTTTAAATAGCACCCCTATTAAATACTTTCACTCCCCCATACTTTCACACATTTTTTTGCTATAACTGTAGATGCTTAAGGCCTTGCAATTTTCCTTCAAGCATTTTGTATAGTTATAGTGCAACATGTATTGACTTTGGATTAAATTTGATTTTTATAATAGTTTAGTTGCTTAGTATAGTCATATTTGATCAATTGCATGACTATGTTAAGTCACATGATTGAAGCAAGTCATAAGCATGACTAAGACAAGTTACATGATTAGGGTTTTGAAACCTTAGCCGCCACTAATTTAGGGCTTTGAAACCCTAGCTACCATCTTTCTACCTCTCCTTCAAAGTGCAACATTTGGCTAATTTTTTATTTTTATTTTTTGTTCTTGTTGTCTCTTAATTCTTATTTCTTGGTACCTTTAAATTTTTTTCTTCTTAATTCTTGCTTTTTGTTGCTTATTAGTTCAATCTTTTCTTGTTGCCTCTTAGATCATGCTTCTTGTTGCCTCTTAGTTCATGTTTCTTGTTGCTTCTTGGTTCATACTTCTTATTTCCTCTTATTGCTTTTTGCTTTTTGTTACATCTTACATTTTGCTTTTTGTTACATCTTACATTTTGCTTCTTCTTGCATCTTACCTCTTTGCACTTGTTACCATTTGCTTCTTGTTTTTTCTATCACTATTATTGGGTTTTTTTTTGTTTATTTGCAATTTCTAAAGATATAGTGGTTATGTCTTTTTTATAATCTTAAACTTATACTACATATTGTATATTGCATTAAATCTTTGAAGGTGGATCTATATTGTTCATTCACTAAAAATTAACCTCTTTGATTGTATATGCAGGCACTAGAAGTTGGAATGAAGTTATAGAAGGCTACTTGCAACACTAAAGAAGCAACATCTTCACATCTTTGTAAGGAATATACATCCTATAAATGTCTGGGAATATACATTTGTAGAATGTCATTGTGATATATTTTGTGTCAGTGACCAATAAATGTCATTGAAAAGAGTCACATTCTTTCTTGCATTTTCTTTTTCCAATGTGAATATGTGATTGTCTCTTGTGCATCTTAAAAATCAATTATACATACTTATTTTTAATTTGATGGATATTTTTATTTAGCTGCTAAATCACATTGATGCATGATTGCAATGTGTCATGTCCATTTTGGATGTATGAAAAATGTGACTATATTTCATAACAAAAGATACTATAAATCTTAGTCACTTCAATTACAAACTACTAACAAATTTAAGAAATGTCACTCTTAGTAATCTAGAATATCATTTCCTTGAGTCATATTTCACAATATATCTTGGCCAAAAAATAATTGGTTTTAGTCACATAATGCTCATAGTCATACCAAAATGTGACTCTATATTTTTCTAAACATGACTACATTCAATCATTAAATTACTAATAACACTTCAGGGAAAATGCCACATTAGCCAAAAATATGATTCACAAAAGTCATATTTCACATAAAAAAGTATGATTCATGAAAGTCATATTTCATATCAATAGAAAATATAATTTACAAAAGTCATAATTCACATCAATAAAAAATTTGAATAACTATGGTCATATTCTACATAAATAGAAAATATTACTCATAAGAGTCATTTTCTACATCAACAGACAAATATGACTCCTATAGGTCATTTATCACATCAACAAAAAATATGACTCAATATAGTCATTTATCACATCAGTTGAAAATATAATTCACAAAAGTCATATTTCACATCAATTGAAAATATGACTACACAAAATCATATGTCATTTCAACCAAAATATGACGTACCATAGTTATATGCCATGTCAACCAAAATATAACTCATTATAGTCACATTCCATGTTAGTGCAAAATATGACTACATAGAGTCAAATGCCACGTCAACCAAAATATAAATCACCATAGTCATATTCCACGTTTGTGCAAATATGACTACATAGAGTCATATTCCATTTTTTTCTTTACTTGAGCAGCTCAAGAGAAAGTCAAACCTCCAAGGGTTGTCAATATATACGCCATGTTGGCAAACTATGGCATATTATACTCTCAATCTAGATGATTACAAATATGACTCATTAAAAATATGACTAGTCGGTAATGACTAAATCCAATTATATTACTTATCATTTACAATGATTTCTATAGAAGTCATATTTTGAGACTTTACGATTCATTGTAGTCATATTTTGCACTCATAAAATACCCATTTTGTTGTAGTGCTTTGATTGTATTTAGTGGAATGTGACTTCAAAGCAAATTGACAAGGATATGGAGGAGCATGTTAAACATGGAACTCCTTATGCCAAAAATTGAGTCATTTTAACACATAAAAATCTCATTGACAGAGCTGCTACCTTTTGTAGATTCAAATTTAAAAAACAATTGGGCAGGCTCATTCTTCCAGATTCACTCTTTCTAATGTTGCAATCCAAACAATACATTCCATTTGCTTCATGGGTTCTTCCCGTTAGGTAAAACAATATGGAATACAAAAGAGCCGTTGTACTTTGGAAATGCATGATACAACCAAGTACAATCACCATAGATGATGTGACTTAATATTCTTTGAGTATACAAATCCTAAATCTTGTCTTGTTGATTTGGGATGGTAGCGGCTAGCTACAACACTAGAAAAGGCTCAAGAAGGCTTACAACACAATTATAGGGTTTTTGGTACCATTCTCTAATCCTTTGTGTTTTATTTGTAAAACACATCTTTTTTTATTTACATTCCATCATTTGCTTTCTTTTTTCCCTTGTTCTTATGTTCCTTGGTTTGCAAACACTGTTCTTGAAGATCCATGTCAAATGACTTCATTGTCTCCTGCGGCCATAGCCAAAGACACTCCTCCTACTCCTCTTGACAATACTTGTGATGTTATGTACATACCTATTGTGTATGGTAATCGAAACACTCTCAATAGTTTTGTAATTTAGTTTTCAATTCCATATTGGATTTTTTGGTTTCCTACTAGAATTTTTTTATACTTTTGGTACACTTGTGCATTCCATTTTTTGACCTCATTTGATTTTTTTGTTGAAAAGTTTTCAATAAAGGCCTACTGGCATGTGCCATGTGTATAAAGTGAGTAAATTTTATTTGAAATTTTATTTGAGTGAAATTTATTTTATGCCTCTGCTCCCATCTGGTGACTTTTGTATTGGTCACTATGCACTCAAAGTACTTACTATAGCATCAAACTGAACTTGATCCTACAAACAAACTTGAATATGGTTTCAATTTGTCTACATGAATATTGACACAAACTAGTCTTGAATCAATCAACTGTCAAAGTTTTACATAACTCTCAAATCAAAGAATTCATTGCAAATTGAATTTGATCAACTTGCCTACATAAAACAAAAGTTGACACAAGCTAGTCTTGAATCAATCAAATGTCAAAGTTTTACACAACTCTCAAATCAAAGAATTCATTGCAAATTGAATTTGATCAACTTGCCTAAATAAAACAAAAGGGAATGGAATATGAAAGTTTTAGATGAAATGTATTTACTTCCTTTGATATATGCTCCAATAGTGAAATTTTTAAAAAATACAAGAGATGATGAATGTGAGATAGATGAATTGGCAGCTACTACCACTTTACAGTGTATAGTGATTTTAAAATCTAACATTATAAAATTTTAAAGTTTTCATTTCCACCCCCCTCCCCCCTCTTGTAATTTTCAAAAACCAACTTTTCGACAATCAATAAGGGACAATTCATCCCATATCTGTATCTAGTACTGTATTTATATCTAGTACCCATATTCAATATTCTCTCTCTCTCTCTCTATTCAAATGAGGTATTGTATCCATATCTAGTATTCATTTTGTATTTCATATTTGGACACCTCACATTAAATCTCACAAGATCAACAACTTGTGATTTTTAGATAAATCAACGGCAATTTTGAGGGTAAGCATTTAAAAAATATCAACGCCTTGTAAATTTTTTGAGAGGGGGGGAGGCAACTAATGGAAACCATGTACGCCTCTTTTTAGTGGATAGTGAAATGGCAAAATAGAAGAAAGAATGAGTGTGGAAAAGCACCATGGTGGGAGTGAAGAACAAAGAGATTATAGAAAAATTGATGCATATATACAAGTAAGATGATGTATACCTATCATGCATTGAAGTACTTGACAATTTTGCATGCATCATGGTGATGGGCCTAGAGGCTTTGACTCTTTAATCCCTAAGCATCAAAGCATATTTACTAGAATCTAGACCCTTTGTATTCATTCCAATCAAATTGTCACTCAAAACAAGATTCACAGAAATTGACCATACCAATTGGTAGTAGAAATAGGCCTGGAGTAGTAGGAAAATGGACAAATGATTTGATTGTACTGTTGAAAAGATTATAATAGTCAAAATGGCAATCTTTCAATTTTAGGAGGCTAGATTTGAGGCATTGGGGCACTCTAGGATTAATATTGCTTCGAAGCAATGATTTAAGTATTTTATGACTACAAAAATATGACTGAGGATGACTAGCGATTGTTCATAGTCATATTTTTGAATTCCATAATGTTTGAAAAAAACATGATTGCAAATATGACTGCCAGTCATATTTTGCCTTTGTACTTCATGGGTGTATAGTATACATGCATAGGGAACGGCAAAACAGTTCTTAGGAAATCGTAGGGAATGTATTACGGAAACACCAGTTATATTTGTCAATCATATTTTTGCATATATAACTACATGCAGTCATATTCTATAGTCACACTTTTGTAGATTCACATTTTTTTTGAAGTTTTTTTTTCAAGCAACCTTCTAAAAATTTGGGTAACCTAAAAAAATGTAAATAAATTATTGCTCAAAATTGTAAATTCCTAGCCATTGTTTTTTGGGGATCTTGAAATCCTAGTTGTCATTTTTTAGGGTTTAAAAAACCCTAGCCGCCACTTCATTTGCTTCATCTTCTTTGTTTTTTGTTGCTTTCTAATTCTTGTTTCTTGTTTTTTTTTTTTTGAAGTTTTAATTGTTGTGTTGTTGTGTTGTAGTTGTTGTTGTTTAGTTGTTGCTTTCTAACTCTTGTTTCTTGTTTTTTTTTTTTTTTTTAAGTTCTAATTGTTGTGTTGTTGTGTTGTAGTTGTTGTTGTTTAGTTGTTGCTTTCTAACTCTTGTTTCTTCTTTCTTTTCTTGTTTTTTGAAGTTCTAATTGTTGTGTTGCTGTATTTTTGTTGTTGTTGTTTAGTTGTTGCTTTCTAACTCTTGTTTCTTGTTTTTTGGGGTTTTTTTTGAAGTTTTAATTGTTGTATTGTTATGTTTTAATTGTTATTGTTTAGTTATTGAGGTTTTAGTTGTTGTTTCTTAATTGTTACTAATATGTTGTTGCTTCTTACATCTTAGTTGTTGTTAGTTTGTTGCTATTTCATAATTGTTGCTAATTTGTTGTTATTATTTTGTTGTTGTTTTATAGTTTTTGCTTTGTAGTTGTTGCTAATTTGTTGATGTTAGTGAGTTGTTGCTTTATAGTTGTTGCTAAGTAATTTGTTGTTGTTTCTTAGTTGATGTTAGTTTGTTGTTGTTAGTTAGTCGTTGCTTCTTTGTTGTTGTTTCTTAGTTTTTTATTTTTAGTTGTTGTTGGTTTGTTGTTGCTTCAAAGTTGTTGCTAGTTTGTTATTGTTTTTTAGTTGCTGTTTCTTAATTATTGCTTCAAAATTTTTACTTCAAGGTTGTTGTTTTAAGATTGTTGCTTCAAGTTGAATCTTAACTCTTGCTTCATTGTTGTCTTTTAGACATTATTTTCTATTGTTTGTTATTTCTTGCCTCTTATTATCTTTTATTGAATCTTAACTTCTCTTATTCTTACTTCTTATTGGTTTTTAGTTTTAGTTTTTATTGCCTCTTATTATATCTTAGCTTGTACTTCTTACTATCTTTTAGTACTAACTTGAACAAAAAAATGACTCACTATAGTCATATGCTACATCAACCAAAATATGACTTACTACAATCATATTCTATATCAACCAAAATATGACTTACTACAATCATATTCTATATCACACAAAATATGACTCCTCGCAGTCATATTTCATATCACTTAAAATATGACTCACCACAATCATATTCCATATCATTTAAAATATGACTCAAAATAAGATTCACCGCAATCATATTCCAAATCACTTAAAATATGACTCACTACGGTCATATTCCATATTATTTAAAATATGATTCATTGCAATCATATTCCACATCAACCAAAATATGACTCACCACAATCATATTCTATATCACTTAAAATATGACTCATCGCAATCATATTCTAAATTACTTAAAATATAACTCACTAGTCATATTCCATATTACTCAAAATATGACTCATTGTAGTCATATTTCACATCAACCAAATTATGATTGTGGTGAGTCATATTCTACATAGGATTTTTTTATTTTGCCCATGTAGCTTATGAAAAAGTCAAGCCTCCAAGATAGTCAACATATACGCCATGTTGGCAAAATACATCTAAAAATGGTTTATTATACTCTCAAATCCATATGACTGCAAATATGACTTACCAATCATATGACTGAAAGTGAATGACTCAACACAAGTCATCTATAGTGATTTTTGCTTGAGTCACATTTCTTGATTTTGTCACTCACTGAAGTCATATTTTGTAGTCATAAAACAATCATTTTCTTATAGTGTTCTTTCAACATTGTCTACCAACTTTTTTGGAACAACCTACTAGAAAATTTTCGCCTACAATGAGTTCTTATGTACAATTAATGGACAACCAATTGGATTTTTATATTGCCAAAATTCTAAAAGACAAATAATAAATGATTAATTCCAAAGTTGAAGAATTTTTTATTCTTTATATACTTAGATTCTCTATTGTTTAGAAGAAAGGTCCTAGACAACACTTCTCAAGAAAGTAATAGATGTATGAGTAATGTATAAGGAATAAAAAAATATTCAAACATTTATTGTTTATGCATTACAAGATTCCAGTGTGCATGAAATGACATTAAAACTATATTTTTCAATGAAGTATAGATTTGCTATGATTATTTGATGTATGGTATCCTAATTCAATGACTTACTTGGTCACTTTCAAAAATTAGAAAAAAAAAAATATTCATAATGATCATCTCATTCATCTATTGTGGTCATAATATTTATTCAAAAGCAATTGATAATGTCAAGACCCTATTGTGACCATTTTTTGGTAAAATTTTGTAAAATAATAGATTTTGAGAAGGTTAAATATACACTAATTTTGCTCTATTAGCATTGTTTGAAACTTTGATTCATGCCTCCAACAATCACACCTTGTTGTAACCCAAATTCTCATGTATTCAAGACTAACAATTTTACACCAAATACATGACCAAAAAAGGAACTTTATAATATATAACTACTAGAAAAAACATGTTGATGATAATTGAATTCACGTCTCTGAATTAAGCATGTAAAAAAAATAGATAGAATCATCTATAAATGTTTGTTCATCCATAAATTGAACTAATACTAATAACTTTCATCCAAACATTAGAGAATCTAATATCTCTTTGAGAAGAACTTGACAAAATCATCCAACATTTTATCCATTTTTTGTGTTAACTCCTACATGACTAAATGACCATTGAGTGTATACAACTGATTTGGGTAGGTATATATAAACTGATTTTTTAATTTATGTTCTTCAAATTTTGATATAAAGTGCGGACGTGTACCCCATTAGTGGAAATATAATTTTTTTTCCAATTGAGTGCTTGGATTTAAAGTTATGTTGCTCTAAACTTTTGAAGCACCTCTGAGGGCAACTCAAGCCAATGGTGCTAGCATGTGAGCATGGAAATGTGAGTATACGAACCTTGAATATATATATTACAACCATTAAAGGTGCTTATAATACAAACACCTATAATATATATATCTATAACATAACTATGTATTCTATAATCATCGAAGGTTTCTATAATATAGACACTTATAATATAGGTGTATAGTTTTCTAGGCTCATGTGCTCATAATCCTAAGCTCACATAATAGCAATTCTTGTACAAGATACAAATATAATAAAAACATGTATAGAGTAAAAATTTTACTTTAGGAAGAGTTAAAGTGTGCTAGTCCTACAAGCAAGATCAGGAAAAAAGCTTAATCTATTAACTTCAAACGTAATAATCTTTTAATTTGTGTGGTCAAAGTTTTTGAAATTTTTTCTTTGCATTCTTAGAATATTCTAGTATAAATTTTTATGGTTAAATTCGGAAAAAAACTTTAAAAAAAGAATCTCATGAATTGTCTATAAAAGTGGCATTTTCTTTCCACAATTTGTACCTCAAATGTGCCTCAGTCTTTTAGAAATTTCTCCCTCAAGGATTTAAAGGATACAATATAGATTAACAAGTTGAAGTATTTGATGCATTTTCCAATGCTCAAAATTTTGATGCAAGAAGTATTTTAAAAATTTATTAATAAAATGTAGCCTAATAAAAAAAAAGAGCAAACATAATTTGTTTACAATGAAAGGAATAGTAGGGATGGAGACAAATATTTTCTTGGACACTTCTAGTCTTTATTTTGCTAAAATAAATTGGATTTGAGGAAAAATTCAAATTTGTATTTTTATTAATTTAAAAAATACAAAGTTTAGTCTAGTATGATTAAGAATACAATAATAATTAGAATGATTCCAAATTTATTTAAGATATTACAATTCACACACACACACACACACACACACACACTATATATATATATATATATATATATATATAATTTATTTATTTTGTGTGTGTGTATGAGCCAATTTGGAGTTAGTTTGAATTTTTACTGCATATGTTTGAGAATGTATACTAATTTGAGAGAGTTTTACATTTCTCATTTTTTAAAATTAAAAAATACTACATTTGCCTTAAAACACTTATAAAAAACAACCAAGGGTTATAAAGTAATTATTTCTCTTCATATAATTTTCCTTCTCCAAAAGCTGCGTTTTTTTCCTATAAAGTTGATCACCCAAAACTGTTATAATTTAAAAATCTGATAGTCAATATTTTCCATAATTAATTCCATATATACCAAACAAAATATTCTTTATTTTTGTATGATTGAAATTAAAATTTTCAAGCACATCCATGTGCAAAAAATATCAAAGTAGGACGATTTATTGAAAACCTCCATAATAAAAAAGATGTTGGGCCTTGAGGGGTTAAGGTAGCTGATGCCAAAATGAACAAACAAAATTTGGGCATACTATAAGTTTGCCCCCTAAAATTTGACTGATTTCAACAACTATTTTCAGAACTTAAACTTTTTTTTTTATGAATCTGCTGCCATTTGTGCTATGCCTGTACTATCCAATCAACCTCATGTGGTGTACTGGTGTGGTGTTGCAGACTGAGGTCAGCAATTTGACCAATAATTGGGTACCTCACATTACCTTATCTCATTGTTTTGTGCATTTCAGTAAGTAAATTTGAAACTGAAAGATGTGCAATGGAATGTGTCCATTTGTTAAAAAAAAGAAAAAAAAAAGAAAAAAGGAAATAGGAACCACCACCCCCCCCCCCAAAAAAAAAAACCCAGAAAGATGTGCATTCCCTGTGGTCCAAGTCAGGTCCCTCACTCCCCCAGAATTTGTCAATGGCCAAAGATTAATTTAACTTAAGCTTATTCACAATTGAAACCTAAAAAAATCTTTGAATGATAGGAATTGGGGGCATTTCACCTGGCTCCACCCAAATCCAAACACCAGTAAGCTTAAGCTTAGATGGGTTTACTACAACTCACGGCAGCACAGTACAACTGAAGATTTTCAAAATTATTCTTGACTTTGATTATGACAACCAAATGAAAATGATCCATGCATATCATAATATAGAGGTCAGCCCTAAAGGAAAGGAACTCATGAATCCAAGTTTCTTAAAAAAAAAATGATGTTTGACTTTATTACCTACTTGATAGTGGAAGTGGGCATATGAATATAAAATAGTATGATTGAGACCGCATACACATTAAAAACAAAAACAAAACAAAAACATGTTTGCATGTGGTCATGTGTACTTTGGTTTATCATGGGTCTTCAACACATACTTTAATTTTTATTTTATTCAAGCTAAGGTAACTTTGTCTATGACAACCCAAATGGGAGCAAGCCCATCGTAGGCGAAATTGTACTTATGGTGTACATTCCACTTCTTAAAATGTGCACCACTAGAAATTTTTTCTTGTGATGGATCGGTTGGCATTTGGACTATCATAGGCTGGTTTACCTAACAAGCATCTCCACCAAGATATAAAATACTGGCATGGCAAGGGGTTTGTCAAAGTTGGGCTTCTTCATTCGTCGCACTAGTGAAGACTTCACAATTTTTTAATGATTAGCTTAGGTCTTTCTAAATTTTGTTGCCACATTGCTATAGAGGGCAGGATGTTAAATCCTTCATTCAAAGTGGGCCCAACAACCTAGATTTACCTTGGGAGAAAACATTGAATTTAAAAAAAATCCATCTAATTTTTTCTTGTAAATTTTGAATTCATATTTGCAATCAGAGACACGAAATTAGCTAAAGGAGATCTAGAATATACCCTAGACATAATTCAAAATAGTATTTTTTACTTTTATCCGAGAAAAAATACCCAAAATTATCCTATTGGGCCCACTTCAAATGCAAGATTTAACATCTTGCATTAAGAAGTAAAGCATTGACTGGTGCAAGGACATGTCGAGAGCATTAAATCAAGCCAATTCTATTGTCTACTCGTGGAGATGTTCTAAACTATTTGCACCCAATTAAGTGTTCAACCCAAGTAGGCATGAATGTAAACCATGCACTTAATATTGAATATAAATCTACCAATTTCAAGGTTCTCTTACAATTTTATACAAAATAAAATAGAGATCTTGGGCTTTTTTAAAACATTTGTTCTAAAATGAATGCATCATATTAATTCAAGCCTACATAGTCTCAAAGATCTAATTGGATACACCTATCTTCTATCCTAAAGGAATCAGAGTCCTTACTCTATGCATTCAAAAAATCAAACATATTTGTAATGTACACATTTTCAAAATATGTTATGTTAAGCATGGTGTCTATTAAAAAATTCAGTCAAAGTGAGGCTATAATTTTGAATTATACTAGTTTGCAAAATGTTTTGCGCACTTACAAAAATTGCCATAACTAATTGAGGAATTAGATTTCTTTAAAACAAACTTTAGACATGTTGAAGTACAAATAAAAAACTTTTACAAAGTGATTTTTTAATTTTTTTTCAATTTAACTCAAATTTATTGGTGATAAAGAATTTTTTTAACACAATTTCAAATTTTTCAAGATTCTTAACTAAGTGGTATAGGAATTCTTTATTGAATTCTTTAGTAAAAATTCATGAATTTTTCAACTTTATTGAAAGAAATATCATGCCAAATAATTATATTTCTTATAATATATTCAAAAGATTTTTAGAAATTTTTAGAAATTTTTTTAAATGTTAAATTTTTATGTATAATTGTATATTATTTTTCAAGGTTTTCTTCAAGATTTTTTTGGAGTGAAATAAAACAACAACTAGTTGGGGTCATATTTCAATCAGTAATAATTCATTCAAAAAAAATTTTAATTCGTAAACCTTTTACCATAAAATTCCAAAAAGAATTCTCATTTTGTATACTAAAGAATCTTGAAAATTATATACTTGTGTTAAAAAGCTTTTTTTTCACCTATAAATGTGAGTTAAGTTTTGAAAATGTCTAAATTTTATTTAAACTTTCTGAAAAAGCATTTTATAAAAGCATTTTCCTTATACCTCAACATGTCCAAACTTTGTTGAAAAAATCTAATTTTTCAATTAGTTATGGCAATTTTTGAATTGAATGAAAGGTTATATGAGACATTATAAGTGAAATATAAAGTTTGACAATTTTATTCTAATGAATACAAATTTTTCCAATTTTGTAGTCTAAACTTGCTAAATTGTAAATGTAAATTATGTAATGCAATTTGGTAAACATAATTGAATGAAGATTTCTAAATAGAAGTTGTAAATTTTGACTCATTGATTGTATTCACACAATAGGATCTACTATCTAACTATCATGCTAATCAATGTTTATCACTAAAATTTTGAGCCCAAAATTAAAAAATTAATTTACAATCAATAATGGATAAAATAATTTTTACTTTTTACAAAAGTATTTTTTCTTTATTTTTGGTTCCTATAGTTAAGTTCTAATTATAATGATTTTCTTTATTTTATTTTATTGAATTCTTCAAGTTATTTTTAAAGAGATATTTTTTAGAACGGCAAATGTTATGTTTGAAGGTAACTACACTTGAATGTACACTTTAAAGTAAAGAATATTTACAAATAGTGGTTTGGAAGATCTCTGCACTACGTATATTATCCCTCAAAGGACGTTGAGGATTCAAAGTATCTAATGGATGACTTCATTGTTAGCTATAAAAACAAAAAATGCACCTATTGGTTTAATAATTAGAGTACCTTGGTTAAGCAAACATTTTGGTGGCTATCTTCGTCAAGTGTTAACCTTAGAAACGCATGGCCCCGTTACCAAAGTAATCAATTAAAAGTTATTAACATCTAAGTAGGTTCATTTTTGGTTTCAACAATTTCCTTAACCTTGTAAGGACAAGTTGGTCACTATAGAAATCATCCTTTTGGGCACAAAGTGAATCATCTACTAAAATAAAAACAAAAACACTCATTGGAGGTATAACTATTATGTAGCAACTTTCATTTTTGCACAAAATTCCAAAGATAAACACGTACACTATCTTATATGAAATAATTTTTTATCATCCATTGGACACTTCGTCTCTGCCACAACATCAAAGGATTAAAAGTCAATCACCACACAATTTTAGTTCATAAGAGCATTTCAAAGTAAAACAACCAACACAAGAATCTATAGTCATTTAGATGGATATTAAAAACAAAAGCATTGCAATCAAAGGTTTGATCTTGAAGCCAAATCTCAACAAAAGAAATGTAGGGTTTGCAATTACAATGTCATTCAAATTTCATATACACTGTAGTGAGCACTCCAAAATGCACCACTAATCTTAAACCGCCATCTTCATTTTGTAGACATCTCCAAAATCAATTTTGTACCTATGTGGAAGAAACACTTTTAGAACCAACTTTGTTTCTTAATAACTTTTGCATACAATATCCAAATGTCGCATTCTTTGGTGCGTTGGAACCTCCTTTCACTTGCCATTTTGAATATATAAACATTTATTAGTGGAGGTGCATTTGGGGGGTACCTACCTTGCTGCATGTTTGCCAGCCAGGCAGTTGCAAAATTTAATGACTGCTGACCAACACGCCGGAGTTTTCAAGGTACTCCGTATAACTTCACCAGAAAGTCTGAATGGGGAAATCTCAGTCCAAGAAACTTCAAGGCAGTACAACATTTGTAAAAGAATACAGACACTAGACAAGCTTCAGCAGTGAATGTAAAACGCTAAATTCTTTAAAAATTGTTTCCGTCTTACGCTGCATCAAATAGGACAATCGAAGTCCCCACACTTATTAATCAGACATCTGATTCTAATGACCTCTCCGAAGAAATTCTTAAGAGAGATGGTGAGAGAGATAGCACAGGTGAACATCAGTCACTAGAATGGCAAAGGAACTAGTTCGAGAGACGAAACTCACACCTGGAGTGCTCCTTTCGGAGATCAAACTTGAAACGAGAATCTGAAACATCGATACGACTGGTCGGGAGGCTTAGGAAGGGGAAGAGTTCAACATAATGAAACCGAAGAATTTCATATCATTGACTCACAGAAATCTTGTCTCACAGAGATCAAAGTGCGATGAAATGGAAAGAACTCGAAAAACACGAAAGGACGAAGAGAGCTGTGCAACAGAACATTTCTTCTAGTTATCAGAAGTTATAAGACATCCATAACGATACCCGAATCTGCTTCAACTGCAATTGATTGGGATTGACTCATTGAAGAAATTTGAAAACCCTTCACTGAGCAAGTTGGGACACCGTAAGGTGTAAAAGTAAAAATTAAAACCAAATCCGCCCCAATTGGAATTGGCTTGGACATGCAGATTCAAAAAATGAACAATCTATCCTTCAATCCTCCCATGACAAAGCAAGTTCAGACAACTCAAACAAGAAAAATCAAGGAGGATAGAGATATATGGAACCTCCAAGGTGAGTCGACCTACAACACCCTTGATATCTCCGATTGAAGCCGTTGATAGTGACTCCAACAACTCCAGAACGTAGCTCTCTCGGGGATGGCGACATAGCTCTGGGTACCAAAAGTTTGTTTTTCCAGGTTGTTATTTTACATTCTAACAAAACTCCAAATCAAGAGATGAGTCAGGACATTTCGAGGATAATACAAAATGCATGGTTCTGAACTGCACTGATAATTGCACCCCACAGTTTGAAAATCAACAACACGTCTCTTTTGCTCTGAAGAAACATGACATTCTACATATAAATATAATTGTACATGTTCCAAGCGATAACATTGAACAAGTCTTAATGCTACACGAAGCACTAGCTCTCCATATAATAAAGCTAAGGTCACTTCACTCAAATCCAAAGTCACTCTATATGATGCAGATTCTTCACCAAGTAACTATTTCCTTGCAATAAAAAAATGATAGAAATTCGCGCAAGAAATTCCTGTAGGAGGTGGAATCTGTTCTATAGTCAAATTGAGATTCTTTTTTCTTTTCACCAAACTTTTTAAGTGTAGAAGAAAACGAATGCAGAGTGTTGTGTGTTCATCACTCTCCTTTGATACGCAGCTACCAATCGATGTAGAAACTGAGAAATTGGTCATCAAGAAAAATCGGACAAGGTCAAAGATCTGCAATGACTTTCTAACAACACCATCACCACCACCATAAACGAGGGAAATTTGTATACATCTTCATCCCTTCAGCGATCTTGTCTTCCCAAGACACCAACGCATTTGATGAAAGTCATTGAATACAATAGGATCTTGCATTTGGAGGCCCTCCTTTGCTTGTGCCATGACCTAAACAAACATGATCCCAAGTTCAAAATTCATAAGGACATATGATCTCAATAGGTCAAGTACATCTCCTAAGAACTGCTAAATAGTCGAGTACATCTCCTAAGATGCTCCAAAAATAGTAACACTAGTGGAATAATGAAACTCAACACCAATAAAGTTACTTAGATTAGGTAAGTGCATCCAATTTCAGCCCTTACACGAAAGCAATTCTATAGATTATTGCCTAATTTGTGCATGATTTGAACACAAGAACTTGGTTTCAATGTGGAAACACTTTGAAAGTTCATAGATAACTCATTGTCTCATTCAATGTCCAAAATGTACATGATAACTTGCCTTTGAAAACCTTACAGTGGCCAACAAGTCCAATAAAAATCGAGTCATGCTATTCATTAGAACAACCACAAATGCTTATCTAGTCACTTTTAGGTGTACATACCTCATCAATCCAACCAAAGCCAAAATCCAGTAATCCACACAATCCTGTCTTTAGTTTGCATGACAAAGTCCAATGGTATACCTTCCCTTGCTCTACAGATAAAGAAACAAATTAAGTACTGAACTGGAACAAAAGGAAACACACTAATGCATTCAATGTAAAAATGGATCATACCTTGAGTTGTGGCTTTCAAGGTTCCTCAGAACTACATTTCGCCAAGGTCAGCAAGCCGTTCGCACCCCTCAATTTCGATTCCATCGTTGCATGCAACGAGTCTGGACCCGCAAAGTCCAATATCAAACCCAGCAACAAAAAACCGTGAAGATGAAGCTTCCCCTGAAGGACGATCCTCCTGCGTGTCCATTGGACTGACTGAGGGAACGCGCCAACACCCTGGTATAAACTGATTCCCACGCTCCAAATCGGTAAACAGTTTCTGTGGCTTCTACAAACCATCAAAGCATAGTGAAGGTCAAGGTTAACCTGCAGAATGAAAAGTTGCAATCGCTGGTAGGTTTTCAAGATCACTGCTCTTCTGACTAGGAGCGCACACCAACAGACAACTGGGGACCCCTACTAAGCGTTTCACTTCGACATTCACTTCAGAGTGAACCTGATTTTGTGCAGCTACTGGCGAACAAAAGAGACGCATGTTACACTGAGTAATTCGCATTATTACAGTACACAACATTCTCAAGCAACATTTCAAGGCCTCTTCAACCCCAAGAATATAAGCTCAGAATATTCTCTTAACTCATCACCAAGCAAAGGTGTACTTGAGCCATTTGCTCCTGATCGTTCTATTTGTTAGAGACTTGAAATTTGAAAATTCCAGGAATAAAGGAAGAATCTAGAGGAACATAGGAAAGGACTTCGCAACGCTAGTCAAAGATGTTACTCCCTCTATTTCTAAATAATACCGGTGTTTCCTTCGTACAAAGGAAACACCGATATTATTTAGAAACAAAGGGAATACTTGTTTTGGGGTCCCGCAAAAACAGGGACCCCCACGACCCCATCGACGAGGCGTCAAGCATCCATTGAAGGACTCTTCTCAAGGTGAGAGGCCAAATCAATCAATTCTTTTTACGAATCCTGGCAGCAGATATTCCATCCTTTTGTAAAGACATTTCCAGATTGTAGAATGTTATGAAGCTAATCATCTATATCGAATCACTTGACAGTACATAAAGTGCAGGGACAAAGAGAATTACAGGTGGAGAATTACAAGGATTGAAGGTGCGGCATCTTACCAACTTCAGGTAATCCTGAACGCTGAGATGTTTGTAATTGACCTCTCGATCCTCCAGTTCGGATTTTCGTTTGACCCCATGGGACTTGCGAGGGGTTCCAGACAATTCTGGCCTGCCACCGGGAATGTCTGAATCGGAGTCGGATCGACCAAAGGTTCCGGCAGTTCCGTCAGAGTCTGCCAGCGACAGACGAGCGAGCCCGTCCGTGAGTACCGTGTCAGCTTCATGGTGCCCACTCTCGTGCTGCTTGCTGGAGCTCGCCAAACACCTGCAATGCACTATTAGATTCCGTATCCTGCATGTGGATTTCCTAAATACCGCGTACCAAGATCTGAACAATGATAAATACAAAATGCATGCATATAGATTCAGGAGAATTACTGGTTAAAGTTATGGACTAGGTAATATGAAAGTATCCTTTGTTTGAGAAATAACAAGTCATCAGAGTGACAAAGAGGCTGCACGCAGTGTCATGAGAGTGTTATTACAAAATTGAGGCTGCACTTTCAATTTATCGAACATAACCTCAATGGTATGATCCATCTTACTACTGCATACCAAGATCTGAACACATGGTTTGCATACATGAAGAAATATTGGCCCAAGCAAGAGACTAGATAATATGAAAGTAGAACCTTGTTATAAGAATCAAGTTCAGGTGAACTTCAATTACATCCACGATGCAGTCTAACTATCATTCACTACTGACGAATCATTTAGAGTTGATCATACAAGACCCAGGATCACGTACGAATCGCTGACATATGGACCATAAGCTGCTTGACTTAGCCGCGGCACTGAGAATCATCTCACAAGAGGCCTTAAAAAAAAAAGCAAGGAGATGAGAATGTTGCCTATAGAGTCTGTTGGGTGATTTCATTAACTACGTCAAATCGACAAAGGTAGCAGCGGTAACCATGATGCCTCCAAGAACTTGGACTAGTAATCTATAGCAAGAGATCAAATTTGAAAAGAAAGTAAAGAGAGAATGTTTGACTCAAACACGGAAAAGGTACAGTGCTACATCTTCATTACTTCATTCCACTGACGTATGCATCTCGCAAGAAAGCTAACCAGTACCTCGAATGTGCACCATATACATAGGGGACTCCAGAAATCAAAACCCCAGTGTAATGCTAATCCAAAGCGTAAAGCTCCTTATTCTGCTAACTTTACCCATAGGTACGATCTGAGTAATAGATACTGGGTTTTCTTGTACTACGGTCATCCATCTCCCTACTACTGTAGATACTGCCAACTGAACAGGTGGCTTGAAGGCAGAAACCACCTAACAGATATAGTACAAAGATGTTATACCAAACTGTATTTTGCGTGGCAGAAACAAAATGTTGAACTACTCATAAAAACAGCTCTTTTCTTTATCAACATCATATGCTACGTCTGTAGCTACAGACTAGATAACCTTCAAGAGATAGGAGTCTCCAAAAGGATATTGGACAAACACAAAGTTGTCCTTTGAATCAAGAAATTTCAATTGTTCTTTTTGCTGGTTCAACAGAGGGCTGACATTGACCACTGAACACTATTATGGATATATGGGTTATAACGCTGTAACCCTCTCCCTCACAACCAAAGGAAACTTGGTACCGCAGGGACGGCTGGGTTGACCAGTCAACTTAGCGATGCAGATCAGATGCGTTCACTAGTCAACTGGCAAAGACATACGACCAAGAAGCTAAATTCTCTGGCCAGTCACATCAAAAGAAAGCAACGCCGTTTCCTACGCGTCGGCATAAAAGTACAAAAAATTAATCGATGGTACTAGGTGTCTGCGATGACCAGTTCCGGCGGGGTCCTTTACAGAGACCCTGCAAGTGCTAGCAAGGAATCAGTGTGTACTTGAATTGAAATCGTTGCCAAGAATCCAGGGGGAGTGTATTCCATCCGTGTCGCCAGACAGCCTAAGGCAAAAAATCTCTAGGTTACAGAGAGTTTCAGCCAATACTAACTTAGTAGAATCTGACCAATTAAATTAACTCAACTAAGTTTAGTAAGCGTTTCCTCACGGTAATTTTCCAGTTCAGGAGCAGCAAGAAACCAACAGCAACGTGAGAACGACACTTTTGCAGGAAACAAGGAAGCGCCCCTCTTAAAGAACACTTCTATTTACTTCCTGAAGTGAAAATGAAGGATTAGAGAACCGACGCTTACTTGAGCGCAACACTGATCTTAGTGTCCGAATCTTCCGAACGGAAGATGTTCGGCTGCAAGAGCTCCCTCGGACAACGCCGGTGCTGGAGGGGGGTCCTGGTTGCACCTGGGCAGTTTGAGCACCTGTTGAGAACAGTGATGCCCACGACGTCGAACAGGCACAACGACTGTGTCCTGTTCTCGATCTCCTCATCTTTGTACCGATCTGGCATGGTGACTTGGGAAGAAGGCTCACAAGGTTACAGCCACGACCTGTTCAAAAAACAAAAACATACAGGACCATAAACCGAGGGTTACAAACTCATTCTCTAAAAAACTAAATTCGTTCACCACACAGAAAGATGAAACCTACAAGATTTCCAATGCTGCTCAAGTGACGCCACGCCCTGAAATCTCCCCTGAGAAAGCACACTACAGCCCTTCCACTATTGTGAATTCGTACAGAGTAAGTCAAATTTTTGAGTGCTGCAAAGTTGCAGTCGGAGTCGAGGTCTCCTCGGACTAAGGTAATGACTACCGACAACTAGATACGCTTCGACGATAGTGGCTCAGCTTCCAAGAACTGGGCATAATTCCGCTCGACAGGCGTCGGCATTCGGAGGGCCGCATTACAGAGCACAGGGAGACTAATATTCACACGAACGAGAAGGGAACAAGAATATCAAACTACAATAACTGCAACGGTGCCAACACTCCAAGAACTAAACTATCTCCAAATACTGCAACTTTGCAGCACAATTAAACGAGCCATTTTAGCAATTTCGACAAGGAAAATCCACCCCACTCCACGTTATCCTAAAGGAAGAACCCGTACACTTAAGAAGGTTAGCTTACATTCCTAATAAGGTCTGACAACGCTACGAGCTCAAAAAACTGGCCGCAAGTCGAATTACTTACCAAAGATTCCCTCGAATTTCTAAGAAACGCAGGATACTTGCGCGACACGGAATGCAGAGAATCGACTCGCCAAGGAGGCAGGAGAAGTCCTCAGCTTAACTTAAACCTCAGTCCGAACCCCAGCCAAAAAATCACTGCAAGTTTGGGATACACAGGATCCAACGAGTTGACTGCTGTGCCCAAAATCCTCTAACTCTACACATGATTTTTTTTCGCAATCCTGGAAACGGTCCATCAAAAACTACAGCAGTGACATGGAACTCGTCGGTGGAGATCGGAATCAGCAGCCAGCTGTGTGGCAGCAGGCAGGAAAGCTCGCACCACAAAGCTTGTGGCTATGGCGACGTAAGAGGAAGAAAGACTGCAAAAGGGTATGTTAAGTACGCAAGAAAGACGGAACGGGACTGAATGAAGGTGCCGGGAACGGGTCCGGTCGGCTTATGATTTGATAGATTGATAGATTGATAGATAGATTGTTTTAGGGGAACGAATTGGAAAATCTTGGGGACGAGGTGAATTTGTCAAAGGTAGGAGGTCTAGAAAGTGCCCATTTAACCCCTAAATGTTCAAACTGCGTTTTTTGGGTAACATAAAAATTTTAGGCAGCTCACTATGAATGGAGTTTTTATTTTGTTTTTTGAAACTTTAACATGACATGTGCCCAAGGAGTAGCTTTTAGGCACAACAATTTTCATAACTTTTGACTACATGGTTAAAAAGTTATTGTATGATATGTATTTTCATTGCTCGTTGGACAAATTGGGCAGCAAAAAAAAAAAAAATTTAAATCACCTTCTCTAGATTTATATGTACTTGGAAAGCTTTGAATCATCTATTTTGATCTATTAGTCAAAAGTTATGCATCTTCTTGAAACATTTTGTAGTAAATTTTCCTTGAAAGATGATTGGAATTGGCATCTAATCCAAGTCATTTCATATTTTTTGGAGCTTTGTTGAATTAGTTATGGAATTTTGAAGTTGAAATGGCATAGAGCTCTAAAAGCACCGACCTCCTCAAATGTGCATTGTTTGTACATTACTAAAGGCTACAAGAAATTAGCATATACAAATAGTAGGCATTTGAAGAGGTGGTTGATTTTAGAGCATGAGTGCCTTTAGAACCTCCTACCTTAACAAAGGCTTTAGGGTCGTTGTGAAGGCCCACTTTTCACATGTGTCAAATTTATTAGTATGCCCTGTGACATGGCTGCAATAAAAATAAAAATAAAAATAATTTTCTGTACTTTAAGAACCAAAAATAACTCAAAAATCCATTATTTTCACACCATGTGTCCAAATGCCACAAAATAAAGCCTATGCATCCTTCTTCATCAAGGGCTTTTTGAGGGTACAAAGAACGCAATCGGGAGATGCATGGTTCCAAAGACCTTACCATAACAAACAAAACAAATAATCACTAACTTAAGGTATAAATGAGGAAGATATCTATGTCATCAAGCTTCATATAAATTGAAGGATTTGAGCACAATTTCTATTAATAGATTAGATGTCCATGATTTTAGTTTTAGTTTATTGTTGTCTTATTAAAAGTATTATACGGCTTTCACATAATAAATTGTCACCTTCTCTTCAACCTCACTAGTTTGCTTGTAATTTTGGATTGCATTTGAATTGTTATTCAAACTAGAGATTTGATTTGGAATGACAACAAACCCAATGATTGCTTGCAATCTAATCACATTGGATTGTTTTTTTCTAAATTCTAAATTAGATCCTACCCTTGCAAAAGAAGGGATCAAATATAAACTTGCACCACTTAAGTTTCTTGCCTAGCCCCTTGTATTTTTGGCCAATATATTTTAGCCCTTAACCTTTGGACAGCCCAGTGCCTCAAAATCATGACTTCTCAAAATTCAAAGATCTCTTTGTTTGACCATTATAATCTTTTCAATGGTATGGTCAAAAGACATGTTGTTTTTTTCCCTATAGCTCTGGCCCTATTTCCACTACCGATTAGTACAGTCAATTTATGTGAATCTCTTTTTACTTGATAGTTTGATTGGAAAGAATTGAGAAGGGTCTAGATTTCAGCAAATACGAGTTGGGCACTCAAGAATTAACATTGTGGCATCGCATCCCAAATCGAGATCAAAAATTCATATGTCTCGTTTAACCCCTAAAGGTCAAAACTATGTTTTTTGGCAACATAGCAATTTGGGGTAGCTCACTACGAATAGAGTTTTTATTTATTTTTGCTGAAATTTTCACACAACATGTGACCAAAGAGTATCTTTAAGACCCAACAATTTTCATAACTTTTAACTACATGGTTAAAAAGTTATTGCATAATATATAATTTTCAATGCTCGATGGGCAACTCAAAAATTTCTTAAAAAATCATTTTTTTCAAAAATAAAAATTTGAAATTGTTTTTCTAGATTTATATATATGTAGAAAGCTTTGAATCATTCCATTTTGATTTACAAGATGAAAGTTATGAGGTGTTCTAGTTTGCAAGTAGTTATGAAATCCTTACTTGAAAACAAACTTTGAAGTCCTTTATTTAATTCATTTTTTAATATTTTTTGAGAAAAATAAAAACATATATGTAGATTTTTTATTATTACATTACCACCTTTGGGATTTTTCAATCTTCTAATTAAATTCTTAACAATTTAGTGTTTTCAATGACTCTCTACTTCTTTCTACTTACTAGTTTTTTCCTGTATATTGTGCAATTCCACATGATCTAAAATTTTCAAGCATGTAGACAACTTGATTTGAAGAATGAATCCAAAGAGTAACCACCATTTTGGACATTTTTTCATACAAATGTGGCCTTGTGAAGTGCAGCTGCCCGTATTTTCACAGGGCCAAAAAAGTGATTTTTGTCACTTCAAACGCTAATATCTTGCAATATACATGGTGAAAAATTTTGAAATTTTTTCCACATCTTTTCAAACTAGTTTACTACAAGATCCTATGGTTACATGTGTCCAAAAAGAATTTCATCTAAAATTTGGTGCTTGTATCAGAAATGACAATTTTAGAGCGTTTTTGGTGAAAACATAGTCTCCAACCTTTAGGGGTTAAATAGTACTAATAAGTCTTGTAACTATTTTTTTTCCAAAGCTTGAAACCAAGACCTGAAAACATAAGCCTTTCCATTCATACACACATTTGATGACCAAACCCCACTCAATGTCAATGTGATTATTTTAGACCTAGAGCAGGCAACCCATTTCCAATTGCACACACCCATTTTAACAATATAGGCTACTCTATTTCCAATCATAGCTCTATTTACATTACAACTCACATACAACATGACCTACAAGAGCTATAGAAATGTCTAAGAAGTGTACATTGAAAGCATAAAATGATCATGACATGTAGATAATTATCACTTGCATCAATTTTGTAACCAACCTATGGTTGGAATTACAGTTGCCTACATAATAAGAATAGGTTGCACAAAATCTTCCAGAAAAAAATTCAAAATAATTTCAATATTGACCAAAAAAATAAAAATAAATTTAATCCTTCTTAAAGCAATTTCTTTACACAGGAAAATAATGTCCCTGAATACACCCATCTAGCAGCTATGCTGAATTCCTTTTAAGTGGTCAGAAATGTGTAGTCATCCCATAATGGTATTGATTCAACCATAGACATATGGTCTACTGTAGGAATCATTACTGTCGGTGTTTGAAAATCATTCCTCAAAGTTACACTTAAACAATACATTCATTGTCATATATTTATTTAGAAATTTGGACTGCTTCAAAGTCAATTACTAGAGTCTGCTAGCTCTTGTATTTGGTTGTGTCTGAGGTTCATATTGAACTCGTTTTCTGAAAATTTCAAAAAAAAATTTACTCTCACTAGGGACTTGTCCCTTGGTTCGCTGTACTAATTCCCCTTTACCAATGGAAATCGTCCATGTGTAAAAAATTTTAAAAATTAAAAAATAAATAAAAAGTCATTTATGGGTTCATGCCTCCCTCTCCCCCAAGTAAACAATTTGGGGCTCCTCCATTATTGGTGGAGAACGTAACTTACTTGTTCCAGTGGCATGTTCCCCAATCCTGATCTTATTAGGCTGTATATTATCTGGTCACGTGTCAACCAAAAGCTGTAACAAGGAGGAAGGTCAAGATTGTCAGCTGCTGGGGGGAGTGGATTTTCAGAATTACAATCTATTGTACATCGAAGAGCATGGTAGGATGGGTGGAAAGAAGGGATCCAAGAATCCAAGATGGTTCCACTTAGAATCCCCCCATCAAAGTTCCCTAGGGAAATGAACTAATGAAATCCACAATTTGAAATGCATCAAAAGACAATCTACCATTATAAATGGCTCATGACATGTTCCACTTAGAATTCCCCATCAAAGTTCCCTAGGGAAATGAATTAAAGAAATCCACAATTTGAAATGCATAAAAAGATAATCTGCCATTATAAATGGCTCATGACACACGTTCCACTTAGAATCCCCCATCAAAGTTCCCTAGGGAAATGAATTAATGAAATCCACAATTTGAAATGCATAAAAAGACAATCTGCCATTATAAATGGCCCATGACACGTGCTTGAAGTTGCATGGAGAAATCTATGAGATGATGACCCATTTCTGACCACTTAAGGAATTTAGCATAGCTGCTAGATGGATGTATTCAAGGAAATATTTTTTCCATGTAGGAAAATTGATTTAACCATGTAACGCTGCTGCAGACACTAAGTGTCGAATGGATGACAAAGAATTTTCCAGTATTGGACAAAAGTGAAACTATTCATCTTCAGAGTTTTGTTGTGCAAAGGGGACATCTTCTATAATAGTTTAACTTTTAATGAATATTTTTTCATTTTTTTAAGCAATTGATTCCCATGATATTAGAAAACGATGATTTCTTCAGAGACCAATCCGTCCTTACAGGGTTAAAAAGGATTTTTTTAAATTATATTTTTTTTGATCAAAATTGAAATTATTTTGAATTTTTTTTCTAAAGATTTTGGGTAATCTATTCTTATTATGTGGTTTGTTGTAATTCCAACCATAGGCTAGTTACAAAATTGATGTGAGTGATAATTATATACATGCCGTGATCGTTTTACACTTTCAATGTACACTTCTTGGACATTTATGTAGGTCTTGTTATACTTGAGTTGTAATGTAAACAAAGCTATGATTGGAAATAGAGCACCTTATATTGTGAAAATGGGGTATGATCATAAATGGGTTGCCTACTCTACAAAGATTTGTTGGTCAATTGAGGTAGGAAAGGTACACCTAAAATTGCAACATGTCTAAAACCGCCATCACCACTTTGTATGCATCTCCCAAATCAGTATATATAGGTTTTTTCAAGAATGGTTTTAGAACAAAACCATTCTTGAACTTTTGTCCCTTCATAACTTTTGCATATGGTATCCAAATGCTACGTTCTTTGGTGCTTTGAAACCGCCTTTCAATTTGCAACAAGAAAATATGACTAATCTAAGGTAGCCAACTCATTGCCAACAAGGGACCTATTCTTATTATATAGCCTACTGTCTTTCCAATCAATATGAGAAAAAGTAGTGATTAATTATGACATGGCTCCCAATGCAATCATGATATTGTGATTGGCTACAAGACTGTCAATAGTCCTTGGTCAATTTTGCAACTAGCCTCTAATTGGAAATAGGAAGACCTATATGACCAAAATACTTAGGTCAAACAAGATCTTCAACTAAAAAATTCATAGTAATTATGTTTTGAGAAATAAAAATTTGAAAGTTTGTAGAATCTTTTTAAACTCTATTTTTGTACATGGAAAAATTTCCCAACTCAAAGAAACCCACACTCCTAGATACATGTAATTGCTTAAGTGGTTGGAATTGGGTCATACTACCGACCTTAATTGAATAGCAACTAGGCACAGTAGCAAAAAGTGGTGAGTAATTCAAAAAGGGAGAGTCTCTTGTTCTAACGCCCCACCCAAGTTGTTTCATATTTTTTGGAAGTTGGAATTAGTTATGAAATTTTGAAGTTGAAATGCCGTAGGGCACTAAAAGCAACCACCTCCTAGAATGTATTGTATATACTATGTACATTTTGGTACATTGAAAAAATCAAAATGTACCTTTGTGTCATGCTCGGTTCCAAATGCCCGCTCGTAGTTCGTGCCTCCTACCTTATCACTGATGAACTTGTGGGCTCAGAAACAAAGATCCCTCAAAACCAAAGAAACATTTGTAATAAAGATTATCCAATGGCTTAAGAAAAAAATGCTAAGCTGAAAAGTCAATTAATTAATTTGAGGCTCAAATCAAAATAATCATGTACAAAGAGGGACCTCAAAATTTGGAGGATTAGAATGTAGTAGTCTTGGGAGCACTTCTAACTAACTAATATGTGTTGATCAATCCATCACCTATTAGAACAAGACCTATCATCAAGGTATTTTACCAAAATGGTTTGATTTGTAGACCAATAGGTGCATTCTTCATTCCTACAATAATCTTGAAAGTCATCTATTAGTCACTTTTTGACCTCATCATCCCTACATAGTTAACATAGCTATTATATGCATGGTAAAACATATTAAATCACTCTCGAGAATAAATTTTATTTCTAACTCCCTTATATCGGTGTCGAGCACAATATCAAACTTATGTATGACTAGCTTGAATTGATTCTCAACAAAAGGAAGTCAAACTTGGGATGTATATATATATATATATATATATATATATATACAAGGATATATTTTGTTGTGACTTCCATATAATTCCCAATGCTTGAAGTGTTGTTTGTATATTTGAACTGGACTTGAAGTGGAGTTCAAGGGACCAAGCTATAAAGTTGAGTTCATGCTACATCATGCTCTGGGATGTGCATTGGTTCTTCAAGTAAATTATTCATTTTTCTACTAATGTTTGGAATTGAGTGGCATATGCAACCAATGAATGAAGTGCAATAGGGACATAAGTGGAAGATAATTTTAGATAATTATAGTAAATTAGGTTGATGAGAAGGAAAGTGGGCTTTGTTAATCCTAGGATCAAGGAAAGTAGAGAAAATGATAGACTTGATCTCCATGAGATAGTTTGCTCTAAAGGCAAATGTCTTTTAAAGTGAACATGACACATAGGTACATTTTTCTTTCTTCAATGTACAATTCAAGAGGTGGTCGCTTTTAGTGAACAATGCGTTTTAACTTCAAAAATTCATAATTAATTCTACAGAGGTCCAAAAAATACGAAACGACTTGGGTTATATGGCAATTTCATTTTTCTTCTTACTGAAACATATTGAAGATTGTTTCAAGGAATTTAGCTTCCCCCCAAAGGCAACCAGCTCTTAAATAGTCACTTTAAGAGCAAACTACCTTAACCAAAATCAGATTGGCTATTTCTCTATGCAAACCACTTGGGCCCGGTTAGATACTGGATCCAGTCCAAGCATGTGAACAGAGCGCCTAAGTGGCTGAATCCTTCCATTCCTTCCATTCTACAGTGCACATCATGGGTTGTGAGGCAGTCAGCCAATGAAAATGTTGAGGCAATCTCTAGATTCATAGGAGCAAAAGAGGATCTCCTGCATTGCTTAACAATGTTATTATATAAGTCAGGGCTTTTATTTTTGGCAAAATTTCGCTAGACTGTCATAAATCTGACCTCTCTGGCTTCATCCCTCCCAAAACTAGCCTCTGTAGTGAAGCCAGCAAGGGAGGACACGAGTCCAAAAAAAACCACCCTGATGTAGGTCATTTCCAGGTATTACTCGCTACACTATTATGGAAGACACTGAGACCAAATAATTGCAACTCCTTTTAACTAAACCTGTAAAGGACCAGGGATGCAAAAAATAGTGTTGTAGGTCCTTTAAGAGTTAAGGTACTATGGTGCAAAAAGCCCTTCATTGCCTGGCTCGAAGGTACCATAAGTTAAGGTAAGTGACCTCATTATGGACACAACTTATGGAAAAACCCATTGCAAGCAAAATATTTCTTCAACATGCCAAATTTCAAACTAGATTGTGTTTGGTTTGTTGTGCCAGGCCACCTGTGGCTGGTTGTATTGTATATTTTTTGGCAATGAAATTTTGTTTCATTTGTTAAAAACAAAAACATACTAATTCTCACACCACACATGTACATCACAAGAATTTTTCAAAGTCAGGCTTGTCCAAACTTGTGCCTGGAATAGGCTGGGTCAGTTACCAGAACACATTGTTGTCAGAGGATTAGGTATTGATGTCAATTATCATATTGTAAATTGAGCTCAAAATAGTGTGATTTAAAAAATTAAAAGAAGAGAAAAATCCTTAGACAGGCTCACTGCCCTATTGCTGTGTTGCAATTCCATCGAAATTCTATGATTGCCTGCTGCATTCCTGTAGAATTTCTGAATGCTCTATTTAGTTCTACTGTAAAAGTTCACTGGAAATTCTTGGAATGTCTGTCTTTTGCAGAAACAAACAGTATGCTAATAATGAAATTTAGTGTTATCACACTATTCGATTTGAAAATGTTATAAGTTTTTTATTCTTAACCCCTAGTGACCCTAGTGACCATTTTCTGGTTCGTTGCCCCTCTTTTTTGAGATGTCTATTCTCAAATTTAGAGTTTATTTTAACAAGTTTTTCTTACCAAAAATAGACTGCATTAAGAATCCAATGGCAATAGTTTCATCAAATTCTGAGTTAAACTCAGCCTTGTGAATTTTTTTAAAGTCAAGTGGTGAAGTGTAAGACTTTGTCATGTTTTTTGGTTAGTTTGGGCATGGACTGAAAAGTCATCCAACCGAGGTGCGTGGCCTCTGGTTTTGTGTACCTTTTCCTTTTATCAATGGAAATTATTCATGTGTTTGAAGAAGGAAAGAAAATCAGCGAACTGAGGCAATTTTTGCCCACCTCAAAAAGGGTAGATCCAAAGAGCTCAAGGAGAATACAAGCGTGTCCATTCTTGTTTTTCTTACAAACATTACTTTCATTTTAGTGACCACCATGCATTGCAAGCTTTACCAAAAAAACAAAATGATTATAATATTGTTGAAATTTTGGATGAGCATTCCCAACTCTCTTGTCTTTCACTAAGCACAAAAGGTCAACATTTAAAAATATTCTGACTCATTAAAATATACTCCTTCAAAGTGTATTGTTCTATTATTTCATTGATCCAGATAAAACTTCAAACTTCAATATCTACTAGACTATGGAGTCAAATAATCTAACTTTTTTTGAGGTGCTCAAACAAATTGCTCAAGTTCATGGCAATTTTGGCCCATTTTGAAAGTAACCCCCTCATGATTCATTAGGGACTAATGAACATTTTTTCCAAGAGCATAGATATCAACACTATTCAAAGAGAGGGATCTCTACAAACATAATTGATGAAAATATTCATCAAGTATAGATGAGAATTTTGATAGGTACATACTTAAAAACTTGTTTTTAGAATGGGTGTTATTGAAACTTTCACACAAAATGTGCACTGACTTTCCTATGTGCCTCCAAAAAATTAGAGTGAGAGATGCATCAATTGCCCATTGGAGTTGGGTTCACAATTAGAGTTTTTGGATGAAGAACACCACCAAATCTCAAGGGTCTTTAGCAAGGTCTCATGGGGGCTTCTGTACTACTATAAAATTCAGTTTTTTGTTGTTGATTTGGATAGAAATCAACAATTTTCTATCCAAATCAATAGATTATTGTTTATTTTTATTCTAATCAACACAATCAAATCAACACAAAAAATTGAATTTTATAGTAGCGCATAAAGGATTTGTTCAAATGTACTTGTGGTGAGAACAAAGGAGGCTTGCAATCCCAATTAAGGACCTCATGCCATGCATCAATCATGAAGGAAACTTCACAGGAGGTGCTACAATTGAAAATAACTATTGCACTTTCATGTGGACCTGGTGGGTGGACAAGGGATATAATTAGAAATCTAATTGTACTAGATTCTTTAAAGATAAATAGTCTCCACCAATGGGAATGCCTACCGACATTGGTGAAACTTCAACTCCTCCTTTCCCATTTATCCACCCCAACAAGACAATTAGTGAAGCTTGTTTTGTCTTGTTGTTTGAGTTAGCACAAAACTTGCCTACCGGCTCACATTGCAGGAGGCCCTAACAAAATGGAACCTAGTTGAAAAGTAATTTTCTTTCACAATGTACAAGGATGAGGTCAAATCCAACTAAAAGGTGCCAAAATGGAATTTCCTTGTTGGATTTTCAACAAGTCCATGTCACTTTGCACCAATCTCTAGATGTGATGTGGTACTTTTTGATAAAGACTACTTCATGTATGTCGAATTAGACCTTCACACAGAGTATATATGATTTTATCATCCTTGACTATCACATATTGTGCAACTAATTGTGCTATGTGATTATGTCAAAATGATGGCACATTCTTGTAAAGCAAGGTGCTTTAAAAGTGAAACTTGCTTGAAAAGCGACCTTGAATGCATAGGTATATTTTGCTTTCATCAATATACCAACAATATACATTTCAAAAGGACCAGATTGCTTTATAGTGACCACTGTGTTCAAATTTCAAAAATTCATAACTAATTCTATAAAGGTTCCCCAAATATAAAACAACGTGGATTTGATGCCAATTTCATTTTTTCTTCCTATGAAAATTTGCTAGAAAATGATCTAAAATGACCTAAAACTACCCCAAGTGATTGCCAAGCAGTAGGAACTTCCAATGGAACCCACAAGATTTCTAGTTTAACTCCCTATACCAACATTGTTTGTATAGGGGCTCCTCCCTTATTCCTAATGGGGATACCTAAGGTGTGTAATTCCCGTATCAAGTTGGGTTCCCTTGGTTGTTGTGTCGTGTCATGCCTGCTGCCTTCTTGTCCATTCATCTCTCTTCCCTCTTGGCTTAGGGAGAAGTGCCAAAGCTAACTGAAATAGGTGAGTATGTGAATCAGAATGGGTTTAGGTGAAAAATTCACAATTAAATTTTTTTTTAAATTCATTTTCAGAGAAAAAAATTCGTTTGTTTACCATTCTTCAGTTCATCATCCTTAATTTTGCACACATTGAACTCAATTTCTCCAAAACTTTCCTACTTCATAAAGGCTGAAATGTTTAAGTTAACTCTGGAATGCCTGGACTCATTGGCAAAGTGCCAGGAGGCATGAAAAGTGGTTGAATTTGTAGGAATGCTGTGCAGAGCTGGTGAATTTGTGTTTTGGAAGTAACCATAGGATCTTGAGGTATTAGGAAGACCATGTATGCTAATCAAGTTTTGATGCTGTTTTGTGTAACTTGTGCACAGATCAAAAGTTTGACCAGTTCTGAAGAGAGTTTGACTCTCTTCAGAACTTTCCGGGGCAGGTGCATTGAACTTCACAGAAGTCAATGTAACTATCACAGAAAATTTTGGAAAAATAAGACAAAAACCACAATGAGGAGAGCAGCTTTCTTAGAGTGCGTTCTCAAAATTAAATTGAATCAAGAAAAAATGCACTGACATGGATGCTATGGAGTTTGCAATACCCAGGTCTGTGCTAAGCGAGGCTGAACGAAACATTTTAGCTTGGATGCCCTCATCTCGGACACTTGACCTGGGCTGCACTGTACGAGCAATTGACAGGCATGCCTGCCTTGACAATATGAACAAAAAAAAAAAAAAAAAAACTCCTAAACAAAACAAACATTTACATTATAAAAAGAAAACTTTTATAGTCCTGATGAAGTGCCATTCTATTTTCTGCTATTTAAAAAACGCAACCACTGGGCCTGATGACACCTGCAATTCTTTTCCTGCTTACACTTATTGTGCACACTCTCCAACTTGATAAACAAGCTCATGTGTACCCCTTTTTAAAATTGACTAGTATGATTATTAAAATTCAAAGGGAAAGCCAGGAGGGGCCCAAACATTGAACCCACCAGTAAGGTAAACCTGCCTATGACAGGCACATCACCTATGACAGGCACCTAGGGAACTCCCCCATTACAGTCTTCCATCAACCCATGAGAAACTTTTTCTTAAAAATAGAATTAAGACTACATTAGGTTGATTTTTAGTTCTCATCAAAGCCTTGGAATATGGTTATGGAGTTATTAATAACTGTGATAGAACATTGACACCTTTCTAGTGTAAACTGTTAGTAAAAAGTTATTTTTTAATTTCTTTATGTCATATCCATGTTAGGAAATCTTGTAACGATGTTAAAGAATGTTATGACTGCTTTGGGTGGTAAGATGACCATCATGGAAACACTTTTCTGCTGATTTGGGGTAGTCTACAGACTTTTTGGGGCAAACTGGACAGCAAACTTCGAAAATTCACAAAAAATTCATATTTTGTCGAAAAAATAAAATTCTAGTTGCTTCCTTCATTTCTCACATTTGTCTTTGTACAAAAAAAAATCAGATTTTTTTTGTCAATGGCAATAGGACAGATCAGCCATTCTGCCTGTCATAGGCAGGTTTACCTTAGTTTGTGGGACTCAAAATTTCCATTTGAATAGAACTGTCACTCTGGGCATTTCAAAATTTCTTCCAAATCCTAACATGTTGCACTTCTGAATTTCATACCTCACATTATAAGAGGTTTTTTTTGGGGTATGTGTGTGTGTGTCCAAAAGCCTGTTTGGGGCCTGTTCCCCCACAATTGTTCCTTGCAATGAGGGGAACGGCTTGCTGTCAGAATTTTTTTTTAAATAATTTAAATTATATATATATATAATTTTAAATGTAATTTTTTTAAATAAATAAATAAATAAAATTGGGTCAATGACATGGTAAGGTCTCTGCCACATCAGACCGCTGCGCTGAACCCGTTTCCTACGTTCACAGGCTATGATAACTCGCAAGCATCCAGAGGCCCCAAAAATCTTCTAATGCGTTTGCTCCCTCTTATTCACATGTCGTCTTCGTCAGCGTTCAAAGAACCCCTCCCACACCTCATAGAAAAGCTGGTGCATGAAAACGGTGGATTCTCTGTCGTTTGAAACAGATCGATTCTGTTCATCGTCCACTTTGCGGACGTCAGAGCGCTCCAGGGGTAACTGAAATAGGTACATCTACCTTACGGGCAGACTACCTTACCGAATCTGAAAAGTCTGTGGGGACAGGCTGCTGGAACAGGTATTGCCCTGCAATTAGTTGCGAAACACGTGATATTGACTTTGGTGACCCCTGCCTGTGCAAAAGGGCCTGCTTGCCAAATTGATACTTGGAATGATACTCCTGAGTACTCCTTCCTAAACTTGAATTCAAAACAGCACATGATGGCCTTGATGCACATGATGGCCTTGATGTACATGATGGCATTCGATGCATATGATGGCCTTTGATGTACATGATGGCCTTGATGCATATGATGGCCTCCATGCACATGATACCCTGGATGTCCTGGATCAAATCCAACTGCAAAAGTGCAGATGATGACCTGGATCCTTAAGCCCTGGGTGGTATCTGCCTTCAGAAAAACAGTGCCAGTTATATTCCATAACTACCTGATAGGGGGGGCAGTGAGAATTTGGGGACCTGGCACAATAATAAGGGTCTGTGTACATGCTCACCTGGTGGGCAAATTTGAACCTAAAACAAGCAAAAAGACAAAATTGCCTCTACGGCAGCCCACCCATTCCACCCATTCTAGCAATGATGGGTGTGTCGAGTGCATGTATATGGACAACAGAATTTTCCCCAAATGTAGAAATAGAATTTGAAAAGATATAGAATTTTTCAGAATTTTTTAACTCAAAATATAATTATTATGAATTTTTAAAGATGAATTGTATTGTACGACATGTTCTGGTCATGTAGACCTTTCTATTTCCAACCTTGGACTAATTGCAAAATCAAATTGACCAAATAATGGTTGCAATATTGAAAGCCTTGCAACCAATCATAATGAGCCACAGCTACTTCGAGAACCATGCCACAACTTCACAAAAAGAGAGTAGCGTGTAGGTTGGAAATGGGGTCGAGGGTGATAAAAAAATGGGCCGACTCTTAAATCAATTGTCTTGTTGGGGTGGGCCATAGAAAAGGAGAAACTCAATTTTCAACTGATATTGATGGACAATCCCGTTGGTGGAGACTAGTGAATCATGCAAAAATCTAATATGTATTGGCTTCTAATTGTATCCCTCCCCCACCCACCGGGTCCATATAAAAGTGGCATTGATATTTTTGCATGTAGCAATCTGTGTAGCACTTTATCTATTGGGCAAGCATGTAAACAAGTCCTAAGTAGCAACTTGGCCACTGCTTAACGCAATGGAAGATCTCTTCCATTGGGCCTTTTGAGATGTAAGTTAAATGAGGGTCTTGTCTAGAAGGCTCAAACTCCCACTCTTGCCTTCGGAATAGGACCTTCACAACTTGAAAGGCCTTTAGAAGAGGGCCTCCTACTATACAATACCTACTACAAATTCAAACTAAATATCATTAGAAATCATAGAGGGGAAGAAAACACAACAATATCACTTAAAGTTTAAAAGATTATAATGTTTGATCATGAGTATTGTAAAATCGTAAAAATACATTGAAGTCTATGATTCTTCTTTTTACATGTCAAATCTAAAACTGAGGCCATCCAAAAAAATGTGAGGTTGGTAGACATGACATATATAACCACAATCAATTTCATAGCTTTTCAAAATCTATTCTACAATTTTTTCTAAATGAATTTCAAATGTGATTTTTTCTCTAAGATTTTGTTAGTGTAACATTTTGAAGCTCATTTCCTCAATACTAGAAAAATCAAGATTTGCAATGGCCACCCTTACATACAACTTTGAATAAAAAAAAATCACAAACATTCATTTTTAAAATCAAATTGTTGATGTTTTAACTAGACTTAAAAAATATTTGCTTACAGAATGCTAAAAATAGCAATTTGATAAAGATTTATTAAATTTCAAAAAAAATTTGATACCCAAATTTGATACCTTGAGTATTTTGAGGGTAACCCTTTAAGGACCAAGAGTAGTTTAGATTTCCAAAATTGTGAAGATATATTAAAAAATGAAATTTAGAATAATAATTCAATGATGAATCTCAAACAAGGTTGTGAAATTTGCTCCATAAACTATATCCATATGATTGGATCACTTAATTCACAAACCAAAAAAGTTTCAATAAAATTTGAAGCCAACAATTGGAAATTCCTTCAAAATTTCATTGGAGATTAAATATTTGAGATATTCGAAAGAAATATTTTCCTTTAAGTTTAAAATATTCAATTCTAATTGTAGGAATTTCTGAAGATTCCTATTTATTTTTTCATTCAAGTCATTTTTTAAGGGTAATTTTTTGAACTAAAAATGCTACTTGTGGAGCTAGACCTACCATTATCCTTTGAATTATAGAATATTTGCAAAATAAAGCCTTTAAAGTCTATACCATACAAATGGTTAAGAATTAACAAAAGAATCATTAAAAAAATTGATGGATAAAAGAACACTTGATTCTGTTTGGGGGATACATTTGCATTCATTGCTAATTCAAAATTTGAACATCTAGTCCTTTAAGGGTTAATCCTAGGAGATGTGGCCCCCATGATCAAGTTAGCTAGTCACCAAAATACTCCAATTATTAAACTAATAGGCATTTTTTTTAATAAGATGTTAACTCCTAAAGGACCAAACAATGTTTTTTTGGCAACATAGCAATTTTGGACAATTCATTATGAAGGAAATTTTTATTTTTTTTCAATGAAATTTTCACATATGTGCCGAAGGAGTAGCTTTAAGGCTTAACAATTTTTGTAACTTTTGACTACATAGTTAAGAAATTATTATTTGATATGTAATTTGAAATTGGTTTTGAAATTACATATCATTTGGAATTGGTATTTTTCAATTAGACCATATTAAATTGTTAAGAATTGAGTTATGGAACTAAAAAATGTTGATCCTAATGGTCGTAATGTTGTAATAAACAATTCCAACAGTCTAAATTTTTTCAAATATGTAGCCAACTTGTCGTGAAGAATGAATCCAAAAGAGTTCTACATTTTATATATTTTTTCATACAAATGTGACCTTGTGAAGTGCAGGTGCTTGTTTTTTTGTAAGGCCAAATAAAGCAATTTTGTGAATTCAAATGCTAATATCTTGCAATCGTTGTGTGAAAATTTTTGAAATGTTTTTTACGTCTTTTCAAACTAACACACTACAAGATCCTATGGTTATTAGTGTCCAAAAATGTTCTTTTTCTAAAATTTGGTACTTGTATTGGAAATGGTAGTTTTGAAGCAATTTTGATGAAAATATAGTCAAAAATCTTTGGAGGTTAACAATGAAGTCATCCATCACACATTTTAGATTTGCATCATATTTATTAGGCTAAATTTCTTGTGTGAAAATTTAGCAAATACTCCCAAAGCTGCCAAAAGAGTAAGACTTTGTGGAAAATGGCTGTAATTCAATTTTTATTCATCTTTTAAAGTCAAAATTATGATAGAATACTATGAAGGTTACATATAAATTTTCTAGGGTATGACAATAATGCATATGTGTAGTAGAGTATGCAAAGTAGAACAAAATGTTTTTAAATGGCTTCCAACAATTAGGATTTGAGTTTACTTTGCATCAAAGATCTAAGGACTTCATATTTGAATAGACCTTCAAGTAAGGAAGAAAAATGCAATTTTCAAAGCATATGATGTTTAATTCCCTTCACTTTAGTTAGGGCTCAAAATTTGTTCAACTTCTATTTTTCTTTCAAATATTAGATCTTCACAAAAGTTAGATTTTTAGAAGTTCAATTTTTTTTCTAATCTAAAAAATCAAGAATAAATCAACAAAATATGATATTTCACTTTAAATGCCCCAAACATCCAAAAACATTCAATATTCATTTTCAATTGGCTTGAAAAGAGCTCTATGGACTAATCTTTTCAAATGTGATCTATCAATTGATTGGTAAATCAAATAACTTTTGAATGATTGATTTGGATTAAAGACTTTAGGTTGGAATTTAAGAGTACTATAATTGAGAGTATATCAAATAAGTTTACAAAAATAGATACAAAAAAACTAGATTTGGAGGCAATACAATCAAAATAGATCCATTAGAGTCAAGATAAAAGACAAAATTCAGAAATGACTACAAAAATTAAATCTTAAAAAAGATCTTGTAAGTGTCTTATATATTCAAAGATGTTGTGCTCCTAATGATATTGTATACAAGTTCTAATTCTATATCAATCATTCAAAAGTGATGTAATTTAACAAACAATTTGTTGTAATGCATTGATAGTACTCTTAAAGTCTAAATTACTCTAGTTGAAAGTGACTACATATTGGAATTATTGTTTGAATATGTAGGCACTTGCTTAGACTATGTGAAATGTTTTAATAACTTAACCTCTGAAGGCTTGTGGTTTTTTGATGCTCCAAAATGACTCTTTTAAAAAACAAAGCTAATATTCTTTTTTGAAGAATCCAATGATAAAATCTATTAATCCATAAATGCCCTAGGTACCATATTTTGGTGTCAACAAAATTGTGAAGTTGAATAAAATCTTATCAAAATAGTATTTTTAATATTTATTTTTTAGTTGAATATACTTTGAAGTTTATTCAATTTTGCATAAAAAATCTGATTTGGAAAAGTGAATTGTTGAAGATTTTTCATTTAAGATTTTGTACAAAGATATGCATTGCAAATTGAAATTTCTTAGTGTTAAGGGCTCATAGAGACGAGCCACAAATACACTAAATCTTGAGTGAAATATTTAAGTATTTTCAATTGATGATGGTAAAAAATCCCTAAAAAAATGGGATGGTCAAGAGTGGGACCCCTTAAATGCCTCCAAACAATAGACTTTCTAAACTAAGCTCTCCAAATTACTATTATTAGACAATGATCCTAGTTGGATAGTGGGAAAAAATTAGTTTGACCTAAAGTGATGCAATTTAATACTACCATGGCCAATACAAATCCATTTAAACTTGATTAATGTAAATTAATATGACCATTGTAATAAATATTATCTAAGCAACCAAATGCAATTCAATATGACTATGAGTAATCAATCACCACAATATCCAAGGCAATGGAGCATGATCACAGTTGTTGTCAATTACCACAATACAACCAATATAAACCAAAATATAGCCGAAACCAACAAGTTTATAACAAAATGCAATGAACATTGCAATCAACCCAAGTTTAAATACCAAGATAATGGAATGTCAAAATTTGTAGTAAACCACCACCACCCCATCGATTTTTCAAATGGCATGAGCTTAGGCTCATTAGAAGTTTGTCTTCGCTACACACTATCCTCTCAAGAGATGGCTCCCCCTTGGTTTCTATTAGTTGCCCCTTCCTTTTCTCAGAAAATTTATAGGCCATTGATTTCTTTTTAAGAAAAAATGTTTACCATCGAAATTGTTATTGATTTCTCAAAAATTCACAAGCCGTTGATCTTATAAGATGTAATCTGAGCCATCCAAATATGAAATACAAAATGGATACTGGATATGGATACATTATTGCATACAAATGCTAAATATGGGTATCGGATACGAACACAATAATAGATATGGATACAATAATGGATATGGAATGAATTGTCCCATATTGATTGTCAAATAAGTTGGTTTCTGAAAATTACAGGAGGGGGTAGAGGGGAATGAAAATTTAAAAATCTTTAACCCCTAAAGTCCCATTGACCCCTCGGGGGACAACTTGGATTTTGGGTAGGTTCCTATGACCTTGATTTTTATGAAACTTTCACATAAAATAGAAAAATTGATTGCTATATGAAAATATAATTTTTATTTCAATTGGTGCCGGGAGCAAAAGTTATTACACCACAAAAAGTCTAGAATTGAACTTTTCAAGCAGCACAAAAAGAATTTCAAAAAATCAAAATAAATTTTAATTTTTTTTTCCCCTGAAATTTTATATTTTTGTCTACATGTGAAGCTTTGATTCGTTCTATTTGGACTAATAATGAGAAAGTTAAAGATAATCTTGTTTTTTGGGCAATTTAAGCATCTTCTAGAAAAAATAACTAATAGGATTCATTTTTTAATGCAATTTTCACGATTTTTCACAATTTTTTTTTTATATGTTGTGTTTGCTTGCTAAAACAATCTTGCCATTGGAATTATTGTGTTTCAATTCCATCTTGGAGTTATTAACTATTTAGTATTTTTTTCAATCTTAGACCTACTTCTACTTAACAATTATTTAAAGAATCAAAATCAAGTGCGTGTTTTTAAAATTTTTTTTCTAGACTTTCAACTCAATTCTTCAATATAAAATGTTTTAAATTCAAAGTCTATAGTACAAAAAAATTCCACAAATAGTGGTCAAAGTCATCTAAAATTGTAGGCCAGTGTTCAAAAAAGCTTTCTTTTTCAACTTTGAATGCTAATATCTTCCAATCTATATAGTCAAATTTCATGAAATTTTTACCACATGAGCTAAAACAAGTGAAGTACAAGATCCTACGGTTAGATTCTAAAAAAATAATTAATTTCATTTTTCTTGGATGAATGCAACAAAAATGGCAGTTTTCAGTGTTTTTTGACAGAAAAATGGCCTTGGGACATTAGGGGTTAAAACCCGAAAATGAGCACTGTGAGTCACTATCTACACACTATATCACTAAAAAAAGAGTTCCAAAATCATTGTAGTTCTTTTATTTCTTCCTTCAAAGTTGTCACTTCAAACATAGGCAAGAGTAGACCTTCTAACACTAAATCATCCACCACCACCTCATCATTTCTCTAAATTCTATGAACCTAGATTTTTAAAAGCCAAAGTTGGCCACACACAAGATCACAAAAAATGAGTTCAAAACTCATAGTGGTTTTGCTAATCTTCTCCTTCAAAGTTGTGCTCATTATTTTGCTAGTTCTACCTTAACCCCACCCCTTTCATCTAAACTCAAGAAGTGAACAACAACCAAATCATCAAAATCCCTACCAAAATCCCTCTATTTTTTTTCAAAAATCCTCATGCTTTGTGCCCTTTTTTGTTTCACACCCCAAAAATTGTACCTTCAGGCTTAAGAATTTAAACATAAAGAGGAGAGAGAGAGAAAAAAAAACCCTTAATTTCAATTGTTATTACCTATTTGATATTTCCTACAATTCTATCATCTATCCAAGTGGATAGTTCATCCCTCAACTTATTTGAAGTACTTTAAGCTAATTCATTGTGTTTCCCTTTAGTTTGGAGTATCATTCACTATTCTAATGTCACTAGTGTTTGACTACCTCTTATTTGTTTTTTTCCAGCCTTAAAATGGGTATAATATTTAAAATGGTTGATTTGTCATTTAGGAGTTATTAACTCCTAAAAGACAAAATTAGAATTTTAATCCATTTTTCAATTTTGAAGAGGCTACCACAATTGCAAATTTTGTTGGATTTTATTAAGTTTGATGTAGACATGTAATTTGCTACTATCTATAAAGCCAATAATTTTTATATGATTTTGATACACCATTCAAAAATTTCATCTAAAACATCCCAATTCTAATTTATTTTAAAGTAGAAGCAAGCCAAACAACCTATAAAAATCCCTTTCTTTGGAAAAAAAATTTGTATTTGGTTCCTTATATTTATGATTATACATAAAGTTTTGAATATCTATTTAATTTAATTTAATGAGATCATGAAAATTATCAAGAAATCTACTTTGAAAGCTCTTGTAGAATCTATTTTCAAATATAAAATTTGAGATTCATTTTTGAAACCAACTTTAATTATTCTTAAAAACTATCAAAAAAATAGGGTTTATGTATCTTATAACATTATTATCATTATTGGAATTGACATTTTTCAAATCCATGTTGCAATTTTTAACAATTTAGTGATTTCCATATCTTATACCTCCTTTTTGTTTAAAGTTTCTTACAAGAATTAAGATCAAGTTATTTTTGTTGGCATTTTTTTAATATGCATGTTCAAAATATATTTCTTTGACATAATGTCTTTCACTACTAGTTGTAAAACATACGCATTTTTTGATTAAAGTTGGAAATTTTTTTTAATTTCTTGATCATGCAATCTAAAAGTAGTCTAATTTTTCAAAAAAATTTAAGCATTCCTATAGTGTTTTAATACAATTTTGTAAGGTTTAATTAATTTATTTTCTTTCATGCATTAGAACATTATAATTTTCAAGAATTTATAGTTCGATTGCTCATTTCTTTAGATTTTGGTTTTAAAATCAAGCTATGTAACAATTTTAGTAGCCTAAGGAATTCTACTTTGGAAATTTATAAAAATTACTTGTCTTATCCCAAAATTCATGCTTTTCAATTGCTAATGCTACAAAAATGTTTTTTTCCCCTAGAAATGGTATCTCTACATATGCTGAATTGCTTATTTTGTCAGTCTTGGATTTTTTTTCACCTGACACACTCAAATCTGCCAAAACTGACACTAATTCCCATATACAGTGACTTCATGCCAGATGCAGTGTCCACATAAATTACCCAAATGTTGCTCCAATTTTTTGATGTGTACCGAGTCCAAGGTTGGTGACTAACTTACATGTTGGCACTTTCTCTGTTTCCATAACAAGTTTGTTTGAATTTATGAATTGCATGTCTCCCCACATGCTAAGCATATTGGAGATAATCATAAAGTGCATGTGTGCAATGGGGGACCAGGAGTTGGAGTTTGAGAAAAATATAGGATAAAACTCCTTCGAGCACCAAAACTGGGGCCCTAACGTATGGAGTTTGGTGCTGTCTTTTTTTTGTACTATTCTTAGTTAAACCTTCTTTACTATCAAGTCTAAGTTAAATTATTGTCCATCCATGATCTGGAAAGTTAGAGGGCAAGGCTGCTTGTAACATTCCTTGGAATTGACAAATTTGTTCTTTTTGGGACCACGCAAAGGACACTTCCTTTAGTTAGAGCATCCGCAGTCCTGGCCCCCCATACACCCCCGCCAACGGTGCATGGCGGGACCAGGAGCTGTTCCGGGCTCTCTCCACCTGCCTGGCGCCCCAGTGCATCGCAGTATCCCCTCCCGGCATATCCCCCGTGGCTCCCCACCGTGGCACAGTCCCTTCTCCTCTCCAGTCGCATAGTCGCCCAGCATCCCCTCCTGTGCGCAACAGCAGACTGTACTGGGAGTGGTTTTTTGTATTGGAAGTGGTTTTTGTGAGTGGAGGGGTTCGTGGGTTTGTGAGAGGATTATAGTTTGTGCATAGTTTGGGGCAAATTTGAGGATTTTTGAGAAGTGCTTATTATTAAAGTGAAGAGATGGAGAGTTGGGAGGATGAGCTTGAGAGGAACCTAGGTTTTGATTTAGGGTTTGAGGAAGACATGGAAGATGAATTGGAGCCACAAAAACTGCTACACAGCCAAAAAACTCCTACACAAGCACATCTCCTCCTCTGCTGAAAAGTTCTTCCCCTTCCTTCCTCTTCCCGCCTCAATATTTGCCATGGTGGCGTTGACTGAGTTTAGAGGGAGGAAAACTTCTCCCTGCAAAGGTGCAAAACTTGGAGAGACCGGGAGCTCAATGGCGAGTCCCGGCAGTTTAGAGAGAAGGGTAGGGAGACCGTTGGAGCCCGTTTTTCCCTCCGGCCCCGCCATGCACCGTTGGCGGGAGCCGTTGTAGTAACGACTGCGGATGCTCTTAGTAACTTACCACTCAGCAGTGCTCAAGGTTATTTATTGCATCCTCTGCCTTACCATATTCAAGGTACATAATTTGTTCCAATAAGATATCTACACGTCGCAAGCACTTTAAGAGGTCATTTTCCTTAGCACCAACGTTAGCGTGTGAGCCTAGAAATGTGAAAATGTGAGCCTATAATATAGATATCTAAGGTCATGAGCTCAAGATCTTAGGCTCATATGCTAACAAGTCTCTTTACTGTAGAGCCTATTATCTTAGTCAAGCTAGTGGCAATAGAATTAATTGTAAAGTGATTTGGACTTGGTTTGGAGTTCGAAAAAAAGTTTAAGTTGTGGTCTCCAACAATGAAAAGCATTGTTAGTGGTCCACCACTTCATCTTGAATTAAGTTCTAAACTCATGGCCTTTGTTTAACAGTGCTAGAGTGCATGCGTGGAAATATGAGTGTGTGAGCCTTGAGCATATGCGTAAGTAGAGATTCTACAACCATTGAAGATGCTTATATCATAAACACCTATAATATAGTTACATTATAATTATCATGAATTCTTTTAATAATACAAACACCTATAATATAGGTATATAATTTTCTAAGCTCATGGGTTCACGCTTCTAAGTTCATATAATCCTAGCACATAATAGCAACCCTAGGCCTTGTCTTGAGTTACAATCCCTAGTTTCACATGTTGCATGCTCTTTAGTTCTCATTGGTAGAAGCAAAACTAGGGATGAAACTCAAAAAAGTTATATTTTGGATCCAAAAGGAGATTGACCTTGAATTCTTTGTTTTTTACTATTGAAATGAAAAGAGACCCTACTTTCCAATTAACTCTAATATGTAAATTGGTTGCATACAAAAAAAACTATTTTTTCTATTACTTTCTCTTGCAATACACTAAAAAGAGGTAGTACATGCCCTCCCCTCTAGGAGATTCCTACGCCATTGATGTATTCTACAAAAAAGGGGGACCCTACCTGTTGTTGATGGGTCCAAAAATCCTAGACTGTTGATCATAGGGGCCATTAATCCTAGATTGTTAATCAATTAGGGCTCTCTAAGTTAAGATATGAATATTAAATACTAAATACATGTATGGATATGGGATTTTGAATTGTCCCACATTGATTGTCAAGTTAATTGGGTTGTCAAAATTACAAGTAAGGTGGGAGGGAGGAAAGAGAATTAGTTTTAATCAATTAATTAATTTTTAAACCCACAGAGGGGGGATTTATAATTTTTTTTTGAGTGCATAGTTTGTTACTATGCACCCAGAAGAGGGAGTACTTGCCTACCAATATTTACTTACAATTATGCATCCATTTTGGCATGCCAAAAATTCTTGGAAGAAAATTATAAAATTATAATGTAACCACCAGAAAATTAACCACTTGGATGTCAATAATTTTGTAGTTTGGAAATCTTTCCAATATATTTGTTAACATGGTAAAATTTGAGTTTACGAGAATTATAGGGACACAATAAGTCCTTTGACCATTTATGGGTTATTTAAGGGTTAAATTTTCTACTTTGTTTTAATATAAATTACTGTGCCTTGTGCCATTGCTACAATCAAAATAAAGTTAAAATAATTTCCAAAATTTTTTATTCATAAAAACTTTGAAATTCAATAACTTTTACGCTATAGATCAAAATGCCACCAAACAAAGCCTATGTACCCCTCCTTGCCAAGAACTTTTCAACAGTACCAAGAATGCAAACTAGGTACATACAATCTACGTTATCTCATTATAACAAGAAAAACAAAACAAAACAAAATAAATAGCTTAACTTCAAGTGTGAATAGAATTTTACTTCAATGAAAAAAACTACAAACAAAAACCATCAAGAGAGAGGCCACCAATAAAACAACTATAGTAGTCTGCTCTAAAAGCAATCATAAATTTAAGGAGGTGGTCGCTTTTAATGACCACTACATTTCAACTTCAAAAATTTGTAACTAATTCTACAAAGGTCCAAAAAATATGAAACAACTTGGGTTAGATGCCATTTCCATTTTTCATCCTTTGAATTTTTTCAAGGAGCTTAGCTTCCCCCCAAAGACAATCAACTCTTAAATGTTCACTTTATGAGAAGAATACCTTAACCCCTAAAGTTCCTTGACTATGTTTTTGCAAAAAATGCTCCAAAACTGCCATTTCTTGGACAAGTTTCAAAATTTAGAAATAAATTTTTTTTGGACACATGTAACCATAGGATCTTGTAGTAAAATTGTTTGAAAAGATGTGAAAAAAATTTCAGAAATTTCCACTGTGTAGATTGCAAGATATTAGCATTTGAAGTGACAAAAATCATTTTTTTGTCCCTACAAAAAATCAGGTAGTTGAACTTCACAAGGTCAAATTTGTATGAAAAAGTGTTCAAAATGATTGCAACTCTTTGGATTCATTTTTCAAGGCATGTTGGATACATGCTTTAAAAGTTTTAGATCATTTGGAATTGTACAACATGTAGGAAAAAAATAGTAAGTAGGTAGTAGTAGAGAATGATTCAAAATACTAAATTATTATGAATTTAAATATGGAATTGAAAAATGTCAATCCCAATGGTTTTAATGTTGTAATAAACAATTTACATCCTAGGATTTTATTTATTTCAAAGATATTGAAAATTGAGTAAGATAAAGGATTTCAAAGTTTATTTTAGAGAAGGGAATCCATTACTACCCACAAACAAAAAATCCTCATAACTTTTGACTTGTTGATCAAAATGGAATGATTCAAAGATTTCCTTGTATATACAAGTCTACAAAACTAACTTCAAATTTTGATTGTTGAAAAAAATGATTTTTTCAGATCTGCCCAGCTGCCCAAGTTGAGAAACAAACTACATATTAGGCTATAACTTTTGACTCCTATTTCCAAATGTCATGAAATTTGTTGCATATGAAAGATATTCCTCGTCTACACCTTCTATTTACAATTTCAGCCTTAAATATGTATGAGCCAAAATCTTATAGGTTGGGTAGGAAGGCACTACTGGCAAATACTATCTAGCAACAAATTTTAAGTCACAATGGCTTGCCCAAAATTTCTATACAACCAAAAAATGTAGTCCGGTCCTTTAGGGATTAAAGACCAGCTATGCCAAGGCATGATTGGCAAGTTTTGAACAAATAAATTATGTACTTATGTACTATTATTAGATTGGTGTTACTTTTATATTTTCTTGTTGGTACTTGAAAGGAAGTTTAAATATACCAAACTGAACATAGCATTTGGATAGTGTACGCAAAAATTACAAAGGAACAAAGTTTGGTTTTAAAACAAATTCTTCAATTCCACAAAGGTACGTAATTAATTTTGGAGATGTACACAAATTGAAGATGGTAGTTTAAGATTAGTGTTGCATTTGGGAGGCCCACCTCAATGCTTTGTCTTTGCCAAGCTATAGCACCTCTAGTTCAATACAAAATCATTGCAAGAAATCCAAAATGTCAATTGTCTTAATTTTGGGATTATTTTTTACATGCATTTTTCTACCACAATGTTGAAAATAGGTGTATCCAAAATTGATCCTAGACTCTCATATTCAAGGAGTTTATAATTTATGAAAGAATCTAGATGAAATAGTTTTGCAAACAAGTTGCAATCGGGTGTGCTTACCTAATAAATGCAAGGTTTGGTAAAAGCTCACCACATTCTACAATAAAATTAATAATTTACAAATCCATCCATCATTTCTCATTTGTCAACTCTTATTGTATCATGTTGAGCTACAAAGAAGGATATAAGAAACTACTCCTTAATGCTTCCAAGTAAACTTTTGTTTGGTTCTTATTATTGAGTACTGTAAATTTTTGTTGGGTCTTCTTAGAAGATAATATGAGATTTTAGAATTTTTTACATACTCTCATGAATAAATGATGTTTATTTTAGGCATGATATCTAGAAGTCAATTTAGAAACAATCACTATTAGAAGTAATTACTTGAAGTTACCTATTGAAAATCTATTTAAAGATCTATGAGCTTTCAATTTAGTATCTACATGAATTTATTGGTACAAAATTTGAGCCAAACAAATAGAGTAAGGTAAACAACTAGTATATGAGGTTTGTCCTTATCACTTTGAGTATAGATTGAGCTAGTTTGAACTTTGTAGATCACTAGTTTGGAAGTCATTGAAAGTGCATCTTGTGCATAGAAGTGTAGAGTATGAAGGTAAAAGTAAAAATTAAAAAAAAGATTGTAAATATTTTAATCCATACATATGCTATAAAAATGAAAAATAAAATAAAAATATTATAATTCTAAGAAAAATAAAAAATAAAAAATAGTTCAAAGTGGAATACCTTGGTGATCATTTGTAAATATACAAACATGCAAGTAAGACTTGAAAAAGGCCCATTATTGATATAGGATGGATTAAATTTTTTTTTCAATTTTAACCATTAAAGGACATTGGAAGCCCTACAAGTATTTTGAAAGCCAAAACTTGAATTTTCACATAGTTCTTGATTTTAAACGTTTTAAAGTGTAAGAAAGAAAATATGGTTTGAATATTCTTCTTTTTGCTCCATTTGAATTTAAAAAAAAATTTCAATATTATAATTTTTGTGACATTTTGAAGATAGCATTTTGAAAGCTCAAAATACATTACTTTTGAACTTTTTCTATCAAATTTTCCTTAGTGTAAACTCAAAGAGTATATCAATTACACTATGATGTTTGCCACTATTATTTCCATTTTTCTAAAAATTTCATACTATTTTTATTATTTTAATAATTACTATGGTTTTTACCAAAAAAATTCTTTAATGAATGATATAATACTCAGTGTGACATTTTTAATTATGAAAATATGAGATGAAATTTTAAACATACATTATTGCTTTTGAAAAATATATATTTAAAAAAAAAATTCTTTTAATATAGAAATTGAATGAAGTTAGATCAAATGTAGATATGAAATGTCCTTTTAGGGTTTAAGGGATTTTACAATTTGAGGGTGGAATTGGGACAACAATGTTAGAATTTCATCTCCTTAGAAGAAACCTTACTACTTCAAGCTTGAAATGTGCTTTGATAATTGTGATTTCTCAAAACCATAGTAATGTTGGTCTTTTACTAGCTTTTGAAGTAGACTATTTTCATTGTCCAATGTCTAAATTTGAATTCTCCTAGACCTATTCAAAGTTCTTGTACCTATTCAATGTCTAAATTTGAGTTCTCCTAGACCTATTTAAAGTTCTTGTAACTATTCAAAGTACTCTAGGATGCGTTGCCAATGATAAAAATTTCAAGTTCCAATTATAAACTAATAAAAAGTTTAAAAGAGTGCATTGAGGAGTGAATGGAGGATATACACTAGGGCTTCTTTTTTTGACTTACTAGTACCAAATTGCACCAGAAAAAAATAATTTGGCTATAAAAAGGCAACCAAACATGAGCTTTTTTGCCAAAAAACTTTGAATTAAAAAAAAATCGCCTAATTGTGGATGAAAATAGAATTATGGACATGTGATATGTATTGATGTGATATTTTCTATCTATTATGTGGATGAATGTTGAAATTTGGAGCACCGCTATAAAATTTTGTATCGCCACAAGAAAAAAAAGCCCTGACGTGCACTGAGGATGGCCTCAGTAACCCTAAATACCATTATAAGTGTACTGTGCAGTATTTTGTATGCCGCAGGAGCAGATATTTTTTATGATTCAGTGAATTGCAGGGTCCTTTTGCAGTCATTGCGGACTGCAGGCCAAGTGTTTGTGCGAGCAAGCAGCGCATTCACTTCTCCAAATCATTGTCTTCTACTTTGCACATTAACCCAATTGAAACAGTCTCCCGCCATTCCAGGAAACGTGTTTCATGGCAACTAAGTTATGTACAGTGGTAGGACAGATACATTCAAAGACGGCAACACGCCAAGCCCGGTCTCCGACAACCAAGATTGCACTGCGGGAAATGCCTTAAAACCTGCAAACAGAAATCCCAGTGATCTGTAAACCTGCATTACAGTCGTTTGTTGGAGTACATCTGGTGTCAATCCTTCCCATAAGAGCAAAACTGTCACCAAAATTAACCTAACGTTCTCCGCGAGCTAGGCCAAGCTCGTGAAATAATCTTGCGTGCATAATAAGTTACGACCTCATTCAAACCTAGAATGATGGTCACAGATTCCGACCAGCCTATAAAATTCCCCCCTCAAGATTACAGTTTTGAAGCCAATCTCTCAGGGTGACAATGGAGGACACAACAATTGAAGAGCCACGGCAGTGGGGCAGTCGAGTCAGTACTGTATAAAATAAAGTGACGACATGTCTTGAGATCTCTTTTCTGGGCAATGCTATCACCACAAGAAGAGAGAATCCAAGACAATCCTAATTAGTAAAGTCAATAAGATGAGACCTAACTACACCTCGCCAAATTTTTGAACAGTTCTATAAACCTATGATCAACCAAAGCAAAGGGTTCAATTTCTAAATCTTATGTCTAAAACAGAGGTGATTTCCTCTTCGATGAATGATCTGTAACTCTCTACAAAAGAAGGCTAGCATAGCAGCAGCCCCTGTCAAGAATACAGTCGTAATTTGGCTTCGAATCTGTACAAGCTTTCTGGCCAAGGAGTCATCTGTGTTTTTTCCCTTCTTGCTGACGTTTCTCCTTCATCCTGTTCAATCTTTCTGTGAGGGCTGCAACCTCATGCTTCTGCTGCTCCATCAAGTAACCCTGTGCGGACGCTGTGATAATGGACGCAACAAACCCTGCCATCATCAGCTGTACAAGCGTATTCCATAAAAATCCAAAGGAGTATCCACCTTTGACAGCCTCCGCAACGCCCGCGTTACCAGAAAGCTTGTCCTTGGCCGTGCCCACAGCAGCCATAATACGCGGCGAAAGCCGATTCAAGAATGGAAGATGACTAATCACCCACGCCATCCCCGCCTCGAGCGCCTCCAGTACATGCGGATTACAGGCGAAAATCACGGACAGTGTCTGAATGTGCGTCTTGATTATAGCTTTCCCAATCAACGTGGCCAAAAAGAACTTCCAGAACGGAACCAAAAAATGACCACACATCAGCCCTGCAAGATCAAATAGCGGATTCGGAACCGAGGCAAAAATCAATATGGCAAAGAATCCAAGCTGTGAGAATCGTCTCAATCCCCAGACTTTGAGACGGTCATACAAGCTTGGATGGTCCTGCTCTTCTGGTAAATTCACCAAATCTTCAAGCTCCTTCACTTTCTCCCCAGATAACCTCGCAGCTCGGGAGACGAAGTAAGGCGGTAGCTCCCCAATCGCCGTGCCAACTCCCCACAAGACAGCCTCCAGTTGCACTTGCAGCAAAACCTTAAAGACTGGAACCACGTAACCATCGGTAGACAGCCTTGGAAACAAGGGCTCGCCCAGTTCGAAGCATTCCTTGTGCTGCCATGAAGAAGGGAACCCCCACTGAGGAGTATCATAAGGCACCAGCTTGAAATCCACACGACCACATTGTGAAGCTCGCACTGCAAACATGGCGATATGCGGCCCTAAATACAAGACAAACGTGTGCAGACCCGAGCCGAGTCCAATAGAGGATGCCACGCCCAGACCTATCCACCATAGAGCAAAACGAAAGTAAGTCATGGCCATCCTCACGTAATAGCCATGAGGTCCGTCCACCAAGGCGAGAGCAATTAGAATCACAATCGAGAGAATGCCGGCAGTTACAAAGCGAACGTGGTGGCTGAGAACATGGATCCACAGATTCCGGCATTGGTTCTGAAGAGAGAGAACAGCGAGCTTCAGAGTCTCAATTGGTTGCCTTAACAGGCTCACTCTCTCCCGTTGCAATGTGTGTGATCTCTTGAGATCTGAAACTTCAGGAAGGTTGTCCACAGAGTCCGCTTCTTCGTGTACAATCTCATCTGGCTTCAACAATGGAACGATCTCGGACTCCACCACCTCCTTGACCTCCTCACAAACCTCCTCATTGCTGCCTTTGCCATCCATGCTGTCCATCTGGGGTTCAATTTCCATGGCTGTGCGACCACAGATGAAGCGTTTTCTCCTCTCTTACTCCTGTGAAAATGCAACCACTTAGAAAACCAAAACGCTCTTGTTTTTCACGATGCAGATCCGCCCCTCCGTGGCCCAAGTCTGTGGCTTCTACTGCAAGCATAGATCTAATGAGAACGTAATTCAACAATGTAACGTCAATTCTCACGGAGTATTAGCCTATGATGTCAATCACCGCTTCAACCTCGATACTCACGACCGGATTGCAATCTACGAAACCCTAATCAACTCTCCTCTTTGATAACGCGATTAAGACCTCTCTACCTCGACTCCACGCAAATTCAAACACTTACTCAACGCGGTCGCGTACTCCGTAAGCAATCGCGTCAGGAAAGCTTACCACGGCGACAATCCGTCGTCTCCACAGCAACCCTTCCCCACACGCCACAATCGCGAAACACAAATCCCCAAACCCTAATTCATCCCCCACCACACTCGCCCCCCCCCACTCACCGAAAAAACCCAAAGTCCTCCAACACAGCAAGAAGACTACCCCACCCCCACCCCGACAATGCAGCGATTGATTCCCACAAGCTCCCCCTCGGTGTCTCCTACCGATGCAATCTCAATCTCATCCTTTTCTCCACCAAATCAATCACCGCCAACAAACAGAGTACGTCACTCCCTCAATAAAATCCACCAGAAGGGTTCTTCCTTAAAAAAGCAAACAAAACCTCCTCCAACTCAAAAAGAACCATAAAAAGAAACCGACACCAAATTCTCTGCTCCGTCTCCCGTCAACCCCAAGACCTAAATCAAAGCATGTAACTCGAAGCGCCCACTCCGTCCTACTGCAATCCAACCCATTCACCCAATCAAAAGGCCCGTGTCTCCCTGCCTGCAACGGAATTTCGTCCCAATCGTACTATCCTACGCAAGCGCGTAGGCTCTACGACTGTAGCCCAGCACGCCAGTGCGACCCCCGAGTCGAGAGCGCAGGCCGAGAGGTGGGGCAAGGAAAGCTTGCAATGAAGTGTAGTGATGAAGTACTTATGTCAAGGATGGAATCAAGGCATATGAGGGTATCATGAGGGAGGGGCTTTTACATTCATGCGAAGTTCAGTTGCGTCGTCGTTGCGAGGAGCGGATCTCGGTGGTGGGCGTCCAATGAACATGTTCGTGAACTGAAGTTGTGGGACCTCAAGATTCTTTTCTGTGCCGGAAGACAGAAGGGAGTTGTTGTTGCGAGTGATTGATGAACGAACGAGAGGCAGCCAATGGGGGCGACGTGGGAATGGAAGCAGAGAAAGCGTAGCGGTCGCGATGCCGCGCCGGGACGGACGGACTGGTGGGTAAGAGTCCCTGAGCACGCCGATGACGCGGCCGCAACGTCGACGCGGCCGAGGGAGGCTTCCGCACGTCGTCAGAATTGACGATTTGCTGGCATAAAATAGAAGCAAGAGGCCGGAAGAATTTGTACCCAAAACTAAGGAATATACATCTAAACGCCCCGGATGGCTTGGTGGTCGTACATTTGTAACAATGAAATTTTGATGTGAAACTGGTAGTCTCTTCAAGAGAAAATCAACCCAAATCGTTTTGAATTTTTTTGACACTCACACAATATCCTATAAACATTCAAAGTTAAAAGCAATGGTGCATCTGAGTATGTGAGCTTTGAACATATATATAAACAGATATATTGAAATGATGGAAGATTTTTATAATATAGATATCTATAACATTGGTATGAAGTCTTTTAGGCTCATGTGCTCGCACTCCTATGCTCGCATAATAGCATCTTTTAGTTAAAAACATAGGAGAATTATTGGCTATTGCTAAACTTTGCTTAAGTTTGGAAGGCCACTTGACTGCCCATGACCAAAGTAGTCATCAAAATACTTTAATTATTAAACCAATAGGGTGCATTCTTTGTTTCTATAATTAATAGGAAAGTTGTCTATCAAACCTTTTAGATTTGTAGTATCCTTACAAGGTTAAACAACCACCCGGCTTGAAACAAAGATGCTTCAACTCCCATTGGTTGTTCTAAAGAGCTTGAAGTAGTTTTTGGTGATATAGTGGTTCTTTTGCCACCCTTCTTTGCTCCTTCTAGGAGACTAAATAGATAACATAGAAGCTTTAATAGTGGAATTGGATGCCCCTACCTAAGCACTTTCAACTTGTAGTTAACTCTGAAATGTTGGTAGAGTGAAAAAATGGGGGATGAAAGGTTAAATTGGGCTTGTTTTTTTATAAAGAAAAACAATCATTTTCATCCACTTTTTTGTGGGGATATACCCCAAAATAATCCTACAAATTGAAGTTACCTTTGGCATGACTATGGAATGAAAAAGTGGATGATGAAAGATCAAATAGGACTTATTTAATTTGTATGACAAATATTTTTACATCCATTTCTTGGTAGAAATATATCCAAATTCATTGTACAACTTGAAATTAATTTCAAACATTGTGGAACCTAAAAAAATAGGTGATGAAAAGTCAAATTGGGTTTATTCATAGAGATTTATTCATTGTCAACATTGTTAAAATATAAAGTTAGCCATGCATTTTTGACAAAGCTAAAATGATGTTGATGAAAGATCAAATAAGGCTTCTTCTTAAGGAAAAATAAATGATTTTCAAGCAAATTCTTTTCAGAAAATTCCTTTTGTGTCACTATTTCAAGCAATTGAATCTATATTCAAGTCTTTTTGTTTTAGTTTGTGTAACTTTTTTTAATAATCCATGCAAAAATCCCCTTTATTTTAGTATGTGTATAAGATCCTCTAGGTTTTAGACTATAGTAGATACCTTTCAATTCAAAATGCCAAGTGTCAATACTTCATTGGTTGTTTACATAAATATGTCACATTTATAGAATAATGGTAAAAGTACTTTGATTTTTTTGTAAGATTTTTTTGCTTTCTCTAATTTTTTTTAATTCTCTAATTTTCAATAAAAATCTTTGGCACACATTCTTGTGCATCCTTTTACCGAGGAATTTTTGATGGTACCAAGTATGATCCAACAACTCAACTGTCATATATATATTTCAATTGGAAAAAAATCTAGACACCATTGTAACCTAGTACTATAGTATAGATGTTGTCATTGGTAATAAAAAGCCATCTATCAAGGAATTATAGAATTTTCTATAGAAGTGAATGGCCCGAAACCATAAATCACAAAAGACACCTTTCTAAATGTATATTTGGCAACTTTTTCCTCCTTTTTCTTGATCCAAAGTTTAGTCATAAAAATGATCTTTTTGAATTAAAGACAATGAAACATACAAAGTAACTTTTAATTACTTTAATCCTTAAAAGACCAAGCTGCGTTTTTTGGCAACATAGTAATTTTGGGCAACTCACTATCAATGGAGTTTTTATTTTTTTGCTTTGAAATTTTCACACAATATAGGGACAAGGTTTTCTTTAAGGCCCAACAAATTCCATAATTTTTGACTACACGGTTAAAAAAGGCATTGTATCATATGTAATTTGTTTCTCAACTCAAGTTGCTAGAGTTGATTAGAAAAAATTCCTTTTTTTAGAAACAAAAAATTTGAAATTAGCTTTCTACATTTATACATACTTGTGAAGCTTTGAACCATTCTATTTTGATTAGTGAAATGAAAGTTATGAGGAGTTTCACTTTGCAGGTAGTCAGTTTGAAATCTCCACTCCAAAATAAACTTTGAAATCCTTTATTTAACTCAATTTTCAATATTTTTTGAAATAATAAAACCGTAGGATCTAGATTTTCCAGGGTTGACAGGACGGTCGGACGTCCGGGACGTTTGGACGCGTCCGCTGTGTCCGCAGTGTCCGCCGGGACCGCCCCGTTCGCCCCGTCCTGTCCGCCCCGCCCATCCGCCTTCCGACGGTAGGAGGGACGCTGCGTCCACTGGCGTCTGTGAGGACGGACGTCCGGACGTCCGGGTTACAGACGCTATTTTGGGGCGGACGTATTGATTTGTCAACCCTCAGATTTTCTATAACATTACAACCATTAGAATTGAAAATTTTCAATTCTATAACTAAATTCTTAACAATTTAGTATTTTGAATCATTCTCTATTTCTTTTGACTTAATATTTTTTCCTATATGTTGTACAATTTCAAATGGTCTAAATTTTTTCAAACATGTATTAACTTGATTTGAAGAATTAATCTGAAGAAGCACCATCATTATAGACATTTTTTCATACAAATGTGACCTTGTAAAGTGCAGGCCTGATTCTTCACAAGACCCTGAAAAGGTTCTTTGTCAATTCAAGTGCTTATATCTTCCAATTTGCACAATAGAAATTTTTGAATTTTTTTCTCATCTTCTCAAATCAACTTACTACAAGGTGATATGGTTACATGTGTCTTAAAAAAAAATTTCCTAAAATTTGAAACTTGTACAAGAAATGGCAATTTGGGAGCACTTTTGATGAAAACCTAGTCAAGGAACTTCAAAGGTTAACTTGAAATCTTCCATAATTGAATATTTTAATGCAATTTGAACTTTGACCAATGTCTATTGATTGTCTAATTCTAGAATAATATTGAAATTTGGTTTAAACCATGATGTTCTACACTTCAATATAAACCTATAATAGAAATTTCATAACACATTTGGAATAATTTTTTGTTTTTTAATACTCAGATATATGTTAAAAGTCAATATAGTACGAAGTGTGTTGTTTGGTTGGGATAAAAAAGTGATTGACTTTCTAAACAAATTTCTTTGGTGTTTTGATGCGATGAACTTTTGTTGTACATATAAATATGTTCTAAGATAACTGTGCTTATAATTGTTGGAATAAAATTTTGAGTATGGTTCATAATACTAAATAGTCTAATTTTTTATTGGATATTTTTGAAGAGAAAAAGAGATTCTATATTTTCTTTATGTACATTTATTGGACACTGGATGTATATATATTATTAATTTTTAAAATATTAAAAATAGATGTATCTAAAATTGCCTTTAAACTCTTTTGAATAAAATCTATTCATTTTAGGTAAGAAATTTAGGGTTCAATTTTCAAAACAAGGTATAATTACTAATGCAACTCTATCTTATTTATTATTGAGGCATTGTTTTAGCAATAGTGTTGGCATCTTAAAATATGTGTTTTGGTGCCTTATAAATTACAATAGCATTAATAACGAAAAAATTTCTATCCAATATTCAATATTGTAACATCAAAACTATAGGCTTGGTAGGTGAAATTTGACTTGACAATAATAGCCGATTTTTTTCCGTAAGGACTAGGATTTCCAATTATAAACTACAAGTAAATGCAAATATGTAAATATGCACACTCAATGTTTAGGGATGCTTGTATTATTTCTCAATCATTGATGATGAATCAATTTGAAATAGACTTGAATTGCATACCCAACTTTGAAGCAGTGTATATTAGATAACATAATATTATTAGATAATGTTTATGAACATATATGTATTAAAATATGTGTACTCTACTAAACATTTAATCCACAATGGACATATAATATGGACATATCATTTTTTTGCCTCATATGTCCAAGTCTTGTGAAACATTCATAAAGTACACCTTCTTTTTGAAGACTTTACGAGAAACTGCAAACTAAAATATTAGCCTCATGATCATCAATAGAGGCTAATGGCTAATCAAGCAATTACTTCTCTAATTACAAACAAAATATAATATCGAGTTGTTTGAATAGGTAATGTAATTAGTTTTGAATTTTTATTATTTAAAATGCACATTTGTACTTCAAAAGGATGTCTCTTTCTGTCACCAAAAGATTGGTTCTTTAAACATAATATATACAAAGTATTCCCGAAAGCTATGAAATGTCACTTGTCATGTGGTTCATATTGTATAATATTTTTTAGATTGCATTTGAAAAAAACTACAATATTGACAATTTTTTCAATAACAATAAGGCATAATTGCACACAATCTAATCACATTTGTTTGCATTTTTTTGAAACTGAAGTTTAAAACTCACTTTTGAGTTTAGAAAAAAAGGATCAAATCAAACTTTGCAATTCAAGTAGTGTAAAATTATTTTTTTTAAAGTTTCAAATTATTTTTTAACACATTTTGAAAGGTAGAAGCACCACAAACTCATTGATCTTTTCTAAATCTCTATTTATAAAAATGTTAATTTTTCCACAATTATGAAGATACATCATACATTAACTTTAAGATAATTTGACTATGACATGCATAGAAAATTCTTTATTATATCCTTAATACTTTCATTAATACTAAAAAAAGACTAATATTATAGAAAAGAAGGAGTACATATTTCCATCCATGTACAAAACTTGTAATATCAACCTACATGTAATTTTCAAACATAAAAGGGTACTAATTAGAAACTATCAATTAACACACAAAGATGAGGAATAAAGGAGATAAACCTAATTAAAATTATCCAAATATCCACTCAATTGTATCCATATTAACAATTGTTTTAATTTTTGTTGGATCCTGTTTGGGACATTGAGTACACAATTTACGAATATTCAAAGTAATGATTACCAATGCACAATTAAAATCAATCTTAAGACTTTAGGAGTTCTATACTTTAAACAAAAATCTATAAGGGTTAATTTTGAATACAAATTACAATTAGGTATCATTACCTTCAATGATCAACAATAACAAAATAAATGAACAAACTTCTCAAGTAACACCACCTCAATGTGTGTGAACAAAGGTTTGAACATGATTCTTATTATTGAACTGTAAAGCTTTTTCTTGGATCTTATTGGTAGTTGTAAGGGGATTCTAGAGTTTGTTGGGATGCATTTTTTGGACACTAAATGAAAAAACTGAATTTCAAAGTACTGAAAATAGGTGTACCTAAAATCAACCCTAAGGTCTGAAGTACAAAGGGTGTACATCTAAAGCAAGAATCTAGATGGGACAAATTTGCAAACAAGTCACAGGGGGTTGTTATGTTAATGTGTGACTATCTTGGTTTTGATATTGCACAAGGGGTTGTTATGTTAATGTGACTATCTTGGTTTTGATATTGAATTAAACTACTAAAAATCTCTCAAAATTGATCATGTCCCAGGAAGCATACCCCAACAAATCTAGACGATAAACAAATACTCACAGTACACTAATCAACAAATAAGGGCAAAGAGTTACAAAATCTATCAGTTTGGTGTCATGCTCTAAAAAGGTCAAATAAGTTTATTTGCACTTTGTCTACATGTGACTAGGAATGACAACTTACTGACACACAATCAAATCTGCTACACATCAGACGAGTACCCCCATCGAAACATTCTTCATAAGCACTGCAACTGTATCATGTCCAGTACGAATATTCCCAAGTGGAGAATACAACTCACAATAATTATAAGCTAATATGCACAATTGATACATGACGAAGTTTTTCTACGACCTGCATGAGTCGATGTAGCTTTTCCATTAGTCCGATCCGCTTGTGGAGGTTACATTAATACAATATCTTCTACCGTAGGCATGGAATGAGAGATAATATACATTGAACTAGTCAGAGGTAGTAGGCTTATCATTTCCAGTACAAACCTTGGAAGGAATCCATCATATGCTGGAGATAGGCCCATCAGTCCCCTGACGCTTCCGAAGATTCCAGTGCAAACCTTCACGAACGCTTCGAAGGAAATCACATGTGGATTCCTTGTCACATGCAGCCGGAACAGGCCATGCGGACATGTGACATATCAGAGCATCGCCTTCACTCAGCTGCTGCCTGTCTTTACCATCAAAACTTGCCCAAGCCTGGCCTCTACTGCTAAGGGGAACCTGCAATTTGCACGCAATGTCAATGAATCATCAATTCAAATTAACATAAGAACAAACAAAGCTGCATTCCACTTATGATTAATCTACCAAAACCTACTACCCAGAAATCCATTGTGAGTGGTTAAAGCAGAATCGATCAAACAAAGGTTAGAGCATTCAGATCAGTAATGCATAACATTATTAACAGCGAGGTTCCTTTACCTACCACGAAAATATAGACTATGCTAGTGAGGTGTCAGTGGCAACTTTAATTAAAATCCATCACCAAGAATGTAGAGGGATATTCCATCCAAGTAACTCCGTCTCAAGAATTTGATCTTGGAGTAGAAACGTAAAAACACACAGGTGGTAAGTAGCACACAACGAAGGGTGACTCACCTGGATCCTGATTGTCACGTACTCGGGCAAAATCAATGGTCTGAAGGATAATGAATGGGGACAAATTGGTGTAAATAGAATGCCTGGAACCTGTAAAACGAAAGAGATCCAAGACGTCACATTTCAATCTAGCATGGTATCAGTGAATATATTTTTTTCATGACTATCGACTTCCGAATACACAACCCTAAACCCTAAACCCTAAACCTGTAACCTGTAAACCTGACTGCAATGGCATACTTTTTCAGTAAGTGGGTTGTGAAAAGTTGGTGTATAATAGTACTTCGCCGTTCCACTGTAATAGGCCCCGCTCGCACCAACCACAAGGTCAATTGGCTAACTGGGGCGTTGAGGTTTGTTAACTAGTTGGATGTAACTAACATATTGTGTGGATACACTTGCAAGGTAACTAATGAAGAGTTGGGCTCTCAAATTAGGTTATTTCTGCTAATTGGTTGGTGCATGAGGATTTAGCACTAGAAAATACCGTATAAGCCCAGTTAGTTCACAATTGACAGTGTGGGCATTTAGTAGCAACTCCCACTTGTGCTACTTGGTTGGTGCGGGCATAAATGGACACTATTCAGCTGCTGCAGGTTACATGGAGCTCTAGGCTTCAAAAAATAAAACACAGAATGGTCGTCTTCAAAGCATGTGAACGAAGACCTCTTAGCTGGTAAACCAGACCAGAACAAATGTGCATGCAATTGCAAACCAAGGAAACCTACCTGCGGGTGAACCATGGAGCCACCAGCTGCCAGAGAGTATGCAGTGCTCCCTGATGGAGTAGAAAGAATTAGGCCATCTCCTTGTACTGATGTGACGAATATATCATCACAGTAGCATTCCAGGTTCGTAAGAAACGATGACATGCCTCGGTCAATCGAAACCTCGTTCAGCACCAGATGAATTTCTGGATCAAGTGGATCTTCACCTTCCTTGAGTTTATCCGGGTTTCTTACAATTTGGCAATGCAACCGATGACGAAGGGTGATATACACAGGACCTTTTATCAGCGTTTCCAAACACTCCTTGTAATGATCCGTTTCTGTTCGGGACAATAGTTAAGGGTAACCGGGAATAACAGAAGAACACCAGAACTACGTGATGTAGTCAAAGGGTAGAAATTAAATCTAAGAAATCAGACAGTTGTGGCACGTCTAATATATTAAGATTGTCAGTCAAATTAGACTGTTTTAAGAGCTTTTAGAAAACATCATACCCATGAATCATGAGGAGGGCTGCATGTGGTCAAGGTAATCAATTGGAGGCCTCTCTATATATCATGGGGAGGCCCCTTTATGATCACTGTGACCATGGGGAGACCTCCTATGAATCATGGAGAAGGTTCTTTTTGCGACGTAGTCTAACAGTTCCAAAACAGTTCAATTCTACTGAAAACCGTGTGCTGTCCATGCAGGAAAATGAGGGTTCAGAATATCTACAACAATCAAGAACAAATCCGAAATCATCTTGAATATATAGGATACGGAATGGTGTCATGAAACCAAGGGAGCCCATGGAGAAAGAAACAACCGGAGGCACAGGACCTTTAAACATACTTGCTGCCTGCACATGCCATCATCATTCCATTAGTAAACAACCAGATATGATGGCAAGAAAGGAATATTCCAAGGAATGGAACTAGCACACTGAGGTTTACAGTGCTTGCTGCAAACCCTAGATAACCGAACTCCAAGGCCATGAATTCTGCCCCGGATGATTTCTTGGCGGTTAAAAGAACAGAAAGGAGGGTGACATATTTTATTAGGGACATTCAGGACGTGAAAATCGACCATGCATTCAAAAGTGCATCTGAAGGTCTTGTTCGAATATTTTCCTCCAAAAGAAATGGTCGAAATGAATCTTACCCAAAGAACTGTTCCATCACCTCCCAACGTGACTACCAAGTCGACTTTGTTATGCAGCTGCAAGACTTCTTCCTCTGAGTAGATAGAAGCAGCACAAGGACATTAGCACCAAGGGTATTATCATCACGATGCAAACCATGGTCAGAAATATTTCACTGGTTTTGCAGAAGAGGAACTCATTATCGTGTTGGTTGCACTTCGTTCAATTGAAAACGTTAGTAATAGAAAACGGGACTAGCACATGACAAATTCTTCCAATGAGTAAAGCATACGGAGCTCCTTGGCCCAAAATTCTAGATAAACCATATCCTTTGACTGCGCACCTGTATCACAAGATTGAACGGAACTGAAGTAGGAGCTGTCTTCCAAAAGCTCCTTCTTCACGGAAGGCTCTACGAACACTCCGATCCCCTTCTCCTTCTTCAACCATCTGAGAATGTCAGGACCATGGAGGAGTAAGTAACTGGTACCCCCTACTCCCGCAAGTATTTTGGAAGCTTCCTTGATGATAAGGAAAAATGGTTCAGACAATCAACCCTGAGGAATACATCCTCACACATTCACAAAGCACATTAAATTCATTGAACAGAGTCCTGCACATTCAAGTGAGTAATAGCACAATGCTAAATAGACCCAGGCAAAAAATAGACTTTGAAATCGACCACCAACCCATTATACTATTGAAGTCCTTAAGGTAAGTACACCTAATTTCGACTCTGTTACAAGAACAGGGACCTATCTAGATTCTTGACCCAAAAGTGCATCCGCTGAAGATGTGCTTAGAGTCGATTTTGGACACACCTATAATCAGCACTTTGAAAATTCATACGGTGTCCAAAAAATGCATGCTGAGAGAGTGTTGTTTGAAATTGTTTCTCAATTGCCAACAAGATTCAACAAAAGCAAGACAGTTTAATAATAGGATCCATGCTCAGATATTAATAATGCCGGTTATAGGCTTATTTACCTTACAACTTGTTTTTGAGTTAACGAAGGATTGAAATATAATTGACCAAGAATTTCAATATTAATAGATAGTTTCAAGACAACTTCAAGAGAATCATTTCGTCGTTCAGGGGGGGCGGGACTCTTTAGGTCATATTGATCATACGGAGGTCTCCCTATGTATTGTAAGGATGCTTTCATATGATCACTATGATCATAGGAAGACCGCACCACATATCATGAAAAGTATTCTCCTTTAGTGATGTTGTCCAAAAGTCCTGAAACAATCAAATTCTACCAAAAAACTTGCTTTTAAAAAGTCGTTGCAATCTGGTAAAATTCACCTGATCATCTCTTTGCAGAGAGCGGAGACTGTCGGAGCATTGGGCTTCAACAATATAAACACAGACTGAGGAGGTGAATCCCACGCCAACGTTATCTGTAAGCAGCTCGCGTGAAAAATGGCCCTAGCTTAGAGTGAAGGCATTTAAACAAGAAAATCTAGAGGTTTATGTTACTTGAAAAGTCGACTTCCCAACAAACCACCAATCTCCCAAAACCTGCAGGTCTGTGAAAACATGGCAATGTGGAAGAGACAGAAACCAAGAGCAAGACAGAAGTCATCACACCTGTTTGCTACTCCGACTTGCTGTAGTGATATTTCCACACTCAAAGGACACAACGTCATGAGTGTGTTTCCTCGGAGGTTTCTTGTCCTCACAACCCCACTGTAGTCTGAAAGACGCCTGTGAGCAAAATCCACGTTAATGAGGGTCTCCTTTGAAAGGAACGTATAAAATGGGACATGGAGATTTCAAGGACCGAATAACCGACAGCAATGCATGAGAATGGGATGAGAGACCCCCACCTTCTCTGCAGTTTGCGGTGCATCAGTAAAGAGTGACACATTGCCAGATGAACTGCTGTGGCAGCGCAATATTTGTTGAGAGCAGATACCATCTCTCTTGCAACACTCAGAATTGCTATGGGGAGGACAACCATTCACAGAACCTGCAGGGCTTTGCTCCCCATTCTCAGTTTCAGGTTTCTCCAAATCTAATGGTTCACCAGCACTCCAAGAATCTGATCAAAGAAAACATCCTGAGAAGTTAGAGATACTAGGTTTAACCCCAAGGTAAAAGTAGAAACTCCACTTTCGAAGCTCATAATCGATAATATTAACTTTCTAAGCATAATTCTAGAGTTCAGAAAAGTAGGATAAGATTTGTTCCTTCTATTGATACATTTTGTTGCCTTCCGTGAAACCTCTTAAATGATATATTTCAACTCCTGCAGATATGGAAGCTGACACTTTTGGCCACATAGGCACTTTATTGGTTAAGGTAGGATCCCTCTTGGATTTTTTAATAACGCATTAAGACGGTTACCAAGCTCAGAAAAGAACACGATTCACAAACACCACCCTTGCTAAAGATCAAGGATAGTTTGATAAACCAGGAGATGACTGACATTGCTCCTGCTCCTGCTCCCGGTCCTGCTCCAAAGAAGCAGCACGCAACCGCTCCATCTCATATTTTCTTTTCCACTCAGCTGCTTCATCTTGAGCTCTACCTTTACTTTCAGCCAACTGCCGAAGAGCCTTTTCCACAGCTGCATCATTTGTGATAATCCCACGCAAATATCAACTGTAAGAAGTCCAACCAAGTGTAGGAATAAACAAGTTGCAGTTGGAAGCAGGGGTCAGCATAGGAGAAGGGATCAGGCCCCTAACGGTTATAGTATCCTCTACCTTAACACTCAAGTCAATGGCCGGCTCAGAATTGAGAACAAATCAACATGCAATGACTAAAAGCATATGTAGGTACAAAGGAAATAGCATGACATGAAAACTTCACAAGTGAAAGGGTACTGGTTCGTACTCCGCATGGCATCGGAGAACTCAACAAGATGGGTGTCGCCATCTCCAATGGAGGTTTCTTGAAGGTGTTCTTCAACCGAGCGTTGAGAGCAGGCATGAATCCGACCATTCTGATGTATTCCACCATCCTGCTCCATCTGTGACAAGGCCAAAGTGAATTATCTTCCCTTCGTTTCAGAAAGCCTACAAATCCATAAAACCATCAAATCATTGCATCTCCAATCTCACCTCAAAGGTCTGTACACCGATAGAGCATAGAAGATGCTATTGATATGAAAAAGACTAAGAACATGACCAGAAGAACACACCTGACCGGGTTCTTATTTAATCTCACTACTAGGAAATCCACCCCTCGAGGTATTCATGTAACAATTGGCAGGGTTTAATACAGCTTGCGGGTGTTTCTCTTCCTGTCTTTTTAGAAGGCAAACGAATTCCTCTGGAAATTTTAGATTTCCTGATCACTCAAATCATTCGCGAGAAAGATTTGAATGACAAAGGAGATTGACAAACCCAGTACATGTTCTAATCGACAATGTACTACTCAAGCAAAACCAACAAATACCATAAGAAAACTATGTCCTCTACTCAATTGCACAACACAACAGCCATCGCAATACCTTTCTGAACATTCAAGTGTGGAGGAGAAGCAAGATGATCAAAATTGACCCCGGCAGCACCGTGTAAATTGCAAAGGCTGACCCAGATACTATCAAAAAGTGTACGATTTTATCTGTGTTTTGTCCTGGGATTTTATACAACCTTACCCTTGTTTTACAGATTACGGTGCGTATCGTCTTTCGACGAGATGCCATGTTCTTTGAAAGAGCTGCTGATTGCAATACATCCGCCATTACTAGAGTCTCAACGTTTGCAGCACCTTGATCTTGTGGAAGGGGACTCATTAAGTGAAGAACTTCTTCTGTTAAATTCATCTCAAGTTCTATTTCAATAACAACTTCATTACAAACTTTACTGCTTCAAATACCGGTCATGCTGGTAAGAACACAATTGCCAGTGTCATGTGGCTTAAAAGACTTTCAAGACATAGGATTTCAAGGTCTCTCAGTGCAAGGTCGTCTCATCACGATACTCCAGACAAGTCATGTCCGATTCTGCAAGTACTTAATTCCAATAAGAGCCACAATACTCGTCCTGGTCAAGCATTCAATAAGATTATTTCTTTGACTTAACGTGCACAAGAGGAGACCAGAGTTTCTTATAATAAGAGGAAGATAAAACCCTAAACTACGTGATACGAATACGGAAGCTTCTCAATTTTCGTGCTAAACCCTCGGATCGTAAGTACAAGCATTTCCATGCAACGTGGATTCATGTGGACAAGGTAATCCACTCCATTTTTGAAAAGAAAAAATCCAAAAATAAGTCGTGCTAGCTAGTCCTTGAAGTATCCTCATAGTCACTCTCACATGCACCTTCACTTTAGTAGGTCAATTGTGTACGTCGCACTGTCAATGCCGCGTTTGAAAAGAGAACAGAAATGAAATCATCGTTAGTAAGTAAGGTTTACCGTACCTTGGACATGTGACGAAGAAATTAGAAAAGTCGACAAGAATATATTCCGTCGTCTCCTCCCGAATTATCGAACCCCTCGGAGGTCGCAAATACTAGAAACTGAATAACAATTTCAACGCAACACATAACTCGAGTTCAAAAATCTTGGAATGACAAGAAATTCCTAGGCAATCTACCGCTAGCGGTAATGCAGCCTAGCCTGTGTAAAGTCGGCATAGCCGTGGACGGCTTACGAACGCGCTCCTCCCACTCGCAAGTCACAACTCACAACCCGGGCATTTTCAAAAAAATAAATTCAAGCTAAAAAAAACAGAGCCTCTCCATCAGCAAGAGAAACCCTAAAAAAAAACTCAACACACCGCTCCAATAGTCGCAATCCCTCCGCTCCGATACCCCGACCAAAACACTCGAAATTCGAAATTCAAGCCAAACGCTTGGACTCCGCGACTGACTGACCACTACAAAAAAATTCAGCGCAAATTCCCGAACAAAAAAGCTCCACGGACTGAGTAACGTCCCTGAATGTCTGTTTCTGAATGAACAAAATTGAATAAAATAGGAAAAATTAGGAAAAAAATTATGGTTAAAATCTGAAAAATCACCAGCACCGCTCACTGCACAATTGCACAGGAAGGATTAAAAAGGTGAGCTTCGATTGGCAAACAATGCACGGTTTTTATAAAGCCTCAAAACGCTGCGAATGCGCACACTTTGCAGTCAAAGCCTGCGTGCTTGCGGTGAGTTGGTGCGGGGAAGGTGAGAGACGAAGAAAAGATGGGGCACTAGGACCTTGCCAAGTGGCACGAGAATTTGACTAACGTGGAGGGCTCGAGCCGGGAATTGGGGGGACTTGGAGAACTTAAGCTCCGAATTGGGATGACGTGGAGGGGTTGAGCTCAGCATTGGGGGGACGTGGAGGGGTCGAGTTCGCAATTGAGGTGACGTGGACGTTCCTTTCCCTGCTCTTTTCCAGCATTTGGGGAGCTCCTTATACGAGGTCACAAGAGGGACTTCGGGTTTGAAAAGGAACTAGCAAAGAGCCCTCAAAGTTGTGGAGTCTCACGCAGACTTGGGACTTGGGAGCAAGTCATTGGATTTTACTGATTTTTTGCACTTGACTTTGGGTTGAGGGTGCAGTACAATATCTCAGTGTTGTTGACAAACTGGAAGATCGTACCGGCACATGCTTCTGGCTTGCTTTCGGTATTTGCAGATTCATGGAACCGTGACAAAAAAAAAAAAAAAGAAACTAACCGCTCATCTAAGGGCTCCATTTGCCTTTTTCATGCGTTTTCGTGGATGGGAATATTATTATCTCGTTCCCTAGACAAGGAGAAACACATGTAGAATGTAACATAAGTGGTTTTATATTTTTCGAAGCATTATTGAATTATTTGTGAGTTTTCAAACGAGTTGTGTTGTAGGCACCTATATATTTGTGACCCTAGGTCTTCCTAAATTGTTCACTTGCAACTTGTAAAGAAAAATGGGGAAAGCAACGAGAATGGTTGACTCTTGCAACAAATAATACTTTTTTCTTTGATTCATTCAAAGACTATAGAGGTCAATTTAAGGACCATTTCAATACTAATTATAGACTCAGTTCCTAAAGCCCAAGCAGATTTAGAGCCTCCTACCTTAATAAGCCACACAATTGAGGTAGTTGCAAAATGAGGTTATATTTTTAATGTATTGTATTGGTAGAAATTTTTACAAAGTCTTTAAAATTGTTCGAAGCATTGCATTGATCATGACATTTTTTTATTATACCCATGCATTAGTATGTAAATGTGTTACATTTTTAGCATACGTGAAGAAACTTGAATAAGACCTTACTTGAAAATCAAACTAGTGTTATAGAAATAGGATAGAGAAGTCTATTTCCACACAAACTATCAATCTGAATATCTTGGGGTTTATGAATTTATTGATTAAAACTATAATTTCTGTGGATTTTTGAAGTGGTCCATCTTGAAATTACCAAATGTCACCACCCATAGAGTGGAGCCATCTACATCCAATAAACAATCCATAACTGCTCTCCCAAGTATTAAATGGTACTTAAATGTTTGCCATTAACCTCGGAGCGCTCTAGAGGCCAAAATTTGGCCTCTCCATTTTGAAAACATTCTTGTTTGACTACTGTAATAGTATAATCTTTTGAGTAGTACAGTCAAAGGATGTGTCCTTTTCTCTACACCTCTAGGTCTTTCTTAACTACCAATCGGTAGGGTTGGATTATGTAGATCTCTTCTTAGGAAAAAGCTTGAGCAGATTGAAGTCGAAAAGGTCTAGATTTCACTAAATTTGCTTTGGTGCTCGAGGGTTAAAGGTTTGATACATGACCCCTTGTTGGTATTAATGCAAGGGTTTTGTCAAAAAAAATGAATGGATTTGGATGTTGGAGTGGATGGAATGGCAATGAACAAAAATGGACTCATGTACCTTAGTACAACCTTTAGTTCAACGAGGCGGGTGATTTGTTTTATAGTTGTCTCATACTAAAATTTCAACAAATAAGCCAAAGATTAAAAAAAAATTGAAGACTAGCTAAAGTCACCCCCTTTTAATATTTTCAAATTATTTTATTTTGAAAATTTTTGTTACATTTTGTTAAATTGTGTCAAATTGAATTTCAACCTATTGATTTAAGAAATCTTAACAAACTTTATAAAAAATCTACCAAAAAGAAAAACAAGAAATTGAATATCTCTCTTTTGACATTTTTTACTATTTCCTACTAAAAACCTATCAAAAATTTTCCTATGCATTGTATTTCAATAAATTCTAAGAAATTTTAATGAAATGTAGAATGAAAAATGTGAAATAAATCATTTTATTGTACAAAAATAGTAGGTGTGTTAGCAAAATTTGGCAAGAAAAAGAAATCATATTTTGCATATTTTGCATTTACTTGTATCATTTTTGTATAAATTATTTAATAAAAATCTACCATTTGTATTTCAAAAAAGTACAAAAATGAGTCATCAATTTATATGAATTCAAATTCAAATACATCCAAAAATGAAAGACAATTATATCTCTTTGTATTCATGAGAAACTAACATAACAATCCTTAAAATGACTTCTTAACATATAGGTCCACTTGCAAAAAAAATTAAATTGTTAGAGAGAGAGAGCAGAGAGCAAAGATTTTTGGAGGTTGGAGGGCCATTTCAAGCTTGTTCCCCCAATGTTGTTCCTTTCGCAGATAAGAAATAACCATTGTCAATTTTTATTTATTTTTAAATATTTGAAAATTTTAGAATGAAAAAAAAAAAAAATTCCTTTTTTGGGGGTAATGTGGCAATTGTTTTACCATGTCAAACAACAACTACAAACTACTGCAAGGCTATTCCCCCAACGTTGGCAGCCCAGGGAACTCATAGCCCTCTAAGGGGGCTGAGAGTCTTCTAAAGATATATCAATTTGGTCAATACAACACCCCTTTCTAATTTGATTTATAATTTGAGGCATTTGACTTATTTGAAATAGTTTTAGTACATTTTCTTTAAAAGACAAATGAAATTGACAATTAACAGAAGTTGTTTCATTTTTGGGGCCCTTCGTGGTATTAATTATGATTTTTGAAGTTGGAACTCTTAGAAAAAACTAAAAACGTCTACCATATGATATGTTCACCACTTGTACATTGACAAATGCAATTAATACGTTGAAGAAAATAAATTGTACCTATGTATCAAAGAATGCTTTTAGAGCCCAATTGCTTTATGGAGCTCCTACCTAAGTGCCCTTCGTAGTGTCCACTATTAAAGTAGGTACCTCCAAAACTACTACTTTGTACTAGTGCACCTATTTAAGGGAGCCGACCTATTTCTAACCAAGGACCCATTCCCATTACATAAGCTACATTCTTTCCAACTAGCATGAGAAAGAAGAAGATTAATTATGGCACAATTTCCAATGCAATTGTGGCACATTATGATTGGTTGTAGTCTTGGTTGATTTTGCAACCAATCCATGGTTGGAAATAGGAAGCCCTATATGACAAGAATAGTTCGAACAAAATCTTCCACTAAAAAATTAATAGTAGATATATTTTGAAAAATAAAATTGTGAAAATTATAGAATCCTTCTAAACTCTAATTTTGTATATGGAAAAAAATTTCCACTCAAGAAACCTATATTCCACATATGCATAATTGCTTAAGTGGTCAGAAATGGAACAACTCCCTTATTATTATTAGATTGGTCAAATTTTTGTATTTTCTTGTTGTCAAGTGAAGCAAAGGACTTTCCAACAAACCAAGGAACACGACATTTGGATCCCACATGCAAACATTATGAAGGGTCAATTTTTTTGGTAGATGTCCTAAACTAGTTTCAACAATATATGTACGTAATTGATTTGGAAGATGTACATAGAGTAATAACAATGGTTAAAGCAAGGATGCAATTTTGGATATACCCACCTTTAAATGACCTTGAAGCCCAAAAGTGTTTGGTGGGTGACTTGATTGTTTACTATAGAAACAAAGAATGCACCTATTGGTTCAACAATTGTAGCATTTTGGTGACTACCTTGGTCATAGGGGGTCGCATCCTTTAACCTTGCAAAGATGGGCCCATGACAATTGATTTCAAGCCTCAATTGCCATCACTTTGATTGTTGCCATTTTGTAATTACATATAAATTAAAATTTTCCAATTTATTGTTTAGAGATGAAATTATATGTCTATTATAAGTTATAAAGTTTTCAGATTTGTCGAGAAAAATTCGATATTACTATGAATTTTTTAAGAAAAAAATGAAAAAAATTCATATCAAATATCAAATATACTAAGAAAATATGAAACTTTTTACTATAGATGTATATCATAGTGTAGAAAATTATGATATATACCAAAGTTACCATGTCACTCTAAAATTAGAAAATCATCAAACTTTGGTTATAGGCCCAAAGTTCATATTGCTGTAAAATACTAAAATTTATGAATTTTTTTAAATTTCTAATTGGAATAGAAACTATATTTGGTAAATTTTGTTTTATTATTTTTGATGAATTTTTTTGAAACTTTTCCATAAGATAGAAAAATTGATTGGCTATATAATTTTTTAAATTTCAATTGGTACCTAGGAGAAAAAGTTATACCACAAAAGTCTAAAATTGAACTCAATGGGCATCACAAAAAATTGCAAAAAGTCAAAATAAACTTTCATTTTTTTCCCCCTAAATTGTTATATTTTTATATGTGAAGCATTGATTCTTTCTATTTGGACTAATAATGAGAAAGTTAAGGACAATTTTGTTTTTTGGGCAATGTAAGCATCTTCTTAAAAAAATAACTTATAGGATTCATTTCTAAATGCAATTTTCACACTTTTTTTTTTGAGAATGTTGTGTTTGCTTGCTAAAACAATCTCACCATTGGGATTATTGTGTTCAATTCCATCTAAGAGCTATTAATGATTTATTTATTTTTTCAATCTTGGACCTACTTCTATTAAATAATTTTTTAAAGAATGGAAATCAAATGTTTAATTTTTAAATTTTTTTTAGACTTTCAACTCAATTTTTCAACATAAATTTTTTTTAATTCAAAGTCTATAGTACAAAAAAACTTCACAAATGGCAGTCAAAGTCATTTGAAATTGCAAGTCATTGTTCAAAAAAACTTTCTTTTTCAGTTTTGAATGCTAATATCTTCCAATTTATATAGTCAAACTTCATGAAATTTTTACCATATGAGCTAAGACAAGTGAAGTACAAGATCATATGGTTAGATTCTAAAAAAATAAATATTTTTTGTTTTCTTAGGTGAATGCAGCAAAAATGGCAATTTTGAGCAATTTTTGACAAGAAAAATGGCCTTGGGGCTCTAGGGATTAAATGAAATATAAGTAAAAACAAAATTGGAGGTTTGAGTGCATAGTTTGTCACTATGCACTCAAAAGAAATAGTTATTGCTTGACAATCACTCAATGACACTTATCAAACACATTCATTGCTTGTCCCGTCAAAATCATTCCAAGGGGGCATATAAAAAAACAGCCCCCCTATTTTGTGCCTAATTAATTTATCCTTTACACCTCTCCTAGCTAATTTGGAGCCTCTGATTACAAATATAAATTCACTATTTGCAAATTTTATCATGCCTAGCAAATATAAAACTTCAGCATTTTCCCTTGGGGACGAGCAAGGGGGTCACCCGGCCACACTCCAGCGCTACAGGGTTCAGGGTTTAACTGAGTTGTCAAGCTTGACCAAACGAATGCCTTTGGCAATGTCCATCGAGATTCTGGAAGCAAGCGCGCGCCGCGGCACATATTCAGGCATGTTCTCGTGGACTTCACCGAGGAGAACTGAAGTGAACACACACACACACATATTTATACAAAAAATACTGATTAGATCCGTCCCCCCAAATGGATCTCATCAGTTGCTTCAAATCCTGTTTGTGACCCTACTTAGCACGAGTGCGCACATGACCCAAGTGTGCTACCTTATCACTCGAAACAATCATCTACCTTAAAACTCTCAATGCAACTTCCCTGCAATGAAATTCCGTTTCGTTTGTGTCAAAAGCAATCAAACAAACAAACTCTCACTGAGTGTAAACATGGATGATGGCCTGATGGGTCCCAAAGGACAGATCCAAACAAACAATTTAAGTGAAGCTAAAAACCCTGAATGCATGATGACTGGGAAGTCGAGATCAACCGCTTCTGCGTGGTATACGAGCGCCGGCCTGGCAGCATTTAATGACGTACCTGGTGACCACTACCAACAAGAATCACAATCGGTTTAAAATGGTAGACCCAGTCTCTGACCTCATGAAGCACACCGCATTGATAGCCCACACGCTTGGGCACAGACACAAAACCTGCAAGTGCTGTTAGAAGGTTCCACGCGTAAAATAAGTTTAATTCGATCTGCAGTTGGACTGTAAGTTTAATTGAAACAGTGAGCGGTCACAAATGTGTCTTTAATTTAGCCAAACATCGACCGGGAATTTTGTACAGCTATGATACAAAACATGTGCACATATTCCAGCATTCCGCAGTGTTACTGGCATCTGAAATTCAGTTTAGCACATTTTGCAGCATTTTTCCACAACTCGACCTAGCATAATTAAGAAAATTACACTCAGGACCACTGTCTGACGGAGTGGTTTCACTGCTCCCCTGGAATTAATCTCACGCAACATCAATCTTAACACGTGATTAGTGGTGGGTGTCAGAGCAACGGAGAAGGTACTGGAGTCGTCAAAGACAATCAAATCCTAGCTACTGTAGTACAGACCGATTTGTACTCAACTTAAATACAGAATTACAGACTACACATAATCAGCACACAGACAATCTCCAAGCTCTACTAGTCCGTCGCCGAAACTGAGGCCTTCTAGCTGCTGTAGCTCAGACTTCCTTAACTTTTGTAGTTTTTCTTTCTCGCATGTCGGGGCACTTTCACATGTACGCATTGTCGTACTGTAACCTCGAATTTCTTGAAATGATAGATTTTGTGAAGCTGGTGTCACTTAGTTTCAGTTGCGTGACTGAAATCGAGCTAAATATACACTAGTCCTAGTTTTCAGTTTTTGGAGCTCGGGGCAGTTGAACCTCACAATGTACGTCGGCGCTCTGAAACACAGCAATGATAAGTAGTAATTAGATCGATGACATGCAGGGTGCAGTTAGCTGTAGTCCTTTCAAGCAGTACTCCTTCAGCTAGAGCTCTTGCTAGAATATTAATCCAGTCTGTGTGCTGAGAGGTAGATTTCTTTCTTTTCCTTTTTGAATCAAATGAAACGTAATTTCATTGTGTGTGCTGAAAGTTTGAAGGAGCTATCATGAGGCAGTTACATGGAATCATGAGGGATTTGTTGCTGTGGTGCACTGTGATGAGTGCGTGTCTGGGAGTGGGATTCGGTGCCCAGAGCTGCAATGCGTTGCTGAGCTCCAACAAGGGCTTCACAACTTGTCAGACGCTGCCCAAGCTGGGCTCCACGCTAGCATGGGCGATCCACAACGCCACCAACATCGTCGACTTCGCCTTCTCCGGTGGGTGGTCAATTGATTTCAGGCGAATTAAGTTTCAGCTGCGTTAATAATTGAAATGCAAATTTAATCGACGGGGTTGAATGCATGGTCATATTCTAAAATTTAAATTGGTGCGTTTCAGAGCAGCTAACTTAAAGTTGTGACGTGCAAGGTCTGACTAGCTCGGAAAAATAAGTAGGATTGGTTTGGATCCAAAGTTTCAATCAAGCAACGGAAACTGCGCCACTTCCTCTGAAATCTGCCATTTGAACTAACGAATATGGAGTTTTATTCCCCAACGTTGCAGTATCGTGGTGGATTTTCCACTGTTGTAAATGGTCACGATCGTTAGAATAGCGTGTTTCAGAGCATCAAAATTGCTTCAGTTTCGCTGAAATTCGCCAATTTAACGAGCATGAGGAATCGTTCCCCAATGTTGCAGTGCTGTGATGAATTTTTCACTGTTTGAATGGTCATGTTCGTTAGAATGGCGTGTCTCAGAGCATCGAAACTAGACTATTTTCACTGAAATCTGTCATTTTCGCAGACGAATGTGAGGTTTTGTTCTCCAATGTTGCAGTGTTGTGATCAAGTTTTCACAGTTGGAATGGTCATGTTCGTTAGAATGGCGTACGTGTTTCAGAGTAGCGGATTTGTGACGAGCAAGATGGCGCTCTGAAAATGGGGATTGGTATAGATCTAAGGTTTCCGTCCAGCGACTTAGATCGACTGCGCCAATTTCACTGAAATCTGCCATTTGAACTAACGACACTTAGGATTTGATGTTTTGTTCCTCACTGTTGCAGTGTTGCGATGGCTTTTTTCACTGTTAGAACGGTCATGTTGTGTGTCCGAGTCTTAAAACACACACCGATTCTCGATTGATGCACGCGGCACAGAATCGGGGTGTGTGTTTTGAGGCTCGATTGAATCAGAATGCCCTGTGTCCGAGCCTCAAAACGTAACTGCGCCAATTTCACTGAGATCGATCTTCAATTTGACGTTGACATCTCGATTGATGCACAGGTACGCCGTCGTCGAGCGGCGGTTGGGTGGGCTGGGGCATCAACCCCACCTCCCAAACAATGGTGGGAACCCAAGCCCTGATCGCGTTTCCAAACGCAGGCATAGCCGTGGTGCACACCTACGCCATCACCGGCGCCATGAAGCGCGGCACCGCGCCCATGGTTCCCGGGAACCTCACTCTCAACTTCACGAAAACCTCCGCCGAGATCACTGCAGGAACGGGCACCATCACCCTCTTCGTCACCCTGAACATGAAGCCCAACGAGTCGCGGACCATGAACCATGTGTGGAACCAGGGCTCCGTCGTGAACCTCGCCACGAACGGAGTTGGACCCCACGCCATGGCTGGTGAGAGTGTTGCGTCCGTCGCAGCCATCGACTTGGCTACAAATGTCGCGGTTGCAAATGTCGATCTCCCACACCAGAAACTCAAAAACGTAAGACCACGTCGAACCACTTCTTGGGTCTAGCTCCTCTTTTAGCAGTCTGAAGAGTGCATGCTCAGATATGCATTAGTCCCAAAAAAATTGTTTTTGGAACTAATACATGTGATGTCAATTGTGGAGTACGTTTGAGTAGGGATATCAAATTTGTCGTCACTTACATTTTACTCTCTACAGCATGAAAAATCGAAATAGACATTGTAAACTTGTGAGTCCATCATGGTCTTCATATAAAGGGTTAAGTTTCCTCTACCCCGAATTTTGCATTCGATCTTCGCTCTTCTGCCACTAGTGCAGGACTTTGTGAAACAAACATCCGGACTTAAGTATTACCCTAGTTTGATCATGGGGTTTCTTGTGGGGGAAACTTACGCGTCTTCATTGAGGGCAGATGTTTCAAAGGGGTGGTTAAACGAATATCTTCCTTAGTTTGTGATTGCAGCAACATTTTCGAGAAGATGTTATTTCAACATGTTTAGGGTTTACACTTGTGTGCATCTTGTGAGCTTGGTTATGGATCGTGGTTTGGAAATCAATGCTGCAGCGACACGGTATCATCAGCGGCGTAGCGTGGGGATTACTCCTCCCGTTAGGCACCATGGCGGCACGCTACTTGCGACCCCTTTCAGGCAGCAACCCGGCGTGGTTCTACATCCATGTCACCTGCCAATGCTCGGGCTACTTGCTCGGAGTGGTCGCATGGGCCATGGGGTTGCAGCTCCACGAGTATATTGTCGACGAAGGCGCTGCTGTTCCTAGCAAGCATCGCAACGTCGGCATCACCATCTTCTCATTCGCCTCGCTCCAGGTGCGTACTGGCTCCAACAATGCTGAGATTTCTTTCTGTCTGTAAGGTCCTCTAACCCTAAGCCAGTCAGAGGACACATCTTGCATCTCTTCAAGCATTTTAACATGTTTAAAACTGTGATTTTAGGGCTTTTTCTGAAGCTCTGGCTGGAGAATTCAGTGCACAAAGTTCAGCCCAAATCACTTTCTATTATGATCATGAACGAATTTCTTAAGTAATTGGAAAGTGGGAGATGACGTTGCAGACCACTATGAGCTAGTGACATCGTCAATTTCGTTACATTGTTGCAAATAAATTCAGAGAGCCAAATATTGACATTCAAGTACAGAAAGCTCTACTACCAAGGATTGTCGTAGATTTACATTCAATGCTCCCGCCATAAAAAGCGCCAAAATTAGTGTGAACATCTGCCAATTTAATGAAATTGACGATGACAGCCTAAAGCCCCAGGCCATTTCTTAAACCCCGTTTCCATTCAAAGGTGAGTGGCCTTGGACTTGTAGCCAAGTCAAGCTTACACTCTTTGCGATTTGAAGGCAAATCACGTGTATCGGAAGAGATGAGTTCCTGTTGGTAACCCAGCTAAATCCAAAATGTCCCTGTATGGAATTATTTGAAGAATTCCACAGACAATGCATGTCCAGCGGTGATTGAATAGGATACCCTAGATTACACAAGGAATGGAATTTGGACACAAATGAAAGGATATTTTTCCAATTTCCATTTTGAATCTCTTCTGTGTAACAGGGGTCAGTATGATATTACCGTCACTTCCCTTAGCTTGCATTATTGAGTGGCCATTGCTTGCATTGCTGCAGATGCTGGCGCTGTGGCTGCGTCCCAAGCCTGACGCCAAGTACCGAACGCACTGGAACGTGTACCACCACGCGTTGGGATACACCACCGTGGTGTTGATCATCGTCAACATCTTCGCAGGTCTGGATCTGCTGCAACCCGGAGAGAAGTGGACGAACGCGTACACGGTGGTGCTCACCGTGCTCGGGGGCACCAGCTTCTTCATGGAGATCATCGTGTGGAGTGTGTGGTTGCGCCAGCGAGCCAAGAAGAACGCAGGCACATTGTCCAACAAAACAAAAGAGAGTGGAAATGCAGCTGGGATTCCTTACAGAAGTCGCGAACCGGAGAATCGGACCATGGATGTCATTTGAGATGCTTGGGAATCCAAATTCTCATTTCTGCATGAGCTCAGTGCTTATATAAAACTTGCCCGAGCACTTCAATTCTGGCTTTGGTCTTGAAGATTGCTTCAAAGTGGATCCAGTGTAGTGTAAGATGAGATGCGTGTATAGATAGTTGATCTGTCTGCTTGTAGGCTGGAGTTCTTCTTCTCGTTTTTTTTAAAGAGTACACCAAAATCACTAAGGTTTCACCTAAACAATAGTACCCTTTAACCAGAGTTTGAGCTGGGAATTTCTCATTTCTGAGCACTACGCTCAGTGCTTAGAACTTGACAGAGCACTTCCAGTTTGGGTCTTGAATTTGCTTCGAAATTGATCTAATGTAGTGTAAGATTAGATTCTATATGTCCTTGATGCCTGTACAGATCGTTTAGCTAATGCGTGCTTGTAATTAGGCTGGAGTTTCTCTTTTTCTCTTTTTTTCTTGAGAGTGCATAAATATCACTACGATTCTACTCAAACAATAGTACCCTCCCACCAGGGTTTGAGCTGGGAATTTCTTATCCTGAACTTAGTCAATTGAGCTATCTCCAACAGATGTCTGCTTGTGTTACTCTTCTTCTTCCCTCGTTTTATTTTTGAGAGTACATCAAAATCACTATAAAGTTTTTTCCCAAGTAATATCCCTCCCGCCAGAGTTTGTAAGTTAGTGTTGTTTCAACGGAACTCAGAAAGCACTGTTTCGGTTTGCTGGCAAAGATTTTTGCCCTCCAAGGCCTGCCACTGTCGTTTGTTGAACGCTGCACAGGGCAACCGTTGTACCTCTGTTTACTAGTGCCAGTAATGGAAGGGGAAATTTCAACCTTCTACATTAGAGGCTGCCGCTAGCTGCAAGTTGCCGAAAACATGAGCCATCACCTTTCATGTGCTGCTGGGGTATAGTTTTTTCAGGAAAATTTTGATGATTTCACAGGTTTGTATGAAATGTCGCCAAATTTTCCATAATACCGTTACCGGTAATCTACCTCAATTTAATGAAGAGCAGATTTTTTTGGCTCCGTCTTGCACAATTACTCGACGAATGTCATTTATTATTGTTGCCGGAGAAAATTGTACAGGAAACTACTGTTTCACAGAGAAATTTTGAGCTGTGTCTGAGCAGCAAGAACTGAGGACAGGTCTTTCACAAGCGCTTGCAACTTGAAGTCACGTTTCAAGTCAAGTTATACTGAGAGAATCCTTGAAGCAGACTTGCAGACCTGTTTTGTGAAAGCCAGATTGAACCTCATTAAGTGTGTGATTATCAAGTTTAGGAGCCTCATTTCAGGTGCAACAGATGCGTGTTGGAAGAGAAGTGTATGTTCAAGACCCAGATTCCCAATTTGTTATTTCAATGGACATTGATATTTGAACTCAATTTAGATTGAATTCGGCAAAGCTCCCTGGACCGTGTGTAAGGTAGGAGATCCATAAACCGACCATTGAAGAGCTGGAACTGATTTTGGGGGAGGTGAAACTTCTTCAAATATTTTTCAATATTTTTTCCTTGAAAGACAAGTAGAATTGTCATCTAATCCAAGTCATTTTTTATTTTTTTGGAGCTTTGTGGAATTAGTTATGAAATTTTGAAGTTGAATTGGCATAGGGCTCTAATAGTGTCCACCTCCTAAAATGTACACTATTTGTACATGGCTCAAGGCTACAAAAAGCAACATGTACATGTAGTGTACATTTAAGGAGGAGGACCCCTTTAGAACTTGTGTGCTTTTAGAACCTCCTACCTTATCTCCGTGTTGCTTCACAAGCTACTACTTGAACTACTCTCAAGGCCTAGTGACTTCTTGAGAACATTGATTTAACCCTTAAATGCCCTCGAAATCATCCTTTTTTATTACCATGTGAATTACTAGCCTCCAAAATTGCAAAAGTAGTCATTGCAAGTCACATTATTGTCTGTCCTATACAATTTGATTCCATGTCATCTATTGGACACAAAATGTCCACCTCGACATTCAAGGGTTAACCCCTAAAGGACCAAATTGTATTTTTTGGCAACACATAAATTTTGGGCAGGTGCATGTGACTAGATATTTCCATGTTTTTGGCCCAAATTTTGATAGAAGGTGAGGACAAGGAATATTTTTCATGAGCACTAAATTTTAGGACATTTAGAAATATGAGTCAAAAGTTATAGCCTAATATGTAGTTTGTTTCTCAACTCAGGTAGTCCGAGTAAATTTGAAAAATCATTTTTTTCAAAAACCCAATTGTGAAATTGGTTTTCTAGATTCATATATATATTGAAAACTTTGAATAATTCCATTTTGATCAATAAATCAAAAGTTATGAGGTGTTTTAGTTTGCGGCAATTATGAATTCTTTAGTCCAAAATAAACTTTGAAAACCTTTATTGAACTCAATTTTCAAATATTTTTGGAAAAAAATAAAAATATTAGGTGAATATTGTTTATTACAACATTAGAACCATTGGAATTGACATTTTTTGATTTCATAAATAAATTGTTAATAATTTAGTATTTTGAACCCAAAATCTACTTACTATTTTTTTCCTATATATTGTACAATTTCAAATGATCTAAAATTTTTCAAGAATGTAGACAACATGCCTTGAAGAATGAATCCAAAGAATTGCAATCATTTTGAACATTTTTTGATACAAATGTGACCTTATGAAGTTCAACTGCTCGGGTTTTTACAGGGATAAAAAATGATTTTTGTTACTTCAAATGCTAATATTTTGCAATCTAGATAGTGGAAATTTTTGAAATTTTTACCACATCTTTTCAAAACAGTTTACTACAAGATCCCATAATTACATGTGTCCAAAAATGTTTTTTTTTCTAAACTTTGAAACTTGTATAAGAAATGGTAGTTTTGGAGCATTTTTGGCAAAAATATAGTCAAAGAACCCTAGGGGTTAAACTGACTCGATTCACTTTAAAGTTTTGTAGCATATCGATGTGCTCGAAAATTTTAATTACAATTGGGTAAAAATAAAGATTTGTCTATTTAATATGCATAGAACTAATTTTGAAATATATGGACTAAACTTAGTAGTGAGGGCAAAATTTGAGATGTAGTAGATAACAAATGTGCACACCTCTTGTACTTGGAAGTGTGGAATGGGTGAGATACATCTTCCTTTATGTGGCCCAATGGTGCGATGCAAGTACAAGAGAGGTCGATTTGAAGAACTACATGAGAATTCTATTAAAAGCTTGGTGTACAAGGAAGGTCAAGGGCTATAACATTGGATGGGGTGGAGTCACTAGATGTATTTGTCAAGCAAACATTTTGGATAAGATGAATGGATGTATGGAATTTGGATTTTTAGGGCTTGGATTTTGACCAAAGAAAAAGAAATTATTGTTTTCAATTTGAGTTTACTATTATTGAAAGACATAGAATTTGATGCTAAAATGTGGATGTGCATGTTAAAGGCACAATCACTATAGATAGAAATGTAAAGAATGTACATGAGTGGATGGATACATGCGACAAACTTTAGTAATATGGGGTGTGCACAATGAGTTGGGAATGTATTTCATTCAAGCATCAATGTAAACACAACCTTCACTTTGTAATGCTTTTAATCTTTAACATAATATCCTTTAGTAGTTGTGAGAACTCACCTTTTTTCATTGCATAATTATGATAAACAATAAATAATATATTTAAAAAAAATTATCTATCTATATCTATTTAAAAATTAACTATTTAAAAACCTACTCTACGTTGTGAAACATTTAATGTGTATCATATATGAAAACATTTGAAAAAATTGCAAATTGTCTAGAGATTCTTCAATAAGTGACATGGTGGAGATGGTGGGAACCACTAAGGTAGGAGGTTCAAAAAGTGCCCACCTCCACAAATGTACACTACATGTACTGTTGCTTTTGTAGCCTTCAGCAATGTACAAACAATGTACATTTTAGGCCAAGTGAATGCTTTAAGAGCCCTATGCCATATCTACTTCAAAATTTCATAACTAATTCTATAAATCTCCAAAAAAATATGAAACGACTTGGGTTAGATGACAATTCCACTTGTCTACCAGGGAAAATTTACTGAAAAATAATCCAAAAAGTTACACCACCCTGAAAATCAGTTCCGGCCCTGAAATGGTCGGTTTATGGAACTACTACCTTACCCGGCCTAGGCTTCAGGTTCGGGGTACCTTACCCGAGATCCGAAACTACACCAACCAGGACGATTACTATGCCGGAGAATCATCCATTCATTCCCACATCCTTATTCATCCCACATCCATCCAACACCCCAACAAGGGCTCCGTCAGAGCTTCCCGCCACCTGATTCCAAACTTCAATTCCCCGCCTCTCTCATCACACTCGCGTGGAGAGAATTCTACTCTCCACCACCATTGCGAGCAGCAGTTCCCCCAGCAACTACTTCGATTTCCACATGCTTCTTCGCAGATTCTCCTTCCAGCAGCAGCGGCCATGGCCAACTACTACGACATCCACGACATTCTCATGCAAGACGAGGTGCGTGACCAGCGTCACTCAATTCAGTCCATGCTGCGCCTCGTATTTCTCTTGCCCTTGGAATTCGAGCTCTGCAATCGCTGTTTCTAAGCTTGATCAGTTCGCAAGTTTCAGTGGATGTTTTGCGTTTTTCGATTCCGACTCTTCATGGCCAGAAATTGGATTTTTTTGACTCAATTTGAAGGTTTTTAGTGTTTGGACAACCTCTGTTTCTAGGTCTGGTCACTTCTCGAGTTTCAGTTTTTTCTGAGGGCTGTGCGTTTCGATTCCGATTCTTTCATGGTTGGAACTCTGCATTTTTTTTTCTTGATATTTGATTTTTAGTGAATTTGAAAATTTTGGGTGTTTGTGTGCCATTCGGGAATTGTTTTGCAGAATGTGTCGACGGTGTTTCTGCACAAGGCAAATGGCGCCGGATTTCTTGATCCGTCCTCGGAAGACAACAATGTGAGTGTTTCTTGGGTCTGATTTCAAGTTTTGTGGTTTCAAAGCGTACCAGGTTTCTTATTGGAAGGTAATTACACCTAATGTCCGTACTCAAAGCACTGATTGTAGATACTATAATTAGAGTAGTATTGATTCTTGTTAGCGATTGAAAGGGGATTCCAATGCATCAAAGTATGCATTACTTGGATTGTTTATGCAAAAGTTGTCAGGGTTCAAAGTGATTTGGTAGATGATTTTGAATCTGTTGTTAAGGTGGTGTACATTTTTAATATCCAGATGTCCTCATCATGTAAGACTTTTGGGTATTTATCACAGTTAGGTACCTCTACCTTCACGCACCAGGTTGTTGAATAGCATTAAAAAAATAGGGCTGTAAATCGGTTTTCAGGTGGCTCGAGGGTCCGTGGTGGATCTTCCTCTTTGGTTAGCTCAAGACCTGTTGCAACGACAAATTATACATGTGAAGCTTCCCGGTTGCTTTAACGCAAGGTTGGCCTTCATTCCCTTCTTGTACACTGTTTGCTTGCCACTATTTGATGTATATGTGCCATTGAATTATAAGGGCCATTTTTTGGATAGGTTGAAGCAAGAAGCTTGAGTTAACAAGAAATCCTACGCTGTGATTTGTGTTCATTATTTCCTCACTTCTTTCAATTTTGACTTTATACTCGTCCAAGTTGCAAGAAATTTAACTTCACTTATGACATACTAATCATTTGATTTGGACATTGGTTTAATCTGCTTTCTGGTACTTGAAAATGTGCTCAGAGTCCGCAAGGAGGTACAAGCAGATCCAGCATGTGTAGACCTCCGTAGCAAGTGCCCTTTCTACTACGAGATGGGCTGCAAATTAGTTGAATTGTGAGTTTCTTCTCGCCCAGCGTTGTTCTCTCCTCTAGAGTCCTACGTTGTGCAACTGCTGTTCCATGTAGAAGAAATGGTTGTCTGGAAACAATGTGACTTTCTTTACAAGGTTTCATGAACTTTTAGATAGCATCATCATTTTGTACCGTTTTTTACGAATCTTTTTCAATAAATAGTTTATTCAATGGTTTGTAACACTTATTTACTGAAGGAGGTTTCTATGTGACAACTGTAACTATAGGGAGATCTCCTCATGAATCATAGAGAAGATTTGATCTCTGTGATTATGCGGAGACCTCCTTATGTTTCCCGGGGATGAGTTTTTCTTTTCCGGTGCTGTCAAAAAGTTGCTGAAACTGTGTAGTTTTACTGACACCTATGTGCATGGTTTGACATCACACTGTTAGGGATTGTGAATAACATGACAGGACTCAGCTCCTGCACAAGTCTGCTTATTATGATTTCTCGGTTGCTGTGGCTGTATTCAGGAACGTGGATTCCACACTCGGTCCTTTCTTATTGAAGACTCTGCAAGGGCGTTACAAGGATTTGTTATGCAAAGCTCTCACGGCCACTTTGACTGGAAATCCCAAGTTTGTGCCTCTTCTCACCGAGGAGGAAACGCGATGTGAGTGACTAACTCCCTTGCCATATGTTCGATCAATCGAGCTGCTGTCTGCATTCTACTGCCTTCCACTCTCTTGTCCTCTGAGGTTCTATTTGTCTGCTTGGTTCCAAGTCTCCTCCTGCATTACCGAATTTTAAACCCCTGAGTTCCCAAGCTAAAAATAAAAATTCCATTTTGGAAGTTTATAGTTGATTATATTAACTTTCAGAATATACAGCTACTGTTCAATAATGTAAGACATGATTCTTCCTTTCTGTTGGTACACTTTGTTACCTTCCTTGAAGCTTGTGGTAGATGTAAAAGCAACCACTTTTGACCATTTGGGGAGTTGGTGCTTCAGTCGGCAATAGGCAAATTGTTTGATGAAGTTTGAGGATGTTCTCCTTCTACATGAGTGCATGTTCTCCTGTTCCTCATCTGACTCTTGTACATGGACTTTTTCTCTTTTGAAGTGTTTGAAGCGGGTAGGGATTCCATGAAAGCTTTCAAAAAATGGCGACTGCAGGGCCCTCGTCTTGAAAGAGCAGCAATACTCGGAAGAAAAAGAAACCGTGATGCAACTCCGATATGGAGTTGAATAGAGTTTGTTGGCCTACACCTCATTCTTTTGCTCGAGATTTATCATGAATAAGGTATAAGAGCTTACCATTTCAAGTCAGTTTACTCCGGAGTTGATAGATACCGGAATGTAACAGTAGGCTAAAACTACTTCAGGAGGAATGTAAATAGAATGGTTTGCAGAGCATGTAGACAGACCCTCAAGCAGCCTCCTACTGGCTGATAATTAGTCCATTAAATTAGCTTGACTTCTAGTATGATTGTAATCTTTCGAATCTGTTTAACCGTGAAACTGAGTGCAGAAGAAATTAAGAAATCGATATGGTCACTTCGCTGATAATGCCACTCCATGCGGTCTCGGGTGCCTTCTCTGTACATTAATTTTTTTTCTAGGTCCTGAATTAATCCTCACATATTGTGTGAGGTAACTGCCCTTGAGGGATTGTCTACCTTGAGATTGAGTGTGAGTATGTTGCAAAACTATAAAATTTGTGTAAGTACAGGTATGTGACTAGAATTTGACAGGAACGCAAATGCTTGGAAGTGGAGAACATTGCTTAGTTTTAGCCCTGTGAACCTCACTGGAAGCGATTGGATTCGTCCTCGATTGGATTCGTCCTCGAAATTGTGCGTGAGTCTGTTCCCAGGCATGAACTAATGTCCGTATCTATTGTGCGTGCCAAAAAGTGAAGTTGTGAATCATCATCTTTCGGCATCACGAGGTCAGGAAACAGTAGAGGTAATAGGAATGCTGTGAATATCAGTAGAGGTTGTCTATAGTGTACCAAGACTCTCATAAGCCCTCATGGTTTGGTTGTGTAGATCTTGTGTGTTGAATATCTAGGATTAGTGTTTCTTTTTGGTTTAGGGTAATACTAGAGAATTATAAATTATTGCAAAAAGTGGATGAAGTGCAAGTATGGCATTTGTACTTCATATACAAAAAGCTATTGGAGGTCAAAGTGGAATTGGTAGATTTTTTGAATTGATTGCCCTAATTTCAATGTTGAATAGTGTGCAATAGGTACCTATTTTTCATTTGGATATTTTAGGTTATGGTTTTAGGAACATGCTTAGTTTCGAGTGATCTAATCTTGTATGGTGCACATAAACCTTGAGAAAATGGGCCTTTGACCACATTTTCAAACTTTGAAGTCCTTCACTTGGTATGTTCCTATTTTGCAACTATAAATGAATGAAATTTGTATTTTTGAGATTTGTGGTTTTTTTAAAGTATTGTATTAAAGACATTGAATTTCTATTGAATTATAGAAAGAAAATGCAATTTGTATTAGATGAAAGGAAAAAAATAGATTTAGAAATTTAAAGCCTTTGAAGTTCATGAAGGGATAAGATAAAGTTCAAGAAAGTTTGCAACTTGATACTTGAGTTCATATAGAGTAGTTTTCATTAATAAAATCTTAGAAATGCTTTTAGATCTTAATGGCAATTTGAAAAAGAGTCCAAAATTCTTTGTTGTATACTTTTGGACATCTTATGAATTAATTATGATTTTACAATGTCTAATGGAATAGATTTCTAGAACCATGTCCTAATTTTAGTATATATAGGTTGAACATCTTGAAGTGAGTATCTAACTATTTTCAAGATTTTTTATGGCATGGTTTGGGTAGGCATTTAGAAATGGGTATGTCTACCTTATCTTATTTGTTTGTGAACATCAAAGAATTTTGAGTCTATCCCTTCACATCAATTTACATAAGGGAATCCCATGGGTAGAACTAACTTGTCTTAATTTCAAACAAGTACACTAAATATTTACCTTGTATTTTGAGTCACCTACAATAATTGGTTTTGGAATGCTATAAGTTTTTATTCTGGATGAATATTTTGACCAACTATGTTTATAAAGATCCTCTTCTTTGAATAGTACTAATATCTATGTTTTTAGTAAAAATATTCATCTAAGGTTGGAGGAACCAAAACCAACACTATACCCAATGGGCATCACTTTCCAAATTAGATAGTTATTCTAGAATCTAATTCTAAGTAGATCATAGGTATCTTATTGTTTGTTGACCAAAATGATAAGCTATCTATAGTCTACCTAGATTTAGGTTTTAGAATCATTGCCTTACCTAAAAGGTGATGCCTACTGTATTGTAAAAAGTTATAGCCTTGAGAAAAATAGCTAATGTGGGTGACAGTAAATACAGTTTTTAGTGTAGCTCCACAGTTAGAGACTTTGTTGGTTCTGGATGGAAGGGAAGGAAGCTTTTGCATAGACGCGAGTTACATGTGAGAGAGCTTTCTCGAAAAGCAAGCCAGAGCTTCATGGCCGCAGTAGCTTGTTCCACTTAGAATGGTTGCAGAGCTTCACGAGGCTCTACAACGCACTTCATAACGTTGCTGCACTCCAGAAGTACAGATGTAGCTTGTGTTGATGCAATTCGTCTCTCCTCCCCTTTCGGATCGGAGCCAAGTATTTCCATGGAAAGCATCAGCCCCGAGCACAAGAACATCCAAAATGATGCGTAGAACAAGAAGGCACGAAGGAAGTCGGGTGTAAATTCTTCTATTCCATTGATTGCAGGCAAATATCTACATGATTGATGCAGGTTGTGCTTCACCAATTCGGTACTAAAACGAGCTCTGCATCGGTTTTGTTACGACAAAGACTCGGCTACGGATTACAATTCGGTTGATGAGGAACCCGGGGACAACCATGAAATCGACGCGCGATATATCCACCTTGCTCATGTCCTCGTCTTCGGACTCTGACTCCTGGAAAATGACAGACTCCATGTACTTCTCGACAAATTTCTCACCCTGTGGAACGCGAAAGATCCTCGCCACGGGGTTGAACGCGAACGCCAGCTTGTGAACCTGCCAAACGCACACCGCAAGCTTCACGAACGTCGATCCGAGCTTGGACGCGAGGTAGGTCGCGACGTCCGTGGAGGAGTCGTCGGAGGAGAACGAGTGGTCGAATGTGCGAGAGATGACCTCCTGCACCATGCTCTCGATCTCGGGAATGGCAGCACTCAGGCACTCCAGCTTGATGCGGCAGAAATGCGTGAACAGGCTGTCGTCTGTGAGCACCAGCTGCTCGGGGAATTCAATGGAGTTCAGGTACTTGTAGTGCCGGAAATTGTCCATCCGCTGTTGCTCCATATCCAGAAACCCTGAGGAGCTGTCTTGTAGGTCGAAACATTCGTGCTCGAAGGATTGAAATAGAATCTTACAGGTGATGGCCTCTAAAACGTACTTGAGGGGCGCGGCTTTCCCGACAGAGATTGAGCGGACGAAGTTGTTGCGAGCCACTGCCATGCCGTCAATCTGGCCTTGCTCCATGGCCTTCATCAGAAAGCGCGAGAAGATCCCCGCTCCTTCGTGCACGCGTTGGACAGCTCCGTCCAGAAGATAGGGAGTCGCTTCGGATTCAAGGAATGACTCTCCTCCGATATACTGTTTTGGAAGTGCCACTGCGGACTCCTGTGAGTCTCGGTTCTCCCGATCTTGAGTTTGGTGCTTGAAATCGGCGATTTCGAGATCGCATTGTCGCAACCTCTCGTTCAATTCCGAAAGAGTTTGAGACAGGCTTCGTGTTTCTAACTCTTTCGACTGCACTTGCTGTTCTAAAACAGAGCATTGTACTCTGAGTGCTCGCTCTCGCGCTTCTTGTTCATCAACCTGTGCTTCCTTGTATGCGATTACCACTTGCGACTTTGATCGTTGCTTTAGTTCTTCAACTTCGGTCTCTCTTCGCTGCAGTTTCTCCTGCTCGTCATGAAGTCGCTCTAGAAGACTCTGCACTTGTGACTCTAAAGCTCCCATTTTCACTACTAGGACTGCGTTTTGCTGCTTGAGATCTTCTATGCGCTTCGTCTGCTCCTGGATCTGATTCGTCAACTGTTGTTCCTTCTTCTCCAATTGTCCTTTTGCATATGTCAGATCTGCAACCTTCGTGCGGAATTTTCCTGCAGAGCTTGTGCCTTGCACTGTCTTTCTCTCTCGCTCTAGTTTCCAACTGTTTAACTCCTGATTCTGTTGTCTGATGTTTTTCAGAGAATTTTGAAGTGTCTTCGATTCAGCAACTTCCAGTTCTTTCGCCTCTAGGGCATCTTGGAGTTTCGATTGCAGCTCTCCAATCTCTTGCTCATCCTTTTTCAACTTTACCTGGTACTCTCTGTTCTCACTCTCCAAACTGTCCGCGCGCACCTTCTCTGCATAAAGCCCTTCCAGCTTCCTCTGAATCTCTCGGTTTTCTTTCTCAAAAGCATCGGCCCGCACCTTCTCTGCATAAAGCCCTTCCAGCTTCCTCTGAATCTCTCGGTTTTCTTTCTCAAAAGCATCGGCCCGCACCTTCTCTGCATAAAGCCCTTCCAGCTTCCTCTGAACCTCTCGGTTTTCTTTCTCAAAAGCATCGGCGCGCACCTTCTCTCGATAAAGCCCCTCCATCTTCCTCTGAATCTCTCGGTTTTCTTTCTCAAGGGCATCAGCACGCACCTTCTCTCGGGAAAGCGCTTCCAGCTCCCTCTTAATCTCTCGATTTTCTTTCTCAATAGCATCAGCGTTCAGCTTCGCTTGGTAAAGACCTTGCAACTCTCCCTTGTAGTTCCTGTTTTCTTTCTCCAAATCATTAGCGCGCAACCTCTCGGACTGAAATTTTTTCATCTCCGTAAATAACTCTTCCTCCAATTTCTTGTTGAGATTCTCTAAGCTTGCGATCTTTTGATGACTAACTTTCAACTCATTGGAGCTAGTCTCTCTCTCAAGAGGAAGTCGTGAGAGATCACCAACGTTCCGTGAATAATCACCGTTGACACCTTTGCTTTCAAAAACTCTATCAGAGAACTCCGACTTCGGTCCTCCATGACTACGTAACCTTTGATTTCCTGCACCACTAGTGCCTCCGGCAGAATAGCCGCCCTCGGCTTGTGCATTTGTATTTGAACGACCCCCAAATCCAAGAAAGAACGAAGAAAGAAAGGTACTCCCACCTGAGGACGATGGCCCTTCAGACACTGGCACTACCTCGTAGGGTGAGCCCTCATCTGCGGAGCCATTCGGTCGATCATCGTGATTTGCTTGAAAGCCGTCCTGTCGACCTTCACGCCAGTTTGGAGGACTAACCCATCGGCCATTTACCATTCTTGACTGATAATGGTGGGTATCTCGATAATTCGCCATTGTAGGTCAATCTGATTCAGCACAATGGAGCTCTTCGAGCATTCTATTCCTCTCAGCACCTAAATTTCGGCAGCCTTGTCGATGTAGTCACCCTACACTGTAAAAATCAATCTGTGCACGTCGTTAACCAAGAAGGAAGGAGGGTACAGAGACACAAGAAAGAGACAGAGAGAACTGATTCAGGAAGAGGGCCGATCTCTAGAGTCTACCAGAAGCAGCCCTAAATCGATTACACAGGCACAGAGTCGAATCTGTCGGCGGAAGGAACGTCTCTCTAAAATCTGCTTCTGCCTCGATTCTCTGTTAAGCTTGCACAAGTTTGAAATTGAAGCGATCATATGATAAAATGGTTTCCAAAACAGTACAGGCGTAAATCTCAGCAGTGGCAGAGCAGGAATTACACCTCACCAAACACAAATCTCAACTCAGGTACACATTTCAACTTACACAATGAAAATAATTTTAGTACTGATCGATTCCAAACATGCACGATAGGGAACTATCTAACACTGCCAACTTGAACAGTAATTATGAATGCCGAACTGAGGTGAGTCTCCTCTCTGCCTAACAGAACCAACCCTTGCTCTTACCACCGAACAATTTCATAGGTTTTGTAAAAATTCAATAAACTGGTTGTCTGCGCTTCTCACGAACACGCTCGCGAGAATAAGTTCGTAGAGAAACAGAGGATTCCCGAGCTCCATGGTATAACCCTAGACATTAAAATGATGGAATCGTCGCTGAAACACGGGGATGGACACACGGCGATGGAGAGAGACGGCGGCTGCTCCACACCCGTCATGGAGAGGAGCGCAACTTTTCTTGCCCAAAGGTATGTACAAACCCGGTGCATTCTAAACGTCAAACCATGCAACTGCAAGGCAAATTCTATGAAAAATCCCCTCTGACAAAACAGAATCCATTATCGTAGCAAAATTCCAGTCCCTTACCCTGGTGGAAAGAAGTCGTACACCTTCGAAACTCGTCCGCAAGCAAAACGGTAAAGTGTCATTGACGGTAGTAAACTCCTCCAATCCCGTCTGCGAAAAACCCAGATTGCACACCGACAAGATGATTTCAACCACTCTGACACTTGATGGACGAAACAGAAGAAGTGCGTGCTGAGCAATTTCAGAGGGTAACCGGAGGGGCAATTGATGCTTACAGTCTGCAATTGGCAAGGAGCATGATTGGGAAACTGCAAGTCGCGGAAGCAGCACCAGCCAGGGCCGCAAAGGATACAGGAACGCGTTGTGAGCCCAAACCAACAGGTAAAGTCTGCCGACAAGGAGAAAGGCGGAGCTTTGATGTGTGTGCAGGCTCAGATTCTGCAGATTTTTGGGCCAGCTTTGGAGTTTGTACCCGAAGCGCCTGTGAGCTGCCCATTTCCAGGAACTGAGTGGGGTTGGCATTCTTGAACTTTTCTTCCTTAAAAATTTGGAAGACGTGAATTGCTCACTGTGTCACATCGGTTTTCGAGAAAAGATTCTCGGTAATGTGCTTGCTGAAGAACAATCTCGTGGTGAAAGTCGTAGAATAACGTATCACCCAGGTTGGCTAACGGAAAACGCGAAGTGGGTAGCGGTTGTTGACCATATACTCGGAGGGGGGCCGGCCGTCTTTTCATGTCTACCGTAGCAACTTGGTTAACGTAACGACACCAGAACTTCAATGGAGCCCATTTGTGAACAGGTGGGAGCCTCTCATTGCATGAGGAGAGACATGTTCGTTTCCACGACTTTAGGTTGCTTTACTATTGAGATGTTCTTCTACGTAGACCCTTGATTTTGAGCATGGTTGACCAAGATCTAACCATCTAGTATTGGGATTGTATCTAGTAATGCAAAAGTCTAACTTCATCATGAGAAGTAACATTCTTTGAGGGGCTTGAGGCTTGACATGTTGTTTTTCAAAATGAGTCTATGCTTTGGGATTACCTAGTCTATAAAGTAGTTCAAACAAAATATCAAGTACAATATGTTGGTGCTTGCCTTTAACTTTTCATTTGGATTACTTTCATAATTAGTATATAGCATTTATTCAGTAGAAGAAAAATGTGTTCACCACAATTGGCTAAAGAACAATTAGGTGTCATGTATGATTGTCCTACAACTATAATTCTTGTTATTAGCACCAAATCTTAAGTAAATTTTATGAAGTAAATTTTTTGTGTATATTGTTGTAGTCATAAAATAGTTGTAGAATGTAAGATAAGGTTATGGGAGAGTGAGCTATTCCAATTCACAATGATGTGGACAAATTTGCATTCCATGGAATCTATTGTGTCACCATGTAGACAAGTCTACACAAAAAACCTAACCATGCATTTGATATATAAATAGAAAGGTATTCATTAAAATCCAAAAGGTTCAAGATTGCATATTTGATTTCATAGAGTTTTAATCACTATTTTATTTAGTTTTAATTTACTAACATCTAACATCATTGTAGAAAATGACTTATCAAATGAAAGTAGCAAGGTTCAATTTAATCTTGATATTTTATTTTTGAACATAATATCCTTCAAAATTTTCATATTAAATAAAAAATATTGCTTATACATACATTAAAATTTCTAAAAATCAATTCATATTTTTATAATTTCATAATATTGAATTTAGTATAAGAACTTGCTTCAAAATTATTTATCATAACTATTTATTTATATACACAATATGATTACACTAAAAATGCAGTTTAAATTCCAAAGCCATTAGAATATCCATAGCTTGAAAATGCCCTATATCAATTCTAAATGCAACTTTTAAATTTTCACATTAATTATCACATAATCAATTGTCTTGCAAGCTCAACAAAAATGAAGGATAATAAATGACAATGTTCTAGCACTTTAATGTCAATAGAAATTATGGACTACCACTACATCCCAAGTGCTAATATTTCTTACTTGATTAAAATATACACACCTATAATCATCACTAATTACAACTAAGCATAGTTAATATTATAAAAACATCTATTAATTATTATAGATCTTATTGGCAAGATTTCAATACACTTTAGCATGCATTATTTGAACAGCATATTAATAAATTTTGAATTTCCAAAATATCATTTTCTAGGTATACTAAAACCAGCACTAGAACTCTTATAGACTCTTATGTTTTGATAGCTCACATCTTATGTAAACATCAATATCTAGATTTTTTGTTACTCATTTTAGTCCAAACACAAATGCCACTTTTTTAGTCAATCTACACTATGGGTGTTTATACCTTCCACAAAACCCTTTGCCTGTTATGGTGAAGACAAAATCTGCCGGTTCTTTATCACTTTCTTTTTTTTAGGAAAAGAGCAATACGTGAGAAACGGTATGAGCTAGAATACGCAACTCATTTGCAAAAACATCTCAGTTCCAACGATCTAGTACGTTTTGGATGCTCAAAACAAAAACAGTAAAAAAATTGTGGATCCACCTTATGAAGAACCAACCTCCGAAAGCTAAACCAACATGTAATAAAAATGTAAATAGTAATGTTTTGGGGCACTAAAACCCCTCATCGTAACAATGGTATCTGTTCCTGACCCAGCACTGAGGTTTCCTCATCACCCGAAAGTTTCATGTTCCTATGTCCCTGGTCTTGTATGCCGACAGTCACTTCAAACACAACGAACACTGGCTTTGTTCATCCGATCAAGGCAAAGAAGAGGACCCCTGCGCTCCTCCTAGGCAATTAAAGGTCAATTGCAAAAATTCCGAAATAATGGCAATAGAAACTGTTCAACCTCATAAAAGATTCACCTCATCCCAAAATGCTTGACAGAATTAGCTTCCTCCTTTGGAGATCGAATATAAGTCATGGGAATATCTTTAGTTAAGCCGTGGGATATTTGAAGGTCCTCAGTCCACAAAAAGATGTACAAGAATCACATTAGCTTGAGGTGTCCCGTGACATCATCCACAAGTTCAGCAGGCCCTGTTACATGGAAAGGAAAACCTTAGCATTCAGGAAAAGCAAGAATGTATATATAAATGTAAGATTCTCAAGCAATAAATCGCAAAGTTAGCGAGAGGAATATAAGGATGGCAGTTCCATGATCGTATATCTATTTACAAGACTCAAAACGATAGGACATGATCAATCCCATAGAGGATGGTAATATCTGACGCCGCTTTACGAACACGTAGCACACATCTCCACCAACAAATCCTTTAGAAGCCTATCTAATGCTTCTACAGAACCAAAACAACGAAAGGGAGCTTACCAAGGACCGCCATCACTGTTCTCGAATCTGTAAGAAACACAAGACCAAACGAAATTAGTAGTTCATCTCGGTTCACCAGCAATCTTAATAACCATTCCACCATTCCTACTCATCAGCATCAACCAGCAAACTTCATGATACGGTACTCTGATTAAGTCTATAGCTTGAGGCTGAGCAGCAGAGCAAACAAAAGCACGGTAACAAAGGCTGTGACTCATATAGAACCTGTGCATCCTAGTGGGGCACCAGCAGAAGTGAAGACTGAAAAAATAACCAATATTTTCAGGACAACAATCTGAAGAGCTTAGAGATAGATACATACTGGGAGCGATCTGAGTCCGACCAGCGTCAATTGTAATGTGACAAGGCAGCTTAGACTCTTTCGCTTTAGCCTGTGCATCAAGTATGATGGACCAAGTGAACTTGAGTTCTTATCCACTTCCGTGACAGCAAAATCTCTCAAGCCATGACCAGAAAATTCAAGATGATTCCTAAACTTGCAAATCCATGCCTCTCCACACTCAATTCCATGTTCTTTGATTTACCTTCCAACTAAAATTATTGCTGCACGACTGTCAATACTACAACGAACGGTGGTCAGTTTGTTTTCAGTTTTTTTGTTTTGCATGTCTTTCGTTTGTCACATTGAGAAGTTACGAAGCACGAGGTCCCTAGGGTGCACAACTTGAGTTTGAAGGCTCTCGCCAAGGAGAGGGAGCGCAGATTTCGTTCCACACGATTTGGACTTCCAGACTATCACAAGTTACTAAATTTCAAAACACTTTTCTTTGAAAATTACAAAAATTAGAAAAAACAGTCTGAAGGGCACATGAGGTACCGCCGGAAAAAACGGGGATTTGGCACGGGTCTTGCCCAGTGTTGTGCAACGTCACAGGCCATACTAGCGACTAATTTAGATATTCTAAATACCCTAGATTTATGTCAATAGCAGAATGCAACAGACCCTAGAAGCGCCATAGGCCAAGAAGAGACCAAGTTGGAGAAAGATAAGTAGACGCAAACCTTCAGTGCAAGCATATCCTCCTCAGATTCAACTTTGGTTACCACCTTCACTTGGCCGCACATCTCCCATCTATGGGCACAACCCACCATTAATAAGCAAGTCACACGCTAAGGAGGACGCAGGAAATTGAGCAAAGGAATACTAAATGATCAAAGGACATCCTGTTCTTCGTTAACATTGCGCTTATCAAAATGAAGTTTCCGCAAGCAAGAGTACCTCTGCAGAGCTTTTGGGGCTCTACTGCAGATGTCCTTGTACAGTCCCAAAGTCGCATGACTGCAGCAAACAAGAGACGATAAACATTAGTTTCAGACATGCAAACCGAAAGCACTTGAATAGCCAAAAACACATCAGGCTTGAAGAAATGATAAAAATTGAAAGAAGGAAAAGGACTGTAAGGAACGAACCTGCATTGAGCCGCGATCTTTCCCTTACCCATTTTCAAGTCATTCCTAACCACCAATACCTGCGTAATTGTGAGTGATAAATTTCAAGAGTAGTTTCTTCATTGCAACAGCCCCTACCAGTCAAACCTACGAACCATTAGGCACATCCAGTGACACAGTACATATGAGATGGACCTAAGAATCTGGTGGATTGCATTCAGCACTCAACACCAGAATTTCACGCCTAGTTCCATGATACAGACACAGAGGAACTCTATTGTTGATCCACGCTGCCAACCTCTGTAGCAGTAGGTGCTCAGCTTTAATTCATGGCCATGATCCTGTTTCGATAGTGCATTTCCATATTAAGGTAGAGGAAATTCAAGTAGTTAGGAGCCTCATCCTATCTCCTATAGGTTGATCCCCACTACCTAGTCATCTGGTAATAGCCATACACTCAGTTGACCTTCAATTAGCAAGTTGAGTGAACACAGGACTTGGTTAAATGTCTACTGACACGAATACTTAATTAAAAATGGAGTGGTCTACTGTCCCTCCAAGGATGGTCTACAACCTCCCAATTTGAAAGAAATGATCACAAATACTGAAATTTTTTTGATCAAAAACATACTTTGCTCTTGAACCCAAAGAAATCTCTCCAGTAAGCTCTCCAGTCATCTCCCAACGAAAGCACACTCAGATATTTGATTAAAATACTTAAAGTGACGAAACTAGTGTCGTAACTTACATTATACCTTTAAATTCTAAACGACTTAACATTACATGAATTATTATCAAAAAATGACTACTGATTTATTTATTTGTATAAACTTTGATTAAGTGCCGAAGACTCCCTGAAAACCCTAAAACGTAGATTCAAGACAGGAGCGTACCATTTGAAATCCTCGTAAGACTCCGCGGAAACCCTAAAACGCAAATTCAAGAGAAGAGCGTACCATTTTGAAATCCTCGTACGACTCCGCGAGTCGATCCACCTCCAGAGGCTCCTTCCTCCGCCTCCGCCTCTCAGGAGTAGCCCCGACGCCCGCATTCGTCTCCGCCGAAGCACTGACACGAGCTGAGGCGGAATTCGGTTTGTGAGTCCGGCCCAGGAAGTAGCCCACGGTGAGAAACCCCGCGGCCATGGCCACCAGATGCGCCGGGGTGAGAGGGACGGTCGAGGCGTCCATGGCTTCCGCCTCGTTCAGTGCCTCCATGGACACTTCAAGCCATGCACTCGCGCAACAAAAAACAAACTACCTTACCTTGACCTTCGTCGTCGTTGGCTTCAGAAACAGAATTAGGGTTTAGGACTCCTGCTTTGAACAGTGCAGTACGATCGGTAAGGAATCCAATAACCGGTGAAGTCCAATTAGAAGGTCAATATATGATTTTTGTGTATTAACCCTTAAACGCCAAAGGGGTGACCCTTGAAATCATCCTTTTCTAGTACCGTGTGAATCACTAGCCTCCAAAATTGCAAAAGTAGTCATTGCAAGTCAAATTAATGTAGAAGATTTCTCCTTTCCATAACAAATTTTGAAGATGAATAGTTGTACTTTTGCCCTATACAATTTGATTCCCTATCATCCATCGGACACAAAACATCCGCCTTGACATTCAAGGGTTAAGGTAAGTATACCCAAAACAAACTGAATAAGAGATTTATCAAAATACATGTAGGAATATCAAATGCACAACAATAGTACATATTATTGGTTTTGGATGCACAAATGGGTTTGGGTTTGGTTTTGGGTTTGGGATTGAGGGTATTATTTAGGCATAAAAGGTACATGAATTGAGGCATGCAATGGTGAGTAGGAACAACTCTACTGATTTGGTCCATGTAGTGTATTGATGGGGTTGGGAATTCAAAGGGGGCCAAAAGTTCATGAAACATCATAGTGGCACTATGAAAGATATGCCTTCTTGATTACATCATGGTCACATCCCAATCAAGGACTTCCTTTAACAATGGAAGACACATTTCTACATAGAAACAACAACTATAAAGATTGAAGCAAACCAATTGTATTTGCATGTGTTAGAGTTGTAGAGTTGAGCAAATTTTTTATTTTCCTTGAGTTGAATTCATGAACTCTTAGCCTCGCAAGAACATCAGAGTTGATGCAATGCTATTTAGGCTAAGTTGTTTCCTTCAAAGATTATGCCCCTTGGAATTTCTATGTCCTTGGAGCCTAAATGGTCGATCATTTGTGATGCTTTAGAATTTTTATTCATATTGAGTGAGATCCAATGACTTGTAGTGCTCCCAATTTGGATCCTTATATCATTTCCTATTTGTTTCAAAATTTATAAAATGGTGGTATATTCTAATTGTATGGTGTTGTATTCAAGTACAATAAAGTTTAGATGTTAAAAATACATCCAAGTGATGATCACTATTAGAAGGAATTTCAAATTTTATTAATAAACTTTGGCTAATGCAATGGTAGATTCAACTACATGAATGTGATTATTAATGGTTCATCCTTTATAGCTTTTGCTAGACAATCATTATTAAATTATTATTGCAAATCCTTCTATTAAGTTAGATTGTTTGTTTGGTTTGTTTGCTATGTTGAGATCTCCCAGACCATGCATCTCTCATTTGCATGTTTGGTATTGTCAAAAAGCCCTCAGTGAAGAGGGGTGCATGAGCTTGGTTTTGTGGCGTCCTGACCTAAGGCATGAAAATTATTGTATTTTGAAGTTTTTAAGAATTAAAAAAATTAGAAAATTTAGAAAAAAAATTCTTTTGTTTTGACCGTGGCAATGGCATGGGGCACACTAGTTTTCCTTTGCACCTTTGCATTTTTCAAAATTTGGTCTATCCTTTCGGTGTTAAGAAGTGAAAAACTTTGAAATTTCCTTATAACATTTGAATATTTTATTACGCAATTTCTAGTGTAGAATAACAAAAAGAATTTACACTCCGATGTTTTATACAATACTATACTATCAGAAAAGGTTGGATTCCTTCATAGTGCTGTTTCGTACATGATATGACTTTTCCTTCACTTCTTCTTCCTTAAAAATTCACTATTATTATTTCAAATCTTCAAACAAATGCAAAAACTTTATGACTTACAAAAGACATGTGATTTTATGTGTAAAAACAAAGAATTAAAATATTCCATTCATATGTAGAGACACAATAAAATACATGTAGTGAAAGATATTGAAATTTGACTACTAACATGGTCATATATGACATGGTTCCATCCTCCACCAGAAAATCAAAGTGGGCACCTCCAAATGCACCATTGACCCAAGAACCGCCATCATCATCACTCTCGGTTTACACTCTCCAAAATCAAACAGATCACCTAAGTATGTGTAAGAAACGATTTCAGAACCTCTCCCTAAAAGTAAACTTTGACCCGTCATAACTTTTGCATACAATAACCAAATGTCACATTCTTTGGTGCATTGGAAACCTCCCACCTTCCACTTGCCAGCAAAGAAAATACAAAAATTTGACGAGTCTAGGAATAGTAACTAGGCACAGTAGCAAAAAGCGGCATTTTCTGGACTTTCAGTAAATCAACCATGACTGTTTGGTGACTCCACTCTCAGTGATCTCAGAGTCCAGAAACTGGAGCCACCAACAACTCTTTCCAGAGTCTTGTTCCCTCTCACTGGTTCAATTCAGTCCTGCAGCAGATCAGGAGCCAGATGTTCATACTCTTTTTTCTTTATAACTTTTTAATATAATTTTCGTAAGCAATTCTGAGGTTAGAAAGAGTGGGCTTTCTAAGTTAGTCTTGATCTCAGTCAGTCAGCGTACCCTGAAAACGAATCTCCAGAATCTAGATGAACACTCGAGCTTGATTTCAAGAGTTTTGTAAACTTAAAATTTAACTCATAAACGATGTTGCGGCTGATGAATATGAAGAATCTCTCCATGCAAGATAGGGGGCAACTATTCATCCTCCAAATTTTGTGTGAAAAGAGAAGGTCTTACAGAGTAGCTTGACTTTCAACAAGTATGTTTGCATTTTTTTTTTTTTTAATTCAGCAATTCACATGGTACCAAAACGAAGGATTTCTATAGTGACCAGTCCGTCATTCAAGGGTTAACTTGGCTTAAAGTAGGTACACCCAAATGTACCACTGACCTTGAATTGCCATCTACATTGTGTGTACATCTCCAATGTCAGTTTTGTACCTATGTAATTTGGCAAACTTTGTTCCTTAATAACTTTTGCATACAGTATCCAAATGCCACATATTTCTAATAATAGAAAATACGTTCAGTAACAAAAAAGTGTCCGTTTTGGGAGTACCTACCTTACTTCTAATTTGGCTTCAAAGTCACACTGAGTGACTGTATGCACCAGGGCAGGCACGGCAGACCTGGAGACTTTGTCCACTTGGTTTTAGTATGAATTAATAATAAGTTATTAGGAAACAAAACCAAAGGAGGCAGACACCAATACTGACTTCCTGGTAAGTACGGTAGACTGAATTTTCATGATAGAGAAAAATTCAAGGACAGATGCCGGGGTTTATAATCACACAGGCAAGACCACCGTAGTACTGGAACTGTGCTGTAAGGTAGTCTGCTCTTAACGCGACCATTTTAAGGAGCTGCTTGCCTTTTGGGGGAAGTTGAAATCCTGCAAGCAATTTCCAGTAAATTTTTGTAAGAAGAGGAAAATGGAATTGGCATCTAACCCAAGTCGTTTCATATTTTTTGGACCTTTGTAGAATTAGTTATGAATTTTTGAAGTTGAAATGCAACAGTTAGTAAAGGCAACCACCTCCTCAAATGTACATTGTTGGTACATTGAAGAAACCCCAAAAGTACCTCTATATCATGATTGCTTTTAGAGCGTGGGTGCTTCTAGAGACTCATTGGTTGTTTAAACTTTGAAATATAATGAAGGCACCCATAACTGATCAAATAAGCTACTTTGGACTTGATTAGCAGTAGTGCAAGGTGGAGCAAATATTTTTGGAGGTGCAACAATAGAAATGACGGGGAATTTGCAAAAACTTTGGTAATTTTATCACTTGAACTGAATTTACTATGAATTTTGAAAGGCGACAAGTGCTCCCGAGACCCATAGCCAATGCCTAGACTCTTCCAATTCTAATCATTTAAGAACTACTTTCCCATTTGTTACTTCTTTCTTTCTTGCTCACTACTTTGGGACATGACTCATGAACTGATTTGTCCAAACCTTGAAAAGGAGAAAAAAATACATTCCAATTGCAAGCTTCGATTGGAAAATTTTTCTAGCTTTGGTTGGAAATAATTGCACCCTACAAGTTGGGTATGGGTCATTGGTCAAAAATGGGTGCTTCTACCTTAGTCTATGGCTAGCACATATTGTGTTTTGCCCTCCTTGCAATGTAATTCTATTGCATTTGTTTCAAAAAAAATAGTGTGCCATAACTTAAACTCTAATGTAGGTAGAAACTTGAATGTGGTTCAGTTCATCATTACATGTTTTTTGGGGGGTTGGGAGGGCCGTCTCAAGCTTGTTCCTAGAGCTGTCCCCCAGTAGTCCAAGAAAGACTATTGTTAAAAAAATAATTGAAAATGTAAAAAAAAAGTTGAAATTAATTAATTAATTTTTTAAATTTAAAAAAATGACATGGCAGTCTCTTTGCCACATCACATCATTGTTGTAGGGTAGTTTGCAAACATTACAAAAGATTTGAGGGCAATAATAGCTTGTTTTGTTCTTGTTCACATCATTGTTCCCTTGCAACGAAGGTTACGACTGGCTAACAGGAAAAAAAATTCACAAAAAAAAAATTGAAACAAAATTTTTTAATTATTTTTGGAGAAATGAAGTGGCACTCTCTTGGCCACATTAGACTACACTACTAGCTGCGTTTACAATGTTATTAGAGTTGGGGAACTTCCAATCTTTTTTTAGCTTCAAATCTTCTCTAATGGTCTGGGAACCCACAAGAATGTAGGGGAACTCACAGACCTCTAGGGGCTAAAATCTCATTTCATGCAAGGTTTTTTCATTGCATGATGTTTGTATGGTCTCTACATGTCAAGTTCCAATCTTTATTAGAGGCTAACGTGGGTACCACCAAAACACATGAGAACCATATTTGTATACTTGAAGAGGATAAATGGCCAATTTCATTAAAATGGCGGTATTCCAATAATTTGGCACTTTTAGCACTTCAAACCATACAATCTAAACTGTTCTTTCTATACTAGAATCTATACTAGTATTATACTTTTGAAATATATGTATCTCCTAGATATCTTAAATCTATACCATTCCTAGATTTTTCAGATTGTTTGGTTTAACATCCATTAGATGAAATTTGAGGCCTCTAAGAGATTGCGAGTTATCCAGCCCTGAGAATGTTAGAAATGTAGCCAACAGTGTAGTCTAACATGGCCAAGAGAATGCCATGTCATTGCCCAAAAAAATTTAATTTTTTTTTTTCAATTTTTTTTCGCATTCTAAAAATTTAATTTAATTTATTTTTTTTGGGAATAGCTAGCTGTATCGTGCTAGAGGGGAACAACAACAAGAACAAGCTTGAAAACGAGTTGTTGGAAGCCTCAAATTTCAACTAATGTATATTAGTCCTAGATTTTTGAAATATAAAATTGACCTAGATGTTAGCAATGTATACTTGTCCTAGATGTCAAGGTGTAAAAATGGCACATGAAATATTTCCATTTTAATGAAATTTTCCATATAACAAATTAACTACTGTAAAATAGACCTTGAAAAATAGTTATAACTCTACAATAGGAAGTCCATGAATTGCCCATTTAAGGTTCAAATTGAATTTGGGGCAATGAAACTTCTTAAAATATTTTTCAATAAATTTTCCTTGAAAGGAAAATGCAATTGGCATCTAACCCAAGTCATTTTGTATTTTTTGTTGCTTTGTGGAAATAGTTATGAATTTTTGAAGTTGAAATGGTTTAAGGCTCTAAAGTTGCCTACCTCCTCAAATGTACACCATTTGTACATTGTTGGTATAATGTAAAAGCAACATGTACAAATAGTGTACATTTGAGGAGACCATGGGCTATTTTAGAATCTAAGGTGGCTTTTAGAACCTCCTACCTTAATAAAAGGACACCAAGTTACTAAAAACTTGCAAGCAAGAGTCATTTTTTGAATTCTTAACCTTCAAATGCCCAAGAGGGCTCTTCCTCTAAAATCACCTATCTAAACTACTATTTCTAAATTAGAAGTATAATTTTCTTTAGAATTATTTTTAAAAAGTGCAATTATAGGATCTTATTTACCATTGTCACATTAATCTACATTCAAATTTTCAAAGGCTTTGATTGCACAATTTTTGAAATATCTTCAAACATAGTTTATTTTATATTTTAAATAGTTTTTGTCTCCAGACATAATCACTTTGGGGGATATCTCAAGCTAGAGTTTTTGTGCTATTCAAAAGTTCTTCTCAAAAAAGAAGAATTTGTCTTTAATGACCAAATGCAGTTATGAATAGCTAAAAATATGCTTGCCAATTTTCATAAGGCTTGGAGCATTTGAAGATTGTTCTTAAAGCCTTGCAATCAAGTGAGGTACATTTAGGGAAAACAAAAATTTCACTTGATAGTACCTATTTACAATATGCTTCAATCAATCAACCTTTTGTCCACTTGTACCCCCATGAATTTTTTTCCTTGGGATGGCTTTGGATTGGCTAGGTTTCCCTCCCAAGACAATTTGTAGTGAACATTTTTTGAAATGTTAGCCTTTAAAAAATTATTGAAGGTAGAGTTTTTGTCCAAATCAAAGATTTTTTCAATCATCGAAAGAGAATTTGATGAATTACATGGAAAGGAATATGAAATTTCAACAAGGAATGGATTAGGGCACTATAAACAACTTCTCTATGGAGACCAAGACAAAATACAAAAGGATTGACTTTTCAAATTTGAGCATGTAGATGGGCACCTACATTGTTCATTATACTCTTGATTATACCTAATATCCAAAGAATTATAGAAATTGAATCTAAAATTTAGAGTATCCAATAGCTATTGAAAATAGTGACAAATGTTTTTTTTATCCAAAGGAATATTTTCAATTACACTAATTCTTACATCCCTAGCAAGCCAACATTGCCATAGCATTTTTGAACGTGAAGGCAAAGAATTTTTGTTTTATATGTATTGAGGCTTATTCACTCTAGATTATCTTAAATGCAAACTTGCTTATGTATTATATAGACCATTGTGACTCTAACTATCACAATGGTAAAGGCACCTGTAAGCTTAATTCAATGGTCTTGGCCTTGATACACCAATGATGTGGTCATGAATTAAAACTCGAGTGTTGGTGGGGAGCTTGCTGCCTCAATTCATTCTCCTATAATAGAAGGCAAATGATTTTGTTGTCATATATGGGGACCAACAAATTTCTTGGAGGAAAGAACATGTACAATGTTCTTTACATGATTTAGTTCCTAATGGAGGCATCAAATATGGAATTCACTATCTAGATTCGTAAAATTTAGATGGTTGAGACATTCCCAATAGATGCTTCATGCATCCTAGTCTTTCAAACAAAGGTTAATATTTTTTTGTCATAATGATATTGTAGAAGGCCCCCTTGCTTATCCATTCAAAAATGTTAGAGTGGAACATAATAGAGCTTGGTTGCAAGTACCTTAAATCACTTCCTTTGGACAACCTACTTAGTTTCCCATTCCAAAGTGGAGATGTTCTTAGCTCATTTTACTATCACCACCCTTAACACCTAATGAGAATGTACTTCGAAGATAAAGAAGATTAACTCTTCTATGAAAGCCCAACATGAAGGAAGAACCTCGAGATCTAGGTGGCAAATTCCATCCAAATATATTTAAAAGATTGAACCTTAAAATAAAGTTGAAGACACCAAATGTATGATTGATGACTTTCTCTATGGATAATTTTTTTTGAAAACTCATGCTTTTCAATAGCTAATATTGCAAAAATATGAATTCTAGGTATAGGTACCTCCAACTATGCTGAATTGCTTATTTTGACAGTTTTGGGTGCTTCCATCATACCTTAGCTTTCGCCAAGCCCTTGAATTGGGAGCATCTAAGGAAGCCTATCCATTTCCAACCAAGGACCCATTCCCATCATATAGACTACACTCTTTCCAATTAGCAGGAGAAAGCAAGAGATTCATGATGACACAATTTTCAATGCAATTGTGGTGCATTACAATTGGCTACACTCTTGGTTGATTATGCAACCAACCTGTGGTTGAAAATAGGAAGACCTATACGACAAAAATATATTGAAGAGAATCTTCAACTAAAAGAAATGTAGTAATAAAATTCTTAGAAATAAAATTCTAAAAAAATATGGAATCCTTTTAAACTCTATTTTTGTAGATGGGAAAATTTCTGCACTCAAGGAAACAGCGCTTCAGATATGCGAAATTGCTTAAGTGGCCGGAAATGGGTAGGCTCCCTTATACGTTTACAAGGACCGGTATCTGTCACTAGTTGCCAGTTTGTGCTGTACAGTACAAGCGAGGCACGGAAAGCCGCAGTGATCAATGATTCTTCTGCCACTGCAAGAGCGTGTCTGAATCAAAACCAGCTGGCGGAATGCTTGTAACCTAACCCACATTTTGTTTTGCTTGCTTGCTTGCTCTGTGGCCTGCATTTCTGGGTTGTCCGTCGCCTGAGGACGGGGAAGGAACATTTCCTATTTCACACGTGTGACATGCAGGATTTGTGGATATGAGATATTGGGAGAGAAGTCACTCGTAGTGGACCAAGTCCCGTGACACCACTCCAACCAAATCAGCTGCGTCAACCTAGATTAATGCGCGCATTTGCTTTAAAAAGAAAACAGAATTTCATTTACTAAAGCTGTCGTCCAGGTGGGATTGTCTGTCTACTGTTACGGAGTATTTCACATTCTACGTAACATTGTTCACCAATGACGCAAGGGAGAGTCTTTTGCATCCTTGGAAAGGAAATTGTCTCATACGACTCCTCAGCCAACCAAAGCACAGTACCTTCCCAGAACGGCGAGGACTGTGGTATGGTTTCACAATGTAATGCATTTCCACTTGGACTGGTTGTTAATCGCCAAGCTTAGGTGGAACTGTGTGCGGTGGACAGTGTGGTGGCACTATGAAGAACTGGAGTGCTACGTAATTTTTGGAGACTGATAATCACGACGTTGTTACCAGGTTTTCCGAAACAACTGAATCTCTGGCTTCGAAATGACGATTTCCGTCCTCTGAGGTGGTCCTACGTTTTGTCGCAACTTTGTGGCCATTACGTCATGTTGCCTCCCGATTGTTATTCTTCTGAGAGCATGCACTGTCGAACATGCGCAAGCACAGGAGCATGTATGTATATATACAACTAGATCGATATATCTAACCGAATTTCTAATTAATATGACTCTGACTTGCTTCAGAAGATTCTTGGAGTAGGGTTCTGCTTTTTTTCTCCACGACAGTTGTGTTGCTCGATCAATGGAGTTGCAAAGTCGTAACCACATAATAACGACAACCCCAGCAAGAGCAAGTACACGCGACGATCGAAGAGGAGGTCAATAGGGGTTTCGGCAATGCTAGTTCAAATCACAATGTAGCTTATGATGTCAGTTCTAGTGGTTGTTGGTGCAAGAGGCTTGACGGGTCTCCTGCCATGTGAGACTGGTGGGCAAAGATAAATTTGGGTTGAGTGCACACTTGGTAATCGTCACATGCAGACTCCACCGAAACTTTGAAATTTGCCATATGTGACGGGGGTGCAACACTTTTACGACATGAACAAGTGTTGAAAAGGCTTTCATAGGGTTGTAATCAGGGTGTTTTTTTTGGGAACTGTGTCCCCCTTGCTGGCTTCACTACAGAGGCCAGTTTTTGGAGGGATGAAGCTAGAGAGGTCTGATTTTTGACGGTCTGGTGAAATTTTGCCAAAAAATGAAGCCCTGGTTGAAATCCCATTTACATTGTCAAATGACTTTCTTCAAGAGGTCATTAAAAAAAAATCTTGAGTTCCTTGACCTTGTATTGCAACGGAATGCTTGTGTTGACCTTGTATTGAAACGGTGAAACGTTCAACCATGGTTTCTCCTTCTCCGAAATCAAGTAATGGAGCTCTTGGTGGCTTTCATGCTAAGCATCCTTCCATGTACAATACCTGAGGGAGAGTTTGGACAATGGCGGCTTTTTTGTCCACCAATCTCACATGGCAGGAGGCCTTTAGGGATGTGGAAGTAGAACAAGATGGGGTGAATAGATTGTGCACACCAAATTGACAAGTAAAGACTCTAAAATTAAGCGATTTTTTCTTGATGTAAGAGCAAGATCTTAGATGAGATTAACAACAAGGGGCTCACAAATTTTGACTATTGTAAAGCTCCTAGAAGAGTTGGAGTTGGAAATCATGTAGCAAGTAAAGTTTTTTGTCAACATATAGTGTGCATTTTAAATTTCATTAAATTGAAAAATACGCAAATAACAAATAAGTATGACTAACCATAATTTAGTTGAACACTAAACCGACAACCTTTAAATTAGCAAAACTCACATCTTCTTTTAATTATGTGGAGGTATTATATTTTAAAGTTCATTGTTTGCAAAGGCTAGGTGGGACCATACCTTGAACAATTTAAATAACAAAAACAATAAGCATGTGCTAGTATTATGAATAGACCATAATTGCCATTCTTCACAAAGGGAAGGATGTAAGTGTATCCTTCTTGCAACTAGGTGATAACTTAATAGCCTAGAATATGGAAAAAAATACTAGTATAATTTTTATTGATAAGGAATTAGAACTTGAAAGTACTATCATTAGAAGCGCATTAAGTTTATATATATAAATAATAGATGTAAGAAAATCACATATAAATAAATTTGATTTACAACCATTTATTTGTTATAAATGACCCTAAAGAAATGAAGAAGTAGGATAATAGAAGAAAGTTATTTCTATAATGAAAACTTGGCGTAAATGAAGCAAATGTTGGGAATGACTCAACCATCTAAGACTCATAAATCTAGATAGTAAATTCCATCCTTGATGCTTTCATTAGGAAGCCTGGACCCTATAAAAAATTGATGTGCTCTTGCTACCAATAAATTTTGAAGCCTTCATATGATGATGAGATCATTTGATCCCATCATAGTTGAATAATAGGATAACATAAATTGCATATCCACACGAATTAAGGGTTTATTGGAGTGATTCAACCAATCATGTTTTTTTTAATATATATTCTAAGTATCACCTCTTACAATGTTTATTGGAGGTAAAATCAATCATCCTATAGATTATTGTTAGGATTAATATAATTTGAATACTAGAGGTGAAGGTTGATTTGGATCTAGAACTTTGAAACTTTAGAAGATTTTTAGAAGCTCTGAAAGCATGTTTAGGGCTTGTTCCCCTACACCTGTTCCCCGCAACGAAAGGAACAACCTGCTATCAAAAAAAATTCAAAAGAAAAATTGGGACAATGACGTGGTAGGGTCTTGGCCACATTAGATCGCTGCTGTAGTTTAGTTCCTTGCGTTTACAACGCTTGATAACTCACAGGCATTTGGAGCCCTCAAAAATCTTCTAATGAATCATAGTTTATTCATAGAGAGTAAAAATAACACATCTTAATTTCACAAAATACTCTTTCAATAGCTAGGTTCAACATTTCATCAATACATTTAATATAAATGAATCTTGTCTAATAATTAAGTAATTGTTTGAACATTTTTAGAACAACACATATTCTATAATTGAAGAAAAGTCAAGGTTTTGGACTTTTAAATTAATTTGACAAAGATTCATAACAAAATTTTCAACTTTGATTGTACAAAAATCTCATATCATTGTACCTTATATGTTCAAATTAAACTTCATAAAAGTTTTAGAAAGTCACATATATTAATACATTTGTATTGCAAACATTATAATACATCTATATTGCAAGCCTTTCAATTAATGGTTAGTTTCCATGTTAGTACAAATCAGATAAAGAGTATTGAAAACCAAACATCATATACAACTCAATACATTGAGATATTTATGAAGGCAACTAATCTTGAAAGTTTTTTCACTGTGTTAAGTAAGAGTTACAAAAGCACTCCAACAAAAGTATTTGCAAAAACATTATCAATATTGATAAAAACAAAGAGGCTTCCCTCTTGAATTCTTTTCATAGAACTAACGTACATTTAAGATGATATTTCTATTCAATGTCCCACTACAATTTCAATCAAAATCATTTCAAATGAACAAAAAACTAGTAGCAATGCTACAACAAACTCTCTTCAATCCCTTCTACTTGAGTACAATCCTTGTCCAACTTCTTCACACATATAACTCTCGCTAATGGTCAATGTGCAACCTCTTCTTCTCGATTAATTGGGAACCCACCAATTTCTTACCACTTGAACAACTCTAAAAATCTAAAACTACACCAATATAGTTTGAGACTTTAGACCCTTGTAAACACATTCTAGTGTAGCAAACGACTCCGTTTTTCAAAATCTAAGAATATACTCAAAATTTCCCGGGCCAACTATTCGTTCACTAAAAACGTACAGTAGCATTTGTCAACTCATGGCCCTCCTATCCTCCCAATACACTTCCGTGGTTCTTTTTCTACAGTAGGTGACGTAAACAAAATGAATTGAAAAGTGGGATCCTGTACTGACGCTCAATGAGCTCCAAAAGTTTGTGGAAAAAACTAATAAATACCGTTATGATGCTCATTGCAGAGCTCGGCTCCTCATGAAGTGCATTCCACAAACGGAAAGTTCAAACCCAAGTGAGGATAAGTTAAGAATTTCTGAACCATGTATTCATTTCAAATTTCCAAGTCAAGCTTCCCACTGAAGTCTTTCCAAGGACGAGTTAAAATGCTGTCCAATTCCAAATTTAGCCGTTGAAGAGCAGATGCTACAGTAAACAATTTTATTTATTTATTTATTTTTTCCTTTACTGTAAGTATATACACTTTGAAAACTCCAACGGAAAATACGAGAACACCTCTGCCATCGGTCAGCTCCCTCACGGAATACGGTCTCCCATGTCTCCACACGCCAATCCTTTTACACGCGTCTTCTGCTGAGCTACGGTATCCGGAGACTATCCGTCGTTGTTTTCGTTGTCCTGGTTCCCCGGGGCCACTGTAAACCAGCCCAAACGCAGTCAAGCCGCGGCTTCTCCCGCTCCCGTTGAGCACCGAGACGTCTTGGGAAGAAGACGAGTTGGGTCGATCCCTTGCTTGCCATTGTTTTTCTACTTAGGGATCGGAACGTGGCAATCTTAAGTCTATCGAATTCTGAAACTGGTACAGAGCACGGAGCCTCGAAAGTTGTGTGCGTTTCTCGTCAGTGTTGGAGTAGCGGCGTGTGTGAGTGTTTGCAAATCGAGAGCTGGTATTATTTTTTCGTGTCGAAGAGAGCTCGTTGCGTTCGCTGGAGCTGGGGATGGTTTGTTTGGCGAAGTGATCGACTGAAGCTTGCTGTAAAGGTGGGTGTTTTGAGACCTGGAGTGTGACAATGGCGTAATTGCAAGAAGCTTAATTTAGCACTACAGCTCCGTGATTTTCGATCTCTTCAGGTTTCGTTGTTGTTGTTGTTGTTGTTGTGGGTCTGGTTTGTGAGGTAGGAGAAACGGGCAGTAGAGCAGTAGCTGTTTTGAGCAGTAGCTTGATAGCGCGAGGCGTGCTCTGCAGGTTTAGGTTTAGGTGTTCCTGTCCAGAGACTCGTGACGAATTGGATATGTAGTTCTGATTTTGTGTGCTTCCTGGTCGATCAATTGCAGAATAGGAAGTGTGTGGGAGACGTACGTAGCGAGCTTGCAGCTTTGAAGTAGCAGTGCACTTTGGTTTAGGTCGAGTTTTTCATGGTGGAAAGGTAGCTGGGAGGGAGAACCAGTCCGGACGCAGCTATGGCGTCGTCTCCGACGTCGCGATTGTCCATACCTGGCAACAGGTCGTTCCGCAACTACAACATCCCCCGCGGCGGCAGCCCGCGTCTGGAGCGTTCGGACTCGCCCGTGTCCACCGCGCAGCCTCGTCGCTTCTCGTATGGGACGTCGTACTCTCGCGATGAGAGCGAGCTGGAGGATGACGTGAGCTCGGGGTTTCCCCGCTACATGGTGCAGATCCCCGCCACTCCCGATTTCCAGAACTTGTCGACTAGCATCCAGTCCGCTGCGGGGACGCCCAATGCCCGCCCCATGAGCCCGGCCATCGCCGGGAAAGCCGAGCAGCAATTCGTGTCCAGCACACTCTTCACGGGGGGGTACCAGAGTATCACGCGTGGCCACGTGATGGAGAAGATGATGGAGATCGAGGGGAACCACCCGCAGCTCGCGTGCGCCAGAGGCACCACCTGCGAGGTTCATGGCTGTGACCAAAAATCTCTCCGTGACGAACGCGGCGAGGATCTGTTTCCTTGTGAGTGCAACTTTCGCATTTGCCGCGAGTGTTACCTTGACGCGCTCGCCACGCCCGCCGCGAAGTGCCCTGGGTGTAAAGAGGATTACCAAACGGCGGATGAGTCTCCCAGAACCGCCAATTTCCAAGTGTTGCCCACGATTGAAACGAATAACCCCGCGCGCATGGAGCGACGCCTTTCGCTTCTGCGATCGAACAAGCCCGGCCCACTCATGCAAAACGGAAACTCCGATTTCGACCATTCCCGCTGGCTGTACGAAACCAAGGGAACCTACGGCTACGGGAATGCCGTCTGGCCCAAAGACGACGGCTACTCGAAAGACGGCATGGGCGACGCACCCAAAAACTTCGTCGACAAGTCCAAGCGCCCGCTGTCACGCAAAGTCTCAATCTCTGCAGGAGTTCTCAGCCCTTACAGACTCCTCGTTCTTATTCGAATGGTAGTTCTCGCGCTCTTCCTCGCATGGCGAGTGCAGCACAGCAATCCCGACGCAATGTGGCTGTGGGGAATGTCTGTTGTGTGCGAGATTTGGTTCGCGTTTTCATGGATTCTCGACCAGTTGCCCAAGCTCTGCCCCATCAACCGCACGACGGATCTCCAAGTCCTCAAGGAGAAGTTCGAAATGCCATCCCCTGCGAATCCCGACGGGCGCTCTGACCTTCCGGGAGTCGACGTCTTCGTTTCGTCCGCTGATCCCGAGAAGGAGCCGCCATTGACAACTGGCAACACCATTCTGTCGATTTTGGCAGCGGATTACCCTCTGGAGAAACTGGCTTGCTACTTGTCCGACGACGGCGGCTCGTTGTTGTCGTTTGAGGCGTTAGCCGAAGCGGCGAGCTTCTCACGCGTCTGGGTGCCGTTCTGTAGGAAACATGTGATTGAGCCGCGCAACCCGGAGACTTATTTCCTGCTGCGAGGGGATCCCACCAAAGGCAAAGTGCGACCTGATTTTGTGAAAGATCGGCGACGGGTGAAACGGGAGTATGATGAGTTCAAAGTGAGAATTAATGGCCTGCCGGATTCCATTCGGAGAAGAGCGGATGCGTACAATGCGCATGAAGAGATTCGCGAGAAGCGGGCGCAATTTGAGTCTGGGATTGACCCCCTGGAAACGATCACAGTGCCCAAAGCGACGTGGATGGCGGACGGCACGCACTGGCCAGGCACTTGGACGCAGTCTGGGAAAGAGCACGGTCGCGGCGATCACGCAGGCATCATTCAGGTGATCACCACGAAACGCTCTGTGTCAGGGTTTATGAACTAAGTTAGATTATGCCTATGGGGAATAATATTTCCAACTGACGTATATTCCGAATTTAGTCCCTTTTTTATCCTAATCTGCAATCTAACGGTCCTACCCTCTAATTTTCAGTTGTTGATTCTAAGTCAGCTAGAAGAGAGTAACTCTCAAAGTTAAGGCTTCAATTTAAGCTCTGCGCATTGACGTTGAAAACAAAAAGTATTTGCATTTGAATCTCGCTGGTTGCATATCTTGAAATCACTCTTTTAGTGAGTTGGATTCAAAGTATGCTAGAAAATCTTGATCGTTTAAGTTTTAGTCTCCAAATTTTGCATATGAATCTGAGTGGTTGCAGCTTCTAAACCAGATTCGCTTGTTGGTTGTGAGTGAGTACATTTCAGAATTGCTGTCATGCATTATGGGTTGTAATCCCTCTCTTCTCGTATTGAGACTCCCTACATTAGCTTCAAAGTCCTTGATCGAAATTCTGTTTGAGGGTTTAAGGATTTGGAGAGCCATCAAATTATGGAAGTCACGGGGAATACTAACCTGCGGTTCGTGTTTATGACCCCCTCCAGGTGATGCTGGCTCCCCCGACTCACGAGCCTCTCCTGGGCAGCGACGACGAGGAGAACATCATCGACACCACAGGCGTGGACATCCGTCTCCCCATGCTCGTCTACGTCTCTCGGGAGAAGCGTCCGGGCTACGACCACAACAAGAAAGCCGGCGCCATGAACGCTCTCGTTCGCACGAGCGCCATCATGTCCAACGGCCCTTTCATCCTCAACCTCGACTGCGACCACTACATCTACAACTCCCTGGCTCTTCGCGAAGCCATGTGCTTCTTCATGGACCGCGGCGGCGACCGTCTCTGCTACATCCAGTTCCCACAGCGCTTCGAAGGTGTGGACCCCAATGACCGCTACGCGAATCACAACACCGTCTTCTTCGACGTCAATATGCGCGCGCTCGACGGGCTGCAAGGGCCAGTTTACGTCGGCACGGGCTGCGTCTTTCGTCGCACGGCGCTTTACGGTTTCGACCCCCCTCGTTTCAAAGAGCATCCTGGTTGCTGGAAAACGCTCTGCTGCTGCTTCACCAAGTCTGAAAAGAAGAAGAAAGTCCAACGGGAAGAGGAAATCGCGAAAAATTTGAATGGGCCCGCGAGCGACAACGACGATGAATTGGAAGCCATGATGTTGCCCAAACGGTTCGGCGACTCCACGACGTTCGCGGCGTCGATTCCCGTGGCGCAGTTCCAAGGGCTGCCGCTCCAAGACGGCGGCGTCAAGAATGGCCGCCCCGCGGGCGCCTTGACGCTGCCGCGGGAGCCGCTGGACGCGTCCACAATCGCGGAAGCCATCAACGTAATCTCATGCTACTACGAAGACAAGACGGAGTGGGGCGGGCGCGTGGGGTGGATTTATGGGTCTGTCACGGAAGACGTCGTCACGGGGTTCCGAATGCACAACCGCGGCTGGCGCTCGATCTACTGCGTCACGAAACGCGACGCGTTTCGTGGCACGGCGCCCATCAATCTCACCGACAGATTGCACCAGGTACTGCGCTGGGCAACAGGGTCAGTTGAGATTTTCTTCTCGCGCAACAACGCGCTCTTCGCTAGCACAAGAATGAAATTCTTGCAACGAATTGCGTATCTCAACGTCGGGATCTACCCTTTCACGTCGATTTTCCTGCTCGTCTACTGCTTCCTTCCTGCGCTTTCACTATTCTCTGGAGAGTTTATCGTCTACCAATTGAACGTCACGTTCCTCGTCTACCTGCTCACCATCACTGTCACCTTGTGCTTGCTCGCCATTCTCGAAGTCAAGTGGTCGGGGATTACATTAGAAGAGTGGTGGCGGAATGAGCAGTTTTGGGTGATTGGGGGCACCAGTGCGCATTTGGCAGCGGTGTTTCAAGGTTTCCTCAAAGTGATTGCGGGGGTGGAAATCTCATTCACGCTGACTTCGAAAGCGGGTGGGGACGAAGCGGGAGACGAATTTGCGGATTTGTATGTGGTCAAGTGGAGTGCGCTTATGATTCCGCCGATTACGATTATGATTACGAATGTGGTGGCGATTGCGGTGGGAATTTCGAGACAGATTTACAGTACCATTCCGGAGTGGAGTAAGCTGATCGGAGGGGTGTTCTTCTCACTGTGGGTGTTGTCACATCTGTATCCGTTTGCGAAGGGGCTCATGGGGAGAAGGGGGAAGACGCCGACGATTATCTACGTCTGGTCTGGATTGTTGTCCGTCATTATTTCGCTCCTGTGGGTGTACATTAACCCATCCTCGAGTTCCACTACTAGCAGCAGCACCTTCACCTTTCCTTAAGGAAAACTCTAGGATACACTCTTGAATGTGTTGCCCGCTAATCAACAGCTAAGTATACTCTTGTGTTTCCAAGGGCCGTGGAAAGCGAAACTCTTCAGCGTCAACTTCCAATGACGCCGAACTTCCAAGTGCTTTTTGTATGTTCAGCAGATTGTGGTGGCAGGCATGGGAGAGTTCTTATTGCGCATTTGCAAGGATATTGATCATTCTGATCATCTGTCATTCCCTCTTGGCCACCGGACCAGCTCAATTTCATCGAGAAACCGACGCTTTGGGAGCCATTTCTTTGGGAGCCCTGAGCTGTGGAAATAAAAGCAGAGTTGATGGGATTGGTGTGCAGCTGTTGAAGGATTGATCTATGACACGGTGAAAGGGAGAGGAAAGTGCTGCGGCACACGGCGTTGTAAACAATGTTTCTAGGAGTTGTTACAGGTGGTGTAGAACCGTCAGATATCTTGTAAGGTATATATATTATCGATTCAGGATTTAGATTAGAGGCTGCCTTCGCTTTGCAAGTGATTGATGCGATCCTCATGCATCAAGGTTGCTTGCGTTTGACTTGCTTAGCGTTCGATTCTTTGGCACCGAAGCTCATGGATTGGTCTCTGGTGTTGTGGCAGCTCCTCTGGCGTTGCTTTGTTCAGTAAATTGACCCATTTTTTGGCCTCACTCGTTGGGATTCTGTTATGGAGCTTGTTTGTGGTTCTTGTGCATATTGTCGTCGGTATAACGCTGGGTAATTGGTGTGGCCAAAGCGGGTGCCGCGTTGCCATTGGAGTGCTGGCCAAGGCCTGTTTGTCATCTCCACCCTCAACAATGCCGATACAACCCTCTTGGAGTCCTGTGTCGATGGTGATCTGACCCCAAAACAACTACAATTACTAGTGCTCTAGAAACGAAGTAGATTTGAATTTTGATTCAATAAATATACAATTGTCTTAGAAGATGTTCTTTTTGATTCAATTTGCGAAATTGGAATCAAACTTAACAAAAGTTACATTTGATCTTGGCCCTGTATAATACAATATCATGCACACTTGCCACGCTATGTTTGACTTTACATGTCTTAGGTCATATGATCTTTCTTATTATTTTTTTCCAAGCAGCCAAACTAAGGGTTAGTGGTCTTTAATGATTTTAAACTACCCTAGGTGATGGGCGGATGGTAGGGACTTTCAAAGGAATCCATGAGGTTCTCAATTCAACTCCCCATGTTGACGTTGCTCATGTGGCGGCTCTTTGTGTTGGCGCATAGAGAGGGATTTTGTCCCTCCACTTATTCATGACAAGGATTAGGTCCATGAATTGCCATGGCAATGTTAAGTCTATCCTAGTTGTGGCCCATGTAGGTTATATGTTTCCAAAAAAAATGAAAGGTTAGATGTGTAATCTATATAGAAGGAATAAAAAATAATGTACAAATCCTGTTTAGTTCAACATAGGGCTATACTTTGACTCCCTTATCATAATTGCTTGGGAGGTAGTCCTAATGCAAGTAAAATAGTTTAAAATTTCAAATATGGCAATAGTGTGCTTCAAATAATGATAATGTGGCAAGTGTGCAATATATTCTAGAATGTCATTGAAGTGAATGTGGGGTTAAAAAGGTCTGAGAGTAATGAAATCGAAAACACCAACAAACCAATGAGATGCAAAAAATAATTCAAGCCTTGTCTTCTAGAAGGCCAAATGACACCATCCATCCTCAATGCAACAACTTTCTATTTGTCTTTGCAACAAATGCAAGGGAATTGTGGAAGAAGGGATGAACACCCATTATCAAAGTTGTGCAAATATCAATACCTAAAAAAACACCATGCATGTTTGAGGTTGTAAAGGATGCGTACTACATTTGCCAACTTCTTGGTTCTTAGATCCTTGTAGATGCTACAACCTTGGCCTCATTGGCCTCATTGGTTTTGGACCAACTTGGCACCATCTCATGTGCTTTTAGCAACACTTGCTTGAATTATTTGGCATGTGGATTACAACACAAACAATATTTTAGATGATCATTGTATTTATTTGGCTTTTTTCAAAGATGATGCATTGCCACTAGTATTAGTTGATTAGGTGGAAGCCTCTAGAGGCACTTTGCCTACTTTTGTAACATACTTGGGGTCTTTTGCATTTCGAACCCATGGATCTAGCATAATTTAAGATTCATAGTTTCATACTCATAAAGATTATACTATAAATGAGGGGGAATGGGTCATGGGCTTTGGTACATGCACCATAACTATTCATAACCTTACAAAACATGGAAGATTCTTTCTTTTGGACCAAGCTATAGATTTCAATACTCTAGTATGGATTGTTGGAATTTGTCTTGCTATTCAACATTTTATTGTTCAATTACTCAATCTTAAGAGAAATAGCTAAATGTATATTTGTTGTTTTGCCCAAGATATTGGGAAGTTGGAGGTTTAGAAGATGCTTCCATGAAAATTTCTTTAGAACATTTCACCTTTTGATGGCTATTTTTTTATGCCTCATAAATTAATTATAGTGGAAAAACCTCTCATTTGACTTTAAATATAGATGTCAGAGGGGGAAGAAGTTGCCCTTTCCCCAAATTAGAAATCACAAGCCATCTTAGTACCAAATAAAAATCCTTATATGGAGAAGGACATTATAAAGTTTGATGATTGGCCGTTAGAGATGGGACCATGTCTTACCTATACACACATTTGTCTAAGCTTAAAAGGTACAAACATTTATTTGCTTGTATCCCAATTGTTTTGCTTTTAGCTTTGAGGATCTTAAGGGCTATAAAGACAAACCCATTCACATTCATTTTGAGGACAACCACCCTATTTTAATGTTGCCTTACAAGCTTAGTTCATTTATGAGGGTGGGTGTTTAAGCTCAATTCCAAAAATTATTAGCATTGATATTGATTGAGTTCTCTAATGGAGAGTATGCTTGTGTTGTAGTTATGCCTTTATAGAAGAATATATTTGGTTATTGGATAGAAAAGCAAATATATGGTGATTACCATAAAACTAAGTTAGATAGTTATCCAATGCCAATGCCAAAAGAACTATTTGATGTGGTAGTATTTTATCAAGTTTTAAGTACTTTAGACTTGAGATTTAGTTATCACTAGTTGCCACTACTTTTGGGAGATTGAATAAAGAAAGCATTTTGAGTAGTTATTAAGATGGCAAAATTAAATTAGTTCTATCACTAGAAGTTTTTCTATTTGGTCTCCAAATGAAGTAGTTGACTAGCCACATTTCAAAGGGTGATGGACTAAATGTTGTGTAGCTTGCCATTTGCTAGATGCTTAATTGATGATGTTATGATCTTTAGTAGTAGTCCACATTATCATGTGACGCATTTACAAGCAATGTTTGAACAATTGTAGTGATGAGGACTATGCTTGTATTATAGCAAGTGCAAGTTCTTCTATAATTGGTTGCTATAGTTGAACCACATTATAAGATTTTTCAAGCCAAAAGAAAATCGTAAGTTCCTAAACTATCGGAAACTCAAAAACAGACTAAGAATATTGGCATGTCAACAATTTGACATAGCCAAGACCCTAACATGTCAAATAATATTAATTAATTAATTAATTAAATTATTTATTTAATTAAAAAACAATATTCTTATATTTTAATTTTTTTAAATATTTTGGACATCAATACAATTGTTCACAATTTTAGAAACAACCTTGAAAGAACCTTCTGGAGGTCCAAAAAAACATCTAATGCATGGTTATTCCATGAGGTCTTAGTGTGCAACAAGTAAAGATGGATGCTTTGGGAGAAATCCCAACATCTAATGATACAAGATGACTTTGTGCATTTTTTAGCCTAGCAAATTACTATTGCTAGTTTGTTTAGAAGTTTAGCTTGATTACTAAGATTCTCATGGGCTAACCAACCATGAACTTGGAGTCATGAGCAACATCAAACATTTGATACTTGAAGTGAGGCTCAATTCAATGCCAATGCTTTGATGTGATAATGTTTCCATATCCTTTCAATTGCATATGAAATTGACGAATGTAGGCCTCAGAACAATATTATCACAAAAAGATGAAGGAAAGAAGTATATTGTAGCTTATGCATCTAAAAGCAATAATAGTGTAGAATCCAACTATTCACCATATGAAAGAGAGGCTCCCACAACAATTTGGGCCATTGCATACTTTTGACCTTACTTATATGGGAAACAATTTACTTTGATGATTGATCATAAGCCTTTGAAATAGCTTATGGAGTTAAATGAACTCATTAGCAAATTTGCTAAATGGATAGTATTGTTCTAAGAATATGACTTTGAGGTTATATATTAGGCACATATATGGATAGACTTTCTCGTAATCTAAGTCTTTTAGATGAGGATTTGACCAGAGCCAATTGGCATATGGATTATAATAAAGAGGCTAATCTAGGTAGGAATGCAAATGTGACATAATCTCACAATCTCACATTGATGTCAACATTTGTTTTTGAGGTCCTTGTTGATGACCAAGATGAAAAATTGAACAAGTCTTATTGTTAGTGATGTGTGGGAAGACCTTGTAGACTTGCACAAATATCAACAAGGGACATTTCCTCTAGGAATCTTTAGAATAGAATGGGATAGAACTAGTCAACAAGGTTATGTTGGATAAACAATTTGTTATTTCATATGTGACTGATAGAACTAGGCATATTGTTCCAAGGCCAAATTTGAGAGCATATTTGGTACACAAAATACATAAGGAACCTAGACATTTTGGAGTGTGCAAGACACATTTTATATTGCGCAACCAATATTTGTGAACTAATATGTATCAATATGTGCCACTTAGTTTCGTAGTGTGAGGTGTGTAACTAAGTCAAGTTCTAATACCTTATGACCTTAGTTGCAACCTTTGTCCATCATAGGCTTGGGCTACCGTTGATCTTTAGACTTTTCCAGATTGCTTGTTGTTACTCCACATGAAGCTAAATATATGTTGGTGATGGTAGAGCATTTTACCACATAGGTTGAATTTGTGGCTCTACCCAAAAATTCTTTAGAATTGGAAGCTATGGCTTTTTTTCATTGTATTTTAGCTTATTTTGGAGCACTTGCTAAGGTGTTAATGGATCAAGGGAGGAAATTTCTTGGTCCTTTTGAAGATTTGTGTACAAAGACTCTAATAGATCACAAGACTACCTCTTGAGATCATTCTAATTGAGGAAGATGGCTAAGTTGAGCTTGTTGTTTAGATAATCAAATGTAGTTTATGCAAGTATGGATTACTTTGCCTAAACAATTGCAATTGAGATTTAATGTTGTCATATATTATTATGTTTTATTGCTTCAACAAACAAGTGTCCTTGACTTATCACAATTTTACTAGTTATTATATGGAAGGAAATTTATTTTGCACAATTCAATTCAAGAGAAGCTAACCTCAATTGTAGATTTGGATGACCTTGATGTTTGGGTGCAATGTCTACATGACCAAGGAGAATTTTTTAAGAGGGCCAGGCCAATGGCTATAGAGAATTTATCTATTGCTTAGCATTGTGATACTTTGCATTATGCTTGCATTTGTAGCAGTGCTTATCAACCTTTGTTGTAGAGATTCTTCAAGGGAGATTGTGTTTATTTGTAACGTGAGGCATTTGTAACTCTAGATGTCAAGGTAGAATGTACCATCCTTTGAATAAAGTGTGTGTGGCATAGTGACAAGAGAATTGGGAGCATTCAATAAAATTGTGCTCTTTGCTCCTTGCGCATTGAAGGAATTATGCACCTATAGTTGACAATGGTCTTTTATTTTTTATTTTTGAACAAAAGAAAGGTATGACCACTATGCTATTGTAAGACCAATGCCAATGTGATTGGCATATAACATGCTTGATGTGAATCTTATCAACTTTAATTGCTTCTAGGACATTGGATTTGTTTTCATTACTAGAGATCTCTAAGTCATGATTTGTCTTTAGACAAGTGTTGAAGAAGTCTAAGAAGACAAACCACTTATGTTCATAATGACTATATTGCCATTCAAGTTGACTAGGCACTAGATGCACAATATAAAAAGCTAGAGTTTGGATTGGGAGATTCAACATCAAAAACTTATTAAAGGTGATTAAAGATGGGGCTCACATTTGCACTTAGTCTACAATCTCTTGTCATTCCACGTTGAACATACTTTTGCACATGTAACTAATCTATAACCTTTGCTTGGATGTAGGAGATGTTGTGTAGTTATTTCATCGTTGTTGAGAGACACAAGTGTCTCTTTTGAGCCCATTGTCATTGTGACAAACTGTTACAATGAACTTAAGATTTGGTTTCCTTTTTTTAATTTTGTTTCCATAATTTACCTCCCCCAATCAAAGATAATATAAATTAAATTTTATTCAACCCCCCTACTTCACCTCCCCTAATCAAAAATAATTTAAATTAGATTTTATTCAGTTCACCCCCCCCCCCCCCCCCTCACTTCACCTTCTTTATAATTTGACAAGTCAAGAAAACTTGACAATGAATACGGGATATATATCCCAATATCCCAATACATATCCCAACACATATCCCAATATATGTCTCAATATGTATCCATATCCATATATCTGTATCCATAAATCCATATATCATATCTATATATTCGTATATCCGTATTTTTGGAGATCAATGGTTGGGGGGGTTTGTAATTTTTATAAAAAAAATGAACGGCTCTCGTTTTTTGGGACTAATGGAGGTTGGTTAATTAATTGCCCAATTTGGTTTCTCTCTTTTTAGCTCATTGTTATTTCATCATGACATTTGGATCCAACTACATTTTTTATGTAGTCCCAACTATTTGTTAGGGCAATATTATTAGCAAGAGGGAGGCACTTGAGAAGGTATTTCCGACAATTTCTTGTGTTGATTTTGGTTGATGTTTTGATTGATAGTTATGGCTACACAATGTATTGAATATGGCAATTTGTTATTATACAACAACTATTAGTTGATGTAAAATCTATTGTTAAAGTACATCATAATATGTTATTTATTGGACTAAAATGGTTTCTTTAGCCCACGTGGATTTAGGGAGTCTATAATCATTTAATACCCCCATGTATAAATTGGCTCTCTATTCATGTAGAAGTTAACTTTTTGTTTTTGTCAACTAAGATTTGGAGTACATGTACTTTGAAGCTTCTTTGACTTGTCATTCTTATCATATTAAGCTTTGTGTGTGTTTTTAGAAAGAGAGATTTTTAATGTAGATTTGAGGCTATGGTGATTTAGTCATTTATAAGGCTTTGAATTTTCTCCCTGATGCATATGCACTCTCAGATTTTCCCTTGGTGAAGTGAGAGTTGCTTGAGTACTTGTATGTTTTGGGATTAGTTCTTCATTCCTTGAGGGTTTGTTGATTTTGATTGATACTTTGATAAGAAGAGTGTTGACGTTGTTTCGTGTCCTTTGGATGGCCAACAAAACTTTGTGCATTTTGAAAAATGGATATATGATTTTAATTTGATTTTTTGATTGCAACTTTATTAATGCTATAGCCCAACCATTGAATTAAGTTTAAGACATTTTAGTTTTTATTTTATTTCATATAGGGTTTCTATTTGTAAAAATGGTATATTATCAAATATATTTCAATGCTTTGAGTTTTTCCTCTTAAAACTTGATTTTAGAATACAAAACTATTTCTTCTACTTTTGAGTAAGCCCAACAAAATAAAGTCTAGGTTAGAATCTATCCTGAAAATTTGAAAAACTACTAAAAGAAAGTATTTTAGTAAAGTTCAACGTTAAAGATCTATTACCAAAATTCTAAATATGAAATGACATGGAAATTTTCTTTACTCTATGATGTTCTATATTGTAATGTATTTCTATTCCGAAAGTTTCAAAATATTTTTAGCACGATTTGTATTTAATGTGATTTTTTTCATTTAGAAGAATTTTTGAAATAATTTTTTTTAATTTGAAATATTTACAAGAAAAATTAGAACTTTTTGACAAATACGTCATGTATGATTTCATCTTTGAAAAATAAAACCAAAAAAATTCACTAAAAAATAGCAAAGTGAAGAACTTTCAAATTAACCTTTAAAAGACATGCCAATAACTACTAACTTCAAGCCTTTCTATTCAATATTATGTTTGCTACCAATTTGCAGCTAGATATGGATGAAAAAATTTATATTTCATTTTTAGAGATGAATTCATATCTTCTAAAATTTATAAAATCTATAAAATATTTTTTGAAGAAATTTGAAATAATTGTGAATTAAGAAAATGAAGAAAATTTATATCAAATACCAAATACACTCAAAAAATATGAAAATTTCACCATAGATGTATATTATAGTGTGTAACATCATTGTCATTGTATAAGATCATCATATAAATCAAAGTTTTAGTGACATTGTAAAATTTGAAAATCAACAATCCATGGTTATAGGCCCAAAGTATATAATGCTATAAGATATTGAAATTTCAAAGAGAATGATTTCCAAAGCAACGAGCTCATCCTTACAAGGTTAACCCCTCACCGCCCAAGGGGACCAAAAGTGTCCTCACACAGTTTCAAGTCAAATTCAAAGTGTTGTAACTTTTGCATCTAACATCCAAATTCAATAAAACTTATTGGGAAATCTGCGCTTTCTCTTCTTATTTGTGTGGTAAGATTTATAGATCAATTTGAGATGAGCTGATTAATTTGAGGCCAATCAAAGTTCAGAGGTTCAATTTGAGTTCACCAAACTACATTTGATGGCTGAAACTTCGGGGGGGGGGGGGGGGGGTATCTCCTTCATTCAATGTTTGTTTTCAATAAAATTTGTTGGTTTATGTTTCTCTTGAAGTCTAGTTATTGTGGTAAAATTTTCATGTAAATCCAAGTTGTTTTGAATGTTTGAGAGCAATTCGAAGTTCAAAATCTTGACATTTCTAGATTACAGTGAATTTTGGCAACTTGTTTCTTCTCCATACAATGTTTGTTCCCAATAAATTTTTTTGGGAAAGTTGCACATACCAGTCTAGTTTGTGACTTTGTGTGGCTAAAATTTCATATCAATTCAAGAAGTTATGAGGGACTGAAAAGCATTTTAGTAGAAGGAAGTTCAACAGTAGATGTGTTTTCTGCAACTTTTCTTGCCTATTTTTTGACATTTGCAAGCCATCTTACAAACACATTGAGTCAATTTACAGATATTTTTTTCTTCAATGTGTTTGTATTCTGGTTTTGAATCACTTTATAGTTTCAAGTTTTTTCATTTGAGTAAGTTTAGAAATCGAATTTCACCTTCAAGTGTGTTGTTAGGAAAATTTCAGCATCTTTTTTCAACACTAAAACATTATAATCTTTCAATCTACACGGTCAAATGACTCCAAATTTGATTCACATCATCTACATGTTCACTACAAGATTGTACAATTAAGATCTTTATAACTTAGTAATATTTACATTTACATCACTTCAAAAGCATTGATATTTTGAAACCCAAAAAGGTCTCAGGTGGTGAAGGATGAACCCTTGAACACTGAAGCAGACATTTTGTGTTTGATGGATGACAAGCAATGAAACTATATAGGACAGAAGTACAATTATTCATCTTCAAAATTTGTTTTGAAAAGGGCAAATCTTTTATAGTAGTTTGACTTGCAATGACTACTTTTGCAATTTTGGAGGCTAGTGATTCACACAGTAATAGAAAAGGATGATTTTGAGGGTCACCCCTTCGACATTTAAGGGTTAAAGAAAAGAAGCTTACCAAGCCTACATTTCAGAAAACACCACTAAATTATTAGAAATGGATATTTTATTGCAATGCCAAGGTGGGAAAATACACCCATCTTTCAACATATACAGTAGTACTAAAGATGCCTTGTACGATAAAAGCCTACACTATAATGTATACCTGTAATGCATTGAGATCACACACTTGCTTTAGGAGTGATTGTCACTACCACATCCCAATCATTCTCAGTGACATCGTGAAACTCCTAATTTATCCTCAACATTCCGTATGTATGGATATTTAAATTAGCTCTTAGATACTCAGGCTAAGACATTGGTATATGTTCCCAGTCAAGAACATGTTCTTGCACTGACTTAAAAACCATGAATTTTGATCATGTCCTTTCTCACAAGTCCCGCCTGCACACGATAAATAAGAGAAGATTATTATATATAAAAGCAACAGTAAAAATAGCATTGAAATTGTTCATAGAATGGGTCTCCACTACATCTCCCTACAATATAACGCATCCCCCCATAGAACATGCACTGCAAGTTTCCTGAACAGCAATCCACCCTCAACAAATGCAGAAAGGAAGAGACCCAATAAATACAACTTGAAGATGATAACAAAGCATCTCCAACAGCAGGAAATATACGGATCGACGAATTGAGCACCGAAAGATTAAGAAAGCACCTAAATTTGACCACAAACTATTAAAAAGGGCGGTTGATGATCAATCGAATGAGTTGTTAGGACACACCTCATTCGCCGTACAGCCCAATTCTAAGTGAACAAACAGAAATCCCACAACAGAGGCAAAATAAGCGTGGTCAGCAAGAAAGTGTGGAAAAGGAGGTGCCAAGTTAATAATATCCTACCTGGACGAGAAAATTTGAGACATTCTTGCGCTGGTCACCCTGGAGCTGGATGACCTGACCCAGTTCAGCGTCCTGAATCACCACCCCGTTGCAACAAAACTCCTTCTTCAGATCCTTGAGGATCTTACTATACTTGAAATCCTTCGTCAGTCCTTGGACAGTTGTCAAGCTTTTTCGTCCATTCCTCTGTTGCACCCTAACATGCACATAGCCACTTTTTTTCGAGCCTAACTCGCTGTCCAAAGCATTCGCATCGGCGAACGGATCTGCACATCCCACCCACACATCTCAGTACAAAAGAAACAACCAGCAACCAACACACACCAACCAACCAAAAGTGCACCCGCTATACCAATTGAATAAAAACTAACATAACAACATATCACACAACGCAAGCAATCTCCAGCACCAAAATCCGCAGTCCACCCTTCCAAAACAAAAGGGAACCCAGAAACTCTGTTTCTGATCGACTTCACAAATACTTTTCCCAAATTATACACCAAAAATAGCTATCCCAATTACTTTCTATACCTCGGACTCCATCACAAACTCTATCATCGAGACATATAAAATCGGAATCATCAATTTCGTTAAATTGGCGCGATTCGGACGCTAAAGATGGAGACAAACATCTACAAACAAGCTCTACAATTTTGGACAAGTACAGAATTATGTTTCAGGCCGCGCGTTCTGAAAGCGCCAAAGTAGTGAAATACAGCCAGTGAACCGAAATTGACGTTCACAAGAAAGCACACAATCAACACAAGCAAGAGAGAGTGAGAACGAGAAGCGCACCAAAAGAGGCCGGAATCTGCGTGTCCCACAACTGCAGCATGAACTCCGACGTGCCTGACTGCTTTTGCGACGGAACTGAAATTTTGGCGAGCGTTCTAAACCCAGGCGAAACTCTGGTATCCCAAACTCGGGCAAACTCTGGTCTCTCAAACTAGGGCGGAACCCTGAGGTCTCAAACTCGCTTCAAACGCAACCAAAAATCTCAAAAGAGAAAGCACTTGATATTGAGAGAATTGTAAGAGCGCGGGTTTAAATAGGAAATCCGAGGTCGGCGTCTGGCGTGGGGGGCGAACGTGCAGACGAAGACGGCGACGCGGTGACGAGCGATGGCAGGCAGGGGACTGGACAGAAAGGACAAGTGGAGTAGGCTTAAAGCAAGTGGAGGCAGGCAAGTGGAGGTTCAAGGAAGGAAGCTGCGGAGGTGGGTCGGGCCGAGCCGGAGTGAATGGGGTTGGGGACATGTGGATCGGGCCGAGGCGGGTTGGTGTATGGTAGGGAAAATTGGAGGTAATGGAGACGTCGTGTAGTAAGCTAGGTGTCTGGTTCGGCCCGATCCACATGAGGTACAAGTGGCGAGATGGATTTGTTTTCGTCAAAGAATAGGGGCTACACTAAGGTAGAAGCACCCAAATGTAACACTAGTCATTCATAGATACCTAAAAAAGAACTTAAATCCAAAGTGCAAGTGGACTCAAAAATGACATGTGGATTTCTAAAGTAGACAAGTGATGTTTCAAGAAATGGCCAATCACCTGCGTGGAATTTAAGATTAGAGTGTGTTGCTTTTGGATGTTTTCGTGTCCACTTTGGTATTGGTTTAGTGTCCACAATAGGTGCATCACTACATAGCTGATTTCAAAAATTCATATTATATTAACCAAGCTCAAAAAAAATACGAAACCAATTTTGTTGGTTTCCTAAACCATTTTTTAACAAACTCACATCATTTTTTTTTGTAGCTACCCTCAAGATCTGCAAATATAAAATAAATGTCGCCTTTAGGTGCTTCTATTTTAATTAGTCCTAATAGTGCATGTGACACTGGTTTGAATTAGTGCTTGTTGAAAGGTAGAAACATTGTTGTGTTGTACTAATTTTTTTTTTTTTTAAATTATAGTGATACTAATTTCTTAGATGATGCTAATTTCAACCCCTTGCTAATAGGATAAATCATTAATAGAAATTTTTTCTCCATCACTCCAAATTCTAATATTTTGTTTTTTTATTAATATTTAATATTTTGCAATTCATGTGGACAAAAAAAATTCACATATCTTTGTGCAAGTGAAATAAAATCCTACAATTGAAAACCAATTTTTTTTAAATGTTCATTTAGTGTCCAATGCACTAGAAACAACAACTTTCAATGGTTTGAGTGGGATATCATGGTCCTAGAACTATTAGATTTTACAACAACAATTATTTTTACAACAAAGGATCCAAACAAAGAATACAAAGGTGATATGCTTAAGGTAAATGAAGTCATACACTTTATTCTATATATGGTTGTTTAGGCAACCATGTAATTGATGTTTAAAAAATCTTTCATATTAAGTATAGGGAGACTTTTGTATGGATTATTATGTATTGTTACAATGTCAATACTATATATTTAAGCTTGCTTTTTGTATATGTAACTTTTTCAAGCTAAAAAGAGACTCTATAGATCATAGATATGATAATAAATGCTCTAAATTGATGTTTTATATATCATTGATTTATTGCAATTGTGAGTTAGGGAATTTTTTATAGTCTAAAATGGTATACATTTTCAAATGTCTTTTTCAAAGCCTTACTTTATTATTTCTTCATTCTTTTGGACTAATCCCTTTGGTGTGGAATTTTCTATATGAATATGTTTTTCAATAGAATATTATACAAGAATATGAGATCATTCTAAAATATTATTATTTGAAATTTTTCCACCTATAAGAGCACCCAAATTGTAAATTGAAACTCCAACTAAGATTTATGGCCTAAGACTTTTGCATACTTTACCTGTATCTATCCAATTCAAATATACACATTCTCCAACCTTAGTAGGATCCCATAGCATGTAGAATTTCTATTAGTTGAAAGTTTGCCTATGGACTTTGAGGGACTTTCATTAAGTCACCAAGTGTCGTTTGTAATCTACTCAACCATACATTCACCCATTCTTTATAAATACCTCAATTTTTATTCAAAGAAATAAGACACAAGTATTTTAAAAAATCTAGAGTCATCATAAATTCAACCTACACTTTTGTTCAAAGCTTAATTTGGGGACTTAGGCTATCTTACAAGGAGAAAAAATTAAAACTAGATCTTGTTCTAATGCCCATTAAGTATAGGATACGTTTCAAATAGACTTCTCTACTAAACATTTGTATACTTTGAAAAATGATGTTTACCTAAAGATGTGTACATTTGAATAGTGCAAATTGTTGCAATTTGATTAGAATGTTGTGCAAGTGGTTCTTCAATAAAAATATATTGTTAAAAGCAATGACACCTCTAGTGAAACATGTCTTTACCAACAATAGCAAAGGTCAACATGATAAATGTAAATATTTCAAGACAAATTAGGGTATAGTAATGAAAATAAGAAACACACTAAAAATAAACTACTACGTATAATACCTGCTTACTACCAAGAGCCAAGTACTTGCAATCAAAAATGAGGTGAACGTGAATTAGGTAAATAACTCTTGAAGCTTTTCATAAATTGCCGCAAACAACACCTTCAATTCATCAAGCCTAAATCCTTGTCAAGTTGAAAGGCATATAGATACGCCAATAGAAAATGTGGCAATTGAATGACATTATTTGACACGAATCAAAGAAAAAAATATCAAACAACCAATCATGACTATGGTTATCATTGTCCGCTACATAGTGCTTTGAAGACAAATAGGCAAGCATTTGTGTCCATTGAGCAAGATGCTTCAATTAAGATTTAATTGAGATCAACAACTAAAGATTTTTCTAGCCAAAGGGAGGGGCACAAGTGGGGTTGCCTACCACTTTTGGGCTCATTGTCATTGCTATTGTAAGTGTCTAGTCCAAAATCAAATCTTTGAACAACCATACTCTTGTCTTCTTTGAACAAGATACTATAAGCAAGTCAAATTGTGGGAGTATCCAAAAAACCCTAAAGAATGGTGAGGCCCTCCAACACATGGTACTTCATAGAATATTCAGCTAGTACTTCACACAATATATGAAACACCTTGTTTGGCAAGCCATAGAATATTTACATAGCATCACAAGAATATCTATACCTTGAATGGATTTGTTTGTTTGTTTTTGGTGAGATCTCTAGAACTATGCATCCCTTGGACATGTTTAGATCATGTTCATGGGACCATTGGAAAGCTCTGCAATATTCAATGGTACCATTGGAAAACTCTAGTTTCTTATAGTGATTTCACAACAAAAAATATTGAACTTCAAAGTTTTTATGAATTAAAAAAATTATTTTTATTTTTATTTTATTATACTATAGCAACGGCACAAGGCATACTAATTCTATTTATATTAGGTTATCTATCACTTAGATGGCATTAGTTTTGTAGTTGACAAATCTTTCCAATACATGATGGAACATAGTTCAATTTCAAGAGTTTTGGGAAAACATGACACATCCTCCAAACCACATAGGGGTTAAAAGGCTACATATTCTCTCTCTAGTTGTGCATACAGTTTCAACATTGCGTTTTAGGACAACTAATGCATATTATTTCTTATAACAAATCTATTAGACACATCTTCAAAACCGCTTAGGGGTTAAAAGGCTACATATTCTCTCTCTAATTGTGCACATGGTTTCAACATTGCATTTTAGGACAATTGATACTTATTCTTGTGAGAATGTTGTTGATGTTGGTTTACTGCAAGATACCACAAACATTGATGTGTAGTTCTTGCAATTCTTTTATTGTTGAGTTATAATTTGAGCTTGAGCTTGAATTTAATAGTGATGTGGATATCTCATTAGAGACCATTTGAGGTCATTGGAAGGCCCTTTTTGGGTAGCAGGTAGTTTAGAGTAAAGACAACATGAATTCAAATCTGAAGTGTTACCAATGGTGCTATGTCTTGATAAGTAAGGGATGCCTGCCAATGAGCACATCAATATTGTTCTTTGTACAGCAAACAACTAAGAGTATTTTATTTGACCATAGAACAACAACAACAAGCCATCATTAGTTTTTGAGTATGTTGCACAAAACAAAAACTATTTTAAATTGTCTCTTTTACAAATTTGTAATCTATTGATTTGCATTGTTTACTCATCAAGGAGGACCTATGTGTGCAAGAGCAATTAAAGAAATACATGTTGTAAAGATTGGCAAGTTGCAAAAAAATAAAATATTGTATACTCATGGATTACAACACTTTTGGTTGTCATTTCTGTGAGAGGCATTTTGGACACACTGTCCAACTTGGGGTTGCTACATTACTCAAGTTTTATTTTCTAATTTACTTCTTTGTCCATCAAAAGCAATGTGAACGTACAACTCGCTTAAACTTATACATTGGTGGTATCATGCCTAGAAGTCAAAGTCAAAGTCACGTACTCTTCAAGAGCTCCTTAGAGGGCCTTCCAATGACCCCCATAAGTTTCTAATGTGGAAATCCCTCCTTGACACTTGTTAATCTATTTGATCTTGGTATCTCTTGTCAAATTTAGGAGGCTTTTCATTTGATGCTTGTAAAATTTGAGTCACGTATTAATTCTAGTTCAATTCTACCAAATAAATAAAATTAACATTCATGAAGAACTTTAGATATCTTTAGAAAAGAATTCAATTTTTAAAATTATTTTGTGCAAGACTCATGGCATCATCATTTTCTTCCCTAAGATGCAGACTAGGAGCGTGGACTAGGCAAGATTCTGTAACCATTGTTCCTAAGCCAATGCTCCTAAACCATTTTTTTTCTCAGCCCCTCAACACAAAGATTTGGGTACAAAACAATTACTTTAGGGTTCCTTTGTCATCATATGCAATAAGTTGAAGGTATACTTAGATGAAAGGAACTTCTGCATCATGAGTTTGCAACTTGGCTCACAATGATATTAGTATCAAGCCTGAGTGTCAAACTTTGATGGAAGATGCCCTAAACATTTACAGAGTATAAGGTATGTGCACCTAAAAGTGACACTCTCCTAATTGCAACACCTATCTCCAACTCTCTAAGATTTCAAGCTTACAATCTTGGATTATTGTAGATAGATATCACAATTAGAAGAGTGTCACTTTTAGGTACACACACCTTAGTACAATGGAGAAGGGTGAGTTCACAAAACTGCTAAGGAATGTTATGTTCATGATTTAAAAGGCCTACATCCATTTTTCTTCCCACACACTACTGTTGCAAAATTAAAAGGGACAACATCCATTTTTCTTCCAGCACACCTGTGTTGCAAAATTTGAAATCACACAGTTGCTAGGAGATTCAATCTGGCTTTCACCCCGTACGTCTGGTTGAAGGAGAACCTTTAGTATAACTGAGGGCGAGAGTACAGGCACCACATTCCCTTCTTGTCAGAGGGAAGGACCAGTGCAAATGTGGAGAGAATTTTTTAACTCAGCGTAGCACTGCCGTCGACAGTCCACACCAGTCAATCGCTTCAATTGCCTACGAATTCCCCAACTTGTTCAAAGGCTAGGAGATTAGGGTTCCATTCTCGCATCCGAATATCTCAGTATTTGCACTACCAAGCTTCCTTGAACATTTTAACACTGCGCAAATGTTCGGACAGAAGTGCATTTGAGACAGGTTCATGCCAATTGGCGAGGTCCCTACAGTGCATTCATCCTGCGAAGGATCAATACCATATATCAGAAAGATACAAATGACACAAAATCGTCGGATTCAGTTCCTGGTGCTCGTCGTCTTCCATCCTCTTTCCGTATCACATCCTCAGAAAAGTATTATGCTACTGATATGGGGAACTTACTCCTCTCATCAAAACCAATGCAGAGTGAGAAAGAACTGTTCTGTTTCCCACATCAGTAACATTATAGTTTTCACCAATGTGTGCTGGCCAACGCGATATGGAGACCAATCAATTGTCGCTACTGTTTTTGAAGACCTCAGTCTACTGCAACACATGATCACCTCATTCGACAATGGCGTTAGGGTCAAACCATTCTCAATAACCAGCACATCAGCACAGTAATAATGAATCGATGTAGCATACATTGGTAGGGAGTTGATTGTAAGAATATGCTACGGAAAGCCATTACCAATAGTTGGTGACGAAACCAACGCAAAACCAATGGACCGTATGCTCTGAATCAAGCCTCGTAGTATTGGAAAACACGAGCATGCAGTAGCACTTTCAGATTCCAGAACAGCAGCAACATGCGCAAGAAATCCTGGTCGTCACTCGAATGTCGAGACATTCTAGGAGATTACGATTTTTCGAAGCGACAGCGAATGATGAGTTCTTCATCAAACCATTGATTGATCAAAAACTCGAACGAGCAGGCACTTCTTTCACGAAGATGATTGCGGACCGAAGAATGGCCACCATAATTACCTGCAACACGAAGTCAAGAAGTGCAGTCACCAAATACTGAACCACCAACTATCAATTCCACATCACTGAGCACACTATTTTCAATTGTGCGCAGCTTCTTCCGCTTAAAAAAAAGTAAGAGAATAATCAATCAATAGTTGCCCTCTACAACTTTCCGCTTAAGCATAGCTTTTAAGGCCGAGCTATTAAGGTCGCCATTTACCATATGATCTGCCCGTAATCTAGACGCCGGGCGATCGGTCCACAAGCAGCTCGACTTTCGAAGTATTCCGAATGGCATTTGATCATCCACATTGGTACAGAACTTCTGCCTTCGTCAGCATCAGCGCACTCGTGACACACTCGTGACGAACAGTGCAACGTCTCCCAACCTTCGAATATTCCTACGACCGGTTTCGGACCTTTACAAAGTATGACGACAAAATTAGCATAGACTGAAGATCGACTGTTTGCTCGACCAACTGATGATTGCGAACAAACAACCTCCTATAATCTCACACACCAAATCAACTAAGTAAGCTTCAATCATGCATTCGAACAGATAACTTAATCTGATATAAACGCCATAGGAATAGAAGATCACGACGAGCACTGAGCATTGACAAGTGACACAGTGCGCTGATGTTGAAGGAGGTAGAATGTCTGCACAGAAGAGAACGAAATTGATTCCCGCCAAGTTGAATCTGCCTATTTCAAGTGCGCAAGAGCAAGATAGAGAGCACCAATAGTCCAGTCCAGCAGTATGTAGGTCGATGATGAAAATCCCAAGGTCAGAAGAAGATAAGGAATTAGCCATAAACCGTGAGACTTATATTGGCATGGAAGTTTGTCGACTTCTGAACTGTTCATGGTTATAATAGTGTCGAAATTCGCTCGCTAGCTAGGGCGAGGATGGTTAACGTGATGACGGCGCGAGTTCCGAGGGAAAGCTTCACAAGGTTCAAGCGACTTGACCTAAGTTAGAAGCCTACAACGTACTCTGAGGTCTTCGCCGAGGCCACCCGTCGCCATAGCCGTAGCTCCGTCGCATACGTCCCTCGTGACACCCCTTGTGAAATGGACCCTACCGGTGTCGGATTTAGCAAAAGAAGGGACTATTGTTAGCGCTGATGGCGCAGCCATTTCTCAACCTCCGTGCTGATGAAATCACATCCACTTTGAGTCAAACTGAAGCTAAGTTCGAAAACCCCGGCGGCTAGTTCGAAATCAGGCGGTGGAATTGAGAAATTAGGCGACTCAATTCTTCAAAAATCAGTTCAATATAAGAGTTGAAGGAAATTAGTTGGTAAAACTCAAAAAAAAATTCCCAAACACTAAATTGAAGCTCTTGGGAAAAAAAAATGGAGTGACGAGGATTCAATCATGGTCAATGACAACTTCAAACAATCTATTGTGAAAGTTAAGGTAGACAAGCCTATTACCACCTTCATTTGCAATATGAATATCTTGGGGCTACTCCAAGAAGGGCACATATTTTTCAAAGGTGTGTGTGCTTGTTTTCTAAATCAAACCCAACAAGAATTACAGTATTTTCAATTAAAATTGTAATTTTTGTGAATTTTTGAAGTAGTCTACCCTAAAATTACAAAACCGCCTATAGAATGGAGTCATAAACATCCTGTAAACAACTCATAATCACCTTTCCATATATCTAATGGCACTTTAAGTACTCACCAATGAGGGATTGGCATGTTATCCTTTGTAGGCATTATTGCATTGATTTTGTTAAAAAAATGAATGGATTTGTGTGTGTTTTTTGGACGAAATTTGGGTCTAAAGTAGGAGATGGAATTGGGTAGTGAACAAAATTGGTTTAGTCTACCTTATGGTGGAATTGCTTGGAAAAAAATGAAGTATCAATTGCAAAAGATAGGTGTTTTGAATTTGTTGCTTGGGCTATTTTTACTAGAGTCGATTGGTTCGTGCCAATAGCTTTCATGTGTTTCATTATGCACAATAAAGTCTAGAATAGATATGTAATTTTTTTGGAATTTGAAGTGAATTCCAACAATGTACATTCTTATTCAGTGGAATCATAAATCCAATTGAAATCCTAGTAAATTTTTGTTATATTATTTAGCTTGAAGTTCAATTTCACACCTCTCATTTGCAAAAAATGGCTCTCAATTCCATACATGTTTTATTTCACAATAGCATTTCTAAATCACAACTTTAAACATTGTTGTGATTAAAAAAAGAAATATAAATCCTTTGTATATTCTACTATATATATCATTCTTGAGACTAGAAGTAGGGCTTGGGTCCCTTCTAAAATACAAGCATCCCAAAGTTCACTTCTTCAAGTCCTATTCAAAATATTTTAATGTAATTGTTAGTACTAAACTTTAATCAAAATCCAACCCCAATAGCCAAGTTGTTCCATAATTTTTTGACACTTGTATTATTTTGTGAATTTTCAAAGTTTATAGCATAAAATACCTACAAATTACTCTAAGCTTTTTAGTTTTTGAGGTGGCACTTATAAGCACAAAATGCTTCAACTTCCATAGATTGCCTCAATTCAATGAACTCATTATCTTTAGTGCCACAATGGTTACTTTTGAAAATTTGTATCATTTAGGGTGACTAAATGTTCACAGTACAAATGAAGATGGTAGAAAATGGGGATAGATGCATTTGGATGCAGTTACCTAATACAAGTACTCTAGATGCATTTAATCTAAGATATAGTGTCATTATACAAGTGAAGTGGTATCCAGATTGTATAAGTGGTGAATAATATAATGAACCTATCTATTAGTCTCAAATGTTATGCAATCTTGCATTGCCCATCACCTTCATTAATTGAGTTTCTTGCATTACATGTGTCTACAATGGAAGGGAAATATATAGTCTTATAAAAATCAAATGAGGCTCACAAGTTAATTCAATTAATACAAGCTTTATAATAGTAATAGACTCCCTACATTAATTTGGATGATTTTGGTTTGATGAGGATGAACCTTAGGATGAATTTTGTATTAAAATTGGATGAAAGTTGAATGATAGTTGAAAAAACACAAAATTTGAGATTGTATGAAAATAGTGTGAACCATACTATATTGGCAATTTTTCTAAAATAATCCAAATCTATAATAAAAGTAAACTTCTTTGCACTTTTGAGTGATTCCAAAACTAGTGCAAGTTCCCCTCATCAATGTGGGTTGCAATAATTGAACTATTGAAACATGAAGGTTTCAATCAACACTTGGGTGTCCCAAATTGAATTCCCATGTCACATTCTCATGATCCACATCACCTCACACCATTCACAAGTTGACATACGATACTAGTGTTTTGTTTTTTTTAACAAAAATGATTTAAATTTATGCCGAATCTAAAAACTTCATCAAATTTCCTTGTCACATTCTCAAGGTCCAGATGGCCACATCACCTGGCACCATTCACAAGATGACATGCATGCGACACTTTTTTTTACTTTTTTTTTAAACCCAAAAACGACTTAATTTATGCCGAATCTGACCTTCATGAAAGGTAATTTGTGTAAGTAGCACTTCTCTAACGAGTAAACAAAAATTACTATTGACCCAACTGAAGGGGGTAAAGTGGGCCAGGGAGGATTGCCCCACCAAAGAGTAAATGTCAAAATTGCCCCCTATTTTGTGTTTCTTCAATTTTATATTTCATCATATCCCACTGTGATTATCGAGTCTGTGATTGCAAATATGAATTCAGAATTTGCAAATTTTATTGTACGTAGCATTTAAAAAAAATTTCAGAGTTTTCTACGAGGGTAAAATATGGGGGCAATAGAGGGGTCAATCCGTCTGGCATGATCCATCCATCCGTCGTCCAGCTCGTCAACGTACGTCAATATCTGATTTCGGAGTGACTGAAGATTTGATTCACGGCGACGGGGACGACGGCGAGGGCCTGCATGGGCAACGTGAGGAGGCGGCAGGCCTGGTGGGGCTCCTCCTCCTCCTGTAGAACTAGACTAGAAAAAGGGCACCCTGGTCTTCGGCGACGGACGGGCCTTGGAAAAAGTCCGGCACAGAACCTAAGGTAACTCTGCCTATGACAGTCCAAATGGGAGCCAACCCATCACAGGCAAAATTGTACTAATGGTGTACATTCTAGTTCTTGAAATGTGCATCACTAGAAATTTTATGCCTGTGATGGGCTGGCTCCCATTCGGACTGTCATAGGCTGGTTTACCTTACTCAAGATTCAAAGGAACCGACATGACCACCCTGGGACGGACTTATGGGTGGAGTGTGAGGGGCACTTCACACATGGGCCTGAGGTTGAGAGTACGTCGCCTTCCAAAAAAGTGCCTACATGGAAGCCCAAGCTCTTACGTGGCAATGGTCGAGAGTTCGTCGAACTGCCCATTTATTACCCATTTATTGCCCATTTTTTTGGATTCTCGTCTAAAGTTTGGCCATGAACTCCCACGGCCTCTCGACTTGGTCAGTCCATATGTGAAGTGCTCTTGATACACACTCACTTGGTACATTAGGCAAGGAAGATTCGGCATAAATAAAATATTAAGGAACTTTGGAAAATGTGCCATGTGTCATGGTGGGATTGGTTTAGGATGGTGTGGACCTCTTCTCCCCCCCAAAAAAGATTGATGAGGATATTTGAGTTTCTGAACTTCCTTGTTGAAATTGTTCCTCATGTATGTATAGGATTGTGCAATGTCGGATGGTTTTTATTGGGTTTCTCTGGATTGATGGATTGAAGGGGGATAGGCTTTGCATCTACTATAGGGTACTATGGTCAAACCACCCATTCTTGACCACGGAGCTACACCCAACCTGTAAGATGCAATCATGCAAGTATTTGCAACCAAGGTTGGACCATATTTTCAACCCAAGCTTAAAATGTTTTTTTTTGTTGTTGTTGTTCAAAGTTGGGACTAATAAGGTCACGATAGATGTCCCAAAGTAGTGAGTGAGAAAGTAGTTTTTGAATAATTGAAATTAGAAGACTTGGTTTAAATATTGAATGTTGATTTAAACTGGCTCTTGGCTTCCAAAACTCAAAGTAATTTTAATTTAAGGAATAAAATTACCAAAAAAGTTGTAATCCCCATGGTTTCTATATTTTGACATGTCCGAAAATTTGCATTACCTTGTATTGTTCCAAAACATGAGCGGAATCACTTAAGTCGTTGATTATAGGTGATTCTACCATAGTATGCCCTACTCCATTGCCACACTGTGATAGAAAAAGAAAAAGAAAAAGTAATTTTCAAAAAAATTTAATTTCATAAAAGCTTTGAAATTCAATATCTTTTTTGCTATGATTTGGAATGTCATGAAACCAAATCCATGCACTCCTCCTTGCAAGGAGCTTTCTAATGATATTAAAAATGCAACTTGGGGGCACATGGTTCTAGATATCCAATTGTAACAAAAAAAAACAAGAAAAAAAAACATCATTATATCAATCATTTATCATAAACTAAGGGTTGCTATTATGTGAGTATAGGAGTGTGAGCCCATGAGTCTAGAATACTACGCGCCTATATTGTAGGTGTATATACTATAGAAACTGTCTATAATTTTAGGGTATATATATTACAAATACCTATATTATAAGTGTTTATGATACATACACCTTCTATAGTCTATGGTATCTATATTATAGGTGCCTATATTGTAAGTTCAATGCTCACAAGCTTGCATTCTTAGGCTCACATAGTAGCACTATTGTCATAAACTACTATAATCTATGCCATTGCCACAACCAAAATAAAAGTAAAGGTAATTTTATATAATTTTATAATTCATAAAAACTTCAAAATTCAATGACTTTTACAATGTGAGTCAGAGCGCCATGAAACAAAGTCCATACACCCCTCCTCCCAAAAACTTTTGATGATGCCAAGAATGTGGTTGGGAGATGCATGGTCTTAAAGATCTCACCATAATAAACAAAACAAACAACTTAACTTAAAATGTGGACTAGTATACCTTGTATTGATGCCACAGTGTAATAAATTAGAAATGTAGGTTATTTTCTACTTTTTTGATTCATGAAAACTTTGAAATGCAATGTTTTTCTATTGTATATCCAAATAACACAAAGCAAAGACTGTACATCCTTATTTGCAAAAATCTTTCAAATGGTACCATGAATGTGTTCAAGTGGTGTACAGTCTAAAAGATGCATAATTTAAGAGAATTAAAATTTAAAAATAATTAAAATATCTATAACTTTCACACTATAAGTCCAAATGCCACTAAACAAAGCCTGTACACTTCTCGTTGCAGAGAGAGTTTTGACAATACCAAATATGTGACTAAGGGGCTCATGGTGCCAAAGATTTCACTGTAACAAACAAAACAAAAACAAAACAAATAGCCCAACTTAACCCCTAAAGGACCAAATGGCATTTCTTGGCAATGCAACAATTTTGAGTAGCTCACTATGAACAAGAATTTTAATTTATTTCTTTGAATTTTTCATACAACATGTGCTTGAGGAGTATCTTTAAGGTTCCACAATTTTCATAACATTTGACTACATGGTTAACCCCTAAATGTCGGAGACTATGTTTTCACCAAAATCACCCTAAAACTACCATTTGGAGTACAAGTATCAAATTTTAGAAAAAAACACTTTTTTGGACACATGTAATTGTAGGATCTTGTATTAAGCTTGTTTGAAAACATGTGGAAAAAAATTCAGAAATTTCCACCGTGTAGATTGCAAGATATTAGCATTTAGAGTGACTAATTTCTTTTTTTTGGCCCTGCAAAAATCCATGCAGCTACACTTCAAAAGGTCACATTTATATGAAAAAATGTCCAAAATGGTGTTACTCTTTGGATTCATTTTTCAAGTTAAGTTGGCTACATGGTCAAAAAATTTCAGAACATTTGGAATCATACAACATATAGGAAAAAAATAGTAAATAGAAAAGAGTAGAGAATGATTCAAAATACTAAATTGTTGACATTTTATTTATGGAATTGAAAAATGCCAATCCGAATTGTTGTAATGTTGTAATAAACAATCTACACCCAACGTATTTTTATTTTTTTTCAAAAATATTGAAAATTGAGTTAAATAAAGGACTTCAATGTATGTTTTTGAGTAGATTTTTAATAACAACCTGCAAACTCCCACAAACTAAAATTCCTTATAACTTTTGATTCATTAATCAAAATGGAATGATTCAAAGCTTTCCAAGTATATAAAAATCTAGAGAATAAATTTCAAATTTTAATTTCCTAAAAATATAATTTTTAAAGAAGTTTCTTTTGCTGCCCTAGTTACCTGTTGAGTATAGAAAAGTACATATCATACAATAACTTCTTAACCATGTAGTCAAAAGTTATGAAAATTGTTGAGCCTTAAAGCTACTCCTTGGTCACATATTGTGTTAAAATTTCAGCAAAAATAAATAAAAACTCCATTTGTGGTGAGTTGCCCATAATTTCTATGTTGCCAAAAAATGCAAATAAATAAAAACTCCATTTGGGCGTTTAGGGGTTAAAACATATTATATGATATGTTATTTTCAATGAACTATGGGCAATCCAAGTAGTCCAATTTTTTTTCGTAAAATATCACTTTCTTGAGAAATAAAAATTTAAAAATGGTATTTAAGATCTTTCTATATATAAAAAGCTTTGAATCATTCCATTTTGATTAATGAGATGAAAGTTATGAAGAATTTTACTTTGTGGATAATTATGAAATTTCTATTCTAAAATAAACTTTGAAGTCCTTTATTTAATTCAATTTTTTTGTATTTTTGAAAATAAATAAATAAATAGCTGTCAGTTATTTACTACAACTTTGCAACCATTGAGATTGGCATTTTTCAATTCCATAACTAAATTCCAAACAATTTAGTATTTTCAATCATTCTCTACTTCTTTCTACTTTTTTTTTTTCTTATATGTTGTACAATTCCAAATGATATAGATTTTTTCAAGCATGTAGCCAACTTGCCTTGAAGAATGAATCCAAGAAGAACCACTATTTTAGACATTTTTTCATACAAACGTATTCTTGTGAAGTGAAATTGCCTGGTTTTTTGCAAGGCCAAAAAAAAGTTTTTTGTCACTTCAAACACTAATATCTTGCAATCTAAACCATGGAAAATTTTGAAATTCTTCTACATCTTCTCAAACCAACATACTATAAGATCCTATAGTTATATGTGTCCCAAATTTTTTTTTTCTAAAATTTGGTGCTTTTACTAGAAATGATAGTTTGGAGCATTTTTGGTAAAAACGTAGTCAAAAACTTGAAGGGTTAAGGTATAGGTGATGGCCACTACTTGAGGGCTAGTTAAGTTCATTGAACATAGTGTGCCCTATGCCATTGCCAAAGTCAAAATAAAATTAAAAGTCATTTTCTTATTTTTTAATTTAAAAATAATAATAATAAATTCATAACTTTCACATTGTAGGTCTAATTGCCATAGAACAGAGCTTATGCACCCCTCCTCATAGAGAGCTTTTCCAATGGTATCGAGAACGCAAATGGAGATGCACTATTCTAGAGATCTCAACATTACAAAACTTTATTGGAACATCCCTATTATTTCAAATTTTCAAGGTACAATTTTGACTCTTATTATGTCTATGATTCATCCTGTTTTCTTTGAACTTAGTTTTGGTGCTTGATATTTATCCAAAGTCATTTTGTGGCCCAACTTAGCAAAGACCTAAGTCTATAAAAATTGATGTAAGTCCCAATAAGATAGGAAGCTCGAACTCTGACCAAGCATTAAAAGCGCATATAATGTAGAGGTACATTTTGCTTTCTTCAATTTACCAACTATGCACATTTCAAGTGGTGGTTGCTTTTGATGACCCTAAATGATCACTTTTTTCTAACTTCATAAATTTATAACTAATTCTACAAAGTTCCAAAATATATGAAACAACTTAGGTTAGATGTCAATTCCACTTGTCTCTCAAGGAAAATTTATTGAAACTTTTTTCAAGATGTTTAGCCTCTCCAAAATTCAGTTCCAACCCTTATATGGTCCATTTATAGACCTCCTATTTTACTATATATTTATTCTTGATCCTTTTGGTGTGTTGATTTAACTTCAATAGTGATTAGTTTATTGGTGTGCATCACATCTTAGTATATGGGTGCCAATTGGTCTTCCCATCTTTCAATGGGGTACATGAACAATTGGCCAATGTTTAACCCCTAACTATCCGAGGTACTAGAATCTGGTGTTTGCAAAACTTTGAAGCTAAATAAAAACTTACCAAGTTGCCATTTCTAGTAGTTTGTATTTTTAGAAAGTTCTTCATGAAGTCTAGTTTCAGTATCAAAAATCCGATCTTGATAATAAATGATAGTGATTTTTCTATTCAAGGTTTTGTGCAAGGGTACCCATTGCAATCTTGACTTCCCATAGTGTTGAGAGCTCTTGTAAATGGGGCTCAAATACACTGGGACTTGAAGAAAAAATCACATTCAAAACTCATCTAAAAAAATTGTAGAGTAGATTTTGAAAAGCCATAAATTGATTGGGATTATTCATGTTAGGCCCTTAAAACTCATATTTTTTTGGTCACCAACTTTTTAGGTTTGACTTGTGAAAAGTGAATTGAAAATTTTTCATAGTTTTAACACCCTCATGGTCAAACGTTATAATCTTTTAACTTATAAGTGACATTGTTGTGTTTTTTCTTCCTATGTGATCTCTAACATGTCTAGTTTGAATTTGTATGGGTACAATTCAAAAAAAATTGATACAACTTATCAAAATGTTGGCTTTTTGTTCAATTTAGAGCAAATTTCTAGAGGCTCAAAACAAGCCTTGGGCATTTAGGGGTTAATCAACTTTGAAACATACCAAATCAAGCTTCTTGTATTCCACATGATCCATTGGAAAGCATATAAGGTAGGTACCTCCGAATGCCCCATTAATTGCTACTGCACCTAATTATTATTATTAGCTTGTTCAAAGGTTTATGTATTCAAAATGCCAAGTGAAAGGAGGTTCCAATGTACCAAAGAATGTGACATTTAAAAATTGTATGCAAAAGTCATTAAGAAACAAAGTTTAGTTCTAAAAGTATTTGTTCCACATAATTAGATACATAATTGATTTTGGAGATGTACACAGAGTGAAGATGGCAATTTAGTTTATGCAATGTTGACTTTCTTGAAGACATGAAAAACATTTTAGAATATTTAATGTAATAGGGATTATAATAAGATTCAACAATATATATTACATCCACCAAAGCACCAAACAACAATTCATTTTGCATTTAAAGAATATTTGTATATTGCAAAAAATACAAGGGGTTGAAGTTAAAATGAGAGATGTTGATCTTCATTTTTCCTTGAAGAAGGTACATGAATATTAAATATGCATTTAGGTTGAAATAGACACTTGTATTAGTTTTAATGCATTTACATTTGTATAGTTTTAACCTTTGAAGAACCAACATGCGTTTTGCGTCTATATAGCAATTTTTGGCAAGTATGTGTCACTACAGATTTTCATATTTTTTGCCCAAATTTTAATAGAAGGCAGGGATGAGGAATATCTTTTAAATGCACTAAATTTTATGACATTTGGAAATATGAGTCTAAAGTTATGACCTAATGTGTTACCTTTTTTTGTAAATGGGCAGTTTAGGTAGATTAAAAAAAATCAAGTTTTTCAAAAACAAAAATTTGAAATTGGTCTTTAAGAGTTATATATACCTAAAAAAGTTTTAGATCATTTCATTTTGATCAATGAGTCAAAAGTTATGAGGATTTTTGGTTTGCACACAATTATGGATTTTCTACTCTAAAATGAATTTTGGAGCCCTTTACTTTACTAAATTTTCAATATTTTTGGAAAAAAAATAAAATCATAGCATGTAAATTGTTTATTAGAACATTGCAACCATTGGGATTGGCATTTTTCAAATCCATAATTAAATTCTTAATACTTTAGTATTTTTTAGCATTCTCTTCTACTATTTACTTACTATTGTTTCCCTATATGTTGTACAATTCCAAATGATTTGAAATGTTTCAGTCATATAGAAAATTTATTTAGGAAAAATAATCCAAAGAAGAACCACCATTTGGGACACTTTTTCATTAAAAAGTGAGCTTGTGAAATGTAGCTGCTCTATTTTTTGCAAGGTCCAAAAAATGATTTCAATGGATTTGAAGGCTTATATCTTGCAATCCACATGGTGAAAATTTATGAAATTTTTACCACATGTTTCTAAGTCAGCATTCTACAAGATCCTTTGGTTACATGTGTCAAAAAAAGTTTCAATAATTTAGTACTTTTACTAAAAATGACAATTTTTGAGTATTTTCAGTGAAAACATAATCATGGAACTTTAGGGGTTAATAAACTTCAATTGCAAATTTTTTCACATCCAATTTAGTATTTGATTCAAACCAAGATTTTTGTAGCTTCCAAAGTTTTGCTTCCATTCCAATTTAGAAAGATTTAGTTTTCTAAAAATTTAGTGAGTAACTGGAATTCAAAGCCCCATGGGTTGAAATTCAATTGAAACTACAATACATTTTTTGAGTTTCACACTCTTTTTTGAATTCTTGAATATTTCTAATTATACTTTTCAATGTTATATTCTTTACAATAACTTTCTATTAAATTGGTCAAAAAAAAGTATTGCTTATGAATAGTCAAACTTTACTTTGGAAGTAAGAAAAAATATTATCACCCCAAAAGACTCTTTTCATTACAATAATTTAAGCCAACTAAATGTAAAAGTTAGTTCCTTTAGGTGTCTTCAACTACAAGTTTGCCACCTCTATAAGTTCTACACTTGCAAGTCAAATGCAAGGAGAAAATCATAAATGCTAACAAATTGTAGTTTAAGTTGCTCATGAATGATGATTACAATTATAGTTTGGCAAAACCATACAAAAAAAGCCCCTAGATAAGGTAACAAGGTAGGTGGTGCAAAACCATCTATTTAAATGCATATTGGTTTAGGAGCTCTTTTATGTGGATCAAAGCATCTTTTAACAAATTCAAGGAAAAAAGAAAAGGAGACGCATCTATCACACTTTCATTTGTAATTTCTAAACTTCATCCTAATTAGATTATAGGGTACTTTTGAAGGCCATATTTTCCAAAACTCAGAGCAATAGGGTGCTATTGAAGGCCATATTTTCCAAAACTCATAGCAATAGGGAGCTATTAAAGGCCAATATTACTACTATAGAATAAAAAATAGTTGCCTATAAATGGTACAAATGGAGTTTCAAAATGAAGGTGTACTAAAGTAGTATGGCCTTAAAATGACCATTTATGGGTTGTTCCGCGTTTCTCATAGGCTTTTGTAGATTGTAAGATTTTATTTATTTATTTTTTAGAGAAAGACAAATGAATGCAACATCCAATATAAATGGTTTCATAATTTTCCGTGTAATATTGAATTAGTTATGATTTTTCAAAATTTTCAATCCTAAACACCTATTTATGACAATAGGTTTGGCAAAATCAACACACATGCAACCTATAAAGGGAGATGAGGATGGAAAAGAATAAGCATAGAAATTTGCAATAAGTATTAAACAAAGGTCTTTAATGCAACCATACTTGTATCCAATCAATTTTCAGATTTTGCATTCTTCAAGTAAAGCAATTGGCTTGCTAACTTCTTATTTCAAAATATAAATACTCACCTATCACTACATTTAAAAATTAACCCAACCACATAATTTAACCATCCACATTTAAATCTTAAAGTGATGTTTAACACACTTTAAGTTGCTCTCACTTCATCTTCATCCCATTAAGAATTTGTTACATATCCATTCTAAGTCCACTTGAGGTTCATTTTACACTTAATTATAGGGACCATTTAAAGAGAACTAGCACTTTTAGAGCATACAATTATAACCCTAAACTTAAACAACATGGTACATGTCATTGGCTAGGATGACACAAAATATCCCTCAACTCACAACCCCACATTATTAACATTAAAAGTTTGTCTACTTCCAAATCAAAGCCATCCCCCATATAGTCACAAATTGTGCAACAATAATCACAAATTGGCATCTATTCATTAGTAGACAATTTTTCATTCCTATAATAATATTTCATAGTACAAAAGCAAGAGCATATTTTAGAACTTAGGCAAAAAAAACAAAAACCTATCCTAAGGTAGAGCTACACATTCCAACCACCTAAGGGATGACCCTATTCCAAGTTTTTTCAATAAGTGTGATTTGGACAAACATTGATTCAAGTGATTCAAGTGATTGGAATGAACATTATTGCCACATTTTTTTGTTGGTTTCAGAGAAGCTAGAGACTTCTTTTAGGCCATGACGGGCCAAATATTGCCAATAGGTTCATGCTTTGCGAAAAAAAAAAAAAAAAAAAAAATTCAATTGCTCTCATCATTTCACTGGAAAAAATTTAAAAAAATTCAGCAATGGCATGAGGACAAACTCCTGTTTCTTCACCATCCTCCGAACAAATCCAAGCTCCTCCACTACCTCTGACAGTTGTTTTTCTGCAGCTCCGGTTGTTGTGTTCTTTTAAGTACAGCGAACAAGGTCTTAAATGCTAGTTATTAAGCTTTTCAAGAACCTCTGCGGAGTATATGTTTCAAGTATGTTGAGAACCAAGTCCATTTGGTGACAAATGAACAGAATCCGAGTAGGCCAGCAGTTCGCATAGCTAAAGATGTTTATGCATACCACTGCAGGTGCAGATTATTACATTTCAACTACTCTAGATTTTCGTCCAAAACTAGGTGTCCCTACTTGCTTACAAATTCCTTCATAATTTGAGTGCTCTATTCAGGTACTAGGATGCTTTGAACTATGACTTCCATGACCGTCCTTCACACATGTACCCCTCAGCCAACTCTTCATCAGTGAGGACAAGGTGATGGTAGTTTATTTCTACCGTATTTGGAGAAGGAGAACAAGATTGAAAGACGGAAAAAATAAGGCATATGAGACTGTGCTACAAGTCTCTCATGGACTGGAATGATCCATACATTAAGAGACTCGTAACGCCGTCTCATGTGTCTCATATGGTATGGACTATACAAAAAATGGCTCAAATAAACCAAGCATGAAAATTACAGAAGTAGTAATTTATAACCAAAACAAAACGTGACAATGCTAGAGGGAGGAAAACAGGATTCCTAGCAGAGGTATGGAAAAAGAGGTTTTGGACTATCACGTAGACAGGACCAAGAAATATAATTGCTTAGATCATACTCCTTCAGGCACGGAAGCATCTCCCAGCTAATCAATAGCAAGAAATCCATCCACAACATCAACCATTCAACCCAAACCTCACATGAACCACTCCAGAACAATATTCACATGAAAACAACATAACAATCTCCTACATATGCACTACCCAGGAGCTTCCATGACCAACCCTAAACTGGCGCGAGCACTGCACAGCAAGGGAGCGAGAAGTACAAACTCTAAAACTCTAAACCGGAGCCGGCGGGAGTCAGATGTCGACTGCATCTGGTGGCAGGCTGGTCCTAAACCCTAAAACCCTGAAACTGAAAACCGGAACCGCGTTCAAGACGCAGTTTTCAACCCACTACTTTAGTGCCTCAAGAAATGCCCAAGTGGATACTACAACAAACATCTCATGTGAGACATTTCAATAGATGTCATAGACGTTTCTGTAGGCATCAGTTCAGATGGGCTACTGTTTCATAGAGCGTGTACACCTAGTGAACAAATGTTGACCCCCTTGTTGTCAAGGATACCTGTTTGAACGGGCCATATCAACCTTCACGTTCCTTTTAACATCCGGACTAATGTTTGGATCATGAAACAAATCAGACAGCCTCGCCAAGAAGTATAGTTAAGGCACACCCACTAGGCACTTCCAAATAATGCCACCTTCTGCCAACGTTGATACGGGGAGATGATCACCTGCATAACATCTAGCATACCAAGTTCACGCCAACCACCAGCTTCTGGATCATAGAGCTGTGATCCCTGCAATACCAACAAAACTGCCAATTATAAGGAATGTAGTTCTTATCATGGAATTATTAATTTAGAGGATAGTAATACGGCTACGTAAGACTGGCAACTTATTCAGTTCCCCACACTTCATCAAGTGCTTAACAGGAAAGGAGGAAGTACTGGCCTTCATTACGACCACGTGCGCTGAGATTGTGGGATGATTATTACCAGATTTTCAGTAGGCTTCATTACAGCAGTGGGGGCTGCTGGAACTTGAACCTTATAACCCTTAAAAACCTTCCGAATTGAGCCTTGTGGTAGAGTTGTTCCAGTCAATAGCGTATCATCCCCTTTACCAACCAGATTGTCGATTACACCACTGCCTTTTTCACTAGCTTCAACCAAAGCATAGAAACCTGCTAACCCCAACAACCAATCGAGCTCTGCGTCACCATCTCAATTGGCAAGTCGTTCAGCTTGCTTCTTCTCTTCCTTTCTGCGGAGTTTGTCCAGGTGTTTGTCTAGACCGGAATGGACAGTCACCTGTTGAACCAGAACTTCCTGGTTCAGTCATTGGTATAGATTATCTTCTTTTCTAACTTTCCTTCAGAATATTTGTATATTCTGTAGGAAATCCTCGCTGTCATCAAAGAAAGAATAGGACGATATTTACAGTTATTAGAAGTTCATCGGTATGACCACCGTCTCCTCTGTTGATATTTCACCCAACTATTCTCACAGTGAGTGCTCATGGAATACAATAAACCTGTGTGCCGTAGACAACAGATCAGTTATCATCAATTCGTCGGAGGACACTTCTCCATTCAGTAACTCCGAAACAGTCACAAAGAACTGCTCATAAGCATGACGAATTTGCGCTGGAGCTATATTGGACAAGAAGGTGAAACCAATGCAAATACAGGAACACCCTCGTCCCAAGTGAGCACCAGTCTTCGACCCAATTCGGAGGAGCCGACAGCAGCAACTCCGATCCTGTTTTCGAACCAGATCATTTTATCATCTTAGACACGGGTAAACTTTCTATTTAACATGACGTTTGCAGCAAGTGGATATGGGTCATATCCACTTAATAGTCTTATTTCTATCGATTTCCAATCAGCGCATGAAACGAGTAATCATAAGCACGACATGGAAAATACAAATCCCACACAGAGAAAAAGTCCAAGAATAAACGTCGTTTCTAATGAGAACAAACTTCGTGTAAAAAATCAGACAGAATCACGACAATTGTCGCCTTCGTTCAAGAACAATTTTTCGTGCGAGGTACAGCATATCGATATCAAGATAATTTCCTGAGTTGGCGAACGACCGCACGGTGGTGCTCAATCGTGGCCTCTGCAACCACATACAAGCTCAAAACAGGAGGCATGCCAGTGAACATGTGAGCAAGGAGTTTAATTTCCGAAACATCATCCAAGAAACTTGAAGCATTGAATTTTTCAAGTCCTAAAACCTAATAATGCAGCCAGGTCCCAGTAACTAACCACTACTTTCACCACAAACTAGCAAAAAACTTGTCTCAAGCATCTAAGTCATCAATAACTTTCGGGAGCAACTTAGCCAACAGATTGAAAATTCTGAATCACCCGCCAATCTCATATACAATAATTTGAATGTAACGATCCAAATCTAAAACAATGTTGACGATCTGAGAAGGAAATAATGATCAAACCTTCAATAGCCAGATAAAGCTCCAGCAGTCACGATCATGACTCCACACACTTTACAATTCACACACCAACATGAAGCTCACGATAGCAAAACAGAACTATATATTACACTCATTCCCAACTTCAGAGCGACAGAATTTTCATGGTTTGTTGTCAAAATTCCAAATCACGATTTCATCACTTCGATCACAGAATAAAGCAAGACTAAATCACAGCATTCAAATTAACCCTAAGTATACCAAATGTTGACGACGATCCTTACATCAAGATCCGACCCAAGAAGCGGAAGCATGCTAAATCTCCAGCATTCATAATCATCAATCCACAGAACTTTACACTCCACGCATCAACATCGACATCAAGATAGCCATCCAAAAAGAATTTAACTCTGTTTTCAATTCCAGAGCAGCAAATTGACACAAATTCAGTAGCGAAATCGAAGCAGGGGAGCAAAAGTAAAATTCCGCAACCATGGGAAAACGGAACACACCTGCATGATCCCCATGGCGAACAGAGAACTCTTCCCATTCAGTCCATCGAAACCTCCGATCGTATCCCTTACAGTCGTGAAATTGAATGGAGGCTCTGATTCCTTGCAGCACTATCCATCAAAAAGCTTAGCTCACTGCCGAAACTCTTCTCGGAGCTCAAGAGCTTTCAGACTTGAATGCTGGCGGATGGATGAGGACAGAGACCTACCTGAGTAATAAACTTCATCCATTCGTGTTCTCATTCGTTCAGTTGGTAATCCTGTCGCTGTCATTCATCGACGCCGGATGAAACTTTAGAAGTGAGTTAAGACCAGAGAACAACATTTAAAATTGTCCAAATTAATAAAAATTAAGGATTTTAGCATGGTTTCTATCATTCAACCCTAAAAACTTCCATCAAATTTTTTTGGAAGTGAAGAGGGATTTTAGTGTCTTTCAAAATGTATTTTTAAGACTCCACATGCATAAATTATGAACTTTTGATAGTGTTGAGAATAAGAATAACCAAATTGAACCATCTAGGTTCTCATGCAAGTGCATAGGAGCTATACATTTAGTCAACTATATAGATGGGACAATTTGCTTACTAGTCACAATTAAATGTAGTAATTTTATTCTTAACCCCTAATTGCCCAAAGTACCAAATTTGGGTGTTGACAGTATTTTGAAGTTAAAATAAAATCTAAACAAGTTACTATTTTTAGTAATTTATATTTTATTGAAAAAATGTCTTTCTTGAAGTCTAGTTTTAGCATCAAAAATCTGATTTTGAAAATGGATGATTATGATTTTTCTATTCAAGATTTTATCCAAGGGGGTTTATTATTGCAAATCTTGATTTTTCTAGTGGTGAAGGGTTTTAGAAATGAGCCTCAAGTACACTAAATCTTGGAAAAAAAATCGCATTAGAAATTCATTATCAAAATTGTAGAGTAGATTTTGAGAAGCCATAAATTGATTGGGGTGATGCATATTATGTCTTTCAACCTCATTTCTTTTGGTTACCAAATTTTTAGATTTGACTTGTGAAAAGAAGATTGAAAGACTTCAAATCACTTTTATAGTTTTAACCCTCATGATCAAACATTATAATCTATCAATCCATAAATGAAATTGTTGTGTTTTCTTTTCCCATGTGATCTCTAACATGTCTAGTTTGAATTTGTACCCAGTTTCATTTTTTTTTTAAAGATAAAATTTATCAAAATATTGACTTTTTGTTTAATTTAGAACAAATTTCTAGAAACTCAAAAAAGGCCTTGGACATATAGGGGTTAAATTGCACATGTTGTTTTCATATTAAGTTTTTTCTTCATTTGATTCAAGGTTGACAAATCTCAACGTCCGCCCCAAAATAGCGTCCGTTTTCCCGACGTCCGGACGCTAGTGGACGTAGCTTCCCTCCCGCCGTCGGAAGGTGGATGGGCAAGGCGGGGCGGATGGACGAGGCTGACGCCCAAATCGTGCGGACCACATCAGTCCGCGTGTCGATCGGACGGTCGTAACCGGGCGGACGGGAGACAGGCGGATGTGAATGTCAGCGAATGTTGCGGACACAGCATCCGCATTCGGACGTTGTATCAACCCTGATTTGATTCCCTATATTTAGTGTATTCAATAATCGATATAATACAATGCATAATTCTAAACTAATAGAATCTCTAAAAGTTTAATGTTCAATTTCTTCAATATGTGGTCATGAGAAATAAATTAATTCTAGTTGAATTTCCAAACACATAGGCACTAAATATTGTATAGGGTGTTGAGTATTTGTATAATGTGCCATTCTTAAGAAGAGGATTGCTATTATGTGAGCTTCAAAACGTGAGCACATGGGCTTACAAGACTATACACCTATATTATAGGTCTTTATATTTTAGGAATCTTTTATGATTATATTGTAATTATAATATAAGTACCTATATTATAGGTCTTTATATTTTAGAAATCTTTTATAATTATATTGTAATTATAATATAAGTACCTATATTATAGGTCTTATATAATAAGCACCTTCAATGGTTGTAATATATCTACTCTTATATATGCTCAAAGCTCACATGCTTGCATTTTCATGCTCACATACTAGCACGGTTGGCATTGTTGAGTAGCACCTTTGATTTTTTATTATATTATTCTTGAAAGTATCTTGGTTAATTTTCAGGTGGGATACTACTCAAACTTCTTCACAATAATTTTTATCTATGCAAAGCCTCTTTTATTAGGTATTGTACTTAAAAGTGACCAATGATGCTAGCATATAATGTGAGCATATGACCATTTGAGCCTTGAGCACAAGTATAAGTAGATATCCTACAACCATTGAAAATGCTTGTAATATAAACACCTATGATATAGTTATCTATAACATAGGTATCCTATAATCATGGAAGGTTTCTATAACAAAAATACTGATAATGTAGGTGTACGGTCTTCTAGGTTCATAAACTCATGATCCTGAGTTCACATAATAGCAACGTTCTACAAAAATACAAGTTTTAATAGTGAGTTGCCTATTTACGCATAGAAATAGATTAGCTAAAATTGTATGAACCATAATTTACAAAGATTTGATTGACATGGAATCCACTATCCCAAGATAGAATATGAAAATTCCAAATAAAGTTCTCAAAAGAATTGACATGTACAAATTACCCTAAAACAAATAATGCTCTTTACCTTACTCCTATACTCATCATCTCTTCTTTTAGAATTTTGATGAAAAACCCAACTTTCAATTTATTCCCCTTCCCTTTTCAAATTAAATTAATTAGTACAGAGTCTTCTTTCTTATGAAGGTGTTTAGTTTAGGTGTCCCTTAGACTAGCTTTACAAAGTCTAGTGTGGAGCCATAAATGGATGGACTCTTCATGTATGCCAACTACTTAGAGAGGTTGGAGTTTTTTCTTTCTCTCTTCACCTCTATGCCTTTTTTCTTCCTTCTACACCTCTATGCCAATGCCATGAAAACAAAAAATTTATAATTTTTTGATATTAGCTTTTTCTATATTTTTCATTTCAATTTGTTAAAGAAGGCATTTTTTCCATAGTAAATAAACTTTTATCACACAAAGTATAACACAATGAATACATTGTGTAGTATTTAATCTCCAGTGCAAATTTTAACCCTATAAAAATTGGTTGGTCATTGTAGAAATCATCTTTTTTGTTATAGACTTGTGAATCATCTACTTCACCCATAAACAACGCCATGGATTTCTTTCAACCAATGAATGATAAAGAATCTCTCCAAGCATGCAACTAATTCATCCTCAAAGTTTTGTGTGAAAAGGGGAGTTCTTTTATAGCAGTGTGACTTCCAATGAGTGCTTTTGCTTCTGTTTTTTAAGCCAACAATTCACATTGATACCAATTTCTCAAGGTTTAAGGATTAATCCTTAAATGCCAAAGGGGTGACCTTGGAAATCATCTTTTCTATTTCTGTGTGAATCACTAGCCTCCAAAATTACAAAAGTAGTCATTGCAAGTCAAACTATTATAGAAGATCTTCCTTTTCGATAACAAATTTTGAGGATGAATAGTTGTACTTCTATCTTAGTTTGATTCCTTGTCCGCCTTGACATTCAAAGGTTAAAAACTAAAACAAAAGCAACTCATTGGAGATAAAAAACTCTGCAAGATCTTCCTTTTCACACAAAATTCCAAGAAAGAACATCTGCACTTCTGTCTTACATGGAAGTATTGTCTGTCGTCCATTACTATGTGTTCGCAGCGGCCGCGTTTCAGGCTTTTCGAAAATGCTACAGAGTATCAGTCTGCTACGAGTTCGACCGATTCGAGGCTTTACAGCTTGGTGCTTGCTCACCAAGTCATGAACTCCGGCACTGTCAGTTGTGGCACAAATTTCCTCCACCCAACAATTGCCCATGATTTCCTGCAAGGTCAACCGAAACTTGGAGCTTAAATTGACTTGCATGGCCACCACAGACTGATTCCTGACCAGATTGGATGCTCAGTCTCATAATATCATGGTTGTGTCCGTCCACATTCACAAGGATTCCACTTGCACTCTATCTCCTACACTCTACCTTTCACAATTTAATACTCTTAGATTACGAACTTTGCTTTTGAAACACAATGAAAAGGTGTAACTCAGTGGCAAGCTTCCACCAAATTTAGCAACATCGGATGGTCCTCCAGTGTTGGGAATATGTCAACGACTTGTTATGTGGGAGGAGGATATTCTGTTGGCCTACTCGCTCTTGTACGAGCCGTAAAGTTGCCGTAATGAAGCCGTAAAAAGACTCGTACAACTCGTTGATGCGGTCCCACAATTCGGGAGATTCCTTACAGTGCACTTTACTCATTTTATAATCCCAAGGTTCAGCAGACCAAGGGTTGGTGGTTTGAAAAAACTGACCCATTTTTTGACTTTTCGTGAGAATTATAATAATTTGATATATGTGACGAATTTTTTTTTGTGCCGGGGTGCCAGGATCAGTAAAGAACGTTGAATGTGTTTGGTAAAAGAAACTAAAAAGTAAAGGATTGTCACTGTGTACGTGACTCATTCCGAAAAGAGTCTACAAGTCATGAGACACAGAACTTACCACATGATGATGAAATGAAATGCTGATCTTTTGTTGATCGACGTCAAGCTTATCATGAGCTGGAGCTAGCCTGTGGTCCAGAGAATCTCAATCCGTGACCCATGTAACGAAGAACTAGGCAATTGCTAATTGAAATAGTCTGTGACAAAGTGAATTGCAATATGGCGTAGTAGGTATCTTAGTTCCTAGAATTGAGGCCTGTGCACAATTTGAAATCTCAGGATAATAGATCGAGCTAAGCATTGCGCAGGAGGAAATGTATGTGGAGAGAATGACAACAGAACAGCGCAGCTGAAATTGCAATCTTTAATAACCCCTGATTGCAGTTTCAATTCAAACCTTGCGGCTGCAATTGAGCATCAACCATTGCTTACTACATTATTGAAGATTGCTCTGTTTTGATTGATTCATTGAAATGGTACAATATTTATAAGGAACGTATACTGACAACCCACCATCACCTGCAAAGGCATTGATAAAACCGAGGCAGTTTCTAGATGCCACTAACAGTGGTTCTAAACTAAAACGCACATCTGCAAACACAAACAGACTAAATCCATGTGTGAATTCTCAACTTTCTTTTTTTGGTCTTTTTCTCCTTGCTGCTTCAATTCGAGTTTTCTAGATTGTCACGGTGTGCTGCTTCATTTCATGACCATGGTTGGTAAAATCCGCATCCGTCCCGCCATGCTTGCTCACATCGAACGTCTCCCCATCTCCCCAGAGCGCATATGCCTCCTCCCCGTGCTCCGCATCATCCCCAATCATCAAATGCTCATCACTCATCCGCAACGGAATCACCAGCTTAATCACCACCAAAATAATGCTCGTCACCACCACATTCCACCCGATAATAAAAAGCGCTGCCACAATTTGCTTCCCGAGTTGCTTCCCTCCAACACCCCCATAGAACGCCCCTTGCAAATTCAGCACTGGCAGAAAGTAATTACAAAGTGTGGGCTCCGCAAAGCATCCCGACAAAAATCCTCCTAAGAATCCCGCCACGGCGTGCGTATGAAACACGCCTAACGTATCGTCAATCTTTTGCATGAACGGCGAGCGCTTGTGAACCACCATCATGGTGAACCACGGCACTGAGCCCGCGAAGATCCCCATCACGAGCGCCGCCCATCCTTGCACCAGCCCAGCTCCTGGCGTGATAACAACAAGTCCAGTGATCATCCCTTGCACTGCGCCGATGACTGATGGTTTCCCGAAGACTAACACGTCCAAGCCCGTCCAAACAAGCAAGCTCGTGGCGGCGCAAACATTCGTATTGATGACTGCAATCGACGCGACGAGATTCGCAGAAAGGGCCGCGCCGCCGTTGAATCCGTTCCATCCCAGCCAGAGTAGTCCCGCGCCCGCGAGCATGAGCAGAACATTGTTGGGTGGAAAACGCTCCCTGTCGCGCGTGAGCCGCGGTCCCACCCAAAACGCGGCCGTGAGCCCAGCGATTCCTGAAGAAAGATGAATCACGTACCCACCAGCATAGTCGATGACGCCCCATTGCCAGAATACCCCACCTCCCCACATAGAGAATGCACCTACAGTGTAGGAGCACGTCAACCAGAGCGGGACGAACACCATCCACGCGCGGAAGTTCATGCGACCAAGTAAGGAGCCCGCTAGGAGCACGACTGTGATGGCTGCGAAGACAAACTGGAAGTAGACTTGGGTGGCCATGGGATAAAAGGGCGTGAGCGCCGCGACTTGCGAGGTCCCGCTCGCGGGGAGAGTTGCTTGCGACAATAGGTACTTGTAGCTGAGAGTGGTGCCGGCTTTTCCCCAGATTGGGATCAGCTTCTCACCGAATGACATCTTGTAGGCCCAACCCACCCAGCAGAGGAGGACGGCGGCGAAGGCGTAGAACGCCATGAAAGCGGAGTTCACAGCCCATTTCTTCTTCACGATGCTGCCGTAGAGAATGACGAGCGCGGGGACGGTTTGCAAACCCACTAAAGTTGTGGCTGTGAGTTGCCAGGCGTTGTCGCCTTTGTTCAGCCAGTCGGGAGTCACACCGCCCGTCTGGATGTACGCAGTAGGAATCGTGGGAGGCGCGTCGTCCGCCATCTCAGAAACGTTTCAGTTCGTGAGCTCTGGTGTTGTCACGAGGCCCCGTGCGCAATCTAGACACAATTGGAAACAACACATCGAGATAAGTCGTAAATTCAATTGATGCATCCCAAAATTGCGAAAGGAACTGATGGGTAGACTGAATCAGAGATTCAATTCATGAGGTTGAGTCAGAGCCGCAATTGAACCGGCCATGAATGCAAACCACCTACCATGCGGCGAAAAAAGAGAAAAGGTGAGACAGTACGACAGTGCGCGCTACAGCGAAGTCAAGTTACAGACAGCGTACGTCCAAACTGAGAAAGCATGAGGTTCAAGGACATTGACTATGCACATGCAAGAATACAGTAATCGTGCTTTTTCTGTGAGAAAAGGAGTAATAATAACTCTGGTTCGAAATTCAAAGGACAAGGAGAATAGGGGAGCAATTCCACACAATTGCAACTCAAGCGTGAAATTCGAGTACATCAACGAAGCATAAACAAGTACACATACAACAATCTTACTTTTTGCTTGAGAAAACTAATAGACCTTTGGACTTAATTACTCAGTAAAGGAATCTACAACTAGAAGCATGCAATAGTAAACCCAAGCCTGAAATTCAAGTAAATGGACGAGGCATACACAAGTACAGACACAACAATCAATCACGCTTTTCGTTTAAAAAGCAACTAATTATTAATCAAAACCCGACCTCGTGACTCCCAACAAGTCGCAAAGTACATAGAACTGGAAGCATCTATGCAATTGCAAACTCAAGCTAACATTCCATTACTCCGACCACGAAGTATACACAAGTCTACATACAACAATCAATCTTGCAAAGAGTTTGTACGAGAACACAAATAAACCTTTGTGACATGGTCGCAAAGTAATCTATTGAACTCAAATTGTAAACTCACACCTGCAATTCCAGAAAATGGACGAAGCATGCACAAAATTAAAAGTACATATATACCCAACAATCAATCAAGCTTTTCGATTGAGAAGCAACTACGGAGTTCTAATTAAAACTTCGGAGACTTACAAGGAGTCGCAAACGTACATAGAACTGGAAGCTAGCATGCAAGTGCAAACTGAATTCGAAGCTTGAGATTCACATCCACAATTCAAGTAATCTAAACACATTCAACAATCCATCAATCCATAAAGCCAAAGAAGTGGTCGTGCAAACCTACAAATAATGGAGTTGCTGTATTGATACCGATTCCAGCCGCCTGGGAGGCACAGGCACACGCACAGGACGACGCTGCTGCCGCTGTCTGTGCGAAGCTGGCGTGGAGTACGTCGCGAAGTCTGCAATTGGGTGGTCGTTGCCTGCTGGGGTGGGCTCGAAGCTTTATAAAGGCTGAAATCGGGAACCGTGGTCCGCTGACGCTCCGAGAATTTTGCCTAGGTCTCGGGAGGAGGGAGGCAGGAACAAAGATTCCTCCAGACTTTGGGCTCTGAAGTACGGCTCGTAGTGCTCAGGAGTAGTACTAGGTTGTACTTTAGTTAAATTGATACACTTTTTTTTTTTTTACTTCGGTTGAGGTACTTCACTTTTTTCTTTTTTTAATTTATAAATTTTGAAACACATGGACAATTTCCTTTGAGTTAATTCACTTGTTCTCAAGTAGGAGACGTCGAGGACATAACCTTCTTTACTACAAATGAGGTACGGGTTCTTTTTGCATCCTTGAAAAGGGTTCCTTTGAGGAAACAAAATTTTTTAGGGCATCACCACTGGGCTTGCAAATAGAAGGTGAGTCTTGGGCTTAAAAAGGAGTGGGGCATCTACTTTCTAGGTTATGGGAAAGGGAATAACTCTATTCATAGCTTCCTAAGAGGACACTTTTAAGAGCAAAATACTCTTAAGAATTCAATAGACAAGGTGAGTTTTATCCTATAGATATTCTACTTGGTGATTGATTAATTAACTATTGTAGGGTGACATATTTGGTAAGTAGGGGTAGAGGACTTTGAGGGCTCTTCAAAAATAGATGTAAACTTTTTGCATGTCAAATTTGACAAGTGTTGGTGTGGCTGCTCTAAACCCCCCAAACCTAACTGTATTCCATTCCATTTGTTTAAAAAAAAAATTTAAAACGTGACTATCACTATAATTGCAATTGGCAGGGAAGGAAAAATAATCAATGTGACAAGTACGGTACAATTAATTCAAGTATTCCCAATACTTTCCCTTACGGAAGAAAACACTCCTCATTGGTTGCTTTCACAGAACCAAAAAAGATGCCCATTGGATGATTGGGCCAATGAACGGGGTCAACACCCCCCTGAGTGCGCTTTTTTGGTGACCAGTTCGCTCTAAAAATGAGCGGACTTGGGGGACTGTTGAGGAGTCAACCTGGAATTTCAGTCGGTTGGCTCAGTCGGGGCTCATATGGTGATCATGCTCCATTAAAAAAAACAATTCCCCAACTAATAATTCACGAGGCTAAATAGTTAAATTAGGATGCCCTAACAATTAGATTGCCTTATCCCAAGAAAGTTACTTTACAAGCCATCAAAGTCAACAAATACTTCTACAAATATTTTCATTTGTACCGATGTTTTTTTGGGGGGTGGAGTGGGGGGTGGACCAATGATTATGTGGCCTCTCTTTCAAGAAAGTTTTGAGTTTCATGGTTCTTTTCATTTTGGGTGGGGGCTTGAATTAAAGGAGGCCAATTTTGAGTTTGCAATTTTTGTATGCATTGGTTTTGCATGACAAATGAAATGAGTTTTTGGAAAGATCATGGAAGCGGTGTACATGGCCATGATTATAAATTTGCCATTTTTTATTACATTTACCTTTTTTTCTATAGACTTGAAGTTACCCCATTTTTTTTGAGGCAATTGGACATTTATTATCCTAAAAAATCCACTAATATGAATACATGGAGATTCATGAGTTTCAATTATAGCAATATATAATTCAAAAGTAGTGTACTCTTGTAAAGCAATAGTGAATATTTATATCGTGTCAAATGTCAAGAAATTAGTATAGGGGCAACCTAATTTCACTATTTAGTGTTGGCTTGTAGCTACCTCCTCCTCAGTATGAATTTTATTGAGTGATTCTTCATAATTTCATCTATTTGAAATTATAAAATATTTTGTAAAATATCCCTATATTTTATTTATGAGAATCACCTCTTTGCAAACAATTATTACAAAATAAAATCCTTGAACTATCCCTCTAGGCAAGAAAAAATTGTACAAAGGATTTTATTTGTGACAAAGTTTAGCAATGAGTAACAACTATTAATAAGTATTTTTGATTTTTTTGGAAATATAGTCTCTATTTTTGAATGAATGTAATCTTTTTTTTTTTAAAGTAAGATGGTATGAGTACATTTGAATGAAGAAAATTACTTTCCACCTATAAACTACATATTTTGAGATTTGAATAACTTCACTACTCTAATCATGATTGCTACTTACACATCCTTTGAAAATTGAAAACAATATCCCTAGCTAGTTTGCACTACCAAGAACTATAGTTTTAAGTTGGTAAAGAAAAACACAAGTTGACACTCCTTGAAGCACCAAAACTAAGGTTTGATGGAGTTTGGTGTTCTATTTCAATAAGCTACTTTAATTTGTACTATTCCTACTTAAGCCTTCTTTTGACAACCCTTGCACAAACTAAAAAGAACTTTATGATTAACTTTAGTGTTTTGGTCAGGGAAATTTATAATTGGAGTCCAAAATGTATAAATTATTAGGATATTGGTCTAGTAGGTACATGCAAGGTTAGTAATCGTTTTACGTGACTCTAGCTTCTAATTCCTCTTGGGTCATTAGAGGTTAAAGGCAACTTTCATTAAAATCTATAAATTTAAGTACCATTAAATAAAACAACAAAAGTGGAAAAAAGTGGAAATTATATTGAAAGAGAGATGAAAAATAAATAAATTACTAAATACAATTTTTAATAGAATGACAATAAGGATAGATGCCAAGTCCATCCTAAAATATTGCAAAATATATTTTTATATGATTGTTGTTGAGAACAAAAAAGTCCCAAAATCAAGCAAAACCCTACATTAAATAGCAAATAAAAAAATAATTAAATGGATAGAAGGCTCTAACGTGGGCTCTAATAAAGATTGGAATAGCTTACCAAATTTGGTGAAACGTCCAATTTGATTTATGAGATTGAATTTCATAAAATTTGGCTTTTGAAAAATCTCATCAAAGATCAATTCATAAGGCTTCCACAAAAAATTAAAATTCCTAAAATATATGACTATGTACAACATACTATTCAAATTTCCCTTAAAATCCAATTCAAAACTTTGAACCTTCATGCATGAAATCTATAGCAATCTTAGTTTTTTAAGCTTTGTAGAGATGAATGTCACATTTTATTGTCATTTCGAATCAAGCCTTATATACCAAATTGTCATTAGATGGAATTCTATATGCCAATCTATCTCTAGTGGAAACATGATCTTCATCCATAGACTAGGACAATGGCCCATGAAAAGACTTGCAATTGGTCTAATTGGTCCTATAGCATTTAGCATCATAATGATTACGTCATTTCCTTCATCTATGTAAACCATGTCCCTACTAGCACATGTGTACTCTTTGAGAGGTCCACATACTTTGGCCATCCTTGTTGCATTGACTCACTTTTGGGATGAAGTCCTACTAAAACTCCCTTACATTGGCTTGCTCATTGAATATTACTCCTTCAATGCCTAGTTGGTGACTGTGGAAATTGTCCCTTTTAATATTGTGTGACATCCTCTACTTTAAAAAAAAAAAAAAAGCGCTCATTGGAAGTCAAGCTACTATAATGCATGATATCCCCCACCTTCTTTTTCACAAAATTCCAACAATAAACAATTGCACTCTCGTCCTACATAGCAGAATTCTTTGTCATTCATCAACCAAAAAACAATCCCAACATCCCTGCAACACTCCCACGGATACTAAGTGTCCTATGGATGACAAAGAATTCTCCTGTATAGGACATTCTCAGAGTTTTGTTTTGAAAAGGGAACATCTTCTACAGTAGTTTGACTTCCAATGAGTACTTTTTTTTCATTTTTTTATTAAGCGATTGATTCTCCCAGGGTATCAGAAAATGATGATTTCTTCAGAGACTAGCCCGTCCTTACAGGGTTAAGAGTTAAGACCCTCCATCCATCCACTTGCTCTGAACTTGTTATCTTTTGTGGATGCAAAGCCTCTGACTTGACTTCCCTTCCGCTTGGCTTCGATCCTGACCCAACAAACTTCGCAGGACCAAACCAAACCAACTGTGAAGTTTGCCGCAATTACCAACTGCATGTGAAATCCATTGATCGACAGCTAGAAGTCAGACTTCCGGATCAAACTAACTGATGCATGCCTGTCGATCGATCCAGACACGAGTTTGAATGAATGGAAGAGTCGATCGCTTCAATCCCGTGTTTGCACTATTTGTAAAGGTAATCGGATCTTGTACCGTTTGCAGCTGCAAATGGTCAGTGATTGTGCGTGAAAGGCACTCCGACTAGCACTGTTTCCGCAACAATCCCCTGCGTGCGTCACTCTTACTTCCAAAAATTTCTGAACAGTACGTAGCTAGTGTCGACCACCGATCAAGTCCCTCGCTCTAGCTAGCTCACGATGGCCACTACGCGCACACTCGATCCATGCGCAGCTCGAACTAATTTCCAAGTTGCAACAGAATTCAGATCAGATCTTGATCATTTTTCTGAAGCTGGAGAATTGAAAACATCCGTGTGCCACCTCCTTTCCTCGTCAGCTGGAGAGTATATTTAGCATAGTTTTGGGAAACATGGCGGGCTAGTTAGTCAATCACAACTACTGTTGGTATTGATCTGATGAGGACCTGGAGGAGAAACCTAAGGTAGCTACGTTAGCATAAGGCGGAACTCTCAGTTTGAAACCGGGCATGAATTGCTGCTGATGTGTGTAGATAGAGTCAAGATTATATATTATAGAGGAGGTTAGTCTTTTGGTTTGTAGACTAAGGTGGAAAAACCTAAAATCGTCTAAATAAGCATTTCAGTTTGTATAGCAAGGTGGAAAACACCTGAAATTGTCAAGATAAGCAATTCAACATAGTTGGAGGCATCTTTTTCTAGAAAAAAAATATTTTTAGTAGTATTAGAAATTGAAAATCATGGATTTTGAAAGGAAAAAAAATGGAATTTTTTGGATATGATATGTAGTTTCTATGAATTTTCAAAGTGGAAGCTCTTTAAGCCATTGAAACTGTCATATAGTTGAATCTAAAACTGAAATCTCACAAAACTAACAATCAACCAATCATAGCTAAGTATTGAGACGGTTTAACCCCTAAAGTCTCACGGCCATTTTTCTATCAAAAAACACTCAAAAACTACCATTTTTGCTGCATTTTCACAAGAATTTAAAAAAAAATCTAATTGTAGGATCTTGTATTCCACTTGTCTTAGCTCATGTGGTAAGAATTTCATGAAGTTTGACCATATAGATTGGAAGGTATTAGCATTCGAAGTTCAAAAAGAAAGTTTTTTTGAACATTGGCTTGCAATTTCAAATGACTTTAACCACCATTTGTGGAATTTTTTTGCACTATAGACTTTGATTTTGAAAAATCTTATGTTGAAGAATTGAGTTGAAAGTCTAGAATTTTCTTTTTTTAAGAAATACACTTGATTTTCATTTTTTTTAAATTGTTAAATAGAAGTAGGTCCAAGATTGAAAAAAATAAATAAATCATTAATAACTCCAAGTTAGGATTGAAAGACAATAATCCCAATGGTAAGATTGTTTTAGCAAGCAAACACAACATTTGTAGTGAATTTCGTTAAAATGGCAGCATTCTTGAAATTTGGCAGTTTTATATCTATACCATGGTTGTCATAGTGGACAGACGTCTGGTTCGCCCATCCGTTAGAGGTCCCGCCTATTCGATACAGTCAACACATAGTTGACTTTCTGAAAACGGAAAAATAGGCCACGTGGATGCCATGTGGATTAAGGAACATGTTGGGCGCGGACGAGATCGTCCGCGCCCTGGATTTCGCATTCCGAGGTGACGTGTCATTCCGCAAAATTGCACAAGTTACAAAATTAAAGCTGTTCAGACCGTCCGTCTGGTCCGGTTTGCCCGTCCGTCCGTCCCGTCCGATGACCCTAACTTGCCCGTTATGACAACCATGATCTATACCTATCCTAGATGTTGAGACCAACCATTCTAAAAGTGGCAAATTTCATATGCCATTTTAATGAAATTTGCTATATTCTCAAAAAAGAATTGTAAAAAATTGTGAAAATTGCATTTAGAAATGAATCCAACAAGTTATTTTTTCAAAAAGATGCTTAAATTGTCCTATAAACAAGATTGTCCTTAACTTTTTCATATTAATCCAAATAGAATGAATCAAAGCTTCACATATAGACAAAAATATAAAATTTTGGAGAAAAAAATTTAGAATTTATTTTAATTTTTTGCTAGTTTTTTGTGTTGCTTGCTGAGTCCAATTTCAAACTTTTTGTGGTATTACTTTTGCTCCCTAGTACCAATTGAAATAAAAAATTATATTCCTACAAAGCTAATCAATTTTTCTTTATTGTAGAAAAGTTTCAAAAAAATTCACCAAAAATTGAGGTCACAATAACTTGCCCAAAATCTAAATTGTCCCCCATGGAGACAATGAGACTTTAGGGGTTAATGATGCTTTTGAAGAACACTTTAATTATAGTCTATAAAATAGATATATGGATGTAGAAGAATAGATATATGGATTTTTTCACCTTAAGAAATATTATAACTTTTGTTTTAACTTCTAAATGCCCAAACTACATTTTTGGACAACATAGAAATTTTGTGCAGCTCACTACAAATGGATTTTTTATTTAATTTCTTTGAAATTTTATCACAACATGTGCCCAATGAGTAGCTTTAAAACCTGAAAAATTTCATAACTTTTGACTACATGGTTAAAAGGTTATTGTATGATATATACTTTTCATTGCTCGACGGGCAACTTGGGCAACAAAAAAAACTTTTTTTAAAATCACTTTTTTAAGAAATTAAAATTTGAAATTGGTTCTCAAGATTTATATATACTTGGAAAGTTTTGAATCATTCCATTTTGATCAATGAGTTAAAAGTTATGAAGAGTTTTAGTTTGTGGGAGTTTGTGGGACGTTATTGAATCTCTACTCAAAGACAAACTTTGAAGCCTTTTAGTCTAACTCACTTTTCAATAGTTTTGGAAAAAAAATAAAAACATTGGGTGTAAATTTTTTATTACAACATTACAACCATTGGAATTGACATTTTTCAATTCTATTAAAAAATTGTTAACAATTTAGTATTTTGAATCATTCTCTATTCCTTTCTACTTACTATTTTTTTCCTATATGTTTTATGATTCTAAATGATCTGAAATTTTTCAAGCATGTAGCCAAATTAACTTGAAAAATGAATTCAAAGAGTAACTACCATTTTGGAAATATTTTCATACAATCATGACTTTCCGAAGTGCAAATGTCCGGATATTTGCATAGCCCCCAAATGGAAATTTGTCACTTCAAATGCTAATATCTTCAAGTTGAAAATTTCTGAAATTTTTTCTACATGTTTTCAAACAAGTTTACTACAAGATCCTATGATTTTATGTGTTCAAAATTTTTTTTTCTAAAATTTGGTACATATACTAGAGTTGGCAGTTTGGAAATGGTTTTGGTAAAAACATAGTCAAAATCATTTAAGGGATAAATGATTTGGAGAAGTATTGTGATTTCAATAAATTTTCAGGGTCAAGACTTAAAAAAACCTTATAGTGTCACATATTTAGGATTGTATTTTAGGATTCTTCATAAAGACTCAAAGACATTCACTAAAAAGTTGTGGTACTTTGCATTCTATTACAAAGTGTACAGACATTCTAAAAAAATGGTTTAACCTCTAAAAGACAAAACATCATTTTTTAGCAACATAGCAATTTCGGTCAACTCACTATGAACAAAATTTTTATTTTTTTTCTTTGAAATTTTTACACATTCAACATGTGCTCAAGGAATTTCTTCAAGGCTCAACAATTTTCATAACTTTTGACTACATAATTAAAAAGTTATGGTATGATATGTAATTTTCATTGCATAGTAGGTAAGCTGGGCAACTCAAAAAAAATTCTGAAAAATAGTTTTTTAAGAAATAAAAATTTGAAATTAGTATTCTAGATTAATATATACATGATAAGCTTTGAATCATTCTATTTTAGTTAATGGGATGAAAGTTATGAAGAGTTTTAATTTGTGGGCAATTATAGATTTCCTACTCTAAAATAAACTTTGAAGTTCTTTATTTAAGTTAATTTTCAATATTTTTTGAAAAATAAAATCGTAGGATGTAGATTGTTTATTACAACATTATAACCAATAAGATTGGCATTTTTCATTTTCATAAATAAATTCTTAACAATTTAGTATTTTGAACCATTTTCAACTTTTTTCTAATTTTTTCCTATATGTTGTACAATTCCAATTGATCAAAAAAATTCAAGCTCATAGTTAACTTGCTTTGAAGAATGAATCCAAAGAAGCACCACCTTTTTGGATATTTTTTCATACAAATGTCGCTTGTGAAGTGCAACTACACAGTTTTTTGCAAGGCCAAAAAAAGGATTTTTGTCAATTCAAATACTAATATCATGCAATCTACATTGAGGAAAGTTCTGAAACTTTTTCTACGTCTTTTTAAACTAGTGTACTACAAGATCCTACAATTACAGAAGTTTAAAATGTTTTTTTTTCTGAAATTTGATACTTGTACTAGAAATAGCAATTTGGAGTATTTTTGGTGAAAACATAGTCAAAAACCTTTAAGATTTAAAGTTATATTAGTAACATTTAGAAGGACCCCTACATTTTTGGATAGGGTTACTATTTTGTGAGCATGTGAGCTTGTAAGCATATCATTTTTTAAAGATTTCATCTAAAAATTTTACTCAAAATTTATTATTTTTGGAAAATTTTGGTACCCATTATTGTGATCCCTTGAACAACCTTGATGTGCTACTTATTAGACTTTGCTAAATTTAAAAAAAAAATTGGTTATTAAATAGGGATCATTTGAAATTGATTGAGGTTGTTCCATTGAGATTTTTATTTTTATAATCATTCCCCTCTTGTTGTTGGATTCTCCTTGGCACCGAGGGGGAGCCCAACAACAAGAGGGGAATGATTATAAAAATAAAAATCTCAATGGAATAACCTCAACCAATATCAAACAAAGCCTAATTAATAACAATTTTTTTTTCTTAAAATCCAACAAAGTTCAATAAGTAGCACATCAAGATGGCAAGTGCTTGATCCTCTTCTTGGCGCTAAGAGGTCCTGAGCAACAAAAAGGGAGTGATTAACCAAACAACCATCTAATTAAAGATGAAAGAGTTGGACCTTCGAGAAGTCTCACAAGAAGACAATGATCAACTAATCAACAATTTGTTGTAACTAAACACATTTCTTACAAAAATAATCCTTATCAATCAAATATTTTCTTTCAAAATCTTAACAAGCCTAATTACTAGCACATGAAGATAGAGTAGTATAGGTACCTCTCATTGGCCCCAAGAGGACCCACACTACTACAAGATAGTGATCAACAAAAATGAAATTTGATGCGACTAAACTCTTTTCACATATAATGAATTCCTATTAACAAATTTTCTTTTCTAAAATCTAAACAAGTCGACTAATTTACAAATCAAGAAGGAATTGTTAGTACCTTCCAATTGACCTTGAGAAGATATATGATGCTATGAAACAATGATCAACCAAAATAAAATTCACTACGTCAAAGATCATCAGATACAAAAATAATTCTTATCAACAATTTTTTCTAAAATCTAAAAATGTTCAACAACAATGCATCAAGAGAAAATTATTGGTACCCTCCCATTAGCCCCAAGAAGACCCACATTGCTATAGGATAGTGATCAACCAATATTCTATATAAATTTATTTCCATCTTCATTCATCTTCCACATCAATTGAGTTAATCATTTTTAGAAAACATACTTCTAATATTATAAATAAGGTAATGGGTTCACGATAATAAGTCTATAGTAATAGATACAAAAATTTACTAAAAATAGTAAAATTTGACCAAATTTTTTAGATATAATCTATTTTTAGAAGTATTATTAAGTTTTTTAGTATTTCTTCAAATTTTGAGTTCAACACTCACATAATTCCTACTTAGTGCTCATACTCACCTACTCTCGTAATAGCACCGTTGGGTCTCAAGTTAGAAAGAAGCATGCAATTTTTCAAAGCAAAATAATATTGCCTCTTCCTATTTGAATTTGGCAAACACATCTTCAATAATGCATAATTTATTTTCAACATAAAAATTATATCCCTTAAAAGTTTGTTCCATTTTTTAATTTCACTAAAAAGGTACAAAAGAAAATTCAAAATTTGATACTTCATTTTAGATGCCAAAATATTTCAAAATCCATTTAAGCTTATATGGAAAAAAAAGCTGAAATATGCAATAAAAGAATGTTTTAAAGAAAGCCTTCGTTCTTTGCAATAGGAATGGTACTTTTGAGTGTTCATTGACATGAAAAAGGCTTTGCTCTCTTAGGAGTTAAGTGATTTGAAACATGCTAGCAAAATAATTGAACCACTTATCCTTGTTATGAAATTCCCTTTATTTATTTCAAAATAATTAATAAATTGTTTGAACTATTACAATTTTGTTGCATAAAATATTTAAACATCATTCTTGGATTTTGATTTAGTTTAGCCATAATTTACCAATATGTTATCAAATATTAGACTTCATGAATACAAAATCATGGTTGTCAAAGGTGAAATTTATTGTTCAAAACTTCAAAATGCATACATTTTGCTTGATAGAATCCTTTTCTACATATAGACATTGTCTTTTGACAAGAAATTCATCACATTTGAAATCATCACAAGTTTCATTCATCCTTTTACTATATCAAAGTCTACAATTCAAACCTTGTAAGTTAATATATTCATCCAATTGAAACCCCAACATTATAACTTAACACTAAAAAGATGCCAACAACATATTGTATCCTTTGGATGATCAACTAAGCTTTGTGTATATTGAAGAATGGATGATTTTCATCCAAATTTTGCATGCAATTTTATTGATGCTACAATCACATCAATGAATTAAGTTCAAAACATTTTAGTAACTTTTTCATTTTACAATAGGATAGTTTAAAAAATGGTACACTTCCAAATGTTTTTTCTTTAATATTTTGAATTTTTCTTTTCTTTAAGACTTGATTTCGACATTCAAACCAATTTCTTTTGCTTTTGAGCAAACTTGATAAAATGAAGCTTTTGAAGTGCAATTGCTACTCCACTCAAAAATTAGAAAAAATCCTTAAAATAAACATTTTAGTAAAGTTTGAAGTCACAAATATATAAATACATTTATAAACATTGAACAACATAGAAATTTTCTTTCCACTACAATGTTCTATAGTGCAATGTAATTCTATTCTAAATATTCTAGATTGGTTGAACATGATTTGTTAAAGATAAGAATTTTCTACAATTTTTTCTTCAAAAATTCATGGTAATTTGAAGGTTCACAAAAATGTTTGAAAATTTCTTAACAAATATTACATATGTGATTTCATCTTTGACAAGTAAAACCAAAAAATTTCACTCATAAATAGAGAAAAAAATGAGGATGTAAAGTGAGGGACTTTCAAGTTTGATTACATTGGTTATAGACTCCATCCTTTAGAGGTTAAGGGCTTCATTAGTTGACAATCCATGTGTTAAAAAAAACCCTTATCAGAGTCTCTAAGAGTCTCTACTTTCTTGGTCACCTAGCACATCAATCAACAAGCAAATCCAAAGTTTTCCACAGGTTGTACATATAGATAACCAAGAGCCTTGAGGGTGAAATGACTTCAGAATTTCTTCAAATACTCATCAGCCCTTTGGACGAATTCTCGTCAGACCTGATCGCAAATATGAAGCAACCTCAAGTGGAGTCTCATCAGTTTCATGAGGTTGGATCTCTTCATGAAAAGTGGCTCCCACTTTTCTCCTCTTCCCAGGTGATTGACCTTTAGCGGTTCCGTAAACAGAACCTCCCTTCCTCTCGACCCCCTTCACAGCCCGTTTTTGGGAGCAACGTAGCTTCTCAAGAACCGTCACCTGAGGACTGATGAAACCATTCTTCTCGCAAATCTGCTGACACTGAGAAACAACGGTCTTTTTGCATGGTCTGTGCGACCTGCAAACAAAATGGGTAATAATTTTCCTGGTTAAAATCTGGAACAGTAAGAGTAAGAGTAATACTACAGTAGAGAATTACAGTGTATTCAGTAGATTAATCTGGGACAGTAAGAACAGGACGCTCTTATGACTGAATACACTGTAAGCATATCCAAATCGCATCTTGCGCAAATGTCCGTTCAGTGACAGTCCAAATGATATAGTGAAGAATCTCACCCAAATATCCAGAGTTTTGTTTTCAAATCTGGCTTTGATTCTTGAAGAATTTTCCCCTGTAGCAAAGAGCACAGTTTCCACTTAAGTTAGAGGATGCTAAAAACGGTGGAGACCTGATACCGTGTCCTGTACTGACCATTATTACGACCAACTCATCTATCTATATTCCTGGTTGGACTTAATTATCAGCAAATGGCGTCAGCATGACTTGGCTAAATCAATGTCTACTGGCATTGATCTTTGAATGAAAATGGAATATTCTATTGTCACTTATATTGATCTCCAATCTCCCACATTGAAATTGCATCAGAAATCGTTATTAGGTGTACAAGAAAAAATTTGATCACTTTTATTTGACTTTTGTACCCAAAGATCTCTCCACTCTCGCAAAAATCAGAGTCCTGCTAATGTTAAAATGCTTAACCCTGAAAGGAATTTGTGCAAAACGGGGAGGTCTTGCACAGTATTAACACATTTTGGAATATTTCGCATATTGTTGCACATTTCTCCATAGTTGAAAGAAGAAAATTTGTGATGGCATGTTGATAGACAGTCGCTACTCTCTTACCAGGTCCACTCACCAATGTAAGATTTGAGGTCTAGAACCTAACCTCAGGGTCCAACAATTCCATCCGACAGGTAACATTCACAACTGGTGCATCTGCATTCAGCTAGTCAAAGAAAGAACAGAACTGTTTAGGCTATAATTGTTATGCTTGCAAGCAGAAAGTGTAGAGCAGCACAAACAAAGAACTTGATATTCACCAGCAAACAGGTCCTTACTGAGTGCTTACAAGATATTCGAAGTTGAATAAATCGTGTGTACAGCTCAAGTGACATTGTAGGCACTGCAAAATCAAACAAAGGATGTGAGACATGTTTGACAAGAAAGAAGAAAAGGAGGGAGTAAAAATAAATTGTACCAGATTTGAATCAAAACATGTGGCATGAGCGAAATTCCACATAAATAGATGTCATACATCCTCACAGAGGTTTCACTTTTGGGTTTTCCAGGAAGGAGAAGGTTATATATATGGCATAACCTAGCCACTTCTTGTGCACCTTTGATCAACCAAAAAGTGAGATATCAATGCCCATAATTGCATGTATGCCACCCAGTTATGTCTAATAACCATCTCAAGCCTCTTAGCTCTTGACAAGTTATCTATTTTACACTGGTCCACATTGACAGACAAGACAGAATACGAAGACTACTGTATAATCACAGTACAGTACAGAGAACACTTTAAAATAAAATGAGTATCAAACATAACCTTGAAGGTGTGACATTGCGTAAGGCAAAATGGACAGGAGTACCTCTCCATCACTGCAATTATACCGTGTACATAAATGTCAGAGAACACCTGAAACTATAAATATATCCAGCTCAATATCTGAGAATATTCTGCACGTATTGATTCTTCTCATACAAGCTACGGCATCCAAATATATTTCTTAGGCCTTTTCTGGACATAATAAACAATATCCTGTCTATGATGATTGTGTCCACTTTGGGCCATATAGGCATTTAAGGGATGAAGAATCGGTCACCTTCTATCTTCTCACAGCGATTGAAGTAATAAAGGAAGTGAAATTCCACACGGCCTCTGTAATTCCTGATTATAAATCACCCAACTTCTTGTAAGTCAAATCCTTGGGACATTGAATACTAGACAAATATACAAATAGTGGTTAGTAGGCAGGATTGAATCATTCATAAAGAAGGCATACCCGAAACCAACACCACACCTAAAACAAACTTTATGTACCAATATCAAAGATCTCGGGACCTTGAAAGTATGGTTGTGGTTTATGTGTTGGTATTAGGTTCAAAGTTGATTTGGGATATGCCTATTTAAACTATATTTGCTGAAAAATAGTTGGGCAATAAGAAATTGTACAATGCGCTAGTCAGCAATATGAATACCTCGATGGTTGAGATGAACTAAGTTCCTCAGACGTTCCATTCAAAATAGGTTCATTTAGAAGGTTCAGTCCTATTTCTTCAGCAGAAATACGCCCTTGCAACCTCATCTACAACACCATCCAGATTGATTCACACAATTTTCAAACTTGTTGCAGATCTAAAGAGAGAGTACAGATCATGGACAGTTCCTATTAATTTGATTATTTTATCATTTATTCAACATGTAAAAATGGAATACCTCACTTCTCCTCAGGGAAGTTAGTGCCTCTCCGGGTAACGGCCTCACTTGGATCATGAGCCCAAGCGCTTTGTCAAAATGCTGCAAGTTCCAAAGAGCATAAATAATAAGAAACAGATCTTGCATGATTCATGTTTCAACTATATTTCAAGTCCAGTGACTTTCTTATACACTCGATACTTATGTCACTAACTTAACATATGGTTTCCCATTATAGTATTATACATATAAGAAGAATACGAAAACATAGAGCAACAAACCTAATCTCTAGTAAGAGTTTTGTACCTGCAACTTGCCGGGCCAAAAGTCCAGAGTACAAACAGCATGAAAACATGGACTATGAAATCCTGATGGTGATGTATCCCAGTTTGCATTCCACAACCACTGCATGCAAAGCGCTGTTATGCTCAGCTTGCTCCACAGCACATTTCCAGAGCAGCTTGCTGAACACAGACAATAAACATGAGTACAAAACGTCTCATAATCAAACCAACCTTTGCTGTGATAAAGACACAGACAGGAAACAACAAGAAGACAGCCGAGGTAGAGGATACGAAAACTGTCAGGGACCTGATCCTGTCTCCAAAAGTGACCCGGGTTATCCTCTATTCATACATTTGGTTGGACTCATTAGCAAGTGGCCTGAGCGCAACTTGGCTAAATGCCTATTGCCACAGATCTCTGAATGGAAATAGTTTCCTACTGTCACTTATAAAGGTCTACAGCCGTCCATATTGAAATTGCATAAGAAATTCGTTTATGGTCATAAAAATTTGATCTCAAAGGATTTGGCTCATATACCCAATGATCTCTCCAGAGCTACATACATCTGCCAAAAGTCAGACTCCTAAGTATGCTAAAACGCTTAAAGAGTGGCAAATAGTATCTCACCTAGATCTCGTATTTGCTGTCTGGCTGTATCAAACACATCTCGTGGATCAACTATACACATGTTGCGAACAAGTTATTAGTATTAGTTATAAGCGATTTATCTTAAATGCACTACCAAGAAGTTGCTCCAGTTTGGTCTTACTATTGTCATAGCTATTTTGGACTGAAATCTTTAATTGTTTAAAAGACATATATCAGTGGTAAGACAAGCTACTATTCGTTGTTAACATAACATTCTTGAGTAGTAACGGCATGGCACCTCTTGAGAATGGTGCCAACAAAGAGTTATGAGAACAAAGTCATGCCAAACAAGAGAAAATCAAGCAAAATTAATCTCTAGCCTACTCTCACATGTGAAGGCAGTGATTCACTGACTTGAGAAGCTCACTTGATCGATTTAAGTTAAACTTTGCAAAACAATGTGCCTAGATTTAAAGTTCCTCAACAAGGCTCGTGCCAATTTAGAGTTTCTCAACAAGGGTTCTCTAGCATGTTACGAAGGTTTTAATATCTATGCATACTGTACAAACAGGACATTCTAATGAATAAATTTCTGAAAAAGTGGAAAATAGATTAGCCGGAAAGAGTCAAAAGGCAGTACAAGCAGTTGCGAGAAATAATAATGAAATTTGATGAATAGATGTAATGCCGTGAGATGACATACCAAAAGAAAAGAACAAAATGAGGTGTCTGTTTTTGGCATGCACAAGAAGTTTTGCGAGCGGTGGTAATAGGAAGGTCACTTGAGAGCTAAGAGCACCAGCATCCCTCAGAGGCATTCTTGCCACCTTGTAGACCTTGCTTAGTGAGAAAACCTGAGTTGAAGCAACAAGGTCATTAGTAATTGTGGGATCTTAAACAACAGAATAGCAAATGGCGTACTTCTTGAGACTTCCTTGATGTAGTCTATCTCCGGTCAATTTTCTAAAAACAGAAGCCAATTAGGTGTCAAATACAACATATGGTAGAGGGTACTAAACCATTAAGGACGTAGTCCCATCCCCTATCCTGACGCCTATTACGTATTCCAACAGCAGCTCATTTGTTCATGCACTTGGTTGGGCTTATTTGCAAGTGGCGTGATCATGACTTGGGTAAATGTCAATAGCCTGATCTTTAACTGGAAATGGGGTTCTCATCTGTCACTTGCAGTGGTCCAGAACCTCCCACTTCGAAATTGCATAAGAAATTCATAGATAATGACCAAAAAAATTGACCTAAATAGATTTGACTCTTGCATCCAAAGTTCTCTTCACAGTTCTATACATCTACACTCTTGCATATGTTCAAAGAAAGTGACGCAAATAGTATCCTTTACTTTAAGTAGAGTGGAATCAGAGTCCGTAGTAAAATTCCCTCACAAGTAAAATTGTCAATGCAAGACATCCAATTTGAGTTCAAAGTATTACCCCTTGTGGAGACGAAGGCTGGTTAGTCACCATCACAAACATTGGTAGAAAAGGATGTGATGCAGTGCTTGAACTTAGGTCGATATAATCTCTGCAACTGTTCCATTGCAAAAAAGGTGGCATGTTGACAAGTCCCTGAACCTGGAGCGCTACTTTCAGGCTGTGAAGAAACACACTATCAGTATACCATCAAGGAAATCTTATGTGAATATCATACGATTCCAAAAAGAGAAAATAAGTTTAGTAAATTCGCAATCAACTGAAATCCAATTATATAAGGCTTATAGATGAACACCAAGTGATCAGAATTCAGTAAAATTTAAACCCAGTCTCTCTCATAGCGACACTCACCGTTTCTGTCGCAAAGCATGAATCCTATAATTGAGACATCTTTGAAGGAAGACTGGCTGCGCACACACATTTAGACAGAATTAAAACGTAATCTTTCACCTGACTGACACCTGGAATCAGCCTAATTCTAACTGCTTGCCCTAGTATCCATCGCTACCAATTCTTTGAGATGGTGAAAGTTGAACTATAAGTTGTGATGATGAACATTTCAACTACTTGTTGAAGTGTTACGTGTTGATCTGAACATCAATGGTTCAACTTTATAGCAATTTTCAGTTGGTGAAGTGTCAGTGGGGCCAATGTTAACACCAATTTTTGGTTTCCCCTCAATCGACCTACCGGGGGTGAAGATGCACTAAATTTATATTTGTCTCAAACCACCTCCAGACCATTATCTCACCTGAAAATATGCCAAAATCTCCTCCAATGAATTCCAAGAAATCTGATATAAACATAATTAGAGAACCACAAGAAATATTGGCTGCCACCTTAGAATAGTTGAACGCAAAGGTTATGAAACATCATCGCACGTACTTGATGTTTGAACCTGTCCCGAAGAGTATTGTACAGCTCCACAGGTTTGCAATACAGGGCCAGGCTCTTGGCAGCAGCTTTCTCATCTATGAACTCATCGTCACTGTTCTCAACATCTCTGGCACTAGCTTTCCCATCTATGAACTGGTCTTCACTATTCTCGTCATCCCCGATGACCTTACTTCGACAGGGGTCCCTCATAGCTAGAAACTCCCCATTCCAAAGATTCGTCGACTCTAGCACTCATAACTTAATTTCGTTTCTTCACAAATCAGAAACATTTTATTTCAAGTGCAACAAAGCATTCTCAAACAACATATTAAAATTAGCAAAAACTTCACCCGGTCAGTCACCAATGCAAGCAAACAGAAAAGCACCAGAAACTCTAACGCAATTTCCTATAACAAATACTGAACCATCATCCCTTCCCTCTTAACACTCTGCCATTCTACATTCTCATCCCTTGATCATTTCTTTTTCTGAAACTGTATCCAGATCAATCGAACCTGCCAAACAATACATTCCACACTAAAGTAATTCAGTAAAGGAACATCACAATGCATGAGTACAGGAACAGCTTGACACTCACTGCCGGTATTGCCGCAATGCGAGAGCAACTGTTGATAAGCTTACATTTGTGGATATATCAAATTCTTAGAGCTTCAAACTTTACATCAAGAGCATGTCAGAGCTTGTAAACTTCACTAACACAACACTGTTTCATTTCAACCCCAAACGATAACACCGTTATAAAATGCACCTCAAAAATAGAGCTGCACAAGGAACGCATTCAAATTTGTCATGCACAAGTTGTGATTTCTCCATAAAATTAAGAGGATTCCAAAATGCAAAGTACTTCAAGCTCATGCACAGAGAGGATCCGTTTCTTCACCAATGCCTATTCAAAAACACAGAGAATGCCAACCATCAAACCCTAATGTAACAACCATGCGGCATCGAAGGCCAGTTAACCCCTAAGTGCTTAACCTAAATATTTAATATATATAAATATATATGTATAATTACTTTTGAAAGTTTATAATAAATAATTGGAAACTCCTACAACATTTGTATATGATTGAATCATGTAGAGCATTTTCTCTTCTTTCCATTGATATATTATATGATTTTTTTTTAAGCTTGGTCAATGAATACTAATGGGATGAAGTATACTTTTCACAACATTCCTCATCTACTTGGTGGATGGTTGAATACAAAAATCCTTGAATACAAAATGAAGGCATTCTTTTTTATTTCAATTACAATTCCTTTGAAAACTTCCCAAGTCCCAAGTAATGTATGAATGTATTATCCTTATACATGTACACACATGTACATCCACTATCTTATAATGCTAAAGTTAATTCAATTAATGTGCCACACAAGAATAAGACTAACTCATACCAACAATAGTTTTGGATTTAAGTAAATTTATGAGGCTCACTACTATGAAAATTCAAAATCAATATAATGTGGTCTATATAATTTTCATATTATCTCACATATTGTAGTTTTCATCTTACTTTTAATAACCTTCATCCAAATTTTTCCAATTACATCTTTTCTCATCCTAAATATCATCCACAAATTCACACTAATTAGATCACCTTCATCCATAATTTCAGTCAATTACTCTACAAGCCTTTCAAACTCTCATATTGATTGAATTAACTCGACTAATATCTATATATGTTTCATCATTCTTTATTTAGATCATCTTTTATTGCAGAGGCTCAAATAACAACCTTTTCCATTGTTGAATAAACAACTATACTACAAGGGTTGCTAGCATATGAGCCTAGGTACTTAAGCCCATCAGCCAAAGAGCCTAGACACCTTTCATAATTATAGGATATGTATGTTATAAGCACCTTCAACAGTTGTAGGGTATCTACTTACATCTAAGCTTAAGGATCATAGACTTGTATTTTTAGGCTTGTACACTAGTGCCATTGACTATGCTATTAGAGGCTATGTCCTTATAACACTACATCATTGTTTGAATAAGAACCTACTCAAACTTCATTACATGTAATTTTGTCAATGCAAAGGTTCTTCTCTTACAATTCAAAGTCAATAATGTTATTTTCAGAAGTCTATCTTTGCATGGAAGTGAGCATAATGGAGACTATTCTTGCCTCACCTTTTTGTATTTCAATAATTAATAATGCATTCAAGCATGTATGTATTTGTTGGCTTTAAATTGAAGGGGAGGAGAATTTGCATTGATAGAAGCTATCTTGAGTAAGTTTGAATTCCTACCTAACTTAGAAAAGTGAGCTAGTGCCCTAAAGACACTCACAATACTTGTTGTAGCTGTGCAATTACTTGTTTTATTTTATTTCATTTTATTAGGGACGCTTTACACCTAAAGATTGGGCTATTCCCCTTTCATACCCATAGCACAAATTTCAATTTTTTTTCCAATCACAAGTGAGAATTTTGGACCTCTTATACACTACAAATTGACCCAACCTCTAGGTGTAAAGCGTCCCTTAGTGTCGACATTGTGATAACTTTATTCCACAGCAAGATGAAGCAGTCTTCAGCATTTTTTTTTTCCAAGAAGAATCTTTGAATTCTCAACCGAAGTGACATCAAAAGTAAGATTCATCAACCAAAACAAAGCAAAGCAGGAATGCCTTCAATAAATGCCTTTCCCGCACTGCATTCTACTTTGCCGGTTAGCCCTCTCTGGTTAAACTCCCGGGCCCGGGTCGGCCCGGGTCAATGCGTAGTCCACGACTTTCCCACCCGCTCCCCCTGTCACCGCCCAGTCGTCTCGCTCGTTTCGCACGAGCTCCTGTAGGAGCAAAACTTGGTAAGCTCCGCGTGTATCCCAGTACTGTAGTGTCCTCTCCCGTTTTTTGAATCTTCACAACAGTGTTGAATCTCCAGAAATTCTCTCCCAGCATTTTCAGTCTGAAAACATGCAATCTGATGAGAGGCACCCTCACCAAGCGGTGGTGCTTTGTACTACCCCACTCGCTCGTCTGCTCAATTTGGGTCCAGAAATTTGACCTAGTTTCAGTTGTAGGGTGCAATTCAGCCAATTTGCAGTAACCCCAGTGGTGCGAGTGGAAATTCGGAGAATTTGGATCGTGCGTGGAGTGCGAGGATTTTCGAACGAAGAAGTATCGGTCGATTCGTGGACTGGGGTCGTCGTTGCTGGCGACCGATCTCCATTGGTGCTTGCTTTCCTTGTGAGCTCTCAATTAGGTCAGTTCTACCTCAATTCATGCTAACATGGCGTTTGAAACAAAAGTCTGATGAGAATTAGGAGAAGCTTGTGCACTCGGCAATTTTGTGACTGATTGAAACGCACTTAAGGTAGAGGATACTATTTGCGTCAGTTTAAGCATTTTAACATATGTCGGAGGGTGAGTTTTGGGAGATGTGGAGAGCTTCACTTCGCGGTATTAGATCCCAAATTTGTTGAAAGGAGATTTATACCTCCATGTCTGAATTTCTTGTACAATTGCAAAATGGGAGGTTGTAAATGACAGTTGACCACCCCTTTTCTATTCCAAGATCTGTGGCTATAGACGTTCAGCTAAGTCATGCTTCCTTATAAGTCTAACCAAGTGTATGAATAGGTGAGCTGCTGTTGGCAGAAAGGTCAGGGTAGGAGCAGGAATGAGATCCATAACGGTTTTAGTGTTCCTTACCTCAGGTTTTGAATTTTGGATGTTGTATGGATGGCGGAGAGAGAGCATGCTAATAGATTCAGCTGTGTTTACCCTAAATTTAAGTCGGAACTGGCCGATCTTGCTGGGTTTAATAAAAATTGCTTACGTGCTCCGTGAATCCAGCACGGTCAACCTAGACCAGAGGAAATACTGTTTGACGTTGATCGTGTGTGCATGGTTTCTGTCTTGCTGTGATGAAACAATGGGTGGCTTCATTCAGGATGGTCCAGTCGGTGCAAAGAGGTGACTCGGGTATGGAACGGAATACCTGGCCTGCAGGATCGGATGGAAGGCAGATTCATGAGATTTGTTTGTCAGCTTCAGGCTCGCAAAGGCGCATGAGATCCATCTATTCCAATGTTGTAGGTATTGCGAGGAGTCATAGGTATGCAGCTTGTTTGCACTATGGCTAAATGTTATAACGTTGCGGTGTCTACTTGAATCCTAGTCTTGACTCTTTGAACTTAGGGTTGCTTATATTGGGCGTATGGTAGCTTTGGTACAAAATCACGTGCTTCAATCTCTTGTCTATGTGCCTTACCCTATTTCTTTGGTGGACTCTTGGAGAGTGGGGTCTATCACTCACACACAAAATTAATATGGGGTGTCAGAGCTTGCGACATCTACTCCAAGATTTCACCGTTTCTTTCCATTTGGGGTCGTGCACAATTTGAGCACCAGAGACACTACCTGTGCTTAGAGTTTCAAATTGCATCTGATAATTGCTTCTTATTGTGAAATTGAACAAATTCTTATTGCTTGCACTTCGACATGCCCAAATAGGGGGTGTCAATAGCTTGCAACATCTACTGCGAGATTTCAATGTCTCTTTTTATTAATATTTGGTCCGGTGTGATTTTGAACTCCAGAATCTTGTCCCAGAAATACTAAACTCTATAGAATTTTCAATTACATTTCAGAATCGCCTCTCATAGCAGAATAGAAAGTTCGCATGCTGACACCCTCTATTGATCTTGGCACAAGCAGGCAACGACACCATACACGAAAACTGGACACACGCCCAAGAGAGCCTTCAACAAAAACATCTCCTCGCACTTCATTTTTGGAAGGGGATTCTTCATCTGCGTCACAAGACCATGGAATGCATGTAGCGCGTGTAAACGTGGCATCGTCACACAAAATTCCTGCTGCAATTGGTTCATCGTTGAGTAGGAAGAGCAACGTTAGTCCTGATGACTCCAGCAGATTAGTGAAAGATTCTTCTGTTCTCCACAGATTTTGGACAGAAAAGAATGAGAGTAGGCCAAAGAATGGGAATAATAGCTCAGGAATGTTGCGGTGTTCTGTTGAGATGACTGTATCCTCTGGTACAACCACCACTGCAGCCACATTTTTGCCTTTTGATGTCTTGCAACGTATTGCGGGGTCCTTTTCATGGCACGACCTCTGGTCTGCCACATGTACGTGCAAAACGTGGAACAAGGCCCTGGCTCCACTTCGAGAAGGAATGCATCTTTTACACTGGGGTAAAAAGTTTAAACACGGCCATGGAGTTGCCAAAAACCTAGACAAGGCTCTGCAATCGTTCACCAAGGGTGCTATTCGTGGTTGTGCTGCGGCTATGGTGGATGCAGGCCTGCTGCTTTGGGAATTGGTTAGTTGTTTGTTCCTTATCATGCTTGTTCATGCTTCTTGTTTTTTGTTCCATTCTAGTACGTTGCATATGTTTAGTGATCACCGGAACAACCAGCTTTAATTGAGGACAACTATAGCCACAGCAGAGAATACCTTCTGTGAGCATCTATCTGATTATTATGGAACCGGTGTTTGTTGAATGTTTAGGGGAGGCGTGATGAAGGGATTAAATGGTACAAGCAAGCCGCAGAGCTTAGACATCCTGCTGGAATGTGCAACTTAGGTCTTGCTTATCTACAAGGTACATTTTCTTCTTCTTTACTTTCAAACTTGGATGAGCAATAGTGTTTGATGGAAGAAGATGCTAATGCTTCAGTTTTTAAGAATCATTCGTTTCCTCGACAGATTTCAGTAGTCCAGTAGAAGCAGTAAGGTGGCTTAAAATAGCAGCCAAGGCTGGTCATGCTCGAGCGCAATACAGCTTGGCTCTATGTCTGCAGCAAGGCAAAGGGATTGAGTGCAACATTCAGAAAGCTGTAAGTTCTTAACCATCCCATCATTCCATGCTTTCTGATCTGGAAATTGTGATCGACTTTGAATTGTGAAGCTCGGTGGTAAGATAGAAGATAGTAAACTGTTAGGGACCTGATTCTGCCTCCTATTCTATACCAACAACTGATGCATTCCTATTCGGTTGAACTTATTAGCAAGTGGTATAAACATGACTTGGCTACAGGTCTATGATCTTTGAACGGCAATTAGGGTTGTCTTCTGTCACTTATAGTGGTCTATAATCTCGCTCTATGAAATGAAAATTCATGCCTAGTGATAGATATTTGATCTCAATAGATTTTGCTCTTATATCTAAAGTGGTTTCTCCATAGCTCTATAAATCTCCCAAAAACCTCGCTCCTACATATGTTGAATGCTTAAAGTGATGAAAGTAGTATACTCTACGTTAAACCTGGAGCCCAATGACAAGATGCATTTTGGTTCTTAACAATTTGAGCTTGTAAAACGTAGACGAACTTCAGTTCTTCTGATATGCTACTGGGTGCAGGCCTGGTGGTACTTGCAATCTGCCGAAGGGGGTAGCTCAAGAGGCATGTACAATACCGCATTGTGCTTACGGTCAGGTGAAGGTGTAACTAGGAATTTATTCGAGGCTAAGCGTTGGATGCGTCGAGCTGCAATGGCTGGTCACGGCAAAGCCATGTTTGAGCATGGCCTAACTTTGTTTGCGGTACGTATTTGACGTTTGAATGCCAGACTCTTCTCCTACAGCCATTGTCATCTTATGTCTTTGAGATGAGTGCATGACATTCTTGAGGAGCTTCCTGGCACCTTTGGAATCCAAGAACAGTGAGCGAGGAAAGGAATCCAGATTCGTTTTGTACACAATCTTGAGCTTATGATATGTTTGCGAAGGCAGTTGCGACTTTTATTAGTATAGCTAATTTCGTTTCATCTAGCCTTAGCCTGCATCTGGGCTCACATAACAGTGATTGCACACCTAGAAATGTAATAAATTACTCCAAAAGGGATGCAGTTCTTTTTTGTTTTTGTGCTACCGCGGAAGGCGTGCAAGCTGTATACTACTCTAGAATTTGATGTGCATTTGGCTATGAATGTCGATCTATTATTTAGCTGATAGTTTGTAAGCCACTGTTTGATCCCCTTCTCCCACTGGACGACTTAGTGTGGCATTTTTTCTTCTTCAGGAAGGGGAAGGCGGGCCGGCGTTGGTATTTTTGGAGCTGGCTACGAGGGCTGGTGAAACCGGAGCCACACACATCCGAGATGCCTTGTTGGTGCAATTGACTCCGAGACTCCGAGCTCATGCACTCGCGTGTGCTGATAATTTCCAAACCGGGAACAAGTTTCAGAGATAGCTACTTTCGACAAGGAAGATCATTCAACCGAAGCTGTCCTTGTTCTGTCCTTGTTCATTTCGTGTAGAATACAACTCTGCTTTGCAAGTTATTACCCAGAGTTATTGATTTTCTGCAGACAACAAAATGGTACTGGACGATGTATAGTTGTACAAATTGAAGCTGCCTGGTTTCAGTTTCTTTTTATGAAAAGAACCAGTCATTCGATTACAGTATGAAGTTTTGCTAGTTTTTCGGTTGCAGGAATCGTTAATAGAATGCACGTGCAGGAATATCACGATTGAATTGGTCGTATGCGTGAACTCACGCTTGCCACAAGGCTTGTTTGTAGATGTGCACCTTTTTTCATGGTACAGTATGGGCTGCATCTTTCCAGGCTCTTATATAAATTCACTTTAGGATTCTTATCCAGCTCTTTGCAATGGTGGGTCAGTCAGGCTGCAGCCGTTGGAAGTTAGGCTGTTTTCGGAATATGGACTTGGAATAAAGGGTTCAGCAGGGTCAAAGCTGGAGTTTTCAAAGCTGGCTTGCAGAAGAAGTCGATTTCAGAATTGCATTCAAAGATACAGTTATCGGAAGTGACGGTGTACCCAATTCTGACCCGTGTTAAAACCAACCTCTATAGATTCTTGCCCTACATGTACATGTACAACTTTTTTTTATGAGATCTTGTGGTTGATTCTTGTTACAGTTATGTTTTGAACTTTGAAAATTTATAGATTATTTATATGGTGTCTAAAAAATGCATTTTAGGAGAATCTAAAATCTCCTTTTGATTTTTAAGAAGATTCAACAAAAAATTTGGTAGTTTAATAAAAAGAACCTTTATCCAACAGTTTATCCAATTTCATTTTTTTTGGTGTTACTCTAGAAGCTGTACTACAATTTTCCATATACCGTAGTACCTCTGTCAAATATTTAATAAAATTTAACTTATTAACTTCAACAAAAAAATAATAATTACTGCAGTTTTCATCATCCAAGATACTGAGTTAGTAAAATATTCCGCATGTTGCTCCAAGCAACAACTTATTACCCTACACAAAGTTGAGGAAGACAAGTTGTTTATACAAATTGTATGATAAGAGGTAAAACAAACCATGTGGGATATGTAAATAGTTAGGATTAGTAGGAGCTCAACTACTTATACTGAAGTCAAAAATAGAAAATGTGTTTAATCCTTAAATGTGCAAGCATCGCAAAAATAAATGTGCCTTGATCAACCTCAATTACAACTTTTAAAATAACTATTTTTAGAATTTGATTTTCAACTAAGAAAACGAAGCTTGACAAGTTTTGTTTCTATTTCATTTTAAAGTTTTGAGAAATGCCAAAAATTGAAAGAGTTATTGCAATTGAAAGCTCCATGTGTTAAAATCCAAATAACACAATATGGTGTGCTTTTTCATTCGTATTTTCTTTTTTCTAATGTATTTTGAATTTAAATTATAAAATTATGTTTGTCATTCTATTTTCCATTTATAGTCAAAATTATAGATTATTTTAATATATATTGTAATTGATATAATTTTATTTCCACCTTTAGCTTTGAAAAATCACAATAATTTTATTTTTCCTTCAAAATTATTGAAAAAATACAAAATTAATAGAATTTTTATTTTTCTACTAGCAAAAAATATAAAAATTTTGTACATCAATTAAACAAAAGGATAAATTTGGTTTGATAGTTGAATTTGACTTCAAGGTGTTTGATGTGGCTATTTTGGGTGTAAAAAAAAAATTAATGAATTGAAAATTTTTCATGCTAATCTCCATTGCTACTTTTACCTCCCAAAAAAATTTCAAATAACTTGGATTGTTTTTTCTATTTTTATTTAGTTTATGTTCATGTTTTGCACCAAAAATAAAAGCAATTAGAAATTTTCACAAAACAAATTGTAATTTTTCAAAGTAATAGAATATAAAGTTTTAAGTAGTAAAAATATCAGAGTGTTGTTTGAACACAATTGAAAAGGCTAAAATTAGTTTAGATAAGATGTTTGACCATATTACAATGGATCAAATCCTTAAGGGGTTAAAGTAAAATTTTAAACTTCATTTAGGCATAGTAAAATAACTTTAATTCCTAAAGTTCCATGACTATGTTTTCACCAAAAAAGCTCAAAAACTACCATTTTTAGTACGAGTAGCAAAATTTTGAAATTTTTTTTTTGACACATGTAACCATAGGATCTTCTACTATGTAGTACTCAAAACATGTGGTAAAAATTTCAGACATTTCCATTGCATGGATCGCAAGTTATAAGCATTCAAATTCACTAAAATCTATTTTTTGGCCTTGCCAGAAGTCAAGTAGTTGCACTTCATAAGGCATAGGCTAACTTTTCTATGAAAAAATGACCAAAATGATGGTGCTTCTTTGGATTCTTTTTTCCTATATGTTGTACAATTCCAAATGATCTGAAATTTGGAATTGTAAGCAGTAGTAGACAATGATTCAAAATACTAAATTATTAAGAATTAAAATATGGAATCGAAAAATGACAATCTCAATAGTTGAAATGTTGTAATAAACAATTTATATCCTAGGATTTTATTTTCTTTCAAAAATATTGAAAATTGGGTAAGATAAAGGATTTCAAAGTTTATTTTAGAGTAGGGAATCTATAACTACCCGCAAAAAAAATCCTCATATCTTTTGACTTGTTGATCAAAATGGAACGAGTCAAAGCTTTCCTTGTTTATATATGTCTAGAAACCCAGTTTCAAATTTTGGTTTATGAAAAAAGTGATTTTTTCTAATTTGCCCAAATTACCTAGTTATAGAAAAAGGAACATATTAGGCTATAACTTTTGACTCCTATTTCCAAGTGTCATGAAATTTGTTGCATATGAAAGATATTCCTTGTCCTCACCTTCAATTAAAATTTCAGCTAAAAATATGAAAATTTATAGTCACAAAGACCTGCCCAAAATTTCTTTACAGTTAAAAAACGTAGGCCATTCATTTAGGGGTTAAAAAAATTTGAACTAAGCTAATATGTAAAATGAAGCTAGATTTCATCTCCAAAAATTCTTTTGAGATTTTAATCCTCCAATCAAAAGTTATGGACAAATTTCAGGGAAAAGTTAGAAAAACATTTTCTTTGACATTTTCAAACATCTCCTTTGAATTTTGTCCATAACTTTTGTCTAGAGGCTCATAATCACAAACAGATTTTTGAAGATGAAAGTTAGATTTATTTCTCAATTTTTTTTAGTTCAAAGTTTTTTTGAAAAATGTTATTTTATTATGCAAGTATGAGATCTAAAATTCTACTTTAAACACAATTATTATTTTTTGACAATGAGAGATTAAGCTCTCATCTTCAAATTTTCCCATATCCTTTGAGGGTTCATGAAAGAAAATGAATTCATTATGAAAACAACCACTCCATCTTCAATTCTCACCTAGATTTAGTGAAGAAATTCCTTCATGTTTCCACTAGAAAATTTCTAGATGGTAGATGATCTTTGAACTTTACATTGATCCTTCTTACTAACATTGTATATATATACTTTTTTAAACAACTTGATCTTTCAATTCTTGATGATTTTGGCAAGATTCCTAAGCTTTAGAAATTCACATGTTTCCATTGAGTTTAGCAATCAGCATTGTCAATTTTCAAGATTTTCGGCAATTATCACTATAATTTCTTGAAATTACAATGTCTTAAAAAAAGAATTAAGTTTTGCCAAAATTGAAGAGGTACTATGGTATAGTCTAGATTAAGTCTTATCTATTTGATAGGCTTCAAAGTGAAAGGCACTGGCCTTGCATTGACAAAAACTACATTACAAGAAACTATAATTATTTATTTTGCAAGGAATGTTGACCAACATTTTTATATGGACATTATATTGCTCTTGTTAAAGCATTTCAGCCTATGCACCATGTTCTTTCTTAATTAATATTCTTTAGTATTAAGAGTGCACAAAGTTTGTTGTATTCCAACTAAAAAATGTTAATTCCAAAATTGAGCATCAAGTGTGATCTTTGAACAAGGTCATTAGAAAAAATTTGAACCCTAGGGAGGGTCATTAGAGATTCATTTTTTAGCACCCCACGGTGCAAGTATAGAATTTTTTTTTAAATAATTAAAAATAAATTAAATATGAAAATCTGATGTGGCATTGATGTGGCACAAATAATGCCACATCAACTACTTTCATAAAAAATAAAAAATAATGAAAAACAGTTTTAATTCTTCCGTAATTGAACTGGGAGTTCAGAACTTGCAAACCTCCCGAGGGCTGAAATTTTTTGTAATGATTTTTTGAGTTTTTATCAGCTATTTTCCTATAATCCCCACATTGAACCAAACTAGATTGATACCCGCCAGATTCATACACGGGAAGGAGAGGGGTAGCAGCCGCCATAGTATCCAACATAGGGCACAAGCCCCGGCAAGCTGAGGAGCTGCCACTTGAGCACAACCCACGGAGTACTCATAGAGTCTCATCGCGCGGCACGCAGGCAGGCATCCATGCTCCACCATCATCATCGCTTTTGGGGTGTGTCTGATGAGTCACTGATGACTGCGATTGCCATTCTGTTGCAGCAGCTGAACAGAGCAGATCGTCCTCCTAATTAAGTCTCTCACAAGAAGCCGATGCGGCCGTGGTGGCACTTAAAGAGCGTTTCCTGGAGCATTTCTGCCTGACTCTGAGACAAACAAGTGTGTTGTTAGAAGTTGCCCTTCCTCGATCGTCTTATACCATTTTGTGGAGCTTACATTCTCAAACACTCGCGGGTGAGTATGGTGCTTGGAAGTGGTGATTCAGGGCGCTGATTTCGGTGTAGGTTGATGTGATTCTTGCGCTACTCTCATTGTCATCGAAACCCATTGTTTCCATTGGATTTTGGGTTTGGTTTTAGAACAGGGTGTATAGTTCTCGGGTTGCTCTCATTGTCATCGAGACTTGCTGGCCGGTGAGTGTGGTGTTCGCGAGTTGTGGGGAGATTTTAGGGCCTGATTTTGGTGTAGGTTTTGGATGGGTTATGTGGTTCTTGTGCCACTCTCATAAGTCTCATTGTCATGGTGTGGTGGTTTTGGTGAGTGGGAAGTGATTTACGGGCTGCATTTGATTATGGGTAGGTTTTCAATCAGGGTATGTAGTTTTCTTGTCGCTCTCCTTGCCTTCAAGAGACGCTGGTGAGTGGTATCTTATGGTGTTTGCGAGTGGGAGTCGATTTTATGTCCCTGATTTTGATTTTGGTGTACGTTTTAAAAAGGTTATGTTGTTCTTGTATCACTCTCCCTGTCGATCGTGGTGTTTTCAAGGGAATGTGATGTAGGGAACTAGTTTTTGTGTAGGTTTTAAGAGGGGTATGCAGTTTATGTGTCAGTCTCACCGTCCTGTGAATTTCGAAGTGGAATCTCGACCGAAGAGACTCGAAATGTTCTCGAAAGAAGTTGGTATTGTTTTCTCTCTCGAGGTTCTGACGATCGGGGTGGTTGGGGGTTATGGCAGAGGTCATTTACGTTCAGGCAACATGCAAGGGCTTGTAAGACTCGTGCAGGCTCAAGGACGGGCACTCTCTGGGAGTGTGCTGCAGCATGTCCGGGTATCGGCTCCCTGTTCCTTTGGCATCCAGACGCGGCAGGAGTCGGGACAACCCAGCAAGAAAGAGAGCTTGGAGGAGCACGGGTTTGAGAGCACCACCATTGCCGACATCATCAAGGAGAAGGGTCAGAAGGCCGATGGCTCCTGGTTGTGGTGCAGTGTGGATGATACAGTGTACGATGCCGTGAAATCGGTAAGCAGTTTTATGTTTATCTCTACGAGCTTTCATAACCTTTTTTGAAGGAGATGCTCCAATTCTCTAATATCTTTCTTTAAGATAGATCCTCACATCATGGGTTCAAGAATGAAAACGTTGGTACTCAGCCTTCTCTTATATGGAATTGTGATGTAGTCACAGTTTTAGTGCAGACGGTGGGCGATCAACGAATGTTATGTAAAGAATGTCATGTTGATTCTCAATTATCTTCTCACCAGTACATATGTATCTTGGAGCTTTTTTCTCTGCCAAACCAGAGCTGATTAACGTCTTGGTCCTCTGACTGTTCCTTTTCAGATGACTGCAAACAATGTGGGGGCTTTGTTGGTGGTGAAGCCGGGAGCAGAGAGGAAACTTGCTGGCATTATCACCGAAAGAGGTGAGTTCAAGCCCTAAATCCTAAGCAGCGGAAAGGAGTATTTTGTGTGCTGATCCCTAAACACCACTGAAGAACTCATGTGATGTTTCGATTGTTGACATTGCATTGGTGACCTGTTTTCATTAATTTTTGTAACGAGAATAGTAATTTTTGGTCGGTTCTTGTCTCCATTTTTTAGAGGATCCAGCGCATTAAAATATGCATTATTTGGATTGTGTATGAAAAAGTTATGAATCGTTGAAGTTTGAAGTAGTAAGGTCTTAGTTACGGGCCTATACAATCCTGGAACCATGTACACGGTGTGACGTGGAAGCATCTTTGAGCATATAGGAGAACCTAGACGTATCTCATTTCTTACAAGTCACATATTTGGATGACACTTGCATCGTAAAACGGGACGTTGTATGAGAGGGACATCATACTTGGTGTGCGTGTTCACGTTGTTGTGATAATGTTGTGCTCGAAAGTGACAAGATGTGTGTTTTGAGCATTGGTTTATTAGCAGATAGTAATGTAAAGGTTGTTTCGCACTGTGTACAGATTATCTCAGGAAGATCATCGTTCAGGGCAGATCGTCCAAGACAACCAAAGTCGGAGACATCATGACTGAAGAGGTACAATTTGGGGGCAACTGACTGAGCCCCTAAGTTGCTTCAATCTGTGCTTCAATCTGTGCTCTCTAAAGATAACTACAGACTTCTGCTTGTCGATTGGACCTTGCCAACCTAAAGTGGCCTTATGTTGTTGACATGGGACGGTAGTAAAATTCATTTACAACTGGAAGGTGTCAGACTTGATTGGTATCATAATGTTTTATCCTGTTCTCGGCATGCAGAACAAACTCATCACAGTGAGCCCGGATACCAAAGTGCTCCGTGCTATGGAGCTGATGACCGGTAGGAATCTTTCAACTTTTGGAAAGATACTGTAACGGGGTGTTTTTTGCGATCACTTTATGATGTTTTTTCCCAGGACAAGATAGTAGTGGCTTTCAATATTACAACCTAAATTGGGTAGCATCATTTAGTAGTTGCTATTCCTCCAATGCCGAATTTGGATACTTGTAACCGTTTTTTCAGTACGACAACCCTGTTGAGATTCTCCCGATTTGTGCAGATAACCGCATTCGGCACATCCCTGTGGTGGAGGACAAAGGAATGAAGGGCATGGTGTCTATTGGCGACGTGGTGCGTGCTGTAGTGCACGAGCACCGTGAGGAGCTGGACCGTCTGAGCTCCTACATCCAAGGCGGCTATTAGCTTCCTTGCTCAGCTTATAATGACGAAAGCTTTTGGTGCACTCGGTTGTCAGGATCAGCAGTCGTGGTAACATGAACAGCAAGCGGAGCTCAGGTTTGTGAGACGTGCACAGCAATGTATATAGAAAAAAGTAAAGTCCAATCGGTGAGTGCATTGCAGACGAATGTGCAAAAGTAGTGTTTAGTGTGCAGAACCCGTGTTGGGAGGAACTGGAAGGACAGGGAACTTGTTGAGGGTGAACGAAAAATGACATAGATCCTGTTTATGTTGGACTGGGAGACATGCCACTTGTTTATGACGAACTGGTAGCCTGAGAACTTGTTTATGGTGAACTGGAGTAAAGCGTCTGTTTTATTCTTATTTGAACTTTCCTTACACGAGCATTTGGAGTTTCTCTATCCTAATTATATTAATGCTTCTTTGAAGTGGGATCTGTCATTCTGGAGTACATCTTAGGTTGATATGTGCCCTAAAATGTGATGGCATACCAATAGAGACTATAGTAGTTAGTTGGTGTGTTTCTAGTCACTGCACCTATGCACTCAAATTATATGCACGCTGTGTCACCCCCTGCCATCATTTTCCAAAAATTTCAGGAATTAAATATAGAAATCAAGTGCGTTCAACAGCAAATATGAGGGAATTAGTATATGTGTATTCAATTCATTGAAAGAAATTGATTCAAAATATTTGCAACTATAAGGGCATTCATGCCTACGTCCCTCAAGTATGTCTTGTCCGAATGTAAGACTTTGATTGTGCAAATGTGTGAGGATGTCTTTAAAAAATAGAAGTATTCAAAATTTGATATTTTTATATGATGTCTCCATCCTATTGGCCTTCCTTTCCATTGTATTGGATTATGTTGTGGAAATAAAGATTTATTATGGGGAATTCTATAAGATGCATGTGTGCAAAGTAATTATGACTATTCATACATAAATTGACAAATTTGACAAGTAGATTTAAACTTGGAGTTTATCATGAATTAAGTGTACAATAGTTGGAGGGGAAGGGAGCACTTCAATATTGCAATGAGGATGTTTTTACCAAGAAGAGTATTTTTAGAGTATAATACTATTCCAAATTGTAACACAAACATTGCATCTTCATCAAAAACTCAAAAAAAAAATACATTCAAGAATGGAATTGTGACTAATTTTCTAAATATGTCAATACAAAATGAATTTGTTGAAATTAGCATGCAAGTTTTATACAAATTTTATAGAAAGGTGTAGATACATAACTAGCAAGATTCTTTATTACAAAAAATCCTAATTGGTAACCAAATCTTTTGTTAGCCATTTAATAAAAGCAATCATTCAAAGAAATTCTACTACAATGAATCACACATAAGTTTATCAAGCTCCATGTTCATCAATGAAGTTGATACCAACCACAAATAGAACAAAAGTCATTTTCAATGTATCTTTGATGCAAGACACAAAACATATTTTTCTATAAAATATGAATAAATAAATTATCTATTGATGAATATAATGGTTACCTTGTTCTAATAGGATGGATGAACCTTTCAATATTTTTTTTCAACAAATAGTTGAATGTATGAGCTAGAACAATAGTCAAAATTTATATTTTCTACAAATTTGTTATGAGTTTTAACTTTATACATAGATCAAGAGTCATTAGGTTGCCTACAAACCCAACAGTCATTGGGTTGACTAACAAAAACCTTTGTCATAGTGGTCATCCAATAGCCTTAAATAATCAAACTTTCCCATATATACCTTCAAAATGAAGGTCCTAAAATCATCATTTTATTTTAATTCCTAGAACGAAGAAGTTCCCCTTGTGGTTATTTAACCATTGTCTTGCATGCTAAAACTTTGATTCTATCCTACTAAAGACATTTTGATTGGACCTAAATCTCATTATTCAAGATTGATATATGGTCATAGGTTGAATGCACTACAACAAACATTAGGATGGAAAGTGGGGGAAAAATTGTTCCTACTGAACTTTTCTACCATATCCATTAGAAGAGTATATTCATTTGATTCATGATTAAACTGGTTTAGTAGTAATAGCACTCTTGTTATATGACAAGAGTCCTAAAACTCAAGTCCACCATGCATATTTGAACATTTAACATCTAAGATTTTTCTATAAACTATGTAAGAGATAAAACTTTATAAGATGAATACAACCTTATATATACAAAATGCTAATGCAATGAGAAGGCATATAAGTATTAGTACTATGATCTACAAATGCCCCCCCACAAATGCCAACTATATGTCCAAGTTCTATTACGTGTCCCAAAAGATATACTAAAAATAATATACAAATATGAATACATACAAATGTCATTAACTTGTTAAGAATATAGATATAGATACTATTTTCAAACTTTCTCCTAGCATGATGTCTTTATTCATTTGAAGAAAAAAATGTCTAGGAGAACATCCATCTATCATGAACAATATATATTATTTTCATAAGTTGAGTAAACTTTCAAGAGTTTGGATAATATTGATGAATTTCTTACATTATAATAAAGCATTTAGCTTGTAGTAGAAGTTGTCAAACTTTTAGTTATAGTAAGCAAGGTCTTTATAGCCCAAAGCTCAAATCTCTTTGAAACAATTCAAAGATTTGTTTTATATATATTTAACATATACATGCCAACTATAAGCTTCCTTCCCAATTGCATTCCTATCTACATCTACCTAACATTTTAATCCTTGAAATGTTAGACAAATTCACAAATGTAGATAGCGATGCTACAATTGAGAAGAGAATCTATAATATGTATACAAACTTTATTTGTGTAGGTAAAAGAGGTAAAAGAGGTAAAAAAGACATATTTTAGGGTTGGATGAAAAAATCACATGATTGGAGATTGAGGTATACCATTCAAATTCTCCATTTACATTTATTCATAGAAAAAATTAGAGATATAAATAGAAGTATTTGAAAAATCATGGTGTATTTGATGTTTTTTTGTTTGAATATCCAATTTTGGATACATGCACTCAATGAAATTTGAAGTTAATGTTGAAATGTTGGACTTTAAACAAAGAACCTCCTTTGGCAAAAGTCTTAGAATCAAACACATTGAAGTTCAAATATTGGGAGTGCAAAACTCCTTGGGTCCTAATAGGAGTAGGAGTTGCAAGAGGTGGGACCAATACAATTTTGAATAGGAAAAAGAATCAATTAAAGTATATGCAACTATATTTGTTCATTCCAAAAATGTTCAAAGCTATCTACAATTTAAATTCAATCTAAAATAAAATTATACAATTTGTCTGACAAAAGAAAAATTATAAATTGGGATTACAAATCAAAATTCACCATGACTTTTAAAATACTTAAAAAAAACAAAGGACATGTATTATGAACAATGACCATTGAAAGAAATAGTGTGATGAAAGATAAATTGAAGGACTTGGATGTAGATTAAAAAGCAAGTAGGAAGGACATAGTTGTTCATTGAGATTGTCAACTCTTAAGTTTTCTCAACTTTTTTTGCATGCATACTAAATGATTAACAAGCAATCAAAGTGAAAATTTTCTACTTCTTTCATGAAATGACTCTTTGATATAATTATTTGAAAAAATATATATCCCCATATAAAATCTTCAAAATTGCTTAAAAAAACATGAAGCCCTAGGTGGGCTTCTTCTTAAACGTTAAACTACCAATTAGAAATCAAAAACCATCCTTCAATTTCAATCAAGTGTTCAAATCAATTTACATAATCCAACTAACCAATATTTACCTCCCAACTATATACCTCTTATCTTTGTAGAGTATTATTAATAATCTTTTAACCATGTCATGTACACAATATACTACTAGACATGGTTAAAAATTTATTATATCCCTTTGAATATAGAGAAGAAAAGAGAAGAGTAATCTTTCATCCTCTAAATCACAAGATTTAGGATAGACTTCCATGCACACACAATCAACCATAATAAATAGGAAAGACAAAATAAATTATGGATTTTTGCATCAATTAGCACAATAGTTGCACTTGAGAGGAGAATTGGAATTTTTGGGCTAGCAAAAAAATTGGGAGAGACTCTTGAAAAACAAGGGAAGCTTGTAACTTGACAATTGGACTTAAACCTTTTTGGTTGCTTCTAGTTTGATAACAAGGTAATGTTATTTCTAAAATGTAATTTCTTCCTATTCTCATAGGAGTGAAAGCATCATTAACCCTTGAAGAACATAGCCCCCTATGACTAAGGTAGTCATCAAAATACTCTGATTATTGAACCAATTGATGCATTCTTTGTTTCTATAGTACATAGTCAAGTCTTCCATAGGACGTTTTTCAACAACAATGTCATTTAAGGATTAAACTCAACAAAGACAATCCTAACTCTATAAAACTTTGAAATTCATTTTTGATTCCAACACTACATGAAAGTTTGCTCTTATTATTCTCGAGACAAAGCCAAAACAATAAAAACTTCTGAGCACTTCCATTGACAAAGAGCTTAGGCCCGCTTCACACATGGGCCCAAGGTTGAGAATCCGTCGACCTCCACCAATCAAATTTTAGAAAACCTCGACTTTGATCTGTCGACCCTTCACACAAAGTGGCACAATCCAAAATCCATCACCCTCTAAAGTGCCTACATGGAAGTCCAAGCTCCTACATGGCAATGGTCTCACAACGGACTCTCGACCAAAGTCTGTCGAATTGTTCATTTATAGCCCATTTATTGCCCATTTCTTTAGACTCTCACCCAAAATTTGGCCATGAACTCCCACGACCTCTCGACTTGGTCGGCCCATATGTGAAGCGCCCCTTAGAAATGGTCCATCCTAAACAACGAGAGTGCTTTGATTTTGTCGGACAGGGCTCCTGCAGATTTCTGGAGAAGATGGCTGCCTTCAATGGACCTGACGAAGCGGCCAGTTGTGGTAATGAGCTCTTGCCGCTCGATTGATGCTGCAGCTTCAATTGCGGTGCTGTACTTCCTTCCTTTTGAGATCCTGACTCCGAAGAAATGGCAGTAATCTGCGCAAGTGCCGATGGTTTTAGGTCTTGATGAAATCAGATAACTCCGAGTACTCATCACATTTTTGGAACGGATATCATGGCCAGTCCCTGCATCGTGGAGTCTCGGCAGTGAGTGAGTGAGCTCCTCGTGTGGTGAGCTCAGCTGCTCACTCTTTCACGAGATCTCACTCTGTGTAGATCTTTGCACGATGGAGTGCTGATCGTCTCTCAGTCGGCGTGAAACGGTGATCGAATCGATCCATTTGGAGCCGTTTTGGTGGAGCGCAGGTTGGAGTTTGTTAGGGTTTGGAAATCGGGAGGTCGGATGACTTGCATGAGAGGCGATGGAGGATTTGATTTGGTTTAGTGATTCGGTTGAGCTTCATAGATTTTAGGGTTTGGTGTTTCTGGAGATTTTGGGTATGATTAGGGCTCAGTGGAGATGACTATGTTTGACATTGAAATTACATGTATTTTGAGTTTTTGACAATTTTAGGGTTTCGGAGGTGGAGAGAATGAGTAGGGAGGCGAATTTGAGCCACTGTGATGGACGGGGGCCGGGACTCTGATCTAGAGACAGGGCTTTACTCTCGCCGGTTACGAAAAAAGCGATCGCTCACGCTCTGGCAGAAGATGACGCTCACAGGCCGGCGTTACCGGAAACTCCCCGCGCCATTCGTGGTATGTGTCTCCCTCTCCGTCTCGGCTCTCCTCTTCGTCGCCGTTTTCAAGTACAATGAAGCTTTCGGGGCGCAGTTCGCAACCATTAAATTGAGCAGTCAGCTATTCTCGGAACACGACTCGCCCTACACGGCTCTCTCGAGTCTGGTGATGGTTGCCGGGCACGCGGTCTACACGAGCTCGAAATGCGAGAAACCCGAGGGGGAAGGCTCGTGGTATTTGGAGCCGTACCAGAAACATCCTGGCCAGGCGAACACCTTCGTTCACCACATCCAAGCAGGTGTGGAGGCCGCGGCGCAATCCGAAGAAGCTTTGCTCTTATTCAGCGGCGGCGAGACGCGTCAAGACGCCGGACCTCGCAGCGAAGCGCAAAGCTACTGGAACGTGGCCGAATCCAAAGACTGGTTTGGGAAGCGCGAGAGTGTGCGATGGCGTACACTTACCGAGGAATTTGCTCGCGACAGCTTTGAGAATCTTTTGTTTAGTCTGTGCCGGTTTCGTGAGCTCACGGGACACTATCCTTCGAATGTCACCGTGGTGAGCTATGATTTCAAGGAGCTGAGGTTTACGAAGCTCCATCGCCTTGCATTAGGGTTGCCAGAGTCACAATTCTCCTTTGTAGGGGTGCCAATATCGCCGACTTCCCAGGTGGCAGCTATGAAGGGAGAGGAGAAAGTGTTGGCTATGTTTCAGGAGGATCCGTATGGCTGTAAAGGTGAACTTCGGAAGAAGAGAATCAACCGCGATCCGTTTCTACGCGCACTTCCTTACCCTGTTGGTTGTCCTGAAATGCGAGGGCTATTTGGTTACTGTGGATCCAGTTATTACTTCGGCAGCCTTCCGTGGAAAACGTAGTTAGGGTTTGGAGCTAGTAACTCGACCACTTCGTCTCTTCATCTTGCTGTGGAGATGGAAGTCTCTCATGGAAAATTGTGATAATTGCACTACTAAACCAATTTGGTCAGCGGTCCTGAAAAGTGCTCGCTGCAATAGCGGAGCTTTCAGGACTTACGTTGTTCTCATCGACTTCACTACCACATAGTTCCATTCTCTCGGCAAAGAAGATCACAACAGGGACGAGATGCTGTGATGACATTCAGTGGATCGGTAGCGTCTTCTACCTTTGGCTTTATTCTTTTTCTTCTGCCTTCATTCATTCCTCCTCGCATCTTCAAAGTCCAAGCTACTACAATGGTACTACTCATGCTAGCAGCATGACCGACTTCTGAGCAGAAGCCAGTGTCTGTACACTGGGATGCTCAATCGAGACAGTTCAGTTTCAAGGACATACGCAGAAGAGTACTGTACGAGAATCTTCCAGAGGATTTTTGGACAGGATTTATATGAGAAAAATCTCTGGTGCTCTGGAGACAATTCATTATTTTAGATTACTATCGCCATGATGCGACAAGCGACCTGATGTACCAGTATTATTGCATTGTTGCAATGAGGCATGAACCATGTTCTGAAGTTACTGCCTGATTCTACCGTGCAAGTCACGTTTATGTCATGGGTGTTTTCTTGTCGACCGGGCTCTTGTACTTCCATTTTCTCACTCTGTAAGTTCCTTCATTTAGATCAACGACGTTTGCGATTTCACGGTTTGAATTATGTGTTGGTGGCAGCTCCATGGAGATGCAACAATCACGCGTTCATCTGAAACTGGTGTAGAAGCGTCGGTGCGGAGCCCGAGCAAGAATGATTACCCGGGATTGGAGACGCAACAGAAATGAAGTACACTCACTCACTTGCTCCATGAGTATGTCGGTCATGCAGCACAGCCCTGTGCTACGCGTGATGTCGCCTGTCACTTTCAACAGTGTTAGAATGAACATTTCCCAAGAAAGCAATCTTAGTAAAACAGGGGTTTTAACTTTTAAGTGATGGAAAGAGTCGGTTCATGTATTCGGGGCTGGTAGCCAAGTACCGTCGTCCGTCTTCAAGCTGTCACTGTTCTACAGTAATAATACTCAGAGCTGTAAAACATGTTCTGCAAGACGGACACCACGACAGCTAGCTAACACTTCCCCCTAATAACTCTATTGTCGGTTTGAAAGCTCCAGCGTACCCTAACTCTTTCAAGGAGAGACCAAGGGGAAGCCACGCTTGTGTGAGTGTTCTGCATCACCTGCACTGTCACCTGCTGGCATCCCAACAGCAGTATCCCCTAGTAATGCAGTGTATCTTAATTGTGGATTCTCTGTACTCTTCTACTGTAGTAGCAACTTTGCATCAATATGAGCGCTTCACTGACTCCTCTAGTAGTTGGCTCTCTAACAATTGCTCTGTGAAATGGTCAATTGCTCAGAAAAGCCCAAGATCACACGCGGTTTGTGTCATGGGTATGGTGGAACTTCGCATCAAAATTTGCGCTGCCTTACTACAGTGGGAGTATTCTAACAATCGTCTCATGAAATCGACAATTATTCAGAAAAGCTCCAAGTCACACACGGGTGTGTCATTCATGGAGTGCAACTGTGCTTCAAAATTTGCGCTCCTCTGACTAACGCCCTGAGTGACTGCATTGTATGTGGCAATTTGTAAGAAGGCGAGAATTATTTCAGGAAAGCTCAAAATCATAAACGCACGGATCTGACATTCGTAGCCAGAGAGGCCACAACGTCAACGGAGCCCATTATATCTCAGAACGACAACCAACCCTTTGGTTATGGAGAGCACCCATTATATCTCATAACCTTTGCCTTCATTCATTATGGTGTTTTTTTAGACCCTGGTTTGAACGTGAAGGGAGAGGGCACATCATGTTAGGTGAAGCGTCTATGGGCATCCTCAGGGCACTCCTCAATAAATTGCTATCTTTTCACAGGTTTATAATTAGAAATTGAATTTTTTTTTTTATATCATCGGAAGTTCGTCCCAAAGTACTTTGAATAGGGTACAAGAAAACTGAAAATTAAACATTTTGACAATGAAATAAAGTACTTCAAAAGTTGCACTAAAAACAATATTTAGTGTCACCTACACTAATTGATTTTTAAATGCTTTAAAATTTTTATTCTTGATGAATATTTTTACCAACTATGTTTACAGAGATCCTCTTCTTTGAATAGTATTGATATCCATATTCTTGATGAAAATATTCATCTATCATAAAAAGTTTAAAAGTTATAGCCTTGAATGAGTAACAAATATGGATGATACTAAACACAATTTTTAGTATAGCTAAAAGACACAAAAATATAATGTGCTTTGGTAAGTAGGATTTGCCAAAACCTCTATAAATTTTGTCTTTTAGCTAACTTTTGAAGCAGTTTATTTTTATTGTCTAATGTCTAAATTTGAGTTCTCTTCTACCTATTCGAAGTACTTTGGGATGCGCATTCAATGATAAAAATTTCAAGTTCTAATTATAAAACAATGAAAGTTACCAATTTACTAAGGAGTGCATTGAAGAGTGAATTGAGTTTGTATACTAAAGAATATTGATGCTCTAAAGAGGGAGAAAATAACAGTGCCTAATTACTACACATGCCTAAATGTAATACTATAAAATATTAAATGATGATTAATTTGGTTTGTCCTATTAGTGAAGGGAGAAAACCAACATCACTTGAAAAACTAGTGTCACTATAAGATTTTGTTTTTATAGGAATAATATTGGAACAATACAATGATATTTCAACTTGTACTAATTCACAATAGTGTGGCCTTAGTAAATTAGTGCTACATACACTTAGCCTATTAAGACAAATTAGTGTAATCAACTACATATTTAATTTGAAATTTTTTCATCACCTTAACTCTTAAAGGACAAGCTAGTCATGATGAAAATAATTTGTTTTGGTATACCATAGTACCTCTTCAATTTCAGCAAAAATTAATTGTTTTTAAAGATATTGTAATTTCAGAAAATTATAATGATAATTGCCAAAAATCTTGAAAATTTACAATGCTAATTGCCAAAATCAATGGAAATATTTGACTATCAATGATTTAATAATCTTGTTAAAACCATAAAGAATTAAATGATTAGGTTGTTTTAAAAAAAAATTATCAATGTTAATAAGGTACAATATAGAATCCAATGATCACCAACCATGTATACAACAAGGTCATCAATCATGAAGAATTTTGTTGATGGAAATCCTAAGGAATGTCATCATCAAAACTAAGAGGGAGTAGAAGATGGAGAGGATGTTTTTATAATGAAATTCATTCTCTGCCATGAACCCTCAAAGGATATGGGGTAACTTGAAGATGATAGTTTGACCTCTCATTGTCAAAATATAGTACTTAAGTTCAAAATAAATTTTTAGATCTCATTTTTGGATAATAAAATAACATTTAAAAAAAAAACTTTGATCTAAAAAAAGTTGAAAAATAAATCCAACTTTCATTTTCAAAGATCCTTTTGTGATTATGAGCCTCCAAACAAAAGTTATAGACAAAATTCAAAGGGGATGTTTGAAAATATCAAAGAAAATGTTCCTTTCAATTCTTCCTTGAAATTTGCCCATAACTTTTGATTGGAGGATCAAAATCTCAAAAGGATTTATGGAGATGAAAGCTAGCTTCATTTTCCTCAATAACTTAATTCAAATATTTTTGAAAAATTTGTTCTACTATGCCTAAATGAAGTTTGAAATTCTACATTGAACAAATTTCTTGTTTTTGACTTCACTATGAGCAGTTGAGCTTCTACTAATCCTAACTATTTACATATCCCACATGGGTTGTTTTACCTCATATCATACAATTTGTATAAAGATCTTGTCTTCAAACACTTCATTCTTGTTGATGAATTGCTTATTGAAGCTATATGCCGAATTTTTTTGTATTTCAGTTTCAGGATGATGAAAATTGAAGTAATCAATTTTTTTCTACTGAAATTAAAAAGTCAAATTTTATTAAATATTTGGCAGAGGGTGTCGAATATGAAGAGGTACTACGGTAGTGTGAATCATTGGCTTAAAAGAATGCAAAAACACCCATTTAAAGTCAAACTACAGTAGAAGACCTCTGCATTTTAGATGAAATTTTGAAGATGAATAGTTACACTTCTGTTTTGCATGAAGAGATTCTTTGTCATTCATTGGCCAAATAACAACCATGTCCTTGTTTGATGGTTAACACCAAAACTTTGAGTTAGACTCTGATCATCTTTGAACCCTTATACAACATCCGAATAAGACATGTTGTGATACATTGCAATCCGCTTGCAATAGCTAACAAGAACCATTTGATCATTTCAATCATAAGAACTAAGCTTAGTATAAATTCATTTTGAGGTGTGGTTACCTTATGTTTTATTACTATCACTTTCTTAACACTATACTTAAGGTAGGTATTCCCAAAATTGCCACTTTTTGCTACTGAGCCTATTTGCTATCATTATACTAGTCAGATTTTCATATGCTCTTGTTGGCAACTAAAAAGAGGTTCCAATGCACTTGAGAACATGTCATTTGGATATTGTATACAAAAGTTATTAAGGAACAAAGTTTGGTTCTAAAAACGTTTCTTCCACATAGGTACAAAACTGACTTTGGAGATGTACACATAGTATAGATGGCGGTTTAAGGTCAGTGCCACATTTGGGTGTTCCCACCTTAGTGAAAACTTGCTAAAAGGCACTATTACACCCTTCAGGAACTGAAATGATTTCCCGAATTCTTAACGGGTTTTAAAGTGGCAATAATTCCGAAACCAAGTACCGGTACTGAGAGAGTGTTTGACTGTCAGTGCACAGGCTCACTTACAGAACTGAAGCTGCAATGACGGAAGCCGCCACTACTGGCGATTGCCAGCAGACGTGACATGCTCAGTCTCTTCTTTGGAGCTCATGGCCGTTGTGTTCTATAACTTAATTTCCTGTTGCAATAAGTTAGCTAGTGTCTGTTACATGATTCTAGCTGTTGTCTGCATTCTTCGATCTTAAGGTCTCTCCCTCACCATCGCTTCTCCTCTGATTGTTGGCTTCGATCATCTCTCAGACAGCGGTTTTCTCTCTCAGTGCTTCAAGGATCTCTCAGATATCTCTCGTGTTCTGTGGTTGGAGCTTTGATCTTGTCCCAACAGACATATTGCGCATTCAGGTAAGAGCTTGTTTCCGCAATGACTCGTTTTTGCATTGGGCAGCATTAAGAAGTGTCCACGCATGTGTCTAGGACATGGTAGCTTCCTTCTCATACTTTCCAATTGGCGGTGTAGAATTTCTGTTTTCATGTGTTGACAGCTTTAGAATGTCGGGTTTATTGGACTGCTCATATCTCTTTAATCTTACCGCCTTGTTCCTGTGACGTAGTTTGAATGTGTGACAAGGGTGCTACAGCCAGTAATAGCTTGGAAAGTATGCAGGATACTCTAGAATGTCGATTTAGAGAAGGCCGTAAAAGAAAAGTTCGAGTGTCTCGAATTCTCTTACGAGAAATTTTCTGAAATTGACCGGCGTTTGGATAGGCCAGCCGTTACAAAACTTATGTCTTAATGTGTGTTACTTAGCAACTTAATGTGGGTTGGAGGAGTTGATTTAGCCAGAAGCTAACTGCAACTTTCTTTGGGTATCAATGATGTACCAACATTGGGCCTGAATTTTCATGGCCGTTTATACAATTCTCTGACCAATTTTAGAAACGTGTTGCTGTGTGGCAGGAGACATGGCCGCTTCAGTTTGGCGCTCGTGGTACTTCATCGCGTTCTTGAGCTCACTAGTCTGCAACTCAGTTTCGTCAGCGTAAGGATTTCACTTCTCCTCAGGATGTCTCTGCTGCTTTGAATCGGAGCTAATTCAACTTTCTTGTACGTCTATGAGAATGCTTTGGACCGACTCCTGCGCGTTTCCTTCTGCAGGCCCCTCCCAGCTCCTGTGTATGCACCCTATTCCCCTCCCACTACATGGGCTCCCTACACTCCACCTGAAGCTCCAACTCCGGAATACGTTCCTACAGCGCCTTCTCCATTGTATGCCCCAGTAGTTGCTCCTTCTGCTCCATTGTATGAACCCGTTGCAGCTCCTGCTTATTCTCCTGTCCCAACTCCCTCAGAAACACCCACACCGACCCCAACCCCGACCCCGACACCCACGCCCACGCCCACTCCGACACCCGCTCCTACTCCAGTTCCAACACCTTCTCCTACTCCAGGTATGTTTCTGGAAGCTTCCATTTGAGTTTCACCATCTGTACTCGAGAATGTCAGGAACGTTTTTGATTCCAAGCTATTGTGTGAGGTCATTTATTGTATCAACAGCGGTCTGTGTTGGTAATCAGCTTGGTGCTTGTATGCGCATACGGAACCATGCCCTCACATTGTAGTGTATGTGTGTGCTCATGTCTGTCGATTTTTTGCAAAGCGGTTGTACACTCACGTTCTCTAATGACACTTCCTAAAATTGCACATTCTGTGTAGATCTTGAGAATCTCGCTTGCTGTGTTCTGGTACGATTGGACAGTTTTGAATCCGTGTGCACGGAGCTCATATGTTTCCTTGAGGGAGAGGCCTACATGAAGATCATGTGGTTTGCGCGCCTGATGTTGTACTTTTTTGTGTCTTTGTTTCAGTTCCATCTCCTGAGGTTTCACCTGTACCGGCACCGGCACCCTCTGGATCCCCACCTGTCTCAGCAGAAGCTCCAGTCTCCCCTCCTCTGGTATGTCTTTCTATCTGTTCCTTGCATTCTTTCTCTATGGGTACGCCATTTTAAGTATCATCCAAGAGTAAATGTAACCCCAAAATAGCGTACCTTAGGAAAATATATTCGTTTTGTTGACTTGTGCACCTTAAGATCAACTTCAAGAAACACCTCGAGTTAATAGTCACTACCGTACCTGGTGATGAGCACTTGCAAAAATAGTTCTAGAAATAAATGTCAAAATTTTGCTATCTCGAAATGGGAATCTTTGTATGAAAACAACAACGAATTTTGCAAAATATTTCTATTCTTAATCATCTATCAAATCACTTTTCTCAATTTTAACGAATTATTCAGCCGAAAACGCCATTCAAATTAAACGAGCAAGCGCTGATCATGAGATCCAAAGCTGAGCAAAACGTAATTTCACCAATCGGTATACTAATAAATGTTCATAGCGTCTCTTAGGTCTTCAAAAAAAGAAAAAGGGTATTATAGAAAAAAGAAAATATGTAGTGCAGCAATTGTATCAAGTTCCGCACTTGATCTTTGATATATTCATTCTTGTTGAGCTGGAATTATGCTGATTTTGTTTCTCGTCTGTGAGTTTTGGCAGTATGGAGGATCGAGTCTATTCTTACCATCCTGGAGGCTATTGGCAATGACAACGGTCGTGAGCATTGTTACCGCAGTTACGTTATGAGGCAGTGAGATAGCTTGATAATCTTTTGCAACTATCTTAGGTGTACGTCCGGCTCCGCCCTGCCGTCTCTTTTTTCTGTATTTTTTTGACCCATTTACAACCAATTCAGGACTTAGAATACCGGAATGTTTCTTTGAGTAATGAAGGATTGATAACATTCCGCCAGATAGATCAGTGATCGAGAGTAACCTTTTGATTAGATGAGCAGATCGACGTAACTTAGGTAAAATCTTGTTGAAACAAGACTTTGTTTTTGTGTGTGGAAGACTGTACTGTACCAATAACATTTCTGAGGAGAGATCATGACGTTTCGAGAATAAAAGAAGCACCAACTGCAGACCGTTTCTGCCAAGCTGGTACCAAGTTTGCAAGTGCTGAAGCGTTTTATTTATAGTCCCAAGGCAACAGGCAGAAAGATGGAGAATATGATGCGTGGATTGAAATCACTTTTGTTTTCGTGAGAGAAAGATGAGTACCCTTGCTACTGTGACGAGTTACTGCTCTTATACAAATGGCCAAAGTTTCATATTTTCTTGTTTGGCAAGTGAAAGGAGGTTCCAACGCACCAAAGAATGTGGCATTTGGATGCCGTATGTAAAAGTTAGGAAGGGTCCAAAAAAATTTGGTAGATGTTCTAGAATCGTTTCTTCATCACACGTACATATTGAGTTTGGAATTGTACATGGAGTGATGATGGTGGATTCAAGCAGAGTGTAATATTATGTGTACCCACCTTCATCCGTAAACTTCCTTTGGCATGAAAAGTGTCCCCATATTGGAAGTCAAATTTGAAGCACTGTAACTTTTGCATCTCATTTCCAAATTTAATAGAACTTGTTGCAAAATCTGTGCTCTCTCTTCTATTTTGTGTGGAAAAAATTTCAGATCAATCCAAGATGTATTGTTTTCTTTGCAGCCATTCAAAGTTCACAAGTTCAATTGCATTTGATGGCTGCATCTTCAGGGGCTTGTATTTCCTTCATTGAATGTTCGTTTTCAATAAAAATTTACTGAATTAGTATCCCCTCAAAGTCTAGCTATTGTGGTAAAATTTTCATGTCAATTCAAGTTGTTTTGAATGTTTGGGAGAAATTCAAAATTCAAAATCAGAACATTTTTGGATTATCGTGAACTTCAGCATCTTGTTTCTTCTTCATACGGAGACCCTTTCTAATATTTTGGGGAGAAAGTTGCCCATACTAGACTACCTTGTGCGTTTAAGATTTCATATCAACCCAACAAGTTACGAGTCTCTAAGAAGCATTTTTGTAGGAGGTTCAACCTTGGATGTGTTTTTTGCAACTTTTCTTGCTAATTTTTGACATTTCAAAGCCATTTTGCAAATACAATGAGTCATTTGAATGATATTTCTTCACCAATGTGATTGTATGTTGGTTTTGAAGAACTTTATAGTTATGAAGTTCTTTCATTTGAGTAGGTTTAGAAATTGAATTTCACCTCCAAATGTGTTGCTAGGAAACTTTCACCATCCTTTTTTAACATTAAAATATTATAATCTTGCAATCTCTATGGCTAAATGACTCCAAGTTTGATTCATATCATGTACAATTTATACACTACAATATTGTATAGTTGAGATTTCTTGTATTGTGACTTTTGGGGGACTATAATTTCATTTCATGATACATTTGTAGTAGAATAATTCAAGCCAAGTCTAAAAGCCCTGCCAAAAAAAATTATTCCTTAATGTAATGGTTACCAAAGACAAACTTGCTAAAGAACTCCATTTGAAGTGGATTTTTTTGTGTACCCCTAGATCTAGGTGAATGCAAGAAACACTTGAAGCATTTTGTCACACCCTAGTTTTTGATTTTTTTTTGCCATAACTTCTATGTTTTAGTTCCAAAATGATTCAAAATTTATAGGGAAGCTACTCATAAGCAATATACACCTTTTCTAATTTTTCATGATTTTTCAAAAATAATTTACTATTTTTAAACAGCCCCAATAATTTCTCGCAATAGTTGATTTGTACTCTTTTTAATCCAAAAAAACGAATTTTGAGCTGAAATTTGGAGAGAATGGTCTTCTAATAGACTTATAGCTACTGTCTAAATTATTTTGAAAAATATTTATTTTTATGTGGTGTAAAAGTCCACAAAGAAAGGTCCTTACTGCATTTTTTTTCAAAGGTATGAAACATTATTTTGTTGTGTGTTTTGGTCAAAATCCATCACCAAAAAGTTTTCTCAAATGGAAAATTTTTTAGATTTAAAAAAAAAAAATCCTATGTTTTACAAATTAAAATGTCAAAAGTGGTATTTTCTTCACTGGTTTTTTGGACATAGAATTCACCCTAAAACTAGTGAAGAAAATACCACTTTTGACATTTAATTTGTAAAACATAGGATTTTTTTTTTTAAATCTAAAAATTTTCCATTTGAGAAAACTTTTTTATGTGATGGATTTTGACCAAAAAATGCACCAAAATAATGTTTCATATCTTTGAAAAAAAAATGCAAAAAGGACCTTTCTTTGTGGACTTGTATACTACATAAAAGTAAGTATTTTTCAAAATAATTTGGACAGTAGCTATAAGTCTACTAGAAGACCATTCTCTCCAAATTTCAGCTCAAAATTTGTTTTTTTGGGTTAAAAAGAGTGCAAACCCCCCTAAATCAGCCATTGTGAGAAATTATCGGGGCTGTTTAAAAATAGTAAATTATTTTTGAAAAAATCATTAAAAATTAGAAAAGATGTATGATGCTTATGAGTAGCTTCTCTATAAATTTTGAGTCATTTGGAGCTAAAACATAGAAGTTATGGCCAAAAAAGAAATTAAAAAACTAGGTGTGACAAAACACAACAAATAGTACAAGTGTTTCTTGCATTCACCCATCTAGCATAAAGATCGCTTCTCCTTTTTTGTTTAGTGAGGGCCTCCTTTTTTCAAGGATCTAATCACAATGTATTGTTGTAGACCTAGGCTCATATGGAAAGTACACATTGAAAGATTACCTCACACTTGCTAGATGTAAACATTTCAACTTTGAACATGTGCCAACAAAACTTATTCTTGTGTTGGCATAGGCTTCCAACAACTCTATCACAAGTGCAAAGCTCATTAGGACATTGCCAATTTTCTAGAATCATATATGCTTGGATTTGGTCAAAATTTTGTAACCTTGCATCGCTTTGCAATGGTTGGATAGTTCCATAGTTGAAGAGTTGCTAGGAAGATTTGATGATTTGATGGGATAGACAAAATGAGTTGCTATATTACTCTTCATACTTTATTCTTTGTTTCAGAATGGATCAATATTATGCCTCAAGCAACAGGGCCAAACTTCTATATTTTGAGTCAAAATGATTTGGACTTTATATCATAAAAAATGAAATCGATATGAGCTTTCATTTGCTAATAATATCTATATCTAATACAGAATTTGGATTTCAAACTGACAAAATATCTTGGTTTGTAGTTTTAGTTTATAGATATGTAATTACAATGCTTTGGAGGTTTATTGATTTATTATTAACCTTGGATAAGGATTTATGCTTTTGATCAAGAATCATATAGAAGAGTATTTGGTGTTAAATCTTTACATCTATAATAGTTATGTTCCGCGCTTTATATAGGCAATACAAGTATAAATAGTTGTAAAAAGAGTGGAAGAAGAAATCAACAAATATATACTTTGGGATAGTGACATTGTAAAAGGCTTTATATCTTGAATAAAATTTTAGCTAAGATTCAATAATTATAGAGGGATTGCATACAGTAAAGTAAGCTATGCAACACAAAATTAATATATCATATAAAGAATGGTAGATGGAAGAATATTAGTAAAAAAAATCAGTAGCTAATATGGATACACTACACATCATATTGATGAGGTATGATCATGACATATCTATTTCTTGAGTTATCCCTATGATTAAATAATAGAGTTCCAATATTTAAATCATGAAATGTTGTCTTTTACTTGTCTCTTTTTTCAATTCCTATTCTAGATTGCATTTGAATTCTAATTCAACTTATTACTTTTTATAAATGATAACAAGGCAAGCACTATAAACATGATGAATTGTTTTCTCCCTATTTTGAAAGTTTGGTTCCACCCAATTATGAGTTCATGATTGATGCAACTTTGACATAGAAAATGCACAATCTTGAGGAATTATTTTTGCATAGAACTAGAAATCAATTAAAAGGTTAATGCTGCATGCGCTTACTATAGAGAGTAGAAAAGCATCATAGAATCACTACAGAGGGGTAGAAGTAACAATTAGACTATTGAAATGCCAAGCATTGGCTTTTTATATTGTAGAACACAAAGGTAATACTTTTCAAAACAAGACTTGTATGTATATCCTTATATGCAATATTGTATTATATTCTTAGAATACAAATTGCATATTAAAATATGGCAAGATATACACCATTGAATTGATAATTAAAAAATAATTCAACAACAAGCATCTTTTATTGGGATGCCATTTTAACATCTAAACCTTATCAAACTCAAATATGATGCCAAATAGGTAGTTTTCATTTGTAACTTCTTAGATATGTAGAAGATATAATAATTGTGCAAATTGGAAGTGCCTTACGTCATTAGATCCGACTCAATATGAAAACAAAGTTTATCACAATAGTATACCTCAATTCATGCACCTTCTATGTTAAATACACAATAAACACTATGTGTAACGCCTCTTAGTAACATTTATTACTTTAAACTCATCCAAACGACTTTTGTAGCACTTCATTCTTGGTAACACCAAAGGTCACAATCTCCTACCATTGCACATGCTATGCACCTTCAATGTTAAGTTCCAAATCTAGTCATAGGTTTTTTTATTCCCAATGACTCCCAACACTTAACCTCCAATATTTAACTCCCACAAGCCCTCGTGCATATCATTTGATGACATGGGATGAAACTTCCATTGATGTCCAAGCATTTGGTGACGGCACTACTCTCCACCAATACCATGGTTGTCACATTGGACAGATTACTATTCATTTCATGTCCTACAGGACAAGTTACTATTCATCAGATGTACGTCTTACGTACATCTGATGAATAGTAACTTGTCCTGTAGGACATGAAATGAATAGTAATCTGTCCAATGTGACAACCATGACCAATACTAACCACCCTTGAATAGGACCCGATTTCCCACTAGGCCCAACCAATCTCATTTTAGGACTCACTTTTTAAGACTCACACTAGCTTAATGTGGAATGGAACTCCATCCAATTGGTATTAAAGAGTGCACAAACGCTCCATAGTAACATAAAAGTGGTAGTAATGTTCCAACCCCAACTCCACTACATGTGGCTACTATAGCTCACTATAGCACCATTCAAGAGTAAGGAAGGAAACCACCCCTCTATAGAGAAATTTTTGTAGTATTTAGAAGACCCCTCCATCTTAGGGGTCTCCAAAACATCCAAGATACACCTCCATCCTAGAACACCCAATTCCATGTGTTTTCTTCAAAACTAGGCACCTCAAACCTCCAAATCTTCTTATCGAGATAATTTTTAGCTCTAGACTCCAAATCTAGAGTGCAAGCCTATTTTTGTGATCTAATTTTTCTGTAGATCACCTTAGATTATTCATTTTTCCAAATGCAACAAGTATTGAGGTAGTTACAACCCTCCAAAAATCCAAGTCCCTTAGGAGACCGTTTAGTTCTTTAACCCTTCATTGCCAAAGGGGACAAAAAGTGTCTTCACATAGTTTCAAGTTCAATTCAAGTGTTTTAACTTTTGCATACAATGTCCAAATTTAATAAAACTTGTTGGAAAATTTGCGCTCTCTCTTCTAGTTTATGTAATAAGATTTTCAAATCTATCAAAGATATACTGAATAATTAGAAGCCAATCAAAGTTCACATGTTCAATTTGAATCTACCAAACTACATTTGATGGCTGCAACTTTGAGATTGAACCTTTGTTTGTCTTTAATAAACTTTATTGGATTATATTTTCCACTCAATATAGTTATTGTGGTAAAATTTTCATATTAATCCAAGTTTTTTTGAATGTTTGGGAGCAACTCGAGGTTCAAAATTCCAACATTTTTGGATTATAGTGAACTTTGGTGGCTTATTTCTTCTCCATACAATGTCTATTTCAAATAAAGTTTTTTGGAAATTTTTTGCATACTATTCTAGTTTGTGTTGCTAAAATTTCATATCAATTCAAGAAGTTATGAATGACTGAGAAGCATTTTAGTCAAAGGAGGTTCAACCTCATATATGTTTTTTGCAATTTTTCTTGACTATTTTTTTATATTTACAAGCCATTTTGCAAACACATTGAGTCAATTGAATGATATTTTTTTCATCACTGTGCTTGTTTGTTGGTTTTGAATTACTTTATGGTTTAAATTTTTTTCATTTAAGTAGGTTTAGAAATCAAATTTCACCTCCAAGTATGTTGTTAGGAAAATTTTAACATTCTTTTTCAACACTAAAACATTATAATCTTGCAATCTATTCGGTCAAATGACTCCAAATTTGATTCACATCATCTTCAACATGTTCACTATAAAATTCATTAGAAGAAATTGGGGGGCTCGAAAAGCTCGAAAATTATCAAGTTGGGAACAAGACTGGTGTAGTATTGGGAACTATAGGAATTAGATTGCTAACATGGCCAAGTCCCTGCCATGTCATTGTCCCTCAAATTTTATTTCAAATTTTTGTTGTATTTGAAGATCAAATTTAAAAAATATATATATTTTTTGACAGTGGGCCGTTTCCTTTGCTGCAAGGAACAGCTGTGGAAGAACAAGCCCGAAACAAGCTTTTCAAGCCCCCAAATTTCTTCTAATGGTATAGCTAAGATCTCTATAATTAAGTGACATTTAGATCTATATCACTTCAAAAGCAATGATGTTTTTAAACCCAAATGGGACTTTGGTGATGAGGGATTAAGACTCTAGTTTCTTTGAATGCCTATAATTTTTCACACATCATCTCTTTGTGAACCATAGTATTTTAGAAATTTGGTCTAATTATCTTTTCAACAATGTGTGGCATGCCCTATTTGGACTAAGGGTCCTCTTAAAATCCCCTACTCCCACGTCCTATACCTCGAGTTGCAACCATGACATTGCCAACTTTAAGGAGACTCTCTTTTGACTTCCAACTTGAATCCTTGCATTCTTTGAACTCATGGACGCATCTTCACACTTTCTTTTTAAGCATGTGTGGCATGTCATCCAATTTGTTTTGATTAGAGTACAATGACACTTTATGCACTCAAAACTCCACATTTTTCTCACCTCATTTCTTGCAAGGCTTAAAGAGTCACCTCCAATGTCCCTTTTGCTCACCAAGGTGGCATCGGCTCACCTTAGAGTGAAGCAGGGTTGACAGGACGGTCGGACGCTGACATTTGCGGACGCCGTCCGCCCCGTCCCGCCCTGTCCGCCTCGTCCGCCCCGCCTTGTCCCGCCCCGCCCGTCCGCCTTCCGATGGCGGGAGGGACGTTGCGTCCGCTGGCGTTCGTGAGGATGGACATCCGGACATCCGGGTTACCGACACTATTTTGGGGCGGACGTACTGATTTGTCAACCCTGGAGTGAAGGGTGATTGCGAGACATCTTTTGAGTGGATAGTGAGGAGAGCTACCCATTATCCATCCAAAAGTGACTTCATTTTTGGGCTCATTTTTGGGTTTTAAAGATTTTAAAATTTTCATTTGCAACCCCTCCTCTCTCCTTTTGTAATTTTCAAAAACCAACATAGTGACAATCAATATAGGATAATTCCTTCATATCTGTATTCGGTACTATATTCGTATCTAATATCCGTATTCAATATTCATCCCATATCCGTATCTAATATTGTATTTGTATTCGGTATGTGTGCTATATATTCATCCCATATTCATATCCAATATGGTGTATGTATACAATATTCATTTTGTATTTAATATTTGGATAGCTTAGATTAACTCCTAAAGGTTTTTGACTATGTTTTCACCAAAAACACTCTAAAACTGCCATTTCTAGTGCAAGTACCCAATTTTTGAAAAAAAACATTTTTAAACACAAGTAACTAGAGGATCTTGTAGTAAAATATTTTGAGAAGATGTGGTAAGAATTTCAGAAATTTTCATTGTGTCGATTGCAAGATATTAGCATTTGAATTCACAAAAATCCTTTTTTTTCCCTGCAAAAATTTGGGCAGTTGCACTTCACAAGGTCACATTTGCATGAAAAGATGTCCAAAATGGTGGTTATTCTTTGAATTCATTCTTCAAATCATGTTGGCTACATGCTTGGAAATTTTTAGATCATTTGGAATTGTGCTACATGTAGGAAAAAAATAGTAAGTAGAATGAAGTAGAAAATGATTCAAAGTACTATGTTGTTAATAATTTCTTTATGGAATTGAAAAATGCCAATCCTAATGGTTGAAATGTTGTAATAAACAATGTACACCTTTAATTTTTTTTAATTTTTTTTCAAAAATATTTGAAATTGAGTAAAATGAAGGGCTTCAAAGTTTATTTCAGAGTAGAGATTCCAAAACTATCTACAAACTACTCCAAACTAAAATTCCTCATAACTTTGATTCATCCATCCAAATGGAATGATTAAAATCTTTTCATGTAGATATAAATCTAATGAATCAATTTCAAATTTTAATTTTTGAAAAAAGTGATTTTTGAAGAATTTTTTTTGCTGCCCAGGCTGCCCACCGAGTGTTGAAAATCACATTTCATACAATAACTTTTTAGCCACGTAGTCAAAAGTTATAAAAATTGTTGGGCCTTAAAGTTACTCCTTGGGGACATGTCATGTTAAAATTTCAAAGAAAAAAAAATAAAAACTCCATCCGTAATGAGCTGTCCAAAATCTCTATGTTGCCAAAAAATGGGGTTTAGGGCTTTAGGGGTTAAATCTCACCAGATCTATGACTTGTGATTTTTTTTAAAATCAACGGCAATTTTGAAGGTAAGCATTTTTTCTTTAAAAAAAATCAACGGCTTGTAAATTTTTTGAGAGAGGGGGGATAACTAATGCAAACTAGGGGGGAGCCATATATCTTTTGAGTGGATAGTGAGACTATGTTGTCAAAGTGGGCTACCTAGACCATCAAGGTGGATTGGTGAGTTTTTTTTCCTTGGTGGTAGTACGACACCTCCCTGCGAACACAAGTAGAACAAACAAGTCATCTAAGTTTATTCATCCATCCATCCCTTCTTTTTATACTTCCATCCATAATATGACCTAAGATTAGCATTAGAGAAAATTTGGACTCTCTAAAAGATTGAGACATGTCATTTAGGTATGCAAATACAAGAAAAGCAAAAAAATATTTAAAAAAGTGAAATATTACAATCTGACATGATGGCACTTGAACCAATCACATATTTCATGATTTTCTTTAAATTAGTTTGAAGAAAAATTATAAATGAATTTATTTGCACTTTTAGCTATACTTGCACATCTTGCAAGTAGAGAAATGACCCCCTAGAGAGTCTAGATTCTCTCTAATGTAAACCTATTTCAAAATTTTCTGGGACAAACTTTACATTTCTCAAAGATGTTTTCGATAGCTTCATCCATTCTATTTCTCTACTTCTGTATATCTCTAGTGTGATACGTAGCCACCCCCCAAACTAGGCAAAAATTTGCACTGGTCAAGGTTGAATTCACGTCAATTGCATCGGAAGCTGCCGCGGCAATCAGGGCGTGGAATCCGCAACTAAAATCACTGAAAGCGCACCAATGAGTTGTACATCACTCCACTGGCTCCAGCATGTGGCCTACTTTGCATAGTCTTTCCAGCTCTCCATAAATCCATACCTCGCGAAGGAAAATTCATGACCTGCCAAGTGTCGAGTTGTACCTCGTAATCTCCTGCACAATTTGCACCAGTGCTCCATTTTCTACGAACTAAATTACTGAAATCAAGACCTTGTAGCCACCTGGTTCAGTTTATTATTGAGATCGGCTAATTAAGGTTAGTACCTTGTAAACTGAAGCACCGAAAGCTATAAACATTTCACCGTGAATCAGGCAGCGATGAAGGCTTAACTTCCGAACCACAATGCTGCATTTTTTTAATGTATTTCTTTGGTCACCAGTTCAGATCAACAGAGAGAAGAAAACGGTGCGGCTGTACCCATCAATCTTTCTCTGCCACAAATTGAAGGCTTGTCACAGTAGCCAGTCAGGCTCAAAACGTCCGGCATGTCAAGCTTTGGGTTCCAGAAATAGAGATGATTTTGATCCGAGACTTGAAATTTACGACAAATAAGTTATTTTTGAGACAAGAATGCGATGCAACTTAATTCCTAGCTACCGTCTGGGATAAATATATGGCCATGTAGGTGCAATGCGAACTGTGCACTGTAAGTTGATCATACAGTACCTTCAATGAGCTTGATCAAATTGCTTCTATTCGTAGGTTTCAGACTTCGTGAAATGAGATGCATTCCACTTTAAATGCAAGCTCTCAATACTAGATCAGGATTTCGATGTAGTAGTCTAGCTGGGTCGATTTGGACAATTAAGAATAATGTCCAACATTAAACTTACTCCTCCATTTAGAACTAGGCCGTCTTTTTAATTGCTTGTTGCTGGTTTCTCCGTGCTTGAGCAAGCATTGGTAACCACCGTAGTCCTCTTGCATATCAACATGATAACCACCACTTAGAGTACGTCGTCCAAGTTTCTTTGGAAGTGAATGTTGTGATCAGATACTCATGCATGATCGAAGTCATCCCAGGTGATTTCTCTAAATAGGAAAGTCCATTCCTTAAGATCTGAAACTCACTAATGTGAGAGTGGGTGAATTTGGCAGGAGAGTTTTGAATGTCAACCTTGAGCTTGGAGCTCTGCCAGCATCGTCACGAATTGAAGAACGGTCGAGCATTGATCTTCGTTTCGCATTTTGCGCATTTCTCAGTGCATTTTCAACTTCCTGTGTTCTTGTGCTACAACCTCTCTGTCAGAAGTAATTGAAAAGCGCTGGAAAAAGGTTGGAAACAAAGTCCTTCGAGCCGTCCTTGGCAACGATGGCTGCAAGATTCATGACTGCCATGTTCATATTGAAGCCGCCCTTGGAAACGATGGTTGCAAGGTTCATGGCCTCCATCCTCAAATTGAAGCCGTCCTTGGAAACAATGGTTGCAAGCTTCATGTCTGGCAAGTTCACATCAAAGTCGTCCTTGGCAACCACGTCCTCGCCGCGACGCGCCACAACACTGCATCTCAAAGTCTTCGTCATCCTCGCGGCAATGGTTGCAAGATTCATGTCTGCCATGTTCAAATGGAAGCCGTCCTTGCAAACGATGTCCACGACGCGACGCGCAACTGCTTTGCAGCTCAAATTCTTCGTCATCCTCGCGGCGGTCGGGACCCCCAGCACCTCCGCCGCGTCCGATTCCTGGACTGTGGTGGTCTCCAATTGCGGCATCAACGCCATGCACATGACCACCACCCACACCAACAAAGTCATCATGTTCGACCGCACCGACTGGGGAATCTCCCCTCTCCCTCTCCCTCACCACCGCTGCCGCCACAACTCCCACGACAGCGTCACCCCCGTCGACTGCTCCGCGCACTCCATCCGTTACGACTCCGTCACGAACGCCATTCGCGCGCTCTTCCTGTTCTCCGACACCTTCTGCTCGTCCGGCGCTTTTTACCCGAACGGCACGCTCCAGCAAACTGGCGGCGACCACGCGGCCAATCGCACCGTGCGCACCATCGGCGCTGGGGAGAATGACGACTGGGTGGAGCGGAATGCGTATCTGTTTAAGCGAAGATGGTACGCGACGAATCAGATTTTGCCTGATGGGCGCATAATTGTAGTTGGGGGCGCGGGAGAAGCGAGCTATGAGTTTGTGCCGAAGAGTACGCCGTGGCCAATCTGGTTGCCATTGCTGTCCAAAGGGGGTTCAGAGAATAATCTCTACCCGTTTGTGCATCTAACGCCGAGTGGGCATTTGTTCATCTTCGCGAATGTGTACTCTGTGTTATGGGATTACAAAACTGAAAAAGTGGTGAAGACGTATCCCGATTTCGGAAAGGATCCGCGCGTGTATCCGTATTCGGGGACGTCGGTGATGCTTCCCCTCACAGCCGCGGATGGGTTTGAGAAAGTCGAGATTTTGATCTGCGGAGGTGCGCCGCTGGGGTCGTACGCGGCCGCGAACGCTTCCGAGTATTGGCCCGCGTTGGATACGTGTGGGCGCATCGAGATTACGAGTGAGTCGCCGTGGTGGCGAGTGGAGAAGATGCCGTCGCCGCGCGTGCTTGGCGACGGGATGTTGTTGCCGACTGGGGAGGTGCTGATCGTGAACGGTGCGAAGGCGGGGCTCGCGGGGTGGAATATGAACCGGGAGCCCGCATTCTCCCCGTTTTTGTACAATGCGGGGACGCATAAGTTCACGGTGCAAACCGCGAGTGGAATCGCGCGGATGTACCATTCCACTGCGAACGTGCAAGCGGATGGGACAGTGTTAATCGGAGGCAGCAACGACCAGGCCTCGTATAACTTCTCAGGAGTGAGATTTCCCACTGAGCTTCGTCTTGAGAAATACTCGCCTTACTACTTGAGCATGGAATTCGACGACGTGAGGCTCACCATAACCACGAAGTGGTTGCCGCCCGTGAAGCTCGGCGGGGAGATTCGCGTCGCGTTCACGAGTCGTTCATGGGTGAAGTTTGTGCAGATTAGTTTGTACGCACCGCCGTTCACGACGCACGCGAATTCGATGAACCAGAGGATGGTGGTTTTGAATGTCACGGTGCCCCGGGAGGCGCGGGGAGCGTGGGAAGTCGTCGCGACGGCGCCGAGGAATGCGAATGTGACGCCGCCGGGGTGGTACATGCTCACCGCGCTCAACACGGGCGTGGCGCCTGCGATTCCGAGTAAGGCCTTGTGGGTGCAAATCACGCCCTAAGAATCTAAGATCGATCATGTCACCCGAAATTTGCATAATTTAGATTACATTGGGGGGGATCACAGTTCCCGATTTCAGACCTTCAACTCTGTCGGTGGTTTCACTTGTAGCCTGTGCAATTTTGAGTCTCCAATTCTTGTTTGAAAGTACTAGCCCCCCTTAGAAATCGCATTGTCCAAGTCGCCCTCCTTCTCAGAGTACGAAGTCTCTTCAAATCTGACAGCCCAATATTAGGGATGCAAAGCTCGCGATTCTTGTTTTGCGACTTGCAAATTGTTACCAATCTGGACAGGACAAGCTTGTTCTATCCCCAAAGTACTAGCCCCTTGCAGAATTTTGGAACGCAATACTGACGAAATCGCCTTCTTCGACAAGGCCAGCTCAAAACTCTACTTTAAAGCAATGTGGTTAACGTCGGCACTTTTGATGATAAATTTCGGGCTCATACTTGTGCAAGGCTCAAAAAAACAGACGAGAGTGTCGGAGCGGGATCCCTATTGCGATCATACCGAGCGCATTGCTCACTCCTGAGCTCTTCAGTTTGTACACCAACTCCCGTAATTTCAATCATTTTTTTTACAAATCAAGTAAAAATTGCGATCAAAGTCACATTCTGTTGTAGGCGAGTTGTTCAGTTGTAACTGTCACGAAAGCAGGGGCCCACCCACGAGACCTGCAATGGCTAAGGCCTCCTGCCATGTATTGGTCATCGAGGAAACTTCACAAGGGTGCTACAATTGAAAGTAGCTATTGCACTTTCATGTGGACCAAGTGGGTGGGGAAGGATACAATTACAAACCCACACGTATTAGATTCTCTCAAAATGACTTGTTTCCACCGAGGTGAAACTTCAACTCCTCTCACGCTTGCCCACCCGGCAAGGCAATCGACGAAGGTTGTTTTGTCTTGTTGCTTGAATTAGCACAAAACTTGCTCGCCCAGCTCAACATGGCAGATTGGCAGGAGGGCCTGAGTGACAGAAATTGCGTGGAGATCCATTCATGTGGAAAAGTGCGACCATTAGTCTCCATTACTCTCCACTTTCGATCTCCATCGCTGTGTGTCTGTCAACTTAACGGCCAGATTGCGCCCTCACGCTCCACTTGGCGGATGCGCAGTCATCACGAAATCACTGCGCTTCTTGATTACGTCTTCGATGGGGCGATGCTACCACTCCAAGAGCACCAATTATACCAAGAATGCCAAGAGTTTGCAATTCTCCGACGCCGTGGTGGGTTGCGCTACATCGCTTGGCAATTTGAGGGTAAAGTGGAGGAGGCGGCGAGATGGCTATGGAGATGGACGTCTGCATCGTGGGCGGTGGATTGGCGGGGTTAGCACTCGCGATCGGAATGCAAGAGCGCGGCATTCGAACGCACGTCTTCGAGAAGGCGCCCAAGATTCGACCCCACAGTGGCACCGCCCTCAGCTTGGCTGCAAACGGTACCAACCCTGCGAATGTTGTTGCAAGTGATGGTAATGTAGTGTATGGAGATCAATTCATTCGAATGGCAGTTTTCCGATTGCCAAATTGAGATGTTCTTCTTCAGACTCTAGGATAGGTTTTAGGAATTTTGTTCGGTACATGCAAATGATGGGAATCTAGTGTATGGAGATCCCTGCATTCAAATGGCAGTTTTCTCAATTGCCAAATTCATCAGAAAACTAGGATAGTTTAGGGTTTAGTTTGGTAAATGCAAATGATGGGAATCTAGTGTATGGAGATCAACGCATTCAAATGGCAGTTTTCCCAATTACCGAATTGAGGCGTTCTTCATCAGAAACCAAGGATAGTCTAGGGTTTAATTTGGTACAAGTTTGCCAAAATCACTGAAAACCTCCATTGTAATGAACATATTGGTCGCGACGTGCAGGATTGCGAGCGTTGGACGGGGTGAAACCGGGACTGAGTGCGACTATGATCAAGGAAGGCGCGCACATCACGCACATGCGAGCGAAATCCTCGCCGGGGGTGAATAGTGAGCTGTTCAACGAGGTGATCATCCCGTGCCAACCAGGTCTCATGTGCATGATCCCCTGGAAGACGGCCCAACAGACGCTGGCAGACACTGTCTTGGATCAAAGCTTGTTGCACTGGCGCCACTCGTTTCTTGACTACAGCCTCATAGAGGTAGGGTCTAAGATCCTCAGTCACAGGAGTTCACCCATTTTTTTCTTATTTTTTCGTTTCTTTGGAACGCAACTTTGACGGCTTACATCGCACGAAACTGCGTTGTCCTATCGAATGAGTTTTACAATTGGAGAGAATAGACCGCAGTGTTCCCCGATTTGCCTGTCATGGATTAGGTACTGGACACTATTTGCGTCACTTTTAAGTACTTTGACTTGTGTTAGATTGTGATTCTTGGGAGATCGGTGGAGTTGTGTACCGATTCTTGGACTGTATGGAGGATAACGTTCTTTAGCAGTTGTGAGAAGTCACTTAAATGACGACTCAGAAATCTGACATTCACTGTAAAGAGCATGCGTGTAGAGTGCATGGCCCTCTTCTTCCTGTAGCCTTTGTTATCTTTTCCCATGTGCACAAAAAGAGTCTAAATTCCTTTTCCAAGTATGTTGAGGCAGATCCTCAAGGATGTTTTCGTATCCTCCACCCTTTTTCCGTATCCTCCGCCTTACTGCTTGTAACCCCTTGCATTGGAGGTTAGGGTTTACCGGGATCAGGGTTTACATTGGAGATGACGGTTTCTTGTCACTGAATTGGGTGATCAGGGCGGTGTGGAGGCAACCTTTGAAGCATTCGTTGATGGAGAGGACGGCCAGTCTTCCGTCCAAACAATTTTAGTGCGTGCCAAGTTGCTTGTGGGCTGTGATGGTCTCTGGTCTCAAGTGCGTAAGATTTTGGTGGGTGAAAAAGGTGACGAGCCGCGGGATCTGTACCTTAACACTTGGAATGCCGTAATCCCTACAGAGCCTGTCAGGTACTATCACTTTCTCTAGTGTCACATCCTCTGCTCATTTAGCAAAACCTAGCGAAGGGATCTACCCAGTTTAGAATGCACTCTTTCCTTTCACTGTCACTCTCTCCTCTCACAACAAGATGCATCCAAATCTGATAACAAGGAGTTCAACAAGTGCGGAAAGATTTCTATCTCTCACTCATCAAGTATTTCTTTTATGCCACATTTCATGTGACCCTAAAGCCTGGGACTGGGACTTAAAAGAGGTATGAGTGGGTATCATATGTTTCATCCTTGTATCCTTCGGCTCTGTTCCTAACTCAAAATAACTGCATATTGGTGGCAGGGAATTAAATCTGCATGAAAGCAATGAAATTTGCATCTTTCACTTCGTGTCAAAGAGCAAATTGTGTTATCTGTGCGACTCTAGTAAGAATCTGTCAACACATCTACATGTCCTTCATTTTCAAACCTATTTACATTAATTGATAACATTGCTATATATGTTATTGCACTAAGCTTCCAGTCAGCTTGTAGGTAACTATTTACAATTGAGTTATTAGTTGCCGATTGCAAATGATGAGGGCTCTGAAACTTTGGTTGTAAGAAGGACAAGGACTAGCAAAAATGAGTTCTAATTTTCTGGTTGCGTCAATGACTTGTAATGAGTGGGTTATTTTGTTGCAGGTGCCGGATTAACCCTCTGGCAGGTGCGGGGGCCTGATGTGAGTGGAGAAATCACAAAAGCTTACGCCTCAGATTTGGAGGCTCATGGCCCCGATGTAAGAAAAGTGAGAGCATTGAGGCAAATGGAGGGCCTGGAGGGCATGGAAAACATGGTCAAAGTCATGGAAGACACCCACCCTGATATGGTTCGGGAAGCTCGACAAGTCGACCGCCGTGCCCTCACAAGCTGGAGTGATTCCAGCAAGGCTGTATTACTAATTGGTGATGGTACTGTCTGCAGTCCAAGATTAATCTTTCGATGGGGAGATGGTGTAGTAGTTTTGTAGGTTTGGGAAGACGAAGAGTATCTGTTTTCTCATTTGCATTCAATATTTAAATCTCATTATTCCTAATTTCGTAGAAGAATTTATTTTCTTTATTGGATATTTGGACCTCGTGATGTTCGTACATTTCCAGTTCTTGCCCAGTGGTATGAACAGGAACATGACCAGGTCTGTCTTGAATTGGACGTGTATGCAGCTGCACATGCGATGTATCCGGGGCCGGGAGAGGGAGCTCGAACATCCTTTGAGGATGCCCACCAGCTTTCCAATCTCCTGCAAGAGGTTTTTGCTAGTCCTCCCAAAACAACTCTTCGGGACGCTGTGACTAGGTATAAACCCTTTGACCAGGAATTGATCTGGAAAGCTGCATTAATTTTCTCCTTCCCAGTGAAATGGTTTTTGCTCTGGTTGCTAGATATTGCACGGCGGTGAAGTGGAGATTTGTTCTTTGAACACAAAGCTTCTCAAGTGTAGAAATCCTCCGTTTGTTTCTAGCAAAGCAGGAACTGATTTTGTGTTATTATCTCGACCAGATTTGAGAAGATACGCATCCCCCGCGTTTCTAGAATCCAAGCTTACGCTGCGGAGAAAACATACTGGCCCGAGTATATCCCGGAGTGGGCGCAAAAGCTCACTAACGCGGAGAAAGCTCAAAGGAGCAAGGAATATATGAAGTGGGTGCTTCAGTACCCAGAATGCATGCAGGGAGACCCAGACTCAACCTACTGGAAGCCATGAATGAAGCTTTTGCATTTATTCGTTGTACAGTGCCAGGGAACTTACTACCATATATCATTGATTGACATTGTGTTTAAAACGATCCAGGTGACACTTAAACATCATTATGTTTGTACAGATGTGCCTCTCCTACAATATGCCACTGCTTGATTGCCTCGAGGATGTGAAAGTGCTATTGAGGTGACTAAGCATTTGTCATTATAAATTTGACTTGTCTAGAGTGCTGAACTCTCCTGTTAGGAGAGAAGGTGCGGGTTTAATATGCCCTTTAATTCTTTAAACTGTTTTGTGACTATACGCTTAGTGACGTTTCTCGATTCATGAAATTGATGTCGGTGCTTTTGAGTTGAGTCTTGCTTTATGCACGTATGTAATGAATCAGTTCTTGGTGTTTTTCTTTCCCTTTGGAGTGTCTTCGTAATGTAGGGAATGCACTTACGAAACGAGAAAGAAGCATAGCTGGGGTGCGTCTCGCCGCGGCCAAACTTGCACAAGGTTGACTTTTAAAATGGCCTCTTTCAAGCTTTGGTTACTCCCACTTTAAACTAAGTTTAGTGGTGATGCTAATATTTTCTGTGGAGGTAATGTATATCTTCAAAGTAGAAGAATCCATACCTTAGGTTGTTTTGTTTTGTTTGTTACAGTGAAATCTCTTGGACTGTTTGGCCACTGGTTGCATTCTTGGTACCATTGGAAAGCTCTTTGTAAGGAGGGGTGCGATAGCTTTTATTAGAGGCGTTTGGACCTCATGTGTGAAAGTTATGGATTTTTGGTTATTTTTGGTTTATTGGTTTAAAAAAAGTAAAAAATTACTTATATTTTTATTTTGACTATGGCAATGGCACACTCGCTATCCTTAAATCTTGTTGGCCTAAATGCCCTTGCAATTGACAAGCAAATTATTCATGGAAGAACTTACAAAAATTCTTGTGGACAAGGGCATCTTAAGTCATAAGGGTGTTCATTCATCAAGATTTATATTAGATAAGGGTCTCTTTTTAGTCAAATGCAAAAGACAATGTCCTACACTTTCAAAGTTAGGGCACCTTATTTTTGCAAAGGCCCTAAAGAAAAACCTGGAATCCTATTCTTTAAATCAAACAAATGTTTTTTTGTTTTTTTAATGGTATTAAGAACATGAACGATGTGACCATGAAGCTCTGTCTTAGATGAACAATATTATTGATAACATGGAAATTGCTATGTATTTCAAGCAAAAAATCTTACCAAATTTGATAAACTAATGTTTCCATTACATTCTAAAAAAGGATCTTTATTGCACTCATTGCAAAAAAATTCACTTAAAATATATAATCTACATAAGTCTAACCTAACTAAGTCTAACTTATCTAAGTCTAAATCTATTCACAAAATTCAACACAATATGTCAAAGACTTGTATCAAAGATCAATCCTCCCTCAACATTTACAATCACATCCACAGTATGACTTGAAGTTTGTACCTCAATAATTCAGTAAATCTTAGGGGAGAAAGAAAAAGGTTTTAAGAAAAAAATTTAAGTTTTAAAAAAAAAGAAAAGTAAAAGCCACCCAAAGAAGGGGTCCCCTTGAACAAAAACAAATATGTTGGATAAAGGATTATCAAAAAAGACCACTCTTTGTCCAACCTGAATGCACCCATCTCAACATTGTGCACTGTGAGTAGGGTTGTACATAAAATTTGGAAACTCAAATTCGGAAACCAAAGTTGATGTGGCGTGGTTGCCATTATCTTTGTCCAGAAGATAGAGCCAATAAAGGGGTGAGCTTGAGAATAGAAATCTTTAGACTCATACTACTATGAATTATAGGAAAATTCTATTATGCTAACATATTAGTGTCCATGAATCTTGGTCAAAACTAATAATCAATTCAAAAATATGTTACATGTACATTGTTCTAAGATTTGGGATATCCTAGAATGGAAGCAATGTTATCTTCAATATTATAGAAGCCTACATTTGAGGGGGTTTAATTTGCATTTAATTGTACAAAAGGGAGTTGATGTAGAGTGGTTAGATTGTGTATAAGAACCAAATCTATTGAATTTTTTTTTTCATCACTATCCTTTCAAAAGATGGCTCTCCCCTTGGTTTGCATTACTTGCCCCCCCCCCCCCCCCCCCTCCTTCTCTCATAAAATTCACAAGTAGTTGATATTTTTTAAGAAAAATGCTTACCTTCAAAATTGTTATTGATTTCTCAAAAAATCACAAGTCATTGATCTCGTGAGATTGAATCTAAGCTATCCAAATATAAAATACAAAATGAATATTGGATATGGATATAGTACCATATATAAATACTACATACAAGTACCAGATATGGATACAATACTAGATATGGATACAAGATGAATTGTTCCATATTGATTGTCAAATAAATTGGTGTCTTAAAATTACAAGAAGGGAGGAAGGGGGGGGGGAAATGAAAATTTTAAAATCTTAAAATCTTAAAGTTATAATCTCAATGACACAAAGGCCTTGTGGAACCTCTATGTTACTATCCATCCAAATGATGACACCTTCACCTTCACTATAATTTTGATTTAGAGCAACCTTCCTTGTTGTGTTGGAATTAAAAATGAATTTATAAGTTTTCAAAAATCAAAATTATTTTCACCAAGGTTCCATGAGTACTTTTCTATTGCACTTCTATATGAGTAGCAAGAACTTACGTTAACTCCTAAATGATTTTGACTATGTTTTCACCAAAACTACTTTCAAACCACCATTTCTAGTACATGTACCAAATTTTTGAAAAAAAACATTTTTGTATGAAAAATGTCCAAAATGGTTGTTATTCTTTGAATTCATTTTTCAAGTGAAGTTGGCTACATGATGAAAAATTTCAGATCATTTAGAATCATACAACATATAGAAAAAAAAATAATAAATAGAAAAGAGTAGAGAATGATTCAAAATACTAAATTGTTAACTATTTATTTATGGAATTGAAAAATGACAATTCCAATGGTTGTAATAAAAAATCTACATCCAAGGTTTTATTTTTTTCTAAAATATTGAAAATTTAGCTAAATAAAGGACTTCAAAGTTTGTCTTAGAGTAGAGATTCTATAACGACTTGCAAACTCCCACAAACTAAAACTCCTCATAACTTTTGACTCATTGATCAAAATGGACTGATTCAAAGCTTTCCAAGTATATATAAATCTAGAGAACCAATTTCAAATTTTAATTTCTTAGAAAAATGATTTTTATAGAAGTTTTTTTCTGCCCGAATTGTCCGTTAAGCAATAAAAAGTACATATTATACAATAACTTTTTAACCATATAGTCAAAAATTATGAAAATGGTTGGGCCTCAAAACTACTCTTTGAGATACATATTGTGTTAAAATTTCAAAGAAAATAAATAAAAAATCCATTTGTAGTGAGGTGCCCAAAATTTCTATATTACCAAAAAACACAATTGGACATTTAGGGGTTAATATTTTAAGAGTAGTTTGCCTTGTCATCAAACTAAAAGCAATTAAAAAGCTCAATGTCAATGTTAAAAATAGTATTTTTGAAAACAAAAACTTGCTTCACCTACTTTTCTCAAGCTTCTTCCTAGAACTTTGTCAACCATCAATTTTGATTCTCTTCTTCCATGTAGAATTCTGGAATTTTTTGGTAATTCTCACAAGGTGTGGTTGATTTTACATAAATATAAATTTATTCTTATGCCAATATCAAATTGGGAAGTTGTCAACCATTATAAATAACTCAAAATAACCACATTTTACTAGCCATAGAAACTCTAACAATTCATACCTCAATCCATGTTTTATACCATTTATTTACCTTATAACATTACAAAGGACAAAAAGTGTCCAATGAAAAATCCAATGACCAAGCTAGTCACATATGAAGAATACACAAAAGCCATTTTTAAATATATTTGGATGTACTTCATCCATTTAGTCTTGCTAAAAAATATTTGTCAATCATCCACTAGATGCTAGCTCTCCTTTCAATTTAACCTTAGAATTAGGATGGTCTCCTGACCGAAAATTTGAACTTACAAACCTTTTGGTATGTCTTTCCCATTTTGTGACTATGAATTACAAAAAATTTAAATTTCCTTGTGAAAATTTGAGATTGCCTTAGATTTTTTTAAGAAAAAAAGTGAAGGAAATTCATATCAAATTCATAATTAGCTGAAAAGATTTGAAATATTCTCCTTCTCCATATATAATAGTGTAGAAAATTGTGTTGTAAATCAAGTTTCCAAATCTTTCCAATAATAACCCATAGTTATTGAAACTAGGCTTGATAAAATTTACTTCATTAGTCGGACTAAAATTCAAAATTTTGAAGGACAAAATTTACATCAAGAGCAAGGAACTAGATGTGCCTAAAGTATACTACTACAAGATGATTTACTAATTAAGCAAATCTTCTTCTACAGAAAAGTCAACAATACCACTACAAGGAAATTTTCAATGCCATTCACAGAAAAATGCATTCAAGCAACTTTTAAAACAATTGAATGAAAATTTATCTTTTCCTTCCTATAGAAATCCCTGAAGTCATCCTCCAAATTCGCCAATAACCTAGGCCATGTAACTTGTTTTCAAGCCACACATTGGCTTACAAAATGAGTTATGTTTTCAAACACAATTACTTATGCATCTTGCAAATCAGATGACCTCTTAACATGTTCATCAATTGACTTTTCAAGCCTAGTTGGCATATCTGCTTTAACACTACTAGAATTGCACGACCAAAACAATAGAAATTCAACTGATTTATATTATTTGGGACAGTAGAATGACCATTTTGTAACTTTCTGTGAAAATCAACAAAATGGCAAATTTTTTTTTGTTCATTTGGATAGTGGAATGACCAAATCAACAAGTTTTTGTTGAATTTGGAATCTTTCAAGAATTTTTTTGGAATCTTTGGAATCTTTTTGAAATATTTGAGAATCTAAGTATAATGATTTAAAAAAAAATTAATCATGTAAAATTCAGTCTTTTTTCAATTGAGCAGACTTTGGAGTCCATTCTCGCATAGTAGAATAAAAAACTTCAAAAAACTTAGAACTGAGAAAAGTTGTAAATTCAAGCTACCTTTCACCTTCAAAAATCTGTTTTGTAATTTCTATCCTCCAATCAAAAGTTATAGACAAAAATCAAAGAAGGGTAGTTAAGAACATTCATTTTGACATTTTCAAACATCCTCTTTGATTTTTGTCCATAACCTTTTATTGGAGACTCAAAATCACAAACAAAATTTTAAAGGTGAAAGTTATTTTGAATTTACAACTTTTCTTAATTTCAAGTTTTAAAAAAAAATGTGTTCTACTATGACTAAATGACCTCTGAAGTCCGTTGAAAATACAAAACACATGAAAAAACAATGAAAAAATTAAATATATGAAATTTTAGTTCATTTGTGGTCACTTAAGTATTCAAGTGGTATAGTGGTTGGAACCTTGGACCTCCAAACATGAGGTCCAAGGTTCAAATCCCCTTAGAGGCACCCGCCTGTGTGGTAGGTGGTTTAGGTGGCCTTGGCCTACATGGCCAACCACCTAAGTGGCCTTGACCGCGTGGCGAGTTGCCTAAGTGGCTCTGACCACATAGCAGGCTGCCTAGGTGGCCGCCCGGGTAGGAAAAAAATTATTTTATATGGGCACCATCCAAAAAAGGAATTTCATTTTAAAATAATAATTTTAAATTTTAAATTGATTTGTTCAAAACAACAGAAAAAATCAACAGATTTCAATTTGATTTTGTCCAAAACAACACCTCTAAAATGATTGAATCATTCAAAAGATTTGAATTGAAATTCTATTGTTTTGGTCATGAATTTTCTAGTAGTGTAAAGACATGGGGAGTGTTAGAATCATGCATTTAAGTATAGAATCTACAAGCCCATGAGCCTAAGAATTTATATTATAAACATCTTCTATGGTTATAAGTGTCTATATTATAGGTACCTATGTTAAAGACTTTTTTCATGTTATAGTTGTATCTATGTTAATATAAATACATATATTGTAAACACCTTCAAATCATTGTAGGTTTAGGGTATCTAGTCTACAATTGATTCACAATTCACACACTAGCATTGTTGCAAAGACATAAGGACGAAAATTGACAATTTGGCCTCTTTCAAGGTTGATGCATTCATTCAAGCTGCAAGCGCCATATGCAATAAACCGAAGGGAGGTTTTTGATTGACTTTTTCATGCAAGATCAAGTTCAAAATTCAAGTTTTGTATACTTGTAGAAAATGTATGAAATTTTGTATAAATATAAAAAACATTTGACTTGTAGTAAAATCATAATATCAAAACCTTTTCAAAATTTTGAAAGTCAAAGTACATCCTATGATAATTACTATAATAGTTATGAAGATAAGATATGCTAAATCTAATTTTGCTCTAAGAGCTTTCTCTAACACAAAGATATGTATTGGAGTATTCAATGTACTCAAAGTAAATATTTTAGACTAAGTTTTATTTTATTTTATTTCAACCTAGTTTCAACTTCAATAATTCAAATTTAATTCAATTAAAGTCTATAATTTATGACTTAAAGTGGGTTTCACATTATTTTTAAGGAAAAATTGATTGAAAAATGTTCAAAGATGTAGTCAATATCTAAAATTTGTATAAGTGCTTAGAATGATGCTTTAAATACTCTTCACTTTAGTAATGTTCTATTATTACAACTTATAATGTGAAAATGACATGTACTAGTAAAAATGAAATGTAGTTTTTTGAGTCTAGTCATTTTGTCCTTGACGAATGTAAACTTACGCCATCAAGGTTGTACAAAGTAGGATGGTCTATTCTACATGTTTCACTCAGTCCAAGTATAATCAATTGCCTTGGAGGTATGTAAGCTTACACCATCAAGGCTATACAAAGTAGGATGGTATGTTTCACACATCTTGTTCAATTCAAGTATAATCAATTGTTGTAGAGGTATGTAAGCTTATGCCATCAAGGTTGTACAAAGTAAGATGGCATGTTTCACACATTTTGCCCAATTGGTATTTAAAGTCCAAAGAATTTGTGTTAGGTATGTAAACTTATGCCGTCAAGGTTGTTCAAAGTATGATGGTCTATTTCACACATTTTGCTACTCCAAGTGTAATAAATTACCTTAGAGATATGTAAGCTTACGTCATCAGAAGGTTGTACAAAGTAAGATGGCATGTTTTAGACATTTTGCCCAATTTGTATTGAGAGTTCAATCAATTTGTGTTTAGGTATGTAAGCTTTTGCCATCAAGATTGTACAAAGTAGGATGATCCATTTTCAAGACATTTTTCAATTCTTTGCAACTAGAAATGGATTGATTACATTGTGTGTTTAATCTAAAGCTATCATTCTTGAATAATTAAGCTTTAGATCATTATTATAGAATGAATAGTGGCTACAATCAATGAATGTGTTTAATCTAAAGCTATAAAATGATTTAGAAGATACAAAAGGAACTTCTTCTTTTTGAAATATAAAGTCATTAAAATGTGTGATCTTCTAAGACATTGATGTTGTGGTCATTTTAGGTGTATAATATCACTATTATAGATGTATTTTAAGTCAATTTTAGAAAATCTATTGAACTATTCGGGCTATTTGTCTTCAAATTTCATAAAATTCATTGCAAATTCATATTCTTTTGAAATATAAAATTTCAATCTATATAACCTTTTCTTACCATTCTTTGCATTTAAAGAAAAGATTCAATCATTCCATAAGGGTAATGCAAAGCAATTTACCTGCAATGAGGTCATCTACATTGATTAATTGAAACATTTAGTGCATGTGACTCTAATCACCAATATTGAACTATTGATATTTTGAATTAGAATAGGTTGAAATATCACTATTAATACTAAACAATTTTTATAAGAGAAAATTTTTAATTATAGCATCACTAATTTTATGGATGATACTAATTCCCCTCTCTCCTTCACTATTACGACAAATTAGTGTATTAAATCAACCAACCTAACAACACCATGTTTCAAATTCAATTAGTCCAATATAGGAATCCCTAAAGTCATCCTAAGAGCATCACCTTTGGGCATGGTGACTCAATCTAAAAAACTAATGAACCACCCTTCTAAAGTCCTTACTAAGTAATCAACCACCAATCATTGGAAGCAAGCTATTTTCAAACCACACATTTGATTGCAAAACAAGCCTTGTTTTCAAGCTCGTTGCCTACTCATCTTGTCTTGTAAACTGGATGACCCTTCTTTACATATTCATCCACTAACTTTTCAAGCCCACTGGGTGATGCTCTAATAAGGACACAAATCAACATTTTTGCCTCTTCCATGGTTAGTTGATGCATTCAAGTGCCAATTGTAGTGAATTGAAAGGAGGTTGCATCAATTGCTGTTTTTTAAGTGAAAATTCTCTCTCTCTCTCTCTTGAGATTTGAGCTTGTCAGTCCCCATCCCTCCAAAATTGCACCTCTAACCATGTCAAATTGTTGATGTGGCGATGTTCCCATCTGTCTGGGAACCTACAACCTTCTAGAGGTCTAAAATTATTTGACATTTTCACCTCTTTCATTCAAGGTAACTAAGTTACTTGATTGACGCATTCATAGAATCGCCCAATGCAATGAACTGAAGGGAGGTAGGTTGCCGCTTGCCCTCATTTCCTCGAAGCGATCCATCCAAGGAAGTGGTTCTGGAAGAGCTGCTGCTAAGTTAAGTTTAAGCCAAGTCCAGTCGCGACCAACGATCTCATCCTCAACGAGACACTACTGAGGACGAAGATTTCCTCTAATGATAAGAAAGCAAGCGGCCATCAAGGAAGAGTGCCAACCACCAATGCGCAAGTGGACTGCCAGATTCCACCAGCGCCTCATCAGAAGCCAACTGCACCCTGGATTGAGGCTCGAATGTTAAAAGCATCGTACATGAAGCAGCCGCTCAAAGGCAGGCAGGCTGGCAGGCAGGGGAGGAACAAGCAATGAGGAATTAGTTCTTTCTGGTGAGGAATCCCTTCTCGGAAATTCCAATCCGTCACAGGTCTAGTAGTTGCCAGGCATCCCAGCTAGCTAGTAGGTTCAAGTTCATCAGGCGCGTAGCTAGAGGGAGCCTGGGTTCAGTTGTGGGACTTCGTAAGAAGAAGCGCATACCGTACTCCGACCCACCACACTACTCGCCAGTTTGGAGGGAGCGGAGGTGGTGCGGAGATTGAAGCGGTGGAGATCATCAGATGCGCTGCCCACCGCGATCCGCAACGCGCCCAGGCAGCAGTTGTAGTAGGGCCGCAAAATTCATCCTCAGAGGACGAAGCTGGTCACTGCGGAAATCATCTGCTTTGGTACTTGTGTGTGTAGCTGGCTTAAGAAAATGCAAAAGCATCGCTTATTGGAAGTCAAACTACTGTAGATTGAAGACCTCTGTCCCCTTTTCACACAAAATGTCGAGGATGAATAGTTGCACTTCTGTCTTGCATGGAGAGGTTCTTTGTCATTCATCCGATAGAAAATGTCTTTAGCGCTATTTATGGGTTCAGCTCCTTTGGTTGCTATTTGGGTTGGATTTCAAAAGGGTTCACTAAACTAAAAACAAGCTATTTAAGATATTAGAGTTGATCATAAAGTGTGTGCAATGCGGGACCAAGAGGTGGAGTTTGAGAAAAAAAAACAAGACGAAAGAGCTCCTTGGAACTAATCCAATTCTAGGGTGTGGTGGAGTTTGAATTGGTGTTGTGTGTTTCTTATGTGTTATTCTTAATTAATCCATAAATGATGCGGAAGACGTTTTTTGCGTGATCAATGGCAGAGAATCCTTCTATATGGGACAGAAGTGCAACTGTTCATCCTTGAAACTTTGTATGAAAAAGGGAGGTCTTCTATAGTTGTTTGACTTCCAATTAATGAGTATTTTGGATTTTTTTTTTACAAGTAGATGATTCACATTGTAGCAAAAAGGACGATTTCCACAGTCACCAACCTATCTTTTAAAGCTTAAATCTTCCTCTAGCAACATTGTTACAACTAGAGAAGACTTTTACAATTAACTCTATCAATCCCAAAAGGACTAGGGATGGGGGGAAGGTTGAACTGATAGCTCTTATTTTCTTGACTAACTCTCGTAATAAGCATAATTCCTTATTTGTGTGGAATAATTTTGATGATTGCCTCCATCAAAATGAAAGAAGACTTATATTGCTTTCCTATGGAAAAAAAGATGTCTGAAATCTCATAATTTATAAAAAAAATGCCACTATTGACAAGATTGATGAAAGATGTTCACTTAGGTAGTATTTGTATATATGGTGAAATCATAATGCTCAAAAGTGCTCCAAAAACTTTGATTTTTTTTTCCACATGAATATACCATCATGTTTTTTATATGTAATTTTTTTCAAGTCATTTTGAGGTGTGGAAAAAATAATATGAGAATGTGAAGTGATGGCCCAAAACACCTTCTCCATTCTCAAAAAATTCACCTAAAATTGCACAATTGATCATTATTTGATTGGATTGCATTAACAGATTCAATAGAAAAAATTGTGTAGGGTCTTTTTGTTGTTCATATAGTATGAGTGAAGTTTACATATTAAATTTTTTGCAAATGTATTTGTGGAAGTCACATAGTAGTCTTAAGGGTTAATATCAAATTCTACATGTGCACACTAAATTTTAAAAGCAACACCTTTGACCCCCACCCCCCAAATTTGAGCATCATCACTTCAAAACTTGCACAAAGAATTTCTTTACCTAGTGATTAGTCATGGCCTTTTTCATCAACCACAAGGATTCTCAAGGTTGGCATACTCATCATTCAAATTAGAAGGCTACTATTTTGTTTATTGAGGGTCAATTTTTTTGAGGATGCTCTAACATTGTCAAACAAAGTATTTGGTCTTCAAAACAATATTGCAAACCAAGAATATTGGCTAAAAATGAAATTATTCTTTGTGTATGCTATTGAGGATTTACTACCTCATAATATTTTCACCTACATACCTAACTTTTCTTCAAATTTAAGGAAGTGAGTTGATTGGCAATTGATGATATGTTGTACTAAGTGAAAAATACTTCTCAAATAAAAACATTGGATTTGAAATATCTATCACTAATTATTGAATTTAGAATAAAGACCTTGAATTAGTTAGGAATGAGGTTTAGAAATAAAATTTATCCATCAAAAAATACAAGGCAAATTTAACATTTACTATGTATTACTCTATTTCCTTAATTGGGAGAGCTATGAAATAGGCTCACTAGATGGCTCCCCCTAGTTTGCATTAGTTATCCCCCCTCTCTCAAAAAATTTATAGGCCGTTGATTTTTTTTAAGAAAAATGCTTACCCTTGAAATTGCCATTGATTTCTCAAAAAATCACAAGACATTTGTCTTGTGAAATTTAATCTGAGTTGTCCAAATATGAAATACAAAATGAATACCAAATACATACACAACATCAGATATGGATACATGATGAATATCGAATATGGATACCGGATACAAATGTAGTACCAGATATGGATATGGAAGGAATATAAAATATGAGTATTGAGTACAAATACAATACCAGATATAGATACAAAAGGAATTATCCCATATTGATTGTTACAATATTGGTTTCTGAAAATCACAAGAAGGAGGAGGAAGAAAGGGATAGTGAATGAAAATTTTAAAATCTTTAAAACCCAAAAATAAAAGGGAGAGTCACTTTTGAGTGGATATTGGGTACCTTTCCTCACTATCCTCTCACTAACTTGATTAACTTTTGCCCCAAGTCAACAACACACTAATCTTCAAATATATTTATTTGCAATGAAAAATGAAAGTATTAATCATGCACTTTTGAGACTCTTCACATTGTCATTTCAATAAGATTACTTTGTCTTATATAAAAAAAAACTTTAGATTTCAATATCTACAATGAGGACATGCTGAAGAAACTCAAAATTGTGTTAATTTTTAATTGCAAGTGATTATAAATTAAAAATCCATCAAGTATGGCAAGTATGATCAAAATTTGTCATTTTTTTTGACAAATGTTGATAGATTTCAACTATCGTTTTGCTCTTGTTACAAGTTTATAGGAAATTTAACGAAAAATATTGCAATTATCTTGCCAAAATTTATTTCAACTTTGTTGAAACTTTGTTAGAAATTTATGGATATTGTATTGTATCTTCCAAAATAGCAAATGTATAATGAGAAATTCATCAAAACTTGAAAAAATCAACCAAAATTTTGGAATCATTCTAAATGGCTTACCATAATACAAAGTGTAACCAACAACTTCTTTGATGAAACACTTATATATCTCAAACTCATAGATGAACTTGGAAGAATGCACATTAAATAGGAAGCTTTGGCCGAAGACCAACCAACATTGAGGGTGCCCTATGCAATACATTAAAGGCATGTGGTATTCTATCAAAAGAAGATTGAAGGTCAAAGATTCTAATTCACCATATTAACCCTGAAGTCCTAAACAGATAAGCCTAAAACCACTTTTTCAGACTTCAAAGCTTCTCTTTGTGTATGCTCCCATTTTACAACTAAATATATTTGGAACTTTATTTTATTTCAGAAATGTAATTTCATGTATTCTATATCATAAAATTTTCCATCTTTTTGGTGAAAATGTACAATTATTATGAATTTTTGAATGAAAAGTAAAAAAAATTCATATCAAGTACAAAACATGCTTAAAAAAACTGAAAATTTCTTCATAGGATTACATTATTAATAGTGTAGAACAACATGGTGCAAAAAAGAGCAAAAACTGCCAAAATACACAAATTTGCCATTTGCTTATATAGGAAATTAAAAATATATATTACAAAGAGAGAATATCCAACATCTTTAATTGAAATTGGATTCAAATAACTTCTTCCCCCCCATAAAATGGATGGAATTTTCTTCCATCCTTGAAGCTTTTTAGAAATCATCCACAAGACACAAAACACCTTTCAACAATTTAGAGTAAGAACTATGTCTAAGATTTATTTATCAAAAAAAGACAATTGTTGTCCTATGTATTGAGTTGAATCCTTCTGATATTCTAAGTGGAATGAGTACAAGATTCTTTACCAAATTTGTTGAAGGATTCCTGAGTACCCACTCATCTCTTTTCAATTTTACTTGATTTCCCAACTTTGAATAAAGCTTGTCAATTTCACTTGATTTGAGATCTAAAAAATTATACTTATCCATTTGCTTTGAAAATAGTTTCAATGGAAAGAATAAAGTGTATTCCTGATTCTTATCGTTGAAAATTTAAACATGCAAGTGTTGATTTGGAGTAATTTATGATTCTTGCTTATAAAAAAGATTGCATTTCAACAATTGCAAGGTGGATTGTGTGATGAGTTTGATAGCTCTTCATCTAAACTTAATGTTTTGGAAAGTGCATATTGGCATACTAACACAATTTTTAGTTGTATATGTCACTTCCAATCTCCAAAAAACTCTCATATGCAAATTTTTCAAACATTGTAGGGAACAACATACTAAAAATAAAGATACATACATCTATCTTCTTATAATCTCACAACCCCTATACAATTTCATATTGTAAACTAGTCTATTTATTAATAAGCACACTCTTGAAACATCTATATGGTTAGATTTTGAAAAACAAACAAAATCAATTTGTTTCATTGGAGATATCTATAAGCCTATGCTCACTGATAAACACACTCTTAAAACATTTATATAGTTAGATTTTGAAAAAGAATCAAAAACAATTTGCTTCATTGGGGATAACTATAGGCCCATGCTCTTTTTTCATAGGAAAAACAATGCGCTTGAAAAAGACTTTCTAAGCTCTTAAATTGGGGTTAACAATGTATGAATTACTTTTCATTGCCTTGACATGAAATCTCAAATTCATACCTTAAGTTAGGCTATTTGTTTGTTTTGTTTTGATATCTTGGACTGTGCATCCCCATTCGCGTTCTTGGTAATGTCAGAAAGCCTTCAACAAAGATACTTTAGTTAGGCTATTTATTTGTTTTGTTTTGATATCCTGGAATGTGCATCCTCATTCGCATCCCCATTCATATTCTCGGTGATGTCAGAAAGCCCTCGGCAAAGAGGGGTGCATAGGCTTTGTTTTGTGGCAATCCAGCCAAGGGGGGTGCCAAAAGTTATTGAATTTTGAAGGTTTTATGAAATAAAAAAAATGAGAAAGTCATGTTCACTTTTATTTTGACCGTGGCAAACCGCACAAGGCACACTAGTCTAAGCTTAGGTTACTACAATTCTAGCATCCAGTAAGCTTACTCTCATGCAGTCAAGCCGGCTGACTCATTCGGATTATCTCGTAGCCGAAAATAGACGGCAGAATCCCTACAGGAATAGAGAGTTGACAATCTGCAAGCTCATATTGGGTCTAGAAATTGATCCTCCATTCCTTCCCAGAATCCCAGCCTCCCCAATTGCATGTGCTACTTTAATTTTTAGATGTCAAAAAACAAAGCTCGACGTGTTGCTTCCAAGCTTGGAAACTCCATCACCGATGCTAGCATCATCTTAAGAGAGTGCAGTGCAAGCAACATTTGATCAAACAAGAACAATCATTTGAAGACGTCTCATCTCGTCACATTGAAGTCCTGGACCAACTGCGTACCTCTGATAAGTAGAGTGTGACATCCCAAAGAGTGAAATGGAAGAAAATGAACCGAAGATAATTGCCAAGCAGTTTGTAGAATTGAAGCAGTGTAAAAAAAAAAAAAGAAAGGCTAGTTTAACTATTGATTGAAGAGAGAAAACCGTTCACTACCTACTACCAGATATGAATCCACAGCATAAATGACCAAACCCACTAAACATGTCCATTTTGAGATCATGAACCTTCAAAGAGCATTCGAGTGTGATTCGTAGTTGTACCTAAATATTTGAAGCCTGATACCAGGAATGTAATGACGTGATCCCTGGCTCCTCTCAACCCAAGCATTGTCGTATTTCAGATCGCATTAGGTTTTGGAATCGGACATGGCAAGACAAAGGCCTTGCAAGAATCTAAGGTCACAAATTACTCTATATAACATTGGACAACTGAAACAAACATGGATGCAACACGTTCTAAACAAATGGCAATTGGGAGCAATAGACTGTTATCACATGCTGGTTGAACAGAAAAGCGAGCAGAGTCGGAACCCCACCCCATGGAGAAACATCAGAAAATTTGCAAAATGTAACCGCGACAGAGCTTTGGTAGCAAACAGTTCTGGCCTTAGTAGCACTCTTAATCATTACATACAGACCAACGGCCTGCATACACATGCAACAAGGCATACCCTTGATTGAGGGTCCATGATACGAAAATGTTGCCCCTAGCAGGAGAGATTCTCCGCAGTACAGCAATGACTAAATCCTCATCGCAGATAAGTATCTTCATCAGTATCTTTACACAAATATGGTATCTCTCAAAATTGTGAAGCACGACGGGCAGGAGGCGCCATCTCCATCAAATTTCACACTATCAAAACTAGTAAGTCCATCAACGCCAGCAGTAGCCCAGGTTTGGAGACAAAAAAAAGCTTTGAAGCTTGCATCTAATTGTCACTAAGTAAGACAAACTCTGGTGACACTTCACGCTCAGATACAAGATGTACAAACTATTAGATTCGCAGCAGGGATAACGCTAAAGAAGAGACAAAAAACGGACCTGAACAAGGATCAATAAATCCTTCCCAGATGCGAAACATTCCCGTCGTGAACTCCGGCCCTGTTCCTGTCGCACACTGACAGACGCCTGCAAACATATGCCTTCAAACTTCCGATTTCTTTTTACTCCCTTTCAGTGCCTGATAGTGGTACGTACAAGCGCCAAATGAACGTGTTTCTTCCTTTCTGGAGTACCAAGTCCCCAGAAACAGACAGCCTCACATTCGAGGAGGTCAGAGGTCAGAGTTGCTTTTTATCTCCACGAAAGATGTTTGACCGGCGTGACACAAAAGAGAATAACTAACTCTAAACCGCTTTGGTCAAACAGATTCTCTCTACCTCGCGCGATCCTGGCCCATGACCTCGGATTCTTCAAACGCGGGAGTAGCACCTTCCAGCCACCACAACAAGTGCTCGAAAACGCCAGGAGCACAAGCAATGCGCAAACCTCCGTCGCAACAGAACCCGAACTCCTCTTCAGACTTGGCTAACAAATCTCGGAAGACGTTGTTTGAGAGATACGATGTCGGGATGACAAACCTTCTCCGCTCCTTTCCGACGTACACAGCGAGGCAACCTGCGGGAACATCCGGTGGAGGACTCGGACATTCCACGTCGCTATCGTAGCTCTGGAAGCCTCCGTGATTGCCGCTAAGGATATCTCCCATACTCCCCCAGGAGCCCAAAAATAGAGAACAGAAGATAATCGCGAAGAAAAGAAGAGTGAAATAGGAGTTGCGTACTGCAGATGATGGCAAGACAACAGAATAATCTCCAAATGTTCAAAAGTTAGAGCCACACAATCAACGCCGGAAGTGGCGATATTCCTTGCAAACTGAACAAAATCTTATTATCAAAATAAGAGACAAAGTTTGTCAAGAATCACACGAGGAACAACTCTACAACTTCGGCTTATCAAGAACATCAAGCTTTACGGCGATGGCCTGCACCAACATCAAGGTGGTGTCCACTTTGATATTCAAGGCCTCCATTTTGGTGTCCACTTTGATATTCATGGCCTCCATTTTGGTGTCGACTTTGATATTCAAGGCCTCCACCCTCAAAATTAACGCCTCCATGCGGCTCTGGGTGATAGATTGGTTGATGCCCACCGCAATCGTCCCAAGCGCTAGAAGAGTACCGAAGAGCCTCCTCACATCTGCGTGGTACTTCTGCGAACAAACACAAAACAAGAAACTTTAGAACCAACACAAATCATGCTTGACACCAAAGCAAGCAACAAACCCAACAAACCTAACGTCGAGGTTGACGAAGGGCCCCTCCAAGGTTGCCGGCGCGGCGGTGCAATGGCTCCTCTGGCTCCTCCACATTGTGTTCCGCAAGCCGGTCAAACCCCGCGCGCCAATAAACCTTGCCATAACAATTCACTTGCAAAACACATAAAGCAAACCAACAACGCGCGAAAGTTTTATACCTCATCGCAAGAGCGACCTGCCGCGCAAACACTCCCCACTCCCCGCTCCCTGCACTTATCCACGAAAGCGACCCGCCGCTCGACCAGCGCAACACGCCTCACAACACTCCCGGCACTCATGAGACTCGCCAAGACTCGTTAATTCTTAAACGCCGGGACTATCACAAGCATCGGTGGCCATCACTCTCTTTGGTACCCTTTTGCAACTAGACATCAATGGAATTTTTTAGTTTTTTTCAGAGATGAAACTACATGTCTTCTTCATTTCAGAAAAAAATTTAGATTTTTTGTGGAAAATTGATTTATTTCGAGAATTTTTGAAGATAAAGTGAAGAAAAACTTCACTATCAACCCAAATTTATCTTAATATATAATTGATATATGAAACCTTGATATTTTCATTTGTAAAAATACGTATTTTTTATCAATAGTGATTTTTTATAAATTTAAATGAGAAAATTAAAAAATCATTTTTTTAAAGTAAAAGGCAGAGATAAAATTATATTAATTAGAATATATATTAGAATAATTTGGGATTTTTAATACAAATGAAGGTTAGAATGAAAAACATAATATTGCAATTTAAATTTAAAAAATATTTTGAAATAAATAAATGAAATGAAATACACATAATATTGTCTAAGTTTGATTCTAACAATTGCAATATTTCTTTCAAATTTTACAATTGCAATAATTCTTTCAAATTTTAGATTTTTTCAAAATTTCAAAATAGAATAGAAAGTTACAATCAAGGTTGACTAAGGCACATCCACTTTTTGGATGTGTAAATCTTAAGGGGTTAATTCTTTAGCGCTCCTTTTCCGTATGACAATTTTCGAAGCTTTAATTAATAAAATTGAAGTTCGACTCCCCAATTCAATTTATTAATTACTTTCTTAAAATTCTAAAATTGAAATAATGGTATCAAATGAACTTATGTTGATAACTAAGTTGATAACTGAAGATATAGAATAGTTTGTATCATTGTCAATTACATTATATGTAACCATATCTACATAGACAAACCTTGTGTTGGTATCCATATTTGTATACATACTGTTAAATATTTTAATTCAATTGTTTAAATACCCCCGGTCAATTCATTTTTTGAAATGGGCTAGCCAGTGTTTTTAAGAAGATAGTCAAAACGTAGTGTATTTCTCATGTTTAAATGATATACTTTATTTTGGTACTCCAAGAATGCCATATAATTTTCACCCTAACCCCAAAAATTATGTGTATACATGCAAAACTAGCAAAGTTGCTTTGCCTCTACTTTTTTTGACGTGGCAACAAAGGACTACAATATTTTATGACAATAGCAATTTCTTATTGTTTATTCAACTTTGCATTGACAAATTGTGATCTCAAGGTATTAAGGGCATTGAATTACAACAACTATTTTTATAATTGACAAAGAGGGTCACCTATTCTCATGCTCACAAAGCTAGAGGTCCTGCCTTTATATTATCCTTAATACAATGCGTATTTGCAAACTCATTTTGCTTTAATGAATGGAGAATTCTATTGATTGAAATAATAGTATGATATATTTCCAACCTACAATAGTGTATGTATGTGTACATATATATGAAAAGGATTAACAATTTGTTGTTGTAGAAGATGTATGGTATGAGAAAAAAGCATACCAATTTCTCAACCATTTACAAATGTCATGGTAGAAAGTATCTTTAGGATGATAAAGTATTCAATTTTTATACTAAAAATAGGTGATTTTCATCCAACTTTTGTGTACAACTTTTGTCAATTTTAAATCCACATTTAGTTGTTCATTGATTTTATCTACAATAGTTTATAAAAAGATAGTATATCAATACAATGTTTTTTTGTTTTTTCTTCTTTCCATAAACTTGATTTTGACATCCAAAATAATTTCTTTTTCTTTTGCACGAAAACGAATAAATTCAAGATTTTGAAGTATAATTTCCACTTTCATTGCTTGAAAATTTTATAAGAATTCCGAAAAATTAACAATTCTTTAAGTTTGAAGTTAAGGATTTGGAACCAAGAAAATCTTTATACTCTAATTTTATTTACTATAGTTTACTTTCATTATCATATGAAATATATAGTTTTTTTAAAAATATTTTGCGTTTGATAATAATATAATTCATAGGAACTTCAAATTTTCACCAAGAAACCCAAATTTTTTGTACAAAGTAGAAGTCAAAGGCATTTGATTGCTAGCACAACATTCAATATCATTCAGTTGGGTTGTCCTCCCCTCAACAAAATGATGTGGGTTATTTCGCATCATTTCATCCCACAAACGATATTTCATTCTATAATCAATAGCTATTAATAAGAACACTTATTAAGAAGTATAAGACTTTTTCTCCTTAGCTAAAGATGTCACAAATGACAAATAGAAGGCATCCTTTCTTCAGGCGTCTAAATGTTATCAGTTGCTTTGAATGATTGGAGTATGGAAATTATAGAGCCTTGTATGGAGTTATTCCACACTAACTTTTAGGCATTCAATTTTTGTGAATTTCAAAAGTAATGCCCACTCTTATAAACCAATGTTGTTTTCCATGTCTAGACATACATTAGTCCATCTACAAGACCATTTCAAGGCAACAAATTTGCGCTTCTTTGTGCCAGGCATTAGAATGTTGACAAGCATCACAGACTGCACTATACACAATTGAATGTCCATTAAGAGATGTCCTACACACTTCTAAAGGCACAATTACAAGAACTTTGAAAAGACAAAAATTGCAATTGTAACTAGCTCTCATGTTTATTTTTCAACTTTTCAAAGAAACCAAGTGATGTAAGATCGTTTTCCATAGTTTCTTGTTTCCATGTAAAAATTGGAAGATTTGAAAAGGATGAAAAAGCAAAAAGGTTCTTGTGTGATCCCAAATTCGCTATTTTCATAACTTTTTTGAAAGACATGTAATCTATAATTAGACTACATGGAAAAACAAGCAAAGGTTAATTTGGATCCTAAAGAAACATGTTGATATTGGTGAGGCAACTAGTTTTCTTTTAGGGCAATGAGAGACTAACAAAGCAACAAACCATCTTGATGACCCTAAACCAAACTAAACACCTTTGAGATAGATACCAAAGATCCTATATGTCATATCCGCATGAATTGTGTCGCGCCACATTGGATTACACATTTCAATCACATTGTCACTTTAGCTATTTCATCCAATAAGAAGGAGGGATACATCTTTGAATATTACGTTTATATTGTTTTTTCATCTGTTTGCAACAAATTTTCAACCAAAAAACAATGAATGATTGTCCAACTCATAGCGTTATCTATCCATGTAAATGAGGTGGTTTTGGTTATTTGTATAGTAAAGAGATAGATGAAGCAAATTGACCTCTATTTCTTAACCCTTAAAATTTTTTATTGAGCCCATTCTCAACTTTTTGCAATTTCAGGCAAACTTTAGTGAATATATTTCTTTGAAACATTGCATGAAAAATTCAAAGTAGCTCCTAATCAACATCTTCCACATGTGAAGCATTGTCTCAGTCCATTTTGTAACTACAAAGAAAGGTTTTTTTAAACCTTAACAATATAAATCACAAAATGGAATCCCATAAATAGCTACTTTTAAAATTTTGATTGATTGAGTTAGATTGGATTGGAATGGATGGATTGATATCTATGCTTAAAGTTTTGAATCATTGTATTCCAATTAATAAGATGAAAATTGTGAAAGACTTTGTATTATTGGTAGTACATTCATAAATAATATATAAAGTTTTTTTGGAATTCAATTTTCAATTCTTGTGATATAAACCAAATGGGAGGATATGTTTTACTTATAAGAACATTTTTACAATTGGGATCAACATTTCTAATTCCATATCAAGGTATTAGTGATTTGGATATGTATTTCTTTCCAAGTAAATTTTTCTTGTAACATGGGTATGATTTATTTTTTGGGGGGGGGGATTCCCTTAAATTATTATAAACCTCAAGGGAAGTCACCAATATTAATCTAAGAATATTAGGTGAGTTAATATGTAGGGTTTCATTTTTGCTTGGCAACAAAACTCTAAAAGATCTAAAACAAAATTAGGGCTTCAAAAAATCACATGCAAGCATAATCTCTAAATATTTCAAATATATTGTGGAAATCTATGTCAAATATGTTACATATATCCCCTAGAAATACACCTTGGACACATGTGGTTACCAAATAATACAAAGAACTCACTACTACAATGAGTGGAGAGCCCTTTCATTAATTGCAAAGTTAAAAGATTAAGGTGCTCTAAAAAGCATGCTAGAAAATGAAACTAGAAGCATAATGGATCAAGGAGACAATATTTACATATAATAAATCCATAAAATTATGAAACTATTTGAAGACATTTGTCTTACTAATTATCTTACAATACACTAAAAGTTATATTACAATTTTCAAAAATTATGAAAAATAAGCCGTTGTTGATTCAATTGGAACGGTTGAGAATAATGTGCATTACTATATTAATTGTATGTTTACAAATGTACATTCAAGAGCTAAATGTCAATCTAAAAGCTATTACCAAATAGCTATTGAAGTGATTTATTGGAACGATTTTGTTTTTTCAAAATTCTTGAAATGGAGAATAAAAAATGTCTATAAAAGGAAAAAAATGTTATAAAAATTAAACTTGCTTGTTTATCTTTATTACTTCTTGGATTAGCAAATGAATATAGGTTGTAGGTTATCTAATAATATTATGTCATTATATTCAACATATACAAGCTAATTTGAACAAATGATCCTTTAATTGAAGCTTGCACATTCTACAATGAATGAAGAGTTTTCCCCCTTCTTGAGATGAATAATTTGTAGGTAAATGAGGTCGTGTGTAGTATATGTAGCCCACACGCCCATTTTGGTTTGGAACAACACAACTTTCAATCCAAACACCAGATTTTATAAGTTTTCTTTGGTTCCGAAAGAAATTTCTTTAACATGACAAGCAACCATGGATATAATTGGATGCTGCTAAGATGTGAGCCTCGAGCAGCGAGCCACGAGCCACGAGCAGGAACATGTGAGCAGGGAGCGTGAACATGTGAGCAGGGAGCAGGAACATGTGAGCAGTTCACTGTTCACGCTCCCATTTAGAGAAAATTTCAGTTGTAAAATCAAAAAATGTGCAAAAATATTGACAGTATTATCAAAAAATGTAGTGGGAGAAGGAGGGCCTATAAGCGTGGAATCACGGATATAGGATGAGGATGAATGAAAGGCATAATAAAGAAGGAAGAAAAAAATAAATATACTAAGAACAAACAAGGAAAAAATGACAAATACATAATTGAAAAAATAAAAATAAAAATAAAAAGGTAAAAAATAAAAGAAAAAATAAAAGAAAATAAATAAGAAAAGATAAAAGAGTAATTACAAAAGGAAAAAAAAAGGACAAAAGAAAAGGAAAAAAAAAAAAACACCAAGAAGAAAAAAAAAATGGAAAAAATAACATATTTAAAATACGACAGAAATAAAAAATTTGATGAGAAAAAAAACAAAATAAGAGAAGGGAAATACATGAATACGACGTAAGTATAAAACAAATGAAAGGGATAAACAGTAATGACATAAAAAACAACACACGCAATGACCATAAACTGAATTTATATTTATATGAAGTCCTTATATAAGATATAAGTATTACAAACTGTAATACTCTAAAACAATAATGAAAATACTACATGGATCTTTACTATAAAACTCCACAGTTTCATAATCTATATTTTCAACCACTCTGTACTATGAAAGTTTATGGTCTACATATAATAGCTACGAAGAAAGAGTTTTCGAAAGACTACTCATTCTCTACAACTCCAGCCAGCTCTAGAATCTACATGACCTCGTTGTATGAATACGTAGGCTGATGAATGAACTTCTCCGTCTCGTAGTTCATCTTACACAAGTAGCAGAAGATGTAATACAAGTGCTTGCATGGCACCCATTTCCTGGTTGCAGCCTTAGCACTCATGCCCAAGAAGTCCTCACAAGTACATTGTGGGATGGTGGAGACGGAGACAAGGTAAGCCTTGTCATTATCATTCACAATGGTAATAACCACGCCACAATCCGGATGTGGAACAACTGTCACACCTGTGATATAATACCCATTCATGTGTTCGGTACTCATCCACCTATTCTTGTGATCAGCATGTGGGGCATCAGGGCTACGACGACACTTCTTCCCAAATCTGTTGCTAGGATGAGTGTCTGGGTGGTCTGCAACTTGAAACATAGATCGTGGTATGGGAATATTCACCTGAGTAAGAAACTTTTGGCGAGGTGACAATGCTTCTTGCTGTTGGAGTTGAAAGCCGGCATCTTCAAGATTGAGAATCTCTTCACAAGTGAGATTTGTTCCAAACTTCACAGGCCAAGTTAGAGGGACAAGGGGCCAATCAATAACAAATTGTTTCTTACTACCCATTACACATCGGTGAATGTCGTCAGGGCAGAAGAAGAATTCTGCCTCCATATTACGGCCTTTCCTCACATCCTTCTTCATCCCTGAGTAAGTCGGTGCAAGAGTGCCATTCGGGCCATATGCAATCTTGGTTTTGCAGGCTTGTCTTGATATGGCCTGAAGAGCTTGACATTGCCTCCTAGAGGATTTAGGGAGTCGGGCAATGTGCCATTCTTTGGGATCACAATTCGACTCCATCACCCTCGTCGTGTGAGCAACATGGTGTTGAGGGCTCTTCAAAGACTCCTCGATGCGCTGCGTAGTGGACTTGGTATTTGGCTTGGGAATAGAATAATTTACCTTGTCCGGACGATGTGAGTCGAACTCAGATCCTGGAGGTAGGTTGAGCTTGCGCTTTGTGGAACCAAATATCTCTGCCCCTTCTAAAATAATCGGATGATCAGGGAGGTCGCCAGCACCGGGGAACGACTTCATGGCTTGGGCAATGAGCTTGGGATCTCCACTATTCGTTGCCGCTCTAAGCTTCAATGCGGCTTGATCAGGCCCCTTACCTCGTTGTCCACCTTTCAGCCATTCGCGGTAATTAGTAATTTGCATGAAGGCTCGCACCATGTCATCCATTGTAGCTTCGTAGATGCACTCCATGGTATTCCCAGATTGCATCAACCACTTGTGATGTACGGACTCCGCCAGATTGCAGGAAGGCATCTCAGCTCGTTACTCAAGACTCAAATCCTGTCAAATCAATTCAACAACTAAGTTAAGGATTGGAGAGGGAGTAAAACATTCAAGTTAGAAAACGAAACCAAATAGTATGAAAGTGAACTTACCAATATCATTTGGCCACCCCATTGTCTGTATCGCTGGTGCCAGAATGCCAACCATTCAAATAGAGAAGCCAAACATTCCTCTCTAGCAGCACCAGAGGTAGCCCACCATGCACGAATTGCATGATATTTTTCGTCAGCCTCCCTTTGGGTCTTTGCATCTCTATACTCGCGACAGAGTTGTTTGTGCTGGAATTGGAGCTCAGGTTTGATGTATTTGGTCGTATACTTGTCTAAGTTTGCAGACCAATGATAAAAACATGATCGTTCACGATCCTCCATAGGCCCATTAGGATCCCCTGAACCATACACCTTCCTAACAGCTATCCAATTTGTTTGGGCACTATCCGCCATGAATCCTTTAAAGTTGACGTTAGGCACACCGTTCTCAAGCATAGAGAGAGAGAGAAGAGAGAAGAGAGAAGAGAGAGAAGAGAGAGAAGAGAGAGAAGAGAGAGAAGAGGGAAGAGAGAGAAGAGAGAGAAGAGAGAAGAGAGAAGAGAGAAGAGAGAAGAGGGAAGAGAGAGAAGAGAGAGAAGAGAGAAGAGAGAAGAGAGAAGAGAGAAGAGAGAGAGAGAAGACCAGGCCTCGTATAACTTCTCAGGAGTGAGATTTCCCACTGAGCTTCGTCTTGAGAAATACTCGCCTTACTACTTGAGCATGGAATTCGACGACGTGAGGCTCACCATAACCACGAAGTGGTTGCCGCCCGTGAAGCTCGGCGGGGAGATTCGCGTCGCGTTCACGAGTCGTTCATGGGTGAAGTTTGTGCAGATTAGTTTGTACGCACCGCCGTTCACGACGCACGCGAATTCGATGAACCAGAGGATGGTGGTTTTGAATGTCACGGTGCCCCGGGAGGCGCGGGGAGCGTGGGAAGTCGTCGCGACGGCGCCGAGGAATGCGAATGTGACGCCGCCGGGGTGGTACATGCTCACCGCGCTCAACACGGGCGTGGCGCCTGCGATTCCGAGCAAGGCCTTGTGGGTGCAAATCACGCCCTAAGAATCTAAGATCGATCATGTCACCCGAAATTTGCATAATTTAGATTACATTGGGGGGGATCACAGTTCCCGATTTCAGACCTTCAACTCTGTCGGTGGTTTCACTTGTAGCCTGTGCAATTTTGAGTCTCCAATTCTTGTTTGAAAGTACTAGCCCCCCTTAGAAATCGCATTGTCCAAGTCGCCCTCCTTCTCAGAGTACGAAGTCTCTTCAAATCTGACAGCCCAATATTAGGGATGCAAAGCTCGCGATTCTTGTTTTGCGACTTGCAAATTGTTACCAATCTGGACAGGACAAGCTTGTTCTATCCCCAAAGTACTAGCCCCTTGCAGAATTTTGGAACGCAATACTGACGAAATCGCCTTCTTCGACAAGGCCAGCTCAAAACTCTACTTTAAAGCAATGTGGTTAACGTCGGCACTTTTGATGATAAATTTCGGGCTCATACTTGTGCAAGGCTCAAAAAAACAGACGAGAGTGTCGGAGCGGGATCCCTATTGCGATCATACCGAGCGCATTGCTCACTCCTGAGCTCTTCAGTTTGTACACCAACTCCCGTAATTTCAATCATTTTTTTTACAAATCAAGTAAAAATTGCGATCAAAGTCACATTCTGTTGTAGGCGAGTTGTTCAGTTGTAACTGTCACGAAAGCAGGGGCCCACCCACGAGACCTGCAATGGCTAAGGCCTCCTGCCATGTATTGGTCATCGAGGAAACTTCACAAGGGTGCTACAATTGAAAGTAGCTATTGCACTTTCATGTGGACCAAGTGGGTGGGGAAGGATACAATTACAAACCCACACGTATTAGATTCTCTCAAAATGACTTGTTTCCACCGAGGTGAAACTTCAACTCCTCTCACGCTTGCCCACCCGGCAAGGCAATCGACGAAGGTTGTTTTGTCTTGTTGCTTGAATTAGCACAAAACTTGCTCGCCCAGCTCAACATGGCAGATTGGCAGGAGGGCCTGAGTGACAGAAATTGCGTGGAGATCCATTCATGTGGAAAAGTGCGACCATTAGTCTCCATTACTCTCCACTTTCGATCTCCATCGCTGTGTGTCTGTCAACTTAACGGCCAGATTGCGCCCTCACGCTCCACTTGGCGGATGCGCAGTCATCACGAAATCACTGCGCTTCTTGATTACGTCTTCGATGGGGCGATGCTACCACTCCAAGAGCACCAATTATACCAAGAATGCCAAGAGTTTGCAATTCTCCGACGCCGTGGTGGGTTGCGCTACATCGCTTGGCAATTTGAGGGTAAAGTGGAGGAGGCGGCGAGATGGCTATGGAGATGGACGTCTGCATCGTGGGCGGTGGATTGGCGGGGTTAGCACTCGCGATCGGAATGCAAGAGCGCGGCATTCGAACGCACGTCTTCGAGAAGGCGCCCAAGATTCGACCCCACAGTGGCACCGCCCTCAGCTTGGCTGCAAACGGTACCAACCCTGCGAATGTTGTTGCAAGTGATGGTAATGTAGTGTATGGAGATCAATTCATTCGAATGGCAGTTTTCCGATTGCCAAATTGAGATGTTCTTCTTCAGACTCTAGGATAGGTTTTAGGAATTTTGTTCGGTACATGCAAATGATGGGAATCTAGTGTATGGAGATCCCTGCATTCAAATGGCAGTTTTCTCAATTGCCAAATTCATCAGAAAACTAGGATAGTTTAGGGTTTAGTTTGGTAAATGCAAATGATGGGAATCTAGTGTATGGAGATCAACGCATTCAAATGGCAGTTTTCCCAATTACCGAATTGAGGCGTTCTTCATCAGAAACCAAGGATAGTCTAGGGTTTAATTTGGTACAAGTTTGCCAAAATCACTGAAAACCTCCATTGTAATGAACATATTGGTCGCGACGTGCAGGATTGCGAGCGTTGGACGGGGTGAAACCGGGACTGAGTGCGACTATGATCAAGGAAGGCGCGCACATCACGCACATGCGAGCGAAATCCTCGCCGGGGGTGAATAGTGAGCTGTTCAACGAGGTGATCATCCCGTGCCAACCAGGTCTCATGTGCATGATCCCCTGGAAGACGGCCCAACAGACGCTGGCAGACACTGTCTTGGATCAAAGCTTGTTGCACTGGCGCCACTCGTTTCTTGACTACAGCCTCATAGAGGTAGGGTCTAAGATCCCCAGTCACAGGAGTTCACCCATTTTTTTCTTATTTTTTCGTTTCTTTGGAACGCAACTTTGACGGCTTACATCACATGAAACTGCGCTGTCCTATCGAATGAGTTTTACAATTGGAGAGAATAGACCGCAGGGTTCCCCGATTTGCCTGTCATGGATTAGGTACTGGACACTATTTGCGTCACTTTTAAGTACTTTGACTTGTGTTGGATTGTGGTTCTTGGGAGATCGGTGTAGAGTTGTGTACCGATTCTTGGACTGTATGGAGGATAACGTTCTTTAGCAGTTGTGAGAAGTCACTTAAATGACGACTCAGAAATCTGACATTCATTGTAAAGAGCATGCGTGTAGAGTGCATGGCCCTCTTCTTCCTATAGCCTTTGTTATCTTTTCCCATGTGCACAAAAAGAGTCTAAATTCCTTTTCCAAGTATGTTGCGGCAGATCCTCAAGGATGTTTTCGTATCCTCCACTCTTTTTCCGTATCCTCCACCTTACTGCTTGCAACCCCTTGCATTGGAGGTTAGGGTTTACCGGGATCAGGGTTTACATTGGAGATGACGGTTTCTAGTCACTGAATTGGGTGAACAGGGCGGTGTGGAGGCAACCTTTGAAGCATTCGTCGATGGAGAGGACGGCCAGTCTTCCGTCCAAACAATTTTAGTGCGTGCCAAGTTGCTTGTGGGCTGTGATGGTCTCTGGTCTCAAGTGCGTAAGATTTTGGTGGGTGAAAAAGGTGACGAGCCGCGGGATCTGTACCTTAACACTTGGAATGCCGTAATCCCTACAGAGCCTGTCAGGTACTATCACTTTCTCTAGTGTCACATCCTCTGCTCATTTAGCAAAACCTAGCAAAGGGATGTACCCAGTTTAGAATGCACTCTTTCCTTTCACTGTCACTCCTCTCACAAGAAGATGCATCCAAATCTGATAACAAGGAGTTCAACAAGTGCGGAAAGATTTCTATCTCTCACTCATCAAGTATTTCTTTTATGCCACATTTCATGTGACCCTAAAGCCTGGGACTGGGACTTAAAAGAGGTATGAGTGGGTATCATATGTTTCATCCTTGTATCCTTCGGCTCTGTTCCTAACTCAAAATAACTGCATATTGGTGGCAGGGAATTAAATCTGCATGAAAGCAATGAAATTTGCATCTTTCACTTCGTGTCAAAGAGCAAATTGTGTTATCTGTGCGACTCTAGTAAGAATCTGTCAACACATCTACGTGCCCTTCATTTTCAAACCTATTTACATTAATTGATAACATTGCTATATATATTATTGCACTAGGCTTCCAGTCAGCTTGTAGGTAACTATTTACAATTGAGTTATTAGTTGCCGATTGCAAATGATGAGGGCTCTGAAACTTTGGTTGTAAGAAGGACAGGGACTAGCAAAAATGAGTTCTAATTTTCTGGTTGCGTCAATGACTTGTAATGAGTGGGTTATTTTGTTGCAGGTGCCGGATTAACCCTCTGGCAGGTGCGGGGGCCTGATGTGAGTGGAGAAATCACAAAAGCTTACGCCTCAGATTTGGAGGCTCATGGCCCCGATGTAAGAAAAGTGAGAGCATTGAGGCAAATGGAGGGCCTGGAGGGCATGGAAAACATGGTCAAAGTCATGGAAGACACCCACCCTGATATGGTTCGGGAAGCTCGACAAGTCGACCGCCGTGCCCTCACAAGCTGGAGTGATTCCAGCAAGGCTGTATTACTAATTGGTGATGGTACTGTCTGCAGTCCAAGATTAATCTTTCGATGGGGAGATGGTGTAGTAGTTTTGTAGGTTTGGGAAGACGAAGAGTATCTGTTTTCTCATTTGCATTCAATATTTAAATCTCATTATTCCTAATTTCGTAGAAGAATTTATTTTCTTTATTGGATATTTGGACCTCGTGATGTTCGTACATTTCCAGTTCTTGCCCAGTGGTATGAACAGGAACATGACCAGGTCTGTCTTGAATTGGACGTGTATGCAGCTGCACATGTGATGTATCCGGGGCCGGGAGAGGGAGCTCGAACATCCTTCGAGGATGCCCACCAGCTTTCCAATCTCCTGCAAGAGGTTTTTGCTAGTCCTCCCAAAACAACTCTTCGGGACGCTGTGACTAGGATAAACCCTTTGACCAGGAATTGATCCGGAAAGCTGCATTAATTTTCTCCTTCCCAGTGAAATGGTTTTTGCTCTGGTTGCTAGATATTGCACGGCGGTGAAGTGGAGATTTGTTCTTTGAACACAAAGTTTCTTGTAGAAATCCTCCATTTGTTTCTAGCAAAGCAGGTCGGAACTGATTTCGTGTTATTATCTCGACCAGATTTGAGAAGATACGCATCCCCTGCGTTTCTAGAATCCAAGCTTACGCTGCGGAGAAAACATACTGGCCCGAGTATATCCCGGAGTGGGCGCAAAAGCTCACTAACGCGGAGAAAGCTCAAAGGAGCAAGGAATATATGAAGTGGGTGCTTCAGTACCCAGAATGCATGCAGGGAGACCCAGACTCAACCTACTGGAAGCCATGAATGAAGCTTTTGCATTTATTCGTTGTACAGTGCCAGGGAACTTACTACCATATATCATTGATTGACATTGTGTTTAAAACGATCCAGGTGACACTTAAACATCATTATGTTTGTACAGATGTGCCTCTCCTACAATATGCCACTGCTTGATTGCCTCGAGGATGTGAAAGTGCTATTGAGGTGACTAAGCATTTGTCATTATAAATTTGACTTGTCTAGAGTGCTGAACTCTCCTGTTAGGAGAGAAGGTGCGGGTTTAATATGCCCTTTAATTCTTTAAACTGTTTTGTGACTATACGCTTAGTGACGTTTCTCGATTCATGAAATTGATGTCGGTGCTTTTGAGTTGAGTCTTGCTTTATGCACGTATGTAATGAATCAGTTCTTGGTGTTTTTCTTTCCCTTTGGAGTGTCTTCGTAATGTAGGGAATGCACTTACGTAACGAGAAAGAAGCATAGCTGGGGTGCGTCTCGTGGCGGCCAAACTTGCACAAGGTTGACTTTTAAAATGGCCTCTTTCAGTTACTCCCACTTTAAACTGAGTTTAGTGGTGATGCTAATATTTTCTGTGAAGGAGGTAATGTATATCTTCGAAGTAGAAGAATCCATACCTTAGGTTGTTTTGTTTTGTTTGTTATAGTGAGATCTCTTGGACTGTGAGGCCACTAGTTGCATTCTTGGTACCATTGGAAAGCTCTTTGCAAGGAGGGGTGCACGGGCTTTGATTAGAGGTGTTTGGACCTCCTATGTGAAAGTTATGGATTTTTGGTTATTTTTGGTTTATTGGTTTAAAAAAAGTAGAAAATTACTTTTTTTTAAATTTTGACTATGGCAATAGCACATGGCACACTCATTATCCTTAAATCTTGTTGGCCTAAATGCCCTTGCAATTGACAAGCAAATTATTTGTGGAAGAACTTACAAAATTCCTATGGACAAGGGCATGTTAAGTCATAAGGGCATTCATTCATCAAGATTTATATTAGATAAGGTGTCTCTTCTAAGTCAAATGCAAAAGACAATGTCCTACACCTTCAAAATCAAGGCACCTTTTTGCAAAGGCCCTAAAGAAAAAACCTGATTTCTATTCTTTAAATCAAACAAATGTGACCGTGAGGCTCTATCTTAGGTGAACAATATTATTGATAACATGGAAATTGCTATGTATTTCAAGCAAAAAATCTTACCAAATTTGATAAACTAATGTTTCCATTACATTCTAAAAAAGGATCTTTATTGCACTTATTGCAAAAAAATTCCCTTAAAATATGTAATCTACATAAGTCTAACCTAACTTATCTAAGTCTAACCTATTTACAAAATTCAACACAATATGTCAAAGACTTGTATCAAAGATCAATCCTCCCTCAACATTTACAATCACATCCACAATATGACTTGAAGTTTGTACCTCAATAATCTAGTAAATCTCAGGGGAGAAAAGAAACATGAGAAAAGAAAAGGTTTTAAGAAAAGGTTTTAAGTTTTAAAAAAAAATAAAAGTAAAAACCACCCAAAGAAGGGGTCCTCTTGAACAAAAACATATATGCTGGGTAAAGGATTATCAAAAGAGACCACTCTTTGTCCAATCTGAATCCATCCATCTCAACGTTGTGCACTATGAATAGAGTTGTAGATAAGATTTGGAAACTCAAATTTGGAAACCAAAGTTGATGTGGCATGGTTGCCATTGTCTTTGTCTAGAAGATAGAGCCAATAAAGGGGTGAGCTTGAGAATAGAAATCTTTAAATTCATACTACTATGAATTATAGGAAAATTCTATTGTACTAATATATTAGTGTCCATGAATCTTGGTCAAAACTAATAATCAATTCAAAAATATGTTACATGTACATTGTTCTAAGATTTGGGATATCCTAGAATGGAAGCAATGTTATCTTCAATATTATTGAAGCCTACATTTGAGGGGGTTTAATTTGCATTTAATTGCGCAAAAGGGAGTTGATGTAGAGTGATTAGATTGTGTATAAGAGCCAAATCTATTGAGAAATTTTTTTCATCACTCTCCTCTCAAAAGATGGCTCCCCCCTTGGTTTGCATTAGTTGCCCCCCCTCCTTCTCTCATAAAATTTACAGGCCATTGATATTTTTTAAGAAAAATGTTTATCCTCGAAACTGTCGTTGATTTCTCAAAAAATCACAAGTTGTTGATCTTATGAGATTGAATATGAGCTATCTAAATATGAAATACAAAATGAATATTGGATATAGATATAGTACCGCATACAAATACTACATACGGTACCGGATATGGATACAATACTAGATATGGATATAGAATGAATTGTTCTATATTGATTGTCAAATAAGTTGGTGTGTGAAAATTACAAGAAGGGAGAAGGGGGGAAGAAATGAAAATTTGAAAATCTTAAATTTATAATCTCAGTGACACAAAGGCCTCGTGGAACCTCTATGTTACTATCTATCCAAACGATGACACCTTCACCTTCACTATAATTTTGACTTAGAGCAACCTTCCTTGTTGTGTTGGAATTGAAAATGAATTTATAAGTTTTCAAAAATCAAAATTATCTTCACCAAGGTTCCATGAGTACTTTTCTATTTCACTTCTATATGAGTAGCAAGAACTTACATTAACTCCTAAATGATTTTGACTATGTTTTCACCAAAACTACTTCCAAACTGCCATTTCTAGTACATGTACTAAATTTTAGAAAAAAAAACATATTTGTATGAAACAATGTCCAAAATGGTGGTTACTCTATGAGTTCATTTTTAAAGTGAAGTTGGCTACATGATTGAAAAATTTCAGATCATTTAGAATCATACAACATATAGAAAAAAAATAGTAAATAGAAAAGAGTAGAGAATGATTCAAAATACAAATTGTTAACAATTTATTTATGGAATTGAAAAATGACAATCCCAATGGTTGTAATAAAAAATCTACACCCAAGGTTTTATTTTTTTCCAAAATATTGAAAATTGAGTTAAATAAAGGACTTCAAAGTTTGTCTTAGAGTAGAGATTCAATAACAACTTGCAAACTCCCACAAACTAAAACTCCTCATAACTTTTGACTTATTGATCAAATTGGACTGATTCAAAGCTTTCCAAGTATATATAAATCTAAAGAACCAATTTCAAATTTTAATTTCTAAAGAAAATGATTTTTATAGAATTTTTTTTTTCTACCCGAACTGTCCATTAAACAATGAAAAGTACATATTATACAATAACTTTTTAACCATATAGTCAAAAGTTATGAAAATTGTTGGGCCTCAAAACTACTCTTTGGGATACATATTGCATTAAAATTTCAAAGAAAAGAAATAAAAACTCCATTTGTAGTGAGGTGCCCAAAATTTCTATGTTGCTAAAAAACGCAATTAGGTGTTTAAGGGTTAATATTTTAAGAGTAGTTTGCCTTGTCATCAAACTAAAAGCAATTAAAAAGCTCAATGTCAGTGTTAAAAATAGTATTTTTGAAAACAAAAACTTGCTTCACCTACTATTCTCAAGCTTCTTCCTAAAACTTTGTCAACCATCAATTTTGATTCTCTTCTTCCATGTAGAATTCTAGAATTTTTTTTGTAATTCTCACAAGGTGTGGTTGATTTTGCATAAATACAAATTTATTCCTATGTCAATATCAAATTAGGAGGCTGTTGCCCATTATAAATAACTCAAAATAACCACATTTTACTAGCCATAGAAACTCAAACAATTCATGCCTCAATCCATGTTTATACCACTTATTTACCTTATAACATTACAAAGGACAAAAAGTGTCCAATGAAGAATCCAATGACTAAGCTAGTCACGTATGAAGAATACACCAAAGCCATTTTTTTTAAATATATTTGGATGTACTTCATCCATTTAGTCTTGCTAAAAAATATCTGTCAATCACCCACTAGATGCTAGCTCTCTTTTCAATTTAACCTTGGAATTAGAATGGTCTCATGACCGAAAATTTGAACTTATAAACCTTTTGGTATGTCTTTCTTATTTTGTGACTAGGAATTATAAAAAATTTAAATTTGCTTGTGAAAATTTGAGATTGCCTTAGATTTTTTGAAGAAAAAAGGTGAAGGAAATTCATATCAAATTCATATTTAACTGAAAAGATTTGAAATACTCTCCCTCTCCATATATAATAGTGTAGAAAATTGTGTTGTAAATCAAGTTTCCAAATCTTTCCAATAATAGCCCATAGTTATTGAAACTAGGCTTGATAAAATTTACTTCATTAGTCTGATTAAAATTCAAAATTTTGAGGGACAAAATTTATATCAAGAGCAAGGAGCTAGATGTGGCTAAAATATTCTACTACAAGATAATTCACGAATTAAGCAAGTCTTCTTATATAGAAAAGTCAACAATACCACTACAAGGAAATTTTCAATGCCATTCATAGAAAAATGCATTCAAGCAACTTTTAAAACAATTGAATGAAAATTTATCTTTTCCTTCCTATAGAAATTCCTAAAGTCATCCTTCATATTCACCAATAACCTAGGCCATGTAACTTGTTTTCAACCACATTGGCTTGCAAAATGAGACATGTTTTCAAGCACAATTGCTTATGCACCTTGCAAATCACATGACCTTTTAATATGTTCATCAATTGACTTTTCAAGCCCAGTTGGCATATTTGCTTTACAGACATGGGGAGTGTTAGCATTTGAGCATAGAATCTACAAGCCCATGAGCCTAAGAGTTTATATTATAAACACCTTCTATGGTTATAAGTGTCTATATTATAGATACCTATGTTAAAGACTCTTTTCATGTTATAGTTGTATCTATGTTAATATAAATACATATATTGTAAACACTTTCAAATCATTGTAGGTTTAGGGTATTTAGTCTACAACTAGATTCATGATTCACATGCTAGCATAGTTGCAAAGACATAAGGACACAAATTGACAATTTGGCCTCTTTCAAGGTTGATGCATTCATTCAAGCACCAAGCGCCATATGCAACAAACCAAAGGGAGGTTCTTGATTGACTTTTTTATGCAAGATTCAAGTTCAAAATTCAAATTTTGTATACTTGTAGAAAATGTATGAAATTTTGTATAAATATAAAAAACATTTGACTTGTAGTAAAATCATAATATCAAAACCTTTTTAAAATTTTGAAAGTCAAGGTACATCCTATGATAATTACTATAATAGTTATGAAGATAAGATATGCTAAATCTAATTTTGCTCTAAGAACTTTCTCTAACACAAAGATATATATTGGAATATTCAATGTACTCAAAGTAAATATTTTAGACTGAGTTTTATTTTATTTTATTTCAACCTAGTTTCAACTTCAATAATTCAAATCGAATTCAATTAAAGTCTATAATTTATGATCTAAAGTGGGTTTTACATTTTTTTTAAAGGTAAATTAATTGAAGAATGTTCAGAAATGTAGTCAATATCTAAAATTTGTATAAGTGCTTAGAATGATGCTTTAAAGACTCTTCACTTTAGTAATGTTCTTTATTACAATTTATAATGTGAAAATGACATACACTAGTAAAAATGAAATGTGTTTTTTTGAGTCTAGTCATTTTGTCCTTGAGGAATGTAAGCTTACGCCATCAAGGTTGTACAAAGTAGGATGGTCTATTCTACACATTTCACTCAGTCTAAGTATAATCAATTGCCTTGGAGGTATGTAAGCTTACACCATCAAGGTTGTATGAAGTAGGATGGCCTGTTTCACACATCTTGTTCAATCGAAGTGTAATCAATTGTTGTAGAGGTATGTAAGCTTACGCCATCAAGGTTGTACAAAGTAGGATGATCCATTTTCAAGACATTTTTCAATTTTTTGCAACTAGAAATGGATTGATTACATTGTGTGTTTAATCTAAAGCTATCATTCTTGAATAATTAAGCTTTAGGTCATTATTATAGAATGAGTAGTGGCTACAATCAATGAATGTGTTTAATCTAAAGCTATAGAATGATTTCGAAGATACAAAAGGTTCCAAGCACAGTATGGGTATCACTTCCGAGATTGTCCGGACTTTAGAAAAATGTCCTTCCGGAAATGAAAACAATATTGGAAAATTAAAAAATTACATGGTGTTATACAAGGCATGTTAGTACACCACAATCATGTTCCATATAGGTCAAATTCAAAAATTGAATTTTCTCCTAATTTCACATATTCAGCACCTAATTGCATTATAATAGTGAAAGGACTAAATATTTAAGTTTTTAATATTAAAACAACTAGGCATGCACCTTATTAAGTTTGTATTTAAGAATTTCATGTGGTTTTAAGAAGATAATGTTATGAAATTGTAGTCCTTTTAAATTGTGTAAAAATATATGATTTTAAAAAGTTCCCATAAATAAAGATATATAGTAATACATCAAATTAAGAATTAAAATTGAACATGGATATGACTCAAACATTGTTTTAGCTAATTATCATGTTTATAAACATTTTTTTCTATAAATTGGTATTCCGGATTGTTCCTTTTGCCTCAAATCCGGAATAGAGACAATTCTAGAATTGACAACAAAGGAATGAAAAGGAATATCAAAATTATTCAATTTTCTTGCTCAATAATGTTGTAGATGGAATATTACAACTTTCTCATGAATTTATCATCAAATTCTTGTAAATAAAAAATGTCTAATTTCTAGTATACATTGAATGAGTCAAAAAATGATAGTGTTTTGTGGAGACAGTCCTTTTTGGAATCCATATCGTGCACTTGCCCAAAAGGAACTTCTTCTTTTTGAAGTATAAAGTCATTAAAATGTGTAATTTTCTAAGACATTGATGTTGAGGTCATTTTAGGTGTATAATATCACTATTTAGATGTATTTTAAGTCAATTTTAGAAAATCTATTGAATTGTTTGGGCTATTTGTCTTCAAATTTCATAAAGTTCATTGCAAATTCATATTCTTTTGAAATATAAAATTTCAATATATGTAACCTTTTCTTACCATTCTTTGCATTTAAAGAAAAGATTCAATGCATTCAAAGAAATTTATTTGCAATGAGGTCATCTACATTGATTAATTGAAACAATTAGTGCATGTGACTCTAATCACCAATATTGAACTATTGATATTTTGAATTAGAATAGGTTGAAATATCACTATTAATACTAAACAATTTTTATAAGAAAAAAAATTTAATTATAGCATCACTAATTTTATGGATGATACTAATTCCCCTCTCTCCTTCACTATTACAACAAATTAGTGTATTAAATCAACCAACCTAACAACACCATGTTTCAAATTCTATTAGTCCAATATAGAAATTTTTAGGCCTTAGTTGGGCCATTTAATTGCATGAGAATGTGTAAATATAGAAAATATCAACCAAAATTGTCTTACAGAAAAATTGTCAATAAAAGTTAAATTTTGTGTCCATTGGTTTTTTTATTTAAATAAATAAATAAATAAATTTTTATTTTAAAATATATATTGAAAAAAATGAAAAATTTGTTGCTTTTGCACATCCGCCGAATCAATTGGATGAAAATCTATCCTTTTTAATATGTAAGAATCCCTAAAGTCATCCTAAGAGCATCACCTTTGGGCATGGTGACTCAATCTAAAAAACTAATAAACCACCCTTCTAAAGTCCTTACTAAGTCATCAACCACCAATCATTAGAAGCAAGCTATTTTCAAACCACACATTTGATTGCAAAGCAAGCCTTATTTTCAAGCTTGTTGCCTACTCATCTTGTCTTGTAAACTGGATGACCCTTCTTTACATATTCATCCACTAACTTTTCAAGCCCACTGGGTGATGCTCTAATAAGGACACAAATCAACATTTTTGCCTCTTCCATGGTTAGTTGATGCATTCAAGTGCCAATTGTAGTGAATTGAAAGGAGGTTGCATCAATTGCTGTTTTTTAAGTGAAAATTCTCTCTCTCTCTCTCTTGAGATTTGAGCTTGTCAGTCCCCATCCCTCCAAAATTGCACCTCTAACCATGTCAAATTGTTGATGTGGCGATGTTCCCATCTGTCTGGGAACCTACAACCTTCTAGAGGTCTAAAATTATTTGACATTTTCACCTCTTTCATTCAAGGTAACTAAGTTACTTGATTGACGCATTCATAGAATCGCCCAATGCAATGAACTGAAGGGAGGTAGGTTGCCGCTTGCCCTCATTTCCTCGAAGCGATCCATCCAAGGAAGTGGTTCTGGAAGAGCTGCTGCTAAGTTAAGTTTAAGCCAAGTCCAGTCGCGACCAACGATCTCATCCTCAACGAGACACTACTGAGGACGAAGATTTCCTCTAATGATAAGAAAGCAAGCGGCCATCAAGGAAGAGTGCCAACCACCAATGCGCAAGTGGACTGCCAGATTCCACCAGCGCCTCATCAGAAGCCAACTGCACCCTGGATTGAGGCTCGAATGTTAAAAGCATCGTACATGAAGCAGCCGCTCAAAGGCAGGCAGGCTGGCAGGCAGGGGAGGAACAAGCAATGAGGAATTAGTTCTTTCTGGTGAGGAATCCCTTCTCGGAAATTCCAATCCGTCACAGGTCTAGTAGTTGCCAGGCATCCCAGCTAGCTAGTAGGTTCAAGTTCATCAGGCGCGTAGCTAGAGGGAGCCTGGGTTCAGTTGTGGGACTTCGTAAGAAGAAGCGCATACCGTACTCCGACCCACCACACTACTCGCCAGTTTGGAGGGAGCGGAGGTGGTGCGGAGATTGAAGCGGTGGAGATCATCAGATGCGCTGCCCACCGCGATCCGCAACGCGCCCAGGCAGCAGTTGTAGTAGGGCCGCAAAATTCATCCTCAGAGGACGAAGCTGGTCACTGCGGAAATCATCTGCTTTGGTACTTGTGTGTGTAGCTGGCTTAAGAAAATGCAAAAGCATCGCTTATTGGAAGTCAAACTACTGTAGATTGAAGACCTCTGTCCCCTTTTCACACAAAATGTCGAGGATGAATAGTTGCACTTCTGTCTTGCATGGAGAGGTTCTTTGTCATTCATCCGATAGAAAATGTCTTTAGCGCTATTTATGGGTTCAGCTCCTTTGGTTGCTATTTGGGTTGGATTTCAAAAGGGTTCACTAAACTAAAAACAAGCTATTTAAGATATTAGAGTTGATCATAAAGTGTGTGCAATGCGGGACCAAGAGGTGGAGTTTGAGAAAAAAAAACAAGACGAAAGAGCTCCTTGGAACTAATCCAATTCTAGGGTGTGGTGGAGTTTGAATTGGTGTTGTGTGTTTCTTATGTGTTATTCTTAATTAATCCATAAATGATGCGGAAGACGTTTTTTGCGTGATCAATGGCAGAGAATCCTTCTATATGGGACAGAAGTGCAACTGTTCATCCTTGAAACTTTGTATGAAAAAGGGAGGTCTTCTATAGTTGTTTGACTTCCAATTAATGAGTATTTTGGATTTTTTTTTTACAAGTAGATGATTCACATTGTAGCAAAAAGGACGATTTCCACAGTCACCAACCTATCTTTTAAAGCTTAAATCTTCCTCTAGCAACATTGTTACAACTAGAGAAGACTTTTACAATTAACTCTATCAATCCCAAAAGGACTAGGGATGGGGGGAAGGTTGAACTGATAGCTCTTATTTTCTTGACTAACTCTCGTAATAAGCATAATTCCTTATTTGTGTGGAATAATTTTGATGATTGCCTCCATCAAAATGAAAGAAGACTTATATTGCTTTCCTATGGAAAAAAAGATGTCTGAAATCTCATAATTTATAAAAAAAATGCCACTATTGACAAGATTGATGAAAGATGTTCACTTAGGTAGTATTTGTATATATGGTGAAATCATAATGCTCAAAAGTGCTCCAAAAACTTTGATTTTTTTTTCCACATGAATATACCATCATGTTTTTTATATGTAATTTTTTTCAAGTCATTTTGAGGTGTGGAAAAAATAATATGAGAATGTGAAGTGATGGCCCAAAACACCTTCTCCATTCTCAAAAAATTCACCTAAAATTGCACAATTGATCATTATTTGATTGGATTGCATTAACAGATTCAATAGAAAAAATTGTGTAGGGTCTTTTTGTTGTTCATATAGTATGAGTGAAGTTTACATATTAAATTTTTTGCAAATGTATTTGTGGAAGTCACATAGTAGTCTTAAGGGTTAATATCAAATTCTACATGTGCACACTAAATTTTAAAAGCAACACCTTTGACCCCCACCCCCCAAATTTGAGCATCATCACTTCAAAACTTGCACAAAGAATTTCTTTACCTAGTGATTAGTCATGGCCTTTTTCATCAACCACAAGGATTCTCAAGGTTGGCATACTCATCATTCAAATTAGAAGGCTACTATTTTGTTTATTGAGGGTCAATTTTTTTGAGGATGCTCTAACATTGTCAAACAAAGTATTTGGTCTTCAAAACAATATTGCAAACCAAGAATATTGGCTAAAAATGAAATTATTCTTTGTGTATGCTATTGAGGATTTACTACCTCATAATATTTTCACCTACATACCTAACTTTTCTTCAAATTTAAGGAAGTGAGTTGATTGGCAATTGATGATATGTTGTACTAAGTGAAAAATACTTCTCAAATAAAAACATTGGATTTGAAATATCTATCACTAATTATTGAATTTAGAATAAAGACCTTGAATTAGTTAGGAATGAGGTTTAGAAATAAAATTTATCCATCAAAAAATACAAGGCAAATTTAACATTTACTATGTATTACTCTATTTCCTTAATTGGGAGAGCTATGAAATAGGCTCACTAGATGGCTCCCCCTAGTTTGCATTAGTTATCCCCCCTCTCTCAAAAAATTTATAGGCCGTTGATTTTTTTTAAGAAAAATGCTTACCCTTGAAATTGCCATTGATTTCTCAAAAAATCACAAGACATTTGTCTTGTGAAATTTAATCTGAGTTGTCCAAATATGAAATACAAAATGAATACCAAATACATACACAACATCAGATATGGATACATGATGAATATCGAATATGGATACCGGATACAAATGTAGTACCAGATATGGATATGGAAGGAATATAAAATATGAGTATTGAGTACAAATACAATACCAGATATAGATACAAAAGGAATTATCCCATATTGATTGTTACAATATTGGTTTCTGAAAATCACAAGAAGGAGGAGGAAGAAAGGGATAGTGAATGAAAATTTTAAAATCTTTAAAACCCAAAAATAAAAGGGAGAGTCACTTTTGAGTGGATATTGGGTACCTTTCCTCACTATCCTCTCACTAACTTGATTAACTTTTGCCCCAAGTCAACAACACACTAATCTTCAAATATATTTATTTGCAATGAAAAATGAAAGTATTAATCATGCACTTTTGAGACTCTTCACATTGTCATTTCAATAAGATTACTTTGTCTTATATAAAAAAAAACTTTAGATTTCAATATCTACAATGAGGACATGCTGAAGAAACTCAAAATTGTGTTAATTTTTAATTGCAAGTGATTATAAATTAAAAATCCATCAAGTATGGCAAGTATGATCAAAATTTGTCATTTTTTTTGACAAATGTTGATAGATTTCAACTATCGTTTTGCTCTTGTTACAAGTTTATAGGAAATTTAACGAAAAATATTGCAATTATCTTGCCAAAATTTATTTCAACTTTGTTGAAACTTTGTTAGAAATTTATGGATATTGTATTGTATCTTCCAAAATAGCAAATGTATAATGAGAAATTCATCAAAACTTGAAAAAATCAACCAAAATTTTGGAATCATTCTAAATGGCTTACCATAATACAAAGTGTAACCAACAACTTCTTTGATGAAACACTTATATATCTCAAACTCATAGATGAACTTGGAAGAATGCACATTAAATAGGAAGCTTTGGCCGAAGACCAACCAACATTGAGGGTGCCCTATGCAATACATTAAAGGCATGTGGTATTCTATCAAAAGAAGATTGAAGGTCAAAGATTCTAATTCACCATATTAACCCTGAAGTCCTAAACAGATAAGCCTAAAACCACTTTTTCAGACTTCAAAGCTTCTCTTTGTGTATGCTCCCATTTTACAACTAAATATATTTGGAACTTTATTTTATTTCAGAAATGTAATTTCATGTATTCTATATCATAAAATTTTCCATCTTTTTGGTGAAAATGTACAATTATTATGAATTTTTGAATGAAAAGTAAAAAAAATTCATATCAAGTACAAAACATGCTTAAAAAAACTGAAAATTTCTTCATAGGATTACATTATTAATAGTGTAGAACAACATGGTGCAAAAAAGAGCAAAAACTGCCAAAATACACAAATTTGCCATTTGCTTATATAGGAAATTAAAAATATATATTACAAAGAGAGAATATCCAACATCTTTAATTGAAATTGGATTCAAATAACTTCTTCCCCCCCATAAAATGGATGGAATTTTCTTCCATCCTTGAAGCTTTTTAGAAATCATCCACAAGACACAAAACACCTTTCAACAATTTAGAGTAAGAACTATGTCTAAGATTTATTTATCAAAAAAAGACAATTGTTGTCCTATGTATTGAGTTGAATCCTTCTGATATTCTAAGTGGAATGAGTACAAGATTCTTTACCAAATTTGTTGAAGGATTCCTGAGTACCCACTCATCTCTTTTCAATTTTACTTGATTTCCCAACTTTGAATAAAGCTTGTCAATTTCACTTGATTTGAGATCTAAAAAATTATACTTATCCATTTGCTTTGAAAATAGTTTCAATGGAAAGAATAAAGTGTATTCCTGATTCTTATCGTTGAAAATTTAAACATGCAAGTGTTGATTTGGAGTAATTTATGATTCTTGCTTATAAAAAAGATTGCATTTCAACAATTGCAAGGTGGATTGTGTGATGAGTTTGATAGCTCTTCATCTAAACTTAATGTTTTGGAAAGTGCATATTGGCATACTAACACAATTTTTAGTTGTATATGTCACTTCCAATCTCCAAAAAACTCTCATATGCAAATTTTTCAAACATTGTAGGGAACAACATACTAAAAATAAAGATACATACATCTATCTTCTTATAATCTCACAACCCCTATACAATTTCATATTGTAAACTAGTCTATTTATTAATAAGCACACTCTTGAAACATCTATATGGTTAGATTTTGAAAAACAAACAAAATCAATTTGTTTCATTGGAGATATCTATAAGCCTATGCTCACTGATAAACACACTCTTAAAACATTTATATAGTTAGATTTTGAAAAAGAATCAAAAACAATTTGCTTCATTGGGGATAACTATAGGCCCATGCTCTTTTTTCATAGGAAAAACAATGCGCTTGAAAAAGACTTTCTAAGCTCTTAAATTGGGGTTAACAATGTATGAATTACTTTTCATTGCCTTGACATGAAATCTCAAATTCATACCTTAAGTTAGGCTATTTGTTTGTTTTGTTTTGATATCTTGGACTGTGCATCCCCATTCGCGTTCTTGGTAATGTCAGAAAGCCTTCAACAAAGATACTTTAGTTAGGCTATTTATTTGTTTTGTTTTGATATCCTGGAATGTGCATCCTCATTCGCATCCCCATTCATATTCTCGGTGATGTCAGAAAGCCCTCGGCAAAGAGGGGTGCATAGGCTTTGTTTTGTGGCAATCCAGCCAAGGGGGGTGCCAAAAGTTATTGAATTTTGAAGGTTTTATGAAATAAAAAAAATGAGAAAGTCATGTTCACTTTTATTTTGACCGTGGCAAACCGCACAAGGCACACTAGTCTAAGCTTAGGTTACTACAATTCTAGCATCCAGTAAGCTTACTCTCATGCAGTCAAGCCGGCTGACTCATTCGGATTATCTCGTAGCCGAAAATAGACGGCAGAATCCCTACAGGAATAGAGAGTTGACAATCTGCAAGCTCATATTGGGTCTAGAAATTGATCCTCCATTCCTTCCCAGAATCCCAGCCTCCCCAATTGCATGTGCTACTTTAATTTTTAGATGTCAAAAAACAAAGCTCGACGTGTTGCTTCCAAGCTTGGAAACTCCATCACCGATGCTAGCATCATCTTAAGAGAGTGCAGTGCAAGCAACATTTGATCAAACAAGAACAATCATTTGAAGACGTCTCATCTCGTCACATTGAAGTCCTGGACCAACTGCGTACCTCTGATAAGTAGAGTGTGACATCCCAAAGAGTGAAATGGAAGAAAATGAACCGAAGATAATTGCCAAGCAGTTTGTAGAATTGAAGCAGTGTAAAAAAAAAAAAAGAAAGGCTAGTTTAACTATTGATTGAAGAGAGAAAACCGTTCACTACCTACTACCAGATATGAATCCACAGCATAAATGACCAAACCCACTAAACATGTCCATTTTGAGATCATGAACCTTCAAAGAGCATTCGAGTGTGATTCGTAGTTGTACCTAAATATTTGAAGCCTGATACCAGGAATGTAATGACGTGATCCCTGGCTCCTCTCAACCCAAGCATTGTCGTATTTCAGATCGCATTAGGTTTTGGAATCGGACATGGCAAGACAAAGGCCTTGCAAGAATCTAAGGTCACAAATTACTCTATATAACATTGGACAACTGAAACAAACATGGATGCAACACGTTCTAAACAAATGGCAATTGGGAGCAATAGACTGTTATCACATGCTGGTTGAACAGAAAAGCGAGCAGAGTCGGAACCCCACCCCATGGAGAAACATCAGAAAATTTGCAAAATGTAACCGCGACAGAGCTTTGGTAGCAAACAGTTCTGGCCTTAGTAGCACTCTTAATCATTACATACAGACCAACGGCCTGCATACACATGCAACAAGGCATACCCTTGATTGAGGGTCCATGATACGAAAATGTTGCCCCTAGCAGGAGAGATTCTCCGCAGTACAGCAATGACTAAATCCTCATCGCAGATAAGTATCTTCATCAGTATCTTTACACAAATATGGTATCTCTCAAAATTGTGAAGCACGACGGGCAGGAGGCGCCATCTCCATCAAATTTCACACTATCAAAACTAGTAAGTCCATCAACGCCAGCAGTAGCCCAGGTTTGGAGACAAAAAAAAGCTTTGAAGCTTGCATCTAATTGTCACTAAGTAAGACAAACTCTGGTGACACTTCACGCTCAGATACAAGATGTACAAACTATTAGATTCGCAGCAGGGATAACGCTAAAGAAGAGACAAAAAACGGACCTGAACAAGGATCAATAAATCCTTCCCAGATGCGAAACATTCCCGTCGTGAACTCCGGCCCTGTTCCTGTCGCACACTGACAGACGCCTGCAAACATATGCCTTCAAACTTCCGATTTCTTTTTACTCCCTTTCAGTGCCTGATAGTGGTACGTACAAGCGCCAAATGAACGTGTTTCTTCCTTTCTGGAGTACCAAGTCCCCAGAAACAGACAGCCTCACATTCGAGGAGGTCAGAGGTCAGAGTTGCTTTTTATCTCCACGAAAGATGTTTGACCGGCGTGACACAAAAGAGAATAACTAACTCTAAACCGCTTTGGTCAAACAGATTCTCTCTACCTCGCGCGATCCTGGCCCATGACCTCGGATTCTTCAAACGCGGGAGTAGCACCTTCCAGCCACCACAACAAGTGCTCGAAAACGCCAGGAGCACAAGCAATGCGCAAACCTCCGTCGCAACAGAACCCGAACTCCTCTTCAGACTTGGCTAACAAATCTCGGAAGACGTTGTTTGAGAGATACGATGTCGGGATGACAAACCTTCTCCGCTCCTTTCCGACGTACACAGCGAGGCAACCTGCGGGAACATCCGGTGGAGGACTCGGACATTCCACGTCGCTATCGTAGCTCTGGAAGCCTCCGTGATTGCCGCTAAGGATATCTCCCATACTCCCCCAGGAGCCCAAAAATAGAGAACAGAAGATAATCGCGAAGAAAAGAAGAGTGAAATAGGAGTTGCGTACTGCAGATGATGGCAAGACAACAGAATAATCTCCAAATGTTCAAAAGTTAGAGCCACACAATCAACGCCGGAAGTGGCGATATTCCTTGCAAACTGAACAAAATCTTATTATCAAAATAAGAGACAAAGTTTGTCAAGAATCACACGAGGAACAACTCTACAACTTCGGCTTATCAAGAACATCAAGCTTTACGGCGATGGCCTGCACCAACATCAAGGTGGTGTCCACTTTGATATTCAAGGCCTCCATTTTGGTGTCCACTTTGATATTCATGGCCTCCATTTTGGTGTCGACTTTGATATTCAAGGCCTCCACCCTCAAAATTAACGCCTCCATGCGGCTCTGGGTGATAGATTGGTTGATGCCCACCGCAATCGTCCCAAGCGCTAGAAGAGTACCGAAGAGCCTCCTCACATCTGCGTGGTACTTCTGCGAACAAACACAAAACAAGAAACTTTAGAACCAACACAAATCATGCTTGACACCAAAGCAAGCAACAAACCCAACAAACCTAACGTCGAGGTTGACGAAGGGCCCCTCCAAGGTTGCCGGCGCGGCGGTGCAATGGCTCCTCTGGCTCCTCCACATTGTGTTCCGCAAGCCGGTCAAACCCCGCGCGCCAATAAACCTTGCCATAACAATTCACTTGCAAAACACATAAAGCAAACCAACAACGCGCGAAAGTTTTATACCTCATCGCAAGAGCGACCTGCCGCGCAAACACTCCCCACTCCCCGCTCCCTGCACTTATCCACGAAAGCGACCCGCCGCTCGACCAGCGCAACACGCCTCACAACACTCCCGGCACTCATGAGACTCGCCAAGACTCGTTAATTCTTAAACGCCGGGACTATCACAAGCATCGGTGGCCATCACTCTCTTTGGTACCCTTTTGCAACTAGACATCAATGGAATTTTTTAGTTTTTTTCAGAGATGAAACTACATGTCTTCTTCATTTCAGAAAAAAATTTAGATTTTTTGTGGAAAATTGATTTATTTCGAGAATTTTTGAAGATAAAGTGAAGAAAAACTTCACTATCAACCCAAATTTATCTTAATATATAATTGATATATGAAACCTTGATATTTTCATTTGTAAAAATACGTATTTTTTATCAATAGTGATTTTTTATAAATTTAAATGAGAAAATTAAAAAATCATTTTTTTAAAGTAAAAGGCAGAGATAAAATTATATTAATTAGAATATATATTAGAATAATTTGGGATTTTTAATACAAATGAAGGTTAGAATGAAAAACATAATATTGCAATTTAAATTTAAAAAATATTTTGAAATAAATAAATGAAATGAAATACACATAATATTGTCTAAGTTTGATTCTAACAATTGCAATATTTCTTTCAAATTTTACAATTGCAATAATTCTTTCAAATTTTAGATTTTTTCAAAATTTCAAAATAGAATAGAAAGTTACAATCAAGGTTGACTAAGGCACATCCACTTTTTGGATGTGTAAATCTTAAGGGGTTAATTCTTTAGCGCTCCTTTTCCGTATGACAATTTTCGAAGCTTTAATTAATAAAATTGAAGTTCGACTCCCCAATTCAATTTATTAATTACTTTCTTAAAATTCTAAAATTGAAATAATGGTATCAAATGAACTTATGTTGATAACTAAGTTGATAACTGAAGATATAGAATAGTTTGTATCATTGTCAATTACATTATATGTAACCATATCTACATAGACAAACCTTGTGTTGGTATCCATATTTGTATACATACTGTTAAATATTTTAATTCAATTGTTTAAATACCCCCGGTCAATTCATTTTTTGAAATGGGCTAGCCAGTGTTTTTAAGAAGATAGTCAAAACGTAGTGTATTTCTCATGTTTAAATGATATACTTTATTTTGGTACTCCAAGAATGCCATATAATTTTCACCCTAACCCCAAAAATTATGTGTATACATGCAAAACTAGCAAAGTTGCTTTGCCTCTACTTTTTTTGACGTGGCAACAAAGGACTACAATATTTTATGACAATAGCAATTTCTTATTGTTTATTCAACTTTGCATTGACAAATTGTGATCTCAAGGTATTAAGGGCATTGAATTACAACAACTATTTTTATAATTGACAAAGAGGGTCACCTATTCTCATGCTCACAAAGCTAGAGGTCCTGCCTTTATATTATCCTTAATACAATGCGTATTTGCAAACTCATTTTGCTTTAATGAATGGAGAATTCTATTGATTGAAATAATAGTATGATATATTTCCAACCTACAATAGTGTATGTATGTGTACATATATATGAAAAGGATTAACAATTTGTTGTTGTAGAAGATGTATGGTATGAGAAAAAAGCATACCAATTTCTCAACCATTTACAAATGTCATGGTAGAAAGTATCTTTAGGATGATAAAGTATTCAATTTTTATACTAAAAATAGGTGATTTTCATCCAACTTTTGTGTACAACTTTTGTCAATTTTAAATCCACATTTAGTTGTTCATTGATTTTATCTACAATAGTTTATAAAAAGATAGTATATCAATACAATGTTTTTTTGTTTTTTCTTCTTTCCATAAACTTGATTTTGACATCCAAAATAATTTCTTTTTCTTTTGCACGAAAACGAATAAATTCAAGATTTTGAAGTATAATTTCCACTTTCATTGCTTGAAAATTTTATAAGAATTCCGAAAAATTAACAATTCTTTAAGTTTGAAGTTAAGGATTTGGAACCAAGAAAATCTTTATACTCTAATTTTATTTACTATAGTTTACTTTCATTATCATATGAAATATATAGTTTTTTTAAAAATATTTTGCGTTTGATAATAATATAATTCATAGGAACTTCAAATTTTCACCAAGAAACCCAAATTTTTTGTACAAAGTAGAAGTCAAAGGCATTTGATTGCTAGCACAACATTCAATATCATTCAGTTGGGTTGTCCTCCCCTCAACAAAATGATGTGGGTTATTTCGCATCATTTCATCCCACAAACGATATTTCATTCTATAATCAATAGCTATTAATAAGAACACTTATTAAGAAGTATAAGACTTTTTCTCCTTAGCTAAAGATGTCACAAATGACAAATAGAAGGCATCCTTTCTTCAGGCGTCTAAATGTTATCAGTTGCTTTGAATGATTGGAGTATGGAAATTATAGAGCCTTGTATGGAGTTATTCCACACTAACTTTTAGGCATTCAATTTTTGTGAATTTCAAAAGTAATGCCCACTCTTATAAACCAATGTTGTTTTCCATGTCTAGACATACATTAGTCCATCTACAAGACCATTTCAAGGCAACAAATTTGCGCTTCTTTGTGCCAGGCATTAGAATGTTGACAAGCATCACAGACTGCACTATACACAATTGAATGTCCATTAAGAGATGTCCTACACACTTCTAAAGGCACAATTACAAGAACTTTGAAAAGACAAAAATTGCAATTGTAACTAGCTCTCATGTTTATTTTTCAACTTTTCAAAGAAACCAAGTGATGTAAGATCGTTTTCCATAGTTTCTTGTTTCCATGTAAAAATTGGAAGATTTGAAAAGGATGAAAAAGCAAAAAGGTTCTTGTGTGATCCCAAATTCGCTATTTTCATAACTTTTTTGAAAGACATGTAATCTATAATTAGACTACATGGAAAAACAAGCAAAGGTTAATTTGGATCCTAAAGAAACATGTTGATATTGGTGAGGCAACTAGTTTTCTTTTAGGGCAATGAGAGACTAACAAAGCAACAAACCATCTTGATGACCCTAAACCAAACTAAACACCTTTGAGATAGATACCAAAGATCCTATATGTCATATCCGCATGAATTGTGTCGCGCCACATTGGATTACACATTTCAATCACATTGTCACTTTAGCTATTTCATCCAATAAGAAGGAGGGATACATCTTTGAATATTACGTTTATATTGTTTTTTCATCTGTTTGCAACAAATTTTCAACCAAAAAACAATGAATGATTGTCCAACTCATAGCGTTATCTATCCATGTAAATGAGGTGGTTTTGGTTATTTGTATAGTAAAGAGATAGATGAAGCAAATTGACCTCTATTTCTTAACCCTTAAAATTTTTTATTGAGCCCATTCTCAACTTTTTGCAATTTCAGGCAAACTTTAGTGAATATATTTCTTTGAAACATTGCATGAAAAATTCAAAGTAGCTCCTAATCAACATCTTCCACATGTGAAGCATTGTCTCAGTCCATTTTGTAACTACAAAGAAAGGTTTTTTTAAACCTTAACAATATAAATCACAAAATGGAATCCCATAAATAGCTACTTTTAAAATTTTGATTGATTGAGTTAGATTGGATTGGAATGGATGGATTGATATCTATGCTTAAAGTTTTGAATCATTGTATTCCAATTAATAAGATGAAAATTGTGAAAGACTTTGTATTATTGGTAGTACATTCATAAATAATATATAAAGTTTTTTTGGAATTCAATTTTCAATTCTTGTGATATAAACCAAATGGGAGGATATGTTTTACTTATAAGAACATTTTTACAATTGGGATCAACATTTCTAATTCCATATCAAGGTATTAGTGATTTGGATATGTATTTCTTTCCAAGTAAATTTTTCTTGTAACATGGGTATGATTTATTTTTTGGGGGGGGGGATTCCCTTAAATTATTATAAACCTCAAGGGAAGTCACCAATATTAATCTAAGAATATTAGGTGAGTTAATATGTAGGGTTTCATTTTTGCTTGGCAACAAAACTCTAAAAGATCTAAAACAAAATTAGGGCTTCAAAAAATCACATGCAAGCATAATCTCTAAATATTTCAAATATATTGTGGAAATCTATGTCAAATATGTTACATATATCCCCTAGAAATACACCTTGGACACATGTGGTTACCAAATAATACAAAGAACTCACTACTACAATGAGTGGAGAGCCCTTTCATTAATTGCAAAGTTAAAAGATTAAGGTGCTCTAAAAAGCATGCTAGAAAATGAAACTAGAAGCATAATGGATCAAGGAGACAATATTTACATATAATAAATCCATAAAATTATGAAACTATTTGAAGACATTTGTCTTACTAATTATCTTACAATACACTAAAAGTTATATTACAATTTTCAAAAATTATGAAAAATAAGCCGTTGTTGATTCAATTGGAACGGTTGAGAATAATGTGCATTACTATATTAATTGTATGTTTACAAATGTACATTCAAGAGCTAAATGTCAATCTAAAAGCTATTACCAAATAGCTATTGAAGTGATTTATTGGAACGATTTTGTTTTTTCAAAATTCTTGAAATGGAGAATAAAAAATGTCTATAAAAGGAAAAAAATGTTATAAAAATTAAACTTGCTTGTTTATCTTTATTACTTCTTGGATTAGCAAATGAATATAGGTTGTAGGTTATCTAATAATATTATGTCATTATATTCAACATATACAAGCTAATTTGAACAAATGATCCTTTAATTGAAGCTTGCACATTCTACAATGAATGAAGAGTTTTCCCCCTTCTTGAGATGAATAATTTGTAGGTAAATGAGGTCGTGTGTAGTATATGTAGCCCACACGCCCATTTTGGTTTGGAACAACACAACTTTCAATCCAAACACCAGATTTTATAAGTTTTCTTTGGTTCCGAAAGAAATTTCTTTAACATGACAAGCAACCATGGATATAATTGGATGCTGCTAAGATGTGAGCCTCGAGCAGCGAGCCACGAGCCACGAGCAGGAACATGTGAGCAGGGAGCGTGAACATGTGAGCAGGGAGCAGGAACATGTGAGCAGTTCACTGTTCACGCTCCCATTTAGAGAAAATTTCAGTTGTAAAATCAAAAAATGTGCAAAAATATTGACAGTATTATCAAAAAATGTAGTGGGAGAAGGAGGGCCTATAAGCGTGGAATCACGGATATAGGATGAGGATGAATGAAAGGCATAATAAAGAAGGAAGAAAAAAATAAATATACTAAGAACAAACAAGGAAAAAATGACAAATACATAATTGAAAAAATAAAAATAAAAATAAAAAGGTAAAAAATAAAAGAAAAAATAAAAGAAAATAAATAAGAAAAGATAAAAGAGTAATTACAAAAGGAAAAAAAAAGGACAAAAGAAAAGGAAAAAAAAAAAAACACCAAGAAGAAAAAAAAAATGGAAAAAATAACATATTTAAAATACGACAGAAATAAAAAATTTGATGAGAAAAAAAACAAAATAAGAGAAGGGAAATACATGAATACGACGTAAGTATAAAACAAATGAAAGGGATAAACAGTAATGACATAAAAAACAACACACGCAATGACCATAAACTGAATTTATATTTATATGAAGTCCTTATATAAGATATAAGTATTACAAACTGTAATACTCTAAAACAATAATGAAAATACTACATGGATCTTTACTATAAAACTCCACAGTTTCATAATCTATATTTTCAACCACTCTGTACTATGAAAGTTTATGGTCTACATATAATAGCTACGAAGAAAGAGTTTTCGAAAGACTACTCATTCTCTACAACTCCAGCCAGCTCTAGAATCTACATGACCTCGTTGTATGAATACGTAGGCTGATGAATGAACTTCTCCGTCTCGTAGTTCATCTTACACAAGTAGCAGAAGATGTAATACAAGTGCTTGCATGGCACCCATTTCCTGGTTGCAGCCTTAGCACTCATGCCCAAGAAGTCCTCACAAGTACATTGTGGGATGGTGGAGACGGAGACAAGGTAAGCCTTGTCATTATCATTCACAATGGTAATAACCACGCCACAATCCGGATGTGGAACAACTGTCACACCTGTGATATAATACCCATTCATGTGTTCGGTACTCATCCACCTATTCTTGTGATCAGCATGTGGGGCATCAGGGCTACGACGACACTTCTTCCCAAATCTGTTGCTAGGATGAGTGTCTGGGTGGTCTGCAACTTGAAACATAGATCGTGGTATGGGAATATTCACCTGAGTAAGAAACTTTTGGCGAGGTGACAATGCTTCTTGCTGTTGGAGTTGAAAGCCGGCATCTTCAAGATTGAGAATCTCTTCACAAGTGAGATTTGTTCCAAACTTCACAGGCCAAGTTAGAGGGACAAGGGGCCAATCAATAACAAATTGTTTCTTACTACCCATTACACATCGGTGAATGTCGTCAGGGCAGAAGAAGAATTCTGCCTCCATATTACGGCCTTTCCTCACATCCTTCTTCATCCCTGAGTAAGTCGGTGCAAGAGTGCCATTCGGGCCATATGCAATCTTGGTTTTGCAGGCTTGTCTTGATATGGCCTGAAGAGCTTGACATTGCCTCCTAGAGGATTTAGGGAGTCGGGCAATGTGCCATTCTTTGGGATCACAATTCGACTCCATCACCCTCGTCGTGTGAGCAACATGGTGTTGAGGGCTCTTCAAAGACTCCTCGATGCGCTGCGTAGTGGACTTGGTATTTGGCTTGGGAATAGAATAATTTACCTTGTCCGGACGATGTGAGTCGAACTCAGATCCTGGAGGTAGGTTGAGCTTGCGCTTTGTGGAACCAAATATCTCTGCCCCTTCTAAAATAATCGGATGATCAGGGAGGTCGCCAGCACCGGGGAACGACTTCATGGCTTGGGCAATGAGCTTGGGATCTCCACTATTCGTTGCCGCTCTAAGCTTCAATGCGGCTTGATCAGGCCCCTTACCTCGTTGTCCACCTTTCAGCCATTCGCGGTAATTAGTAATTTGCATGAAGGCTCGCACCATGTCATCCATTGTAGCTTCGTAGATGCACTCCATGGTATTCCCAGATTGCATCAACCACTTGTGATGTACGGACTCCGCCAGATTGCAGGAAGGCATCTCAGCTCGTTACTCAAGACTCAAATCCTGTCAAATCAATTCAACAACTAAGTTAAGGATTGGAGAGGGAGTAAAACATTCAAGTTAGAAAACGAAACCAAATAGTATGAAAGTGAACTTACCAATATCATTTGGCCACCCCATTGTCTGTATCGCTGGTGCCAGAATGCCAACCATTCAAATAGAGAAGCCAAACATTCCTCTCTAGCAGCACCAGAGGTAGCCCACCATGCACGAATTGCATGATATTTTTCGTCAGCCTCCCTTTGGGTCTTTGCATCTCTATACTCGCGACAGAGTTGTTTGTGCTGGAATTGGAGCTCAGGTTTGATGTATTTGGTCGTATACTTGTCTAAGTTTGCAGACCAATGATAAAAACATGATCGTTCACGATCCTCCATAGGCCCATTAGGATCCCCTGAACCATACACCTTCCTAACAGCTATCCAATTTGTTTGGGCACTATCCGCCATGAATCCTTTAAAGTTGACGTTAGGCACACCGTTCTCAAGCATAGAGAGAGAGAGAAGAGAGAAGAGAGAAGAGAGAGAAGAGAGAGAAGAGAGAGAAGAGAGAGAAGAGAGAGAAGAGAGAGAAGAGGGAAGAGAGAGAAGAGAGAGAAGAGAGAAGAGAGAAGAGAGAAGAGAGAAGAGGGAAGAGAGAGAAGAGAGAGAAGAGAGAAGAGAGAAGAGAGAAGAGAGAAGAGAGAGAGAGAAGACCAGGCCTCGTATAACTTCTCAGGAGTGAGATTTCCCACTGAGCTTCGTCTTGAGAAATACTCGCCTTACTACTTGAGCATGGAATTCGACGACGTGAGGCTCACCATAACCACGAAGTGGTTGCCGCCCGTGAAGCTCGGCGGGGAGATTCGCGTCGCGTTCACGAGTCGTTCATGGGTGAAGTTTGTGCAGATTAGTTTGTACGCACCGCCGTTCACGACGCACGCGAATTCGATGAACCAGAGGATGGTGGTTTTGAATGTCACGGTGCCCCGGGAGGCGCGGGGAGCGTGGGAAGTCGTCGCGACGGCGCCGAGGAATGCGAATGTGACGCCGCCGGGGTGGTACATGCTCACCGCGCTCAACACGGGCGTGGCGCCTGCGATTCCGAGCAAGGCCTTGTGGGTGCAAATCACGCCCTAAGAATCTAAGATCGATCATGTCACCCGAAATTTGCATAATTTAGATTACATTGGGGGGGATCACAGTTCCCGATTTCAGACCTTCAACTCTGTCGGTGGTTTCACTTGTAGCCTGTGCAATTTTGAGTCTCCAATTCTTGTTTGAAAGTACTAGCCCCCCTTAGAAATCGCATTGTCCAAGTCGCCCTCCTTCTCAGAGTACGAAGTCTCTTCAAATCTGACAGCCCAATATTAGGGATGCAAAGCTCGCGATTCTTGTTTTGCGACTTGCAAATTGTTACCAATCTGGACAGGACAAGCTTGTTCTATCCCCAAAGTACTAGCCCCTTGCAGAATTTTGGAACGCAATACTGACGAAATCGCCTTCTTCGACAAGGCCAGCTCAAAACTCTACTTTAAAGCAATGTGGTTAACGTCGGCACTTTTGATGATAAATTTCGGGCTCATACTTGTGCAAGGCTCAAAAAAACAGACGAGAGTGTCGGAGCGGGATCCCTATTGCGATCATACCGAGCGCATTGCTCACTCCTGAGCTCTTCAGTTTGTACACCAACTCCCGTAATTTCAATCATTTTTTTTACAAATCAAGTAAAAATTGCGATCAAAGTCACATTCTGTTGTAGGCGAGTTGTTCAGTTGTAACTGTCACGAAAGCAGGGGCCCACCCACGAGACCTGCAATGGCTAAGGCCTCCTGCCATGTATTGGTCATCGAGGAAACTTCACAAGGGTGCTACAATTGAAAGTAGCTATTGCACTTTCATGTGGACCAAGTGGGTGGGGAAGGATACAATTACAAACCCACACGTATTAGATTCTCTCAAAATGACTTGTTTCCACCGAGGTGAAACTTCAACTCCTCTCACGCTTGCCCACCCGGCAAGGCAATCGACGAAGGTTGTTTTGTCTTGTTGCTTGAATTAGCACAAAACTTGCTCGCCCAGCTCAACATGGCAGATTGGCAGGAGGGCCTGAGTGACAGAAATTGCGTGGAGATCCATTCATGTGGAAAAGTGCGACCATTAGTCTCCATTACTCTCCACTTTCGATCTCCATCGCTGTGTGTCTGTCAACTTAACGGCCAGATTGCGCCCTCACGCTCCACTTGGCGGATGCGCAGTCATCACGAAATCACTGCGCTTCTTGATTACGTCTTCGATGGGGCGATGCTACCACTCCAAGAGCACCAATTATACCAAGAATGCCAAGAGTTTGCAATTCTCCGACGCCGTGGTGGGTTGCGCTACATCGCTTGGCAATTTGAGGGTAAAGTGGAGGAGGCGGCGAGATGGCTATGGAGATGGACGTCTGCATCGTGGGCGGTGGATTGGCGGGGTTAGCACTCGCGATCGGAATGCAAGAGCGCGGCATTCGAACGCACGTCTTCGAGAAGGCGCCCAAGATTCGACCCCACAGTGGCACCGCCCTCAGCTTGGCTGCAAACGGTACCAACCCTGCGAATGTTGTTGCAAGTGATGGTAATGTAGTGTATGGAGATCAATTCATTCGAATGGCAGTTTTCCGATTGCCAAATTGAGATGTTCTTCTTCAGACTCTAGGATAGGTTTTAGGAATTTTGTTCGGTACATGCAAATGATGGGAATCTAGTGTATGGAGATCCCTGCATTCAAATGGCAGTTTTCTCAATTGCCAAATTCATCAGAAAACTAGGATAGTTTAGGGTTTAGTTTGGTAAATGCAAATGATGGGAATCTAGTGTATGGAGATCAACGCATTCAAATGGCAGTTTTCCCAATTACCGAATTGAGGCGTTCTTCATCAGAAACCAAGGATAGTCTAGGGTTTAATTTGGTACAAGTTTGCCAAAATCACTGAAAACCTCCATTGTAATGAACATATTGGTCGCGACGTGCAGGATTGCGAGCGTTGGACGGGGTGAAACCGGGACTGAGTGCGACTATGATCAAGGAAGGCGCGCACATCACGCACATGCGAGCGAAATCCTCGCCGGGGGTGAATAGTGAGCTGTTCAACGAGGTGATCATCCCGTGCCAACCAGGTCTCATGTGCATGATCCCCTGGAAGACGGCCCAACAGACGCTGGCAGACACTGTCTTGGATCAAAGCTTGTTGCACTGGCGCCACTCGTTTCTTGACTACAGCCTCATAGAGGTAGGGTCTAAGATCCCCAGTCACAGGAGTTCACCCATTTTTTTCTTATTTTTTCGTTTCTTTGGAACGCAACTTTGACGGCTTACATCACATGAAACTGCGCTGTCCTATCGAATGAGTTTTACAATTGGAGAGAATAGACCGCAGGGTTCCCCGATTTGCCTGTCATGGATTAGGTACTGGACACTATTTGCGTCACTTTTAAGTACTTTGACTTGTGTTGGATTGTGGTTCTTGGGAGATCGGTGTAGAGTTGTGTACCGATTCTTGGACTGTATGGAGGATAACGTTCTTTAGCAGTTGTGAGAAGTCACTTAAATGACGACTCAGAAATCTGACATTCATTGTAAAGAGCATGCGTGTAGAGTGCATGGCCCTCTTCTTCCTATAGCCTTTGTTATCTTTTCCCATGTGCACAAAAAGAGTCTAAATTCCTTTTCCAAGTATGTTGCGGCAGATCCTCAAGGATGTTTTCGTATCCTCCACTCTTTTTCCGTATCCTCCACCTTACTGCTTGCAACCCCTTGCATTGGAGGTTAGGGTTTACCGGGATCAGGGTTTACATTGGAGATGACGGTTTCTAGTCACTGAATTGGGTGAACAGGGCGGTGTGGAGGCAACCTTTGAAGCATTCGTCGATGGAGAGGACGGCCAGTCTTCCGTCCAAACAATTTTAGTGCGTGCCAAGTTGCTTGTGGGCTGTGATGGTCTCTGGTCTCAAGTGCGTAAGATTTTGGTGGGTGAAAAAGGTGACGAGCCGCGGGATCTGTACCTTAACACTTGGAATGCCGTAATCCCTACAGAGCCTGTCAGGTACTATCACTTTCTCTAGTGTCACATCCTCTGCTCATTTAGCAAAACCTAGCAAAGGGATGTACCCAGTTTAGAATGCACTCTTTCCTTTCACTGTCACTCCTCTCACAAGAAGATGCATCCAAATCTGATAACAAGGAGTTCAACAAGTGCGGAAAGATTTCTATCTCTCACTCATCAAGTATTTCTTTTATGCCACATTTCATGTGACCCTAAAGCCTGGGACTGGGACTTAAAAGAGGTATGAGTGGGTATCATATGTTTCATCCTTGTATCCTTCGGCTCTGTTCCTAACTCAAAATAACTGCATATTGGTGGCAGGGAATTAAATCTGCATGAAAGCAATGAAATTTGCATCTTTCACTTCGTGTCAAAGAGCAAATTGTGTTATCTGTGCGACTCTGGTAAGAATCTGTTAACACATCTACGTGCCCTTCATTTTCAAACCTATTTACATTAATTGATAACATTGCTATATATATTATTGCACTAGGCTTCCAGTCAGCTTGTAGGTAACTATTTACAATTGAGTTATTAGTTGCCGATTGCAAATGATGAGGGCTCTGAAACTTTGGTTGTAAGAAGGACAGGGACTAGCAAAAATGAGTTCTAATTTTCTGGTTGCGTCAATGACTTGTAATGAGTGGGTTATTTTGTTGCAGGTGCCGGATTAACCCTCTGGCAGGTGCGGGGGCCTGATGTGAGTGGAGAAATCACAAAAGCTTACGCCTCAGATTTGGAGGCTCATGGCCCCGATGTAAGAAAAGTGAGAGCATTGAGGCAAATGGAGGGCCTGGAGGGCATGGAAAACATGGTCAAAGTCATGGAAGACACCCACCCTGATATGGTTCGGGAAGCTCGACAAGTCGACCGCCGTGCCCTCACAAGCTGGAGTGATTCCAGCAAGGCTGTATTACTAATTGGTGATGGTACTGTCTGCAGTCCAAGATTAATCTTTCGATGGGGAGATGGTGTAGTAGTTTTGTAGGTTTGGGAAGACGAAGAGTATCTGTTTTCTCATTTGCATTCAATATTTAAATCTCATTATTCCTAATTTCGTAGAAGAATTTATTTTCTTTATTGGATATTTGGACCTCGTGATGTTCGTACATTTCCAGTTCTTGCCCAGTGGTATGAACAGGAACATGACCAGGTCTGTCTTGAATTGGACGTGTATGCAGCTGCACATGTGATGTATCCGGGGCCGGGAGAGGGAGCTCGAACATCCTTCGAGGATGCCCACCAGCTTTCCAATCTCCTGCAAGAGGTTTTTGCTAGTCCTCCCAAAACAACTCTTCGGGACGCTGTGACTAGGATAAACCCTTTGACCAGGAATTGATCCGGAAAGCTGCATTAATTTTCTCCTTCCCAGTGAAATGGTTTTTGCTCTGGTTGCTAGATATTGCACGGCGGTGAAGTGGAGATTTGTTCTTTGAACACAAAGTTTCTTGTAGAAATCCTCCATTTGTTTCTAGCAAAGCAGGTCGGAACTGATTTCGTGTTATTATCTCGACCAGATTTGAGAAGATACGCATCCCCTGCGTTTCTAGAATCCAAGCTTACGCTGCGGAGAAAACATACTGGCCCGAGTATATCCCGGAGTGGGCGCAAAAGCTCACTAACGCGGAGAAAGCTCAAAGGAGCAAGGAATATATGAAGTGGGTGCTTCAGTACCCAGAATGCATGCAGGGAGACCCAGACTCAACCTACTGGAAGCCATGAATGAAGCTTTTGCATTTATTCGTTGTACAGTGCCAGGGAACTTACTACCATATATCATTGATTGACATTGTGTTTAAAACGATCCAGGTGACACTTAAACATCATTATGTTTGTACAGATGTGCCTCTCCTACAATATGCCACTGCTTGATTGCCTCGAGGATGTGAAAGTGCTATTGAGGTGACTAAGCATTTGTCATTATAAATTTGACTTGTCTAGAGTGCTGAACTCTCCTGTTAGGAGAGAAGGTGCGGGTTTAATATGCCCTTTAATTCTTTAAACTGTTTTGTGACTATACGCTTAGTGACGTTTCTCGATTCATGAAATTGATGTCGGTGCTTTTGAGTTGAGTCTTGCTTTATGCACGTATGTAATGAATCAGTTCTTGGTGTTTTTCTTTCCCTTTGGAGTGTCTTCGTAATGTAGGGAATGCACTTACGTAACGAGAAAGAAGCATAGCTGGGGTGCGTCTCGTGGCGGCCAAACTTGCACAAGGTTGACTTTTAAAATGGCCTCTTTCAGTTACTCCCACTTTAAACTGAGTTTAGTGGTGATGCTAATATTTTCTGTGAAGGAGGTAATGTATATCTTCGAAGTAGAAGAATCCATACCTTAGGTTGTTTTGTTTTGTTTGTTATAGTGAGATCTCTTGGACTGTGAGGCCACTAGTTGCATTCTTGGTACCATTGGAAAGCTCTTTGCAAGGAGGGGTGCACGGGCTTTGATTAGAGGTGTTTGGACCTCCTATGTGAAAGTTATGGATTTTTGGTTATTTTTGGTTTATTGGTTTAAAAAAAGTAGAAAATTACTTTTTTTTAAATTTTGACTATGGCAATAGCACATGGCACACTCATTATCCTTAAATCTTGTTGGCCTAAATGCCCTTGCAATTGACAAGCAAATTATTTGTGGAAGAACTTACAAAATTCCTATGGACAAGGGCATGTTAAGTCATAAGGGCATTCATTCATCAAGATTTATATTAGATAAGGTGTCTCTTCTAAGTCAAATGCAAAAGACAATGTCCTACACCTTCAAAATCAAGGCACCTTTTTGCAAAGGCCCTAAAGAAAAAACCTGATTTCTATTCTTTAAATCAAACAAATGTGACCGTGAGGCTCTATCTTAGGTGAACAATATTATTGATAACATGGAAATTGCTATGTATTTCAAGCAAAAAATCTTACCAAATTTGATAAACTAATGTTTCCATTACATTCTAAAAAAGGATCTTTATTGCACTTATTGCAAAAAAATTCCCTTAAAATATGTAATCTACATAAGTCTAACCTAACTTATCTAAGTCTAACCTATTTACAAAATTCAACACAATATGTCAAAGACTTGTATCAAAGATCAATCCTCCCTCAACATTTACAATCACATCCACAATATGACTTGAAGTTTGTACCTCAATAATCTAGTAAATCTCAGGGGAGAAAAGAAACATGAGAAAAGAAAAGGTTTTAAGAAAAGGTTTTAAGTTTTAAAAAAAAATAAAAGTAAAAACCACCCAAAGAAGGGGTCCTCTTGAACAAAAACATATATGCTGGGTAAAGGATTATCAAAAGAGACCACTCTTTGTCCAATCTGAATCCATCCATCTCAACGTTGTGCACTATGAATAGAGTTGTAGATAAGATTTGGAAACTCAAATTTGGAAACCAAAGTTGATGTGGCATGGTTGCCATTGTCTTTGTCTAGAAGATAGAGCCAATAAAGGGGTGAGCTTGAGAATAGAAATCTTTAAATTCATACTACTATGAATTATAGGAAAATTCTATTGTACTAATATATTAGTGTCCATGAATCTTGGTCAAAACTAATAATCAATTCAAAAATATGTTACATGTACATTGTTCTAAGATTTGGGATATCCTAGAATGGAAGCAATGTTATCTTCAATATTATTGAAGCCTACATTTGAGGGGGTTTAATTTGCATTTAATTGCGCAAAAGGGAGTTGATGTAGAGTGATTAGATTGTGTATAAGAGCCAAATCTATTGAGAAATTTTTTTCATCACTCTCCTCTCAAAAGATGGCTCCCCCCTTGGTTTGCATTAGTTGCCCCCCCTCCTTCTCTCATAAAATTTACAGGCCATTGATATTTTTTAAGAAAAATGTTTATCCTCGAAACTGTCGTTGATTTCTCAAAAAATCACAAGTTGTTGATCTTATGAGATTGAATATGAGCTATCTAAATATGAAATACAAAATGAATATTGGATATAGATATAGTACCGCATACAAATACTACATACGGTACCGGATATGGATACAATACTAGATATGGATATAGAATGAATTGTTCTATATTGATTGTCAAATAAGTTGGTGTGTGAAAATTACAAGAAGGGAGAAGGGGGGAAGAAATGAAAATTTGAAAATCTTAAATTTATAATCTCAGTGACACAAAGGCCTCGTGGAACCTCTATGTTACTATCTATCCAAACGATGACACCTTCACCTTCACTATAATTTTGACTTAGAGCAACCTTCCTTGTTGTGTTGGAATTGAAAATGAATTTATAAGTTTTCAAAAATCAAAATTATCTTCACCAAGGTTCCATGAGTACTTTTCTATTTCACTTCTATATGAGTAGCAAGAACTTACATTAACTCCTAAATGATTTTGACTATGTTTTCACCAAAACTACTTCCAAACTGCCATTTCTAGTACATGTACTAAATTTTAGAAAAAAAAACATATTTGTATGAAACAATGTCCAAAATGGTGGTTACTCTATGAGTTCATTTTTAAAGTGAAGTTGGCTACATGATTGAAAAATTTCAGATCATTTAGAATCATACAACATATAGAAAAAAAATAGTAAATAGAAAAGAGTAGAGAATGATTCAAAATACAAATTGTTAACAATTTATTTATGGAATTGAAAAATGACAATCCCAATGGTTGTAATAAAAAATCTACACCCAAGGTTTTATTTTTTTCCAAAATATTGAAAATTGAGTTAAATAAAGGACTTCAAAGTTTGTCTTAGAGTAGAGATTCAATAACAACTTGCAAACTCCCACAAACTAAAACTCCTCATAACTTTTGACTTATTGATCAAATTGGACTGATTCAAAGCTTTCCAAGTATATATAAATCTAAAGAACCAATTTCAAATTTTAATTTCTAAAGAAAATGATTTTTATAGAATTTTTTTTTTCTACCCGAACTGTCCATTAAACAATGAAAAGTACATATTATACAATAACTTTTTAACCATATAGTCAAAAGTTATGAAAATTGTTGGGCCTCAAAACTACTCTTTGGGATACATATTGCATTAAAATTTCAAAGAAAAGAAATAAAAACTCCATTTGTAGTGAGGTGCCCAAAATTTCTATGTTGCTAAAAAACGCAATTAGGTGTTTAAGGGTTAATATTTTAAGAGTAGTTTGCCTTGTCATCAAACTAAAAGCAATTAAAAAGCTCAATGTCAGTGTTAAAAATAGTATTTTTGAAAACAAAAACTTGCTTCACCTACTATTCTCAAGCTTCTTCCTAAAACTTTGTCAACCATCAATTTTGATTCTCTTCTTCCATGTAGAATTCTAGAATTTTTTTTGTAATTCTCACAAGGTGTGGTTGATTTTGCATAAATACAAATTTATTCCTATGTCAATATCAAATTAGGAGGCTGTTGCCCATTATAAATAACTCAAAATAACCACATTTTACTAGCCATAGAAACTCAAACAATTCATGCCTCAATCCATGTTTATACCACTTATTTACCTTATAACATTACAAAGGACAAAAAGTGTCCAATGAAGAATCCAATGACTAAGCTAGTCACGTATGAAGAATACACCAAAGCCATTTTTTTTAAATATATTTGGATGTACTTCATCCATTTAGTCTTGCTAAAAAATATCTGTCAATCACCCACTAGATGCTAGCTCTCTTTTCAATTTAACCTTGGAATTAGAATGGTCTCATGACCGAAAATTTGAACTTATAAACCTTTTGGTATGTCTTTCTTATTTTGTGACTAGGAATTATAAAAAATTTAAATTTGCTTGTGAAAATTTGAGATTGCCTTAGATTTTTTGAAGAAAAAAGGTGAAGGAAATTCATATCAAATTCATATTTAACTGAAAAGATTTGAAATACTCTCCCTCTCCATATATAATAGTGTAGAAAATTGTGTTGTAAATCAAGTTTCCAAATCTTTCCAATAATAGCCCATAGTTATTGAAACTAGGCTTGATAAAATTTACTTCATTAGTCTGATTAAAATTCAAAATTTTGAGGGACAAAATTTATATCAAGAGCAAGGAGCTAGATGTGGCTAAAATATTCTACTACAAGATAATTCACGAATTAAGCAAGTCTTCTTATATAGAAAAGTCAACAATACCACTACAAGGAAATTTTCAATGCCATTCATAGAAAAATGCATTCAAGCAACTTTTAAAACAATTGAATGAAAATTTATCTTTTCCTTCCTATAGAAATTCCTAAAGTCATCCTTCATATTCACCAATAACCTAGGCCATGTAACTTGTTTTCAACCACATTGGCTTGCAAAATGAGACATGTTTTCAAGCACAATTGCTTATGCACCTTGCAAATCACATGACCTTTTAATATGTTCATCAATTGACTTTTCAAGCCCAGTTGGCATATTTGCTTTACAGACATGGGGAGTGTTAGCATTTGAGCATAGAATCTACAAGCCCATGAGCCTAAGAGTTTATATTATAAACACCTTCTATGGTTATAAGTGTCTATATTATAGATACCTATGTTAAAGACTCTTTTCATGTTATAGTTGTATCTATGTTAATATAAATACATATATTGTAAACACTTTCAAATCATTGTAGGTTTAGGGTATTTAGTCTACAACTAGATTCATGATTCACATGCTAGCATAGTTGCAAAGACATAAGGACACAAATTGACAATTTGGCCTCTTTCAAGGTTGATGCATTCATTCAAGCACCAAGCGCCATATGCAACAAACCAAAGGGAGGTTCTTGATTGACTTTTTTATGCAAGATTCAAGTTCAAAATTCAAATTTTGTATACTTGTAGAAAATGTATGAAATTTTGTATAAATATAAAAAACATTTGACTTGTAGTAAAATCATAATATCAAAACCTTTTTAAAATTTTGAAAGTCAAGGTACATCCTATGATAATTACTATAATAGTTATGAAGATAAGATATGCTAAATCTAATTTTGCTCTAAGAACTTTCTCTAACACAAAGATATATATTGGAATATTCAATGTACTCAAAGTAAATATTTTAGACTGAGTTTTATTTTATTTTATTTCAACCTAGTTTCAACTTCAATAATTCAAATCGAATTCAATTAAAGTCTATAATTTATGATCTAAAGTGGGTTTTACATTTTTTTTAAAGGTAAATTAATTGAAGAATGTTCAGAAATGTAGTCAATATCTAAAATTTGTATAAGTGCTTAGAATGATGCTTTAAAGACTCTTCACTTTAGTAATGTTCTTTATTACAATTTATAATGTGAAAATGACATACACTAGTAAAAATGAAATGTGTTTTTTTGAGTCTAGTCATTTTGTCCTTGAGGAATGTAAGCTTACGCCATCAAGGTTGTACAAAGTAGGATGGTCTATTCTACACATTTCACTCAGTCTAAGTATAATCAATTGCCTTGGAGGTATGTAAGCTTACACCATCAAGGTTGTATGAAGTAGGATGGCCTGTTTCACACATCTTGTTCAATCGAAGTGTAATCAATTGTTGTAGAGGTATGTAAGCTTACGCCATCAAGGTTGTACAAAGTAGGATGATCCATTTTCAAGACATTTTTCAATTTTTTGCAACTAGAAATGGATTGATTACATTGTGTGTTTAATCTAAAGCTATCATTCTTGAATAATTAAGCTTTAGGTCATTATTATAGAATGAGTAGTGGCTACAATCAATGAATGTGTTTAATCTAAAGCTATAGAATGATTTCGAAGATACAAAAGGTTCCAAGCACAGTATGGGTATCACTTCCGAGATTGTCCGGACTTTAGAAAAATGTCCTTCCGGAAATGAAAACAATATTGGAAAATTAAAAAATTACATGGTGTTATACAAGGCATGTTAGTACACCACAATCATGTTCCATATAGGTCAAATTCAAAAATTGAATTTTCTCCTAATTTCACATATTCAGCACCTAATTGCATTATAATAGTGAAAGGACTAAATATTTAAGTTTTTAATATTAAAACAACTAGGCATGCACCTTATTAAGTTTGTATTTAAGAATTTCATGTGGTTTTAAGAAGATAATGTTATGAAATTGTAGTCCTTTTAAATTGTGTAAAAATATATGATTTTAAAAAGTTCCCATAAATAAAGATATATAGTAATACATCAAATTAAGAATTAAAATTGAACATGGATATGACTCAAACATTGTTTTAGCTAATTATCATGTTTATAAACATTTTTTTCTATAAATTGGTATTCCGGATTGTTCCTTTTGCCTCAAATCCGGAATAGAGACAATTCTAGAATTGACAACAAAGGAATGAAAAGGAATATCAAAATTATTCAATTTTCTTGCTCAATAATGTTGTAGATGGAATATTACAACTTTCTCATGAATTTATCATCAAATTCTTGTAAATAAAAAATGTCTAATTTCTAGTATACATTGAATGAGTCAAAAAATGATAGTGTTTTGTGGAGACAGTCCTTTTTGGAATCCATATCGTGCACTTGCCCAAAAGGAACTTCTTCTTTTTGAAGTATAAAGTCATTAAAATGTGTAATTTTCTAAGACATTGATGTTGAGGTCATTTTAGGTGTATAATATCACTATTTAGATGTATTTTAAGTCAATTTTAGAAAATCTATTGAATTGTTTGGGCTATTTGTCTTCAAATTTCATAAAGTTCATTGCAAATTCATATTCTTTTGAAATATAAAATTTCAATATATGTAACCTTTTCTTACCATTCTTTGCATTTAAAGAAAAGATTCAATGCATTCAAAGAAATTTATTTGCAATGAGGTCATCTACATTGATTAATTGAAACAATTAGTGCATGTGACTCTAATCACCAATATTGAACTATTGATATTTTGAATTAGAATAGGTTGAAATATCACTATTAATACTAAACAATTTTTATAAGAAAAAAAATTTAATTATAGCATCACTAATTTTATGGATGATACTAATTCCCCTCTCTCCTTCACTATTACAACAAATTAGTGTATTAAATCAACCAACCTAACAACACCATGTTTCAAATTCTATTAGTCCAATATAGAAATTTTTAGGCCTTAGTTGGGCCATTTAATTGCATGAGAATGTGTAAATATAGAAAATATCAACCAAAATTGTCTTACAGAAAAATTGTCAATAAAAGTTAAATTTTGTGTCCATTGGTTTTTTTATTTAAATAAATAAATAAATAAATTTTTATTTTAAAATATATATTGAAAAAAATGAAAAATTTGTTGCTTTTGCACATCCGCCGAATCAATTGGATGAAAATCTATCCTTTTTAATATGTAAGAATCCCTAAAGTCATCCTAAGAGCATCACCTTTGGGCATGGTGACTCAATCTAAAAAACTAATAAACCACCCTTCTAAAGTCCTTACTAAGTCATCAACCACCAATCATTAGAAGCAAGCTATTTTCAAACCACACATTTGATTGCAAAGCAAGCCTTATTTTCAAGCTTGTTGCCTACTCATCTTGTCTTGTAAACTGGATGACCCTTCTTTACATATTCATCCACTAACTTTTCAAGCCCACTGGGTGATGCTCTAATAAGGACACAAATCAACATTTTTGCCTCTTCCATGGTTAGTTGATGCATTCAAGTGCCAATTGTAGTGAATTGAAAGGAGGTTGCATCAATTGCTGTTTTTTAAGTGAAAATTCTCTCTCTCTCTCTCTTGAGATTTGAGCTTGTCAGTCCCCATCCCTCCAAAATTGCACCTCTAACCATGTCAAATTGTTGATGTGGCGATGTTCCCATCTGTCTGGGAACCTACAACCTTCTAGAGGTCTAAAATTATTTGACATTTTCACCTCTTTCATTCAAGGTAACTAAGTTACTTGATTGACGCATTCATAGAATCGCCCAATGCAATGAACTGAAGGGAGGTAGGTTGCCGCTTGCCCTCATTTCCTCGAAGCGATCCATCCAAGGAAGTGGTTCTGGAAGAGCTGCTGCTAAGTTAAGTTTAAGCCAAGTCCAGTCGCGACCAACGATCTCATCCTCAACGAGACACTACTGAGGACGAAGATTTCCTCTAATGATAAGAAAGCAAGCGGCCATCAAGGAAGAGTGCCAACCACCAATGCGCAAGTGGACTGCCAGATTCCACCAGCGCCTCATCAGAAGCCAACTGCACCCTGGATTGAGGCTCGAATGTTAAAAGCATCGTACATGAAGCAGCCGCTCAAAGGCAGGCAGGCTGGCAGGCAGGGGAGGAACAAGCAATGAGGAATTAGTTCTTTCTGGTGAGGAATCCCTTCTCGGAAATTCCAATCCGTCACAGGTCTAGTAGTTGCCAGGCATCCCAGCTAGCTAGTAGGTTCAAGTTCATCAGGCGCGTAGCTAGAGGGAGCCTGGGTTCAGTTGTGGGACTTCGTAAGAAGAAGCGCATACCGTACTCCGACCCACCACACTACTCGCCAGTTTGGAGGGAGCGGAGGTGGTGCGGAGATTGAAGCGGTGGAGATCATCAGATGCGCTGCCCACCGCGATCCGCAACGCGCCCAGGCAGCAGTTGTAGTAGGGCCGCAAAATTCATCCTCAGAGGACGAAGCTGGTCACTGCGGAAATCATCTGCTTTGGTACTTGTGTGTGTAGCTGGCTTAAGAAAATGCAAAAGCATCGCTTATTGGAAGTCAAACTACTGTAGATTGAAGACCTCTGTCCCCTTTTCACACAAAATGTCGAGGATGAATAGTTGCACTTCTGTCTTGCATGGAGAGGTTCTTTGTCATTCATCCGATAGAAAATGTCTTTAGCGCTATTTATGGGTTCAGCTCCTTTGGTTGCTATTTGGGTTGGATTTCAAAAGGGTTCACTAAACTAAAAACAAGCTATTTAAGATATTAGAGTTGATCATAAAGTGTGTGCAATGCGGGACCAAGAGGTGGAGTTTGAGAAAAAAAAACAAGACGAAAGAGCTCCTTGGAACTAATCCAATTCTAGGGTGTGGTGGAGTTTGAATTGGTGTTGTGTGTTTCTTATGTGTTATTCTTAATTAATCCATAAATGATGCGGAAGACGTTTTTTGCGTGATCAATGGCAGAGAATCCTTCTATATGGGACAGAAGTGCAACTGTTCATCCTTGAAACTTTGTATGAAAAAGGGAGGTCTTCTATAGTTGTTTGACTTCCAATTAATGAGTATTTTGGATTTTTTTTTTACAAGTAGATGATTCACATTGTAGCAAAAAGGACGATTTCCACAGTCACCAACCTATCTTTTAAAGCTTAAATCTTCCTCTAGCAACATTGTTACAACTAGAGAAGACTTTTACAATTAACTCTATCAATCCCAAAAGGACTAGGGATGGGGGGAAGGTTGAACTGATAGCTCTTATTTTCTTGACTAACTCTCGTAATAAGCATAATTCCTTATTTGTGTGGAATAATTTTGATGATTGCCTCCATCAAAATGAAAGAAGACTTATATTGCTTTCCTATGGAAAAAAAGATGTCTGAAATCTCATAATTTATAAAAAAAATGCCACTATTGACAAGATTGATGAAAGATGTTCACTTAGGTAGTATTTGTATATATGGTGAAATCATAATGCTCAAAAGTGCTCCAAAAACTTTGATTTTTTTTTCCACATGAATATACCATCATGTTTTTTATATGTAATTTTTTTCAAGTCATTTTGAGGTGTGGAAAAAATAATATGAGAATGTGAAGTGATGGCCCAAAACACCTTCTCCATTCTCAAAAAATTCACCTAAAATTGCACAATTGATCATTATTTGATTGGATTGCATTAACAGATTCAATAGAAAAAATTGTGTAGGGTCTTTTTGTTGTTCATATAGTATGAGTGAAGTTTACATATTAAATTTTTTGCAAATGTATTTGTGGAAGTCACATAGTAGTCTTAAGGGTTAATATCAAATTCTACATGTGCACACTAAATTTTAAAAGCAACACCTTTGACCCCCACCCCCCAAATTTGAGCATCATCACTTCAAAACTTGCACAAAGAATTTCTTTACCTAGTGATTAGTCATGGCCTTTTTCATCAACCACAAGGATTCTCAAGGTTGGCATACTCATCATTCAAATTAGAAGGCTACTATTTTGTTTATTGAGGGTCAATTTTTTTGAGGATGCTCTAACATTGTCAAACAAAGTATTTGGTCTTCAAAACAATATTGCAAACCAAGAATATTGGCTAAAAATGAAATTATTCTTTGTGTATGCTATTGAGGATTTACTACCTCATAATATTTTCACCTACATACCTAACTTTTCTTCAAATTTAAGGAAGTGAGTTGATTGGCAATTGATGATATGTTGTACTAAGTGAAAAATACTTCTCAAATAAAAACATTGGATTTGAAATATCTATCACTAATTATTGAATTTAGAATAAAGACCTTGAATTAGTTAGGAATGAGGTTTAGAAATAAAATTTATCCATCAAAAAATACAAGGCAAATTTAACATTTACTATGTATTACTCTATTTCCTTAATTGGGAGAGCTATGAAATAGGCTCACTAGATGGCTCCCCCTAGTTTGCATTAGTTATCCCCCCTCTCTCAAAAAATTTATAGGCCGTTGATTTTTTTTAAGAAAAATGCTTACCCTTGAAATTGCCATTGATTTCTCAAAAAATCACAAGACATTTGTCTTGTGAAATTTAATCTGAGTTGTCCAAATATGAAATACAAAATGAATACCAAATACATACACAACATCAGATATGGATACATGATGAATATCGAATATGGATACCGGATACAAATGTAGTACCAGATATGGATATGGAAGGAATATAAAATATGAGTATTGAGTACAAATACAATACCAGATATAGATACAAAAGGAATTATCCCATATTGATTGTTACAATATTGGTTTCTGAAAATCACAAGAAGGAGGAGGAAGAAAGGGATAGTGAATGAAAATTTTAAAATCTTTAAAACCCAAAAATAAAAGGGAGAGTCACTTTTGAGTGGATATTGGGTACCTTTCCTCACTATCCTCTCACTAACTTGATTAACTTTTGCCCCAAGTCAACAACACACTAATCTTCAAATATATTTATTTGCAATGAAAAATGAAAGTATTAATCATGCACTTTTGAGACTCTTCACATTGTCATTTCAATAAGATTACTTTGTCTTATATAAAAAAAAACTTTAGATTTCAATATCTACAATGAGGACATGCTGAAGAAACTCAAAATTGTGTTAATTTTTAATTGCAAGTGATTATAAATTAAAAATCCATCAAGTATGGCAAGTATGATCAAAATTTGTCATTTTTTTTGACAAATGTTGATAGATTTCAACTATCGTTTTGCTCTTGTTACAAGTTTATAGGAAATTTAACGAAAAATATTGCAATTATCTTGCCAAAATTTATTTCAACTTTGTTGAAACTTTGTTAGAAATTTATGGATATTGTATTGTATCTTCCAAAATAGCAAATGTATAATGAGAAATTCATCAAAACTTGAAAAAATCAACCAAAATTTTGGAATCATTCTAAATGGCTTACCATAATACAAAGTGTAACCAACAACTTCTTTGATGAAACACTTATATATCTCAAACTCATAGATGAACTTGGAAGAATGCACATTAAATAGGAAGCTTTGGCCGAAGACCAACCAACATTGAGGGTGCCCTATGCAATACATTAAAGGCATGTGGTATTCTATCAAAAGAAGATTGAAGGTCAAAGATTCTAATTCACCATATTAACCCTGAAGTCCTAAACAGATAAGCCTAAAACCACTTTTTCAGACTTCAAAGCTTCTCTTTGTGTATGCTCCCATTTTACAACTAAATATATTTGGAACTTTATTTTATTTCAGAAATGTAATTTCATGTATTCTATATCATAAAATTTTCCATCTTTTTGGTGAAAATGTACAATTATTATGAATTTTTGAATGAAAAGTAAAAAAAATTCATATCAAGTACAAAACATGCTTAAAAAAACTGAAAATTTCTTCATAGGATTACATTATTAATAGTGTAGAACAACATGGTGCAAAAAAGAGCAAAAACTGCCAAAATACACAAATTTGCCATTTGCTTATATAGGAAATTAAAAATATATATTACAAAGAGAGAATATCCAACATCTTTAATTGAAATTGGATTCAAATAACTTCTTCCCCCCCATAAAATGGATGGAATTTTCTTCCATCCTTGAAGCTTTTTAGAAATCATCCACAAGACACAAAACACCTTTCAACAATTTAGAGTAAGAACTATGTCTAAGATTTATTTATCAAAAAAAGACAATTGTTGTCCTATGTATTGAGTTGAATCCTTCTGATATTCTAAGTGGAATGAGTACAAGATTCTTTACCAAATTTGTTGAAGGATTCCTGAGTACCCACTCATCTCTTTTCAATTTTACTTGATTTCCCAACTTTGAATAAAGCTTGTCAATTTCACTTGATTTGAGATCTAAAAAATTATACTTATCCATTTGCTTTGAAAATAGTTTCAATGGAAAGAATAAAGTGTATTCCTGATTCTTATCATTGAAAATTTAAACATGCAAGTGTTGATTTGGAGTAATTTATGATTCTTGCTTATAAAAAAGATTGCATTTCAACAATTGCAAGGTGGATTGTGTGATGAGTTTGATAGCTCTTCATCTAAACTTAATGTTTTGGAAAGTGCATATTGGCATACTAACACAATTTTTAGTTGTATATGTCACTTCCAATCTCCAAAAAACTCTCATATGCAAATTTTTCAAACATTGTAGGGAACAACATACTAAAAATAAAGATACATACATCTATCTTCTTATAATCTCACAACCCCTATACAATTTCATATTGTAAACTAGTCTATTTATTAATAAGCACACTCTTGAAACATCTATATGGTTAGATTTTGAAAAACAAACAAAATCAATTTGTTTCATTGGAGATATCTATAAGCCTATGCTCACTGATAAACACACTCTTAAAACATTTATATAGTTAGATTTTGAAAAAGAATCAAAAACAATTTGCTTCATTGGGGATAACTATAGGCCCATGCTCTTTTTTCATAGGAAAAACAATGCGCTTGAAAAAGACTTTCTAAGCTCTTAAATTGGGGTTAACAATGTATGAATTACTTTTCATTGCCTTGACATGAAATCTCAAATTCATACCTTAAGTTAGGCTATTTGTTTGTTTTGTTTTGATATCTTGGACTGTGCATCCCCATTCGCGTTCTTGGTAATGTCAGAAAGCCTTCAACAAAGATACTTTAGTTAGGCTATTTATTTGTTTTGTTTTGATATCCTGGAATGTGCATCCTCATTCGCATCCCCATTCATATTCTCGGTGATGTCAGAAAGCCCTCGGCAAAGAGGGGTGCATAGGCTTTGTTTTGTGGCAATCCAGCCAAGGGGGGTGCCAAAAGTTATTGAATTTTGAAGGTTTTATGAAATAAAAAAAATGAGAAAGTCATGTTCACTTTTATTTTGACCGTGGCAAACCGCACAAGGCACACTAGTCTAAGCTTAGGTTACTACAATTCTAGCATCCAGTAAGCTTACTCTCATGCAGTCAAGCCGGCTGACTCATTCGGATTATCTCGTAGCCGAAAATAGACGGCAGAATCCCTACAGGAATAGAGAGTTGACAATCTGCAAGCTCATATTGGGTCTAGAAATTGATCCTCCATTCCTTCCCAGAATCCCAGCCTCCCCAATTGCATGTGCTACTTTAATTTTTAGATGTCAAAAAACAAAGCTCGACGTGTTGCTTCCAAGCTTGGAAACTCCATCACCGATGCTAGCATCATCTTAAGAGAGTGCAGTGCAAGCAACATTTGATCAAACAAGAACAATCATTTGAAGACGTCTCATCTCGTCACATTGAAGTCCTGGACCAACTGCGTACCTCTGATAAGTAGAGTGTGACATCCCAAAGAGTGAAATGGAAGAAAATGAACCGAAGATAATTGCCAAGCAGTTTGTAGAATTGAAGCAGTGTAAAAAAAAAAAAAGAAAGGCTAGTTTAACTATTGATTGAAGAGAGAAAACCGTTCACTACCTACTACCAGATATGAATCCACAGCATAAATGACCAAACCCACTAAACATGTCCATTTTGAGATCATGAACCTTCAAAGAGCATTCGAGTGTGATTCGTAGTTGTACCTAAATATTTGAAGCCTGATACCAGGAATGTAATGACGTGATCCCTGGCTCCTCTCAACCCAAGCATTGTCGTATTTCAGATCGCATTAGGTTTTGGAATCGGACATGGCAAGACAAAGGCCTTGCAAGAATCTAAGGTCACAAATTACTCTATATAACATTGGACAACTGAAACAAACATGGATGCAACACGTTCTAAACAAATGGCAATTGGGAGCAATAGACTGTTATCACATGCTGGTTGAACAGAAAAGCGAGCAGAGTCGGAACCCCACCCCATGGAGAAACATCAGAAAATTTGCAAAATGTAACCGCGACAGAGCTTTGGTAGCAAACAGTTCTGGCCTTAGTAGCACTCTTAATCATTACATACAGACCAACGGCCTGCATACACATGCAACAAGGCATACCCTTGATTGAGGGTCCATGATACGAAAATGTTGCCCCTAGCAGGAGAGATTCTCCGCAGTACAGCAATGACTAAATCCTCATCGCAGATAAGTATCTTCATCAGTATCTTTACACAAATATGGTATCTCTCAAAATTGTGAAGCACGACGGGCAGGAGGCGCCATCTCCATCAAATTTCACACTATCAAAACTAGTAAGTCCATCAACGCCAGCAGTAGCCCAGGTTTGGAGACAAAAAAAAGCTTTGAAGCTTGCATCTAATTGTCACTAAGTAAGACAAACTCTGGTGACACTTCACGCTCAGATACAAGATGTACAAACTATTAGATTCGCAGCAGGGATAACGCTAAAGAAGAGACAAAAAACGGACCTGAACAAGGATCAATAAATCCTTCCCAGATGCGAAACATTCCCGTCGTGAACTCCGGCCCTGTTCCTGTCGCACACTGACAGACGCCTGCAAACATATGCCTTCAAACTTCCGATTTCTTTTTACTCCCTTTCAGTGCCTGATAGTGGTACGTACAAGCGCCAAATGAACGTGTTTCTTCCTTTCTGGAGTACCAAGTCCCCAGAAACAGACAGCCTCACATTCGAGGAGGTCAGAGGTCAGAGTTGCTTTTTATCTCCACGAAAGATGTTTGACCGGCGTGACACAAAAGAGAATAACTAACTCTAAACCGCTTTGGTCAAACAGATTCTCTCTACCTCGCGCGATCCTGGCCCATGACCTCGGATTCTTCAAACGCGGGAGTAGCACCTTCCAGCCACCACAACAAGTGCTCGAAAACGCCAGGAGCACAAGCAATGCGCAAACCTCCGTCGCAACAGAACCCGAACTCCTCTTCAGACTTGGCTAACAAATCTCGGAAGACGTTGTTTGAGAGATACGATGTCGGGATGACAAACCTTCTCCGCTCCTTTCCGACGTACACAGCGAGGCAACCTGCGGGAACATCCGGTGGAGGACTCGGACATTCCACGTCGCTATCGTAGCTCTGGAAGCCTCCGTGATTGCCGCTAAGGATATCTCCCATACTCCCCCAGGAGCGCCCTGAGTTGATTCCGAGAGAAGAAGCATCGAATGAGTTTGTGGTCGCGCTCGAGTGCCGCGAGAAAGATTTGTGCTGCCTCGGTTGCGGTATACTGAGAACCCTTCTCAAGAACTTGGACAGCTTCTTCGGTGCAGCCATGACCACAATGCTGTATTCCGGGAAACGATTGTTCACCAAGAGTTTAAGTCACACCTTTCGAGTTTGCTTAACTGCAATTAGAAGAGATTTTGAAGAAACGAGTCGAAAAAGAGTCGATGCCGAAACATCGAAGCAGAAAAATAGCCGGTCTCAGAAGAAGGACCGACGTCCTGAGCAGCAGCAGGGAAGAAGACTGACGAGCAGACAATAGACAGCTAGAAAGTTAGAGAGCGCCCTGTAGACAAAGATTATTCCGATCTATGATTGGTAATTGAAAGTACATAAGCTCAAGCTTCCCTCTACGACACATCCGACTCTTGTACCAAACAGTCCGTCACGGGGTGCGACTCAGGACGGAACGAAGAGGCAAAAACGCAATGGTATTCTGGGATATTTCTGCCTAATGAGGACAGGGAGAGTGAAAGCAGCAAGCAAGCACAATCACTTGCATGACTAGTACTCGACTAATAAGCGAGAGGCGACAGGTGCGAATGGCCCACGGAAGTCGTCAAGGGATCATAAGAGCATCCTTCCAAGGGCCGGGACACTACGGAGGCACGGGGACCACAACGAAAAAAGAATTTGAGGCAGCATCTAGGTGTGTCACCCACAAGTATCGTATATGAAATTATTACCGAAGCTCCACGCATTTAAAACAACCAAAACCATTAGGACCATCCTGGCTCGGGCCTTCCTCCCTCCTACTCGGCTACTTCCACTAAACCTACTACAGCACAAATGCCCAAAGAAACGTTCATTGTGTCGAAATTTTTTATTATTACCGAAGCTCCATACAATCAACACAAACATCTCTTCAATATTCTATCCTGACTCAGACCTTCCTACTTCCATCAAACCCATAATGATACAACTTCCATTCATTTTATATCTATAAAAAGAAAACTACAACACTCTCCACTTCCATCGCAGCCGTCCTACCGGGACGATTCCTGGAAGCAGGCAGCCCTACAACCACGGCCCGCTAGGAAATCGGAACTCCTAACTAATAACATACAGTAATTTCACCGAGTTTCCCTCTTGTAGCTCATCTCTGCACAATTCTGCGCGACAACCAGCCAAAGGAAGAGACTCCATTCCTTCTTTCCTTTTTCTGCTGTTTATTTTAAGCAAATGCAAGAACACTCAGAAGCTGTGGTAGCATTGAGGCACAAATCCAGAGGAAAGTCTCAAAAGCAAAAGAGAGCCTCCGTCCGTCTGTCACCTCTCCCACAACCTTTGCACATTTCTGGTAATGTAAGAAGAACAGCTGTGTGCATGGTAATGTAAGAAATTTCAGTTACCTCGGGGCGTGGAAGCAGGAATTCCGGAGAGGCAGCTCCGTCGTCGATCGCTGGAAAATGACTCTGTTCTCGAGGCCTGAAAATTCCAAACCCAGCGAGACTTGGTTTGTTTTGAGCTCCGTCACTGTCGGTCGCAAATGCACGAAGAAAGAGGAATGCCGGCAATGGCACTACTACTACTACAGCATAGAGGTCGCATCCAATGGAACACAATCGGGTGGCGATGGAGGAATGTGCGGGGCACAGCAGCAGGAATGAGTCTGCAACGAAGACGAAGGCTTCCATAAATACTGCATGTGTTCGTATCATGTTCGCTTCGCGTGGATTCTTCGAACATGTTGGCGTCGTGAAGATATCTAGACGCAGCTTCAGTTGGATTGACATTGGATGAGACTCGATGAAGCTCGATGAAGTAATATACTTTCGTTGGTTTGGGTGAGAACGACGAAACCTACTAACCAACTTCAATGGTCGGGGTGAACTGACCCCCTCGCTCGTGGCCAGGGAGGATTGACCGCTGTATTGCCCCGTGTTGTACTCTTGTAGAAAACACCCAAATTTTTTATTTGCCACGTATGATAAAATTTGCAAATTCTGAATTCATATATCCAATCAGAGATTTCAAATTAGCTAGGACTTCAATGAATTACCAAATTTAAGCAGCACAAAATAATGGGCAATTTCGACATTTACCTTCTGGTAGGGCAAAGAGGGATCAATCCTCCCTGTGACCCTCACTCGTCCCCCAATCTCTCACTCGTCCCCCAATCTCTCTCTCTCTCTCTCTCTCTCTCTCTCTCTCTCTCTCTCTCTCTCTCTCTCTCTCTCTCTCTCTCTCTCTCTCTCTCTCTCTCTCTCTCTCTCTCTCTCTCTCTCTCTCTCTCTCTCTCTCTCTCTCTCTCTCTCTCTCTCTCTCTCTCTCTCTCTCTCTCTCTCTCTCTCTCTCTCTCTCTCTCTCTCTCTCTCTCTCTCTCTCTCTCTCTCTCTCTCTCTCTCTCTCTCTCTCTCTCTCTCTCTCTCTCTCTCTCTCTCTCTCTCTCTCTCTCTCTCTCTCTCTCAATTTATCATGCATGAAAAATAAAAAATTTCAGGATTTTCCCTCGGGGACAAGCAAGGGAGTTAGTTCACCCCAACCACTTCAATGTCACAAAAGATCAAGGAGGATTGTCCCCCTTATTATTGCCCCCATATTTTATCCCTGGAGAAAACATTAAAATTTTTCATTTGCCATCTATGATAAAAATTTGCAAATTCTGAATTCATATTTGCAATTAGGGGCCCACAAATTTGCTCAGACAAGCAAAGAAATACAAAACTTATGCAACACAAAATAGGGGAAAATTTTTTACATTTATCTTTGGATGGAGTCAATCCTCTGTGGCCCTCATTCATAGAGGGGGTAAGAAAATACAGCTAGTGTCAATATACTGAATCATCATCCTATTACTGTGTGTGACACAATTTTATCAGTCAAGCCACTTTAATTAGTGCAGGTTGATATATTAGTACATTATTCTAGTTTTTCACAAAATAAGATATGTAGCAATACTGATTTTAGTTGACAATTGTTTTGATGCCAATGGACTTTATTAACCCCTAAATTCTCATTGTCCCCTCGGGAGACAAATCAAATTTCGGACAAGTTCCTGTGACCTCAATTTTCCATAAGATAGAAAAACTGATTATCTACATGGGAACATAATTTTTATTTCAATTGGTGCCCGGTAGCAAAAGTTATACCACAAAAATGTGAAGCTTAATTTTTATTTATTTTTCCCTCTAAAATGTTTCATTTATGTCTACATGTGAAGCTTTGATTTGTTCTATTTGGACTAATAATGAAAAAAGTTAAAAGACAATCTTGTTTTGGGGGCAATTTCAACATCTTCTTGAAAAAATAACTTTTAGTATTCATTTCTAAATGCAATTTTCACAATTTTACACAAATTTTTTTTTAGAATGTTGTGTTTGCTTGCTAAAACAATCTCACTATTGGGATTATTATCTTTCAATCTCATCTTGGAGTTATTAATGATTTAGTTTTTTTTCCAATCTTGGATCTACTTCAACTTAGCATTTCTTTAGAGAATGAAAATCAAGTGTGTGTTTTTTGAATTTTTTTTTCCTAGACTTTCAACTCAATTCTTCAACATAAAATATTTTAAATTCAAAGTTTGTAGTGCAAAAAAAATCTACAATTTGCGGTCAAAGTCATCTAAAATTACAGGCCAATGTTCAAAAAAACTTTCTTTTTCAATGGTCAAACTTCATGAAATTTTTACCACATGAGTTAAGACAAGTGAAGTACAAGATCCTACAGTTAGATTTTTTTTAATGATTTTTTTTGTTTTCTTGGATGAACACAACAAAAATGGCAGTTTTGAGTGGTTTTTGACCAAAAAAAACGACCTTGAGAATTTAGGGGTTAAATAATAATAATAATAATTTTTTTTTCTTGATTTTTCCAAGTTTGGAGATCAAAGATGGAGTAAGCTCACATAAGTTATGCAAGACATGAACTGTAGATCTGCACTGAACTTATAAACCTCCTGAGTCCGTGTTCTTTATCATGGACTAAAAATGAACATTACTAATAAGAGAAACAAATATTATTATATTAACCATTCCCTTTATCTTCAAGTTCATGATTACTCAAGGAACTGCTCAAAGATGTGATGAGCTTTCCATTATCATTCATTTGGAATGAAGGCATATTAAGTCAACATTTGGTATGTATATTTGAACCAATGTTTCGGGAAGAACCACCAGTTAAGTTCTGTTTGGAATATGAATCTGGTCCAGAAGTAGGTCTAAATTCGTTCCTAAGATCCTCAATAACAATACTTTTTGACACCAAGTGCAAACTTACCTTGGATTCATTGTTAGCCTCAGTGCCTCTGAGAAAATAACTGTGGAAATGGAGGTTTGGTTCATTGGAGGTTTAGTTCATTGTTAGCCTTAGTGCCTTTGAAAAAATAACCGTGAAAATGGAGGATCCAAAACTAGACAAAAAATTGGTAGGACTAGCAACCATCCAATTTGCAAAAATAAAAGGTGGATGTGTAGCCATTGGTTTTATGAAACTATCAAATTTTAGGTGCTTGCCATTTTGAATTCAAGGCTAATACCAAGGTTACTAGAGATGGATATGTTGTTGGATAAGATGGGTGTCACTTACAGTTGGTTGTTGAGGGGCTTGGAGTGCTTAGATAGGGCAAGGACAAGGATGTTGTTCTAGGGTTGGTCATGACAACTAGCCCCTGTTACGTTGTGTGTGTTTGCTTGATGTAATGAAATTGGAATATAGCCATTTCAAAACCAACATTGTCATTTTTTGAAAGAAAAAAATTGTAGCCTTTGCAAATTTGAAATTGAAGAAATTGACAAGTGAAAATTTTATATGGAAGGAAATGAATCAAGAGATTTTGATAAGGAGAACATGCAAACAATGCCCTTAGAAAAAAAACTCCTTCCTTCTACAAAGAGGAAGCAAATTACCAAGGCAGCCCCTAAAACTTCCCAAAGTCTGATTTGAACTCTGAAATTCTCTAATCAGTGTATGAAAGTCAAGGCCACAAATTATACACCAAGTAATAATATCAATGGTATGTTTTTGCACTAGAATTTATAACATGTTTTTGTACTATATCTTGGTATATTTTTCAAATTGCATCAAATTTTCTTGAAGTTATCAAGGACTATAATAAATGCAATTCCAATTTGTGACTAAAAGTGAAAAACTTAACCAACTTATACTAGAGTTAAGGTAGGCTTCCAAAAAATGCGTGACTAACCCTAAACTCCCATCTTGAGTATGTGTACATCTCCAAAATCAATTATTCATGCTATGTGGAAGACACTCTATTTAAGAACCAAACTTTGTTCCTTTCTAACTTTTACATACAGTGTCCAAATGTCATGTTCTTTGGTGCATTGGAACTTCCTTTCACTTGACAATAAAAAATCAATGAAAAATTTGACCAATTTACTAATAGGAACAACTAGGAACAACAACAAAAAGTGGTAGTTTTGTAGGTATCGACCTAAATGCCACATTTAACTACTTTTGGACTTTTGAAAGTCCAAAATTAATAATAGTGACCACAAGGAAAAAAAATGCTCATCAGGAGATAATCCAAAACATCGGGAAATCAATTCAAAACATTCGGAGATTTATACAAACATCAAGAGATCTCCCGATGTTAACATCAGGAGATTTGTTGATGTATAGTCCATAATTCATTAAATAGTCCAAAAGTAGTTAAATGTGGCATCTAACCTATATTATCTCTAAATTGCAAAACATAGATTTGCCTTTCATATAATTACATCTACAATAAAGGTATCTTGAACCTTTCGCCATTTCATTCTCAATTCCACCTTCATGCACCTTTGGGTGTATATCCAATTTTTTCCTAACAAAACATTTTTGTGTCCTAGCCCATGGGAAGCATTCACTCTGATATTATTACTATTAGTCACTACTTTGATCTATTATATTAAATACACAATGTCACAATCCTTTTCACGACTCAATTTGTCATGTAATTTGTCACGTTTTCATCCCAAACAAATATCATCCAATGTTCACGATGGAAACCTAGAGTGCAATGAGTGAGTGTTCTTCCTCTTGATTTTGAGCATGATGATCAATTGCAATTTGAAGTTGCTAGTCATTATGTGCGTGCAATGATTGGTGTATGTAACAACAACAACAAACATGCAACAATGCTGCCGTGGCCGGGTGTGCACTAGGTTGGTGTTCATGAGTGAGATTCGTAACTTACCCTACAAAGCGGGTTCATGATTTATGGAGAGCTGGCCGCAAGAAGGAAGGAAAGCGTGAAACAAAAGGACAGCTGGGTGTCCTTGAAAGTACTACTTCACCATACAAATTTGTACCTTACACACACACAATCTGCAGCCATTCAACACACCACATTCCACAGTTCCAGACACACCATTTTGAGTTCAACCCCTAAACGAACTCCCGGCCGGGGGGGGGGGCGTGGCAGTTGCATGGGTGTCGGGGGTGCGAGGGTGTTTTTCAAGAAAAATTGCTGGAAATTGCCCTTTTTTTAGTGCTTTGCCCGAAATTGAAAATTGAATCTTTTTTTTTTAACTTCAAGCATACAAAAGTGTGGTAGACTACTATGACAATGTGTTGGAAAAAATTTCAGCCCATTTGATTGTGTGGATTGAAAGATTATAACGTTTGAAGTGAGGGAAAATCAACTTTTTTTTCTTTCAATCTTGCCAAACGGGGTTAGCAAACTATAATAGCATGATAGCATGTGAGAATATAATCTGCGAGCCCATGAGCCTAAGAGTCTATATTATAAACACCTTCTATGATTATAGGTGTTTATGTTATGGGTACCTATATTGTAAATTCTTTCCATATTATAGTGAACCTATGTTCATAGGTACATAATTATGCTATAAACACCTTCAAATGATTTTAGGTATATACTTACAACTAGTTTCAAGGCTTGTAGGCTCATATGTCTTTGCGCTCATGTACTAGCATTGTTTGTAGACTTGAAGCTTTCTTAGAGTAAAATTTTTGTTCTGCATGAATTTGTGTCCCTCCAATATTAAACTCTAAGTCTTGTTAGCTAGGTATGCTTGTGCAAAAATGCAGTATCAAATATCAAGTTTAGCTTACTCTAAACCACCTTGCAAATTTTGACATGAGATGGGAGCATTCACCCCTTTAAATGAATTGACAATACACCAGTCATTTTTTTAATGATTTTTTAATGTGCAATGATATTTTTATTAATCCAAATGGAAAAAAGTTACAAACAAACATTTAGAATAAGTGGAAAAATTTTCAAGAATTTTAACTTCACAAATTGCAATTTCATAGTAGGGCATGAAGTTAGAAGGTAATGTTTTTTTTTTTTCTAATTTGCACCATAGCTAATAAAGTTTGACTCCTCTTAGAATGTAATTTGAGAACCAAAGTTTTGATTTGGGGGGAGGAAAATTTTATAACATATTTTATTAATTATATACATGCCAAATTTCAAAAGTCAATGAGAGATTTAGCAAACAATACTTGAAAGATGTCTGAATTGCTTGAATTGTCCAAATTTTTTCAACGAGCATAACTTTTGATCTAGGAATTCAATCAAAATTTTATTTCATTTACATGAAAGAGGTGAATGTTTATATCTTGTGTCAAAACTTTGAGAACATCCATTAAAAGTTGACTTGGTATGACCCTACCCAAGTTTTTAAATGTCCCAAAAAGGAATGTGTGACACTTAGTCCTTTAAGGGGTTAATTCTTATTAGATATCCAATTCCTTTGTTTTTTCTTCATGTCACACAAATTTGTAACACATGATTGAATTCCCTTCAATTATAAGTTTGCAAGCTCTTTAGTCAGCATGAACATAAGTTTGTGAGTTCATTTAAATTGCATTTCATCTCATCCATGGATATCTCCTATTGAATTTTGTAAATATTATGTTTTGGGTCAGATTAGGGGACATAAATATGAATATTTGGTCCTAAAAGGTCCATCTTTAGAAACCAAGTGGTTACTCACAAGTACCTCTAGTTGAATAAAATGTATGATTTTGTTTAGTTTCTTATTTTGTGTTACCTTTAGCAAAATTGTTTACCTAATTTTTACTAATTATAATTTTAAAAGTCCTATTTAGAAATCTTATAACCTAAAGAATAATTGTATAGTCAATAGACAATTGAATATTTAGGTAGTTTTTTATGAAATCAATTTTGGATGGAGGCTTCCAAATTTTTAACATAATGTATGTATATTAACCACCTTTGCAAGACTATATAGAGCAATTTTGAATTTTTATTTTTAAATCTTCAAACTTTAAACACTATAATCTTACAATCTATGTAGTTATAGATTCTTAAAGTTAAAACAATTCAAACTCTTAAATCCTAGTATGGCAAGGTGCCAAAAAAAAACTTTCTTTTTCACTTTGAACACTAATATCATACAATCTACCCCTTCAAAATTTCTGAATTTTATTCTATACATTTTAGTGCAAATCTAGTACAAGATCATATAGTTGAATATGCCCCTTAAATGTGTTTTTTCATTGTATCTCTTTGCACTATTTGAAACGGCAAATTTAAAGCAATTTTGAATTAAAATAGTCCCAAATTTTTAGGAGTTAAAAATTATAGGACGCCTCTCCTTGCTTTTTCTAATTTATATACTTTCTCATTTCCACCTGTATTTATTGTACTTTAAATTTGTAATTTAATGAATATATTTATTTATTTATTTTAAATGGATTTCTTTTGTCGGACTAATATATTTTTGGTGGGCTAGTATTTATAAAGCATACCAAATTGATAATGTCAATGATGCATAATGGGTGGATTTTTTAAAGTTTTTATATAGATGTCAATTTTAGAGAAGTAATTAATTTCTTTCTAATTAGTCAAACCCTACAATAATTGCACCTTTTAGTATGGTAGTTTCAAGAGATTTGGTGGCTGGATCATGGTGAACACACACATAAGACGGGCACCCTCAAATGCACCACTGACCCAAAACTACCATCGTCACCCTTTGGGTACATCTCCGAAATCAATATGCCCATGTATGGAAGAAACAATTGTTTCAGAACCTCTACCAAACTAAAATTTTTTATCCTCCATAACTTTTGCATACATTATCCAAATGTCACATTTTTTGATGCATTGGAACCTCCCCCTTTCACTTGCCCAATGAGTCCATTAATGATAACTAAGTACAGTAGCACACAAAAGGCAGAGGTTTGGGGGTACCCACCTCATTCCATTCCAGTCCAAGTTGTTCATCTCAATCCATTTCCATTGTCCAAGTTGCAGTCCCATTCCCTGCTTGGGTTCCTGTGACTTATCAACAATACAGAATAACTGAACATGGGATGAAGACTGTTCTTTGTTTTTACGATTCGGGCCCTTTCTTGAATTATTCAAATTGGAATATTTGGCATCAAATTGGGATATTCAGCCATGATTTGAAAAGGGGAGGGGTACGAAAAACAGCTGCATCCCAAATTCCCAAGTGAGGATTGGGTAGGAAAAGTGTCTTGCCCATTTCTCTCTGTTGAGCAATCAAATTTCATCCAATAATAATAATAATAATGATAATAAATTTCAAACTTTCATCAAACTTTCATCGAACTTTTATCAATTGTAAGTTGGGACTTGCCCTCAAGTGGGTATCCCCCCAAACCACCACTTTTTGCTATTGCACCAAGTTACTATGGGATTAGATTGGTCAAATTTTCATTGATTTTCTTGTTGGCAAGTGAAATGAGGTTCCAACACACTAAAGAATGCAACATTTGGATAATATATGGAAAAGTTACAAAGGGTTAAAGAAAATTATTTTTGGTAAATGTTCTAAAATTGTTTCTTCAACATTTGTACATTGATTGATTTTGGAGATGTACACAAAGTGATGATGGTATTTTTAGGTTAGCCAATGTGATTTGGAGTGTGCCTCCACCTTATAAGTCTAACCTAAGATTTCACCTATTTTTTTTTTACTTTTGCTTCACAAGAAATCTATGGATGTAGGTTATTTGCATCTTTTGAAATTGCCTATGATTGTACCTTGGAAACAATTCAAAATTTTAATCAAATCAAACATTTGATGTTAAAGTCATGATAAATAGAAGTTGGGAGGAGGAAACAAGGGTTACTATTCCTAATTTCCAAATGGTAGCTAAAGTTATCTAATCCTATGCATACTTTATTTGATATGATGGTGATTGACATTGATCGTTTTTAAATTCATTTTCAACAATGATCATGAGTAGACTAATATAATAGCAAATTTTCTAATTTTTTTTTTCTAATTTTCCTTTTTCAAAAGCCACATCAACATCTTGAATCTTGAACAGGTATAGGTTGCAAAAGTGAAGCATCAATAATTGTTGCCTTCTCAAAATGATGATATATTTACTTTTAATTCTTCTAGGGATTTCAATAAAATTTATAAGTTATAATGTATAACCTCGATTTAGACAAAAGATTGTTAGCATGTCAGTTTAAGACTTGGGCCATGAGTCTAGGCACCTTCCATAGTTACATGGGATCTATCCTATATGGTACTTGTGTCATGGTCTCACATTTCAAGACTTACATGCTAACATTGTTGAATTTAGACATAACTTTTTCATGTAAGGTTTAGCTCCCAAAGCCAAATATTGTATGATTAAAAAAATGTATAAAATTTTGTATAGTTAAAAAAAACATTGGATTTGTAGTAAAATCGATAAATCAAAATCTATACAAAATTTTGAAAGTCAAGGAACACCTTATGATAATTACTTTAATAGTTACAAAGATAGGATGTGCTAAATCTAGTTTTTATTAAAAAAAATCTTTCTTCAATACAAGGATACATATTGGAGTATTTAAAGTACCAAAGGTAAATATTTTCATGATGTGAAAATGACATGCAATTGTCTGAGTCTAATCAATTTGCCCTTGAGGTAAGTAAGCTTCCTCCACCAAAGTTGTACAAAGTACGGGATAAAGTAAGATGTTCGATTCCACACATTTTGCCCAATCTTAGTTCAATCAATTGTCCTTGAGGTATGTAAGCTTATGCCATCAAGGTTGTACAAAGTAAGATGATTTGTTTCACACATTTTGTCTAATTTGAGTCCAATCAATTGTCCTTGAGGTATGTAAGCTTATGCCATTAAAGTTGTATAAAGTAGGATGGTCCATTGCATACATTTGTTCAATTTTTTGCAACTAGAAATGGGCCAATTGTAATTTTTTAAATTTAATTTGAAGTCATTATTATTGAATAATTAAGTTTTCGATCATTATAGACTAAATAGTGCCTACAATCAAAATTTTGATTGACAAATATGGAATGAGTTAGTAGATACAATAGGAATTTTTTTCTTTTGAGGTACAAAGTCATTACAACATGCCATTTTTATGGTCTTGATATTGTGATCATTTTAGGTGTATAATAACATTACTATGGATGTATTTTAAGTCAATTTTCAAAAGTCTATTGAACTATTTGGGCTATTTGTCTTTATACTTCATAAAATTCATAACAAATTCACATTCTTTTAGAAGTATAAAATTTCAATATATGTAGCCTTTTCATACCTTTGTTTTACACTTATAGAAAAGAAAAGAATTCAACTATCCTATGAGGGCAATGCAAGGCGATATGGTTATCAATGCAACGAGGTCATCTACATTCATTAATTCAATTATTTAGTGCATGTGACTCTTACTTACCAATGCTAAACTATTGGTTTTTTGAATTAGAATAGGTTGAAATATTACTATCAATACTAAACAATTTTTATAAGAATAAAATTTTGTAATGTCACTAATTTTATTGGTGACACTAATCTCCCCCCCTTCACTATTAAGACAAATCAATGTGTTAGGTCCACCAACCTAGAAACACCATGTTTTTAATTCCAATATCATGTTTCAATAATGTACATTCCAAATAAAAAATGTATGTTGCCAATACCATGTTGTTTGGATAAATTAAATTTTTTGATAAGTAGTAGGAGTAAATCACATTTTAACAAATTACCAGGTTAGACAGAGGTCCATAAAGCTGGAAATTATTTTGGAGGTTAGACCAACTTCTTGAAATATTTTTCAACATGGCCCAAGATGACTCTAAACTATTGGGTGATGGTGGCGAGGTACCTAAACTGAATGGCATGGTTGCGGGTTCTTTACCTTGTATGAATTTTTGAAGTAAAAAACATAGTAGTCATTAACCCCTACATGGTTTTGACTATGTTTTCACCAAAATTGCTTCAAAACTACCATTTTTAGTACAAGTACTAAATTTTAGAAAAAGAACATTTTTAGACACATGTAACTGTGGGATTTTGTATTATGCTAGTTTGAAAAGATGTGCAAATTTTTAAAAAATTTCCACCATGTAGATTGCAAGATATTAGCATTTGAAGTAACAAAAATCTTTTGGGGGGCCCTATAAAAAATCGGGCACTTGTAGTTCATATAGTCACAATTTGATTAAAAATTGTCCAAAATGGTGTTTATTGTTTGAATTCACTTTCCAAATTAAGTTGGCTACATGCTCGAAAATTTTCAAATCATATGGAATTGTACAATATATAGGAAAAAAATAGCGAGTAGAAAGAAATAGAGAATGATATAAAGTACTAAATTGTTAACAATTTATATATGGAATTGAAAAATGAAAATCCCAATGGATGTAATATTGGAATAAACAATCTACACCTAAAGTTTGTTTTTTTCTCCAAAATATTAAAAATTGACTTAAATAAAAGACTTCTAAGTTTGTCTTAGAGTAGAGATTCAATAACAACTTGCAAACTCTTACAAACTAAAACTCCTCATAACTTTTGACCCATTGATAAAAAATAGAATGATTAAAAGCTTTCTAAGTATACATAAATCTAGAGAACCAATCAAAAATATTAATTTCTTAAAAAAGTGATTTTTAAAGAAGTTTTTTTGTTGGTTGGATTGCCCGTTGAGTAATGAATAGTACATATCATCCATACTTTTTTAACCATGTAGTCAAAAGTTATGAAAATTTTTGGGCCTTAAAGCTACTCCTTGGGTACATGTCATGTTAACATTTCAAAGAATAAAAATAAAAACTTCATTTGTAGTGAGTTGCCCAAAATTGCTATGTTGCCAAAAAATGGGATTTGGGGCATTTAGAGGTTAAAAGCGTCCACCTCCATCAATTGGCATGGAGGTTTGTACTCTCCATCCTTTATCTATCACAATTAGTACCTCCATCAGACATGTGATGGTCCAATGTTTCTTGGGCTCAAATTTTTCTAAAGAAACTATACATATGGGCAATAGTATGGTCCTTGTTTAGGGGTCAATGGTCTAGTTGTATTGGTTAGGAAGGAATGCATGGGTGTATAGTTAAGAAACATGATCCTAAACCAAGTTGGAGCATCTCATTTGGGAGGCGACTTTGGACCATGGTCAAATGACCTAGCATTAAACTTTTTTCCTCTATGGTAGATACCTAGCTAATTTGCACAAGATTCTACACAAGTTTGACAACATTTGGCTTCACCCCCTATTTTGTGGTACTCAACAAGGCATGTCCATACTAGGCATTTGAAGAAATTTGCTTGTGAGACATTTGTGTAAATTAGCATTTAGTTTGGATCGTAAGTCTTGACATTCTTTCTCTAAGGCTTTGCCTTCAACTTCTTCCCTCTATTCTTGATTCAATTCTTGGAATAAATTCCATGTTTAAAAAAAAGCATCCATCTCTTGAAATGTAAACTATTTGTATAGCTAGGTTCAATAATCTTACCAATATTGTTTCCACAAAGATTCAACAAAAAGTTCATGAAATTCATAAAGCTCTAGCATACTAAAAAATGAATAGATTTCCAAATTGTTGGCACATTGCATTGGAATTGTTGTGAAGGATGCTTGATCATCATAAAAAATATATTCATGTGAAATTCAAAATCATATAACAAATAATTTGGATCTTTTCTATACACTATGTACCATCTCATATTGCCCCCATTTCCTGCAATTACAGCTTGCATTCTATTCAAAATATTAAAAGTTAATAAATTTTCAATTGCCATAAAGATACTTGATCCCAAATCATGCGCTTGAATTTTTTGTATTATTTTCTTGCCCCTTGTTCTTTAGCCTACTACAGTGTTACAAAAAATCTTTAATTAGATATCTTTCAAAGGTTCTCTATGTTGAATCAAAAAGCCAAAACTAACTTCATACCACAAACTTGCCTTCACTATTCTTTAGAACTTGTTGTATGATATTCAAGTACATTTTAAATACTACAATTCCAATGCAATTTGCAGTTTAAAAATCTGTGCATTTTTTGAGCACATACAAGCATCTCAAAGTTCCAATGGACTTTTTGCTACCTGAATTTGCATGGGAAGAAAAATTTGTAAGATTATTGGACCCGACCATGCACTATTGAAGCAACGACAAAGCAAAATGTACAAATAGTATACATTTCCTGAAGTAGAATTCTTTTTTAGAGCCTTTTTGAGCCCTTTATGAACCTCCTACCTTACACACTGATATTGGTGGTTGTTGACATTTCTTATGACTCCCCGCAATGAGTCATAAAGCCCTTCAGTTGTTGATTTATTAATGGTCATATCTCCAAAGCAGACTTTTCTTATGCAATCACTCCAAGGTTGGAAATTTTCTACACAATTGTCATTGCAGTAGGTTTTGCAAACCATCTTGTATACGACTGACCATCGATGCTTTTAGTATGGTTGTCAAAATATTGCCAAAAAATTTGACAATGGGTTTTTGAAAACTGTGAAGCTTACAACGAAACTTCAGAAGCTTGCAACGAAACTTCAGAAGCTTAATTAATCTATTGTTTTAAAAAAAACTTGGAAGTTGGAGTGCGGTAAGAGAAGAGCTAGGGGGAGGGGCCAGTCTCTCTCAAACTTTTTTTTTGAGGAAATATTAGGTGCACTAGGATTGATGAAAGAAAAAGAAAAAGAAAAAAAGGGGAGTGAAAGAAGGATATTTTTGGACTTTGGGAGTGAATATCGAAGGCTGACTGTCAATTGCATCAATCATGGATTGCCTGAATATTTATTTTTTGTAAAGAATTGTACGAGGAATGCTTCTCCTGTTTACGTCCCTGTCTGCTCGTTATTGGGTCACCAAACAAAGATTTTTTCTTTTTCTTTTTCTTCTCCTTACCCCCCTCTTTTTCTTGTTTTTGAATTTTTGTTTTTTGCGAAATGATTTACTACTGGTATAATTTATGTGAGATCAGAGAGAAGAATAAAAAAAGTTTGTTTAAATGTGCTTTACCCAACAAATGGAACTTAACAAGTATGCATTACCAACTGGGTCTCAATTTTTTTTTTACCAGCTAAGTTAAGCAAGTCACATTATTTAGGGGATTCTTTTCTCCAATTTTATTTGTCTTTTGACCCCTGTATGCCGAGAGTTTTTCACTATGATTTCAGATGATATATCAAATTTGACCCCAACATCAGAATTATGCCTTCTTTCTCTTTTTCTTTTTTTTTCTTCTTTTCTTTTTCACAACATGATCAATCAAATTGGTCATTTTCAAAGCATGAACCAATCCTTCATCCTCAAGAAATAAAAGGGTGGCTACTGTATCAGTTGGTTACCAAGTGTGAGCGCAGTGAGCCCTTGTGCTCTCTCATCAGCAACAAACACACACACAAATTTGAACCCAAGTTTCATTGTTTTGTCATTCCAAGCAATGTCGTGGCTGGTGTTCTTTTTTTGCATTTTCCCTCTGCAATGAAATCACTCTCATTTGCTTAAAAGAAAATAAATCCAAGTGAGCAATGTCTGTCTGAGAATCCCACCTACCAGGCAGTCCTGCTCTTGTAATAACTTTTATTAAGTTACACACTGTCTGTGCACTTGTCTTGCATCACCAAAGTACAACTTGCAGTACAAATGTACGCTTACAGACAGACATCATCTCAGAAAGCAATTCAGCCTCGTGATCCCATCCATCTCCAACTGCAAAATTCTGCAAAAAATTCTGCAAAAATTCTGGTCAAAAACCTTTGCACAGATTTGTCAACATCCAAATAGTCAGTTGAAGATTGAAAGTTGCAGCTTCATTTGTTTCAAAAAAGAAAAGAAAAGAAAAGAAAAAGCTGCAGCTTACTATAAAGTTATGTTATGTCATGTCTCCTCATCAGGCCTCTCTGGCTCACTCCAGGTTGTCTGTCCAAGACTCGATGGTTCCTTTTGGGAGTGAAAATTCCCTCTGTAAAGCAGCAGTGAAAAAAAGATTTCAAAGTTCAAATTTTTTTATTTGACATTCTATTCTTCAGTCCAGTCCTCTTAAGTCTTACAAGATGAAATTTTTGGGGTGGGATTTTCTCTAATATTTTGCATGAATGAGGGAGCACTGTTGAGACTGAGGGGTTTCCACAATGAAATTCAATTTCACTAGTGCCTGAAAACCTCCACAGACCAACACACACACACAAATAATACCCACCTACAACTTGTTTCTGTTTCAAAGAACATGGAAAATAACAAATGAAAAAGGAAAAGGAAAAGAAAGATGAAAAGGAAATGAAAAGGACCAATGGAAAATCCAAAGGAAAAGAAAAATAGAAAAAGAAAATAATAGAAAAGATCAATAGAAAATCCAAAGTAAAAGGCCAATGGAAAATCCAAAGTAAAAGACCAATAGACAATCCAAAGTAAAAGCCCAATGCAAAATGAAATGTAAGAGATTAATGTAAAATGGATGTAGAACATGGATGTTCAAGGAAAAAGTAAAAGTAAAATGTAAAAGGTGGCATGTTCAAGCCATTACGTATAAATAAGAGAGGCTTTTCTCAATTATTCAAAACTCAAAATGCTTTCAATGTTGGAATTGCTCACACATCTTTTGGTAACATTGAAAATAAAGATTGAAAAGTTACCCATTAATTAGCCATGACTAATACACTTGTTTCTCTTAATGTTCTCATGCCTTCTTTTGTAGACTTTGTAGTTGATTACACAAAGCTCCATGGGACGGGGCATTATTTTGTTGCGGAACCCGAAAATTTGAAAAGGAGAAATGGCATTTCTTCTCCTCCTTGCAAAGATGACTCAACCTTCGACACTCCCAAGTGGAAAAAGATCGACAATCCAAACGAAGCCAAAGAGCCTCGAAAGGGTCAATGGCTCAAAGATAAAATGGGAACAAAAAGAACTTGCAATCCTTTTGCTTCCATAGACAAACGTCAACGAAGGAGAGGAGGACGAACTCAACATGAAGTTTTTTCAAGGACTTGCGAATTCGTTGGATGAAAATGAAAGACTTGTCTTTATAGTCATAATGTCAAATGCAAAGCTCATGAAGACTTTTATTAGCCTATTATATTGTAAAAGCTTGGTGTCCTAGGATACCACTTCACTAGAATCAAAAATCCATATGAACATTGGATGTACAACACACGTTTACCTTAATCTTCTAAGGTTTATCAAATATATAAATTAAATGATATCATTATGTCTTTTTAGCAAATAGATTACTCGCTACTTATTTCAACTACTCAAAGGTTGCAACAGGACCTCCCATTTGTTAAAAAAAAAAAATTACATCTTATCATAATTAATATCTCTAATGTTGTTTTTTTGATGGTAAAATTCAACCTCTGTGGCACAGAACCCAGAGCCCAATAAAACCCAGAGCAGCACTGGCGGTATGAGACAGTGCTCCCACCTGATGATGTTCTTCTGCAATCTGCACATGATTTTCTTTAACTTCAGTTACCATAACTACAGTTACCTTAACTCTTCATCAGTCGGTTCTTCCCCCAGAAAATGGGGGATTGTTCAGGTTCTGTCATATCCCACATTCCAACTACAGTTAATTTGTCATAAACTCTGACGTAACAAACACAGATTGATTGAAAGAGCAGTCAGAAATTTGTAGTTGTAGAATTAAAAACTTCAATTTGGAACATACCCCAAGTTAAGTGAAATCTTTGTGGGGAGCACATGCCACTGAGTGCGGGTTTTGCACCTGCAACGTTTCTGGCTCTTCCTTCCTGAGTTTCATTCAATGTCCGTCCACGGCACTCGAGAGGCGCAACAAGGCACAGGTGTCAGTGCGTGTGGAGACCACGTGGCACGTTCTCGGCTCGTCATAATAAAAACCATCGTAACGTCAATTCAGAGGGTTAATAATAATAAATATACGGGCAGACGGTGAATTTATGGGGGGGTAGGTTATTAGTGGGTGTCCTGTCCCGTCAGAGTTTTCGTCCTTATCCGTCAAGTCCTCCGTCCTTCTCATCAGTCTCGCAGTACTAGTCCGTGGGTACGGGCCGTGCAGAGTACGGTCTGTCACAACCTTTTACTTTTTTTCTTCTTCTTCTTCTTCTTTCGGGCAAGAGCTCCTGCTGCCCCTGACTTGATATGGAGAAGGTGGGAGTTGTTAGGTACGGGCTAATGGACGGGCAGTTTTACGGGCAGCAGTACTGCCCCCTGTCTTCAGTCACGTTCCACTCATTGTGTTTTCTCTCCAGCCAGGTTCATAATTTTCATTTTGTCCCCTCTGGCCTTCCTGCCCACCTGCCCAACATGCATTGTTGGGATTATATATATTTTTTAATAAAAAAAAAAAAAATGACTTCATTTTCATTCTAAAAGTGAAATCACCGACAATGATAAAAAAGAAGCAATTTATTTTAGAAATAAAAACATTTTTGTAGTATTAGCAATGGATAAGACATGTAATTACTAGGAATTTACAAAGTGGAACTCTTTAGGCCATTGAAACTGTCACATAGCTTGGTCATAATATGGGAATTAAAAAAAAAATTAGCAAGTCAACTAATAGTAGTTAAATATGGGTCCATAACAATTTAATTGCACTTTTGGAGACACTTTCAATAGAAGTCTATTTGTTAGGAATGGACACACAGACGATTTTGGGTGTTTTCACCTTTGATGAAGAGACTTTGTTCCTTTATAGTTTTTGTATATGGTATCAGAATGCCACGTTCTTTGATGTGTTGGAGCCCTTTTTTCACTTGCCAACAAGAAAATCAATGAAAATTAGATGAGTCTTGTAATATTAACTAAGCACAAAAGTTTAAAAAGTAGCAGTTTTGGGGGTACCTATCTTACTTGTATCTTACTTGTTTGCATACTTATCACCTCAACCCATTTGGTACGAAAAGAATTGCTACATCCCACAATGCAAACACGTGTAAATATCAGTTCCTCTTCCAATTCTTTCATGCTGTTGTTTTGAAGCTTAGTAATTCGAAGCACAGAGGCCTCGACTACTGTCAATGTATGCAACATTTTTACTTCTGCAACTGATACATCACTAAACACCTTCAACACTCTCTCATTCCTACTCTTTTCTATTCCTATTCTTGATTGGCCCAACTTAGTTAGCAAGTGGTGTAAGGATGACTTAGCTAGATGTATGTATGACCACTGATCTTTGAATGAAAAATGGGGTCACCTACACAACCTCTGGTTTGAATTGAAACTTTTGTCAAAAAGATTTCACGAAAATTTGGCTCTGGTACCAATTCAAAAGGGATCTCTCTGCAGCCTTCTGCTGATCTCCCAGTGAAAGCACACTAAGCGTTGGTACACACGTTGGTGAGCATTTGAAAATGCTTATTATTAAAGTACGCAAAATGCAAAATTTTGTGGCCTCCTACCGTACCTTAGCTTTCTGCAACTGATTACCATTCATGAACATACACAGGAGGAGCCACAAGTTTCCAATCCCCACAATCAATTGGAATCACATTCCTTAATTGGTTCTGCCTGAATCTCCTGTGCGCAAATTTCTTTGGTACTCGACCACCAAGAGATTTTGATACAAGGTCGGTCACAGCCACCACACGATTCTTTCCCTCATTCCCACATAACTTTTAATCCAGTTGCTGCGGTTTTAATTCAAGGTCAAATCCAAGCGCTGCACTCTCAAGATACTTAGGCTGACACATGTAAGGAAGGAATCATGTCGTGCAGGGTACACAGTTTATTTTCCGCTGCTCCTGATGGAGTCAAGCTAGATGCCCAACTCCGGCGTGGAACTCGATCAAAGATGTTACGAAACTTGGTCATCATTCATGTGTCGTCAGCGCTTAAAAAAAAGGGGATCAAAGAAGTTTTTATCTGAAATTCTTGGCTGAATGTTTTAGGGCACTGATCGTCAAACGAAAATAGGGTTGTCGACTCGACTGTGAGTCACTGATAGTTGTCGTACAACCTCCCCAATTTGAAATTGCATAAGAATTTCATCTATAGTCGGAGAAAAGTCTGATCTTAACAGATTTACTCTTGCGACCAGAGCGATCTCTCCACAGCTCTATTGCGATGTAGCAATGAAAGCACACACTCCTGCGGACAGGTTTAAATTCTAAATGTGTAGGTAGAGAATTTCACATTTAGAGAATATTTAGTATTTCACGTATATTGCATTTCACGTAGAGAATAGAATGAAGTGCGCAATGTCATCCGCAGACAAAAACCACATCAACAACGAGAATTTTGGAGTACACTGATGTTTCATGCTAAAATTCTTGACGCAAAAACCCTAAACCTCATTTGCAGTTGAAGTAAGTGATGTGACTGTGCGAAACTTCAGCAGACACAATCTTCTAACGACTGAGCTGACATTTACAAAGATTTGCAAAATAGGGAGTGCTGAAGTTACAAGAACTGTGGTCCAAGAAATGGAGGCAATTCAGGCAACGCAAGTTGATGTTCCCATACGGGACCCTGTACTTCGAGACGACATTTGGGGGGCTTAGAATCACGCAAGGCTAGATTTAGAAACAAAGGACAGAGTGGCATGACTGAAACCATGAACTGTTACATTCTAATAAGCTGGCCTGCAGAATTGAAGGTAGCAATTCCAGAAATCGCTCCCAAACCCTACAAGCGGGCTTGTACTTTGGAGAAAGAAGAATTGGTTGTGCTCAATTAGGTACTATCTGCAAATCGCGGGGTAGGATTCCTGAGGTCAGACACTCCCTGATTCCTGATAGTGGATGATTGCTTGATTCCAACCGCCCCTGAAACCCTAATTCTGTATATGGTATGCATGATATGTATCCACGCAAATGTCAGTCTTTCGTGAAGCTGCGTGGTTTCAGTTTGATGCCGAACGTACTCAAGTAATTCTCCTGCGCTTCAGTCACGACCATAAATTTGGCTCCTGCCACAACAAGAACCCGCATGGTCAGCTTCATTCAACTCATCTCAAATCTCAAATCTCAAATCCATTAGAGCTTTACATTGCAGTGCTACGTCGTTGCAGTAAAGGGATCTTAACTAGAAACAGAAGCGGTTCAATGATCGAGATGCTAGTTTGGAACTGAAGCAATTTGAGATCCTCATCTTAAAATCTTAGAGTGTAGATGACGTGTCCCCTTTCTCAGAAATCCACGCCAAGGAGGAACAACAACAACAACCAAACTCTCAATTCACAAGAGGTTATTTCACTCCCGTCAATTGCTAAATCAACCTCTATCTCTCGCTTGATTAATTGCACAAGGAATTTGTATGAACTCTTCTGTCTCACTTTTATCTCCAACTCAAAACTTTCCTACGATTGTCGGTGCAAAACTTCCCTATGATTGTAAACCTCCCGCTTTGACTGATTACAAAAGAACTCGATCATCGTGCATAGGTTTAAGGTTTACACAATTGTGTTTTCCAATTGAATGAAAATCACTACACCAGTGTCATCGACAGAAGCAAACTAGCAGATACTTACCGATTTTCGTGAAAGCCAAATAACTGATCTCCATGATTGTTGAAAACCCCTGAGGCTGCGCGCAACTCAAACCTGAAAACACGAAATGAAATCGTGAACTACCTCTCGACCTGACCGGCGCTATGCACCCTCTCTGCAGATTTGAAAGATATCATGTAATGGGCCGCTGAAGGCTTCTTTCATTCTTTATTGAAGATTTTATTTTCTAGTCGGCACACGAGGCATTGGCTCGGTGCTCGCACAGATACCATTTTGATTGATGTCGGTAAAGATGCTATTAGAGTCTTCATAGAGAACATCTGCTTCTGAAGACTGAGGTGGGTCATTCCCGAGATTTTTTAAAATCATTCTTTCAGGTGAAAACAGTCAAATGGTGAAATTAGTTTTCTATTTTTGGAGGAAAAAAACTCATTTTCTTTGTCGCTTCACTGAATTAGAGTAGACCTCTTGCATACTAGTGTTATGATAATCTTATTTTATTTAGAATTTTCTACAAAGTGGTGTTAAATTTCGGCTTGCACTAATTTAAAAATGAGTTTGTCTTCAGCGGGCGTTTGTTCCATGTGTTTGTTGCCCTGTGTGGTTCTGCAGGAATTGTGATTGAATATGGGAATCGGCAAGCCTACACAAGTCCAATGCATGGGGTAGGGTCTACTTTGTGCACCCACTTGGAGCGCAACTGCTCCAAATATTTAAAGTGAAAATTGCTCAATTCGATTCTCGTATAGAATAAGAAAATTTTGAACCTACTTTCCAAGACTCTGAAGGGGTTAGAACTTTGGAAATAAGAATAGCATTGTGCCTAAATTCATAAATGTTTTTTGCAAAATGGGTACAAGCAAGGTAAAGTGCTCGGAAAAAGTGATTACTTTTGTCTCTGGCCAGCATCTACATTGAGCACTTGAAGGCCTATGGGAATTGTGTATGCCAGTTTCCCAGTACTGTACAGAAGTGAAGATACAAGAATGAATTAGGAGCACGCATGACTTGGAGATTTTTTTTTTATTTTTTATTTTTTATTTTTATTTTTTGGTGCATGATGCTTTTATGTATGAATTCCACCGAGCACACTTTAAAGTGCTTGACCGAGTTGACTTACCAATGCAAAAATCGTGACAAAGTTTGCAGTACTTCTAAATATTGTACACGTCCTGGATTACCCTGTACTACCAAAATTTTGCTGTTCAGAAGCATTCTTCACATACAGGAATTGTTTCCATGCAATCCTGCAGTCCAAAATTCCCGATTCAATCTCACAATGAAGTCGTGCCAATGGTGTTCTTCTACGGTAATTTTTAAAAACTATTTTGAATCATTCAAACACACGTACAGCCTCTGCGCATACCCAAACCCTAAAACACGGGCAACACCGCATATTGTATGGCCATTCCTTTAGGGGTTAAATTGGCATTTTTCAGGGCAAGCGGTCCGAAATCGTAAATCTACATGTGTCCTAGTTTTTAGAGCTTGTGAATGTCACAAGTGTTGGAGTCCACAGCCGTGGCAATTACTTTAACAAACTTGTCGATCCAGCTTATGAATGGCGTCACCATGTCAACATCCAACAGCGAACTCACTAGCATTGCAGGAGACTGACAAGCGCAGGGTCCTTCTATGTTGCCACAATGTTGTCATCTTTCTGCGGGGCTGCATACTCAATGTTCAGCAGCGCAGGAAATTTTAAACTGCAACTTGCTGGTATTGCCAATTTCGTTTTATTGGCGGGTATTCACAACATTGGCATTCTTCAAGGAGAGCATTTTGAAAGCAAAAGCTATGCCAATCTCAGTTTCTAGAGCTGATGGGTGTCACAATTTTGGTGCTCTGAATTGCGCAAATTGAAGCTTTAGTTCAGTTGCAGCTAGTGATTGCGTAAGAAGTAGGACTCATGTATGCTGTCTATAGTTCAGATTGATGTGGTCACTTCGATCACAGGCGACGAGGAGGTATGTCAATCGCACTTGGATTATTTGCACAGCTTGATGTATTTATGTATGACGTGGTTCAATTAATTGCACTGATCTTAACTTGATCAATCCATGTCAATCAGCAGTAGGGAATTTTAGCAACAGCAGACGGCTCTGTACCTTAGTTGTGCACGAAGAAAGCTATGAGTCCCTTGAGAGATTATCTTTGTAGCTTATTCCATAGCGAAGTTGTATTGTAGAAGTGTCTTATTTCATGTTTGAAACTAGGATTCAATTTTGGAGACTTTTTGCAACACATTATCCATACGTAAGAACCTACTCGAACTTTCTCAATACTTTGCTGATCTAGCTTGAGTTGATGCAATGGTCCTCTTCCCCTTTCAGTCAAGAGCCAACTAAATGTGAGAACATGAAATAGTGTCCATTACTACTGAGAATGTCCACACTGCTTCCCATGTTGCTGCAGGACTCAAGGTACATGGCGTTCAAGCAGGGGTTCGTGCACCAACCAACAATTTGCTACTGCTCACAACAGCTACTAAACTTTCAATTTAGAGTCAACCAAGATCCCTGCCGCCGATCTGGTTTTAGATAAGTAGGTACTAGGGAGAATCAAAATCATGTCAACTTTTGAAGGAGTATGTTAATGGCATATATACTAGGGCGTCAAAGCTTGTCTGCTAAAGAACCCGATCTCAAAAGGAATCGGATTGTATGCATGCAGCGTTACATTAGCTGATAAATTCAATGGGAATAGTACGAGAAACCAGCGATGCAAGTGCGGTAGACGAGGCAGAAGTGGTAGACATTTGCTTGGTGGGCGCAGGACCTCACGGGCTGGCCTTCCTGACACACTTCCTGTCGCCGCGCGAACACCTCGAAGACAGTTTCGACGAACATCCCAACAACACCATGCTCTACAATTTCCAGAATTCAGATCACCATATCCGAAGAATCAAGTGCAAAGTGACCAAGAAGAGTCACGCGCTTCGATCCAAGCGCAGCGGACGCGAAGTTTACGAGCATTACGTCGCCCGCGCATCGAGCTCCAGGGGCTCCACGGGATTCACCATTCTTCACGACGGATTGAAAGCGTTGGAATGCAAGCAACTAGATCGAGCCCACCCTACGCGGATTTGCGTTCTGGACAAATGTCCTGGAGGAGAATTCATGCGGAAATGGGACACGCATTTCGACTTTCTGGACATTCCGTGCCTGCGCTCGACTGTACACCAGCATCCCGACCCGCTGGACTGGTTTTACAATTAATGACGGCCAGAAATCTATTAGCAATTTCGCAAGATATAGCATAACATTGTGCAATGTATTTGCAACTATTTGAGATTGCAATAATTTAAATTGCAACAGTTTGGGCGTAGATAAGCATTGTTTCTGTGCCTGCAAGGTTTTTGCAATAAGTTTGCAGCACTTCTGCCATGGTTCGCAATTGATCATGAACTGCAAACGGCAAAGTACGGAACCGCTACAAAACCAATGCAAACAATAATTGATGATGTGTTGCATATAATCTCCGCTTCTCTTTTCAAAAAATTAACCGATTGACGAATGAAGCTTGCCGAACTTGCGCAAAATTCACAAATAGTGAAGTCTGACACGAGCGACAACTTTCTTGCAACTGCTCAGGTGATGAAATTGATCGTTCGGTGATAGCGAAGCGCGTGATTCTTGCCTTAGGTCACGCCAATCGTTTTTCGATCCCCGAGTGGGCTCGCGAAACCTCCGCTCCCCCAGGTCGCCTCTTACATTACGAAGATCTCATCACGACACTGGCAATGTCGGAAACAAGCGACACCGGGCGCCACTTCCAAAATCTTCTCGAATGCGACAATATCCCATCTCTGAATCTCAACTTGAATCCGAAACGCATCCTCATCGTTGGCGGTGGCCAAACCTCTGTTCACCTCGTGCAACTCGCCATAACAAAACTCCGCACCCACCCCTCCACCATCACATTCCTTTCCCGCTCCGCTCTCCGCAGTCAACCCTTCGACATCTCCCTACAATGGCTCAGCACTCGCCGTTACGAAAGCCTGGCGCGCTTCTGGTGCCAGGATCCCCATCACCGCGCCGACACCCTTCGCGCATCCAAAGGCGGCTCCAGTGAAACCGGCGCGAGTGTTGACGGCGAGTGCGTGGACTGGTTACGCTCCAGCGGCGTCAATATTCGAAAGCAGTGCGAGGTAGTATCCGCGGATTGGAATGGTTCCGCATGGGTAGTGGAGATTTGGGATGAGAGCAAGTGCGACGAGGACGAAGTGGCGTGCGATTTCATTTGGCTGGCGACGGGAAACGTTGTGAGTTTTGTGGAGGAGCCGGCGATTGTGGCGTTGGGAAAGTCGTTGGAGGAGTGTGGACTGGGCATAAGGGTGCAAGGGAAGTTGCCGGTGTTGAATGAGGATTTGTCGCTAAAGATGGAAAGGGAGATGGGGGAGAGGTGGGATGGGAAGAGGAGGTGGGGGTGCATGTTTTGGGTGCGTATGCGGCGATGGAGCTAGGGCCAGGGGCGTTGAACCTTATGGGGGCTCGCGCCGGGGCGTGTCGAATCTCGCGCGCCATCCGGCACTTGAACCCGAAATCCTAATGTACTCTACATCCTGAGCCCCCATAGCGAGGGTATCAAGGTTCGGATGAGACTTGTGCTTTGCATGCAGAGGCGATTTGGGCAATTCGACGCTACTGTACCGCTGTTGCATTGTCTCGCTCCATCCACCTCTTGAATCCTAAACCCTAATGAGTCCTAAACCCTAAGTAGAGGTCGGCTATCAATCAGGAATTGTGATTGAAGCGAATTTCTCATTGACATCAAATATGGTTAATCCTTAAACCCTACACCCTGAATCAAGTCCGTGATGGAATTTGTTTTTACACCGTCACAAGCAGGAATGTGCTCGAGATTGGAAGCAAATTAACTTGGGGGTTTCAATATCAGATTCACTTGGAGTCCAATTCAATTGGTTGGAACTTGGAAATCAAATTATGCATTTTGTGATTTCCACCATGATTTGGAAAGTATCAACGATAGTGATCAGCAAAGTCAACAAATTATGCATGTTGTGAATTTCACCGCAACTTGGAGTCCAATTTGGATTCAATCGCTAATCACAACATGCACAATGTGTTGACTTTGCCGAATTCGACTGTGGTTTTCACTGATCTCCACTATCATCGCTAAATGTTCTGTTGATTTCCGCCCTGGATTCAGCTTCTCCGTTTCTTGCTTTCTTGCAAATGCAGAAATCTGCTTGCCAAGATGATAGTTGACTCTTGAGAGCAATGAGCCTGGGTTTATGAATTGTAATGAAATGATTTGTGGATGTGGAGGTCATTGAGAATCTACTGTAGAGACTCTGCAAAAGTCTGCAATTTTTCTCTACATTTTGGCACGTCGTATGAATGATTCCAATCCACCCTAAGTCATGATGTGCTCCAAGAAACTTTAACTCATTGCGGGAGGGATGATTGAGCAACTCCTTCATGAGAGGATATTTGAGTGGAGCATATTCACCTAAAAGCTCTATTGCCCATTTTGCACCACTATAAGGTAAGAGGTCCATAAAGTGCTCATGCTCTAAAATCTCCCACCTCTTGAAATGTACACTCTTTGTACATGTTGCTTTTCACTGTATCATCAACGTACAAATAGTTTACATTTCAGGAGGTAGGCAATTTCAGAGCCCATTGCATTAGAACTTCAAAAATTCATAACTAATTCCAAAAAGCTCCAAAAATTATGCAACAACTTGGACTAGTTGCCAATTTCATTTGTCTTTCAAGAATAATTAATTGAAAAATATTTCAAGAAGTTTCACCTCCCCAAAATCAGTTTCAGCTTTTTTATGGACTGCTTACCTTACTTGTGCCTTTGAATGGTTACCTTTTTTCACCCAAAACCACCACAAGCTCTCAAGAGCAACAAATGGATGTTGAAGCATGTCCTCTTTCAAGGATGGTTGTTTAAAGCTAGTCCAGGGGCATGAGTAGGTCCTAGCCCATGTTTTCAACTTTACAAATTTATAGAATGTTGTGTAAATGTTAGAAAATTATGAAATGACTCAGTGGTTGGTTTACTTCTAGGGAGGTTAACATCCTTACCAAAAAACATCAACATGCGGACATGCTCCTCTTTTGAGAAATGTTAGAGCTACATGTAAAGTAATACAAAGTCTAATTATAAGTTGGAAATTCTTTTTGACAATGAAAGAAGGGACCTCCTATTCAATGGTGGCCAAAAAAATGGCATTTTGGAGTGCTTCTTTCTAATTTCCTTTCATCTAGTGATCATAAAATTTGTGATAGAATTATTGAATTACCAAATGAAGTTAGATTTTGGTTAAAACTAATTACATTGGTTTTGAAACCATTATAGAAGATAATAAAACCATTATCAACTTGATCCCATCTATATCTATAGGTGAGGAAATAACCAATAATTAGTTGTAGATGAATTCACTTTTCCAAATGACCAATTTAAAACGATAGCCTTGACAAAATCTAGGTCAAAATAATTTTCATACCTAAAAAAAATGCAAAAAATATATATCAATAAATAACCTTCAAGTAATATTAGAGAGCTAACTTTAGATTTTATCGATTTGGCTTACATTTATCTTGATATTGATTCCCAATATCCGTAGCAACTTATTTATATTCATATCCGTAGTTGGATAATTTAGCAAGTACAATATTTAAGTATAACTTGGTTAACTTCAATGTGTGAGAAGACATTTATTGTCCTTTAGATGATTTCAAAGAGGCCTTACAGATGACAAAAAATATTTTTCTTATATAGTTTACTTAGAGGAGTTTTTTGAACCCAATTATCTCAATGAAAGGTATTAGAAATTTCTTTCTTGTGATATTTTTGGCCTCCTATGTAAGAAAAAGTGAATCACCATATAGTGTATTTTTGCAATTTTTTCTCTTTTCTCGTGATTTGAATTTTAGCTATAAAAAACAATGTTTTTTGAATTTAAATTCAACTAGCAAAACAAAAGCTTATTAAGTCTAGTTTCTATTCCAATTCAATATTTTGAAATTATCCTCAAATTCAATGTTTTATTGCAATTTGAACTTCAAGTTGACACAATAATAATTTTCATACCATATTGCATAAACTATAATGTACACCAATAAAAAGAAAGTCATATTTCTTAAGCATATTTTGTTTATGATGAGTTTTTTTCCCTCTTTTTATCCAAAAATTGCTAGCAATTTCAAATCTTCACAAAAAATTTGAAATTTTCTTACAACTTGTTGATGACACGGGATTACATCTCTTAAAAAACAAAATAAAACAAAATTCAATAATTTACAATTGCAAAATGGGAGTATACAAAGAAAAGAACTTTGAAGTTGGAAAAAATAGTCATGACCCAACCTCTCAAGGTTAAATGCCTTTGACCATTAATCTTTGAATGGAAATGGAATACTCTACTATCATTCATAGTGATATACAACTCACCACTTTGACATATGATAAGAAACTCATAGATAGTGAAAAAAATTGATCATAAACTTGGCTCTTGTTCGTAAACATCACCCCAAAATTGACATGAATATTCTCGTCCAAGTATGGATGACCGTGAGCTTTACAAAGAATCATCATCCTTTGAAAGATCACCACTTTCTCCAACTTCAAAGTTCAACACTTTTTCAACAATTTGAATCACAAGGGCATACTCAAATAACGAAAAGCATATTCCAAAACTGGCAAGTTCAAAACTGTCCAAAAGAACGCGTCTGTTAATGCTGGCATGTCAGCTTGCAAACGCTTAACAAACTGTGGAAGAAAAATGCTCAGTGTACATGAAGAATGTACATTTCAAAAGTGTACACGAGGAGCGTACACAACAAACTACAAGTTGTTAACCAAAAGGGGGTTCAAAAGCTACCCCCGAAGTATGACTGACAGCCATGCTCAGCTCATGAAATTGGTGAAGCTCATCGAGATGCAAGGCCGTCCAACGCCATCAAAACCTTACAAGCAAACTATTCTCACGGTTGAACAATTATTGACATGGGACGGCAATTCGTCAAAAATCTGGTGAATGATCAATCAATCAATACCTGCCTTTTCTGTTTCTCCTTTCTTTCTTCTCTCCTACTGAGCACCCAGAACCTCAAAGTTGTTACGATGGGATCCTTCTCAAGCAGGCAGCAGCAAACTAGTGTACAAAATGAATCCCCAATCCCCCAAAACATGATGCTCACCACTTTTGTCATGTCATGTATAATCATCATCGTGGAGGAAAACTTCATACTTCGTCCCTTTCAGACGGGCTAGTACCTCATCCCAGTTTTGTATTTGCTCACTCAGGGGTCGGGTGTGGATCTTCACTTGCTGGCTTTCGAGCTTCCGCGGCGTCACACCCAGAAACTCCTGGGTCTCAGTCAGACGCTGCATCAACGTTGGCAACGACTCAACGTTAAGGTGTGTTTAAATAAGCACTTGAGCGTGGTTCCTATATTATTTACACTGCTGCGAATTCTGTTCAGTCTTGTTGGCAATTGAAAAACGGTTCTAACGAACTTTAGTTTAGAACGTTTGGACACCGGATGAATAAACTAAGAGTGATGATATGGACTCATGTTAATCTCCAAAGTCCTGGTGTCCATAGGGTAGATTCTGATCAATTAGTGCTTCATTGTTAGCGTGCAAGGTTCGAAATCAGCTCATGTAGCTATGGGAAGAAAACAAAAACGTGCAGAAATTAAGATCTTAAGTCTAGATTCTTCTTAAGCCATAATTTATTTTGCTTGAAACACTCCAAAACTACATTACCCTCGCAACCAGGGACTGTTGGAGGTTGAGACCATGAACATTACAGGCGAGAATCTTTCGGGATCGATTTCATGTAGAGTTTGCTTCTGGTAGCAATCTCACCAAAGCAAGACAATTCCGTAAGTGAAATGAGCAACTCGTGGAAAAAGCAGAAGTCAGGCAAAAGAGTGTTGACCAACCTCTGGGTTCATTACAAGATCTTCATAATAAACCACTTTCATACGAATACTCTGGAAGAAGCGTTGTGCAGCACTGGAAGTATCCTCAACTGTCTGCAGATTCTCAGGTAAATTCGTCACGTTTATGACTGGCTTGTACTCTGCCAGTTTCATGGCCTGCAATAGCCAACAAATTGAAGCCATTCCAAAGAATTCAGAAAAACTCAGTAGAATCCAATTTAAACCATTCATTAAAATGCTGTATTAACCCCTCTAGAGAATCACGGATTCATGCTTTGAAAATGACAGCTTCCAACTCATATTGTGAGTAAGACAATTCAAATTTTACATCAACCAGGATCAATGACGAACATTTCACGAATTGGTCAGAAACTAAATAAAATTGAGCAAAAGAGAGTCTCCATATGACCTACTCAACACTGCTGAGAAACTATGGAACTCAACATGACCCTCTTGGCCCTTAAAAGGTAGAAAAAGGAAAGGAAAGAGCGTCACCTCTTCCAAAGAGTGAACATGAGACTTATGAGTGCCGTTCAGGAGCTTTTCACGACGATCAAAATCATTTGCCATTATTGAGATCAACCGCTTCAACACATTTCGTCGACGCAGTAGAATGATAGAAACACCCATCCTCTTGAAATACTCCAACACCTCCTTCTGGTATTCCACAGGCCCCTGCATAAACCAAACATAAATCATCTCCAGCTACAGGCGTGTCAAAAGAAATGTTAAAAATAAACCCTCTTACTCACTCACCCATAGGGACTCCTATCAGACCTCAAAACTAGAAAGATCAAATGCAATGGTTCTACAATTTGTTCAAAACAAAACAAAAAACAAAAAACAAAACAAAACAACTAGAAAGATCAAATTGTGCGCAGTGATATTGGTTCTGTAGTACACTCCCTGAAAGCCTAAGTGGCCAGAAGTGGTCGCTTCCATATCAAAAGCAGTGGACATAAACCATTTAGGAAGGTAACAAAATATACTAACAGCAAGAAGAAATCATGGCCAACATTTTTGAACAGTAGAAACGCATTTTGGAAGGTACCATCATTGCCTTATAATCTTCTCAAGTAAGTGTTTTATTTTGAGTTTAAGCACTTTAGGGCTTCTAAAATGGAAGTGAAAAAAGCACGAGATCTACCTGGTTGAGCATCCACTTGAACCCCACAGCTGCAGTACATTCATTCCTGGAAGCACTGTTTACCCAGTCCAGATTGAAGACCACGTCCATGTTCCTTGCAATGGAGGTAAAATTATCTCTGCGTGGTCTTATTGAAAAGATTTCGCCATGGGAACTGATGTTTGGGTGATTGTTAAGCAGCGTCTCCAACCACCCACTCCCGGATCTTTGCATTGATAGTATTACAAAATAGTGTACAGGTGTGCACGTGCACTCGTTCCTGCAGGCGAAAATGAGCAAGGGATGTCAGGAGGGCTACAAAAGCAACAAAATAGTCGAAGTGCGCAAATTCATCACACAAGTGTCCGAAGTCATGTGCACCTTTTTCTCCCTTTATCTCACTCTAACCTATAGCTTCAATATGAAATCGACTGTACTTCTAATCTGGTAACTGGAATAAACAGTCATCCACGCCCTTTCCCAACATCTTTGATGATCATGTTTTGCAAAGATCGCTCGAGAAGAATTTACACTTAATGCACACTTTTCAAGAGTCAAGTCCAGTTTTTTAGGAAGAATTTGATGTTATTTAAGCCTTTATGGACGAAGTATTTGTGATTTCAAAGTGAAGATCTTGATTGATCATATTGTGGGAAACACGAAGTATAAAAAGACAAGAGGTCAAATATGGTCTTCATCGTTCTTAAAGGCTTCAATTTTCATCCCCAAATTCAGATGAAAGTAACGTTGAAGGCATTTCAAAAGCAATTCATTGTCTAAAACACAGTGTATGAAGCACCTTCGTCTGCATTATCTCACTCTACCCAAAGCTACACAATTAAATCTACGGTACTAATAAGGTAATTGCAATAGGCAGCCATCCACGCCCTTTCCCAACATCTTTGACGATCATTTTTCGCAAAGACCGCTTGAGAGGAGTTTACGCTTAATGCACACTTTTCAAAAGCCACGATCATTTTCAGTACATTAAACTTGCTGTTATTTAAATTTTTTTCCCCAAATCCAGATGAAAGTAAGGTTGAAGGTATATTTCAAAAGAAATTCATTGTCAAAAACACAGTGTATGAAGCAGCTAGACCTCTGATAAGTGAGTGGAAGCGGATAGTGCTGTAAAAAATCCACAGAAGAGGAGCCACGTCCAGCACAAGAAGCGTCCTCTCGTCTCCAATCTCTCACCACCAAGTCTTCCATAGGCTCGTAAGGGAAATGCTTCGTCGGGGTCAGGCCCACGCCCACCATACACATGTAGATGCCACTCCCTCCAATGACGACCAAAACCAGCAACTTCCAAACAGTAAATTGCTTCCTCCACTCCTTCCCAATGCAAAGATCCTGCCCACCACGAGCCAAGCCAAACATCAGCTCCTGCCTACACTAAATCAATGAACCTCTGAAACACCGATTGGTGCTTTTGTGCACTTGAATAACCAGACTGGTAGTGCTGATACCTTCATAGTAGTACCAGCATAGAAATCATATCCTCCTTCGCATTTTGCGTCCACTTGACTCCCCGCCGTCTGCTCAAATAGGCACACACAACTCTCAAGAAAAAATCCTCATGTTCAAAGTATGGAAACAGCGTACGCAGCAGGATTGAGACCTAAAGGATTCGTAGTTATAAAATGACCAATTCCATTGATCATATTGCGAAGATGATAATTCATACAGGGTCAAATGTATATCACCAGAATCAGAGAAGAACGATGCAAGTGTAGGTGAAATAATCAATATAATCGGGCAGAAGAAAGTCCACAAATGACCTACTCGAAACTGCAAAATTTAAGCTTCTTCGACCTTTAGGGGGTTGAGATTGACCCCTCGAACTTCACCATTAGCCTCAACTCTCCCTGCAGTCGCTTGAACTCTGATGAAGATCAACTACCAGGAAAGTAGTCTATCTTGCAACCTGTGCGTATTTCAAGTCCCCCAAAGCTTCAATGGCGAGAACAGAAGTGCTCACCTGGTGGAATCCATTGGCAGCAGGGACGCCGCCAGGACGTGGCGACGAATACAGTGGAATACATCCTTTTTTATCCACCATAAGCCTAAGCTTGTGACAGAACTCACTCCCAATCACGCCAAACTCCCATTCACAGGCAACTGCAAGCTAGACCGCCGACTCCTTTTACCACACGGCCGCAGCAACAGGAGTCTCCTATCAATTAAAGGCCTCATTCAGCTCCAAGTCTCGGTAGAGTCTTCTGTCTGTTCTCTTGATCCTCCCAAATCCCCCGCAGCTGAAAATGGTTACATCCACCTCCGAAGTCACTAACCCAGATTGAGGAGCCGAAAAAACAGAAACAGGAACTCAAAACCCTGGAAATGTTCATTAAAACCCAGCGAACCGAATACAGGAAACAAGCTCCTCTACTGACACTCAAGGCTCACGAAAACTACAATAGCTTCTAAACTTCTAATGCTGTCAATGATAACCATTAAAGTAAAACAAAAAAACACCTAAAAATTATCGATCGGAACGGGGTTTGATTACTTTGAAAAAGAGCGAAAAAAGGGGGTAATGGTAGCATAGAAAAAAACTGCAGATAACAACGGGTAGCTTGGCCTAAAGTGGAGGACAAGGCTCAGTGATCTTGCTACCAGTGGCTTTCTCAAGAGAGCGTTTGCTACATCAACCAAAACGGCATGATTGTCAAACCGCGTTAAAGGGCTCTCACTAGTGGCTATCCCTTACAAACCTAAAATCTCACAAAGGCAGTGGTAGTAATAATAAAAAAGCCCAGCCTTTGACAACAGACTAGCGTAATACATAGAGCTTCCAATCCACCGCACTACCATTAGCTACAAAACCAATTTCCACTGGAAGTACGTGCAGATCTCAAAACCTGGGCAACAGATTCACACCCCAAACTTGCTCGCAGAAACGCCAAGAAATCCCCCACGTACGCCCCAAGAATGGAAACCAACACCCAAACAAAGCGCAAATTCAAACACCCAAACCCAAACCCGAACTCAAAATCCAATACTCAATACCGACTAGCCCCGAAGCCCACACGTGCGCCACACTAGTGAACCCACTGCCCTGTTTCTCTCACTCCCCAAACTCTCACCATTTGCAACGACATATCCCTGGGATCAGTAGCAACAAAAAGAAGGCTTGCTCACAAACCAGCACCAATCTGAAAGCACAACGATCTGAAGCACACCAATGAGGCCTGGAACAGAGTTCGTTCGTTCTACAAGTGGGACGCCAATATGATTGCCCAAACGAGTAAAGGCCGCCGAGGACTTAAAAAAGTGGGCAATGAATGACTTTCATGCAAACTGTATAAACGAACAAAATGCATCATTCATCCACAAATCTGATCATATTGGGTGGGTCCGACTATCTACCTCAGGGATTCTTTCCAGGGTTTCATTCTGCCGGTAACTGAAACCATGAGCTCGCATCATAACTTCGGTTTGAATGCACATTGTAGACGTGTAGACAACCGAGAGCTCGCATGGCATAACTTCGGCTTGAATGCGCATTGTATTTTATTAAGTTAAGTTAGACGTGTAAGTGCGACCGCGGTTTCGGAAAGTTGACGAAGCAAAACTGCCAAGTCTTTTGAGCAGTAAAGAAAAGACAAGAAAAGAAAAGACAAGGAAAGAGAGAGAGAAGTGCAGTACTGTAGTAGACTAAGATAGGACTCTAGAAAAAGGGGGAGCAGGCCACGCCATAGCCAGCACTCCAGCAGAGAATTGAACTGAAGAAGTTCACCAGCAGTAGGCTACTGTAGAGTTGAGTTGGGTGCCGTGATGGCTGCCATGAGGAAGTCCGTGAGGGATTGTCGCAGTGCGTGGATTCGGATTTCCTTGGGGTTGAATTCTTCTTCCCAAATTCCACGGTGCCGCGGGGGTGGCGCTGACATACTCACTCGCTTGGAAGCGCGTGCCGCGTGGGAGGAGACGAGAACTGGTTCAGTCTGCTGCACAGTCCGGGAAGTTCTGTAGGAAAATCGGTGAATTTCCTACATATGTGGCAAATAACATATTGACCCTTGAACTTTCTTTGTTAGGATAGGGTTTGAGTCCTTTTTGGAACTTTTAAAGCTCAAAATTACTTTGATGTTGTCATTTTCTTAATAAATCTATGAATGAATAGTATCGCAATGCTCTCCTTTAAAAAGTTGGAAGAAAATTTTCATAGATAAAATTGTCAAAAGGAAACAAATCACCAACTATAAGGCTGAATTTGGTGTCTATATTAAAATGTAGGACTTTAAAGGATATTTGTATCCAAATTTTTTATAATTCTAAGGCATTCAACTATTAAAAAGTATTTTTTAGTGATTAAATCTTGAACACAAAATAATCTAATTTTTTAATTAGTTAATTAATTATTGACAAATTATTGATTTATTCTTGAAAAAAATTGAGCATTCAATTCCAAAAATAACTTATGTAGGGACCTTGAATTGAATACTGAATTATACATTTTTATTCTAACACAATCATCATTTAAATTATTTTTTATATTGAAAAGGATATTCACATATATTTACTTCTCATTATTATAGAAAATGAAAAATAATTCAAATTGTAGTAAAAGAGTCATTTTCTACTCTATCATATATATATATACACATAATTCTTTTGAATTCAATCACATGATTATTCATTAGAAATTAGACCCTTTTTCTATCATTGAAAAACCTGACATGTTGAAATCTAAATTTTATTTAGAACTTCAATAAATAAATTTTTTATTTTTTGATGAATAAAAAAATATGATTCTTAATATGACTTGAAGTACCAATAAAAAAAGACTAACTCCCTATATTTAATAGATTTTTTTCAAAAACCATAACCCAAATGAAGTTACATTACAAATTTGACTACGTCTAACTCCATTTTTGGTACCTTTGAGGGTGATTTGATCCATTTGTGATTTATTCAATTTATAAATATATTTTTTTCATTTTATACCTCCTAGCAAATAATTTAATAGAATTAATGCTAATATAATTGGGTAGAATAGTAGTTACAAAGTACTCTTTCACTTATTTTATTGAGGAATCCATTGTAAAGATTGTTTGATGATTACATACATTCAAGCCCCTATTACATAAAAGCTATATAAGTAGATTTAGTGGATTACAAATGGGCTTTCTTTACCTACATTTTAAAATTCTTTTTGTTTCATGTACCTTTAATTAATTTTTTTTCGCTACTTATGTATACCCTATGTTAATTATATATAAAGAACATTAGTATATTTTTTTAAATCCTTACAAAAAAATTTGATGGAAAATTTTTGTGCTAGAAACTACTCACACGTAAAATGAAATAGACATAGTATAAAGAATAGGAACATTGACAAAGTAGTTTTAAGCAAAATCTATACAAAAATTAAAATTATGTTAACACATGTCTAAGTTTAGGGTCTAAAGCAACATGAAAAAATAGTGAATGTATTAACAAACATAATACATAATATCTGTACAATACTCAAAAATTGAAGGCTAAAATATGAAACATTCCAAATTTTTGTTGAATATTCTACACATATCTATATCACCAAAACATATCTATACCACAAAATTGAGCTTTTAAAAATTGAAAAAAAAACAAGCAAAAACAATAGCCTATTAATAAGTGTACCATTGTTGTGTAAAGAACATTTGACTTAAAAAAACACGAAGATTCTAGCTACAACTAGAAATGGCCAAAGAATGAAAGAAGTAGTAGGATGACCAAAGCAAGTGAACTTGTCACCTGCAAATTCACCCTACTAACAATCCACAATGTAATAAAAAAAAATGATGATGAGTCAACTCGTCACTACAAATCCACCAACTAAATCAAAATAGTTTGAGGATCAAAGAAGTTCTAATCATGTCTATTTTTAAAGCTTGAACGTTTACTTTTGTATACTACTATCAAATTGCTCCTTGTTGATATTTCATGTTTGGCTCTAATTTGATTTATAGGCCAAGGTAGGATTAAAAAACCATAAACTTTGGACAGATAAAACAAGACAATTAAATCATTTTTGTGTTTTCATATAAAATGGCAAAGCTTTAACTTCGTGAGTTTAGATTCCTAGAGTATTTTGGCCAAAATCTAAAGCGCAGTGAAACTTTAACCCTCTTGTTTAAAAATTGGTAAAATTGTAGCTATACTAAAAAAATAGGGTGAAGCTTTGAACCCTCTTTTTGTATCATTTTAAAGTTATTAAGTCATTTGGCTTTATTAGTGTAAGTTTGGCCAAGTTGGCCATTTTTTTATGTTAATATTTATTTTAGTCCAGGCCAAGAGTAAAGAGTAGAGGTGATAGTATACAATTGAGTCCTAGATCATAAAATAGAGGGTGAGGGATTTCTAAAAGCATGAGATACAAAAGAATTCAAGTTGAAGTGAGTGAATTATAAGCAAATAAGGTTCAACACTCAAGTTGAATGAAGAAGTGTTAAACTCATTCAAATAGAGCAAAAGAGTAGAATTGAGAGGTAGTAAAAAACTAGAATTTAGATCTATAATAAAAAAATGAATTTGAATTTATTATTTAAGAAAAGTAAGTGGATGAAGTTTTTAAACACCGATTACTAGTTAAACTTTATCTATGTATAATTTCTACTAGAAAGGTTTAATTTACAAGTGTTTTTATCAATTTGGAAAGCAAATTTTAGCCTCTAGAAGAAAAAAATCTAAAAATAATAATCTATCAAAAGTCAAACCCAAAGCTAAAATACATAAAAGTAGAATTAGGGAGAAGAAATTAGGAAATAGAAACATCGATTAGCATCAAAGAGTGTAGAAAGTAGCAACTTTTAAACTCACTACTCTTTTTTTAAACTATAATAGGAAGAAATAAGTTCAAAAACTTAAAGTTTGAATGATATATTGAAGAAGAAAGCAAAGTTTGGAGTTGTTATACAAAGTAGTAAAGGGAGAAATAGAAGTTGATAAGATTAGAAAAAATCTTTGAAATACACTCAGAGCCATTAGAATTTGAATAGGATAATAATTGACTCATAGGATATCAAAGGTCAATTATTGTTTGAAGACTTGAATCAATTATTGTATAAAATTCTCAAGGGCAACCTTTGAATACAATAATGAAGGTAGTATAGTATAAAAAGAAAAGAAAAAGAGGAGGCAAGGTAAAAAAATTAATATAAGTTAGAAGCTTAGAAATTTCCCCAATTTGTATTAAAACCTTCAGTTTAAGTAGTGAACATAATTTGTCTAAGACTCTTATAATGGCAAACAAAGTGAAAGTCAAATAATCTCTACAACAACATTCAAGAAGAAGAAAATCATGAAGTAAATATCCAATTGCTTCATTTATTCAAAATAAAAGGCTTCTTTTTTATTGTATTCACAGAATGTTGTAAAGGATGAAACTAAAAAACATAATTGTTGGAGTAGCAAACTCAACTTCCATAGATTTCCAAAGTTAGTCATTTAAAACCATCAAGCCTAATTGCAAATCAAAATCAAAGGATTAGGAGTTTTTCAAGTTTTAAATCTAGAAGCTTATAAATATACTCTAGAGTTTTCCAAAAACATATCACACTTCAAAAATAGATAAAAATTGGGAAAGATATGAATGGATGAAGATTGGAGTCAAATTTAAATGAAATGTAGTCAGAGTAAGAAAGTTAGAACAAGTTTCAATTAATGGATAGAGCCATAGAAGACATATAGAAAAGTCTCAAAGTGAAAAGAAAAGTGAGTTTTGAAATGTAGATTAGGGAAAAACCATAGATGAAGTGTAATAAAACAATTAGGAGTCATACTTCATCTATTAATAACTCTTTATAGAAAGGTTCAATCTCTAAGTATAATACTAATCTAGAAAGCTAAAATCAGTACCATAAGAAAAACACATGAAATTGTTAAATATAATAAACTAATAGAAGTTGTCCTAAGAACTAGAAAATTAAGAAGTCCTAAATTAAAGCTTGAAAGAAGAATTGAAAATAGGAATTTAGAACCATAGTGTTATAGATTAAATTAATTAGAAGCTATAGACACCTAATACTAGAAAAAAGACTAAAATACAAAGAAATTATGAAAAGATGAAGTATTGAACTAAATTTGGATGATACTATAAGAAAAGTATCCAACCAAGACCAAACTTGAGCCATGAGGAGAAATAAATTTTCTTACATCATTGGTCAAATTTCACACTAAATTGAATTAAGAAACTAAGATTAAAAAATGGATGAAGTTTTCTTGACCTTCTAAGGATGAAATTTCATCCATCCATAACTTTTGCTAGAAGTGTATGATTCAAATTTATTTTACATTTTTGAAAATTATATAATTTCTTCTATGAGTTTTTGTTGTTGATTTTGGTTTGACTTATCTTCCACATAAAATCACAATGGCTTAGTTCATTTGGCCAATTATTTGTTCATTTGTGTTTTAAGTTGTAATTGAGATTGTTTTGCACATATTGAGTATACTTAAGCACTACACAAAGATTCATTATTTAGAAGGCACAATGGACTAACACCTAGGCACCCATTAGTCTAAATAACCACAATAAAATTAGAACCTAGTTGTGCCCGGTTATTTACCAAAGGTGAATAAATAAACAATTTTTAAATAAATAATTTTTTGATATTTCCTTAATTTTAGAATAGATTCTACCTCCCTTTTGAATCGCCTACCCACAATAGACAATGAATATTACTTTTGTATTGGATAGAAAAATTACAATCTTATTCACAAAGGTAACAAACAAAAAACATGTTACTCAATAACATAATCATTTAGAGTCAATATTCAAATATGAATTTGAATTATATTAAAAAAATAAAGACTAATAGAAGTTTGAAATGAGATTATTGATAGCAACATCTGGTTACCAAATATATAGATAGTGTTATGAAAAGTTCATTACAAATTTAGTAACTAGGGCTTAATAATGATAGTATAAATGATCAATTCATGATGATCAAACAAAAACAAAGAGTCAAAGAAGGTTTTTCCTACTACTTCTCCTCATGCAATAATTAGACATTGATAATCCAACCATTTGTGGTTGGATTTCTTACCATGCCACAGTATAACCCTATTTCATTGTGAAAGCTCATGGATGCAATAGAACAACCAAATTGATCCTACAAAATTTCATACACAGAAAGAATTAATGTCACTACATATGAGTGCTAAAAGCAAGCAAAATTCATTGCCATACAACATGCTCTTCACACGCCTATAAAATTGCTTGGAGTTTTTTTTGAAAAAAAATTCTCAAAAGGTGGTAACCCTCATCTGTACCCAAGCCAACCAACAAGTTATTAGTGTGCTAATAGATGTGTATAGTGTGTTTGCAAATTACCACTTATTATTATTATATATTCACCACAGAAAAACCTTCAATCATATTAAAAAAAAACCCAAAAATTGTTCAAAGAATATAGTCGTTAAATTGCTATATATTAAAACATCGGTTGGCCGCTATTTTGGAACCCTAGTACCATTTTCACAACACAACACTTGACCCACACTTTTGATCATGAGAAGAAAAGAAGAAGACTCTCCTTGCTTTGAGCTTATAAATGAAACTCAAGAAAACCCAGATGACACTAGGTACCAGAGTTTTTGTGAAGAAGTTGCAGTTTGGTATGCGAGACACTGTAAGCTTTGCATAATTAAATAGAAACCTACTAAACTTCAAAATCCAACTGTGAATGTGATGATTGAGGCTTACTCCCCTAAGCCTCATCAGGCCTTTATTTGAAAACAAGAGTTAAATTAAGAACTCATAACTAGAGGCTCTTTTAATTATTGTACATTATTGTTGGAAGGATCAAGATATCAACCATATTATCAAATTTAATGTAGATTGATCTTGCTAGTACACAATATCTACTTAGGTAGACTACTTGTATAAGCTGTCTAGTTTGTTGATACAAATTCTTATCGATAACAAAACATATATATCCAAAATAGAAGTATATATGTTTATCAAAGATGTGTAAAATAGCAGTAAAATTCTTTAAAAATAAAACAGGAATAAAATCTAGAATTTCAAGTCTAAAAGAGAAGAAAAATAAAAAATTGAAAAATGACATGGCATTGTCTCAACCATGTCAGATAGTGTAGCGAGCAATGTTCCTAGAGTTTTTTGAGCCTGGGAACTTGTAGTCTTTTAGAACCCCTAAATCTTTTCTATTGAATCCAATATGATGTCATAATTCATATGTGCCACTACTTGAATGCGTTCTAAATAGAAATCAATAAGCGCCATAGCCATCTAATAACTTCCTATTGTAAGATTCTTTTGTTAGCTTTAAGAAGTCATATTCTCAATGATTCTTTTGTGGTTGAGCTATATATGTCACATCTATAAAAAAAAAAGGTGCCAAACAAGATTTTCAAGGATTTTTCTTCACAATCATTCTAAGAAGCATTGGTAGTTTTGGGACATGTGACTAGCTTCTAAACTCACATAATGTAAAGATTTATGTCAATAACAAGCCTTTACAATGCTTGTAGATTTATGAGCTTGCATATTTTTTAAATATTGATAACACAATTGTAGATCCATTTCTTTACTTTTGACACTTTGGAAGGGTGAGTTTTGATGTGAATACTCTTTTTCAATGCTACCTATGAGCAATTTCAAGCACTCTACTTTCAAAACTTTGTACCCCTATTGTGAAGTCTTATTTTTTTCAAAATTAAAAAATTAATTATGCATTACTTCTTTTTTTGCACATCTTTTTGTTCACTTATATTTACTATTTACTTGTTAGCTTTTAAAATACCCATAGCCCACTTTGTGGCATTTTTGGATGTACCCATCTTATTCAAAGTGAGGTAGTAGGTAAAACAACCTATGTGGGATATATAAATCAAGATTAGTAGGATCTCAACAACTCATAGTTAACCCCTCACTGCCCAAGGCTGTTTTGGATTCCAAAACATCAATGCTTTTGAAGCGATGTAGATGTAAATGTCACTAAGTAATGAAGATCTTAACCATACAATCTTGTAATAAACATGTTGTAGATGATGTGAATCAAATTTGGAGTCATTTAACCATATAGATTGAAAGATTATAATGTTTTAGTGTTGAAAAAAGATGCAGAAATTTTCCTAGCAATACACTTGAAGGTGAAATTTGATTTCTAAACTTACTCAAATGAAAAAACTTGAAACTATAAAGTGATTCAAAACTAGCATATAGACACATTGAAGGAAAAAAATATCAATAGATTGACTCAAGGTGTTTGCAAAATGGCTTGCATTTGTCAAAAAATAAGCAAGAAAAGTTGCAAAAAACACATCTAAGGTTGAACCTCCTTTTGCTAAAATGCTTCTCACTCCCTCATAACTTCTTGGATTGATATGAAATTTTAGCCACACAAACTAGACTAGTATGCACAACTTTTCCAATTTTTTTTAATTGGAAACAAACATTGTATGGAGAAGAAAGAAGCCGTTGAAATTCATTGTAATCCAAAAATGTCAAGATTTTGAACTTTGAATTGCTCCCAAACATTTAAATCAACTTGGATTTACATGAAAATTTTAACATAATAACTAGACTTCAAGGGGAACATAATTCAAATTTTTTTTGTTGAAAACAAACATTGGATGAAGGAGATACAACCCCCCAAAGTTTCAGCCATCAAATGCAGTTTGGTGGACTCAAATTGAACTTGTGCACTTCGACTGACTTTCAAGAAATCAATACAGCTTGTATTGATCTGAAAATTTTACCACACAAACTAGAAGAGAGAGCGCAACTTTCCCAACAAGTTTTATTGAATTTGAATGACGGATGCAAAAGTTACAACACTCTAAAATTAACTTGAAACTCTGTGAGGCCACATTTCGGTTGGTGGGGCGGTGAGGGATTAATTCAAAAGTAAAGTTTTGTTCAAAGTAGAATTTCAAACCTCATTTAGGCATAGTATAGTAACTCTTCTCAAAAAACTTTGAATTAAATTATTGTGGGAAATTGTGATGACTTTTATTTCTAAAAATTCTTTTTAGATTTCAAGATTCCAATCAAAAGTTCTAGGAAAATTTAGAGAGGGATTAGAAGGAATAATTGTTTTTGACATTTAAAACATCTTCTTTGAATTTTGTTCATAAATTTTTTAAGGAGGCATTAAATCACAAATAGATTTTTGAAGATGAAACTTAAATTGATTTTCTAAATTTTCTAATTTAAAGTTTCTTAAATAAAAATTTTCTATTATGCTTAAATGAGGTTTGAAATTCTACTTTGAACATAAATTCTTGTGTTTTGACAATGATTGGTCAAGTTGTCATCTTCAAATTATCCTACACTATGTGTGGATTTATGATAGACAATGCATTTTACTATAAAAACAACCTCTCTATCCTTCTATCTTACAAAATCTCAATTAATTCATTGCTTCATTATGCCATCAACATATTTCTTGAAGTGGTCAAATGACAAATAGGTAATTGACTCAATGGATTCTATATATATTATCTACTAAAGCAGGCTTATGAGAACATTTTAGGAATTCACAATCTTCTAATGGCCTTAAAAATCATCTAATGACAATGCTAATATGTGAACATATGAGCATTGAGCATATGTAGAAGTAGGTATTGTACAACCATTGCAAGTGCTTAGAATATAAACACGAACAATACAAGTATCTTTAATATTGGTATCCTATAATCATGGAAAATTTCTATAATATAGATACCAATAATTTAGATGGATAATCTTCAAGGCTTATGTGCTCATGATCCTAAACTCATACAATAGCAACCCTCTACAACATGCTAAAAAATGACAATCACAAAGTCTAACTAACACCCTACTTCACTATGGTGTCCCATTTATGCAACATTGACTCTAAGCAATTTGGGAGGTTGTTTTTATCATTGTAAAATCTTAGTGAGTAATGTACTTGTTAGTATTTTCTTTAGCCATACAACATCAAGCAACACAATGAATCCTAACAATTTTTGTTTATCCCCATTTGGTTACACATTCAATTCACATTCAAAGGGATAATTGATCCTTTCCTGCTAAAAGAACCACTCCATCTTTGTCCTTGCTCTAAATTTGACAAGCCTTAGATTTTTGAAAAGCTAACTTGCCAATCTACATTCTTCCAAAAATTAAGCTCATTTTGCTTTACTATTTCCTCGATCTTGTTTGCCAAAATTGGAAGTCCCATTTGAAAGAGATAACAAACCTCCCTAGCATCAAATCCGTCACCCCATCTTCGTCCTTACCTTCAAATTTGGAAAGCCTTAGATTTTTGGAAAGCTAACTTTTCAACCTATTGCCTCCTCAAAATTATCTTGTCCCGCGCCTCATCAATCACCAAAGTTGGAAATTTCACTTAAGAGTGAGCAATTGACCTCCTATCCTAATCTCTCCACAAAATCCTCATAACTTTTTACCAATCTTTCCTACAAGATGGTAAAAATCTACTTAAAAATTGTTCCAAAATTATCCCTTCACATAATCTTTAACAATTCATGCCCCCCAAACACCAATAATTCACTAACAATCTTCATTAAAAACTATACACACCAAAAGTCACAAGGAAGAGAAAGTTACTAATCTTTATTTTCATAAACTAAAATCCCATTAACAATCTAGTTTTTCATCCCTAATTTCATTCTTCACTATGTAGAAGGAGTATTGTTACCTTATTGAGAAAATATCCAATTAGATTCAAATTCATTCACTATAGAGGCAAATTATAGGTTTAATATATAGGTTGTCATTTTAAATTTGGTTTATCTATTAGGTATCTACCGACTTTCTTCCAAACATCAATCACTATTGGTTTTTTCCACTCAAGCAATCAATTATTCTCTAATTTAAACTTCTTTTTATATCCAATTAACTCTCAATTACAATAGAGTTCTAACTTCATTCCAATTGTCATAATCTCCTATCGAGCTACTACAATAACACTCCACTCTTATTTCTTAATTATTTAATTTATATATATATTTTTTTCTTATTTCATATTCCATATCCAAGTAGGAGAATCTAGACTATGTAATGATCACTTGCAAATATATACTTTGTCTATATATTTACTATTTTTTTTGTTAAAAGTGACAATATTTAGGATATGCTGATTTTTCATTTTTGGTGATACACAAAATTTGAAAATGACCATTAGTATGTACTAAGATTGAGTTTGAGATATTTAGCTTGTAGCTCATCAAGTTAATAAACTCATTGAGTTTCATACCACTAAACTGCCAATAAACCAAAATACTTAAAAAAAGAGCGTCAATATGTACTACCAGATATTCATACCTGTACAGATGTAGCTTTCTTATTGGTTATTTGGTTTGTAACTCAGTAAGGTAGGAGGTCCTGAAATGGACCATCTAAGGGCTGGAACTGAATTTGGGGGAGGTGAACCATCTTGAAATATTTTTCAGTAAATTTTCCTTGAAAGACAAGTGAAATTCACATGCAGTCCAAGTTGTTTCATATTTTTTGGAGCTTTGTGGATTTAGTTATAAATTTTTGAAGTTGAGATGGCACAGGGCTCTAAAATGGCTCACCCCCTAAAATGTACGTTGTTTGTACATTGATGAAGGCTAAGAAAAAAAAAACATATACAAAATGTGTACATTTAAGGAGGTGGGTCATTTCAGAGCCCATGCCTTTTTAGGACCTCCTACCTTATAGCATAACATCATCACAATGTACAAACTTCAACGAGGTTTACGTATGTTCTGTTGTGGATTTATTTGATGATTGACTAATTGATGTTTTTCCCCTTACGCACAATAGGGGTTGTCACAGCTTCTTCAATCTGAGTTCAATTCTCCAAGGTGGCGACTTTATAAGTGGTCTATTTTGGATGCATTTTTGGTTGTTTTAACTTCTCTCCACTATCACTTTTCTTCATGTGCATCAATTTATTTTGGCATCACCTACATGACACTTTTGACACCCTATATCTTGAATCTCTGAAAATTTGTAACTAATTCACAATTCATTCAAAAATTATGAAATCACTTGCAATTTGATTCATAGTCCTTTAGCAATGTGCAAAAAATGTTATTCATTTTTTTACGACACATTGGTTATGCCACAGGGCTTACTCAGTTCATTTTAGGTGTAGGTATCATACAGTCCTATGGAGATAATAATACCAAACTCAACTAAGTTTGCCCTAATTAAAAAAAAAGTGACCCCACAGGCACACACTGAAGGGCCGGGAAGGCAAGGAAAGAAAAGGAAGGAGACGACCGGGGAGCCCCAAACCCTAATTCTTCCCCCATTCCCGAGCTCACCATGGCCGCCATAGCTGTGACCTCCTCTGGCCCGCTCGTGTGCTCCGCGGCGCAGCAGCGCCTGGACCGACACCGCCGCTCGGCCATGTTGATGAGCACCAGCAGTCGGGTGGCGCTCGTGGGCAGCCAGGGCATGGGTCTGTTTCGGCGCCTCAGGGTTCCGGAGCTCTGGCGCTCTGGCTGCAGCTCGCAGCCGACGCGCCAGCAGTCCGCGGCGGTGCGGTCCGTCTGGAAGCAGGAGATTTTGTGGGCTGAGGCGCCCGTGGCGGACGTCGGACTGGCCTGTGAGGACCATTACCACTTCGTGTTGGACATCAGCGGCAATCGGGAGCTGATGGAAGGGCACACCAAAGCGGGCCAGTTTGTGCAGGTGAAGGCCTAAACCCTAGTCGAGAATGCTTTGATTTTCGTGTCAGATTGCGCTCGAAACGGAATTGGTGAGCGTGGTTGTTCGTGTGTTCATTGGCCCATTGGAGGATGATAATGCAGATATGCTTTTTAGAACGAAGAGCGTTTTGGTGTCATTCTTTATTCGTAGCTCTGAGAATTGAAACTTTGAGTGAGGAATGTTAGGATAGCCTTGAAAGCAATGCCAGGATCAATGCCCGTAATCTCGAATACGAATGGTGGAGGAATTTGAGCTCCAATATACTTGTATGGAGTTGCTTTTCATAGCGACGAGCGTTTTGCTGTCAATTCGTATTTCAAAGCTCTGGAAATTGAAGCTTTGAATGAGGGATGTTAGGGATAGCCTTGAAAGCAACGGCAGGGCGATGCTCGGAATCTCTGTCACAGAAATTTTAACAGCATGCTTGTATGGAGAGATGGCTTATTAGAGGACTGATAATTGCACTGCAATTTGATATTTTTGAAGGCACTATGTGTTCATTGTTCATGTAGTGCACTTCAATGAGATTATTATCCTGTCAGTTTCGGTTCACGTATGTATCTTTCAATTGCTTTTTAGAACGAAGAGCTGCGTTTTGGTGTCAATTCTTGTTTTCCTTGGCTCTGTGACTTGACACTTCGAATGAGGATGGTTATGAATATCCTTGAAAGCATCGACAGACGCAATGCTTGTAAACCCTTGCACGAATAGTGGGCAAATGCCAACCCGAATATACATGTATGGAGAGATGACTTATTGAACCACGGATGAGGATACTGCAAAGTTGGATTTTCTGAAGTCCTTATTTAGAGGACGCGAATATGCTAGTATCCGGTTAAGGATTACGCGGGTCAACTAATTATAAATTCTGCAGTGTTGTTTGGGCTAGTTTATACCATAGAGGTCCTAGTGGAGGAAACTCAGCATAGCATAGGATTTCTTCATGTCTTCCTCGTAAAGCACAACGTTGGAGGAGTAGGGTTTGTGATAAGCTCAGAATGTCTGTGCACATTCTGCCCTAGGGGCTCCTTGTGGATTGATCTCGTTGACCTTTCTTTTTTCTAAATACACTAGGGTCCTGTATGCTTCCGGCAGGGCTTCGTTTCCTTGAATACCTTGTAGAATGCTGGGTCTGCACGGCGGGTCTTCGACACTACTCCTGTCTCCTTGTTTGCTGATCCATGGAGTTGTTGGTGCAGATTAAAATCGGCAACGGCAAGCCTGCATTTCTCGCTATTGCTTCTGCCCCCAAGGTAGCAGCCTCCGGGTCGATGGAGTTTTTGATTAAGGCCGTTGAGGGTACCACAGCTGGTACTTTGTGCAACTTAGGAAAAGGTGACAAGGTAGAGCTTAGCCAGGTGATGGGGAGTGGCTTTCGCATGGATCAGGTTGCACCTCCCGAAGACTATCCCACGGTTCTACTCTTCGCCACTGGTTCAGGAATTAGGTGGGTAAATACTAAATCTTGTGTGAAGCCCTCTTACCGTGGTATCTGTTATGGATTTAGTAGACCATTAAGATATGAACTCGTTTGAATTCTAACCATGGCTCATGCTTCATGACAGTCCAATTCGCTCGCTATTGGAGGGTGGATTTAATGCCAACAAACGAAAAGATGTGCGTCTTTACTATGGTGCTCGCAACTTAGATCGGATGTCTTATCAGGTATCGTAAGGTGTTGTCGAAATTTAGTTGCTTCCTGTCTGGAATCAATAAAGTAATGCTTAACACCATTTCCCTCCCTGATCCGACGCACTGACTGTCTAGTTTCAATTGATAGTATGTTTGACTATTATACCCTGCAAGTGATTTTGATGATTTCAGTTTTTCGCATGTACAGGATAGATTTAAGGACTGGGAGGCATCAGGTGTTCAAATTGTGCCTGTGTTGTCTCAGCCCGACAGTTCTTGGAATGGTGCTCAAGGATACGTCCAGGTAATGTATTGTCATTAAGAATTGTGGGCGCTTATGCGCTTGAAGTCATTCGGAATGTTTATTTCGTACTCTATGTTCTATGACTGAAGCGGGTATATGCCTGCGTGTTTTTTCCAGATATTTGTCCTCAATTAGTATCTGCTATTCCCGTGACTTTTTGTACATGTTTATCTGACGGCTGTTGTGAGCATGCATTTTAACTATTGGGTTGGATTGTTTTGTGATGGTTCCCAGGCAGCATTTTCAGATAATAAGGGAGTCATAGTTGGGTCTCAAACTGGAGCAGTGTTGTGTGGACACAAACAAATGACACTGGTATGCTGTTTAGTTTGTAAGACTATGAGAAAAGACTGTGTTAAAGAGTGGTAGAATGGTGGTTCTCAAGATCTTCTATTTGTTCGTTATACAGTATCTAGTCCCTTTTGAATTCACGGCTTGGGATTCATTCTGATATGTGCAATGTTCTGAACAGGATGTGACTGACTTGCTGCTGGCCGATGGGGTACTGAAGGATAGAATTCTGCTGAACTTTTGAGACACTTGGGTTCTAAGGTAAGGAATTTAAAACAGCTTCTGTGTGCTACTTTGTGTGCTTGTAATTTGATTTTTATGTTACTTTTGAGTTCAACTATTGTACCTGTGTCCCAGTGATGACAATTTTAGTAATCCGAAGCATGCACAGCTGAACCACGCTGCATTGCTCCCTTCCTTATGTCAATGAGGCTTGGTGAAGCGGTTTAGATGGTTTATGCTGTCTGTGAGTGCATGTGGATTCCAGGCATTGACCAACTGAGGGGATTGTTAATGTGATTAATTTATATAAAACTAGTCTCGTAATTGTCCCAATTTATCGATGTGGCTGTGTATGACAATGCTCATTTATTTATTAATTCTTTTTTTACAGCTTATTCATTTACCGATGACCTTGTAGTGTAGCAGAAAGGTTTGCAGATCCGAATATCAGAACACGAGTCTCTCTAGAATGGTCGGGAGCAATTGTCATCATCTAGCAACCATGCAGGGATACTTTTTCCCAGTGAGTCTTCACCCCTTTTTCTGTGCGTCCTACGAGGTTTTGGAAACCTGATTTTTAATGTTGTATTCACTAATCTTGTACTCTCGTATGAAGTTCAGTGACCCGAAACAATTTACGACCAGTGCTGCTCCTTTCTTCATTTTCTTTGGAAGGGATAGTATTCGTATTTTAATCTTAGCCTGCTATATTGATTTTTTTTAAAGCCTTTCAAACTTGTACACATATCCCTCAGCCTTTGGATACTTGATCAGCGTATTTTAGTTCAGAAGACTTATGGTGTGGTTGAATATGGTTGTGAAACTGAGTGGTTGTTGACTATGATGTTGCAATTCTTTGACGTACAGAATTGTGCTTGCAAATAACGGAGATCCCAAGCAACTTACTTCGATCTAACCTCGTAACTTACTGGGATCCTTGTTTACGTGTGCAGAAGCTCGATCCCCATAAAGAGCGACTACATCAGCCGATCAAGCTCTGTGCATGTCTTTACTAACCTTGGAGATTCGAGGTTAGCATACACAGGTAGTGAAACATGTATTAGTGATAAGTTGTATTTTACCTTAGCAATACATTATTCTTTCACATCAAATTAATTATAGTTAATTTACAGGAATGCCTCCTGGTTGAGCCTGTTATTCTGTATTGTGAGATTGTTGTGGAGTCGATCATTCTTCTAGTGCACGTTTATTTCGCCTGATAATCATGAGGTAACGATGAGCTCTTCCAGTATTGCGCTACTATGTTTTGACCTATTAATGCATAGAAAGCAGAGCTTTGATTCCGTTTCAACTACTAGTGACTGCGTTTGCAAATTCCGCATTACAATTGTGGGCCTTACTATTCGTACTCTTTGATTGTTTGAGAAAACCGGGGTTGTTTCTGTTTCTGTTTCGACAAGCTCAATTTAAATATCAAAGGTTTTGTAAGCACTTGTCATGAACATCAGATGTGGTTTACCACAACTGGTAAATACTGCTCATAGATTCCAGTTTGAATGTGGAAGTGCAGTTTGTTCTGAAATAGTTAGTGATTAAAGATTTATTGTAATCAGTGTAGCTTTATCCTACCACTTTACTAGCTTTTTATATGGTTTCTGTTTCATTAATGTGTGAAATGGAATGTACTGCGACTTGTAAAACAGTGAGTGCACTTTGCAATATTTGCATTCCAGAAACATACCATTTGTAATGCTGACTGAGTATGATTTGTGTTAAGATATGTAGTGTGAACGCTCACCATAATGGTGAGTGACACGTGGCTTAGGGAATCATTCTTGTCCAATGGGAGAAGGGAACTATTCATTGTCTTTCTCCCTTCTCCCCTTGTATATACCACCAACTTATTATGAAGACACTTAGTTCTTTGAGTATACTTTGGTGTTGTTTATTGCTTTGTGATTTTGTTTCGTTTATTATACTCAACACGTTATCAGCACGCTCTCATGCTATAGTTCGAACGTTCTCACAATTTCGGTTTTCTATTTTTTTTTTTCCTCTCTCTTCCGATTTAGAATTTTGTTTTTTGGAGGAGCTTTGAAGCCCCTCCAGTTTGCCTCCACTCTGTCCCTGCGGCCCTCCCTACTCTCTCTCCGCACACCAGAGACCCTTCCTACTGTCTGCCCTCCCGGCCTTCTCCTTCCCGGCCTACTCTCCAGCCTACCCTCCCGGCCTGCTTCTCCCCCTCTCCAGAGCCCGTCCCTGTCCGACTCCACCGAGCCTCCTTGCGCCCCCTTTCACCTCCCTCACACAAACCTCTCTCCTTACCGCTTCAAACTTATTTTTTTTTTTGTTATTATTTTTTCAAACCCTCTTCGGCTCCAATTTTTTTTCTCTTCTCTATCTTCTTCCTTCTTCACTTCCACCTCTTCGCCTCAAGCTTGACGCTTTGTCTCTCCAAGCTCTCCAAACCCCAAGTGTTTTTTATTTTTATTTTTATTTTATTCATTTTAGACTTTTCATATTATTTTATATTTTTATATTTTTATATTCTTTATCTAAGACATTCTCTTTATCTTTATATTATCTTTTATCTTTATCTTTATCTTTATCTTATATTTTTATCTTTTACTTTTACTTTTATCTTACTTTTTACTTTACCTTTACTTTTACCTTTTACTTTATCTTTATTTCATCCTTTTATTTATTTTATTTTATTTTTCTTTATCTTCAACTTCATCTTTTTCTTTATCTTTTATTTCATTTCAAACCCTAATTTTCTATTCAAACCTATTTTTTTTAAACCCTAATTTCTTCCCGAAGCTATATTTTTCTTCCTTCTTCTACATCATGACTACTTCGACTTCCTCAGTTGCTACTTCTACCACTATTCCAGTATCCGCTACTGTTATTGAGGCACCGCGACTTCAGCCGCTTTTATTTCCACAGCTGGCAGCGGATGGGAGCAACTATTTATTATGGGCGAAAACTGCGAAAGCGTATGTATTTGCAGAGAATTTATTGGACTCTATTTCATTTGATACAGATACTACTGTAAGTGCTTCCGTTTCTCCCGCTACTTCCTGGAAGACTTTATTGCTGCTTCGTCGTCACATTGTCCCCTCGTTGCAGCATCAATATTTAGAAATAGATAAACCTGATGAGCTTTGGAAAAAGCTCAAAGCTCGTTTTGATCACCAAAAGACCATCTTCTTACCTAGAGCTTTACATGATTGGACACATTTACGAGTGTTGGATTTTCCAACATTTGTTGCTTTCAATAATGAGTTGTACCGCATAGTGTCACAACTACGGTTGTGTGGTCAGACCATCACCGAGGCAGAAATAATTGAGAAAACTCTTTCAACATTTCCACCCGTTTCTGCTGTACTTGCTCAACAGTACAGAAACATGAAATTTGATAATCACTCAGATCTCATGTCTCTATTACTTCTTGCTGAAAAGCAAAATGAGATCCTCTTGCGCAATGCAGAGGTCCGTCCTACTGGAACTACGGTTCCAGAGTCCCATGCTGTCAAGGTTTTCAATGTAAAACCTAAGGGACAAAAATATCGTCCTAAACCTCGTCCTAAACAGTCTGGTAGCTATAGTCGTGACAACCGTAATACCCAGAAGAAGAATACCACTTCTTCTACAACAAACCATGGTAAGCGTCCATCAGAGACGCGTTCTTGCCACAAATGTGGTTGAGTTGGCCATCTAGCCAACGTTTGCCGGACGGCGGACTATTTTGTTAAGCTGTTCCAGGAGAACAAGAAGCTTAGAACTGAAGCTCGAGAATCTCACACCATGGATGCGTCTATGGATCCCTTTGGGACTGAAGATCCAGAAGCATTTGTCACTGAAGACACCTCCACTGGTGAGTCTTCTGATGCACTTCTGGACTCTGCAACTACACACAGTATCTTGCGAGATAAGAATTTTTTTGATGAAAATAATCTTTCAACTTGGCAAACCAGACATTTAATGACTATGGCTGGATCAAATGCGTTTCGTTTCCAGGAGGGATCTGCAAAGGTGGTATTGCCTGAGGGCACCACCATTACATGCATGCGTGCTATGTATTCTCCCTCTGCGCCTCGGAGCCTGATCAACTATCGAGATGTGCGCACCAACGGTCTACACCTCTCGACTAGAACTATAGATAGGCGTGAGGCTCTGGTTTTGTACAAAATAATAAAATCATGGAAATAGCCTTTGTTGCGGTAAGTGGCTTGTATCGGATTCCAATCCGACCACGTACTGTATCTAGCTTTGCTTTATCTTCTAAAGATAATAAAACTTCTCTTTGGCATAGAAGATTGGGCCATCCAGGATCAACCTTATTTCGTAAAATTATTCCATGTATTGCTGGCCATAACTGACAGCCAACAGATGTCAATTCTATGACAATATGTCATGCGTGTGTACAAGGCAAATTTATTGCCAGACCATTTTCACGGAAGCTTCCCCATGAATTGCCACCAATGTTATCTAGACTACAAGGCGATATTTGTAGACCAATATCACCTATGTCTGGCCCATTTCGATACTTTTTGGTTCTAGCTGATGCATCAGGCAGGCAATCACATGTTTCTTTACTATCAACAAGAAACTTGGCCTTTGCCAATTTACTTTCTATGCTCATCCGCTTCAAGGCTAATTTTCCTGATTATCCAATCAAAACATTACTAATGGATAATGCCCAAGAGTTCCGTTCAAAATCTTTTGAAGATTACTGCACTGCCACAGGAATTGAGTTAACCTATTCTGTTCCATATGAACATGCTCAAAATGGATTAGCTGAATCTTTTATCAAACGGATCCAGCTCATCACGAGACCACTACTTCTTCATGCGAGTTTGCCTCCATTTATGTGGGGACATGCAGTTCTCCATGTTGCAACATTGATTAGACTTCGTCCTTCATCTGTGGATATTGCGTCTTCACAAGAACTATTGTCGGGCCGCGTTCCTAACGTATCTCATCTACGAGTATTTGGTTGTCGGGTATGGGTTTCGATCCCGGAACCTCAACGCCATACTATTGGTGCTCATCGACAGGAAGGTATTTATGTTGGATTCGACTCTCCCAGTATTATTCGATATATTACTCCATCAACTGGTACGCTCCTCCGTGCTCGTTTTGCTAATTGTCGGTTTGAAGAAGACGTTTTTCCATCTTTGGAAGGAGGAGCATCTACTCCAAAGACTTCTGTTGGTCTTACATTTCAAGCTTCTCAAACATTTACATCAAATCCTGACCCAAGAACGTCTTTGGCTGAAACTGAAGTTTCAAAAATTTTGCATTTACAAAAGATTGCCGATCAAACACCTGATGGTTTCACTAATGCACCACGGATTACTAAAAATCCTTTGAATGAAGCTCGTAATCTACCTGCTCGAGTTTCTCTTCCAGATCCTATCACTTCAACTCCCCAATCATTGAGCAAACGAACTCGAGGACCGGCCAAGCAGCCACGCAAACGTAAAGCTTTTACAGATGATATTCATCCTTCTATGCCTACAACAACCACAACCAATTTTACGGGTTCACTTACAAATGACCGCCCATCTACTTCTCAAGGCAATGTTCTTGCTCATAAGCAAAAAAAGTCCAAGTTGAACACAGAATTATCTGTGATTTATTGCACTACAGGAGATGTATGGGATAGAACAAAAACTGATATCGATGACTCATTTATTTGCATGATTGCAGAAAATCTTTCTTACGAGAAAGATGATCCTGAACCACGTACTATTGAAGACGCGATGCGTCGATCTGATTGGCCAAAGTGGAAAGCTGCTATTGAAGAGGAGTATGCTTCTTTGAAGAAAAGACAGGTCTTTGGACCTATTGAGGAGAACCTGACTTCTCGACCTCTTGGGTACAAACTGGTATTTGTACGCAAACGTAATGACAAAGGTCATATTATTCATTATAAAGTTCGTTTGGTTGCTCAAGATTTTACACAGAAATTTGGCGTCGACTATGATATCACATATTCGCCTGTTATGGATTCCATTACTTTTAGATATCTTCTTGGAATGACTGTTCATGTCCTTCTTGAGATGCAACTTATGGATGTCGTAACAGCTTATTTATATGGTTCTTTAAATGCCAATATTTATATGAAAGTGCCGCTTGGTCTTGAAACTACAAATTCAACTCCATTTGCTCCAGGCAAACATCGTGGCATTAAATTACAACGCGCATTATATAGCCTAAAACAATCTAGCCGTATGTGGTATCAACGACTACAACAATTTCTTATCGAGCATCACTTTATAAATGATGCATTACTTCCATGTCTCTTTATTAAAAGAGATAAATCTGGATTTGTGATTATTGCTGTCTACGTTGACGACTTGAATCTTGTGGGCACCAACTCTGCCTGTATTGCGGCTACTCAACTTCTTGTTCGTGAATTTGAGATGAAGTTACTTGGCAAAACCACATTTTGCATTGGTTTACAAGTTCTTCACTTAAAAGATGGCAGTATTTTTCTTTCACAAACAACTTATATCAATCGGATCCTAAAAAGATTCAACATGATCGATGCCCATCCATTATCTACACCCATGGTTGGTCGCAGTGTTAAAGATGATGACCCTTATCGTCCTTGCGAGGAGGAGGAGGAGACATTGAGTGAACAATATCCATACCTCGCAGCGGTCGGAGCACTTTTATATTTGGCTACATCTACAAGACCTGATATTTCATTTGCAGTTAGTGTCCTTGCAAGACATAGCTCTCGGCCCACACTACGACATTGGAATGGCATCAAACATCTTTTCCGCTATTTGAAAGGAACTGAAGATTTGGGACTACATTATAACCGATCAGTGGATCCAAAATTAGTTGGTTATGCTGATGCTGGATATAGATCTGATCCTGCAACATCCAAATCCCAAACGGGTTATGTATTCTTACGACATGGAGCTGCAATATCTTGGAAATCGGTAAAGCAGACAATTACTGCAACATCATCCAATCATGCAGAGATTGTTGCTTTGCACGAAGCATCTCGAGAATGCATTTGGCTAAGATCAATTGACAGATTTATTCAAACAAATTGTGGATTACCACATGATGATTCTCCAACTATCTTATATGAAGACAATAGCGCTTGTGTTGCACAAATGCAAGTGGGTTTTGTTAAGGGTGACCGAACAAAACATATTGACCCAAAGTATTTCAGTTTTACTCATGACTTGATTACAAATAAAGCACTTGAAATCAAGAAAGTTACATCAGCAGATAACCTTGCTGATCTCTTCACCAAAGCTCTTCCATTATGTGTTCATCGCCGACTTATTCACGACATTGGCATGCGGCGACTTAATGTTTTAGAACAAGAAATCCAATAGATTTCTATTATGAAATTTATTGATCCTTTTTATATCCTTCCATGGATTTTTCCCACTGGGTTTTACTATGAGAATGGATTGATAAAGGTGTTGTACTCTTTTTCCTTCATCTGTGGTTTTATCCTTGAATATAACCAAGGTTTTCCCAGATAAGGTTTTAATGAGGCAACAACCGTAAAATCTTACGGGAATTTTCGAATAAGAAAAAGGTGGGGTCGTGGTGAGAACCACGGTTTGGGGTTGAATGCTGGAGCTTGTTAACCATCTTGGGGTGTACAGCATCTTGTCACATTACAGCTCAGGGGTGGGATAGCGGGTCGACTGTTATTCCTGCCTCACTAGCATGCCAAGCCGTGAGTCTCTCGAACCAGTCAACGCAGCCGACGAGGATCGAACCGCGGACCAGTCGGTTGACCACCGACGTATGAAACCAGCCGACCAAATCCACGACTTGGCGACAGGGATTGGTTTTTATTTGATTTTATAGCCTTCATTGATTAGTACTTACTAAAATTTTATTTTACCATTATTATGTTGAGCGAGGAGGAGTGTTAAGATATGTAGTGTGAACGCTCACCATAATGATGAGTGACACGTGGCTTAGGGAATCATTCTTGTCCAATGGGAGAAGGGAACTATTCATTGTCTCTCTCCCTTCTCCCCTTGTATATACCACCAACTTATTATGAAGACACTTAGTTCTTTGAGTATACTTTGGTGTTGTTTATTGCTTTGTGATTTTGTTTCGTTTATTATACTCAACAATTTGTATACAAAATGATTTCAATTATAGTTTCATATTGTGCTAATTTGTAATGCTGAATGAATATGATACGATTAAGAAATGTAGCATGAATGAATATAATATGAATTTACAAATGAAATCAGATGTTACACCACTAAATGACCTTTTAAATTTTGAAAAACATGTGAGGATGCGTTATGAGGGCGAGAGTCCGTTCCATGTCTTTAAGCTGTTTTGAACTGTCAGTTCCATTATTGGAATGGAATGGATTTCATTGGCAGGTCTTGTCTTATTTTTTTATTTTTTTTTCCAGAGATTCCAATGCACTAAAATATATATTATTTGAATGTTATATGAATAAGTTATGAATTGCAGAAGTTTGAACTTTCAACTGTAAGCTCCCAATCATGAGCATGGGCCAACTTACTCTTTAATTGTGAGTAACTTATCACATTTACATCGTATGTGCAGGAGGAATTTTTTACTACAGTAGAGCTTGGTGTGTTTTTTTCTCACAAAAAGTCTCTGTTTTGGACGATTGTAAATGGGTCACTTTTTTACCATGGAAAATAAATATTGTATGAACGGGTTGTCCCTAAATCAATTTTAAAAATGATTGTTAGTTTCATAAAAAAATTGTTGTTGTAGGTTTAGAATTTGAGATCTTAATTATGTTGAAATTTTGAGATTTTTCATTACTTATTTACTGAAATCAACTTTGATACCACTGATGATTATTATTACAAAAACATTTTGTCAATCTGTATGCACAACTTTGGTGAAAAATTATTAGAATTTGATGAAAATTCTAATGAATGAATTCATTATATTTTGGTAAAAAATGATTGCATTTTGAGATTGTTCATCTATATTTTGTTCTTTCAAATTGCAGATGTTAGATTTTAAAAGGTAAATAGTATGAATATAAAATGTAGACTACAATAATGAGTTGAAATTCTTTTTTGCTATTGAATTCATATGTTGTTGAGTTTAGTGAAATGAAAAGCACTAGTATTGAAAAAAATCATATTATGATTTACAACATTTTTGTAGTTATATTTTAGGGGCAGAAAAAAATGAAATTGTGGTTTGAGAGTATTTTTAACTTTAACCTTCAACAAAGATATAGTCTTGTGCATTTGGGTACATTAGTCTTGTACATTAGGGTGCATTAGTTGTGAAGAATGTGTTGCTTAATTGTATTCAATAAATTGATATGGTCAATCAAGTTTAGAGGGTAGTTATCATTTTCAAGTGGGAATTTAACTGAGTGGATGAACTTTCTAACTTCATTTCTAACTTTTAAACCTAAGATAAAAATACAAAAGAAAAGGCCTAATTCAAGACAAGTGCCTCTCTTAGCTCTTCCTCTTTTCAAGTGTTGTGAATCAATCACTTGTACATTACATAAAATATACTACCAAAGTTGCTATATCATGGATTTTTATAAATGTTGATATAGCAAAAGGTATTATAATATAGAAATTTAGTGAATTTTTCTAATTATATTTTTAATAGTTGTTGAAGTGCATGACATTGTTGTTATGTATTTTTGAAAATCAATCAATTTCTATTTGAATTTTTTATTTGATAAAAAATTGTAGCAAAACTATGCCTTAATGTAAAATATCAAAGGTGTCGAGAAAAAAACCCAACTTTGACTAACAATAATTTTTTCATCCAAGCTCTAAATCTAAAAATTCCATAGGGATTCAAAAACTCTACTCCAAACTTGTTTTATAAAATCTTAAAATTAAATGACAAAACTATAACTACAATTTCAAGTGCAAAATATAAAATTCCAAAATACATATTATAGTTTATAATTTCTTCATAATTAAAGTGTTCTTCATAAAGTTTTCAAATCTACAAAATAGATTTTGGTTCAAAGTTATTTAAAATGATTTCTCATCAATACCTACAATAAAAATGAATGGATTGAAGATTTTCTTTGTATTTCAAATGGTGATTATATCACATTCATTTTTCAACCATGTTATAATTAAGAGATTTGAGATAAGAAGAAAAGATTTATCAAAGGTATCACAACATGATTATTTCAATTCCAACTAATCTTAGTCCATAAATTTTCACCTAAAAAACAAATAATTAATTATCATGTCATGGTTGGTGTAAGGTAAACGAACCCACATCAAGCATAGTAATTGATTTGTCCTCATGGCATTTTTGAAATTTAAGTTTTCTACACATAAAGAAAAATGCAGGAATAATTGAGAAAATTTTAAATAATATATATTTTAAAATAAAGTATGGACTTATTACGAATTTTAGAAATATGTTGCTCAAATGTCCTTAAACAATATCTAGCCTCTTCCCTCTTCCCTCTTCCCTAACTTGTACATCCACCATAGTCATCTTAACTCACCTAAAGCACTTACAATATTTACTAAAATAGTTGCAACAACATGGCCTAAATTAGTTACTTCTTATAATGGATTTATAATCAAAAGGTAGAAATTCCCACTTCAATGTTTGCTAATCTCTTGCAATCCTTCACCAAAATTTATTTTACAATACAATCCTCCTCCCTACTTGTACAACATTTATGGAGGTATATTTTAGCACTTATAGAAGGTAATTTATACTCTATCATTATAATTATTTATAAAGTGCCAAAAATGTCATCTACTAAAAAAAACTATCACAAGTAAAGGTTAGAATATAAATAGGGTGGATTGTAGTGATATACATGAATGACCATAAAGAAAATTGAAATTATAATAAAACAATATTTAATTATAATTATAATTATATATATGCAAGATAGTTTAATGAGTGGTTTGAGATTCATGGTCATAGTGAGTTTTGAAATTCCCTTGACAACTTTAGGTTAGAATTAGTTTAGTTGTTATTTTTTAATTTATTAAATCATATAGGTCCAATCCTAAAATGCATGAAATAAAACCACAAAATTTGAGACAATATGACTAAAGCATCTCAACTAAAGTTACAACTATTTTGGAGCTAGATTTTTTATCCTTTAACCTATTCTTGGGCCTTGAATTAACAATGCTAATGTATGAGCATATATGGAAATGCAAGCACATGAGCCTTGACCATATGTATAAATAGATATCTTACAACCATTGAAGATACTTATATCATAAACACCTATAATGTAGGTGTATAGTCTTCTAGCTCACATAATAACAATCCTCAACCTTAAATTGTCATCTACCTACATTGCTAAAAATGGTCACAGTTTTTCAAGAAAACTAATGAAAATTTAAATGTTTAAGTTTCATTTTTATGAATGAATTATAAATTAAAGCATTATTAATTATTAATAATCTTTCAAATTTGATAATATTAAAGCAAATTTTTTATAAATTTAAAATTTATAAACCTTGTAAAAATAATTAATTCCTAAGTTTTGCAATGTTTTGAGGCCCAAAATTCCTTCAAGTACTTACATCCAAAGAAAAGCAAAACATTCCATCTTTATTCATTTTTAACAAATTTAATTATTTGATGTTTTAGTAAACTTGCTCAAGTAATCCTCCCAATATTTTAGAATAGAAGTCCCAAATAATTGTAAGCTCGATGTGTCTAAAAAATAGGTTTTATTAACCCTTTCTAAAGGTAAAGTTTTGTCAAGCTTCAATAATTTTTAGAAACAAATATTGTACATGTGTCCCATAATCTAGGATTTTTGATACATATGTTAGAAAATGAATTGAAAACACATAAATAAAAGTTTAATTAAAGAAAACTTTCCTATTCATCTTTTAAAATATCATAAAGTGGAATGTAATATTGGGTGAATAGAAAATCTAAATTGTTAATAACTTTTACAATAAATTGAGAATTCTCAATTGTAATTGCAAGATTATTTTAGAAAATAATATGTATTTTTTGCGTTTATTTTTTCTTGAAATTTGTAAAGTTTTAACTCAAAAAATTAATTTATTAGTTTTTTCTATCCTTATTGGCTTTAAAACAAAACTCCTCATAACTTTCATTTCATTAGTTGGAATACTATAATTCAAAGGATTCTACATTTTTCTACCTTCATTGCATGTAAAATAAAACTCCTTGTATCTTTCATTTTATTAGTTGAAATACTATAATTCAAAAAATTCTATGTAGATATCAATGTATATTATTAAATTTAAAATTTAAAAATTCATTTGTAGAATATATTTTTCATTTTCCTCTTGATATGGAAACATGCATGAAAATCCATTACAACTTTTGCAATATTTATTGGAATGACATGAATCAATGCTTTAGATGTGGAAGAGCATGATTAGGATTCATTCTTAATTTCTTATAATTTGTACCAAAATAAAAAAAAATTAATCCAATAGAGCCTACTCTAGTTCTTGAAAAATCTAAAGTGAGGTCTTTAGTCTTTTAGGAGTTAATTTATGAATTTATGAATTTCAATTTTAAAAACACATTATTTATTTATTTTTGAGGTATTTTCAATATATAAAATATAAATTTATAAACTCATTTGTGGGTTCAATTTAATCCATTGAATTTTGTAGTTTCAATTTAGTGATGGGTTTCCAATCAGATACACTTAAGTTGTGCACCTAATCTTTATAAGTTAGATTTTACATACAACAATGCATTAAATAAATGCATAAACAAGTTCAATACTTCAATATTATATTTTCAATATTTTATTTTCCAATATTCTAATTTTTTTGCATGATTTTATTCTACAAATCCAATCTCCCAATGAATTAAATGATAGGCAAAAATGGTGTGTGTGCCAAAATTGTAATCCTATCTTAAAGTGATGTAAGTTATCTAAAATACTAAAGGGCACCCACAAAATTATGGCAAAAAAATCTAATTTACAATGAATCAAAAGACACAATAGTAGTGTCAACAATAGTCTTGGCTTTTTAAAAAAAAATTCCATTCTTGAAGTCATGTATGGGCAACCTTAGCCTTATAAAAATTATGGGCCCTTTTTTTTTGTCAATGATTAAATAAAAAAATAAAACTTTGGCCTAAAGGTCATCATCAAAATTTACAAATTTATTATAATTATAATTTCATTAAAAATAAATAAAATAAAATAAAAACTAAATAAATTCAAGAATTTGAAGAACTCTAATAGATTTTATTTTTAATCTTTAGAGTTCCAAAGCCATTTTTCTTCAAAACTTGGTCAAAGTTGTCATTTTTAGTGCAAAGAACAAAACAATTTAAGAAATATTATTTTAGAAAATCTAACTACATGATATTGCAATAAACTAGTACAAAAATGTGTAGAAGAAATTTTAAACACTTTGACCACATAGATTGCAAGATATTTGCATTTAAAGTGAAGAAAGCATGGTTTGGGATCACTGTAACAAATTAGTTGATGAGATTTTGAATATTCTTGACTTAAAATTTTTTGTTTTTAAATTTCAAATTTTAATCATAGGTAGTTTAATTGAGGGTCTAGAAAAAAATAACATAAAAAAATTAATGTGATTTTCATTCTTTAAAACATTGATAAGCAGAAGTAGATACAAGATGTAGGGGAAACTAAATTGTTAAAAGTCTTAAGATAGAATTGAAACACACTAATCCCAAATTTTGTAAGATTATTTTAAAAATCAAATTTAACAATGTGAAAATATTTTTTTGGAGGAAAATGTGAAAATTGAGCTCTAAAACAAATCCAATATGTTATTCTTAAGAAGATATTTTGATTGCCTACAAAACAACTAACATATTTTATAACTTTCTCATGAGTTATCCAAATGGAAAGAACCAAATTTTTCCATATAGATAAAATATAATCTACTAAAACCAATTTTTTTACAAATTTTCATTCAATTTTTTTTTTGTGTGTGTGTGTGTGTGTTGGTTGCCTACTCTCAACTATTTTGAGCATGAATTGGTCTAACCTTTGCTCATAGGCATCAATTGAATAAAAAATTATGTTTCTTAAAAACTTGATTTATTTTTCTATCTTGAAAACAATTAAAAGAATCGTGCTTAAAATTGAAATCATAGGAGCTTGCTTGAATTGTCCAATGTCCCTTAACTTCTAATGACCCAAGGGAGGTGTACTTTCAAAATGGGGCAAAACTCTCAAGAACTTGAGCAATTTATTTGCTCATTTTATCTTCAGATTGGATAGAATGTAACCATAAGATGTTCGGGTTCACATTGAGAGTGAGCACCTAAAAAAATTGAGATTATTTGATCGCACAATTTAGGAGATATTTAAGTTTGAAGTTTTAATTGCGTCAATGGAAATACAAGATAGTGCACCTTGAAGGAGCATATTTTTGTGAGAATATTTCAAAATGATGCTCTTTTGATTTTGCAAATGATAAGAGAGTTGATAATGTACATGTAAAATTTCACAACACTCTAAGCATTTTTCAATTCACAGTGGAACTTGCAATGCATAGTGTTGTTTGTAAGAATTAAAGAATGGGATACTTGTCTTCTCTTTGAACTCTTTGGATTTGACCTTTTCAAAGTGGATATGATTTTTTTTGGGATGGGCAAGAATCACATCTATTGGTTGAATTTTTAATCCATATCCAAACCAAAAACCCAAAATGAGTTGTAAACTCTAATTTATCACTTAACTTTGAAAAATTCCACATGATGGATTTAACTCAAAATTTTATGAAACTACTGCCATTAAATTTTTTAATGCAATCAAATTTCTAAAAATAATTTTTATTTTAAAAAACATTCAAATTTTGAGGGTGGACAACTTAGAAAAAGAAAGGCAACGACTAGAAAATGGTCAATTGGGTCATGAGGGATTACAAGACACTTGGGACTTAAGAGATTAAGAAAGTATATAAACCTAAATTCTCTCTACCAATTTTTTCTTAGAAAGGCTTAGTTAAAAAAAACATTACAAAGTAGGAGTTAGAGATATTCTACCTACACTATTGTTGACAATGGATTGAGTGTTTAGAAATTTTCAACTATTGGAAATTTGCTACATGTTGTCAAGTAAATATTGGAATAAAAAAATACAAATGAATTCCAAGAACAAGGACATACTTTTTGTTTTTGATGTGATTTTATAAGTGTACTCTTGTCATATAGAGTGTAGACAACAGAAAGTGACTTTTTGGGTGGAATGTGAAACACAACATACATTATTGTCTTATTACAAAGACCATCTACAATGGTTGGTTTGCTTAGTGCATGACATTAGTGTACTAATACCAATATGATAAAACATCCAAAACATGAAAGAAATCTTTAAATGCAGCCTCAATCTTAGGAGGCCAACGGATCCTTCATTAGGTACATGCACTTTTTTGGTTGAGAATTTGTAATATTTTAAATTTTTAAATAAATCTATTTCAAAATATTCTTTAATTTGCATTGATTGTCCTTGAAAACTTATGGTATTTATGACTATTCAATGGCCAAATGCAAGATGAAAGGGTTTAAAAAAAATGGCTCCCACTCGATTGTGACTTTGATTATGACACCTAAGTTGTGGTGCATTAATTAGAACCTATATTCATCAATACACAAAAATATAACTGTCAACATATAAGAAAACACGTGTCACTAGAATTTATGAACTACTGGTACAATTTAGTGATTACACTTCAAAATTTACAATTTACATGTTTATAACTTTTCAAGAGTTTAAGATTAAAAAATTTCAACATTTCAAAAAGTCTTGAGACCTCTATCAATTCTCATTGGTAGCAAGTTTTTTTTGGGACCAGTGTTCCCCTACTACCCTCACTTTAGAGGCCAATTTTTGGAAGGATGAGCTCTGACAATCTAGTAAAATTTTGCCAAAAATAAAAACCTTAATTGGTAGTGTAGAGAGCATTGCAAATTCGGAATTCTAGTGGGTATCTCTATTCCATGACTATTTTGTTTCATTTTTGATGAAGTACTAAAAGTGGCAATATAAAATGTTATAATGGTGCTTCAAATTTCAACATTCATCCACATATTGGAAAGAAAATATCTCAATAGCATGCATCAAATATCTAGAAATTTCATCCAAGATTTGTGTTTTAATTTGAAGTTTCATGACAGGAAACTTTACAGCCAAATTATTTTTCTCCGGTACAATCTGGCACTGTAAAGCCTGTTAAAAAAAAGCCCTGAACCATTCCCTAGACTTCAGTAAGAGAACAGAGAGATGTGATATTAGACGGAATGTGATATTAAAGAGGTCAGTGTGGTCCCAGAGTAGTTCTTTCTTCTCTGCAAAGCCAGAGGCGGGGTCATGCAACGTGAAAGTCTGCTTCACTTTTGACATTCAACATCCCCCGCCCCGAAGGGGTGCATCCCTTTCTTTCGTAGATTTCAGGTTTCCACTCGTAGATTCTTCGCAGTCCAACTTGCAACAGAATCTACCAAGACGGAAATTAGGACCGGGAAAGTGTTCCGGGCCTATAGTGAGACCTTCCGGCTCCGCAGCACGCGGCAACCGCGCTTCTCAAACTGCACCGACGGGCCATTCAAACTCAATGAGTACCTCACGGGGGACACGGGAACGTCGCGGGAGCGTCGTGGAGTACGGGGGGAACCGGTGACCCGGCCGGGCCCGCGGGAACCCGCGGGAAGAAGGAGAATGGCGATGAACGATGCGTGGGCCGGGGCCAGACGGAGAAGGCGTTTGGAACGGAGCTCGAGGGTAATCGTGTTTTTGCGCGGATGTTTGGTGCCGCAGGCGCATCGAATCTCCACCGCCGCACTCCACTTCTTTTCTCCCCTTTCGCGGCTTTCTTTAGAGCCCATTTGCGTCTCTTTTGGTGGTCGCGGGAGTTTGTTCTGGCCGCTTTGGGAGCTCCTCCTCTGTTGTCCGCCTTCTCAGCTCGAAGGCGGTGATGCCGCGGTAAGGCTTCCATTGGCGATGGCGTTCGGGACCTTTTTGGAATGTTGGTGCGTGCGAGGGGAGAATTTAGACTGTACTGTTGATTTGAATTCTTTTCTCTTGTTTTTTTGTTTTTTCTGGTGTGGTTTGGCGATGTGAGGGCGTCTTAGGGTTGATGTGCATTGTGTTTCGATTCAGTTCAGGACTCGAATTCGTGTATTGAATGGAGTCTTCGTCGAGAGAGGTTGGCCAAATAAGCGCTCTGTTTCTGTATAACTTCGTTGGCTTTCTATTGACGTATAGGTGCATTCTTCTTCCCTCATGTAATGCTTACCTATGGCATCGAGAATTCCTGGAGTGGAGTTTTCTTATGCTCTGCTCTCTTTCTGTTCTCTTCCGATTTTCAAGGCGTGGATATCCTCATATTGTCCCCGAAATTTTTCCTCCAAGTTTTAATATTTTTTCTTAGCTATTATCACCTGCATTCGAAGCTTCAGACGATATGCTGACAGTGTGGAGGTTTGAGCGCCTTGTCGTTACGTTGAGTAAATGCCAATTAATACTTGTCTGTTGCGTGCAGCACTAGAATGTGATCACATGATAGATCGCTTGTACTAATAGTCTGCTCTGGATTCCCGTGGAAGAGCAAGAATTTCTGCCTGTTCGGGAAACCTGCGTTGGCTTTCTATTGTCCTTTCAGTATATGTATATTTTTCTCAAGTAGCGCTTGCCTATGGCATCAAGAGAATTCTTGGAGTGGACTTCTTTGCTCTCGTCTTTCTCTGTGTACTTCCGCTTTCCAAGGCGTGGATATCCTCATTTTGTCCCCGAGATTTCTCCTGCGAATCGCACAGTTTAAAATGAATAAAATTCTAACCTATCATTACCTGCCTCAGAAGCTTCAGGCAGGACGCTGACAATGTGGAGGTTTGCGCACCTTGTTGTCAAGTGGCGGAAATGCGAATTAGTACTTCTCTAGTGCCTGTTGCGCTAGAATGTTATCACATGATTGCTCGTAGTCTGTCCTGTATTCCCTTGGAAGAGCTAGAGTTTTGAGTTTTCGGAACCCAAGGACCTGTTCCACTTAACTGAGCCTTGGACTACTTACTTACTACTCCGTGCCTGGGAAGTCGGGCAAGAAATATTGCTCTGACGCAAACCTTTGATTCTTCACCAAAGGTATATTGTCTGTGGAATGATTTTAAATTTGGTTTTTGTCCAGGTGGAGATGGTTGTTTCAATAGCGACCTTTTAGCAAATATCTCAGCAGAGAGGAGGACGTTCATGCTTGGGAGGATTTTGCAGCGGTCTTGGAAGGAACTGTGTAACGGTTGGGATGGTTCTATTCTATTATGTTCGAGTTCTCTCAGCACGGTCGGAGAGAGGGTTTTAGGAAAACGCTGGCGAGGAGAATGCGGAGATAGTCATGGAGGATACCATATAAGTATGAATGTTGCAATCAATCACTGGGGAGCTCGTAGCTATGGGGGGGCCATGTCGGACTGTGATTGGCAGGGAGGCAGGCAACTTCATTAACAACAAGGATCTTCCTCCTATTGACGAAAAAGCAGCTTCAAAGAGCCTAGCCCTATATCGCCAACCTTTGGATCTGTACGACCGCATAAGTTCTCGACTTGATCAGCGGGTACCATATTTAAACCAATATTGAGCTTCTTTTTACAAGTCTTTCATTTCTCGTATTTGCTCTTGCTCAACGGTTACCAATGTAGCTTACAAGCTTGAAGATTGACCTGCTTCTTTTCAAGTCAAGAAATGCTTGAATACTTTAGCTTTTAATGCGGTGTGGTAGTTGATCGTTGTATTGTACTGTCGTTTTCAGAGAATCGAGAAGGGTTGATAGTTTGCGTATTTCTAAGTCTTTAATGCACCGTTGAATTGTCTTTTGTAGTCTACTGGCTCATACTCATTAGACGTTTATAGCTGTACTCCTTGGCAGATATAGAGAGGTGGAAAATACGTTAGTTCCTTCCTTGAAATCTGTCGAATTTAGATATCTTCCAACAAGTGAATCCAATTTCATGGCACAGTAGTCTATGTAAATCAGTGTGCTTATTATTTCGCTCGATCGTTGCTCTGGTTTAAGGGAAAGGTTGGAAATGATTTTTTTGTAATTGAAGTCTGCTGGACAGCAGAGGGCATAGACTGTGTGTGTGTGTGGGGTGGGGTGGGGGGGCTGAGTTTCCCTGTGTTCTTTGCACCGTTGAAATGTAGTTACAGTCCAAAGTTACAGTTTGTGATTTTGTTCTGCAGCCAGTCTTTCTCCAAAGATGTCTCAACTACAAAATTCAAGCGTTGCGACAGAGGCGGTGAGTGTGAGTTTTCAAAACAGTCTAGTAAATGGATCCGTTGTGAGCCATCTGCATAGCTTGCGGGCATATACGTGGGATAGGCTCTTGTTTGTTTATTTCATTCCGCGTGTCCCTTTGTTTAGACATTCTTTCACTGAAGTGATTTCTGGTCCTGGACAGGTTGAAGGTAACAGTTCAGCTGAGGGGACTTCTCAACATACCCTCCTTGTCACGATGGTACAATCGGAGGGGGCAGATGGAGCCTGGTCCAAGTACCGCATCCCCTCACCAGTATTTACCTATTTTTGTGATGGTTTCCAGCCAGCCGAATTCTCAACAAGAGGTATACGGTTTCCAGTTCGAGTTCGAATCTATACGCTCATGTACATGACGATCGTGCTGTTTCCGTTTGGAATTTTCCTTGTGGATGGAGATATATCAAGCATGATCTTGATTTTCAGGCTTCTAGTTTTCATCAGTCCAGGCTATTGGTTGGTGGCTACTGGTCACTTGTCCGAGTCATTATGTACCTCCGGTAGGAGGCATCAAGGCCCTCGTAGTGTATTTATTAGAGCTATCCCTATAGACTCTCTATACACGATTGCCTGTAGACCTACATTACTCTTTTTCTTCACCAGGACAGTCTTTTGAATTGCTTGGCCTGACTGTATAAATGCGTCCTTACAACAGGAGTTACAGAAGCAGCTTGCTAATGTTCTTTTGTCTGGTTGACTTGCTGCAGATGTTTTCATTGGGAAAAATCATCAAGGTGGCCAAAGTTCCTCTGGTGGATGATGGTACTCTTAGTGCCCCGGTGACGTTTTTGGTGCCAGATCTCAAGAAGCTATGTGTACTTGCCAAGAATGGGCATCTCATCCTTTTCTTTGCATTCGGTAAGTCATTCGGTTGCTAATTCAGTTACATTCGATCATGACATTTGTAACACAAAGCTAGCAAGTTCTTTTGGAATTTAAAAAATCTAGAGCAATAACCGTGAGGTAAGTCCTTGAGGATGTTGTTTGGTGTGTGTGTGTGTGATTGCAGTTGATCCAGCCGAGCTATTTCGTGCTGACACCTGGCAAATGCGAGGTCTAGGTGAACTTACGACTTACTCATTAACGCTGGATTAGTATATATACTTGTCTTTGTTGTTTCAGTTGAGAATCTTTTGAGGATTTTGTCTTAAGGTCATGTCTTTCTCTAAGTTGGACTCAAAATTTGTCATCATATGAATGTGCAGATAGTCCTGTGGTTTAGTATGAACGCTCTTGTTCTCGAATATGGGCCCTTTAGTAGCAATCAAGGTTTGACACATTGTGTTGAAATAACTTATTTATTAGTGCGCAATTGATTCGGCCTAAAAAATCGGAATTATACAAATTTCCGACAATCGCCATACACGAAGCAAATTATGCCTAAGAAAAAGTCATTCACTTGTTAGTATGAGTTGTGGGTATACCTAGTGTAAGTTCCATTGATTTGGAATGAGGAATCCCTTTTTATCACCGAGGTCTTTTCTTACATTTCCGGCATGTGGGAGCTATGTTTTCGCAAATTTCTAGTGCTCCTGATTCCGGAACCCCGATCACTACTACAGTACTAAGACCAAGTATAGGAAGGAAAGACAGATGATTATGGTGCTCTTCTTGTGACTGTCCAGAGGATTGCAGTGGCCATGTGGTTTGGAGCAAGCTGAGCATGGCGTCTCTCTGCCACCAATGGTTGAGAAATGTGAACGGGAGCGTGTCACCATTAGGCCTTAATGGTGTCTCTGTTGAGACTATGTGTAGTCTGGACTTTGCACAGGACAGACTTCAGGTATTAGACATACCACCAATAATGTGGCAAGATATCCCTTTTTTTTTTGGTTCTTTTCCCTCTGCCCCTTAATTCAATTTGTGTTCAATGTCATTGGCCTTCTGCCGATGTCCTTCTGGCAACACAACTTGATCCTTGTGTCTGCACTCAGCTGCAGTTGGATGTATGCTTTCCCTACTTTTATTTGAATTGCTAATCAATCGTAATAGGCACTGTGTTTTGTTATTTAAATCGATTGATGGTTCGATTTTTGCGTTTGTTTGGTTCCAAGTTTTGAAACTACATTTTAACAATCATTGTAGAGCTTGAGTCTTTAGGACATGTTTGTGGTCATGTCCTAACGTTTTGGAGTAATGACTTATTCGTTACAGTTTTATTGTTTTCCGCAAATGTGCTTGAAAGGAATGGTCGATATATATGATACTTGTGCCTTTCACTACTTCATCGTATCAGTTGGTTTTGTGATCCTGCAGAGTAGGTGAGTAATATGTGGGGTATTGGAGGTTTGACAATGTCTGTTTTTTTGAGATGCAGCATCGCGACACTGCACTTGGCCCAATGGTCTGCATGCAACCTTTTAGGGAGCTTCCCGTGAGAAGTGAGGTACTGAGATTTGTGACCTGTTTGGAAGATGTCCTATTTTGCTTTTAGTTCTATGTGAAGGTATTGACCTTCTGTCCATGCGAGAGACATCGTCAGGGAGAGTTTAGATTAAGAATTTCTCTGAGAATTTTTTTTGTTCGGCTTCACAGATGAAGCTGCAAGTGTACGCCCATGCCGTTGAAATGGGACATGCACATATAAGTAATTGTACATCAAATGGAACTCCTCACAAACGTACTTCCTCCTCGCCCTCTCAGGCATTTAGGTATTAATTGTCTTGCTGTCCCCTTCCTCCATTTTCTCAAATTTAGTCAGCACTGAACTTCTTATATTGTGATAATCTGCTCAAATCTTATGGGAGGTATCTCTTATAAAATAAGTACTAATGAAAATTACTCTTATTGCCGTACCTGATATTTACTTATTTTGGCTACGATAGATCATTTACTTTGTATACGACTCTATTTCTTTTGAAGCATGTTGCTATATGTACCTCCTTGACGATGTAATGAAAGTAAGAATTATGTTGTTTATCAAGTATTTTGAACAGGAATCCCTCAGGTCGTGTAGAATTTCACTTCTTGTACTACTTCAACCGCTGTGAGAAAACGAATGGTAAGATGGTATATTTGTCTTGAATTTAAAATTGAGTTATGATACTTCTAAGACTACAAACTGTGTATGGGATAATTTGATGTTGCAGGTATTGACATTTTGAGAGAGTATTGAGTTAATAGATTTTTTACTAAGCTGTCGAGCCCACTGAGGAATTTGATTTCACTGAAGTCTATTGGTTAGATGTTTTTCATGATGCAAGCTATTGAGAAGCATATCTTCGGAAAGTTTTCAGTATTTTGAGTATGCACGTGTATGTAACAAATTCGTTGGCCTTATTTTGCAGTGATGGAGTATTTTTCATGCCCATTTTGTTCAGTACGATGTTCCACATTCAAGGTTATCGTCTTTCTTCTCTTCTTCTCTTTCTAAGCAGATGCGAAGAAATTTGCTACTGTAGTTGGTCTGGGAATATTACATTATTCGAGTGTTCTACGGGTGATCTGTTTATGGCAGGAGATCGTATCTTATTGTCTATTTGGAGATCTCTACATTCTTGAGGGTGACTGTTAAATTTCTACTGTATACGCAACATAATCACATTTTTCGTATTCGTCTGCTTGCTCAGAAGATAACGACGAGTAGTTCTGTCGTTTCCTTTCTATATTTATTTCATATCTCTTTTGTTCGTATCAACTTCTATGCAGGGGTTACGATGTCATTTGAATTGTTCACACGATTTATTCAATTTCGAATACCTGGTAAATGTTTCTCTACGGTCTTTCCGTTCCATTAGTTGTACGCTATTGTAAATGAGCACGAAGGGCAGCTTGAGATGTTCGGATGTTGCCATATGCCTTAGCTCATGTCCTCTACTGGTTTCCCTGTGAAGCATTAATTGAGTATGCATTCTGGCTCTGCATTGGGTAAATCTAAAATTAAAGGGGCCTTTCAATAATTTGTTTTTATTCTTGCCAGCCAAATGCAGACGTACCAACTGTAAATGTTACCTTTCGGACAGATTTGCTAGGGCCTGAGGTTAATTTCAAACGCTCGTCCCTGGTCCATTCTATACTCATTGAAAATGACAGTTGCCAGATTGTTTTTTCACTTACTGTACTTGGTGTCGATCTCCGATCATCCTTTGTTCCAGTTCTTGCAAAATGCCGTCTGTTGTAAATCCTTGCTTATTTGCATGTATATCTTCTCCGTTTGAAAGGCAAAGACTAAATAAACACTAGAATTTAAAGAACGATTTGCGATCAAGCACTTGGTTCCGTTTGGAACTGATTAGGGTTAAAGAAGTTTGAGATACAGATGTAGCTGATTTCATTTGTCTGAACAGGGCAATATTCAAGAGCTAGAACCAGATCTGAGGACTAAAAACTGGATGTTTTGGTGAGCTCGTGGATTCCTTCTGTTTTTTGCAACGTACTAGTTTTTTTACTTAAGTTTGAGTTTTGTTATTTGTTCGTGGAGAAAGAGTGGAAATTGTGAGAATCCGTAGCCTACATCCACTACTTGGTATTTCTCCTTATCCAGCTAAGGTCTAGAACCATACATGGATTAGGGTTCATTCTGTCTCACTTTCTGCTTGTCCTGGATGAATGACACAAACTTTGCTCGAATTATCAAAAATATAAATTTGCCCCACTTCAAGTACTGAAAAGAAGATTTTATTGCACAGGTCACGTAGGCCCTTTTCGAAGATTTATGGCAGCATACCAAAGGTTCATCCTTTGCGTGGGGAAGGTGGTTACCTTCCAGGCCCGATCAGTCAGGATCAGTCTCATGGAGTTATCAGTACTGGTCCTGCGAAGTCAAGTGATGACAATTCAGAGAAGTTTCAGAAACAAGCCATGAAGGGGGAAAGGAGGGATGGAAGGGTGGTGTATGAAGATGTTCCTGGCCTCTCACCTGTTAAACGACAGAGGGTTGAAGGACATGATTCTGCTGAAAAAGAAAGTTTGAGGGCCGGAGTTTGTGCAGCGGCATCTGCAGCCACTTTGGATGAAATTGGTGCTCCACTCATGACTGCTACCTCTCTTCGACTGCGTCCGGAGAGGAATCGACTAATGGCAGCTGAACGTGCAGAGGCTCGCAAGTATGTGACATGTCTGTTCTCTGTAGAAACTGCTACTAAAGCAAGTTTGTATTTACTAATCTGTAAGTATTGCATGTAATGGAGGGACACAAACATTAATTGCTTGTCAAAGTGAAGAGTGTTGAGGGCATGACTGAGGCACTTCTACGCTGCCCTTTTGGGACATCACACAGGCCTTTGTAGGAAGTTGATTTTCGTGAAACTCATCTACAATGGAGGGTATTTTCAGGGCTGGCTTGAGAAATATGATGTTAATAACAGTATTCTTGAACTTGGCTTAAAATTCGATTATTTCACTGACTTCATCCGATGACTGCAGTCGGCTCCTCCTTCAAAAACGTACATTTTTCCACTCTCACACTGCTCAGGTACTAGAACAATTACGGTTTTATACATTATCTAGCCTACTCCTGGCAAGTGTTGCTTTGTTTCGTATTTCTGCATAATCTGTAACGCATATGGATTTAGTTTATGTTGATGGATGGTTAATATTATATGACTCTCGAAGCTGTGCCTAGGAAGTTCTGGTACCGCATTGCTTTCACTGTGTATTCCTCGTTTCACTTTCGGAATCTCTTTTACGATCTGATGTTCCCACTTTCATTTCCTGTCAGCCAATGGGACTTGAAGAGCTGCTCTCTGACAAGGACAGCGAAGATGAACTCGATGAGGACCTGGCCACGGTAGAGGATCGCCGGGTATACATCTTACTGTCTTCCTTTTGGGCTCTCGCTTAGGATTGTAATAATGCGTGGTATTTATGAAATTACCTTTTTGTCAATTTATTCTTTGGCGTCATTTTTCTGCGCCCTGAATGCAGTTAAACAAATTGGGAAGAAATGACATCCTGGAACAGTTTTCGGATGCCAGAGAGTTTGTTCTACCTTAAACTAGATTTGGAAAAAAAAATTCACCGAATTGGAACATCGAGTTTCTAGATTGAATTCCGATGTGATATGCTTTTCAAGCTTGTCATTTTTTCTTTTGGGTTTCTACTTGCAACTGCAGATGCTTGAAGATTTTGTGGATGTATCCTCGGATGAGAAGGACATCATGCATCTGTGGAACTCATTTGTGCGAAAGCAACGGTACTTTTCTAACACCTCGTTTCCAATTTCTGTTGATTGTGCCTTGGAGAATGAGTTATAGTGCTTAGTTTGAAATATTCTAATTGGATATATGAAGCGGAATTATGTGCTAATGCAGAGTTCTGGCCGATGGGCATTGCGCATGGGCGTGTGAAGCTTTTTCTTTACTTCATGCGGCGAAGTTTTCAAGCAAACCGTCATTAAGAAGGTACGTGATCTGTGTCTTTTTCAGCCTTCATCCCTGAAGGACCGCGCAAACAATTTCTGGTTTCTAGGTTTTAAGAATTTATTTGAGGCAGAAATGGGTCAATGTTGTTTTCTTTTTAATTTTATCCAAAATGAATAAGGGTAGCCTAGGCCAAAGCACGGTCAAATCACTAAATTAGAAATGAATGAAGGATTATAAATGTTAACTGGCTTTTAACCCAGTGAGGACACCGGGACTGAGATTGTCCGGTAAATGACATTCAGAGAAACTCTTGAAACAAAGAAAGCTCCTATTCATGCAGGAATCTGATGGTTTGGGGCTGACCACTCTGTGATAGGGCCGCGTCCTTTCACGGTTAAACTGGTCGTGAGCCTGAAACTTGCAATATCTGCGTGTTACCGACTAAAACTCTGCCTGCTCAATGGATTCGCTCTTTGCTTTTGGAGTGTTCTTTTTACTTTGAATGTATATCTCACCATTGACCGGACAGTTTTATGATCTTTCCTTGAATGTGTACCATAAAACTTTTTCTGGTCAATGCACTCTCTCCTGTTTTTGGAGGGTTCTCCTTACCTTTTATATGTATCTGACCTATCATCTATTTCTCTGTTCTTGCAGGTGTTTCATGCTGTTTCTTATTAAGCTTTGGAACCATCATCTTGTGGACGGGGCCACTGTTGATAAGTGCCTCACTGTGGTGGACTCGTACAAACCGCCAACAGAAAGTTGAAACGGGCCCTTGACAACAATGATTATTGAATTTGGAAATTTTCTCCTTTTTCCAAATGCACTCGATTCTCTCATCACTTTTAGGGTCAAGTTTCATTGTATGTGTCAAAAATGATCCTTTAAGGAACTTGATACCCTGCCAAATGTGGAATTACAAGTCCATGGGAAACGTCCAAAGTCTAGGACTTCTTTTGGTTGATTTTCAGGATCAGGATTAGGTTGATCGTAGGACTGATTTGTCGAGACCATTACTTCGGTCGCTGATTTTGATATGGGTGCTGTCCCAAGGGTCACCCAACACAGCTTTATTTTCATGGTATCTTTTGATGGTTGAAAGGAGCAACCAAGCATCATTCATTGAAGTAGGAATTTGTTACATTCTTTGGACACGTGGTTCAATAATACTTGTACAGTGCCCTTTGTTTCTCAACCCTCGTGACCCAAGTTTACTTGATCTTTAATGTTTTCTGCGTTCCCCTTGCGTCATTTTGAGTTAATGAAGCTCTCAGAAATTTCCAGCGAGAAAGAACACCAATGTCCGACCATATGGAACACTAGAACACACGTAGACAACGTTCGAATAGGTATATTTCTGCAGTGATGCGGGTGATGTCAAAATTTCGGGGGCAGCGAGTATATTTACTGACAAGCTTACGAGGTAAGCTTCGGAATTTCCCTCGTGAAGATCCTCTGATTCAAGGCCATGCCAGTACCGGCGAGATTACCAACTGAGTCAAGTTCCATTGTTTGAATCTCTGTTGTAGCAATGTGCCACATTGAACAGAGGCTGCTTAACTAGCTAGAATGTGTGCAGTGCAAGCCTGTAGTGCGTTATTCTGTCCACCCTATACAAGATCAAGAAACTACGGGTACGTGAAAAGTCCTTCGAAACCAGGCTACAACGAGGATGTCCATCACATATATCATCTGTAGTTCGAGTGTTGAACAAGTAAGCATCGGACTTTCCGTGAACACTAAAGCATTTCGAGGTGAAAGTGGACTTGGAAAGATCCTCTGATTAAATGCCATGCCAGGCAAGTGTGAGACTATCAAATGTGAATCAAGTTCCCTTGCTTGAATTTATGTAAACTGATGTGCCACATTGTAGAGCGAAGCAGCATATCTAACTAGAATGTGCCCAATGCTACCTATCAGGTATTATTCTCTCCACCAGCAAAGATCAAGAACCTAAGGTAGGTGAAAATTGCTTCGAAACCAACAAGCTGGATCCAGATGACGATAGACTTGCTTAGCAGCCAAGTTGTGTTAGGCACATAGAATGCCTAACCCAATGCTACCTAGGATGTGCCCAATGCTACCCATCGATATTGAATCCTTCGTTGCCAATGTAGATACTGACTTGCGCTCCACAAGATGGTGATGAAGACCGTCATAGTCATCTCTTGAGCGACCTTCTCCAATAAGTGATTAGGGTAATCACTCGAAGGACGAATTCAGTACCTTCCGGCCAAAGCCAGTGCTCCTTCCCACGTCAATCGATCGCGGGCGGTGAGACCTCAATAAGCTCTATGCTCTTCCACTCGAGTGCAAATCAGACGCATTGAAATCCTCTGTTGCGGACCATGACCGAGCTTCAATCCATTTTCGAGTACCTGATCCCCGTTGAGAGATCGACAGGTACCCCGCTAGCTAATTGAAAGTTGAAGATAGCTGTGAATACAATTCAATGCATCGCAGATAGTATGTACTAATTACAGGAGTCTCTCTACCGACGGGGTAATTCGCTACTAGGCCTGTACAATCTACGAGTATTACACTACAAGGATGAGGGTACTAACATAAATTATTACAATTTCCAGATGATATAGCAGCAGTTAGTAGCGTCAGCACTATGATACAAGTGCAGAAGAAGAGGGCTCCATGCTCTGGCCTTCTATGGTAATGCACATTGGTGGTATAATGCTAATACTTCTCCGTAATCTCAGTCAAAACCATTGGTAGCAACTGGTCACTGATGTGACAATCTATCGTATCTACACTGTGTCAGAGTCAGCGCTAAATGGGATATATGTTGGTCAAAACAGGTTGATCTCTCTGTCTCTCACCTATCATGTGCGAAGATGAATCTAAAACGGTTGGTACACTTTCTAACGGTCATTTCTAGTGGAACACCTACTGAATCTACACTCTCGGTTAACGTCAGGTACCCTTTTGGAATCAGGAAGTAAACCGACGCCGACACATCAAAATTGTGGGAGTCTGATAAGGCAATGAGTTTCTGCTTTACAAATGTGGGACAGCTGCTGATGAGCTAGATGACACCAGTCCCTCATGAAAGAGAAAGATATCTAGACCAGTTTCATCAGAAAAGTCGGAAATATTTTCTTCCACTGGTCGGCCTTCGGCACGGTAAACTTCCCATGACCCACAATGCCTCCACCACGCAATGGCTGCATCGTCGTCCTCATGATAGCATGAATGCTTGAATATTCTCCAGCGCCACCATGGTCCCTTCAGACGAAGGCGCGTAGCCACCCGAGAAGCGTTGCTTCAGAATCGCATTCTGTGAAGTGTGAAGGAACGCCAGTGTGGCTGTCGAGAAAAGACTGAGACCAGTTCGCAGAGGCGGGCGAAAGATCAGGAAGTCCAGCCATCGAACTGGGGGGAAGAAAGCCCGGAGTGGGAATAGGAGAGTTGATGTCAATATTGCTGTGGAACGGGCTGTATTCCTGATGCAATACCTGCTTCGGAAGCGCTTCCTGCTTCATTAATCCCTTCGGTAGCTGCGAAATGAAGGACTCCGTTAAGAAGTTGAACGAGTTGTCATTGAAAGAGATGGAGGGCTCCGCCTTGACGTGGGAGAAAAGGCTGTTACTTGACGAAGAGTCAAACGGAGTGAACATTAAGTCGTGACTGTCAAACTCGAAATTTGACAATGGGCTCCGTGGAGAATGGGACTGCTTCATCGCCAGGTCGCCTCCGCAAGGTTCTGAAGCCAGAAAAGACGAGTCCTCTTCAGAGCTGGAGGGAGATGCACACTGCGCTATCTTTGACCCTGGAAAGACATCATTCAACACAGGTGCATCGGTAAGCACACTCTCTTGCCGATTGAAATAAAACGAATGGTAGTTGGGTCACACAACTTCAAAATTACTGAACAGCAACAATCCTCTCCACATCTGAATCCTCAAAGGCTGACCGCAATCGTAAGGATGTAAGGATTTCGGATTCCAGTTGCGTGAAAGCTAAGAGAGTAAGAGTGAAAGATGGTCAGAGAACCTAGTGAACTTGACTAGAGTTCATGGTAAACCCCGGCCTTTCCTAAAATCACCAAGGTCGAGATCAATATGTTGGCCTCTGAAATCCTACAGAATGGATACTGGAAAGTAATCAAGGAAGTGTAAATGGGCATCTAGTGAGTTCGTTTAGTTGCATGGAATTTCGAAGACTGGAGCGAGGGGGTTACCAGAGATCGTCATGCATACCTTGTTGCTCAAGATCGGCGACGGCATCAACTGAGTCATTCTGATCCGATGCAGGTGCGGATGTTTTCTTGGCCGGCTTTCGCTTCAACCGCAAGCGCGTGTCGCTGGAGCCAGTAAGCTTCTGAACCAGGGACATGAAATCGTCTGGCTGCGTGTGGATCACCTTCGGGGAGTACGTGTGGATGATTATCGGGGGTCGGTACTGCACTTGCGGGAGCGGCAGCGGCTGTTTCCGGATCCGATGCGACTCTCTGCTGACCTTGAGCGGCGGCGATGTCTCGTTCACTTTCTCCTGCTTCCGAATTCCGAACTGGAAGCTGGAGTCGCCGGCTTTGTACTTGCCGGCGCCTAAGCTGCCACGAGTGGTGGCTCCCAAATCCCCAGATTCATCCTTCGTCACCGTGTAGCACACCGAAGAAGGACTCATTGTGCAAGGCGAAGGTAGGAGCCCTCACACGTTCAACAGTGATCAAAATCACTTCCGCTAGTCTACCACTAATTATATCGAACTCTCAGAATTCAGTTGCAGAAACCATCGCAAATCCGGCGCACGAATCGAATTGCTGAACTGCTGCCGGCCGACAGACAGACGTGATATTTCACTCAGCAACTTGGTCGACCACTAAACATCAACCGGAGTGCTGATGTACAAGAAAAGCGGGTGCTGGCAGAATGATCCAAGTTGCATGGGTGATGGATGGATCACAGCTAGAGATGGAGCGATGAGATTGAAGAGTACTACGACAGGGCGGCCTAGAAAGAGACGAAAAGTGGAAGCCCCAAGAGGAGAGTGCAGACAGACTCGAGAGCGAAAGAGGTTGGTGCCTTTACTTCACCCAGAGTCCTATCTGCAAGCGAGTGGGTTTAATGGAACCTCTACGAGATTCTCTCTCTAGGGACAGACGCGGGTTTTGCGCTGGAGTATCTGGAGTTCACGAGGCCTTCGTTTTTTCCCCTTCCCATGAGTTCCCTCATCAGTTCCTTGCGCGATGGATATGTCGATATGTTTTACGGAGTACTTTCCTCGGTGTGAACGGTGCTGCATATTATTGGTATAAAATATAGTCTTGCTCAACCGTAGGGTGTCTTCAATACTAAAAGGACCTTCTATTTTTGACAGTCAAGAGTCAAAACAGAAGTTCGTTTTCCCTCCTTTCCCAAGTTGGCGAGACAGCCAGGGACGGATCGTGAGGCGGTAATAATAAGTTTTTCTTATTCTTTTCTTGTCAGTATTGTACTGCTGTATGTATCTACTCGTCGTCGTATCCTTACTAAAGTAAAATATATTATATCTCTTCTGGTACTGTACAAACTGAAGTAGATAGTTCTGTGCACTGTAGGAGGGCCTACTGAGGGGCATTGCACGGTGAGTGCAGAACTGTTCCCAGAAGCACCGTGATGATGTGCTGCTGCTGTTGCTGCCGCTGCTGTAGCAGTAGCAGTTGAAGGTAATCAAATATTCGCTTCTCTTCCCTTCAGTTCGGCTCATGACAGTCATGAGTGATGAGTGAGGGGTCGCGGAGGTTTGGAAAAAGTTCGGTGACAAGCCACCCCTCTCCGACAGACAAGGCCATGTGGATTGTGAATCAATGTGCATCCCTGTGTAGGAAATAAGTTAATAAGTCCGACATGGGGCTGCCTTCGCCTTCATCCGGGTTCCCAGCCTGGCGAGGGACTTCGCTGTCTGCTCACTTTTTGACAACGCATCCTTCGTATGGCCCTTTTGAGTTGGCATTTAGGGTCACTCCTTTGCTGCTTGGGATTCCCCGACGATGATGGAAGAGATCCATACTGTTCTCTCCCTTTAACCCCTCAAAGGCCTGAATCACGGCCTGTGTTTCTTTTCTTCTTTTTTCATATTTTTGCTTATATCTTTATAAATGTATATTATTTACCTCAATATCATGAAATTCATCAAATAGATAGTGTGGTTTTCACAAAAGTCAAGCATTGGTTTGGATAATGAGAAGTTGTGTGGTCAGAAAAAGCCCTTGAAAACAAATTGTAAACGTTGAAGCACCAAGAGGTTAACCCCTTATGGAGCAAAGCCTTATTAAGTATTTTTCCCACTTTACGTACTATATTTCACTACCACAATGTATAATAATATTGGGGCCAGTAAAAAAAATGTCTCTGAAGAATAGATGTCAAGTTTTGAAGAAAACTATTCTTCAAAAAAGATTGTGTGGAACAAAAACCCTTGTATAATATTTCAATTTTCAACATCAATTGTGCCTACATTTCCAACTCTAATTACATATTTGGCAAGAGATGTTGATGCCAACCTTTAGGTATAGGAAACAATTTTAAATTGTATGAGTACTATGATATTTTTTCAAATTGCATCTTATTTATTTCACAATGAATCTCTTCAAGTTGTTTTTTGGTTTGATAATAATTTTTACAAAAAAAGAATTTTTTTAGGTTTGGTAGTCAACAAAAAATATATATAGGGTGCTTGCAAGAAACACTTGTCCTAATTGTTGCGTTTTTGGTTTTTGTAGTATCAATACTATGAGTCCTACAATTACATTGGAGTACTATGAGAGGTACAAAAGATGAAATGTTGTGGGCCGTTCTACAAGTACTAAAGAATCCTAATGTATACACTTGAGTACTACCGACAACTAGAATCTTCTATTTTCATCAAAAAATGAGGTTTCTTCATTTCCATTTTTGAACAATAGTAAAGGTGAGTGAAAATTTAATTTTAAAAAAAAAAGTGGCCATTGTTCACAACTCAAAGCACTTTCTAGCACTAGAAGGGGCCACTAGAAAAACTTTTCTAATTGTTCATAAATTTGTGATAATTGTAACATTGTTTGAAGCATTCCCAAACATATTTGGCACATGCTTTGTGAAAATGCTCTTTGGAGAGCCTGTATTTCTATTTGAAGACCTAGACTATCCATTTTTTTAATGTCACTCTTCATGAAAAAGGTACTCAATAGTACTAAAACCCCTCAAAATCACAAGTGTGACATATTATGAAAAATCTCTTTTACCAACGAAACTAATTTAGAAAAAATTGAAATAATTTGAGTACCTCCATCACTAATATAGGAAGCTTGCTCTTAAATTTTATGTCTATTCAATCATTTTTGCAATAATTATGGCAAAAGGTCACTTCCGCATGCAACGTATGACGCAAAATAGGACAAATGTTTCTTGCAATCACCCTATAAACAAGCGTACACATCTAGAAAGGGCTCTTTTGGTCATTTAGGGGTTAATATGACAAGTAAAATAAATGAAAATTGTCATATTATTTAAATTTTGCATTTGCAATAATAAGTTGTTTCAAATTTAATTGTCATATATTGGAATAGTCAAAAATGAAATCATTTCAATATAATTTACCATCATAGGTTAAATCCAAAAAAGTATTGTAATAAATTTATTCATGAAGAAGTTTGAAGGTCAAGGTTAGAGCACATATAGTCTTGTACTCTTGTGGAAATTTTTATTGCTTGAGGATGAATAAGGGATAAATGTGAAATTTTTTTAACTTTGTATTTCATAACCTTTCAAATTGGAATTGAAATCTTTGATTCTAAATGTGAATTCAAAATTTTCAAATTAGATCACTTGATGATAATAAAAAGTTTTTGCATTTTCTCCAAATTTAAGGTGGAAGACCACAAAATCAAATAAGTTCTAATCATTCCCAAATTTGAATAGGAATTCTTTTTTAAAAAAAGAATTAATGTTATAGGAAGAAATTGTAAGCCTCCTGTAGGATACCTATTTATGTTGTTATAGAATCATTGACTCTTGCCTATTCAATTCATCTTTTTTTTGTTTTCATTTTTTGTTTTGGGAAACACTTTAGCAAGTCTTTAAGTGTTAGAAGATAATTGCACTTAAAAGCATATGAATCAAAATTTAAATTTGGATCCTACTAGTAAATTGTCTCATTTTTTTGCTTTGATTTATTTGTAATTTAAGAAGATTTTAAAGTAGCGCGTATTTTGTAAACTCTGTATGGAGAAATTTTAATTTTCTAAGTAGTGATTGATTGGTTTATCTAACACCGATTCCAAACTCTCACATTCAAAAGGAATACATTTGATACAAGGGTTTATAGGGGTTTATTTAAATGCAAACACAATCTGCAATTATGTTTAATTATTTTGATAGTAATACCATCCTATACAAGGGAACTTATTTTAGATATTTAAAATACTTGAGGACCTAATGTTTGTTCAAAGGACAATTTACATTTGATTAAGTGATGATGAAGCAAAAAAAGGAATGGATGTTTCCAAAATATTGACAAAAAATGGAAACATTCACTACATACATGGGAATTTAAGAAATCATATCAAATGTCTTGATCTGAATTTATGTTGCCTAAAAGAATACATGTGGTGTAGGCAATTTGGGCAACTTGTATTGAAAGCTCTTCCAATTATACTTCTCTTAGGGCCAAAATTGGATTCTTCTCCTTCTCTACAAGAAATCTTTGATGTATTCAAAAAGAAGCTCAAGAGGCTCAAGAAAATTATGTTGTTTTCAATACTTTTCCAATATTGAAGTGTCAAAGAAATGTGGAAAAGAGTTTTGAAAATAATCCCCTTTTTTGGTAGTGCACTCAGACAATCTTAGATCACCAAACACTGCAATGTGGTGGTGACTTTCTATATGGTACAAAGTGAGGTAAGAGATCTTTAAAGTAATTAGGCTCTTCAAACCACCCCTATAGAAGAGTCTAGTATGGTTAATGCAAAATCGAAGAATTGACATGCAAAAGTTTAATACTTGTTTTCCACATAGTGTTCAGATTGCATGAGAAGTTGCAACTAACAAAATGCAGCCCTAAGATGAGTGAAAAGTGAATGGGCAATGTAGCAAATAAGAAAAATTACAAATGAGAAGTAATAAATGTTCATTGTAATATGTGCAAAAACCAAATGCTTGCCACATTGCCCATTAATTGTGGCCTATTTTTTAATTAGTAAAGGACACTTCCTAAACCCTTATTGCATGCCATATAAACACAAGATCACTTTGGGGATACATCACGACACATTTACAAAATTATGCCATGTGATTATTGCATCATCTATGAACTAAAATAGTGGCGTACCAACTTTCACTTTCAGAAATTATAACTAAAGTGTCCAATGTTCCAAAAATTATGCAACTTCTTGCATTTACTATAGATTTCATTATCTTTTCACTGATAATTCACTAGTAATTCACTGAAAATTCATCTAATGCATCAACTAACCCCAATTTTAGTTCACCCAGTAACATGTTGCTTCTTGGACCTCTTACCTTAAAGCATCGCCACCATGACATCTCCAAATCCCCACAAAAAATCCCACTTCGTGGGCTCTTGTAAGAGCTTTTGCGCGAACAACAATTAATATATGTCCAATGCACTATGGGCCTAAAAACAACAAGCCTCTTGCCTTAGGGTCTAAGGTAGTCTACTCTAAAAGCAATCGTATTGTAAAAGCAAACATGGGCACAAAGGTACATTTTGCTTTCTTCAATGTATCAACAATAATACATTTCAAGAGGTGATAGCTTTCAGTGGCCACTACATTTCAACTTCAAAAATTCGTAACAAATTCTACAAAGGTCTAAAAAATATGAAACAACTTGGATTTGATGCCAAATTTTTCATTTTTCTTCCTACCAAAATTTACTGAAAATTGTTTCCAAGGAGTTTTAGCTTCCCCCCAAAACACAATCAGCTCTTAATAAATGGTTGCTTTAAGAGCAATCAATCCGTGGGCTCTATTGCATGATTATGAAATAATTAGGTGCTGTAACTTAAAATTAATCAGTCCATCCGGCCAATTTGATAATTCCTTGATAGTTGAAAACTTGAATTACCTTATGAGGTATGCGACGCTGTCCTATGAACGTACTGTACTGTACAACATGTGTTGGCCCTTCACCAGTGGCCACATGATGTTCCTCAATATGATGATGATCGAATATTGAGAATTCAAAATTATACTCCGTAAATTAAGCTTAAGTTAGTATGATAGACACATGCAAGGAAATTATTCTTCATTTGAGTTCAAAATTGTTTTAAAAAATAACGAAAAAAATGCAAGGTTGCATGGCATGGGGAATGAGGCAAAGAGGCACAGTGGTAATGGTACGGTATGCAATTGATGTACTTGATTGTGTGTTAGAGAGGTTTTGATCAAGTCTTCATTGTGCCAGAAATACACGTGAAATAGATGCACTATTAATAACATCAACTGCCTTGGATGAAAACATTGCCTAGTTGGTTCTGGAATTCCATTAAAACCCTTGTTAACCCACTAAATTTTCTTGACTATTTTTCACAAAAAAAGCGTCCAAAATTGTCACTTTCTTGTACACCAAGCATAATTGAAATTTAAAAAAAAAAAAAAAACAGTTTTCAAACTTTTAACCATACAAAAGGGCTTTAGACCATTTGACAATGTAAATTGTAAGATTATGACATTTGAAGGTAGAAGAAAATCAATTTTTGGCCTTGTCCAAATGAATAGGGTCAATATAGTGTGATTCAATTTTGTGAAGACAAAGGTACTATCCAACCTTGGAAACTCAAATCATTGGATAAATAATTATGTTAATTGTAACATGCATGCCAATTTTCAAAGGTAATGGAGGTGTCTAGCATACACAAAATCATCATCTTGCACCTAGAGGATGTCCAAAAAAAAGCACCATGTGAACAAGATTTCATTTTTTTTTAGAACTCGTCTTTTAGAAGAATCTAAATCACAACATCAACACAAAGATTTCCTCTTCCAAATCAAGTAATAAGGGGAAAAAATCTCATGAATTTACACTAGAATTTGAGTTAGTAATTCTAAAATTGTTCTAAAACTATCATTTTTAGTGCAATTAGTGAAAATTGGAAGAAAAAAAATCATTTTTAACTACACATTGTTTCTCTATACTAGCATGAAAATGTGCAAAAAAAATTCAGACCATTCAACTTCATAGATTATGAGATCTCAATGTGAGATATTAATTAGCAGTCAAAGTTACTAAAAAAATTCACAACTTTCTTGAATACTTGCATTTTCTATCACCATGTGCCCAAGCTACCTCTAAACTTTTGAGACCCATATCTTTTGATCTAGACATTTGATTGATAAAATAATTATATTTTTACAAAGCTTATATAAGACCACATCTTTAGTAAAAATTTCACTTCCATCTATTCAAAAATGACTTCATATAAATCTACCCGAGCCTTCAAAAAGCTCTATGGAAACTTATTGTCATTAAGGGGTCAAGCAACATCTATTGGCCTAGATGAAATATAAAGGAGAATAAAAATTTCCTTGAAGTAGGGCATGGGTCTTATTCCTTACCTATAGATTATGCAATTAGAGCATGTAGAATTGATCAAAGAACAATGCTTTGACTTTTTAGTCTAAATTTGGGGCTTGACAAGCCTTATTTATTATAAAAAGGGGCCTAAAAAAGACTTTAATCATTTAACCCTCACTCTAATGGACCTACTTCAATCATTTAACCTCTAAAATATTGCAATATTTTGAGGTCCAAAACTACTTCAAAATACTTCCACCCAAAAGAATGCTAAAATCTTCATCTATGTTTATTCACTACTAGATCTAATTTATTTAATCCCTAAAGGACCAAGGTCTTTTTTTTGCTAGAAAACACTCAAAACTGCCATTTCTATAGCAAAATTTAAAAAAATTAAAATTTTTTTTTTCTACATCTAACCATGGGATCTTATACCTAACTAGTATGAAAATGAGTGGAAAACATTTCAAATTTTTTGGCTACATAGATTGCAAGATATGAGCATTTAAAGTAGAAAAAACAAATTTTTCAACACATTTTTTAATTTGAACATTTTTAACTTTAATTTTTTTGCACTACAAAGTTTTGAGCTTTAAATCTTTATAGTATAGAATTGAGTTGAGGGTCTAGGGGAAAAAATAATAATAAAAAAAAAACTTAATTTTTATTCTTTAAAAAATTGTTAAGTAGAAGTAGGTATGAGTTAGAAGGAAAATCTAAATTATTAATATCTCTAGAATGGAATTAAAACACACTAATTTCAATGGTGAGATTGTTTTTAGCAAGCAAGATAAACCATTGAAAACTTTTTTGGGGGAAAAATTTGTAAAAATTGCATTCAGAAATGAATCCTACAAGTTATTTTTTCAAAAAGATGCTCTAATTGCCTAAAAAACAAGATTGTCCATAACTTTCTCATAAAAAACATGAATGTAATAAATCAAAGCTTTCCATGTACACAAAAATATAATCTATGAGGGAAAAAAAATTAAAATTTTTGAAATTTTTTTGTTGCCCTCCATCCTTTGTTTTGAGCTTATTTGTGCATAACTTTTGTTCCCAGGCGTTGATTGAAAAAAATTATATTCCCATGAAGCTAATCAATTTTTTCATCTTCAAAAAAAGTTTCAAAAAATCAAGAAATAATTTCAGCCCATAGGTACCCGCCCGAAATCCCATTTGTCCCTCGAAGGGACAATGGTCCTTTGGGGTTAAGTATACCTTCTCAAAATGTAAGAGTGAGATTCTCAATCCATTTTGAATTCAATGTGTCCAAACTTCAAAAAGTAGGCTTTTCTAACCCTTCCCAACTAAAGATTAAGTTGTCTTTTAGAAAAACAATTGTATGTCGAGAACTTATATGATTTAGTAAATATGTTGAAAATATTTATAAAAAAATTCAACCAAAAGAACTTTCAAGTACATCTTTGAAAAAAATTTAAAAATAGAAGGCGGTATTGGAAGAAAAACAAAATCACTAATATTTTTAACAAAAAATTTAAGAATTATTAATTTCTATGGTGAGAATGCTCTAGTAAATAACAAATATTGTTTAAATTTGAAAATATTAGAAATTGACTTCAAAAATGACTTTAAATGATTTTTTCTACCTTCTTTGCCTAAAAAATAAAACTCTTTACAATTCTATCACATAATTTGGAATTGAATGATTTAAATGTATCAATACATGAATCAAATACTATCAATTTATCTTTTTTTAAATATATTTTTAATCATTCATTTTGACATTGAAATAAATAACAATAATAGTTTTTCCAATATTTATCAAAATGATGTAAAACAAAATTTCACATATAAATCAAGATGATTAAAATCCATTCTAAATATCTCATGGAAAAATTCCAAATTATGAAAGAATAGAGCCTAATCAAGTTCTTAAAGAGCTCCAAACCCATCCAAGTTCTTTTGTCCTTTTGTGGTTTAGTACTCTAGTCCCCCAAAGTTCCATATTTTTAGGTTTATTTTTTAAATTCATAATGATTCTTATGAAAATTTATCTTATTAAATTTACTATGTATTTCTACTATTATATATATATATATAATATTGTGTAGGCCATGGTATATACAATTGTATAGGTATGATTGAAGAATATTATCTTACAACTTTGTATTAAAAGTCATCACTAAATGATTCTTCCAAGTTGCACTATATAATTCATCTTTACATTTTGAAAATTTGAGCACCTCTAAATGATAGGGTTTTAATTTATAATTTGTATCTACACTGTATATTTTCCATTAAATTTCAGTGTGTTCATGAAAGGAGAGACAAGACAACTTTTTGACTCTCCTTCATTCAAATTTCCTAACTATTATTTTAGAATCTACTTTAGATAGCTACACTAAATAGTGAAATTAGATTGCTCAATGCTAATTTTTCAACATTTGACACTATATAAGTATCTTTTGTTGTTGTATAAATTACTTTTGAATTTAAAGTGAACCAATCCATTACTACAACCCTTCTCAATTCCACCTTTATGTACCTATGGTCATTGTGGTGTACATTTTCCCTTTGAAGTGTAATTCATGGATATATGAAGGTGGAATAGAGAAGAATGCATTAGAAGATTTGGGGGGCTCCAAAAACCTATTTTGGGCATGTTTCCTTGTAGTTATTCCCCATAGCGAAGGGAACAACCCGTTGTCAGAAGAAAAAAAATTAAATTAAATTCTTTAAATGCCAAAAAAAAGTTTTAAGAAATTGGGGCAATGATGTGGCAAGGTCTCGGCCACGTCATTCTGCTGCACCAAACCTGTTCCTTGTGTTCATAGGCTGCGATAACTCGCAAGCTTCCAGAGGCCCTAAGAATCTTCTAATGGTGGTAATAGGCTAGTTCACTCTATGTATACAAAAGATGTCATATATCTTTTGGGTGATTACTTTGATATTATAATAGGCTAGTTCACTTTAGGTGTTGTTGTAATTTGGACTCATGAACCTCCACGTGTGCATAGAAATGGAAATATCTCTAGAAATCAATTTGTCAGGACTTTGATGGGCTTCTAAAGTAATTTTCTTGGTGGTAAGGCAACCTAATTATTCAGGAAACCTAATTTCACTATTTTGTGTACTAGGTCGATGACAGAAAGGCAAGTTTTCCTCTTTGCATCAAAGCAAGTATTCTCCACTTCCATTTCTGCCCTAATTAAGTTAAGATCTTCCGTGGAGAAAACTCCCTATCTGATTGTTCAAATGCTTTGGTCTTTTAATTCAATTGTTTTTTTTGGGGTGTTCTTTTTAATTGTTTTAAAATATAAAAAATTGGGGGCAACTGCGAAGGGATTCCAGGATGTAAAGATAAGCCGGCTCAAATCTCAAAGTTTAACTAAGATGTCTTGCTTATGGAAGCCCCCCCAATATCATCACGCACACCAGCCTATGCGGAAGTGAAGTTGGGCCATGTAAAAGTGTGCCTGGGGGGTGGGGGGGTGGGTCATGAGCTGATCAAGTTGGCATCACTCTCAAGGCCTTTGCGTATACAAATACAAGACTTGTGGCCCCGGACCACCGCCCGGGTAGTCATGGGCTTTTTCGCAGAAGATGTGGTGTTTGTTTGTTTTTTTACAAAGGGGACATCAAACCCCATACAATTACAATTTCATTAAAAAAAATAATCTGAGTGAGTAACCACCGTTCATAGGCAACCGAAAGTCAATTTCCAATCTTCACAAAAACACACAACTCTCTCTCTTCTTTGCAATTTCGCCTGAATTCTACATCAACTAACTTAAGTTAAGACTATTTCACATACTTCATTTAGTGTGCGCATGTGGAAATAAAAAAAATAAAAAAATAAGGGCAAAAGTACCCTACCCCAATCTCATCAATCATATGGTGCCAGAATTTGTATTTCACTGTGGGACACGAGCCCCCCAGCCCATTGATTTCCAAGGTGTTTCAGTTTGGACTTTTTTAGGGTTAGGCCCCGCCCGCCCACACGCACTCCCTAGAAGCACGGGATCCCTGGGCAATGGAATTCCGCTTTGTTACCAACAAAATAAATCTGAGGGCCATGTCTCCTGGATGTAGGTCTCCAAAGTCCCCCATGTTTCAAGGTCAGCCACGTCACACCTGTTTGCTGCCTAAAAGGTGAACCCCCCGGTTCTAAAATGTATCCCATAGAATTGTAATTAGGGTGGTAATAGGCTGCTTCACCTTTAAATGTTCAAACTTTCAAGAAGAAATCACGGTGTAGTGAGAAGGAGCAAGAGATTAGAATTCATCGTAAAGTGTGCGCAATTGGAGGGACCAAGAACTACTAGAGTTTGAGAAAAGTAGAGGACGAAATTCCTTGAAGCACCCAAATTGGGGTCTCATGGAGTTGGATGTTATGTTTTTCTTTGTATTATCCTTAATTGAAGCCTTCCTCTAAACCTCTACCTCCCCCAGTACAAAATGGGATTCACCACTTTATGATTAACTCTATTATTTTCCAAAAATGAATTTATTTATTTCCTCTTTGTGTAAGGTGGAAGGGTTCGCCTCCCAGTATTGGTAGTTTTCGGACTCCTCCAAGTGGCACTCACTCTTTGCTTTTCAAAAGCATGGGCCATACTAAGGTAACAACACCTACATGCATTTAAATAAGGTTTTGAGCATGATTAGTATTACTATTGAATTGTAATAGCTTTTTTAGTATTTGGTTGGGACATTGATTAGCTCTAATAGCGCTTATGACACTAATTTACCAAAGTCACACTATTTTGTAGTGCAAGTTGAAATATTCATGCACAATATGTTTTCCATAAAAGAATATGATTTTGTGATGACATTCATTTTTTTGGTGATGCTAAATACCCTTCCCCTTTCACCATTAGGACAAAGTAGTATAGTTTTAAGAGGATTTTAGAATTTTGGATTTTTAGATGAATGGTGTCTTGTACATTGAGGAATGTCTAGAGCCAAACATACCAAATACATGGAAAAAAAATTCAAAATCTTAAGTATATACATTGAAAGATTATAACATTTGAAGTTCGAAGAAAATATATATTTTTTATAAATTGTCTTATATAGTTAAAAAAAAGTTTTGCCAGTCTTTTTGAAGTGTGAATTTTGAGCAAAATTGGTTTTTTTTAATAAATATTGATACTATATTGTAAGTAGCTAAAGAGAATTAAGCAATAGATGCCCCAATTGTCTAAACTTTTCGAGTAGCATAACTTTTCACCTATGCATCTGATTGGATTTTTTTTCTTCCCACTCTATTGTTTGGTGTAAGCACCTTGTACCTTAACCCTTGAAGGACCGAGGCCTTTTTTTTTGCCAAAAAATACTCAAAACGGCCATTTCTATAGCAAAATTTAAAAAAATTTAAAAATTATATTTTTTTACATCCAACCATAGGATCATATATCTAACTATTATGAAAATGTGTGGAAAAAAATTTGGAATTTTTGATGGCTCGGATTGCAAGATATTTGCATTTAAAGTAGAAAAATCAAATTTTTCAGCACATTGCAGGACTAGATTTTTTGACTTTGAACATTTTTTACTTAAATTTTTTGCACTACAAAGTTTTGATCTTTAAATCTTTATGGTATATAATTGAGTCAAGAGTCTAGAGAAAGAAAAAAAAATTCCAAAAAACTTAATTTTTATTCTTTAAAAAATTGTTAAGTAGAGGTAGGTATGAGTTAGAAGGAAAATCTAAATTATTAATATCTTTAAAATGGAATTCAAATGCACTAATCCTAATGGTGAGATTATTCTAGCAAGCAAGATAAACCATGGGAAACTTCTTTTTTGTAAAAATTGTAAAAATTGCATTAAAAAATGAATCCTATAAATTATTTTTTCAAGAAGATGTTCTAACTGCCCAAAAAACAAGATTGTCCATAACTTTCTCATAAAAAAATCCAAATGTAATGAATCAAAGCTTTTTATGTACACAAAAATATAATTTACATGGAAAATTAATTAATTTTTAATTGAAATTTTTGAATTTTTTTAGATGCCCTCCTCCATCCCCTGTTTTGAGCTTATTTGTGCATAACTTTTGTTCCTAGGCACTGATTGAAAAAAATATTATATTCCCACAAAGCTAATCAATTTTTCTATCTTCAAAAAAAGTTTCAAAAAATCAAAAAATAATTTCAGACCGTAGGTACTTGCCTAAAATCCCATTTGTCCCCCAAAGGGACAATGGTCCTTTATGGGTTAATTTGATAAATATTTGTTCAAATTTGACTTTGTATGAACCTACCCAAACATTCAATTTTTTGTTCAACGAACAATTATCCTTTGGAGATCAAGAAGCATTCATTTGCAAATAATATTGGCTATCCATATTCATGTACCTTACTCATTGAAATTTTTGTCTAACAAACTCTTCATTTACGCCAACATTGGCACCAAAGTTATACTTGTTTGAGCGCAAGAATCAAGAAGTTTTTGAACAAATTGGGAAAGGAAAAAAAATATTGGTGACCAATGGATGCACAAGTCAAGGAAGTATTTATTGAGTTTATATGAGAAGGGCCCAATTGAACGAGACACGTTCATTTGGATCTGACAACTAAGAAGACGTTCTTCAATTCTGGGTGCCCCAAGACCAAGCTACCGGCTCTTGACTGGTGGCCCTGTATTGTACATACCAGCCCCGGTACCAGCCCCGGTACACAGAAGTGTTGTACTGATATCCCAATCCTCCTATTAAGTTAGGTTGGTTGTTTGTTTGTTTTGTATGTTTTGTTTTGTTTGTCATGTTGAGATCTCCTAGACCATGCATCTCTTGTTTGCATGTTTGGTATTGTTGGAAAGCCCTTGGCGAGCAGGGGTGCATGGGCTTGGTTTTGTAGCATTATGACCTAAGGCATGAAAGTTATTGAATTTTGAAGTTGTTATGAATTTTAAAAATTTTAAAATTATTATTATTATTATTATTTTGGCAATGGCATGGGGCACACTAGTATTTACTAAAGTAGGATGACTTTCGTAATTATATAAATTTAGGGTTATTGGATTCTCATTTTTTTCTTGGAACATGACAACAAATCATAGTATTTTTATAAGTATTTGGATCAACTCATTTTTGAAAGAAAACACACATATATTGTAGGCGTCAAAGCAAAACCATATAACTTTTGATTGCTGTCCGTGAGGGAACCTATTTTTTGTCTATTTGAATGCTAAAGTGTCTCTTCTACCTTTAATATTGAAAGCAAGGTTGCCATGGGAACCCAATAGTATCCCTCAAAATAGTGGAACATTGAATGAACTTTTTGTGCCTTGCAATCAAATAGATGTAAATAGGTATGCAATTGGGAAGAGGGTGGATCTTGTAATAAGTTTGTCTACCTTTTGTAGATTCCACAAAATTATGACTACTCTCATATCACAAAACATAACTCCCAATCTCAAAGACAAGAATATAACACTAGTATATACCTTATTTGGAGTGTTGTTTAAGGGACAAAGATGAGTGTCACTTGCAAAATTAATGTCATTCTAAATTATGACTTCTTTGAAAATTTGTACAATACATTGATATCTTAACTTACACAAGTTTGAAATAGTGTGACTTTACTAAATTAGTATTGTATGCACTATTGTAATAGAATAAACAATTGAACATTGATCCTTGTAGAAGCATTTTTAACTACTATGTGCCTATACATAGCACATAATCAAAATATCTCATGCTTTTTGTTTTTTTAAATACAAGACTAAATTTTATCATTATGTATGGAGCATTTATAAGGTGTGTACCCCAAATGCGTCACTGGCCCAAAACCACCATTGTCACTCTATGTACATCTTCAAAATCAATATGCACCTATATGGAAGAAATGATTCTGGAACTTCTACCAAATTTTTTTGACCCTTCTTAACTTTTGCATACAATATCCAAATGTTGCATTTGTTGGTGCATTGGAACCTCTTTCACTTGGCAACAAGAAAATATAAAAATTATACAAGTCTAGTAATAGTTACTAGGCACAATAGATATGGATTTTAACTAGGCTAGCAATAATAACTAAGCAAAAATTTCACTAGTCTTCTAGGTTGTACTTGGAATTAGGTTTTGTTTTTTGTTTTTTTAGAGAAGTTTTGAAGTGGCAAGATACAAGAAAATAATGTAGCCATATAATTTACTATTCATCTATATTTTAGATAGAACTATCTTTTTATCTACATATTTGGATAAGTTTCATTTAAAATTGGCAATTTTGTCCAAATTATTTTCAAAAATTGGAACAACTTGGCATCATCGTCCAATTTTTTTAAAAATTCCTATAATACAACCTTGGTGTTCTACAATTATTTTTGGTACTTTTCAACATTTCAACATTTAAAAAAAACAAAAACTATCTTGAGTCACTTGCTCTTCATTGGTGGGTTTTGTCTATCATTTTGGTTTTGTTTAGTTGCTTAGTTCTCCTTGACATGCCACTTATGCTTGGTAGGTTTGTATAATAAAAATGCCTATTTAGGACGACCTCTTTGTAATGGCTTAATTGGCCTCAAGGACTAAGAAGACACGACGTGTCTTCTTCAAATTTTCAATAGCAAATTCTCAGGGTAGTGAAACAAATCTCTATATTTTGTAAACTACAAATTTACAGAGCAACAAGTTTACATAATTGTTGCTTTTTTTGAATTTCAATGTGGGAAGTATTTAAAATTTATTTAGGAAATACAATGTAATAAAAAAATGGACCAAATATAATATTTTTACAATGAAAGAAATAGTAGGGATAAAAAAACATTTTCCTAGACAATTCTGATTTTTATTTTGCACAGACAAACTAATCTTAAAGAAAAAAAATTAACTTGTATATTTAGCAATTTTTAAAATACAAGGTCCAGTCTATTGTAATTAAGAATACACAAATAATTAGAATGATTCTAAATTTTTGAAGATGTTTCAAACAATATGCTGTTAATATCAATTGCTAAATTTCAAAAATGATGTATATATAATTTTTAAATTTTTTTTGTAGGATCCAATTTGGTCAATTTGGGCTTTCTACTCTTTCTATTTGAAAATGTGTACAAAAATTTGAGAGAATTTTTTTTTCCATATTTTCCAAGAATTAATTCTATGCATAATAGACAAAGTATTCTTTGCCTTTGTATAGTTAAAATTAAAAATTTCAAATACATCCATGTGCAAAAAATTTCAAAGTGTAACAATTCATTAAAAACCTCCATTGTGAAAAAATTGTCAAGGTTTGAGGGGTTAATAGGTTGACCTTTTGTGGACAACAATTGGATGCACTATTCGTAAAAAAAGATTATTTGTTTGTCTTTTCCACTCATCTTCTTCCCTCTTGGCTCAGGGAAAAGTACCCAAGCTAACCGTAATGGTGTTTTGGTGAGACTAGAGTATATCAAGATGAAAAATCTACATTTATATTGAATAAAATATTCATTTTGGAATTTTCTTAAAAAAATAAATTAATCTTTCGCATTCTTCCTCATTCTTATGTTTGCATACATTGACCTTAATTTCTCAACGAATTTCCTGTATCTACACGTTGAAATACTTCAATTATCACAAATAAGGTTGTGGCACTACTAACCAATCATTTAAGCAATATGAGGGCGGTGGAAATTTTTTCCCAAGTAGGAAGACAGGAATATGAGGATTGCAAATTTTTCACAATTTTTATTCCCAAAATTGAAAATTACTATGAATTTAGAGAGCCAAAAAGTACTCTTCACCAATAACCAATGTCTATAATCTTTCAATTCCAATCATTCAAGGATTCACTTTTACATTCATTACTTCCTACTTTCTAACTTCTTACTTTGGAACATGTGTCATAATCTTATTAATTCCAACCTTGAAAAGTACCTAAAAAGACATTCTGAACTTTAGTTGGAATTATGTTTTAGCCTTGGTTAGAAATACTACCCCCTTCAAATTAAATACTAGGAGTGGTTGACAAATGGTGCCTTTACCTTTAGGTACTTTGACATTACTTTGTCCTGCACTTGCAATGAAATTTCGTTTCATTTGTAACCCCCTAATTTCCGCCATTAGTCTAATAATAGTAAGCATGCACAATAAAATATAGAAATTTGACTAGCCTACTAATAGTAACTAACTAACTAGGCAGTAGGCCCATATATAAGTAGCCTACTGTCTCGTAGCCATGGAAATTTGACCCGTCTAATGGTCCTAGCAACTAGGCCCCACGAGCTCAAAGTGGCGGTTTGCGGGTCCCACGTACCTTCAACTAACTTACTACAGTAACTTACGTCTCCCTGGCTTGGGTCAATTGTAATCATCCCGCCCGTACTGACTAACGAATGGTAACTTGGTAAGTAACTTCATGCAATGGTCTTTTCCGTCTGTTTAAAAAAAATAAAAAAATGGTAAGTAACTTCTGCGTCCTTCCACTGAAATAAAATACCCCGGGGTGAACTGACCCCCCCTTGCTTCTCGTCCCCAAGGGAAAATGCTGAAATTTTTTATTTGCCACGCATTGATAGAATTTGCAAATTCTGAATTCATATTGGCAATCAAAGGCCCCAAATTAACTAGCCCTGATAAGTATAGAGGAAAAAAATTAATTAGGCACAAAATAGGGAGTCTTTTTTTTTTACGTGCACCCGTGCAGTGACTTGGGGAGATGAGTGAGGGGGTCAGTTTGAACCCGACTATTAAATACTAGTGAGTCCCTCTTAAGTCATTCTAGGGGTGCATGTAAGAAAAAATGATCCCCTATTCTGTGCCTACATAACCCCTAAAGTTCTTTGACTAGGTTTTCATTAAAAAAAACAGCTCCAAAACTGCCAATTTTAGTACAAGTACCAAATTTTTGAAAAAACAACATTTTTGAACAAAACTAGCCGTAGGATCTTGTATTTTAGTATTTTGAAAAGATCTATAAAAAGTTTCGAAAGAATCCACCGTGTGGATTGCAAGATCTTAGTGTTTGAACTTGCAAAAATGCCATTTTTTTACCCTGCTGAAATCCGGGCAGCTGCAGTTCAATAGGTCAGATTTGCATGGAAAAAAAAAGACAAAATGATTGTAACTTCGGACTTTCTTTGTAAATGACAAGTTGTCTACATGCTTGAAAATTTTCAAATTATTTGGAATTGTTTAACATATAGAAAAAAAATTAGTAAGTAGAATGAAGTAGGCAATGATGCAAAATACCAAATTATTAATAATTTATTTATAAAATTGAAAAACGCCAATCCCAATGGTTGAAATGTTGAAATAAACAATATACATTCTATCAATTTAGTTTTTTTCCAAAAATATTGAAAATTGAATTAAATATAGAACTTCAAAGTTTATTTTAGAGTAGAAAGTCCCAAACTGTCTGTAAACTAAAAATTCTCATAACTTTTGACTCACTTATCAAAATGAAATGATTCAAAGCTTTCCATGCATACATAAATATAATAAACCAATTTCAAATTTTAACTTTTGAAAAAAATAATTTTTTTAGAGCTGCCCGAGTTGACATGCAAACAACATACTGCTTAATCATTTTTGACTTGTATTTCCAAATGTCTTGAAATTTGACGCACTAAAAGATATTCCTTGTCCACACCTTGTGAAAAAAATGGGGCCAAAATAAATCAAATCTCCGCTCATAGGTACCTGCCCAAAAAATTTATAATGCCAAAAACACAAGGTTGGTCCTCTAGGGGTTAATTTATCCTTTACACCTCTCCCAACTAACGAAATGTGGGACGTCTCGTTGCAAATATGAATTCAGAATTTGCAAATTTGATCATGCATGGCCAATAAATAAAAAATCATCGTTTTCCCTTGAGGACAAGCAAGGGGTCACCCAATAGAGGGAGGATTGCCCCCCTCTATTGCCCCACCAGAGGGTAAATGTCAAAAATTGCCCCTTCTTTCATGCCACTAAAATTTATTTTATTTTATTATGACCTCTTGCTTTACGGGGAGGGGCTCTGATTGCAACTATGAATTCATCAAATTTATCATATGTGGAAAATAAAATATTCCGGTGTTTTCTACAAGGGTAAAATCATTCTATTTCGCACACTACTACTACTACTCCGTATTATCCCCACCTAGTAAAATATGATTCCGTTGTGGATAATGAACCGTGTGAGTGGCCCACTGGCCGTTACAGTTCACCCCGGCCACTACTCCTACAACTCCGTATTATCCCCTGCCTGACGGAGGGAGGGAATTTTAGTTGATTAGTTTAATAAGACTTGATGGGGAAGCCGAAGTCGGGTCGGGTCGGGTCGGGTGTAGCCTAGGGCCATCCAACAGTAGTAGTCTAGGGCTCTAGGCCCTGTCGTAGCTGGGCGGCACCCTTTGTCGCCTTGTCTGGGTCTCCTTGCCGTTATTAGCCACTCCACCACTCATACCCCGGTACAATTGCCCATCAATTGCCCCCTCACTGACTGACTGGGAATAATAAAATAAAACTTACGAGAAAAAGGACGGATGGATCAGATGCGGCTGGCTCACCGTGGAAATTAAAAAAATTTCAAAGGGGGGACAAAAATTATAATGAAAATTCTTGCATTTCAATGGGGTCCAAAAAATGAAAATAAAATTTGAAATTGAAGTTTTATAAAAATGTAAAAGGAATTGGGGAAAACATGAGCCAGTGAGATCTTTACTTTACAAACTGGTGGCCATCCTCTCATTCCTCTTTCAAAAAAAAAATAAACATAAAAATTTGGGATGCAACATGAGTGAGTGAGTGATTCAGCTCCTTTCGTATCCAACACACTGAAGGGCAGAAAATGATGATGGCTCCCACTATGAGGCCCCCAAAAGAAAAAGTACGGAAAACAATATCGTACTGTACGTACTCTGAAGCTGATGTACGGTATACTATTGGGTATACTACTGTATTGTACATGTTCTGTAATTTTTCCAGGGTAAATACTGTGGGCCACACAGTATTTACAACATATAGAAAAGTATAGTAAATAGAAAGAAGTAGAGAATGATTCAAAACACTAAATTGTTAAGAATTTAGTTATGGAATAGAAAAATACCAATCCCAACGGTTGTAATGTTGTAATAAAGAATCTTCATCCTTTGATTTTATTTTTTTCAAAAAATATTGAAAATTGAGTTAAATAAAGGACTTCAAAGTTTATTTTAGAGTGGAGAATTCATAATTGCCCATAAACTAAAACTCCTCATAACTTTCACCTCATTGATCCAAATAGAATGATTCAAATCTTTCCACATGTATATAAATTTAGAAAACCAATTTCAAATTTTTATTTCTTAAAAAAGTAATTCAAACGAAATTGAGTTGCCTGCAATGACATAAAAACTACATATCATGCAATAACTTTTTAACCATGTAGTCAAAAGTTATGAAAATTGTTGGATCTTAAGGCTACTCCTTGTCCACATGTTGTGTGAAAATTCCATTTATATTGAGTTGTTCACATATCTATAATGCCAAAAAACGTTGTTTGGAACTTTAGGGGCTACACACACTATTTACATCAAACTTGAAGAAGTTAGAAGCTCAAGTTCCTAATTGAATAAAGTGTTTTCATGATTTTCACCATTAAAAATTTAATCTTTCAAGTATTGATAATTTAGAGTTATTTTCTATTTCTACTTATAGAAAAAACCATGGTTGTCACATTGGACAGATTACTATTCATTTCACGTCCTACAGGACAAGTTACTATTCATCAAATGTACATAAGACATACATTTGATGAATAGTAACTTGTCTTGTAGGACGTGAAATGAATAGTAATCTGTCCAATGTGACAACCCATGTAAAAAACTGCATTTCAACAATAGTAAGGTGGATTGTCTAATGAATTTGATAGGTCTTCATTTGAACTTAAGGGTTTGGAAAATGCATTTAGTGTGCTAATACAATTTCTAGTTGTTTATGTCACCTCAAATTCCAAAAATCTCTTATTTGCAAATTTCTCAAACATTGTGGAGAAGAGCAACATACCCAAAATAAAGATGTAAGCACATTTTTCTTGTTATAATCTTATGATTCCTATGCAATTTTACAATAAAAAATTGGTAGGCACACTTATAAATAAGCTCTTTAAACATCTACATGGTTAGATTTTGAAAAACAAATTTGCTTCATTAATTGGAAATAACTATAGCCTACACTCTTTTTTCATAGGAAAAACACACTTGGAAAGGCTTAGGCACTTAGGAGTTAAAATGCAAAATGCAAAATATTCTACATGTATAATAAAGCTAAATATTCAACAAACGAGTTATCAAGGTTAGAGAAAATATGTTGATTTGTCCTAATAGTGAGGTAGGAAAATTAACATCACTCTAAAAATCAGTGTTATAACAAAATTATAATACTTTTTTTTATAGATTCATAAAATACATTATTTCAACATGAACTAATTCAAAATACTTTGACTTTGGTTTATTTTGAACTTGGTAAGCTAATATTGCATACACAACCATACTAGGACAAATCAATGTTACTATCGTATGCTTAGATTCTTTAGAATAGCTTGTAAGTAGAGTAAGGAGTTGACAATTGTATGTATAGTGATTTGGTAAAATCAATAGAATTAACTACAAATTATAATGAACCCTTGGCACATATCAACTTAATTCCTAAATGCATGAGGCACCAAATTTTGGTGTCGACAAAACTTTGAAGTTAGATAAAGCCTTACCAAGTTCTTGTTTTTAGTAGATTATATTTTGGAAAAATTCTTTTTGAAGTCCAGTTTTAAAATAAAAAATCTGATTTTGAAAATGATTGATTGTGATTTTTCTATTCAAGATTTTGTGCAAAGGTGTCCATTGCAATCTTGACTATATATAGTGTTGAGAGCTCTTGGAAATGAGCCTCAAATACACTAGATGCTAAAGAAAAATTCACTTTAGAAATTCATTTAAAAAATTGTAGAAGAGATTTTGAGAAGTTGTAAATTGATTGGGATTATGCATGTTATGTCCTTTAACCAAATGTTTTTTGGTGACCAACTTTTTAGATTTGACATGTGAAAAGAGGATTGAAAGACTTCAAATTATGTTTACAGTCTTAACACCTTCATGATCAAACATTATAATCTTTCAATCTGTAAATGATATTGTTGTGTTTTCTTTTCCAATGTAATCTTTAATATTTTTAGTTTGAATTTGTACAATGAAAATTAAAAAATTGATGAAACTTATCAAAATGTTCGCTTTCTATTCAATTTAGAGCAAATTCCTAGAAGCTCGATGGGCATTTTAGAGGTTAAGGTTTGATATGAGTAGACAAAATAGAGGCACTTTTGAAGATTTGAATAGGATATACATTTACAAAATATATTATCCCTTGAAGTTCTTTAGACTACCATTGAGCTTTTTGAAAGTTTGGAAAGTTTCATATTAATTCATTATATAATTTCTTTTTTCAATATGAATAATTTTAGAATAATTTACTAAAAGACATGATTGGGTGGAAATCCACTGCATTACAGGGACAAAGTGTAAACACAACATATACTAGTGTGCCCCCATGTCGTTGCCATGGTCAAAACAAAAGAAAAATTAATTTTCTAATTTTTTTAATTTATAAAAATTTCAAATTTCAATAACTTTCATGCCTTAGGTTGAAACATCACGAAACCAAGCTTGTGCATCCCTCCTCGCTGAGGGCTTTTTGCCAATACCAAACACGAGAATAGGAGACACACAATCCTGGAAATCTCAACATAACAAAAAAACAAAAACAAAAAAACAAAAAAACAACCTAATTTAATAGAATGATGACTAGTGTGCCCTATGCCATTGCCATGGTCAAAGAAAAGGAAAATAAAATTTCTAATTTAAAAAATTCATAACAACTTTGAAATTCAATTTCATACTATGCATTTGAACACTATGAAACAAAGCCTATGCATCCCTCCTTATTGAGGGCTTTCTGTTGGTACCAAGAATGCAATCATGGATTTACAATCCAAAAGATCTCAATGTAACAAACAAACAAAACAAACAACCTATCTTAAGGTGTTGATGAGGATTGGGAAACAGGTAGGTCCAAGTAGCAAACTTAACAAGTAACTATATAAAACGGATGATTGTACCCAAACATTGTTAGGGGATCTTTCAAATATATTGAGGGTAAAAAATGAAATACATTAGGCATCAATTTTTTGAACAATTGACTCCATTGAGTATGGAGACTTTGTGATAGTGTGACAATATTATTTTCTACCAAGCTATTTGATCATAGTCAACAATGCTTTTGCAAATGAGATTAATAATAAGTTCTTGACACCAATTAACCTCTTGAAAGATGGAATGATTCCAAGTTGTTAAGATTTATCAAAGTATGATTCTTCTTAATAACATTGAAATGTAAGTGAGGTGGTGAGATAAATCTTATTAAATTGGCTTGCCAAAGAGGGATTGGCTATAAGATAGGTTGATGAAGGAAGGGCATCTATTTGGCTTGCAATAACTTATGACCCAAGATGCAACTTAGAAAATATTGAACTTGTTGGAAAGTAAGGTGCATCCAAAATTGATACAACTCGAATTCTAGTTCATGCTTAGTGCAAAGACAACACTTGTTGTATTTGAGTTTAGAGGCCTATTTCTTCCAGAAATTGATAGCTAAAGCATAGTAATAAAGTCTTTGAATCATACAAACTTCTTTCTGTGCTTGATGGGAATTCAAATTTTGTCCCAATCATAGGTGAAGTTATGAACTAGGATTATTTCCATTTGATGACAATAATGGTGGGTGGGATTTGGTGGGCATGTAGGAGCTCCATCCATGTCTACGTAATATATTCTATGATATTTTATTCGTCTAGATACACTAGACACCTTGGATCAAATGTTAGGATGAGACCACCACTTTCTTGGGGCTTTTTTTTAACAATAATCACTCTATTAGACAAGATCAGGCCTGTGATTTGGAGGGTTGGAGAATAGTCAGGATGAGGTTAGAGGAATTAGAGAGAGCATTGAATGTATCTGCATCTTCTATTAGAGATAGTTGACTAGTACACTCTATGATTTGAGAAGAGCTAACATATCTCCTTATAATGACAATCTGTTGAAATTAGTTTGTCTTTGTTAAGAAGAATCTTTACCATTCTTTTAAGCCACAGTGATATGGATTTGGAGATCACTATGCCATTCTGGAAAAACCTTGGTGAAATCCAATCCAAAAACTAAACTCCTCTAGGAAGGCACCAAATTTATCCTTTGTTTAGATACATGACAACACCATCATGTTAATAGGATCATAGACATCTTTGTTGCAATGAGAAGGGATGAGAAAATTGGTCTTAAAGTTTGTTGTACTAATCTCAACCAAAAATATGTAGCTAGCCATTCACAAAAATTTGAAAGGGGTTCAATATCATAGTTGCTAGTAATACTTTATATTTTAATAATATGATTCCAAACCTTTGAGCTTGGCCTTCCCAACTATAATTTACTCTATGAGACCAACTCAATGATGGTTCCTACTTGCTTTTGATACGAAGCTAGAATCGTCAAGTAGATATAAAAGAATTGGTTTGAATTAAAGCTATTTGGCTCGTAGGCAACAACTATCAATTTTCTCATAAGGATGTAAAGTGCTTTAATTGGATCTAAAAAATTTAATCCTCCTTCTAATCATGACAAACAACAAATTTCTATGCTATTCAAACTTTTGATATATTAGATGCATTTGAAAAAAAAGTGTAAAATGTTAAAAAAGGTTATAAGACACCAATTGTTAAGTGACGCCTTATTTTTTCTCTTTACATAGCAAGATAATTAAGCCCTTGGTCATACCTAACAGAAGGATCCCATTGACGATGGAGAATGAAGTCATGCAGTACATTGTACTCATGACTTATGAGTAGCCATTGGCACCAATACAATTCCATGTTGATGCCATCAAAGCTTGATAGATCTAGTTGTTGCAATTTCTTGTAAGCCATCTCTAAGTTCTTATAGTGTAAATAATGGGCACTAATAGCTTATTGGCTATATATGAATAAATCTTTGTTTGTTGGTTTGAGAAAGTCAATTGTTGATTGGAACTAATCTTTGTTTGACAAGATTTTTCTCTATATAATTCCAAGCAAAAATAACAATAGATTTATTTGGATCAATCAAATTGTTGGGTGCAAAGGTGACTATTGCCATCAACCAACTTTGCCATGTTACATTGTAAAAAAACTGTCTTTTCATACTTGGAAGAATTCCTTCAATGCTCAGTCTCCATATGCATGCCATTGGACCCTAGCCCCTACTTATTAGTCTTAAATATGTTAGTCTTCAAACTATTTTTTTTCTAATAATTGTGGCAAACTTTCTCTATAGAATTTCATTGAAGGGGTCATATGGGAGTTCATTCCATTTGAAGAAGAATGAGGCTTGAAAAGACCTACAAATTCCAAGACAAAGGGAGATGCTAGCAGAAATAAAATAGAAAATTAACAAATTGCAAGCCCTGAATTGTACTAGACATTTTAATTAAATTATTTTGAAAAAATTTAAATGGAAAAAATCATTTATCTTAAAATGAGTCTAAGGTTACAAAAGTCTAATTTGACATGATGGGAACACTATCATGTTAGATTTTTTTTAATTCAAATTTTCTATGCTTTTATATTTTTAATTATATAATATTTTGGTCAACGCTATGGTGGCTTACAAATTCGGGAACAACCTTGAAGAAAACCTCCTTGGGCTTCATTTTTCTTCTAATGTCACTTTTTAACAACTAATCTTGAAAGTTGGCTTCCCTCGTTCTTCTTGTTATAGCTTGGATTTCTAAAATTTGATGATTCCACATCATTGTTCTACACAACTTGCTTGCCAAAATCATGTACATTAAGCAAGCTTGCTATTGGTCTAACAATTGATCAAGGATTGATTTGTTAGAAAGATGTGTTGCATTTAGTTTGTATCTAGCCTATATGCTATTGGTTTCATAACATGTAGTTCTATGAGGATTAAGATGGAAAGATAATTGACTAGGCTACATTTTCCTACTATATATATATAAATTACTCTTTGATATGGGCAATGGAATTATTTAGACAACTAGAGAAGCAATAAATATGGTCAAAATGTTTGAATTTCCATATGCTATTACAATGGCTATTGACCCAATTGAAACTAATGGTTCTATCATAGATGAAACAAACTTCTACATCTAAGTGTACCTCAAGCTAGATAAAAACCAATCATACTATTACTTAGATGAGAATTATCAACCTCCAAAACTACCATGTTCTAGACACCACATACCATCCATCTTGTCTTACAACTATAAATGTTAGGTTTTCTATTTCTTCCCAAAGCTTTATACAATAGCTTGAGGTGTGAAAGGTTCACATTCAATGCACCTAAACCCATTCCAAAGCATCTCTAAGAATGACCCATTGTGCTTGATTCCCTCCAATAACCCCAAAGCTATGAAATAGGTGCAAGATTTGTAGGGATATGAACATGCATATTTCCTTGCTCCCCACACCTATCTCCCTTATATATAGTGTAGTTAAATGCTAATCACGCCTTGTGTCCACTAAATTTTTCTTTTTTCTAAATTTGTGAGTTAAAGTTAAATAATTTGTCCCACCTTGTGTTGCATGTAAAAGGGTGAAGAATGAATTTTGAAGAAGAGTGACTTTTCTTTGGACTCATGATTGTTGAAAATGGAGCTTATGGCATTGTCTCTCCCAATTGATTGACCACCAATTTAGTTGGATACATGTAGGAATTTTGTCTTTGCAATTGAGATTGTAGGTGAATAATTGACATTAAGGGAGATTGAGAGGAATATCAATTGCATTGGATGTGAATTTGAGTTTGAGGAATTGTTTATTGTACAACAAGCTTGAAGCTTGCCTCTAATGGTGAAATTTGTCCTTTTAACAATGGGGATTGCCTTTTAATTATTTTAATAATTGCCTAAGTTAAGATGGAGGCAATTATAGAGAATTTAGTAAGTCTTCCACTTGAGCAATGTTGCTTTTTGAAACAAGTTTTTCTCTTTTCTGGATTCTACTCTTTACTTTGATCTACTCTTTTTAGATTGGTTTGATAGCAACGTTTGAAGTTTCTTTTCATATTGTTAGAATAGAGGATTTTGTCTCTTTTGAGACTATTGAAGTAGTCTTTAGGGTGACTAGGACAAATGTTTCTATATATATATATATATATATATATATATATATATATATATATACATGGAATACTTACATTTGATGAATATGTAGGCATTGTCTATCAAAATTGTGATTTGTATATGGGTATGGCCAATTTTAATCACCAATGATGATTTTCAACCTTTGCTTGTGTGTAACCTTAGATAGAATTTAGGATCCCTACACTAATTTTTTTTCAAGTGACTTATATGATACTTCTTCTATGCCCCAAGTTATTTCACCAAAAAAACCCTAAAATTATCACAAAGGTACCTTAAGGTGATCCAAGTAGAGATTCTCATATCTAATGCTTCTTACCTTGGAGTAGTGATGCTACACTTTGAATTCGAGATGCATTGAACATCCATCTTTAAAACACACATGCTCCTACAATGAACCTCAAGGCCAATAAGGATTACAAAAGGCTTGCCATTTATAGCATTGAGGATAATTTAGGTGGAACCTTGAAGTTTGGGCATAACCTTGAAGTTTGGCCATCATGATTGTGTTTATTGTAAATCTTGCTTAACTACAATTTAGCAACAATGTTAGTTTAAGCGGCACTTACAACAAAAAATTAATACAACCCCTTAAATGTACGACATTGTGACACTATTTTTTCCACTCACATTTGAAGTTTGCTTGAAATTTGGAAATCTCTAGGTTTATAGAAAGTTGGCCTCGTAAAAAGAACAATGAAAACATTAGTTAGATGAAATGCCCAATAGTAGAACAAAGATTAAAACTAGCAAAAATCAACCCTAGTTTACATGTCATTTGAGTTAGATCCAAAAAAATTTGGAGTCACTATCTCTTGTGATGATGCATCCCCCCCTCTAGGTTACAATTAATGCACTTCCTCCTTCTATGAAAATTGAGGGCCATTGATCTTATAAACAAGAATCTCCCCCTCTAATGTTGATTTTGAAAAATAAATAATATGGTTACAAATATTGTGGGATACAGATACTCTAGGATATATATACATATATAGAAGATAAATATATAATATATAATATGATTAGAGATGTGGGATATGAATATAAAATACATATGAAAATTCTACTAATACATCATACATTATTGAAAAATAGAAATATTTGTGTGTGAGGAAGTACTTACCAATTTGTAATATGAATTAACTAACTCACTTTTGGAGAGTGGGGGTGTATTATAATAAACTATCCACTCAAAAAAATAAACAATCATCCGAAATTAATTGAATTGTCCCCTATGAGTAATTATCCACCCAAAAGACAAACTACTATTGCCATTGTGCTTTTCAGAAGGTGGTTTTATTTTGAACAAAACTAAACTAGAATTTTTTTTCAATCTTCACTCATTTAATTAGAAATGGAATTTTAGAATAGTTTTTATAGCTATAGTTTGAATTCTAATGTAAAATCATGAGATTTTTATTTTTTGTACCTTAATTTTGAAGAAGAAAGATGTGTGTTCACTATTGGAATTGTAATTTTTCAAAAAAATAAGTTCTCAAAAAAAGTTTGAAATTTTGCTACTACTATTTTTTTTTTTTTGAACATCTTCTCAATGCAAGATGATTTGGATATGCTTGACACCTCCATTATCTCTCAAAATTGGCATGCAACTAATATAACTACCTAGAGGATCATCTAGATTTCTAAAGTTGATCAATGTCAAATTCTCTGCAAGGCCAAGTCAAATATTGTTGATCCTAATGGGTAGAGCCTAAAATTTCTTTTCTTTTGACTTCAAACATTATAATCTCACAATCTACACCATCAAATGGGTTAAAATTTTCTTCACACGTTCCTATACTTTCTAGTACAATTTTATGTTGTAGAATTTTTTTTTTTAAACTTTTGATTTTCAATTTTGGTTATCTTCTAGAGTCCCATGTATTCCCTAAAGGGATCCATAAAGGTTCACGCAAGTTTGTATGGTATCAATTTTTGGCATGATTTGAATTTTTTTCCAAAATAGGAAAAAAAAATTAACTTTCTGGGAATATAAATTTTATTTCAATGGGTGCCCAAGAGCCAAGGTTGTGTCATACAAAATTCAAAAACCAAAGGAAAAGACCTTGCAAAAAATTTATAAAAGAATAAAGCTCTCATAGATTATGTTTTTGTCTATATGAAAAGATTTCATGATTCTATTTAGATTAGTGATGTACAAGTTATGGAACATCTTATTTTGTAGGCAATTATATCATGTTTTTGAGAAAATAATGTAATGGATTAGTTTTTTACCTCAATTTTCTAAAAAAAAATTCCACAAGGTTTAGTTTGTTTGCATAGACAATCTCAATATTGTGAATTAGTACATTTCAATTCCATCCTAAATCTATCAATGATTTGATCTTTTCGTCTATCATATATCTATGTCCTTTGAACAATTTTTTGACAAATGAAAATCAATTTTGAAATTTTTTTCCAAATTCTTAATTCAATTCTTCAACATAAAAATTTTTAATTCAAAATTTGTAGTGCAAAGAATTTTAGTTAAGAAGATTCAAAGTCTCATAATCTAATATTGCAAGGTGCAAAAAAAAATTGTTTTCTTTACTTCAAATGCATATATCTTGCAATACAATATACATTAAAGTTTTTCAAAATTTATTCCACACATTTTCTTATTAGTTTAGTGCAAAATCCTTTAGTTGGATATTTAAGAAAAAAGACATTTCAATTTTTTTTAGCTCATTGCATTGGAAATGATTTTTTTGAGTAGTTTTTAAAAAGTGGCCTTGGGACTTTAGGGATTATTGCATTAGAAAGTTGCAACTTTGAACCTGTGCGATGAAGAATAGCCAAAGAACTTTAGGGGTTAGTAGATATCATTTGATATACATAGAGAGATGATACTAGTTTTAGATTTCAATATGTATAACATGGGCATACAGTGGAAACAAAATTAAATTGTGCCAAACAATAGAATACAAACAATCTAACAATGTCCTGGTGATAATTTATGGGAGGCAACCCATTCTTGAGTGACACTCCATTGTAGGTTGTAGGTTGTTTACTTTCCGTATAGAAGAAATGAACAATGATTAACTATGGTGTCGATCTTGATGTAGTTGTGGCATATTGTAATTGGCTACAAAACTCTCAATATTGCAACCAACTCTTGGTCAAAAAGAGGAAGGTCTATATCACTAAAATGGGAAAAAGCCCATCTTTTGCTCAAAAATTCATGGTAATTCTGTTTTGCGAAAAAAAAATCAGAATAATTATGGAAACTTCCTGTTGTCTATTTCTACACATGTGAAAATTTACCCACTAAAGAAACCCACCTTCCAGATTTGTGAAATTGCTTAAGTAGCTAGTTATAAATGGATTGCCTCCCTTAATTCGTTTGAACAGTGCTAAGACCTTTTGTTTCATTTTCTCCCTTTTGATTGAAAAACACACGACCTTTTTTCTTTCAATTTAAATTTTAAATTTTTATGAAGATTTGTATTTTAAAAACAATTGTATTGTATTGACAATGGAAATGACTGACAATGCTTGTTTCTAAAGGGCCAACATTCAATATAAGTTAAACCTTCAAAACTATCCTTGTATTTTTTATTTGGAAGTTTGTTGAGTTACAAAACTTGCATGATATTTTGGACTGACAATGGGTAAGCTTTAATACAATCGATTTTGAGTAAGTTTTTTATTTATTTTTAAGGAAATGAGAGTGATTTTGAGTAAGCTTTTTACATGACAAGGTTTAAGACTTGTCTCTTTCTGCACATGCTTGGTGTAATTTTTTGTTCATCATCTTCACAAACAATTTTGGAAGGTCTATGGAAGTGGACATAATTAGGTCAATGTGAATTGCTTCATATCTATTTTATAGTGTGTGAAATCATTTGTGTTTGTTTCTTTGTTTGCATTCAACTTTACAAGGAAAGATAATAAGACCATTGTCAGAGGCAAAGCAAAAGAATGTACTTCTGTACTTTGATTGGGGAGCCATTTCTTTGTACAATTTGGTATTTCTTTAGAGCTTACATTTTTGCTAGCAAAATGTGCAACTACAGTAGCACAGAGGATGAATTTGACAGAGATGGAGGCACTTGGTTGAGACGAAGTTCTTCCACAAGTGATGACTTTGATTCCTATGAAGCTCAAGCTGAAGAACTTGAAGAAGAGGAGAATTCAGAGATTCTACTTTTGCCTAAAGAAGAAGATTGGTTCCAACAAATGGAGCATTTTGAAAGGGAGGGCAAAATCTATGGCAATTTGAACGAAAGGATGAGTTGTTTGTCCAAATCACGACATCGAATAGTATGTAGGTAGACTGTACCTAAGGCTAAAGAAGAGTGTCGATGTTGCTGAAGTTCACGTGTAGCAGGACCGTGGAATTTCTATAGTTGGAGAGGAGCCCACGTAGAGCTACAATGGAGTGGAAGCCGAAGACCATTGGATGAAGACAAGTGGAAGATCAAGGGAGGCAGTGAAGACCATGAGCCATAGAGAGGAAGTCCTCCACGATGCGGGCAAAGAATTAGAATCTGGAGATGCTTTGCCATTAAGTGCGTGCCTTCGTTTCCCCTCTACCAACCGGAGCTCCATGTCTCCTTCATCGGACCAACGGACTCCCTACAACGAGGCTACAGACGAGAGCAAACGCCAAGAAGATTGAAGTAGCAGACTACATGTAGTGAGGCAACGGACGGGAGTGGAGTCCTCATGGCCAATTCCAACAACTGGTAGCTTCCACATGAAGGAGCAGAGAAGAGTAGATTTTGCAAGTGCTTAGTTGCTGTAGCTGCACGTAGTGAAGCCGTTGATTGGATCGGGCCCTCTTCGACTTCCAATTTAGAGTATCGAAGACGTAGGGCGGACGTGCTCATTCTAGTGATGGAATTCTAGATGGCAACGGAGCCCGAAGCTTGGAGATGACATCCAAAGCAACAAATCAGCTAGTTACGAATTTGAGTAGCTGCCCAGTAGTGAAGAAGTCTTGTGTAGTTGGAAACATGATTAAAAATTCTAGAAAAAAGAAGAACGGAAATTGGAGAAATTATCAATTGAAAAGTGCAATTCATAATACTGATGAAGGTCTATCAATTAGACAAGTTGCTAGAGATAATGACATCCTTGTTTCAACATTGAGAGGTCATATATATGGGACTACTTTACAAAGAAGAGGAAAAATGGGGGTACTCACACATGAATACATATTGAAGAACACTAGTTGGTTGATTATTTATTGAAAATGTAAGACCTTAATTTCCCATTAAACCTAGGACAATTGAGAAAAAAAGTAGGATTACTTATATAAGTAAGGGTAACTCTTTTTCAAGATGGGATACTTGGTTTAGGCTGGGTGAAGTGTTTTAAAAGAAGACATCCTAAATTGACCCTTAGAAAAGCCAAAGCTTTGAAACAAAACAGGCTAGAGGTTTAAATCCAGATGTTGTAGCTTCTTTTTATAACAATTTTGAGAAGCTTTACTACACAAACAACTATGCATGTGATCACATTTGGAATTGTAATGAAAGTGGGGCACAAGCAAGCAAAGATGGAGGCTATGTTATTGCTCAAAAAAGATGTAAAAGTATACACAAAGTTATTCCAGATCAAAGGGAGTGGCTATTAGTTTTAAATTGTGTGAGTGTTGAAGGTGGAAAAATCCCCAATTTTTTCATTTTCAAAGGCAAGAAGAAAGCCAGAAATTACCTCAAAATAAAGAAATGAGGTAGGGGCTACACAGGGTGTCCAAAAGAAGGCATGGATGACGGATGATCTGTTTAGAGCTTGGATGCAACATTTTTTATTCCATCTTTTTGAATTTTATGGCATATCTACAACCAATAGACATTTGTTAATCTTAGACGGACATAAATCGCATGTGATATTGGATTTCATCAAAATGGCTATGGCAAAAGGCTTGGATCTTCTCATCTTTCCCTCCTACACTTTTCATGCTCTGCAGCCATTGGATGTAATGTGTTTTAAGCCTTTCAAACAATCTTTTTAGGCTTACAGGGATAAATGGACAGGTATTCATATAGGTCAAATACTTAAGAAAGATAATCTCGCACAATGGGTTTTCTATAAGCTTAAAAGAGCTTTAACAAAAGAGAATATTACTAAAGGGTTTGAAGTTACTGGCATTTTCCCTTTCAATGCTAATGCTATGAGTATGAAAATGGGACCTAGTGAAGCCTACAAGAGGAAGCATGGAAAAAACCAAGTAGGGGCTGAATTGAGCCCACCAAATGTACAAGAAGTCTTCGAATTATAAGAATGGGAAATACAAGAGATCTTAAACAAAGAACCACAAGACATTCCAAGTTGCACACAATATTATGTGGATATTGATGGTGATAATTAAGAAGTGAATGCAGGAACCAAAAATGAAGATAGTAGTAGTGAGGATGAAGATGCAACATTGAACAAGAAAGGGAAAACAAAATCAGACCAAAGGCATGCAAATACAAAAGTAGCAGACATGGACAAATGTGATGATAGAGTAAGTTCTTGCAACTTCCACATGTAGCTTTGTTTCCTATTTCAAGGACTACATGCGAACCATTAATTGACTATCAAAACTCCCTTCTACTCACTAAAGAAGAACATGTTCGAGCTCTTGAGTAAGTGGCATCCAAGAAAGAGGCAGCTGCTGCAAAGAAACAAAGAAGACAGTTGCTAAGCGAGATGTAGAAGGAACAGAAGGCAAAGGAAAAAAAAAGGAGAAATTAGCAACAAAACAAGTTAGAGTTGATTTAGCAAAATCCAAGAAGAAACACAAAGAATTGTAGAGTTTGAAGAATGTTAAAGCTGAAGGAAAAATGTTGCACGTTGCTATAAAGGAAAATGCAATTGTAGTGGGCTACGGGGCTCTATATTGTGGCATTATTCCATAGATTTGTAAAAAAATCAACAACTAGCCATACTTAGAAGGAGAGCTAAGAGAAGAGGAGAAGATCCAAGAACCATATTCCCTCTACAAGAAGTTCGTCTACACAGCTCCAACGTCTCTCAATTTCAATGGCAACCTATATTCAACTCTCTCTACAACAATGGCTTTAATATTGGTAGTATGTAGTATGTGAGCCCTTTCTATGTTGTTCATGGATCAACATCAACGATAGTATATGCTGAGACAGTCACTCAGAGAAGGCCGCCTCCTTGCCAATGAAATCTCAAAGTTAAAAAAATGCACAAGGAAAAGGTTGTAGAATCGATAAGTATGCTTACGCATGGGAGGAGAACTTTGAAGGCGTTTGAAATGCTCAGTCCTCTAATATGAACCTGTAGGAATAGGAAGACAAATAGCATGTGAGAAGGTGCAAATAAGAGAAGCCAAAAAACAAAAGAAGGGAAAAAAAGGTTTTACCTAAGCTTGTAGCTGCATTAGTGGTAACCCTTTGAATTTGGTCACTCTAGTTAGTTGACCTTGTAAGAGCGCTACTATAAAGCTGCAACCAGTGAGGAAGGGTTGGCGCTCCATCTGAATTGCACTGAAGGCATGCAGGTTTGTCCATAATCAAGGCTCCCTGTTCGACGCCGACTCCCTCCTTTGTGGCGGTGACTCTGCTCTTGAGGCCCACTCCCGCATCGGTAGCAGCTCCCTCCTTTGCAGCGATGACTCTACTCTTAAGGCCCACTCCCGCATCGACAATGGCTCCCTCCTTTGCCGCTCCTTGTTGTGGCGACAACATGCTGTGCGACAATTCCCTGCATTGCAATAATGATTGAGGAAGAAGCCCATGGTGAATGAAGACGAGGAAGGCAATCAGGCCTTTTGTTGGAGATAAGGAGCGGCATATTTTTTATTTCTCCTTCAAGGCCGACGGCCAATTTTGAATATTGCCGCTAATTTTTCACTAGAAGGAGGATCCATTTAATTGGATGTTCTTGTGTTTGAGTTGACAGATTTTTTTGCGCATCCAATGTAACATCTTCATGTTACATTGGACGTAATTGTTGACATAATTACATGAAGATGTTACATTGGATATGCAAAAAAATCCATCAACTTAGATGCAAGAAAATCCAATTAAACGGATCCTCCTTCTAGTGTTTCACGCAGAGCTAGGACAACGACTTCCTAATAGGGTTTGAGTTCAAATCTCTGATAGGTAGCTTGTAGGCATTTACATTATGAAGTTGTAAATAGGACTTGTTAGGGAGACAATTAAATTTGGTAGGGGAGTAGGGAGACTCTATAGGTGGACGACTTTAATGTCCAAAGGGACGATTTCTGTTAGGCTTGTGGTCGGCAGGGCCACTTCATTGGACATGCTTCTCCAGTCTAGCTGACATCATTCAAGGACCTTGCCATAACGACTAGTTCACTGAAGTAGGGTCATTAATGATAATGTACGCTTTTATTTCAGAATTAATAAAAGATGTATAGTGTGTTCTTTTTGAGAGGTAGTGGTTGCAAGATGGATTGAAAAGAACATCCAAAGGTTCCATTAAGGCAGTTTCTGCATTGACCTGGTTTATTCAAAGCCTGTATCTGCTTAATTACAATTCATATATATGAGCATAAATAGCCACCTATGGCACTTTTGCTTTAAAGAATCATATCTAACTCATGTTGTCTTAGAATTTTCTTTTTAATTAGGCCACTAAATACTTCATTCATTTCCTTGCTACCAAAAATTTGTCATTAATATTTCCACTTACTAATTTGTCTCTAGAAGGTTGTTTTCCCTTAGATGGGCGCTTCTTGAGCCTCCTACCTTGAGTCAAGTTTACAAAGAAACTCTCAAAAAAGCATTTCTAGATGTAAAACTCTCAATTCAAAGTAGACCATACAAGATGATTAGTAGAATGGAGCAATTTGTTGTAATCAAATTGACTAGGGAAAAGGTAGGTAATGGCAAGAGAAGCTACAAAATGTGTAGGAAGTTTATGGCTACCGAAGGTGAGTGACATTATTGTATGCTGTGCACTTTTTAGAGCAATTTTACACTCAGATGTGAAAGAAAAGAAATTGTATCTCTCAAGGCAAAATGTTAAGGGGCATTTAGAATATCAAAAAAGTATTAGTATTGGAATGTTGATGATTGGAGTCATGCAATATTTTTAGATGAGTCTAAAATTAATAGATTTTCCTCATAATGATTGAAGAATTGGATGTTGTACATATGATGTAGAAGAATTTTTAGAGCAAATTGTTATTCTAATATTTAAATATGGTGACGGTACGGGGATCTATATCTATATCTGGACTTGGTATAATATACAAATTTGAAGGTCTCTTCAATCAATGAGGTTATCAAAACTTTTGGAAGAATACTTCTATAATACATTCCAGAAGTTTTACTTAGATGTCTTAGAAGTCATCTTTCAACAAGACAATGCACTTATATACACTTTTCATAGTATGAATAAGTGGTTTTCTACCCAACCTTTTAGTCTCTTATTTTAGCCCACTTAGTCACTAGGCATGAATTACATTGAATATCTATGGGTGATTTTGAAAATGACATTAAATTGGTGTGATACACTAGCAAAGTAAATAATAGAATTATGGTCTTGTGTGCAAGAAGCCTTCTCTTCTATCACTACTATTGATTGTAGAAGACTTGTAGAAAACATGCAAAGATATTTAGCAATTGTACCAAATGCAAAAGGAAAATGGTCACGTTATTGAGTAAATTGTTGAGCCTTCAAAATTGTCCCATTGCATAAAAAAGCTTCAATTATTTTTCCATCCTCATCGAATGCTCAAATTTTTGTAAATGTAAAGTACATCACATGAACTACTTTGGTAAATTTATCACTTCCTATTTGAGGGTTTCATTTTATCTACACTATGCTCTAAATGTAACAATTACAATCATTGGAACAATTTTGAAGGGCACTGTATCTTGAATTTGTGCACAATATTCTATAATCATCCATACTTGAAGGCAAACAACATCCCTTTTTTTGTATAACATCTAAGTTGATTTTTTCAAAACTATCTTTTTTTAAAGGGAAAAAAATTGATTAACTCTAGACTGAGAAGCTATCATGAGGAAGTTTGAGTAGCTACAGGGTTGATAGGACGGTTGGATGTCTAGGACGTCTGGACGCGGACGCTGTGTCTGCAGCGTTCGTTGACATTCGCGGACGCCGTCCGCCTTGTCCGCCCCGATACCCGTCCGCCCCAGTACGGTCGTCCGATCGACACGCGGACTAATCTGGTCCGCATGATTTGGGCGTCCGCCTCGGGCCGTCCGCCCCATGCCCCCATCCGTCCGCCCCGCTCGTCCGCCTTCCGACGACGGGAGGGACGCTGCGTCCGCTGGCGTCCGTGAGGACAAATGTCCGGGTTACGGACGCCTTTTTCGAGCGGACGTAGAGATTCGTCAACCTTGAGTAGCTACTTCACTTGAAAGATAGGTCATTATTACAAAGGCAATAGTAATTTATTACAAGCTTTTGCAAGGATTGTTTATATAATATGAATCGAAGCTAAAGTAGGTACCATTTGTTTTGCTACTTCTAAGTTCTGATTTTGTCACCCGAGACTCAAGATTTATTATTTGGATTTCTTATATGTTTTGACTGTAGTTTTAGGTGTTAAAAGACCTAAAGAGCGTATTAGACCAAACTCAATGTTGCACATACCAATACAACCCTTGGTCACATTATACCTAATTTTCCCTAAATACATACCAAAATCACATGTAAATAGGGTAGAAAGCTACATATTGTAATTAGTAAGTGTGTTAGTAGAAACTACCCAATTATCTAATACCTATTCGTACAATAAGACACATATTGTCTAAATTTTGAAGGAATCTGTGAGAACCTTAAAGTAGATTTTCCATGATAGGTTTCAATTTCTCCATTTCGTTGATGAAATAGTAGAAACCTTAATTGTTAGCTTACAGGTGGAGAAATTCAAAATAAAGTAATGAAGGGTATCTACAACACAAGTACGGTGATTTGGAGTAAGAATCATACTAGGAATCCAACGACGTAGCTGCTTTGCCAAGATTCTCCTTTTTGTGGAAGATTCTTTATTCACTAGAAGTTAAAGGAAATAGTGAGATTTGTACTATTTTTTCACATGTGCAAGGTAAGAAGATAAACTTGCACATTTTTTGAAGAATTTAATGAGAGGTTCTCCAAAAAATCTTGATTTTTTCTAATCATCCAACGATCTTTTTCCAAGCGGTCAACTACCCAAATCTAGTATGGTAAATTCATGGAAATTACGTTGAATTCGGTAAAATCTCACTAAAAATTATTATAGCTTCTTTTGTGTTCTTTGAAGCACTTCAACTAGTTTTTGTGACATTTCAATAGTAGAAAGGGCCAAATTTAGCAACATCCTCCAAAACCGACAAATTTGAAGAATACATGTGGAGTTGACCAACGTATCGGAAGTATATGATGTCGAAATAAAATAAAATTAGGGTCTATTTTACTCCCTTGAATATACTTAGAAGCTTAGGCTAGTTACTTTTGGCTGAAAAGGTAAACTCCCAAACTTGGATTTTTACTCCATTTTGAGTTTTCAATCAACCATTAAGATTCTTTGGTTTTTGAAGTAAGAATAGGAATAGGAGGACTTTTAGACTAGAAATGGCCTTCTAAAGCCATTGGCACAATCCATTTGTGATTTGGAGCATTTCTCCAAAAGTTAGAATGTAGGACCATTATAGAAAGTTAAAATTCTTAGGACTAAGATGAAAATCATAGATGATAAGGTTATCTTGTAGGAATTAGGGGGGGGGGGGGGAGATCCTTGAAAATGTATTTAAGGGCTCTCATTTCTCTCCCAAATCACCCTTTAGGTTCATTTCAAACTACCTTGTTTCATTTGGATCCCTTTAATTAGATTTTAGCCGTTTTAGGCCACGTTTGTTAAATTCTAGTGTTTGGAGGGCATTTCAAGCTCCATTGTTGCTATTTTTCAAGTTTTCTTGAAGGACTTGGAGTTCCTTCAAGCTTTGCTAACTTCCTTGGTGTTTTCATCGAAGCTCTTGGAACCTTAGTTGGTGGCTTGTCGAAGTTTTTGGTGATTTGTTCTAACAATTGTACTAATCTTAGAGAGTTTCTTCCCTTATGATTGGCGATGCCATTTAGGGAAGACTTTTAGTACTTGATGTTGAGTATTTTTAAGTACTAACACACGTGCACTAACTTATTGTTTTGTTTCTAATTATACTAACATGTGTGTAGCTTGTGGTTGTATTAACTATTTTTATTGTCTATAATTTCCTTAGCGCCTTTAGGACGGCAAAACTTTGACTTTGTAAAGTAGAAATTTCGTAGAATTTTGTATGTTTCTAAACCTACAACGAAGCTTTGACTTTCTAAAGTGGAAATTTGTTAGAATCTCATGTATTTTTAAATCTACGACAAAGCTTTGACTACATTGAGAAGAAGAAGTTGGAAAATTAGCATTGCAATTTAGAACCTGGAAGTAGTAATTAGCACCTAGAATAGTGAAAATTAGCATCCTAAACTCACCACTCTTTCTCTCCTTAGCCACTACAACTACAAGGAGTATAGTACCAACATCAAAAAATTTGAATAATAGAATGAAGTAGGAAGCCAAAGTGAGGGTTATTATATAAATTAGTTGTAGAATTTGGAAGGGGGAAGGAAATCTTAAGGAATTCCTTCCATCCTTACAAATTAGGATTAGGATATGACAAAATAGGATAGAGAGAGAGTAAACCTTGACCTTTGAAACATTTCCTTGGAATTTGAAGCAATTATTTAAAGATACTTATAGTATCCAAATAATTGTAGAAGAATAGTGGAAATAAAAGAGAAGAGTGGAAAGAAAAGGAAAAGGGGCACAAGGAGAGCATTGGGAAGTTATGACCAACTACCAAGAGGATGCCGACCTTAAAGTTTGAAGTCCAAACTCTTCCCTTTGCATTTTTAAGTCTTTAAATTAGCCATTTTTCATTATACTGAGAGCTAGGTGTAAGAGGATAAAGAGAAAATTCAAAAGTGAGTGTAGAACTTGGTAGAGAGTGTTTAGAGGTTTTCAAAAATATCTTAAACTTAAAAATTCAACTTAAAATGAAGAAGTTAGCCTAGGATGAAGTTTAGGATTAAAATTGGACGAATATTAACTTAAACGAAAACTTTGGAACAAGATTGTAGTATTAGGAAGACACCAATATTTAGGACTCATAGTCAATTTGGACTTGTAGATTAGGAAAAATTAGGGGATGAAGTTTGAGAAACCCATTAGTAGTCAAACTTCATCCATCAACAATTTCTAGTAGGAAGGTCCAATTCACAAGTTTCATATCAATCTATAAATTTAGAATTAGTTTTTACAAATAAAAAATATCAAAACTCTAAAAGTAGTGATTCAATAGAAGTTGGTTCAAAACTTAGATATTGAAGGAACTTCCATTAAAAATTTAGAGGATAGTTTAAATAATGAACTTAAGACTATGAACACTTAGAGTTAATCAAGAAGATTTCACAAATGCCTTACACTTAAGAATAGACCACATTCTCCACAAAACAAAGAAGATAGAGCCGGATGAAATTTAGGATGAAAATTGGATGAAATAGAGTAGAAAACATCCATCCAAGGCCAAACTTGGAAAGTAGGTAGAAGTCACATACGTATATTTAGAGATAAAAATTTTAAGGAAATTGAATTAAGAAACAAACTCAATTTAGAGGATGAAGTTTAGATAATATCTTTAAGGCTAAACTTCATCTATCCATAATTTTGGCTAGAAAGGTCAGATGAAGGTGTATTTTACATTTTTAGAGATGACACAAATTGATCTTTCACCTTAAGTGTTTAAATTTAGACTTTCTCCCCTTTCACTCAAAATCATAGTGGCTTAACCATTAGAGTTAGTAGTTAGCAATCTCTTCCTTTGAAGCTAGGTTTTATTGGTTAATTTCAAAATTGAACATAAGTAGGAGTTGAAAAAAGATTCATTGCTTGGAAGGCACAATGGACCAATGTTAGGCAACTTATAAGACAAAATTAACCATAGAACTAAGAACTTGGTTGTGCTTGCAAATTTACCAAGGATGGGTAAATAAGTACTTACACTTCTACCCAAGTTTGCATACATAGTTTTTCTTGATATACCTTTAGAATATATTTTTAATGTACGTTGGGCTCAAATTTGTTAAACCCCATATGAAATTATTTTTGGAGGGATTGAATTTTTCTTCATTAACTAGATTTATAATTTTTGAAATTTTGTTTCACAAGATTTGAAATATATCATAACCTTTGGTATTAGACTCATCACGTGACCTTTAGAAACAAGGTTCTCACAAATTAATAAGTTAGAAAAAGGATTGGTTAAGTTTGAATTCCTTTTAATGAATAGAGTTTGTTGTTAAAGAGGGGAAAAAGGACTAAGCTTAGTAAGCTTATGTATTCTACAAATTTTTTAGATTTATAAAGCAATCACTTTTGTATGTATGTATGTGTATATATATGTATGTATATATATACATATTCATAGTTTTATTTTGAGGATTCAAATTATTTTCATTAATATTTTCTATATTGTTCTATTAAGCCCAATATAATTTTGTAAATTTCATTATGTGCCATATTTAATTATTTTTTTAATGAATTTGACCTGAGTGTAGGGTAGTCAACTAGAAACTAATGCCCTATAACATTATTAATTATGTTTTTCACTTCCACTTATACTTAAGGTACAAAAAATATGATGCTTATATGAATAAGCAATTTTCTCATTTATACTTCACTTCTATAAATGACCCTTCAATCTTTCCTAAACTACATTCTTCATTTTATTTAGTGTTGTTTTCAAAAGCAAATTATATTAGGCTATATATTTTAGAAATATTTATTGAATTTTTTTAATTTAATTATAGTTTTATAATGTTGTTATTTCTTAAATTATTTTAGTTTGTAAAATATTATAATTTTAAGAAAACCATGTAAGTCAAAGATAACTTTATTTTAGAAGCAATACTAAATAGAATGAAGTGTATGGCCATCAACCATAGAGATTTTCACCTTTTTGACATTGGTAACTACCATTTGATTGTATTTTATAATATTCTAAAATATTTGTTATGTAAGAAATTTAGAATATAGATTGTGACATCCTTATAGTAAATATCAATATTAAAAGTCACTACAATAAGGTTGAGAGTCCATGAAGTGACCATTTATCAAACAATGCTCTTCTCTATAAACTTTAATGATATAACATTATACATCTACAAGTAGAAACAATGGCCTTATAGACTTTTAAGATATGTCCAAATTGATTTACTAATAGTCAAGTTTGCCATATGGATTCTTTGTATAGGTCTTATTTCTAGTCTATGCAATCGCCATTTCTATTACAATAGTACTCCAAGTAGGTTAACTCTTAAAATTCCTTGAGTGTATTTTCACCAAAAACACTCCAAAACTACCATTCTTAAGGACAAAGTATCAAAATTCAAAACAAAAATATTTTTGGATGCATTCAACCGTAGGATCTTATAGTAAGCTAATTTGAAAAGACGTGAAATTTTTTTGAGAAATTTTCACCTTGTAGATTGTAAGATATTAGTATTTGAATTGACAAAAAGACTTTTTTTGCCTTGTGGAAAATCGGGCAACTTGCACTTCACAAGGTCACATTTGTATGAAAAAATGCCCAAAATGGTTGCAACTCTTTACATTCATTCTTCAAGTCAACTTGGATACATGCTTGAAAAATTTCAAGATCATTTGAAAAAGTACAACATATAGGAAAAAATAGTAAATAGAAAGAAGTGAAAAATGCCAATTTCAATAGTTGAAATGTTTTAGTAAGCAATCTACATCCTATGGTTTTATTTTTTCCTAAAAATATTGAAAATTGAATAAGATAAAGGACTTCAAAGTTTATTTTAGAGTAGAGAATCCGTAGCTGCCCACCAACTAAAACTCTTCATAACTTTTGACTCATTGATCAAAATGAAATGATTCAAAGCTTTCCACAAATATATAACTCTACAAGACTAATTTCAAATTTTTTATTTCTAAGAAAAGTGATTTTCTCCGATCTGCCTAGATTGCCTACCCCATGAAAAAAACTACATATCATACAATAACTTCTAAGCTGAGTAGTCAAAAGTTATGAAAATTATTGGGCCTTAAAAGAAAAACCTTGTCCCTATGTTGTGTGAAAATTTCAGCAAAAAGAAAAAGAAAAACTCCATTTGTAGTGAGCTATCCAAAACCACTATATTGCCAAAAAAATACAACTTGGTCCTTTAGGGGTTAATTTAATGTTGAAATAACATCAAAACTATGTTAGTGAAGCAATGAAATTGTTGTAGGGATAACATCATCATCTGTGGAATTTTTTTGTTGGTTTTTTGCAAGCTTTCAAGACATTGAATTCAACATCTTGATGAATATGATGTTTGATTGACATTGACTGCATTTCTATTACAATGACATCTCTAGCATGGTATTTTTTTTATTGCACTTAGATACACACATTGAGAGAATTTGCACACTCTAGATATACACATTGAGAGAAAGGATGCTCTATGGTTAATAAAATAAGGAGTACACAGGGGGCCAAGTTATGTGCCAAATAGAAAAGAAGGTCCATTAAATCTAAAATGACATTGAGCACACAATGTGTCCAATGGATGACTTTCTTTGTTATTGTAGAAGCAAAGAATACACCTATTGGTCCAAAAATTGAATTATATTTGAGGGAGTACCTATCATCAAAGCAACATCTTTCTAGGATTAAAACACTACCTTCGTACATAGACAAAAGACCAAAATGAGACATATATTGTAATTCCATGGCTAAACACCATTCCAATGCAATAGAGACATATCTTGACATCTATAAAATCCAATGTGTACTAATTGAGTTCTTTACACTTTTTTGTAAAAAACTTGTGTGACCTAAATTGTGACACATCTAAGAGGTTTAGTACTTTTAATTCTAAAATCTTGGTATTGTCATAGCATCCAAAATTTCAAAACTATTAAAGCTCTTGGATGTATACATGTGAAGTATCTTTTAAATGATAGGTTCATCCCAACTTCACTTTCAAGGGACTCGATTACCTTTTCTACACGTGTTGAATAAATAGATAGTGAATCAATCACATTACAAGTACAATATATCCATCTAAATTTAGTTTTAGATAGTGATTTGAGGGGATTGATGCGAAAGTGTCTCCAATGCAACTAAGATAAACACATGACACACCAAAGTGGATGAAGAACAATAGTTGCAAAGTTGTTCAAATCAATTCTCCATATTTCTTCATTATATTGAGTCCTTTAAACCACTTTTGATGACTTATTTTAGATGGAAATCTTGTACGTCATTACATGAATGATTAGATATTATCTTACATTCCATATAAGATATATAGTGATTTGTGCACCAATTATATATTAGGCACATATAGAGAGTATGATTGGGTCACTTGAATTTAGATTTTGATGAACATTTACTTTAAATGGAGCTACTTTAGCAGAATGCATTGGAGCTTCAATCTTTTATGAAGAAATATGGAGAATTGACTTGAGTGATTTGACAAAAAAAAAATTCATCCATTCTACTATATATATGGTGTTTAGACCAACCAATCTACAAATGCTCTTGTATGTCAAAATATAATGTGAGTCACAGCTCCACCTTGAACATGTGCAAGGTGACAATTTTAAAAATTAATATAAAAAATGTTCAATAATCTATTTTGTATGAATATCAAACCTTTCTAGCCAAATGTCCTTTGAAAGGACAACTAAAAATTTGCATAAATTCTTTTTTAGAATAGTTTCATTAATTTAAGTAGGGAATACTTACTATGTCTTTAAGTATTGTAATATATGGTAAGCTCCTCCAACATTAGACTTGATTAAAATAGATTTGGATTCAAAAGGATGCTCTTTTTACAACCATACTACATTGAATTTTTTTATTTATTATGTCTACCTTTTTATTCATATCCGATAGAGTCAATTGTGAAGTCATGTAAAACCACCGTAGTTATGTGGTGTTTCTTTCAATACTTATCCAATTTCCACAACTCCTTTGAGTGAGTATAATACATGGTAGTTGATCTTTATCCCCCCCCCCCCCCCCCCCCCCTATATAAATTGTCTGCAACTTTATACATAGTGCTCCATAGTTGCAAAGTAATTAGAGCCTCTAGTAAATGATTATGGATTGCTTTGAAGACACCTCTAACATTCACCCATAAGACATTTCAAGGTTTATTCAAGTCTTGACTTTGAAAATTCACAAAAATATAAATTTTTTCCAAAGAAAATATTTTTTTTCCTAAAAATTGATGATTTTCATTAGTCTACAAGTAAAAAATTACCCTTATTTGGTGATACATTTGAACATGATAATGTTAAAATTTCAACATGACATACCAATGAAAATTTAAATTATTCAATTACCAATCCAAAGGTGTTTGTCTTGCCATATTGCAATATCGATAATTTGTATTGTGAAGAGTCAAAATACATTAAACTTAATAGTAAAGTGTGTGCAATGTAGAATGAAAAGCTGGAGTTTGAGAAAAACATAGGATGAAACTCACTGGAACACCAAACCTAGGGTTGTGATGATGTTTTTTTTTGTACTCCCTCCATCTTGAAATGATTGTCTACTTTGAATTTCAAATTTTTTAAGGGTTGTTTTGAGTAGGCAAAAAAATACATCCTTGTGGCTAATTTTATTAAGGTTGCAATAAACACATGCAATGTTCTTCATAGATTCTAGTGATATAAAATTCGGAACCTTTCTTAATCCCTTAAATGCCCAAGGCACAAAATTTTGGTGTTGATTATACTTTGAAATTAAATAAAACCTAACCAAATTGTTATTTTTAGTAGTTAATATATTTAAAAAATTCTTTTTGAATTCTAGTTTTAGTATCAAAAATCCAATTTTGAAAATGATTGATTATGATTTTTATATTCAAGGTTTTGTGCAAGGGTATCCATTGCAATCTTGGCTTTCCATAGTGTTGAGAGTTCTTGAAAACAAGACTCGAATACACTAGATCTTGGAGAAAAAATCATAATAAAGAATTTAAATTAAAAAAATTGTAGAGCAGATTTTTAGAAACCATAAATTGATTGGGTTTATACATATTATGCCCTTTAACCTCATATTTTATTGGTGACCAACATTTTAGATTTGACATGGAAAAAGAGAGGACTGAAAGACTTCAAATCACTTTCATAGTTTTAACACTCTCATGATCAAACATTATAATCTTTCAATCTCTAAGTGATATTGTTTTTTTTTCCCTATGTAATTTCTAACAAGTCTAGTTTGAATTTTTACGGTTACAATTCAAAAGGGTTTGATACAACTGATCAAAATGTTGGCTTTTTGTTCAATTTAGAGCAAATTCCTAGAAGCTCAAAATAGGTTTTGTGTAGTTAGGGCTTAATTATGTTTTTCACAACATGATCAATGAAATTGGTTTGAAAGAATACCAACAAAATTGTGGACCCTCATTTTGGGACTCAAGGAGTACTAACTTATTCTTAGTTAAACCTTCATCCGACACGACTGTTCCAACTCGAGACGACCCTTAACCGTGTATCGCTGCCGCGAATACTAAGTGTCCGATGGACGCTAGAGAATTCTTTTGTACAAGATAGAAGTACAACTACTCATCTTCCTAATTTTGTTGTAAAAAGGGAACATCTTCTTTTACAAGAGTTTGACTTCCAATGATTACTTTTCCATTTTTTTAGGCGATTGATTCCCACGGTAATAGAAAATCATGATTTCCCCGGTCCTTATTCAGGGTTAAGATGAACTCTAATATTGTATGGAAGCCTATTGTAAGTTATATGCTTCCAAAACGACCTCCAGTTGTCCGTTGTCGATCGTCTTCTCCGACCCCGTCCTTGCCAGCGTGTTGTTCCGGACTTCCCGTGCTGCTGCATTGTTGCCTTGTCCGGCCATCCCTGGCCGGCCGCTTTGGTCGCTCCGCCTGTGATCCGGGACCATGATCAATCAGGGCAGCCCCTTCATTTAGCTTTTACATTTTGCAAATGGTGAAAAACACACATTCAACTAATTATGGCCGCAACTTCATGACAAAAGGCGCAAGAAAAAGGTAAGCGGAAAGGTCAGCTGGCTGGCGGGGATGGGAGCTAGCTACTGTAGTGGGCAAGCACAACTGCTGCTGCTGCTGTGCTGCACACAACAGTGCACTACAACAGAGACGGTCTGTGCTGAATCTGTGATGCCAGAATGCCTGAATGCCTGATGCCTGATGCCTGCGGCAGTGCTGCCTGACTTCTCTCACTGATGCTGATCAGGGACGATGATGAGCAAGTTCGCAGGAGCGGCGCCTTTGGAGCTGCGATGGTCGGTCTCATTATCCGGAAAAGAGTGGGGCCTCCTAGCTCTCCGCTCCGCTCCTCTCCTCTCCTCTCCTCTCCTTTCAGCCACCCAGCCAGTGAGCCAGCCCAGCGGATTCCTGCTGCACGCCCTGGAGCCCTTGCTTTCTGCTGTCTCCTGCGCTCCTTGCTTTGGGAGGTCCGGGCGGGACTGCCATCATTTCATTCCACCTCCAAATTTAACGTAAAAAGCTGGCAGCAGCAGCATCGAAGTCGGCCAAGTGCATCACCGCAAAATAGCCGCCCGGGCGGTGCTGGACGACATTCCTTCCATCATGTCCGGATTACATGGAACTGAGTGAGTGGCGAGGGATTTCATTATTGTGAAGGAGGATCACTGTAGCGTTCCTCAGTTCGGGAAATTGGTGGAGTTTCACCGGCTATCTTTCCTCCAATTCCTACAGTTTCAAGATTCCGTCCATTCCAGTTCCTGTGCTTTCTCTGTTTGTAATAACTAGAAATATAAATTCTTAAAATTTTTCACTGGGCTTCAAAAACCCAACCAGTTGTTTTCTCATTTTCACCCGGGCTCACTTTGCACTAAGGTAACCCTGCCTATGATAGGCAAAATAAGAGGGAGCCCATCACATGCAAAATTATTCTAGTGGTGTACTTTTCAGACTGACTATAATGTATACCATTGGTATAATTTTGCTCACGATTGGTTGACTCTCATTTTGCCTGTTATGGGCAGAGTTACCTTATTTGTTGAATTTTTCCAAACACTGTTTTTACTAGCCATTTTCCTTTCACTCCCGTATTAAATTGTTTTTTCAAGAACCAAGTCTGGTTTTTTCTCCAATTTTTAGTCTAAATAGAAAATTTTAGAGATTTTTTCACTAGATTTTTTCTTATGTTTTCAAATTGCAACTATTTTTTTTCCCAATTCCATTGGCTAACAATGAACTAATTGGCAATTCTCCCCAAACATTGATTTTGACCATATAATTCAAACCATCACTTGAATTGTAGGTGTTGCAAATTTCATTTATGTGGACTACATTTACTATTTTGCCATGGTCATTTTAGGGGGATACAAATAAAAGTAAACTCATTGTAGCAAAAAAATAACAACAGCCAACTAAAATATTGTCTAGGGGAAAGAAAGAAGAAAAAGAAAGAAAAGAAAAAGCTTTAAAAACACACAAGCCAATATTGTTGGAGGGGTAATAATCTTATTGCCTTCAATTTTTGTTTCCTCTAATACTCTTTTTAGACATCTACCATTATCTTTGACCTATTAGATTTATGACTTTGTAATTGAACTTCAAAATTGAAGACTCTTCTTTGTTTGCAATGGAATTTTCATTTGTAACAAAAAAAAAAAAGTGGTGTGGAACTAAAAGTTGTCAAAGTTTCATAGAATGATGGTGATTCATGGATTAAATACCTTCTTAAGCAAAAAAAAGTCCATAATAATATAGAGAAAAAATTCCTAATACTTGATTTATTGTACTCAAGTTCAATCAAGTCCCTAAACAAAATGGACAAAAAAATGTTTTTGTTCTATGAGGCTCTTCAAAGTCATCCAAAGGATTCAAAATATATATTGTAGAAATATTGGCTTAACCCTTAAAAGATCTTATGTTCAAATTTCCAATAATATGTCAATGCAAATATATACTAGCATACAAAATCTTTGTATTTCTATCCATCTAAATATGTATAGATTCTTGTGGTATAGATTTTCACAACTTTTCTTTTCAAATGTACTATAGTTCAAGGAATAGAAGTATTTTAGCTTCAAAAACTAAGTAACTAAACTAACTAATTTCAAAAATGACCCTTCAAAACATGTCTTGAATAAATAAATAAAATAAAAATCTTAAAAGATCACCGTAATTTGAACTTAATGTTACACCTCAGGGAATTTTTGGAAGTTAAATTACAAATATCCAATCTATAGTCAATTTAAGAGAGAAAAATTTCAATTTTAGAATTCAAATTTTATTAAAAAAATATTGGTTTGTGTAGTGGTTGATATCTCTATATGGAATTGGGGACAAAAGATCCATTCCTCATTGAGACTCTTCTCCATATAGTCATTACTTCACCAAATTTTATTACTAACTCTACATTCTAAAAGCTATGAAAGAAAGACAAAAGGTATAATATTTTGAAGCATATCAAACAAAGAAAAGTAATAGTAAAAAAATTAGAAATAATAATTAAAATCATAGTTCAAAGGCTCCAATAGTTGTTTTGAATCAACCACCAATTTAATACTAATCTATTCTCAATCTACAAGATGCTCGTTTGATTTGAGATACTTTCAAATTCCAAATAGGGGTCTAAATATTAAAAAAAAGGTTGTGGTGAATGTTGATGAGTATGGCACATTCTTTAAAAAATTTAGCAACAAAATTTACTTGGTGAAGGATAATTTAAGGATGGTGCAGCAAGTACCTACACTTCCAATTTTAATACAGTTTCCCCCCTCTCAACCTTAAAAAACATCGTAAATCCTCCATTTGGTAGAGAATTGACTAATTCTAAAAGCTTCAAGTGAGGTATAAACTTTTTGTCCACATCTCTACATGTAAATCATATTTTACAACTCTTGTTTGAAAGTTGCCATTCAATTATTATCCTAAGTTACATTTTACTGATATTGTATATCTTTTGGAAAATTTAAAGTATCCCTTGGTTCTTAAGAGAGTGAACATCACCCTAGTATTTATTACAAGAGTGAGGCTCCACTAGACTAGTGTAGTTGTTGAGCTTTTAATAGCTAGTATTTACTGAAGGGTTGCATCTTTTATATTTTTAGAAAACTTTATGGAAGACAAAACATGTTGGCTAATATTGGAAATCTAAATGCTTACACAAATTCATTTAGGCCCTTGGAATTATATCTATCATACTATAATTTTTTTGCTTTTAAGTTCTATAATGACCCAAATCACTTTCATAAAAAATAGATATCCAATTTACATACTTTATTAATTCATAGGATGATCATAATCATTTAGATGGTAGAAGTTGATGAAGTTTTAGATTTTTATGCATATAATATTAAAAATATTGAATTTGAATCAACTCAAAATTTACAAGAGACAAAAGGTGATCATTTATTGTATATTTAATATAAAATATAGTTATTATTATTATTTAAAAAATTATTAACACCTAGATGGAAATGCCTTTTTTGAGATTCTTCAATATTGTTTAAAACTAAACGAATTTTGATAAGTTTTATCAATTTAAAAAAATTATAAACGGTCATACAAATTTAAAATTGAAATTTACAATGGACACCCTTAAACAAAATTCTCAATAGAAAAATTGTGAATTTTTTTTCCCTCCAAAATTAAATCCTTGATGCTAAAATTAAACTTTAAAAGACATTTTTTTTAAATCACTAAAAATGGTACTTTGGTAATATTTTATTTAACTTAAAAATTTAGTCAATACCAAAATATGATGCCTTATGATTTTTGGAGGTTAACTCTAGAAAGACCAAACAATGTTTTTTGGCAACAAAGCAATTTTGGGCCTCACTATAAATGGAAATTTTTTTTGTTCTTGTTGAAACTTTCACACAACATGTGTACAAGGAGTAGCTTTAAGGCCTAACAACTTTCATAACTTTTGACTACACAGTTAAGAAATTATTATATGATATGCAATTTTCATTGTTTGATGGATAGCCCATGCACTTCAAAATTTTAAGAAGAAAATCACTTTTTCAAGAGAAAAATTTGGAATTTGTTTTCTTGATTTCTATATATATGGAAAGCTTTGAACCATTCCATTTTGATTAATGAGATGAACGTTATGAGGAGTTTTAATTTGTGGGTAGTTATGGAATTTCTACTCTTAAATATACTTTGAAGTATTATATTTAACTCAATTCTCAATATTTTGAAATAAAATAAAATCATTGAATGTAAATTTTTTAATATAACATCTCAATCATTGGATTAATATTTTTCAATTTCATAACTAAATTCTTAACAATTTAGTATTTTGAATCATTCTCTACTACTTTCTACTTACTGTTTTTTTTCCTATATGTTGTACAATTCCAAATGATCTGAATTTTTCCAAGCATATAGCCAACTTCCCTTGAAAAATGAATCCAAAGAAGAACCACCATTTTGGGCATTTTTTCATATAAGAGTTACCTTGAGAAGTGAAGCTGCCTACTTTTTTGTAAGCCCCCAAAAAGATTTTGGTCAATTCAAATGTAATATCTTGCAATCTACATGGTGGAATTTTTTGAATTTTTTTCACAACTTTGCAATTGATTGGACCTAGGATCCTACAGTTTTATAAGTTAAAAAAAAATTTCTTCTAAAATTTGGTACTTGTACTAAAAATAGCAATTTTGAAGCATTTTTGGTGAAAATATAGTCAAAATCCCTTAGGGGTTAAATTGGTAGATAGCCTAAGAAGTTAAAAATTATTCTATAATTATTCAAAAAATCATAGCATATACAAATCTAAACAAATCTAAAGATGAAGTATGAATTGATACTTAAGATATACCTTCTCAATAAACTTGAGTACTGTACCTAAACAAGAATGTCATTGATCAATACATTTTAGTTTGAGGTTGAGAAGTAACTTGAAATGGATGACTTAATAGAGAATGGAATTGGGAATATGAGTAGATTACAAACATCCCCAATATAGGTGCTCTGTATCACTATTTGGATGTGTTTGATTTGAATAAGGATAAAAAACCCATACCATGGTTTTGCATTCTTAAAAATTTAGAAGAAGTAAGGTCTAATTTGGTACAAGGCTTCATATATATAGAACCCAAATCATCTTTTTGTATGATTGAATAATACTAGTAGAGAAGAACATTTTCTATTCCTATATCATTGTTCTCCCTTCATCCAAATGGGGATAGGGAAGAATTGGTAGGGATGCTTTAAGGCCTATATACCTTTCTTTGAACTGATTTATTCATGTCAATTTTCAAGTTACAATTATTTTCTAGGTTTGCCTAAGTCTTGAGATCCATACACATACATGTATAAAGTAGGGTGCTTTAAAAGCGACCTTGCTCTAAAAAAGGCCTCTAACACATATGGTAGGTACATTTTGCTTTCTTCGATGTACCAAAAATGTACATTTTAGAAGGTGTCCACTTTTAGTGACCATTGTGTTTCAACTTCAAAAATTCATAACTAATTCCATGAAGGTCCAAAAAGTACAAAACGACTTGGGTTAGATGTCAATTCCATTTTTCTTCCTACAAAAATTTATTAAAATTTGTTTCAGGGAGTTTAGCTTCCCCCAAAATGCAAACAGCTCTTAAAAGACCACTTTAAGTTAAGAGCAGACTACCTTACCACCACCTTGAGTTCTTTGAATCCATGCCCATTGTGATATGTGCCATGCAGTTCCGTGCAGTACGGCAAACCTTTCACAGGCACTCTTACTACAAAATATTGAGTAAAAAACACTTGCCACAAAACAACAAAACAACAAAACAAGAAGAACATTGGTTCCATTTTGAGAATAAAGAGGTTGGTTGATCGAGACCCCACATCACATCAAGGTCTATGGTACGCAAACCCAATATGGATTGCATTCCTTACCTACACTACTTTAACATTTCATTGCAAATTCTTTCCTTCCTAAAAATCTTGGACTAGTGTAGAGAGGGGACACAATTGGGAAAGGGTCCATAATAGAAATGCTTATCTTACATGACGATAATACGGATGCATGTCAACTGCATTTTCCCTTCTTTGAAGCAAACTATAGTATTATTTTAATTGTACTGATGATAACAATACACTCAATCGATAGTCTCCTACAGATATAATTGGTGTGTTTCTATTAGCATTTTCATGTACATTAACAATTTGATACATTAGGTATTGGCACGTAGAAAACTTGTCTTGAAGAATGAATCCAAGGAGCATCACCATTTTGGACATTTTTTCATACAAATATGACTTTATGAATGGCAGCTGCCTAGTTTTTCATAGGATCAAAAAAATGAATTTTCTCCATTCAAATGCTAGTATCTTGCAATCTACATGGTGAAAAATTCTGAAATTTTTTCCACATCTTTTCAAAACAATGTACTACGAAATCCCATGGTTACATATGTTCAAAAATATTTTTTTTCTAAAATTTAATACTTGTAATAGAAATGGCAGTTTTAGTGAAAATATAGTCGAACCTTTAGGAATTTGGTCATCATTAGTGATCAAAAATTAATATTTAATACTTTCCATTTATAGATGAAGCCATGTGGTACCAATGTTCTATAATATATATTTTTAAATATTTAAAATAAATTGAAATTATCATAAATTTTAGAATCAACAATAAAAATAATTTTATTATTATTATATAGTTATAAATAATAAAATTACAATTGGTGTGAATTTTTATAAAATAACATTTATTTGAAAATTGTTATAAAATATTATATTTGTATTTGTAAGTATGGCAATATATCCTTTCAAGAGCCAATGTTATAATTGTCCTAATATATAGTAGATAGATGTTCAATTTGCAATTGTGATGAAAATTTCAACTTTAGATGAAATTAGATGTAGTGTATTATAGTTGTTCATCTTATTTGTTAGAAATGCTAGATTTATATCAAAGGCTTAGTTGCAAATTTATCAAACCACTTAAAATTGAAATGCAAGCATATATATTGTACTTGATTTTCTAATTGGGATACTTTAGAAGACAATACTTGACATTGCACTAAATAGTCAAATTGGGGATTACTAAAAATAAAACAAGTAACTACAATTTTGAACATTAAATATACTTTGAACTCTTAACTTGACTTATTATATTACTATATAAACAAGAATGTAGAAATGATACAATATTTAAATATTGTAACTCATGTAGAAAAAATAAAAATAACACTAGATTAAAGTGTTACAATGATATATTTTACTTATAGAAATTATATCATCCAAATTAAAATTATCCCAAATTCTTTCACCAATCCAATCAAAATAGTTTCTACTACCATGTATATTCCTCAATTTATCTTAAATGCAATGAAAAATACAAAACACAAAATTCCAAATGCATAATTACTAAGTTAGTAAACTATTAGAAAATAATATCACTATTCATGCAATTATAACATATTCTTGGTTTATAACTTAACCTTGAAATGCCAATGTAGCTAAAAAATGGTTGATGAATGGTCAAACATGCCTTTTTGTAATTAAAAAATGGCTGATTTTCATCCATTATTTTTTGAGAGTTTTTTTAATATGTATACATTAATTGGTGGTGGAAAGCCTGTCATGGAAAACCTACAATTTCTTTTAGAAAAGGTGCTAAAGCCATGGATCACAAAAGATACTTTACTAGTGTATTTAGCAATGCCTGCTACCATTGCTCTTGATCTAAATTTTAGCCTTTACAATGATATTTTTTTGAATTTGAGCCTGACTATTAGAATAAAGCTTATTAAGACTACTATCTATTGCAATTTGAAATTTTTGTAAAATTCCTAAAACGATATATTTAATAGCCATTTGAATTGTGGGCCTATTATCATGTTCTAATAAGTTTTTAATTATAGAATGGTGCAATATTTGGGTTTTACACCATGAAGTTCTACCCCATAACATACATCAATGAAAAAAAATTCTAATTTTTTGAGCTTATTTTGTATTCAATATGATTTTCTTCATGTTTTCTTCAAAAATTCATACTAATTTCAAATTTTCACAAAAAAGTCTGAAATTTCTGAGGTGTGTAGACAACATCTGATTTAATCTCTGGAAAATAGAAAATAAAAATTCCTTTCATTGTCAATGGAAAAATGAAGCATCCAGGATAGAGGGCCTTGAAAGTTCGACCACACGGTCAGAGGCTCCGGGATTTCATGGTTATAAGGTTGTCACTGCAAGTCTGCAACTCAAGAACCTCAAGTCTCAACTTTGACATTTTGATCAGCTTGAATAATAAATATCATTAATGAGGTGCAGGTAATTTGTACTTGAGGCACACATCACTCACGGTTTGAGTCTATCCTTTATGTCTGGTTTGAAAAGTACCTCAGAGGTCTTGTGACATTCAAATTATTAGTTTTTTTAATTTTATATTTTTTCTTTTTCTCTATTTGGTTATCATTCGGTTTTCACACTGAATCAAATCAAAATTGAGATTCAACTGTACAAAACCTTGAGGTAATAGGAATATATTTCCAAAGGCCATATATATATTAAAATAAACAAACCAATGATATCGGACAAGGTAGTTGTAGTTGTCCCACCAAGCAGCTGGACTACTGCACTTGTGTCATAAAAATTATCGAACATGGAATGATCTAAACTTGTGTCTTCATTATTAGGTACTGTGTGTACCCTTGCACCGACCATTCAACATCCATAGTGTTATTTATACGGACTATAATTATTTTATGAGACAGATGAACGTCGATAACATCGACGCAAGTACACAATCCAGCAAATGTGGCAAATTGCTTACCTATTTTTCTCACCGACTTTGTGAAAATTTGTACTGGAAGGGGGAATACAAGGCTTGGGTAGGGCCGTCACGTGATGATAAACAGTGGCAAATGAAGAGCATCCAAGGCAGAAACGTTCAAGAAGTCCTTTCATGTATTTGTGCGTTTATCTGCAATGCAAAAGAAAAGGTCATTCGTTTGTGCTAAATTTTTAAAGAAAAAGAGAAGGAAAAGAACAGAACAAGAACAAGAGTCCGTCCTCTCCTAGTTGGCTTGATTCCCGGCAGTCATCCGTGCTTTCTGTTCTACTTGCTCTGTCAGTTCCATTGTCCATTCCAGAACAATGGGAGTCAGCAATTCTGCACTTCCCATCCAGAGTCGGCAGCACTGCATGGGATTGCACACATGCACTGTATCATTTTCTCCAGTCCCTGCAAGAATGAAATCAGTGGCAACATCTTGGGCGGTGGGTTAAGTGTCGTCTCTTTCAGTGGCTTGATTAACATCGCTTCTGGCACCAGAAGACGGTTTACATATGGCGAGTCAGAGCTGGTCCGCGCGCAGAAGAAATCGATTCCAAAACTCTATGAGAGGGCCAGTACGTACGTTGGGGAAAGAACAATCACGTAGTGCCCAATTTGATAACAAACCTGCAAATTGCGCAGTGGGAATCGCAAGTTCTGACGTCCCTTTATTTTTAAAAAGAAATACCAGAAGAATAGGACCTAATGGTCAGAAACAGTACTAATCTGCAAATTCAGTGTGGTCTACCAATAACCATCTGACACTTCCCTTGCATTGTCCAATTTGTAAATGATCATTTGAACGTGCACGCTCAGATAGACGGCAGTATTTGTTTCAAAATCTAAATTATGTAGATCCAGGGATTCAAAATTGCAAATTCATTCAATAACAGAAATGGTGAAAGCTCAAACACCTGGTTACTTGAACTCAACCAACGATCTAAGCTTATAGCAGACGAGCATACCTGTCTAATTGTCAGTGCTTGCCAACAGGGGAACCATTAGCACTGGCAGAAGCACCTCAGGTAACGTTTCATGCCTTGAAAAGAGACAGCAAAGTGATCAATAATCAGATTGAGATACTACTTGTCGAGCACGCAACCCTAGACGTTCATCTACTGTACAAATCCGACAATGTATTCTCCAATACCTCTTTTCCAACTCCACTGATTATGCTGCAGTAGGACAAATGGGTTTCAACTAGCATTATACGGCATGCTCACAACTGGACATGTGGAATTTTCCAATCAGAATGTACCAACGTGACAGATTTTCAAAGATATACAGGGAATGTGAAATTCCAGTATCATCAGAGGGTTGATCATAGACTGGAATGAAATATCAGGTTGTGACAGAAGAACACGATGTGCCATGAGAGAGATCTCTTCTAGATTTTGTTTTACTGGAAACCAAAGGGCCTGTGACATTTACCAGTTCGTCCAATGAGCTTCAGAATCTGGAGCTGCGCACCCCGTAACTGCAACACAAGCATACTTAGACCAACAACGCCAGCTCAGTCAAGCAGCCATTGAGGAATTGTGCTACACATAATCACATAGCGATCAGCTGCAGCATCTCTAATCAAAACATGCTGAGCACTTGTAAATTCCACTTCTAATTCGTGAAAATGAGGAATACCAGGACTGCAGGCTGTAGCAAATGCCTAAATTATGCATCAAGGAATTGAAGTCTTTATCCCATACATTAGACTTGTGGAAATCATGGCTTGTTCCAGTGAAAGAGTCCACCCAACTTGGTTACATATTGGTTTCTACTGATAATGGATATCTAATCCCTAAACCCTAAACGTAAAACCTAAACCCAACACATCGTCATATTGCAACTGTAGGTCCACCAGGAAAATTGCAAAGGTTCACTCTCAATCGAGTAACCATCATGTCCACATGAAAGTGGCCTTGTTCGGGCAATGGAGAAAACACGCCGCGGAAAGATCTGCATCCACGATGAGCAAGCCTAGGCGCTATAAATATGTCCATTCTATTGCATATGGCAATTAGTAATCAAGATAATAAGCCAAGTTTTCATACTTCATTGACGAAGCTGTTAACAAAATGAATGCTTCAAACCTATGTCGTATTGGGATTCCAGCGCTATTACAACAGTTGGAGCGAAGCTGCATTAATCTACAGTCCTGGAATGAAGATACTAGAACTGAAAATGACCAGAGACCTCGATTGTATATGCAGAAGCGTTGCGAAGTACCGTTATAAATAGATGCTCCTCGTTTTGTTCCAAAAACCTGTTGGCTCTGTTGCAATTGAGCTCCTGAGGAGATCGGATACAGATCTAACAAGGTTTATTCTCACCATTGTGGTCCAGCAACAAGAACAAAACTGCATCTCCGTCCCACCAATCTCATATGCAAGGCGTTAGCTTAACCCTGTTCTGCTCTCCTAAGAATGACTGAATAACCAGGGTTTTACCAGGGTTTTAGGGTTTAGGGCTGACGTACGTAAGAATATACTAAACCTCTAGCACCGAATTGAACACAGACAAAATTAAGCTTACTGTCTCCGCAGAACCTGAAATTGACCCAATTAATTAGTAAGGTAAGTGAGCCCATTGTGGACAAAATTATAAAAATGGTAGTCATTTTAGAACCAAGTTATAATTTTGTTTAGAATGGGCTTACTCCCATATGTGTCTACAATGGGCTCATTTATGTTAGTAGTTCTAGCAGCAAAATCTCTACCTCCACAATAATTAGCAATCAACAGAAATTTATTTGAGTTTAGAAAACACTAACAAACAACTTTGGTATTATGATAAGAGACTCAATATGTGCCTTGTGCCTTGTGTCACTTTTTGGCCATTTGAAAGCTTGAATTATACATTGCTTGATATGTAGTGGCACAAATAGGGTCTCATACTTTATTGTTGAGTGTAGGACTCTCAAGGGTTGCATTTGAAGAGATGAATGAAGCTCCTTGTAAAATTTTGAAATTTGTATGTGCTTGAAGGATTTCATTCCTAGGAGCACAATTCTCACCCTTTGGCACTTGCTGTTAGTTTGGATTGCCATCACGAGAAGGCATGAATCATGAAGACTATACGTTCAATCTAAACCAAGATGAAAATCCTTCATTTTAGAAAACATAATAAATTATTGAATTATGACCTTAATTTCTAATTTCATTCCTTAGAAGGACGAGGAAGAAACATAATGTACAAAGTGTCAATTTGTAATGAAATTTTGAAGTGATATGTAGTAAAGCCCATAGGTGCCATTAGATCATTTGTAAATGAACCAAATTTGCATTCCAAAAATGGACATTTTTCTCACCTAAAATGAGGCTTAATGTTTTTCTTAAAGTATTTACAATATTAAGGTTCTCAAATGGCTACATGCTTTTGATGATTTTAGAAAAAAAAATATATATATGACACTTTGGTGGCCATCAAGTCACTTCTAAACTATGACTTGTGTACTCCAAAATTTCCACCTTCATATCTCAAGTATGGCCATAATACTTCATTTGTTCAAAAAGACATAATTTGGATACTAGCATGGCCATAATGAGGGTATTTCTAGAGTGATCATCTTAGCTTAACTTCTAAAGTTCCTTGACTAATGACTATGTATTCGCCAAAAACTGCCATTTTATGTTCAACAACCAAATTTTAGAAAAAAACATTTTTAGACACATATAACCATAGGATTTTGTAGTATGCTAGTTTGAAAAGACATAGAATTTTATTTTAGAAATTTCCACTCTATAGATTGCAAGATATTAGCATCTAAATTGACAAAAATCCTTTTCTTGGCCTTGCAAAAAATTGGGCAATTGCACTTCACAACATCACATTTGTATGAATAGATGTCCATGTTGGTGGTGCTTCTTTCAATTCAATTCCTAAAGTAAGTTGGCTACATGCTTGAAAATTTTCAAATCATTGGAAATTGTATAACAAATAGGAAAAAAATAGTAAGTAGAAAGAAATAGAGAATGATTCAAAATACTAAACTGTTGAGAATTTAAGTACGGAATTGAAAATTGCCAATCCCAATGGTTGTAATGTTATTATAAACAATCTACATCCTAAATTTTATTTTATTTAAAAAAATATTGAAAATTGAGTGAAATAAAGGACTTCAAAGTTTATTTTAAAGTAGAGATTCTATAATTGCTTGCAAACTATAACTCATAATTTTCATCTCATTCATCAAAATGGAATGATTCAAAGCTTTCCACATGTATATAAATCAAGAAACCCAATTTCAAATTTTTTTAAATGAAAATAGTGATTTAAAAAATTTGCTTGGACCACCTAAGTTAAAAAACAAACTACATATCATACAACAAATTTTTAACCACTAGTAAAAATATAATAAAATTGTTAAGCCTTACAAAAAAAACTTGTCTACATATTGTGTGAAAATTTCAAAGAAAAAATATAAAAACTTCGTTCATAGTGAATTGCTCAAAATTGCTATATTGCCAAAAACCACAGCTTGGTCCTTTAAGGATAAATGGCCTCTCTAGTTTTTCTTAGTTGTTATTTTCAATGCTCTGAAATGTAAGAAGATCAAAATTCCCCATTTAGTTGTGATGACAATCATGCTATCTAATGATTAGATGCTTAAATTTTGGACAACAAATGAACACAAACACATCCAAGCACACAAAAATGCATTTTGACATCCTTCAATTATTTTGGAGATTCTTGTATAAGATTGTTAAAAACTTTATGATATAGATTTTGAAGACATCTAAAAGACAAATTTTATAATTCAAAGGATAATGGTAAGTCTTGCATAAAAAAATAACTTTTCAATTGAAAAATGACCTTCCAAAAGCAACTTGAATAAAAAAATAAACTAAAAATCTTCAAAAATCATTATGATTAAAACTAGACATTTCAATTTTTTTAGATTCTTGTAAAAAAATACAAATATTCAATCTACAATTAATTTGAGAAGAATTTTTCAATTTTTGACTTCAAATTTTGTTGAAAATATTAGTTTGTGTATTCGTTGATCTAACCATATGGATATGATCTATGAATAATTTTTTACAACTATTGATTGAAAGCCATCATTGAATGATTCTTTAAAGGTTGCATTTTATAACACATCTTCACAATTTTGGAAATCTAGACTACTCTTTGATCTTTAAAGAGTTACTAACTACACTGATTTGTTCTACTAGTATGTGAAATACTTATTTTTTTAAAGTTGTACTATTTTGAAGTAGTAAATGTTGAAATATCATTGTATTGTATTTATTTCCACAAGAATAAAATTTCCTACATCATCCTAATCTAGCCCTTTACTACCTAAAAAATTGTTGTAATAAAAAGAGGGTTATAGCCTCAAGTATACAATGAAAGCCCTTTGATCCATCTAAGTTTTTAACTTCGACGTTTCCAATTCAATAAGACAACTTTGCAACAATCTTCGTATGCTTTTTAATTGACAAGGCTATATAGTTAATTATTTGTAATCCATTGTAATACCCTCTATTATATAGAATCAAACTGCCAACTTTATTGTGTGTAATATTTGCCACAACAAAACTTTATTTGAACTTGTCTAATCTTCTCCCTCATACACAAGCCAATTTAAGATGTGACCATGGCCAAAATATGGTACTTGAACAAACATCTGGCCCCTCTTGTTGTGAATGGACTTGAAAGTGGCACATTATACTTCACCCAACCACCAAAGTATGAGTTGCTACATAGCCACACTTAAAACTTAATTTGTTGAGTCAAAATGTTGTGTGTTGATTAACCCCTAAAGAACTAGCATATTTTTTTTTTTGTCTACATAGCAATTTGGGGTAAGTACATATCATTGGAAATTTTCATATTTTTCACCCCAATTTTGATAGAAGGTGGGGATGAAGAATATATTTTACATGCACTAAATTTCATGACATTTGGAAATATGAGTCAAAAGTTATGGCCAAATGTGTTATTTTTTTGTATAAATGGGCAGTCTGGGCAGATCTGAAAAAATCATTTTTTCCAAAAACAAAATTTTTTAATTGGTTTTCTAAAGTTATATATATATATATATATATATATATATATATATATACGTAAAAAGCTTTGAATCATTCCATTTTGATCAATGAGTCAAAAGTTATGAGGATTTTTTGTTTGTGGGCAATTATAGATTCTCTACACTAAAAAAACTTTGAAGTCCTTTTGGGAAAAAAAAAATCATAGAATGTAAATTGTTTGATACAACATTTCAACCATTGGGATTGGCATTTTTCAATTCCATAATTATACTTTGAACAATTGAGTATTTTGAATCATTTTCTACTATTGTCTACATATGTTCTTTCTATATGTTGTACAATTCTAAATGATGTATAGTTTTATAAGCATGTGGCCAACTTATCTAGGAAAAAGAATCCAAAAAGGCACTACCATTTTAGACATTTTTCCATAGAAAAGTGAGCTTGTGAAATGCAATTGCCTTGATTTTTGCAACAACAAAAAAATGATTTCAATGATTTGAATGCTTATATCTTGCAACCACTTTGTGGAAATTTCTCAAATTTGTATCACATGTTCTTAAGTCAACATAATACTCTCTCCTATGGTTATGTGTCAAAGAAGTTGTTTTTATCAAAAATTTGGTAATTGTACTAAAAATGAAAACATGGTCATGGAACTTTAAAGGTGAATGATGCTTTAAAGTGTGAGCCCAAAGCCCAAAGCCTAAAAGAGTGCAAAACAAAAGGAGACTTTTGGGTCACCACCTAGTAGAGACTTTGCAAAGAATAAGTCAAATGCTTGTTCAAGGAAAAGTAGGGAAGAATTGTTGGCATAGTGCTAAGGGAAATTGGCAAGAATCGTGGAATATAAATTAACTAAAAGCTTGCAAGCAGTACAATTGTCACTCCAAAATCATGTTTTAAATTTAAAGGATATCTTGGCCTTCCCCATGATGTCCAATTCACAAAATTACCCTTCAAAGTGACATTTGAGCCTCAACTTTGCCCTTTCCAAAGTAAAAAGCATCAACAATCTTTGCCCTTTCCATTTTAAATTAAATATAAATAAGAAATTGACATATATAATGTATAACTTGAATAAAGGTGATGTACTGTACAATCCAATACTTTAATTTATGTAGTCTAAGCCTTCAAGGAGTTGCCTTCCTGAGCATCCTAAGAATATGAAGGAGATACCAAATAAAAATCTTACAATTTCACAAGAATGCCATATTGGCTTATTCTGTATTCATTTATTGATTTCTTGCCTTTTCCTCCAATGTTGGGTGGGTTGAATGGATGGAAAGCATGACATGTGGGTATGATAAACATAGATGATGGGTCCCCAAATTTAGATGGAAGCCATTAATGGATAATGCTAGGTTGTTGGTTCAATGAAGTCAAAAGTATGGAATCTAGGGGAACTTTGAATTTGGAATCATTAAAATTAAAAGTATGGCCACAAACCCAAACATATTCTAAGCTTCTTACTTCTTAGCTAACGGCACTTTGAATTTTTTTCCACCATTCCTAAAACATATCTTTGAAATTGATTTTCAAATGTTTGGGAATATGCAAAGTACCTAAGAAGTGCCAAATGTATGTTACATTAAAGCTTGCCTGAGTTGCTTCAAACTACCACACCCCAAATTTAATAGCCTAGAGTAACTACATGAACAAAGATTGATACTTAGAATGAATGATGTAATTGTGCAAGATGAATAAAATATATTTCCTTAAAGTAATGAAACTTTGAAGCTTCATAACTTCTTCATACAATATCCAAATGATGCGTATCTCATTGCGTTGGAATCCCCTTCGAGTTGCCATTAAGAATTTCAAAACAAATCGATGAAAAAAAATAAAAGAAGACTGTGCGGTGAGCGTGGATCGAACACGCGACCTTCAGATCTTCAGTCTGACGCTCTCCCAACTGAGCTATCCCCGCACCAATACCGACCATTCCGTAACCGGGGCTCGAACCCGGGTCGCCTGGGTGAAAGCCAGGTATCCTAACCACTAGACTATTACGGATTTCTCGGAAGCAGGCCGCTTCCCCTCAAGATGTCAGTGTGTTGGATCATTTAGTATTTAAATTCAGAGACGAGTGCCGTTTCCAACCAAGTACTTTCAGTCTTCCGTCTCCCCGAGTTACTGTCGGTAGCTTCTTGGAAGTCACCTTCACCGAGCTCTCAGCCAGTCCACAACCCCAGAAGACCTTCCCCTCGAAACCACTCACGGCAAAGTCCCACTTCAACGAACCCCAGCAAGAAATAGCTTTACTTCGTGAGAGATTCTGACTTCGTGGAAAGAGATGCGTTCCAGAATGAGGGTTACTTTCCAACATTAAATGGGATTTCCACAGGAAAATCTGGGTGCGAACATTAAAATGTTCAGCATTAACTGCTTTTCAATTCCCCTTCTTAATTTTGTGAAGGTACAGTATTGATCGATTGCTACCAATTTCACCTTGTTTGAGTAAGCATAGGCCACTCCTCTTGTTAATCATTATATATGTAATGATAATCACCACTTCATGGGCTCAAAGTTTCTCTACTGGAAATGGCTATTGTATATATAATGTATAACGTTAAGAATGATCACCGTCCAATGGAAGTGTTCAAAGTCTGAATTTGATCAACGCTTTATTTTCACGGATGATGGAAACACTGGAATGCACACATTCGTGCACTCCTCGGAACGGCATTCACTTGCCATCGAAAGACGGAGTTCGACCGACAACTGAACTCATTCTAACTCCTGTCCTCTTCTCGAAGTGAGGATCACGTAATTCTTTGATCCTCACGGAAGTCAAGCACCTATAGGATGAGTTCGCATCGGTTTACTGATTGGAAACTTCCGTAAATCAAACATAAAGCCTGACAAAGCAAGTGTAAAAGGTCCGCTGGTAAACATACCAACGAACTTGCACAAACTAGAGATCAACATTCTAGAACCGAAATTAATTTCTGTGAGTACTGGATTAGCCATTGTGCTGATCGAAATCTCTGGGAGAATCGAGCTGCAGCTGTTTCTTCTTCCGCCGCGGCGAAAATTTCGACCGAATCGATTCAGGCACGACTTCCCAGATGAGATGCCATCCCACGACCACCAGCGCAACAGCGAAAGCAATCCCAACCGCCACCCAGATCTTGTCATCCAGCAAGAAGATGAAGATAACCGTGATGATCATGAACGCCTGGCACGGCAGTCCGAATTTCGCGAATTCCATAAACCGATAGTCTCCCGCGGCGTACACCATGAGATTCGTTTGGTAGCTGTAGGGAAGCGTAAACCCCGCAGATGCTCCCAGCATCACCACAACACTCATTCGCGTCGGCACCACCCCCAGCTCGTCTCCCAGACGCGCCGCAATGGGGTACATGATCGCCGCGGCCGCATTGTTGCTCACAAGCTCCGAGAGCAGCGCCGTCGCAATGTAGATCGCGACATAGGAAGCGCGTAACCCCCCAATGGACTCACTAATCGAGATGAAGATGTCAGCAATCGCCGTCGCCACGCTCGACTTCTCCATGGCCGTGCTGAACGCGAACGCGAACGCGATCGTGACATACACGCGCCAGTCGATGCTGCGGCGCGCTTGTTCAGCGTTCAGGCAGCGCGAGAGGAGCATGAGACCCGCGGTGAGGATGCCGGCGGTGAGGAGGTTGATGAGGTCTTTGTCGATGGCGCTCCCGTAGATTTGGGTGGCGATCATGGCGAAGCCGAGGAAGAGGGCGATCCACATGCGGGATTTCTTTACGGGGGATGACTCTGGGACGCCGGTGATGAGACTGAAGGATGCGTCGTTGCGGTAACGGTGCTCGAAGCTGGTGCCTGTGTCGATCAAGAGAACGTCGCCGGCGCGGAGCTTCACGTCGCGGACGTCTGTGGAGAGGCGCTCGCCTTGACGGTGGATGGCGAGGACTACCGCATCGAACTTGTTGCGGAAGTGAGCTTCACGGACGGTTGAGCCCACCAATGGACTCTCGAAAGCCACCGAGGCCTGCAACGCCACTCCTCATCAGAAATTCCCACAACGCTGAACCAAAATTCCCTCTCTCCCCCCAATCTCATCCCCACTAAAATTTGCACTCAAAAATATTCATCCCGCCCAAATTCGCACTCTAAAACGTTGAAACTGATCGCAATCAAGTCTTGTATTGCGCAGAGGATGATAATATTTCACACCAATTGCAATGCTTGTATTTTTTGCAGTGGTTTCGCAAGAAAAACAAGGTGATGGAATGTCAGCCCAGGTGAACAGTTGGAGCAAGGACATCATTAAATTAAGCAAGGCCATAAACCGTGATGGTGTAGGATGCATTTCAGCATGTCAGAAAACCAGACGCAGTACTGTGCACAACGAAAAAACTTCAATTTCGTTAACTTGGCTAGGTTCTGGCACCACGAATTTTGACCTAGATTTGACCCAAAGCTCTTAAAACTAGGACAGGTAGAGAATTGCGGTTCAGGCCCCGCGTCCTGAAAGTGCCGAAGTTGAGGAATACGTCAATTTAACGAAATAGATGTTAAAGTTGCAAAACTACGGATACGAGTTGAGTTCATGTTAGAACATAGTTTCCAATCGACTTCATGTTAGAACATAGTTGCCAATCGACTATTTGAGGGAGAGTAAGCGTACCTTCACAAGCTGGCGGTAGAGGATGTCCGTGCGAAGTTTGGAAACTTGGGGTGCTTGCGTATGAACCAGACCCGGCATTTTCAGCAAGAAGTGAACTCCGTATTCACTGCCCGCAAACCAGACGGTGTCTTCCGTCTCGACAATGGTGCCGTCGTCAATGGCCTTCACGCGTGCTCCAGATTGTCGGTCGATTGCCACAATGGAAAGTCCATTGATGCCTCGGAGACCAGCATCGTGAACACTCTTGCCGATTCCCCTGAATTTGTTGGTCACTCTCATACCTGGGAAGTAATCAGATTTGCAGCAGCAATGCAACTTCTCTGAGTCAGTAATCAATCTATTACGTGAGGTAGAAGACGCGTGCGAAAACTGGTAGGGTCGACCAATTTCAGCGTCTTACACTGACCACTGTTCCCAACAGGGACTCATGTTCATACAATTGGTTGAAGTTCTTAGCAAGTGGTGAAGGCATGACTTAGCTACAGTATGTATCAATATGGACAGTGGCCCTTCACAAACACGGGTTTACAGCCTCCCAATTTGGATTGTAAACCAGTATAAAGTGATAAATTTCTGATGATAATATACCCAAATTCTTTCCACAGCTCTGTAGTGATCTCCCAATGATGGCACACACTACTTCAAGCGTTAAACTGCTCCAACTGGAATCTCGACCTTCATGAGCAAACTGAGGCATGTGCGCAGGAGAGTACCGACATCCCTTTCACGGGATAGGATTTTTCGAGAGAGCTGTAATAAGAATTTCTGTACCTGTTAGATACTCTTTTTCCAAGCTTTCGTCGAGATGCTCAATTTCCCGAAAGACTTCTTTGATTTCCGGCTTCAAAAGCACCTCGTTACTTTCAGCCAGCATGACCAGAACGTCGCCCGCAGTTATTGTCATTTCGCTGATGCGACCAGGCTGGTGCGTCTCGCCGCGCTTCAATCCCAGCACCGCCACGTCGAATCGTTTGCGGAAGTCGACCTGGCCAACTGTTTTTCCGATGATGTCCGCAGTCTTCTTCACCGTGGCCTGCCCGTCACCAACACCCACGCCATGTCCATTTTGTTAGAAGATTATTTGAGGAACAATTTTGGGCATTTTTAGCGTATGTGGGAGCGTGATTCTGGGAGATCGCGCTCAGACTTTGGATAAGAGTCAAATCTGTTGTGATAAAAAAAAAAAAAGTTTATATGATTTTCTTATACAGTTTCAAAGTCGGAGGATGTAGACTACTGTGACTTCAGACAATCCCATTTCCATTCAATCACCCTATTTCCTTTCAGTGGCCATAGCCATGTAGCCAAGCCATTAATAGACGACTTGCTAATTAATAAGTCTAACCTAGATGAATAAATGAGAAGGTTGGTAGCAGTGATCAGTACCGGAGGGAACATGTCCCGAAGAAAATTAGTATCCTCTAGGTACCTTATATATAACATGTTATTTCTACTTTCTTTGACAAAGATGAATCGGGATTTGTTGCGAGACAACGGCACCCTACACCCCATCCGAAAGCCTGGAGGCTTCACCATGCTTTGATTTTGACACAGATCACAAAGAAGGTTTCAATTGCACATTGAATATTCTAGAAAAGTCAAAAAGAATGCCAAAATATGTATACCTGAACAATTTTTGATGCTTGATCGACACCGGTGGAGACGACGCCATTTTCCAAGGCTTCTGGGTCGTAACTGTTGCCCAGCTTCCCAGACCTGGCGGACTCGGTGGTGAGTAACTCCAGTGAAAAGGCCTTCGCGTAAAAATGAGCCTGCTCGAGCTCGCCGCAAAAGTAGAGATGGTCGCCCACTTCCAACAGATACTGGGGTCCTACCGCATGCGTGACTCGACCCTTGTACCATCAATTGCACCACTTGTCAATCTCTTTTTTTTTCCTTCAGACAGCTTTACAATTCTGACGTGCACTTCCCCACAACCTATTCCGTTGCAAATACAAATTTATATCACCTCAAAATTGTCTAACTGGAGAATTCTAAACCTTCACTTCACCTATACTAGCCTACTGTTCGAAATCCTGGGCACAATTCTGACGCTCTAAAATATCCCAATTCAACGAAGATGATCAGATCAGCACTGGTCATGTTAGTTTGAATGGCATAATTTCAAGAGATTGACTCTTTTTTTAAGCTTTCGTCTGCAACGTCCGGTTTAAATTTTTCCAGTACTTCATCGCCCTATTCTGCAACGTCACAATTTTGACGATTTGAAAGAAAAACAATTTAACTGAGACAATTCTTGATCTACTATTTATTTGTGATTGATGCAAGTACCTGACGCTCCACGGCTACGAGAAAAAGGCGCTCCATCCCCTTGAGCCCCGCTTCGCGAACCGTATTATTCGCAACAGGGGAATGCGCAGGCACTCTGGCTACCAACAACAGATCCGAGTGCCGCTTCGTTTCGTCAGCTGGCACAGCAAAATTCCACCACAAACTTCAGTCAAATAGATAGCTAGAGGAGAAAATTCTTGACTGATTTCATTGCAAATAGCAAAGAAAAATTCTATCAAGATGAGCCGAAAGTATACCAAGGATAATCAGTTGCTAACGAGATTGTTTACACTTTTGTTAAAAATTCCAATACATACATTACCACATGTTGGTAAGAATGGAATTCTTTTGGCATTTTCTGGACGCATGCCTGGAACCGAGAATCTACATGAGTCCTAATTTCAGAGCATTGTGCACTTGAATGTCACTGTGAAAATGAGCTATGCGGCTGAATGCCACTGCTGTGACCACCTCGAGTACAATTTCTGTACTACCAGACATGGGAAAATGACCTAAAGTCCAACGGCGAAATATTCTACCGAGAAAGCTTTCTATATCAGCATCACTTTCTCAGAAGCAAAAAATCTAGTCGAGGTGTTGCTAACTTTGCGTACTCTTTGCCTTACTCTAAATTTAGCATCAATTTAGTTCAAGCAAGGAAAGATAGAAAATGGTATGGGGGTTGAACTCCTAGCTTAGCTATGCCCAATGCTGTGGATGAAATGTCATTTGCATATCTATCGGTACAACAAGCTAATCAAGCTAATGTAAATGCCAAAATGGTGCATGCAATACCCCCAGCTGAACGGAATTGACGTTGTTTTGAGATGGATATCAAAAGTCATATAGGTAGGTTTGACCACGGACCTGGGAGCAGCCAATGCGAGGCGACGACGGTATACAAGAACCCTCCAATGACATACACAATCCCATACGGTGTGATGTCAAATATTCCAAACTTCGCTTCCTCCGGATTCGTCTTTGCGTACCGCTTTTCCTGAAGGGACGACACGACCAAGTTCGTGGACGTTCCGATGAGCGTGAGCGTCCCCCCGAACACCGCAGCATAGCTGAGCGGAATCAGTAGCTTCTTGGGACTCACCCTATTCCTCCTCCCCCACGCGATCATGATGGGGATGAGCAGGGCGACAATCGGGGTGTTGTTGAGGAACGCGGAGGTGATGACCACGGGGATGAACATCCGTGTGATGGCCCAGAACGGGTTCTTGGTGCGACCCAGGAACACGTTCAGCGCCTTCTCCATGCCACCGGTTTGGCCGATACCTTCGGCGACAACAAAGAGTATGACGACCGTGAGGAGACCGTTCTGGGAGAACCCGGAAGTGGAATCTTGTACGGTTATGATGCGGCAGGCGGTGAGGAAGGCCACCATGGCCGCGAACACGAAGTCTGGGCCGACCCAGTCGCCAGCCATGATGACCAGGCCGACGACGAGGGTGGCGATGACAACGAACGCGTCCCATTCCAGCTTCACCATTGTGATCAAATAGCTTCAAGCCCTCAAATGTACGCCCTGATACAATATATCCATGCATGGAAGGTCAGAACATCGACGCTGCGAAAATAATTCTGAAATTATCCAAGAATTTGTCTGAAAATCTACAACGCCATTCAGCTGCTCTCGGTAACCTTGTGTAAGATAGAGGATACTAATTCCGTTAGAGTAGAGAATTGATAACAGAGACTCGATCAATTCTCTCGTAGCTTTGCCACTGTTTCGTCTATTTCAATCTTTAAATTGGCGTAATTCTGGCTCTAAAAATTGTCCCATTCGTCTACTCAAAGCGTGGACTGGTAAAAATTTACGTTTACAGGCCTAAGTCGCGAAATCCCGCTAATATAGCAAAATTGACGTTCGATCATGCAACATCGATCATAACATCGAAGCTAACGGATAAAGCCTCAGGAAATCTACACGAAAATCAACGTATTCAGCTGATTTCGGTAGCCTGGTGTAAGGTAGCTTGATACTGTACGTCCTACACAGTTAGACTCCTGTCACCAACAGCAACTCATCTATTCGCACACTTTCAATATGCGTTCAATACAAAGCAAATAGGTGTAGACAATATGATTCATGAGTCGTCATGACTAGGCAGAATGCCATGCCATGACTCCCATTATCTCTCAAATTTGCAGAAAGAAAACAAACAAAAATGATGCCAAAACGATCCTCTACATATAGGAAACAAACTATAGCAAACAAAACGACTGCAGCCCTGCACATTGATCGATAGGTGCACAGTACTAGCTGCACTCTAGCTCTCGTTTCACACACGCAGTCAAAATTTCTGAACGAGAATCGAGAATTCTAAAGCTGCAGGCGCAAAAGAGAAATTCGAGCAGGTAATTCAACGAAGCTCAATTGAGAATCACTGGAGTCGAGGTCAACATACAGTGGAATTTCGAATCACAGTCCCGTGTGCTCAACGATCGTCCCCATGAATTCAAGTCCGACCCCCGGCGAATTCGTATGTGGAAGCACTTCTGGAAGTCCTTGTGCACATGGGGTACTTTATAGTACCGTCGTGCTTTAATCGCATCCTTGGAGGTACAGATTCGGTACGGTGCGGGACAAGTGGTACCCGGGGAATCTGGACTGCAGCTGTGGGTGCATTGCACCTGGTCTGGATTGGGTTGAGACCCGGGGTGGCGGAGTACGTATGCGGCGAGTCAAGTGGTATCTGGGCGGACTGATATACAGCACCCGGAGGGCGTTTATCTGGTTGTCTGTTGGGGGTGTCCGGGAGGTATACTGTATCTGGTCGGTGGGGGTGGCTACATACACGCCAAGTCAACGGTGGTAGGTAGAAAGGATAGACCCTCTTGTTAGGGAAGAATCTTAAGCCTTGTTTTTATTTTGGTCTTTGATTTGCGAAAACTAAGCTCAAAATGGAATGATCTATACTTTATTTCCTTCTTCGGGAATGTGCACTTACAACTCTAAAAGCATTCACCTCCAAAATGAAACAATCTCTATTTCAACTAAAAAGCATCCCTTTTCCCTAGGAGGGATGCAAATCAAAAAATGAGAGACTAGAAGAGTCTATTTTGTTGGGGAGGGGCATGTCTGTTCTGTTTTTTCCTATACCTATACTTTGAAATTTCATAAGTTATTCATACAATATCCAAATATGCATGGCTAATGTGCATTAGAATACTCTTTCACCTACCAATAAGATCCAATAAAAATAATTTTTGTTTTATGACAGTAAATATGTTCAGATGCTATTATAGCCTGATTGTGGGTGCACTTAACTTCTTCGGGTACTGTGTGTACACTTGCAGTAACCATTCAACAACCACAGTGTTATTTCTACCCGGGAAATATTATTGTGTTATTGGACAACTGAACGTCGATAACATCCTAGAAAGTTGATTCAATCCAGTACATGGGGGAAATTGCTTGCCTACCTTCTCAGACTTTATGACCTGCAAGAAATACATAAAGAATGTATCAAGTGTATCAAGATTTTTTTTATCCATGCAAAGACTAGTGGAAATCAAGGCTTGTTCTAGTCAAAGAGTCCAGGCACCCAACTTGGTTACAAATTGGTCTCTACGGATCTGTTGTTGTTGGTACCCAGAGTGACTGCGCGATTGCGCATTCTCCTGTTGCGAATAAGAAGGTTCGGGAAGCGGGTCTCAAGGGGATGGAGCGCCTTTTTCTCGTAGCCGTGGAGCAACAGGCACTTGCATCAATCACAAATAAATGGTAGATCAAGAATTTGTCTGAGTTAAATTGATTTCCTTCAAATCGTCGCAATTGTGACATTGCAGAGTAGGGCGATGAAGTACTGGAGTAGTGTAAACCTGACGTTGCAGACGAAAGCCAAAAAAAAAAGAGTCAATCTCTTGAAACTATGAAATCATGAAACTAACATGACCAGTACTGATCTGATCATCTTCGTTGAATTGGGATATCTTAGAGCATCATAATTGTGCCCACAACTTCGAACAGTAGACTAGTATAGGTCAGGGCTTTTTTTTTGGAACAGTGTCCCCTTGCTGGCTTCACTATAGAGGCCAGTTTTTGGAGGGATGAAGCTAGAGAGGTTAGATTTCTGACAGTGTGGTGAAATTTAACCAAAAATAAAAGCCCTGGTTAAGGTTTAGAATTCTATAGTTAGACGATTATGAGGTGATATGAATTTGTATTTGTGACTAGCGTAGGTTGGGGGAAGTCAGAATCTCTCACGAAGTAAAGTTATTTCTTGCTGGGTTTGGGCGATGTGGGACTTTGCCGTGAGTGGTTTCGAGGGGAAGGACTTCGGGGGTTGTGGACTGGCTGAGAGCTCGGTGAAGGTGACTTCCAAGAAGCTACCGACAGTAACTCGGAGAGACGGAAGACTGAAAGTACTTGGTTGGAAACGGCACTTGTCTCTGAATTTAAATACTGAATGATCCGACAATCTGATATCTTGAAGGGAAGCGGCCTGCTTCCGGGAGATCCGTAATAGTCTAGTGGTTAGGATACCTGGCTTTCACCCAGGCGACCCGGGTTCGAGCCCCGGTTACGGAATGGTCGATGTTGGTGCGGGGATAGCTCAGTTGGGAGAGCGTCAGACTGAAGATCTGAAGGTCGCGTGTTCGATCCACGCTCACCGCACAGTCTTCTTTTATTTTTTTTCATCGATTTGTTTTGAATTTCTTAATGGCAACTCGAAGGGGATTCCAACGCAATGAGATATGCATCATTTGGATATTGTATGAACAAGTTATGAAGCTTCAAAGTTTCATTACTTCAAAAAATATATATTTTATTCATCTTGTACAAATAAGATAGACGTGTCATTTGCTCTTCACCCCCAAAGTGCAACCATTGAGGGAATGCTTCTTCCAATGACCACACAACTTATTACAAGCTATCGGATAAAGGATTGTTGGAATTTTTTTACAACAATTAAACCTTTCTAAGGAATTGTTATGTCGATGAAGTTATTCTAGGTTATTGGCTTTAGGATGTGGTAAATTTGGGCAAACCTTGAATGTGACATGCATTTGGCCTTCTTTAGGCACTTTGTACGTCTCTAGATGCTTGAAAATTTTTCAAAAACATCTTTTAGGAAGGGGGAAACCAAATAGAATATGTTCAAGATAGTGGCTATATTTCCAAATTCAAAGTTTTTCCTCAATTCCATACTTTTGACTTCATTGAACCAACAACTAGGTAGTATCTATAATAATAATTTCCATCTAAACTTAGGGACCTATAATCCATGCTTGTTAAGCCCCCCATGTCATATTGTCCATCCATTCAATCCACCCAACATCAAAGGAAGACGCAAGAAATCAATATATGACAACATGGTAAGTGAGCATCTTCATGAGATTTTATTTGATACCTCCCTCATAATCTTAGGATATCTAAAAAGTAAATACCTCAAAGACTCTAATTACAAAAAGCAAAATATTGGATTGTACATTACGTATATTTAAGTTATACATTATACATGTCAATTCTCTTGTTTATATGTAGTAGAAAATGGGAAGGATAAAAAAACCCTATGATTGTTGAGGGTAAAAAATAGTACAAAATTGTTGGTGTTTTTCAACTTAGTCAAAACTACATTGTCATTTTGAAGATCAATTTTGTGGTTGGATGTCACAAAGGACAATGGTATTGTTTAAATCTAAGGCCTAGTTTGGAAGTGACAATTGTACTACTTATCCACTATCAGTGAAATTTTATTCTTGAATCCTTGCCAATTACTCCAACGGTGCTAGTATGTGAGCATGAAAATGCAAGCATGTGAGCTTTGAGCTTATATATAAGTAGCTATACTACAACCATTGAAGGTGCTTATAGTATAAATATCTATAATATAGGAATCCATATTATAATTACACTATAATTATAGAAGGTTTCTACAATATACCATAGTACCTCTTCAATTTTGGCAAAAATTAATTGTATTGTAAAGATATGGTAATTTCAAAAAATAATAGTAATAATTGCCAAAAATCTTGAAAATTGACAACCTTGATTGCCGAAATCAACGGAAATATGTAAGTTTAGGAATTCTAGTAAAATCATCAAGAATTAACTAACCAAGTTTTTTTGAAAAAGAAAATATTCTATGTTAGTAAGAAGGTTCAATGTAAAGTCCAAAGATCATCTACCATCAAGAATTTTTTTAACAAAAACAACATGAAATTTCTCCATTGAAATTTAATGCAAATAGATAATGGAGAGGTTGTTTTTATAATGAAATTTATTGTCTCTCATAAACCCTCAAAGATTATGGGATAATTTGAAGATGAGAGCTTAACCTCTCAGTGTCAAAAAATAGTAGTTTTGTTCAAAGTAGAATCTTAGACCTCATTTTTGCATAATAAAATAACATTTTTCAAAAAAAGATGAACTAAAAAAAATTGAGAAATAAATCTAATTTTCATCTTCAAAAATTTGTCTGTGATTATGAGCCTCCAAACAAAATTTATGGAAAAAAATTCAAAGGAGACATTAGAAGAAATCTAAAGGCTCTGAAAGCCCATTTTGGGTTTGTTCCCTCGTAGTTGTTTGGCTATTTTAAGCAGTAAAGGGAACAACCCATTGTCAAAAATTTTTAAAATTAAATTAAATTTTTCAAATGCAAAACAAAAAAATTAGAGATAATGACGTGGCATGGGCTCAGCCATGTTAGACCGTTGCACTGTCATTGCATAGTCCAATTTCCATGGTTGATAACTTGTGGGCTTTTATAACCCCAAAAACTCTTTTAATGTGTTTGAAAATGTCAAAAATAATGTTCCTTCCAATTCCTTCCTAAAATTTGTCCATAACTTTTGATTGAAGGATCAAAATCTGAAAACAAATTTTGTAGATGAAGTTAGCTTCATTTTCCACATTAACTTAGTTCAAATTTTTTTGAAAAAAATTACTTTACTATGCCTAAATGAGGTTTGAAATTCTACTTTGAACACATTTCCTATTTTTGATTTCACTATTAGTAGTTGAGCTCCTACTAATCCTAACTATTTACATATCCTACATGGGTTGTTTTATCTCTTACCATCCAATTTGTATAAAGAGCTTGTCTTCCTCAAACTTTTTACACTAGTGAAGTGCTTTGGGAGCTACATGCTAAATATTTTATTAATTCAGTATTTAGGATAATGAAAATTGCAATAATTATTTTTTTCTATGGAAGTTGAAAAGTTAAATTTTATCAAATATTTGGCAAAGGGTGCTGAAATTGAAGAGGTACTATGATAGATCCCTATAACATAGGTGTATAATATTCTAGACTCATATGCTCAAAATCCTAGGCTCACATAATAGCAACCCTCACAATTACCCTTGGCATTGTACCAATTATTGTTCCCTTAGTTAGTGAAGGATTTTTCTTTGAATAAGGATTTGACTTCTTCTTTGTAAAGTCTCTATTAGGTGGTCGCCCATAAGCCTTCTTTTGTTTTGCACTCCTTTGGGCTTTAGGTTAACTGTTTAGAACATCATCAATTGATGCAAAATATTTTGATTCAACAAATCAATTCCTAAAGGTCCAAACATCATTTTTTGGCAATGAAGTGATTTTGGGCATCTCACTATAGACATAATATTTTTTTTCTTTGAAATATTTACACAACATGTAGCTTTAAGGTAAAACAATTCTCATTACTTTTGACGACATGGTTAAAAGGTTATTGCATGATATGTAATTTTCATTGCTGAATGAGCAAGTCATGCAACTTTAAAAAAATCGTTTTTTTAAGAAATAAAAACTTAAAATTTATTTTCTAGATTATATAGACTTAGAAGCTTTGAATCATTCCATTTTCATTAATGATATGAAAATTATGAGGTTTTTTAGTTTGAGGGTAGTTATTGAATCTCCACTCTAAAATAAACTTTGAAGTCTTTTATTTAATTCAATTTTCAATATTAAAAAAACCATTGGATGTAGATTGTTTATTACAACATTAAAATCATTGAATTGGCATTTTTATAATTCTATAATTAAATTCTTAACAATTTAGTATGTAAATCATATTCTAGTCCTTTCTATTTATGATTTTTTTCAAACATGAATATGAAATATTTTTTGTTTGAAATTCTTCACATGTATTTCCAACTTATCTTTGCAACATATGATGGAGAGTAACAAGTTATAGGATCTACTTATTTTTATGTAAAAAAGTTTGAAAGACAAAATCTAACCATTTGGGAAGTTAGAGTTGAAAATGATTCTTTTTTAAATTCAAGCAACTTAATCTTGCAATTGGTAAGGTTTCCTTATTTTGAAATTTGACAAGGGTGTATTCCAACAAATTGACTAAAGAATCCTATGGTTGGATTTGTTAATGAATAAATATAGATGAAGATTTTAGCCTTGCTTTGGAATTAAGTACTTTGAAGCAATTTTGGGCCTAAATACATTAAATACATTCAAGGTTAATTTACAAGGATTATTTGGTTATTACAAATAAACTAATGTATCATTAATGTAGTGAAAAAAATGACATTAACACTTCAAAAACCATACGAATATTTGAATTCAAAAAATATATTTTTTGAATTCATAAAATGCCCTTTCAAAATTGCATTGAACAAATAAATATAGTAAACATCTTAAAAGAATGCCATAATTTGAAGAAAATATTTTGAACTTAGGAAAAAAAATTCTCTCAAGAATTATAAATATTCAATATAAGCTCAATTTAGAATGAATTTTTAATTTTTCACTAAGGATTCTATTGATAAATATTTGACAAGATAGTAGTAGATCTAACAACATGGATATAATATGAAGATTATACTTTATAATTTTTGCATTAGATAGAATTTGAGGGGTGTAGAAGCCTACAAGTTATTAAACTGTGAAAACAAGGGAACTATATTATTGTAGTGACATTATAGAGACATTACAGAGGTCTAATGTGGCTAAGACCTACAAACATCATTTAAAATATATAAATTATTTATTATTATTATTTTCAAATTATTTTCATTTTAAAATGAATTAATTTAGTTCTATTTTTTTGGAAAAAAAATTCTCATAGCACCTCATTCTTTTATTGCTAGAAAAATAGTAAGGGAAATAGGCTTGAAACATCCCCTTCTTGTCCCCAAAAATCTTCTAATGTATAAAAATCATTGATAAGTTATTCTCTTAAAATTCATTTAATAATACAATTTTAGAATTTAGTCTACATCTGGTCTTTCAAGGGTTAGGAGATTGTTATAAAATGTCATCAATTCATGTAATATACTTGCCCATCATATAATATCATGCAATCCATACTATTTACTTCTATGTCACTACCATGTCAATTGCTAAATAATTCATAGTAGAAAACCATCCTAGTAGAATTTTATAAAATTTTGTTCAAAAAGAAGAGTGGTTTAAAATCAATCCTTCAAAAGACCAATTTCACTGTAATAAGGTCATATGAGCTCAATTTAATCTTCTAGATCATACTTGAGTTTCAATAAAATATTTTTGTTACGTAGAAGTATGTGTAATCTACCAAATTAAAAAAAATCTATTTATCTGATATTTCATCATTTTTTTTTAATAAATTTTGAACTAAAAATTTGAAATAAATTGGTGGGTATATCAAAGCAATCTAATTGATTTGAAATTTCCCTAAAAGGTAAAAGTAGCCATGAAGAATAGTACGAATTTTTTTTTGAATAATTATTTCCTTTCTCACATGCAATATATCGTTGATAATGATCTTCAAGTGAAAGGACTACCATCAAGCTAAATTTAGACTATATGTCATTGACTAATTATTTTTTTGATAATTTTCATGTTTGACTTAATACAATTTCTAGAGATGTTGAATTTTCTAGAATTTTTAGTAGGAAAATTAAATTAATGTGAATTTTTATAATATAATTTGTACATAAAACTATGTCAATTAGAATATTATATCTATATGAAATAATAATTTGGAATTCTGACCAAGAATTAAGGTTAGAGTGAAAAACAAGACTATTTAAATTTAAACTAGAAAATTATTTTTAAGGAATAAATTACAAATAAAAATAACACAATATTGTATTATTTGGATTTTTGATATATAGAACTTCCAATTGCAATAACTTCTTCAATTTTTGGATTTTCCCAAAGTTTTGAAAAAGAGTAGAAAAATGACTTATTGGACTTCATTCAAAGAAAATTCAAATCCAAACCCAATACAGTTCATACTTTGGAAGTTACTATCAAATTTGACCAAGATACATCCACTCTTTGGGATTCAAGGTGTAAGGTTTGAGTTGAATAAGGGTTTTGCACATGTGCTTTACTGGTGTCTGAAACAATCAAGCCAAAAGTACAAAGCGGGTGGAGGTACCACTTATAGTCAATAAGTTTCTGCATACTTTGAACATTCCACAATTGTGTCCAAAAAAGAACCCATTCCAAAGTCATCAGCCATTCATTTGTGTAAAATAAAATTAAAAAAAATTAAAAATTAAAATGAAATGAAATATTCATACTAGATAGTACTGTACAGGTATCCCTGAACTTTGGCCTTTTGATCTGGGGAATCTTTCTACATAAGTTAGGGCAGAAGTGCAGATGTTTGTCTTTGAAATTTTATGTGAAAAGGGGAGGTGTCCTGGACAATAGTTTGACCTTCAGTTCAGTGAGTGTTTTTGGATTTTTTTAAGCAAATGATGTACATAGCACCAAAAAAGATGATTTCCACAATGACCAGCTTGTCTTTCTTAGGTTATAATCTGCCTGAAGGTCCAGGGTGTTTTTTGCAAACAAGTATTGTTCGTGAAGGTCTGATTCTGAAGGTCTGATTCTACACTCAAGTGCTAAAATTGAATTTCCTCGTCATATTCTCAAGGATCCACATCACCTCTCACCATTCACAAGACGGCATGTGGCACATTTAATGAAGATGACTTGATTTTTGCCAAATTTGACGTGCATGTAGGATATTAAAACTACTACTTTCTAGAGCATTGAGTACAATTGAAATGTAAAAATGTTTTCAAAAATTTTAACCAAACAAATTTGTACTAGTAAAACTTCTATAGGAACGTGTGAAAAAAATTTAGACCATTTGACTATGTAGATAGTGAAATTATTAGATGTTTCAAGTTAGAAGAAAAGAAATTTTGGGCCTCATTTAGTAGGGTCATCATACTTTGACTCAACTTTGTGGAGAAGGAGGCACAATTTAATTTTGAGAACTTGGACCATTGGACAAATATTTATGTTAGTTTCTTGCATGCAATTTTCAAAGACAATAGAGGTGTCAAATATACGTCAAGAAAAACTTGCACTAAGAGGAGGTCCAATAATAAACAACTACATGAGCAAGATTTTAATTTTTTTTAGAAAGCTCATCTTTAGGAAAAATCAAAATTCCAACAATCAATACAAATCTTCCACCTTCTTAATCAAGTAAATAAATATAATGAAAAAAAAAGCTTATGAATTTATGCCACTAGAATTTGTGTGAATGATTTGAAAATTGTTCTAAAATTGTCATTTTTAGTGAAAATTAGAAAAACAAATTTTTTTTTTTTCATTTTTAACAACACATTATTTTTCTATATTACTATGAGAATGTATGATAAAAATTGCAGCCTATTTGGCTTCATAGATTGCAAGTTATAAGCATTCAAAGTAAATGAAAAAAATTTATAGAATGCTTGACCATTCTTGCCCTCTCTATTAGCATCTTGCCTAAGCTGCTTCTAAACTTTTGAGCCCCATAACTTTTGACTCAACTTAGTCCTTTAACCCGTGAAGGACAATTGTCCACTTGGGTAGGTTACTATGAAGTCATTTTTTGAGAGAATGAAAGTAAATTTCTCATTGAAGATGCTCATCTCTATAAGCTTCTTGAGTAAGAAAGGCAACTTTAGGCATTATGCGGAAAACTCCTCTTCTACTTTTGAAATTTGGCAAGTATGTAACTAACATGATATAGGATGCAATTATCAAATAACAAACCCATGTGTAGAGCAAAAATCTTACTCTAGGACTTAAATTTTGTTGACCTTATTAGACAAGGTCCAAAAATAAAATCTTCTGATTCCAAGTTCTAATAATTTTTCAATTTGAATGATTGAATATTCTTAATTTTTTTCTACACATTCAAATAGTATTATAGTAAATTTTGATTGATTGAAATTCAACAAAAAAAACATTTTTTTTTATTCATTTTATTCTCACTATCCTAAAAAGTGTTTTTTGACAATTTGTGCTTGAATTGTGCCATCCTTTAGAAGTTAAACAAGACATGTGGGCCCTAGAGAATCACCTACAAAATCATATATTGAAGAAAGTTGGATTTATTATAAACATAATTTTATATATATTAATAGTCTTTATTTCTAAAACATTGACAAAGCTACTTGGCAAAATTATATGAATAGTACACTCTTAACATCCCACTTTCTTGCACCAAACCATGTAAGGCTTGAAACTACTATTCATATAATTATATATCAAATATACCCTTAATTGTCTACATGCAAAATAGAGGAAAGTTTTAGATGCCTATGCAACATTAGAGAAAATTTAGGCCATAGAAAGGGTCACTAGATTCTAGATCAATACTGCAAAAAGTCCAAATAAAAAACTATTTCATAGTACATTTTGTTTTTAAAAAAAATGATTAATTTTTCATTTGGATTGTTGGTCTAGATTACGCAGCCGTTTTGAAACACCATTTTTTCTTAAAATATGTTCACACTTGCTGTTAAAGACTATTGTTATTGAGGATCTTTGGAATGAATTTAGAGCTACCTCTAGACCAGATTCACATTCCAAACATCATCCCTAACACTAAATGCAAACATACCTTTAATGCTTATGATAACAAATAAATCATCCCATTGAATATTCTCTCAAGGATTGAAAACGTCCTATTCAAGCAAATCTAATGATAAACTTGTTTAGCACACCGCCATTTGTGAACCAATCTTTTAGTGGTAAAATACTTGAGATAAAAGTTTTAAAAAATGGTAGAGTTTTGTATAATTTTTTTTCAAATGGTAGAGCATGTGTCACAACAAGTTGTGTGATTTGGTGTGTAAGGTATGGAAGTCCTTTACTATTTTTTTGGAAGTGTAGTGGCAGGAAATGCTAGGTGATGGCAAAGATTGTGTAAAAGTTGCAATGTTATTAAGAAAAAACATACAAATTTAATTGAGTTTGCTAATTGCAACAACATCTCCAAGCATTACAAAAGTTTTGAGGCCTCCAAAGGGCTGCCGGTTTTTGATTTTCGGCACCCCCCACAAAGCAATTATAAAAAAGAAAAAAATATTAAAAAAATATTCAATCTGATGTGGTGCTGACATCAAATTTTTAATTTAAAAAAGAAAAGAAAAGAGTATATATATATATAATTTTGTTTTTTTCCCTATTTGCACCACAGTAGTGTAAGGCTGGCAGCCCTTTTCAGGCCTCAGAATTTTTGTAATGCAAAATTTATACATGCAAGAGTCATTCAAATGAATCACAAACTTCTAAGTGACAAAAAAACCCCACAAATGACACAAAATTTGGAAGGAAGACAAAGAAATTGAAAATTCATACAAACTAAAAACAATTGACATTAATTCATTACATTCACTAACTAGGGACTTGAACCCTACTTGCTCAAAGCAAGATTGTCCATTTGTAGTATTAGTGATCTACATACGCCACACAAACAAACAACATTAAGAAAAAAAATTAGACTTCATTATAACATGATTTTACAATAGAAAAAATTTGAACCCTACAGAGGGCCATTAACCCCTAGAGTCCCAAGGCCATTTTCTATCAAAAAAAACATTCAAAACTGCCCCTACTACTACGTTTATCAAAATTTTCAACAAAATGTTTTTATTGGAAATCTAACCATAGGATCTTACACACAACTAGTAGAAGAAGAAGTGGTAAAATTTTTGTGACATTTGACTGCATGGATTGAAAGATATAAGCATTTGAAGTCTTCTTTTTTTACTGTGCCCAACAATTTCAGCTGTCTTTGACCATTGATTGTGGAAATTTTTTCCACTGTGGGTGCCTAAATTTAAAAATCTACCATATTCTAGATCATGTTAGAAATTTCTCCAAAAAATTTCAAGTCAAAGAATGACATGGAACACATCCAAAACAATATTGCAATGTAACAATGCCCAAAAGTTCACAATGCCTCACATAATTTTTCGAGCAAGTTTTCCACCACATAAATTTGAAATTCAAAAATCCACATGGTGGATTGAAAGATATAGTATGCCTTTACAATCTCCAAAAAATAATTTGAAAAAAAAATAAAAAATTCTATTACTTATGGAATGTAGAAGCACTATGTGAATAAATAATGGAATATGGCTTTGAGCATGGCATGGAAAAAGGGTTGAGGTGTGTTTCCAATATATTCTTGGTACGTTCTAATCACTGGGAGCTCTGAGTTACTTAGAACTTCCAGTGGAGAACTATAACTATCTAAAACTATGAATCCTTCATCATGGAACCCATTGCCCTCCCCTTAGGCTTCCCTTGTGCCCCATGTTGCTGCCCTGCCATAGTCAAGGCAAATTCTCTTGCTTGCAGCTGCCCAATGAACTGAAGTTTTCACAAAAATGCTCATAACTTCTAAACCGTAAGTCAGAATTCTATGAAATTTATATGCACGCGAAGCTTGTGAGAAACTACATGCTCACAAAAAGTTTGATAAAATCATGTTGAATATTAAGATTGAATGAGCTTACCTAAAAACCCAAGTGTCCCTTGATGGGACACTTGGAACTTTAGGGGTTAAGGATTCATTTTTTGGCACCCCACAGTGCATGTATAGAAAAATAAAATAATAAATTTTTTCACAAATCAATAATAAAAATTTAAAAAAAATAATTAAAAATACGAAAATTTGACATGGTATTGACATGGCACAAGTAGTGCCACATCAGCAGCTTTTATTAATATATATATATATATATATAATTTCCTCTCTAATTGCAGTTAGGGGGTTTAAAACTTGTAGACTTCCCGAGGGCTGAATTTTTTTGTAATGCTAGTCTACTAAGGGTCCAAGATACTTGCTATCCTGTTCTTTGTCTTCCAACACTATGCATCAACCACATCCTAGCAGAGATCTTCATCGTCAAGGAAAGCAATTGATTTGAAGCTAAAAGCTTGCCAAATCTCATGAAAACTAAGGCTTTTGAAGGGGGAGGATACTAAAAACAAAAGAAGATTACGCATCTCCATGGCGTCCCACTTTTACAACGTTTTTCCAAGACTCAAATGATCAAATCACTCAATGGTAGTCTTATATGGATAATTCTCCAATGAATAAAGTTTCTCCCCAAACATCCCTTCTCCTAGTGGTAGGTGCTTGCCAAGCCTATTATGCTAACAAGATTTAAGAAATTTTAATGTGGAAAGAAACCGTCGTCCTCCATTGAGCCTAAGACCAAACAATAGTTGATCTTTGCAAGCTTAAAATATTTTGAAATTAGTGTCTTCAAATGCCAAGATTGGAAAATTTCCTACCAAAGCAAAATCACAACATTCTCTTGTAAAGTTGAGGCACATGCAACTTTGCAATTAGCTTTCATTGTAACCTTAAACAAACTTTGTTGATTGTCTAGATTAGAGGTAGATAGAATCTCAGGGCCTTAGGGGTAGTGTAGTTAGGTCCTCTTTCTTGCAATGGCACCTTTGCATTCAACAACCTTGCATGAGAACAAAAATTTGAGTACAAATAGGTAATGACCAAAGCTTTCCTCAACATACGATTGCTTCTAATATTGTGGGTAAATTATTCTGAAAGCAATCAAAAACTCTTGTTGTAGAAAGTGTTGATCCAACTCATTGGATAGTGACTCGGCAATCTCTACCACCAGCACAGTGAGACTATAGCCGGCCTCGTCATTGCAGAATGAGACATTAGAGATTTAGAGTACATACTATTCAATGAAACGTAAGGGCGTTTGACCTACAAATAGTTCACTAATAAGTTCAAATGCACCATAGAATGCAATGATGAATAAAGTGAAGCAACAAACAAACAAAAAACTGGAATCTATAATGAACCCCAACACCATCAACTAAACTCCAACTCTAACTAGTGTAACTCATCCTTGCTTGTACTATCGATAGAGATTTGTTGCCCATGTTCTTTTCCTACCTACATTGTAACTTGCAAAATGAACCACCACAAAAATGGAATCTAGAAAAAAAAATCCTAAACTTGAAGCTATTGATTGTCTTGGACTTGCAGTGTTGAGCCAATTGAAAGATGTCAACTGGAATGCATGAAGCAAGTCAAGCATCAAACAAGATACCAAAAAAAAAATAGAGTACAAAACAAAACCCCAACCCTTATACCCAAATTGTCATATATACATACCATGTGGGTAAGAATGGAAATCATTCATGAAGTAAAAGAAAACAAGTTGGAAAACACCCTAAATAAGAACAATAGAAAACAAGTGACAAAAAATTAGGAAGGCAGCAATGCAAGACCAAACCTGCAAATTGGTGCTAGATGTTCCCTATAATGTGTGCTAGATCTTGTTCGGTGACAAAAATGTCATTGCTTGAATTCTACTATCATGAACGAGGTGCTCTCGTCCACAAACATTTTGTGCAAATCAATCTGGCATAGTTTAATAGACTATATAAAGTCACATATGAACAAGTTACAAGGTTGAGATAACTTAATGAAGTAATGTACAATGTTCAACATTGGAACAAAATAGGCAAAAAATAGCAAAACCTTTGTGGCAGAAAGGTAGTCAAAGTTCTTGGTTGTAGTAGAGTTGCTTTTAGGTCTAGCAATGATGATGTCAAGGCCCATCTTCACAAGAAGTGTTTTATATTCCGCCATTATCTTTTGGATTGGACTCTGTATGGAAATCCATTTAGTTTCTACATTCTTCAACATCTTGTTGTTCTTAGTTTCTATGAGATCTATGAGCTTTTGAAGCTCAATGTGTCATGGCTACGGCAGAAATGCGAGTACAAGGATTGGCACAAGGACTCCAAGCAAGAGACCATAGCGTAATTTGATAGTGTTTCAACTACCAAATTGATTTGATGGCTCACAAAGCTTGCACCAAGATAGGAGGGAGCCTTTTTTCCCGAATCTCCAATTTTTGGAACCTAAAACATACTCACTCCATCTACACCAAACGAAATAAGTTTATTTGCTATTTGTTTATGCATGAGCCCTCCCTTGTCTAACAACGCCAATGTAATGACGTTGGTGAGATTATTTGTAGTACTACAGTAAGATATGCAAGACAAATGCAACAAGTATAGTATCCTTTCCCACGAATCAACAGCATGAACATGCACACTGATCTAGAAAGTGTTATCTACCGCCATCACTTCATCTGCACTAATAGACACAAAATGAGCATTTTGAACAACAATTTGCAATGAAGACAACATACAAGCATGAAGGTATTTAGACATCTTCCATCCAAAAATCTTGGACCACTACTTGCAAGGAATGTTCTTCACTTTCAAGTGCTGCAATAAATGTTGCTCACGTTTATAGTCACACATTGGCTGCCCTAAATTTAGGACTTGGAACAATGTGGAGAACTAGACTTTCTTTTTATTGCGTTCACCATCTAAGCTGGCAATGAGCTAATCCACTACATTGCTACCTAACCTTTGCCCCACCCAAAGCTTGTTGAATTGCAAATGTTTGCAATCACACTTCACGTATGTCTCCCTTTTCTTGAAATGTGCAAATGGCTCCCCATCACTCTTGCAAGTCCTCTTCCTTTTGTATTTTTTGAGATTGTTACCTTTAGGAACCATGACCTTCCTCCAACCGCTCACAGCATTGCGACTTTTGCAAATGACCCCAATCAAATTGCCTCCCACGTCAAACTCACCCTTGGCCCATGTGAATTGGCAAGCCCAGAACTCCTGCCACCTTTGCATCATTGTACCAGGGTATAGTTTTTGCCTTTTTTGTGCCATTGGAGCACATTTGGAATTATCTCCACTTCCAACCTTTGGTGTTGGAACTAGCAAGGAATTAGATAGGCACGTCTAAAAAATTTGCTCCAAGTTGTCTCTACCCCCAACATGGAAATCTGACGCTTGAATTGGCACAGTTGCTATAGCTACAAGGAGATACTTTCCAAGTCTGTGAGAATTCCTTGATGCTCCAAAAGTGCACACCCAGAAATTCTCGAACAATTTTAGTCTTGGCATCATTGTAGCACCTGATGCCTATACCTACTCTCAACGTCAAGTGCACACAATTATAAAACGCAAGAACAACAACAATACTCATAGCCAACAAGAAGAAATTTTGAAGCAAAAAAAACAAAGAAAACTAATCACCAATTCAAAGATTGAAAGCAGCCAAAGCATAGTGCAAGTAAGAACTACAAATCTTGGAAAGTTGGGAGTTGTAAGACTTGTCACTCATGAACTGTTGAATGCAAGTCTCAAATTAGTATGCAATTGACACCTCTTGCACTCTTCTTAATGTTGCAAAATGAGCAAAAATTGAGCAATGAGCAATTAAGCACTTTAGTTGTTGAGCAAATGGCACTCCTAAGCCCCATAAGGCTAGAGTGCAACCCAAAGTTTAGCCCAGGCCAATAGTCCAACACTAGCAAACTACTCACACGCCCAAACTTCAATTTCCAATAGACATTCAATTGTAGTAGCCTCCACTTTTGCAAAGGAGTAAATATGTGAGATAATCAATTACAATGTTTCTCATATCTTCACTCCAACAAGGAACTGGCAGCACCAAATTCTGAAAATGGCACTTCTAAAATCCAAAACACAATAAGTAAGAGGAATGGCGGAAAAAATAGAATTAAAAAATTTCAAAGAGCATTCAATATGGCTGCGAATTCCAAGTGCATGAAAAGAACTCTTATGCTAAACCCTAGAAGAGTAGGTAGGAGTTTGATTGCTAAACCCTATTTGGCATGGAAGAAATTGTTGTGGAGATGGCTATGATATCAACCGTCCAAATGGAGACGCCATTACAAAACATCAACAGTCTAGGTAAGTTTTTAGCTAAATCTAAAATTGCGCCCTTGCAAATAAAAGCTAAATCCAAATTGGATGAATAGTTGATTATGCAACTTTCTTTCTGCAAGATGAAAAAACTTGCTCAAATTATTCTATGCATTTCTATTCTGCACATGATTTCTACAATATTAATTTAGCACAATGAAAATCTAAATAGAACCAAAGCAATTTTTTGCTAAGTTAGAGAATGCTGGCTTGGGCCCCAAGAAAGAGAGCTAGGGCAAAGGAGGGGAACATTGAGGGAATTTGAGAGAACTTTACACTATAAAAAGTCCATGTTTTAGGTGATGGATTTTAGGTGACATCCAATGTAACAATCCATATTTTTATGTCAACAATTACATCTACCATAATATATTAATGTTATGGCGGAATTTATTATTGACATAAAAACATGGATTGTTACATCGCATATCACCTAAAATCTATCAAATAAAACATGGGGTTCTTATAGTGTTAGCCTCCTCTCGCAAGTACGGTGATTGTGCGGTGGGCTAGATGTATATTCCTATTGTGTTCCCCAATTCTTGTTCTGATGTTGTTTGCAAAGTTCCTCTAGATGAACGTACTTTCTGGTAGATGGATGAAGAACTGTTTCTCTAACTAGGCAATTAGGGTTTAATTTCCAAAGTGGCTATTGGGCATTGGATTTTATATAGTCCAAAAGTGGCAGCTTTTGTTGAGCACTTGCCTATCTTTGATGTTTCTACCAGTTTAATGTTTTCTTTCAATAGTGAACGCGTGAGGCTCACGCATCATGTTGTATCTTGCACTTTCCAACAACCTCTTGCTCGTATAGAGAGGGGTGAAAAGAGCTTATCAAGCTACACTCACAAGCAACACTCATAAGAAAAAAACAAAACAAGACAAAGTGTATTGTTAATTAATTAATTACTACTCTACTTTTTTTTTACTTACTATACTTTTTCTATATGTTATACAATTTCAAATGATTTGAAATTTTTCAAGTATATAGCCAACTTGTCTTGAAGAATGGATCCAAAGAGGCACAACCATTTTGGATATTTTTTTATACAAATGTGAACTTGTGAAGTGCACCTACCCATATCTTTACAAGGCCCCCAAAAGGATTTTTGTCATTTCAAATGCTAATATCTTGCAATCTACATGGTGGAAATTTCTGAAATTTTTCCACATCTTTTGAAACAAGTGTACTACAAGATCCTATGGTTCTATGTGTCTAAAAATGTTTTTTTTTCTTCTAAAATTGGGTACTTGCACTAGAAATGACAATTTTGGAGCATTTTTGGTGAAAACATAGTCAAAAACCTGTAGGGATTAACAACTGAATCTTTCACCTAAAATTCCTATTCCAAGAGAAAGTTTGACTTCCGTGAACAACAAAAGTCCATCAACCCCAAGTATTGGCAATAATTGGACTTCAAGTTTGAGTTTGTGGACTTCAAGCTCAAGTTAGACTTGGCCACATGGGCTTTGTGCTTTGCTTTTTCTTGTTGTGAATTGGGCTTCCTATGGCCTTAGGCTCATGGCACTGTATTGGACTCATAAAAAACAAGGTTGGGACCAATACCAAGGTTTCCTTTGTTTTTTTCTCTATGTTAACTAACTAATTCAAAATTGGGTGCCCCATGGCGGAATTAGACTTAGACCACCAACTATTTTGTTCTTCTCTTTCTGTTGACTAATTTCCATGGAGACCCTCATAATTTTAGGCTCATGCCAACAATTTTGTACTCATCAACCATGGCTTTGGGACCTAAACTATAGCAATTGGCTTTTTTCTCTTTTTGTGGAATGGTTCAAATTGGACTTGATGACCATCGGTTGTTTGTTGGCTATGTCTAAAGAACAAAGACTAAGTTATGGTATTGATTCTAGTTTTAGCACATGAGTTTCTAAATCCTATCTACAATTTCATTTGCACTACACAATGAAATTAGGGATTGGTTGGAGTAGGGATGAGGGGTTGAATAAATGAACCTATAACAGAGTGTCATGGTTACATCATTCTTGTTTTTCTCTCCATGTAGATTGACTTAAATTGGTACTAGGCTATGATTTGGGGTTCATGCTACAAGTTTAGAATCATCAATTGCAGTGTTGGAACTAAGCTATGGTAGTACTACTATTAAATTTTTGAGAAATTCATAGATACAAATATTGAATATGTTTCTTTTACTTTTTAAATTCTCAACCAATCAAACATCAACTAAGTAGAAGATGAATGTTTTGAAAAGTGCACTTCATTCAATTACTATTCATTAATGAAGCTTCAAGAAAATTGTCAATCAAAAAGAAAAGCAATGTAAATATTTTAAAGGAACAATTACTTATGAGGCATTTTATAAGTTATTTCACTTTATGTTAAATTATATAGATACCTTTGAAGAATTTCTCTACAAAAAAGATGAAAATCATCTATTTATTTAAATATGAACAAGAATATGAACAAATATGTTTGACCAATCATAAGCAATTTTCTAACTCCTATTACTATTAGTCACAAGGTTAAAAAATTGGGATTGTACTTTGTGAGAGTTTCATAAAGATATTCAAGCTCTTCTTCATTCTTCTTCTTGACCTAAGATTTTTTGTTCTCTCAATTCCTCAAACAATAAGACAAGCTCCTCAAACTTGCTTTCAAGTGAATCTTTGACAAAAAGTGGCTTTAGATTTTGTTTTAGGGGGATACTTCAACCTATTATATCCACTTGTATAATAAATGTGATTTGCCAAGTACCATGTTTAGGATACAAAGGCAAACCAATGTTCATTGATCAATTCTACATGCTTTGACTACACAAAACTTGCAATTAGATGAGGAGCAAGCCCCATGCTCTACTTCAAGGAGTCTTTTGCTTTTCCCTTAGTCTTCTTCCCTAGGCCAAGAGATGTTGTATATGGATAGAGATTCACAAATAGTCCAAATATCCAAAATGAGATTGTTGTAGGAAATAAATCTAAATTGTGTAGAACTTGTTTTATTCCCAAATTATGAAAATTGGATTCAAAAATGAAACTTTGGATTATTTTTTGAAGCAAATGCTTGGATTGCTAGAAAAACAAGACTCTCTATAACTTTCACATCACTAGTCCAAATGGAATAAATGAAATCTTTCTATACAAACAAACAAACTTTCTATAAGAAACAAATTTATAAAAAATTAATTAATTAATTTGGTTTTTTTATATTGCTTTTTGAACTTCTTTTGAGCTTAGTGTAGTATACGTTTCTTTGTCCCCAACAATGATTGGAATAAAAATCATATTCATAAAAAGCTAATGTATTTTCTTATGTTCAAAAAATGGTTTAGAAAATTACAACAAAAATTGTAATCATAGAAACTTACCTAGACCTTGCAATGTCCCTTCAAGAAAAATTGGTCCGTCTTGGGAGTTAATAGAATGCAAAACATTCTTGAAGTCCTTATTTAGGACCTTGATTTGTGCTAATATTGTTATTGTTGTGCCTAATGAATCTCATTGATATTGTTCTAAATTGAATTTGAAATTCACATTGATGAATTTGAGTTGGGAGTAAAGAAAGAAAGAAACTAGTATTCCTAAACATCAATCAATAATGAGAGAACAATTGGTTTTTAAAGTAATCAATCATTAGAGAGAATTTCTGATTTTTCTATTTTGTTTATAACAAACATTCATTTATTTGAAATTTATGGATAGTATTAGATTAGTTAAAGATCTCATGATTAAATTTGTTAAAGAATATAAAGATGAGTGTTTTAACCTTATATTAAATTCAAATATGATGAAGTGATTTTGGGCCTCAAACATTGTTGAACTAAGGAGGGGGGTAAATAAGAAGACCATACCCAAGATCAATTTTATTACAATCCTCTTAGAAGGAGAACCTAGAAAGTGTAAGAAAAAAAATAAAAAAATTTCATTTTCATTTTATAAACTAGCAAAACCATAAAATTGAGAATTAGATAAAAATTGTTAGTTTGTAATAACTCTAAAAAGATGACCGTGCACTTACATTGACTAACAAATTTGTAAACAAATTTGAAACATTTTCATTTGAACAACCATACCATAAGCATCAATGGACAAAGACCAAAAGTAGATATATAAAAGTTGTGTGTAATGTAGTACATGCTACCGTAGAAGTTTGAAGAAATTAGTTGTGATTTGAAAGAAAATTAATTTCAAAGTTAGCTATGTCTTTAACTTGGTATTGTTCACCATAATTTGGAGTTCATTTATCTACTTTTGTTTATTTTTTACTATAACTTCAAAAAATATTTGTACTTTGGCATGTTGATATACATCATTTTATATTTTTGTATACAAAAATTGAAGGAAATTGACATTTTCAGAAATTAAAATACCACCAATTTGACAAACATACAAATGATATTGGCTCTCACAATATTTGATTTTTTCATATTAGCCATTTTAGAGAGAATTTAGGTGCAACATGGACCAATATTATATCTTAATGTCATTGCTTTTGAAATATATGTTAAAATATATAATATGTTTAATTTATATTTATAGCTATATTAGGCATTCTTGAGGTCACATTTTTGTATGAAGAATAGAGTTCATAATGTACATAATTGATCCAAAAAAATCCCTCCAAAAAACTTTCAACACCCATTCCATCAAAACACTCAAAATATTATGAAGGTGACTATAGTTTTGGCATGTATACCTAGACTTATTTTTGGTTTTATAGTACTAGATTGCACCAATAAAAGATAATTTGGCTAAAAACTAACGACAAATTATGAAGTTTTTTGCGTATAAACTTGAAATAAAATTAATCTTGGATGAAATTGCTAGTTGGTAGATTCATGAAAATATAACTATAGATATGTGATATGGTAGAACCATTCATTGTTGACTACTTTAGCAATTTTGTGCATGTTCTAGAGCAATTTAAAGCAATGTAATTTTCCAACCATGGAGGAAGATAGAAATCATAGGGATTGCAATTATTATTGGTAATTTTATGCCTTGAATTGAAATTACTATGAATTTTGGAGTGTGGCAACTAGTCCAAACCTACAACCAACATGTAGAGTTTTCCAATTCTAATCTTTATGTTATGATTTGATTAGTCTTAACTTTGAAAAGGAGAAAATAACATTCAAAGTTTTGGTTGAAAATTAATTCCAACCTTGGTTGAAAATAGTATACCCTACAAATTGGATATGGGTCCCTACTTGGCAATAGGTGGTTCTACCATATATGCTAGTGTGATATTTCTATCCAATATGTAGATGAATTTTGAAATTTGCATTACTATTGTAACATTTTATATTGCCACTTTGGCACCTCATTACAAAAATGAAAAATAAAAAGTTGTGATGTACATGTTTGGCAGCGTTTCTCGTTGATAATGATTTTAGAGGGTGTACTAAAGGCAAGCATCCTCCATATTGACATTGCTTGCATATTTGGATGGATGTTGATGTTTGGTTCAATGAACGTGTCTAATAATATATGTGATGTGCATGTAAGCTACACAAGAAAAGGATATGACGTTGTGTCAACACTTGAATATATTTCACATTAAAATTTTTTGTTTCTTTTCATGATTTTGAGACAACACAGAACAATTTATTTGAAGCACTTTAAATTTTGTGTCTATTTGTAAATGAATTTTAAACATTATATATGAAATTTTTATTTAAATTATTAAATTTATTCATGAGTACAACCTTGTAGATTAAGTTGTTCTAAATTTATTGAAAGTTAGTACACTTTAACTATTGTTAATCAATCAATAAACACGTTAGTTTATATAATTAAATTTTATTGTATTTTAACTTCATGAAAAGAAACAAAAAATTTCTTAATGTGTTGTATACTCAAGTCTATATATGATCTCATATCTTCTCATATGTGTGGCCCATATAGATGTTACTATTAATATTGATTGAATTCAAAATTGATGGAGTTTCAATGATTGACAAGGACAACTACTATTCATATTAGTTGATGATTGTTTAATATCACTCTAACTTATGCTTGTTGTCAATGTAGTTGGAAATAAAAAATTTCAACAATATTTGATTGACAATTGCACTCATCATGTCATTAGTGTGGGCATCTAGTGATGTGGAAAAACTTTGAATTAAAATCACTTTGACAAACACAATAAATGTAAAAACTTTGACTTTCTTTTGTAGTTGGCTTTGTTGCTACTACATAGGAATGAAATACTTTAAATCATTCATTCTTTTTAACTATAAAATCACATGTCTTCTATATGCTATAAAATTTTCAAACTAAAGATATAAATTATTAATTAACTCTCACTACTAGAAAGATGGTGGCTACATGGACTAGGAAATTGACCTATTAGAAGACCCATATTGGACCATCTCAACCAAGTATGTTACTCAATCTCATCATGGATCATTTCTATACTCTATGCTAATGAGGTTTCTACTACTATTAAATTTTTGAAGAATTTTGTAATTGGAAGATGAATGTTTTGAAAAGTACACTTCATTCAATTAAAATATTCATTGATGAAGCTTCAAGAAAATTGTCACTTGAAAAGATAAATATTTTCTCTTGGAATCAAGCAATATAGATATTTTAGAAGAGAAATTGTTTATGAGGCATTTTAAAAATTATCTTACTACATGCTAATATAGATATCATTGAAAAATTCCTACACAAAAAAGACAGAAATCATCTATTTCTTTAAATATGAACAAAAATTGTTTGACCAATCACAAACAATTTTCTAACTCCTCTTACTATTAGTTACAAGGTTGAAGCTATTGAACAATTGGGATTGTACTTCATGAGAGTTTAATAAAAAAAAGATATTCAAGCTCTTTTTCATTCTTCTTCTTGACCTAAGATCTTTTGTTCTCTCAATTCTTCAAACAATAAGACAAGCTCCTCAAACTTGCTTTCAAGTGAATCTTTGACAAAAAGTGGCTTTAGATTTTGTTTTAGGGGGGATACTTCAACCTATTATGTCCACTTGTATAATAAATGTGGTTTGCCAAGTACCATGTTTAGAATACAAAGGCAAAGCAATATTCATTGATCAATTCTATATGCTTTGACTACACAAAACTTGCAATTAGATGAAGAGCAAGTCCCATGCTCCACTTCAAGGAGTCTTTTGCTTTTCCCTTAGTCCTCTTCCTAGGCCAAGAGATATTGTTTATGATTTGATATCCACAACGAAAGCAACTAGTGCCCTTGAACATCAATCAATAATGAGAATACAATTGTTTTTAAAAGATAATCAATCATTGGAGAGAATATGTGATTCTCCTATTTTGTTTATAACAAAAATTCATTCATTTGAAATTTATTAGTATTAGATTACTTAACCTCTAAAGTTTGTTGACTATGTTTTTGCCAAAAACGGTCCAAAACTGCCATTTCTTGTACACTTGTACAAGTTTCAAATTTTAGAAAAAAAAAACATTTTTGGACACATGTAACCATAGGATCATGTAGTAAATTTCTTTGAAAATATGTGGAAAAAGTTTCTGAAATTTTCATTGAGTAGATTGAAAGATATTAGTATTTGAAGTGATAAAAATGGTTTTTTTTTATCAAACAAAAAATTGGGTAGCTACACTTCACAAGGTCACATTTATATGAAAAAATGTTCAAAATGGTGGGGATTCTTTGGAGTCATTCTTCAAGGCATGTTGGTTGTATTCTTGAAAAATTTTAGATCATTTGAAATTATACAACATATAGGAAAAAACTAGTAAGTAGAAAGATGTAGAGAATGATTCAAAATACTAAATTGTTAACAATTTATTTATGGAATTGAAAAATGCCAATTCCAATGGTTATAATGTTATAATAAAATATCTTTGTCTTATGTTTTTGTTTTTTCCAAAAGCATTGAAAATTAAATTCAATAAAAGACTTCAGAGTTTATTTTGGAGTAGAGAATCTATAACTATCCACAAACTAAAATACCTCATAACTTTTGACTCATTGATCAAAATGGAATGATTCAAAGCTTTATACATCCCTATATATCTCTAAATGTTTCTATATATCTATATCTCTCTATATCTATCTCTCTATATAATATATATATCTATAACTATTTCTATATCTATATCTATCTATATAAATCTAGAAAACCAATTTCAAATTTGGGTTCTTAAAAGAAATGATTTTTTCAAATTTGCCCAGACCTTTAGGGGTTACAATCTCATGTTTGAATTTGTTAAAGAATACAAAGATGAATGTTTTAACCTTGCATTGAATACAAATAATTTATGACAAAGCCATTACAAAAGATTTCAGCCCTCAAGAGGTTTGCAAGTTTTGAATCCGTTTTGAACCCCTTGAGTGCAATTAGAGAGGAATTAAAATCGTTTTCTTTTTAAATTTTATGATTTTTTAATGAAAGCAACTAATGTGGCACTACTTGTGCCACATCAGCGCTACATCAGGTTCTAAATTTTCTTTAATTTAAAAAAAGAGATTTAAAAAAGGATTTTATTTTGTTTTTTTTGTACTTGCACTGTGGGGGGCCAAAAACCTAAACTTTAAAGGGCCTCCTAGGAGTTCAGATCTTTACTAATTAATTTTAGGCCTTAAAATGTCCTTAAACTAGGGAGGTAAATAAGAAGATTGGTCATTTCAATTTTTAAACTAGCATAACCATAAAATCAAGAATTAGATAAAATTGGTTGTTTGCAATAACTCTTGGAAGATGACCATGCACTTACAATGACTAACAAAACTAAAATGAAATTTGAAACATTTTCATTCCAACAACCATACCAAAACTCCCAAAGCATCAATGGGCAAAGTCCAAAAGTAGATATATGGAAGTTGTAGTGTGCAACATACTACTATATAGCTTACCATAAAAGTTTGAAGAAAAAATTAGTTGTGATTTGAAAGAAAATTCATTTCAAAATTAGCCTTGTTTAGAACTTGGTATTGTTCTCCATGATTTGGAATTCTTTTATCTTTCATCCATTTTTTTATAACTTCAAATTTTTTTTTGCCTTGTCATGTTGTTAAATATCATTTCACATTGTTGTATACAAAAATTGAAGGAAATTGAAATTTCTAGAAATTAAAGTATCAACAATTTGACAAAAATGAATATGACGTTGGTTTTCACAATGTTTGAATTTCTTTTTGGAATGAGAGCATGGAACAACATTATCCATTGTAAAGAGAGTATAGGGTGAAAGATAGGCCATTATTATATCTTAGTGCCCTTGCATTTAAAATATTTGTTGAAATGAATAATGCATTCAATTTATATTTTACAGCTATATAATGCATTTTTGGGTTCACCTTTTTGTATGAAGAATAGAGCTCATGATGCACATAATTGATCTAAAAAATCCCCCAAAAAAATCATCATTGTCCATTTCATCAAAAAACTCAAAATTTTATGAAGGTTAGTGTAATTTTGGCTTGTGCGTCAAGGCTTTTTTTGGTTTGTAGTACTAGATTGCACAAGTCAAAAACAATTTGGCTAAAAAATGATGACAAACCATGAAGATTTTTGTCAATAAACTCTAAATAAAAATTAATCTTGGATGAAATTCTAGATTGTGGATGAAAATAGAAATATGGATATGTAATATCTAATACTAGTGTGATATTTTCTATCCAATATGTGGATGAATTTTGAAATTTGTAGCACCACGATAACATTTTATATTCCCACTTGGCACTTCATTAAAAAAAATGAAATAGAAAGCCCCGATGTCCATGTTTAGCGGCGTCTCTCATTGAGATAGATTTCAATGCTTGCTCTTTGAAGCAAGCATCTTGCATACTAACATTTCCATATTTGCATGGACATTGATTTTTTCAATGAACTTGTCTTACTATATATATGATGTGGATATAAATCACACATTGAGGGAGTATGACGTTGAGTCAACACTTGAATACATTGCACATGAAGAAATTTTGTTTCTTTTTGTGATTTTGAAACAACGTAAAATAATTTATTTGAAGCATTTAAAAATTTGTGTCTATTTGTAAATGAATTTCAAACATTAAAAATGGGATTGTTGTTTAAATTATTAAATCTATTTATGATTACAACATTAGAAATGAAGTTGTTTTAAACTTATTGAAACTTAATAGTTAATACTCTTTAACTTTTGCAAATTAATCACTAAACATGTTTGATTATATGATTAAATTTTGGATTTTATTAAATTTTGTTCTATTTTAGCTTCATGAAAAGAAACAAAAAATTTCTTAATGTGTTGTATACTCAAGTTTACATATAATCTCATATCTTCTCAAATGGGTGGCCCATATAGATGTCGCTATCAATAAAAATTGAAATCAAAATTGATAGAGATTCAATGATTGACAAGGACATTAGGACAATCACCATTCATACTAGTTGATGATTGTTTAATATCACTCTAACTCATGCTTGTAGTCAATGTAGTTGGAAACAAAAAATTTCAATAAGATTTGATTGACTATTGCTATTGTATTGATCCGGTAGTTGGTTTGGCATTCAATGATGTGAAAAAACTTTGAAATAAATTTTACCTTGGTAGATACAATAAATGTAAAAACTTGTTTTTGGTAGTTGGTTTTGTTGCATGTACATAGGTATTAATTACTTTTATTCATTCATATATTTCAATTATGAAATCACATGTCTTTTCTATGCTATAAAATTTTCAATGTGAAAGTATAAAATTTTAATTAACTCTCACTAGTCCAAAAATGGTAGCTACATAGACTAAAAAATTGACCTACTAGAATACCACATGACTATTTTGACAAACTATGTTACTCCATCTTATCACAAATTATTTATGTAGTCTATGCAGACAAAGTATCTACTACAATACGATTTTTTTTTTTTTTCTATGAATTGATTCAAAATTGGAGTTTGACTATGAATTCAAACGAGACCAATGGCTACTTAATTTTCTCTCTTTTATTGGCTAACTCAACCCCTAAATGCCCAACGCCTCTTTTGAGTTTCTTGGAATTTGCTTTAAATTGAACAAAAAGTCAACATTTTGATTAGTTTTATCAATTTTTTTTAATTGTAATTGTACAAATTCAAACTAGACATGTTAGAGATCACATAGGAAAAAGAAACACAACAATATCACTTATGGATCGAAAGACTGTAATGTTTGATCATGAGGGTGTTTAAACTTTGAAAGTGATTTGAAGTTTCTCAATTGCCTTTTCACATGTCATATCTAAAAAATTGGTCACCAAAAAAATATGTGGTTAAAGGGCATAACTTACATAACTCCAATCAATTTACAACTTTTCAAAGTCTCTTCTACAATTTTTTTAATTGAATTTCTAATGTGATTTTTCCTCCAAGATGTAGTGTATTTGAGGCTAATCTCTAAGAGCCTTCAATACTAAAAAAATCAAGATTTCCAATGGAAATCTTTGCACAAATTCTTAAATATAGACATCGTAATCATTCATTTTTGAAATTGGACTTTTGATGCTAAAACTAGACTTCAGAAAGGAATTTTTAGAAATATAAAATATAAAAAATAATAACTTGGTTAGATTTTATTTAACTTCAAAGTATTGTCAATACAAAAATTTGGCACCGCAAGCATTTGGGGGTTAAATTGGTATTTGTGAGTGTTTCTCTCTACCCTTAAGATAGAGTGGACACAACTAAATTCTTCACATTTCAAGCTTTGAATCCTAAAATGGGTGTATAGGCATTGTCCAATTGGTCTTCGAAGAAATGCACAAGTCTTTTCTACCTATTTGTTCTAAGTGGTCCAAATCTCAAGGGAAATGATTAGAAAGTGCAACAATTAGCAATTTAGGATATTTTGGCTAATTTGGGCCAAAACTTTGTTGTATAGAAATGAAATTGCCTAAAAGTAAGTTTTAGTTATTCTAATTTACAAAATATTGTTTGATCATTCCAAAATGGTAAAGAACTTAGGAATCAAACATTCCTAGCAAAAGTTATAGGTGGATGAAGTTTTGGAATTCAATGGAACTAAAAGACATCATCCATCCAATAGTATGGCTTGATATGTCAAAAATGACTTTTCTCTTGGAGGTTTAGGGCCTCCTTACTTGTATTAGTGGATGAAGATACTTCACAGGGGTGCTACATGTACAATTGGCAATTCTAACTTCTTTAATTTTTTTCTAAATTTAATTTATAAACTAGTTTTAGAAACCTCTAAAAATATGTAAATGCAATATGAATTCATGCCTTAGAATCCACTATGTATTTAATTAGAACAACTACATCAAAATATCACTTACTCATACATTGAAAAGAAAATTCGTCCATGCTTTGCAACAACTTTTAGTTCCCTATAGTAGAAGTGTAAGGGTCTCCCAATAGGATCCATAAAAATAAAAATTCATAAAATAAATATTCCCTCCATTCCAAAATGATTTTTTTATTGGACAAAATGTTCTAAATTAAGGCTGAAAATAACATTTTTGAAACTCATTTCACATTGTAAGTAGAGTTCATAGCACTCCTATTGTTTGAAAAACTTTGAATATCCAGGATTCCTTTTCAAAGTGCAATTTTGGAATACTAAAAAGTGGGATTTTGGAGGCATTTTCAAAGAGCATTTGTGGGCACTTCATTATTCAATGTGAGGTTGTCATTTTGTGGGCAATTTGTATGGGTCCAAGACCATGTGTGGACTTCTCTTTTGCCTTCAAGAGCTTCATCTCTTTCTATCGAGCAAAACTCAAAGAGATGCTAATAATAAGAACAATGTTGATTGATCCCTTCAATCATTTCATTTGTCTTTTGATTGATGATTGCATAGGTGGAGGGGGAATTACCATACACTAAAACTTGCCTGCCACTCCCATTAGTTCCCCCCCTCCTCTCTCAAAAAATTTGTGAGTTGTTGATTTTTTTGAAAAAAAATGCTTACCCTCAAAATTGATGTTGATTTCTCAAAAAATCACAAGATGTTGATCTTGTGAAATTTAATCTGAGCCGTTCAAATATAAAATACAAATACGAATATGGGTACGGGTACGGATACTAGATATGAGTACTGAATATGTGTACTCAATACGGATATTGAATACGGGTACTGAATACGGATACTAAATATGGATATAGTATTGGATACGGGATCAATTGTCCCATATTGTTTGTCAAGAACTTTGATTCTGAAGATTACAAGAGGGGGTGGGGGTGAAGGGAGGTGAGATAAAAAAAATTTTAATCAAATTCTAAATGATAGGTGAGTGGAGGTGGTAAAATAAAAATTGAGGGGAGTGCATAGTGACACACAGTGTCACTATACACCTTGAGTGCCTAATAACTACAATTACACTTTAATTACAATTGCATAGGTGGAATTACTACTTAGAGTTGTTTTGCTAGTCTCATATTGCAATCAAAAGTCAAATTTAACCAATTTGCAATGTTGCTAAATGTAATAGGAAGATCATTTGGAGACTGAAAATTAAGGCTACTAGGAAGATCATTTTGGGACAAAGTATCCTATAGTTTATATTTTGTATTGTGTTTAAAATATTTCTAGCCCTCCAAAATTGAACGAGAGTTTTGAAGTTTGAACCCACAAAATGTTTTGGAACTAGCAACTTTAATCCTTAGAGGACTAGAGGTGTTTTTAAAGAGAAATCATCAAAAATTGCCACTTTTTAGTTCATTTCCCAAAATTGAAAATTAAAACTCCTTGTTTTATCAACTTCAACCATACAAAAGTGTAGTAGACTACAACAACAATGTGTTGAAAAAATTTAAGCCCATTTGACCATGTGGATTGGAAGATTATAGTGTTTGAATTGAGAAAAAAACCTTTTTCTCATTCTTGAAAAATGGGGTCAGTAGACTTTAAGCCCTCGTGGGGTAAAATTTTACTCTTGATGAATTTAAGTCTCTACTACGGAGTTAAATCTTCTTAGATTCACTCATACAAAATTTCAAAAGCAAATATAGAATCTAGCTTACTCTACACCATCTTACAATGCACAAGGTTTAAATGAATTGAAAATACACTAGTCATATATTGATGATTTCTTGTGCAATGAGGAAGTTATTTTTATTTGAAATTCCAATGGTAAAAAGTTAGAAACAAACATTTGGGGTCTTGTGAATAGAAAAAAATTTAGGAACTTTGACTTTATAGATTACAAGATAATAGGATTTAAAGTTTAAAAAAAAATGTTCTTTTCTGAAATCACTCCAACATAACCACAAAGTTCAATTCCTCTTAGAATGTGATTTAAGAACTAGGACAATTTTATATATATTTTATTAAATAGCATATATGCCAAATTTAAAAAACCAATGAAAATTTTATCAAAAGATACTCCAAAGATGCCCAAATTACCCTACCTACCCAAATTATTTCTAGTAGCTTATCTTTTGATCTAAGTACCCAATTAAAAAAATTAATATTCCCACAATAAGGAGATACATAATCACACCTTGTGTCAAAATTTCACAACAATTGTGAAATTCTCAGACAATCAGGATGGTGAATGTATACCCTTACTATGAACACATGCAATGAAAATGCGAATATTGGCAAACAAGCAACTAGCACACCTACCTGCAGGCGACTTTGGAATCAAAATTAGCACTGCAGCATCACAGTATGCACTAAAGGCCTGAAGTTTATATAATCTCACACCAGGCCATATAATAAAAAAGATGGCTGGTACTAGATGTAACTTTTAATCTTTGCATCTTTCCTGCATCGTTCAAATTACACTCCCGAATCAAAAAAATGGTCACTGTAATTTTATACGCCTAGCCAGGGTTTCAGATATGATACGATTTAAACAGAAATTTTGAACATATGGTGACCAGACCCTGAACTGACCGATGACACTGAATAATCTCCTGAATCCGATTCACGCCTGCACGCATCAGCAAGCGTCTTGACAAACCAACCGACCTCGTTGACATTCTCCACGGAAAATCGAGCAGCGGAGCGCTTCCGTCCAACAGCACAAGAGACATAGGTATCTGACGACACATTCACCAAGTCGTCCATCGTATTCCTTTCAGAGTACTTGCGGTCTTTGAAGCTGTTGGACTTCGAATGAGAAGCACTTAAATGAGTACCATTACGATCCGGTGAAATTAGAGGGTACGTCTTGGTTCGGAGCACTCCCAGTTTATTGTTCTTGGCCAAGATGCGATCGCACGATTTCGCAGACAATCGTCGATCTAAACCCTTTTCCATCTTTCCATTGTTGCAAGGATGATCTCTGTCAAATGAGAGCTCTGGATCGAAATAAGTATACACATCCTCATCCTGCAAACATTATCATTCGTCAAACCATTAGCAGACATCTAAACAATTCCTGTAAAAACCAAGATCGAAGGTGGCTTCCAGAAAACGAAGGCAATTCAGTACAGATCAATCCTAGAAGATACAGAAGTAAAGACAAAAATCAGTATTTACAAAATCTTTGAAACAATGCAACGGTACCTTGCTCAAAAAATGGCCCAAGCACATGACAAAGTCAAACTGAAGTTCCGGATTTTTTCTGCATAGGATCTCAAATACAATGCGATCGATCGCAGCACCCTGAACAACCGAATTAGAATGCAGATCAATACATGCAGAGACATGTGAAGATGGTATTCAACAAATTAGGGAATTCATAATAAAATAATAAGGATTCAAAATTGTTCCCGGAGCTGTGACCTCCAGGGTTAACCGGAGTTCATTCACAACTAGAGCAAATATTCCGTACACTACACCAGCGCAAATATTGCATTTATTATTCTGACATCAGGAATATCAAATTGCAAATCCACTGGATGAAAGATGTTATAAATGAAAGTCCGAATAACAATGAAGACGATAAAATTACGAGTTATCCCTCAATTTGGCAGAACTTAGAACTACCAAGACATTGGTGAAAGCTCAATAATCTACACAAGCGTGGACATCTAAAGACCCAGGCAAAGAGCATACCTTTGATACACCTATAGGGCGAACCTCCACGGACTTACTCCCTTGAACAACATCCACAGCCGCGTTGGAGATGGGGCCTGTCCATAGATGCTGGAGCATGTTGCGAGCTTGAACTCTCCCGAACTCGACATCTGCAGTCAATTTTCAATAAAAATTCATTAACTTGTTCTGGTGATACAAAGATCCTCTGCGCAAATATACTCACATGTTGGAGCCACGGTTAGGTTTCACTGGAGAGCTACTGATGAAGCATGAGTTAGCGGTGAGGTGATCTACAGGACATATTGCTGAAATGTAGAACGTACCAGCATACTTATAGTTCCAAACCAAAGATGTTTCTCGCTTCTCTACATAAGACCGTGGCGTCCTTGCACTGAAATAATCAAATACAAGCTGAAGAACACAAACACCACAAATAGCTCAATGCAAGAAAATGCAATGTCTCATCCTCGAGGAGAAAAATTATACGACAAAATCAACGCACATACGACAACCTACTAAAACGATAAACGTCACTGACAACATAAAAATCGATTTGCCAAGAAGTCCTTAAAGCAAACATATAACACCTACCAGAACACTCTCTTTCCAATCCATGTTCAAATGCTCCATCATCGGTGTCCATTGCCCAAGGGTGTCTCGCAAATACATGCCATTCTCAGCGGCAAGCCAAATGTCGTACTTTGGAAAAACCTGCAAACAAAAAGGGAGAAATATCAGTCCAGTGACATTCAGTTCTGAATAGACACCAGAAAAAATAGTCTATACTAACTTGAGATAAAGAATCCTCTATCATCTAAGGCAGCCAGACACTTCAGACAGAAAATTTTGAGTCACAATTGAAGAGCTGCAATTGTACATTCACATAACTCTCGTGGACCAGTGATAATATCAATGAATTAGAAGTTCTAATTAGAAAATACTCTAACAGCTACCATCGAGAGATCATTCAAGCTGCACTGAAAACCCTCGTAGTGTTTGCCAAAAGAAATTTCACACTCAGTAATATGTGCAAGCGATGCCAAAGCAATCCAAAAGTACTCGACTTAAACAACCATCCAGAAGCTTACTATCTGCCGCTACTCAAAGAAAATGCATGAAGCAAAGGGAAAACCTCGTCAAGTGCTTCACGAGTGCTCCCACTGAGAATAACAACTTCAGTATTGGGATCAGAACATAGGGTTTCAAGAGACTCCTTAATGCCTGGGTGCAAGCCCAACTTAGATTCTCTGATCTGGTCCCGTCGCGGGGCCTCCACTGTTGCAGTAATAGTTGAGTTGAACCCCTGTTTACATCACAAGTACCCCACAAAGTCTTACATATGCAAACATCTCGTATCAAAGCACCTCTACTGTCGTCTCAAAAATAGTCAAAAGAACCACAGAGCTCTCTCCTGGACAGGAATACTTCGATGATGGTCAATCATGCTCATCAGAATTAGAAACGAAGTCAAACTTTCTTAGTAACGTGACATGTGGCAGTTCTTCACATGCCATTCTTTATTAGAAACGTAACCTATTAGACACACAACACAAAACACACAAAACTTCGATTCACAAGGTGCTCGGCCGAATCATCTTACCACCGTACAGATAGAACTATTAGTGAGAGCAAAAACTGGAGTAACGAAGGATCTGTAAAGCTTACCATAATAAGCAGCCGATTCTTGGATCTCCGAAAATTTTCTCGAGCAGTATCTACTGGTAAATTTGGAGGTATGTGCAAGGTTCGAAGCTCAGCTTCCACGATGGTGTCATTAAGTTCACTGAAATCCAGAAATGAATATTTTACTTTCTATGTCGAAGTCTGCTCTGGGTGAAGTACTTGATAGGCTACAAGAATAAGACTTGGTGCCATTGTTAAATAGCTAATTTCACATGTTCCTCCAATTTTGTTAATATAGTCCCAGCGCATGTCAATGAATGCAATAGTTCTGGATAGTGCACACAGAAAACATCATGGGCACAAGAAAACTGGATTAAGTGTAGTGCCCAGCGTGGGACGCTCCTAGGTAATCACCTGACAAAATTATCAGCCCAGGTCTGAGCCGTGTGAGCGTTAACATGAGCGAAGTTGTGACGATGTCGCTCCTTCCTCTCTTCGTTCGTCATTTTCAATGCCTCCTCGATGGCTCTGTACATCTCCCTTATGTTCCAGGGATTCACAAGTATGGCCCCAGCTCCTAAAGACTGAGCTGCCCCTGCAAACTACACATCATCTGAACTTTAATACCAGTTTTTAGGACCAGAAATTCAACAAGACAGCAATTTCCACTAACCAATTTTGGACTGTACTTATCCCCTATGTACGTGTCTCCTATCGACCACCAATCAAATGTTTAAAATGACTAGTGGAACACTATGCCATGAAGTGCAACCAAACTCAATCAAAAAACAGAAAAAGAGATTATCTACGGACCACTAACTGCGGGAAAGTAACATGGGGCAGCACACTAACCTCACTTAATACCAATACACCTTCAGTGTTCTTCGAATTCTGGCAGGCAACATACTCGTAGCTGACAAGGTTCATTCCGTCTCGCAAGGAAGTCACTAACGCTACATCTATGAAAAAAACAATAAATAAAACTAATAAAGATCACTTCCGCATAGTCAGAAAATTCTCAAGCAGAAGCTTTAATCGTGTAAAAGCGGTCAGCGTGAGGCTGGAAAAATCCCCACAACGTACTTACGCGAACATGAAAATGAAAAACATGAAACTAAAGTGAACCAAAAAATACCTGTGCTGGCGTACAAAGCACACAATTCATGGAAGGCCAACGAACGATCCTGTAAACGTATTGTAAAAGTAGTTCAGATACAAGATCAGAATACTAAAAACAGCTAAACGAATGAGAAACCTGTGACAAAGAGGCGACCCAGGTAGTAGAAAAACTGCACAAAACCCACCTCCCAAAACAAGAAATAAGTTCCGAGTTTATTCTTCTCTCACTCAACTTATCTTTATGAGACTCCAGAAGGTTTCAAACCACAAGGTACGATTGATGTCCACCAATACAAGACATACACGAAACTAATCCTAGTTGCCATCGCAGCAATCCATATCCAGCTAACACATTGTAAAAGCCCATGAATACAATATCAAACTACCGTATGAAATCGCAGCGCTCCAGATTCATAGCTAACTGTACTAGGCAAGAATCAATCCACCCCCCTACACAAGCAGCGAAAAGACAACTTGAAGGAAACACGGAAGAGACTAAGGAACTTGCCAAGTGATGGATGGGCACGAACGTTACTGAACCATAGCGGCCATTGATTCGGCCAACTATTTCATGGACCTGACTGGTCAAACGCTGATCTGCACCCGCCACGTTCATTGACTCAATCTCACGTAGCCTCCACAACATCTAGCCTGATCCCACCTAATCCATGCTGTGAATCGTACAAAACACAAAGGTACAAAAGTAACACGAAATGTTTTAAAAAGAAGATAAGATAACCAGAGGTTTTAAACGGAGAACAGTATGTAACCCAAGTCCATGTGAAAAATTGAGGAGCTTACACTCGGGAACATCTGTTCGAGTTGGCACAGCAATTTGCACAAGCATCACTTTCTCCCGCCATTCAGGGTTCTTTTCTAGAAACATCTCAAATGCAAGCAGCTTCTGAGGAATCCCTTTAATCATGTCAAGCCGATCAACGCCCAGCATCACCTGATTCAGGAAATTGCAGGCAACTTAAGAAAAAGAAGAAAAAAGATTTAAACTGTTGCATTATCTTAGAGAAAACAATCTGAGTACACATTGCACTCCACGGTAGAGGTGTGAGACATGCATTGCACAACAGTGAAGACTTTCTGCTTCAAAACGTTGATGGTGCTCGATCTGACCAACGAGACTGACCAAGCGCGGCAAATCAGGCTTCAAGTGTCATATTTCAACGATAGACTGAATCTTCCACTAAAACTGAACAAGGACATTTAGCCATGGCAACTAGACAACAAAACTTCCAGAGTGTGATTACCGCCTGGTCCAAAGTCCAAAATTTCAAGCAGACGCATCAGACCTGGGCATTCAAGCTTTTGAAGTGCAAAACTCTCCAACATGGTAACTAATGTATAAGCAAATACATATAGCTCACAATACTCGTTCTTGAAATGAAATATATACAATACCTTTCTGCCTGCAAAGAAACGCAGCAACTCCTTGACATGCAGTTTGACTTGCTCTGTTTCTAGGGCTTTAATGAACCTATCAGGATCAATACCTATAGGGAACTGTCAAGCAATCAAATAGCTTCTCTTAGTCCAGGCAAAAAAGTGGGTGCATGACAATATTAAGAAAAGCGTAATCTCAACAATCACAATAGCGGAGCAGCATTGAGCGAAAGAAAAAAAAATAAGAAATTCAAAGCTTGGCATCAGCAAGCAGAATACAACATCCCTTCTTAAACATAAGATAATGGATTAAAAATAGTACGGCTGCTACGCGAGTGAGCTTTCCCTGGTCCTCTACACCTTCTGGTGTACCCTCCAGACCCAAAATGCGTGTACATGCGCTTACAAAATGCCTTGCATAATCATAAGTGTGAAAACTGCATCAAAGCCGACATTGATACATTATGAAGAGTTTCGGGTCACCACCAAAAGAAGTTTTAAATTTAATAGGCCGAGCTTCAGGAACAATTCGCAACAATATATACAACAATAGATCATCAATAGAATAGCCAGGACTAAATTACATATAAGAATTACATTCCTCATCGCTTACATTGCACCATAAATTTCGAATCCATTATATTCTTCAAGAGATAAAGGTCGCTTTATAGCGGACACCTACCCAATAAGATCAGCTGTAAGTACTGCTTTCAAAAGCTCTGACCGCAGCGGTAAAGTCCGATATATTTCAGAGGAAGGGAATGGTGTGTGCAAGAACCATCCAACTTTCATGTGGGGGTTTAACTTCTTCAATTCTTCTGGGAGGCACATGAGGTGGTAATCGTGACACCATACCACATCACCTTCCTAACATCATATACAATAGCGGTATCAGCAACAAGAGCGTCTCCAGTACTTCCATATTGGATCCACTCAATGTTAAGGAAATACTACCACTGTTGAACTCAAACGCTGAACAGGTGATAGACGTCACCGTCAGATAAGCTAACCACGAAGATGCCTTGAAGGACAAGGACAAACTCCTTGCGGTCAACAAACAAATCCACACTTGATGATCTCTCGACCTCGAAAACGTTCAAGACTCGCCCAGGTAAGTTACAAGGGCATTACACTGATCCCACGAACAATCCTAGTCCTTACATTAACAACAGGCTAGTCCTTGCATTATGTAATGCCGGGAACTCCAATCTGGAAAGTTATGATAACTAGCAACCAAAATCGTACGTTCTGGCTAAGAACAGACTACAACTCACTTGGTATTGCTCAAAAACAACTTTCGCAAACAACTTGTTGGCATGCTGATAAGCTTTGAACTGCGAATCCAAGCTCCTAGTAGCAGCAAGCCGATCCTCTTGAGGGAGCCCAATATAGTGGAACAGGGGCCAAAGCACATTGTTGCAATAGCCATTGTAATATTGATCAACAGTGTCATTGTCTAGGAAGACAGGAACGCAACCCTAAAATTACAAATGAAGGGCACGAAAGAAATGTGGTAAGAATATGAAATTCGAGATCTTCATTCCAAAAGCTCCCGGTTCAACAACCTACACTATGCTACACAAGAGAGACAAAGGCACAGACAAAACCTGTAAAATCTCCATTCCAACAATCAACAACAAACCTTTCAGTTTAAGAGCAAAGACACGCAAGGAACTTGCCATTTGGTTGTAGAGTCAAATCTACTCCAATCTACGATAAGTGCACCACAACACTTCCACCAACGTTAGTTAAGTCTCAGATATTTAAGACCAACCTTCGCAGCTAATGCTTCGGTCAATGAAGCGCGCCCGGTGTCATTCTTTACACTTACACCTGCCCATCCAATCCACCTTGTTTCGAAATTATGCTTCACACCTGCACGACATTGTCCTCCATTGCTGAACAAGCTGTGTAATAAGATTTAACGCCTACAGTGTTCATGTAAATAACGTTTAGAAAATGAACTCATAATGTGTAGAAGGTTACCCAGTGCAAATAGTCAGAGAGAAAATTCCCAACTTCTGGCCACGCAATTTGGGATCACGAAAATCCGCAAAAACGAGCAAACACAAAGTCTGGAGCTCCAGCTCATTACAATTAGATCTAACTACCAATCGAAAGAATTTTGATACCGGGTAATTACGTATTCGACTGATTAAGTAGAAATGCAAAGCTAGCTTCTATATACGTTTATTACCAATATTTATTTATTTAAGCTATTATAAACGCATGTTCAATAATCGCTCACGCAATACATAGAGTCTAAATAGAAACAAGAATGTAGACGGATAACATCCCTAAGTAAAAGTTATGGGATGCAGGAGCCATACCCAAAAGTGCACTCACAAGGCCCCCAGCACTTAATTGTAAGTCCCATTTGTCCCCATCCAGTGGAATGGCTGAAACTGGAAGGCGATTGGCAACCACCAACAATCTCTGCGTATTCCGATGGGGTTTCCCAGAGTTTTCATAGCCGTCTGTGTGTGCTCTACGACTGCTCTGGGGTTCAGGGACCGCCAGTCGTTCCGCTGCTACATCCCCGCCGCCGCCAACCATTCCCCCATTCTCTCCCAGGGCCTCAGTTTTCCTGTCAACTTCATCACCGGGAGTGTAACAGCCGTTGCTTCTCAGGTGCTGCTCACGCTCCTGCCGCTCCCTAGCCAGACGCTCTACCCCCCGCTCTACCCGCGAAGATGCTGTAGATGCGGCTAAGTTCACTTTCGGGGTCGAGAGTTCATGCTGGATCTCATCCGCAGAGACAGAGTTGGTACGGGTAAGATTGTTAGCAGAATTGGCGTGCCGATAGTTCAGCTCCCCAGGAGCAGAAATGGAGGATCGGCGTTGGGGGATACTGTTGGGGTCGGAGCTTTCGTCTCCTTCCCATGATGCTCTCGGTCTCTCGGAGGTCTTTATTGTCAGAGGATACGGCATACGCCCTTCCGTCTCCACCAATAGTATCTCCCTTACGAACCTCACTATCCCTCTAACTCTCACTTCCTACCCTCGCTTTAGTTTAACAAAGACTCTAGAGCAGATGATACGAATTTACAGAGAAATGAAAGTAAGAAGCTTCAATTCGTCACAATGTGGGACTTATCAAGGGAACCTTCACAACTGATAAAATTGAGAATTCTACTCGGAGCGTCAGTCACTTCGACGATTACTTCGTTCATTCAGGAATGAGTCAATCCCTTACAACCTCTGAGTTTCAAACAGCTCTAATGACACAAAATTACTGGAGAGTCCATGCTGTGTAAGTCTCCTACATTTCAGCCTACCAAAACATCTGAACTGAAGCACCCGGCCACGAAATTCATAACATGATGAACTCACCATTCAAGAAAATCTAGTTAATAGAGCCTCAGTCCCGATTTCAAAGCGAATTGAGGTCTCCAGAGTAGACCAACGATCTTAGAACGTGCGGATTCCTTCACAGAACGCACAGGCTCGCCTTTGCTTCGCATACCGGATTTCAATAGAAGAAATATTCCTCGTGAAAGGTTCTCAAGTTCGACGACCCGTCCAGATTGACCATGCCTCCATAAGTCCAGCGCGAGATCCCAGCCTACTGACAACTATCGCTCAAAACAAGATTACAGTTAAGGTGGCCATCTCACTCGACCAGATTGGCTAGCTACTCCATGGCAACTAAGATCCGAGCGAAAGAAAGGGTGGGGTGCGCACGCAAAGCCAGAAATTCATCACAATGCAGAAATGTGAAACTACAGCACAGCTATCCCTGGGAAAGATGATCACAAGCCACGGGGGAGCTTTCGAACTTCTGAATGCAAATCGCGAACTCTGACTCCAGCCACTCACAGAGGGTGAGAGGATCTAAAGAGGTACAGCGAAAACGGAGAGGATGAACTGTTCCAAGCATGAGACAACAGCGAATCACGATGCGGAAACAACTAGGAAGCTAACACAGAAAAAAACGAAAGTTTAGCAGCACCGTGAATGCACCAATGTCTGCACCAGCACACAGCGACCCGCTTCAAAGTAACTGCAGTCTAGATAGCACATGGCTTCCACCTACAAGTTCCACCTGACGGGAAGAATGACAAAAGATGACAAACTCGACACAGAACGATGAGGTCCACAACAAGAACGTCTGGATGAACAGACAAGACAACCGAAATGCCTTGGCTGTAAGTTTGCTCTCGCTCACTCTCCCCCTCACACAACTCACTCAAGCTCTTTTCACCACAACCCTAGGAAGTGGCCGTCATCTCAACACACCGCCTCAGCCGTGGGAGAGAGGAGAAAAGGGTAAAGCAACAAGGCCTACGGATTAGCGAACGAGAATCGTCGATGGAAGATGCTCTCCACTAAAGCAACTTCTCATCACTGCTGTAGGCTGAGTGTTAAGCATGCTCACGACCATCACTTCCTCAACAGAAAAAATAGTGATCCAAACCCCGGCTGGACCAGCCAGCTTATCATCGCGCCCTCCGTCGGACCTCGTCATGAACCTCGCTCCACTCACAGCTACATAAAATTCACAACACCGATAATTGAATTCCCCGATATTTTCTATTAAAGAAAAAGAACTACTTCCAGTGCAGACCTCCTCCGGGACCTGCAAAAGGCAGAAAAAGCGCCCTCGACAATTTCCTCGTCACTCGCATCATCGTCATCTCAGTCCCGTCACTCTCCCCCCGTCAGTCAGTCACACGACGACAATGACCTTTTCCAGCATTCCAAGAAAACAAACGCCCGCAGAATAAAATGATTATGCAGTAGCAACAGTCCACGTGAAAAAAAACAGACGGAAGCCCTAAATGGAACCGAAATACGGAAAAACTCCGTGAAAAAATCCCGACCATGGCAAATTCCGCATCATCAAACGGACTGGAAGCGCGGACATCAGACGGACTGACGGAGGCCAGCCAGCCAGGCAAGAAGGGATGAGGAAGGCTCGCAGCCTCACGATCCCGATGCTAAACTTACAAGCACCAAAGTGAAGCCACACATACCACAATTATAATTACAATCAAATACAGCACCAGAAAAAAGACATGAAGCAGCAGCCTAGGCAGCAGCTGCTGCAGCTCCACCACCGCATTTGATTGGGAATCGAAGTGTGTGCCAGGCTGCCCTTGACGCCATATCCACGCAGCATCACCACCACTCACTCCACCACAACTCCTACAGCAAGCAGTCACAATGTCAAGGCAGGCGCCGGTTTATTAGGCAACCAGGCGACCCGACCCCGACCTCCGCGCTTACCGAATTCGAAAGCCCACGTACCTCACTGCAGCCATCGGTGTGGCTGGTTAGTTAGTGCGGCTGGTTAGTTAGTATGGTTAGTTAGTGTGTCTAAATTGGGCAACTTTTTAAACTATATATTTAATATCGGTACCAGTATTTTGTTTTTAGGCAATTTATCTCCAAAACACGACCTCGCTCAGACATCAGCAACACTCGGGTATAATTAGCATTTTAATGTGTTTTGGGTCGCTATATGTAGCCAATTCAATGACTCAATGGTAAGGATTCACAAAGTCTTTCTTTCTTATTATAATAGTAAATGAATGTGACACAAATGGACAAATGTAGTTTAAATAGCATGACTAGGCTTCAATCCTCATCTTGCACTAGATCCCCTCATTTCTATTAAAATAAATAATAAATACGAATAAAATAAAATCATTGATTATTATCTTGTAAGATGAGCAACTTATAAAGACTAGGAAAAATATAATTTAAATCATATAGATATTGAGGAAACTACCTACAAGACAACATGCATGCAAAGGTTGCTTTAGACTAAGGTAGAGAAGTACACTAATTGGTCAAGAAGTTTTGGTTAAGACATGGTTAATTGGAATGTTGGACAAGATGAAAAGACAATAAAATAATGTCTTGGGAAGCCTTGATCAATTGTAGTGTAAACACCAACTAAAGAAGTCTTCCGAACAACTTCACAACCTGAAGTTCACCTGCTAACAATCCCCATTGATATATTTTGTACAACTTAAGGGTGCAATGAACTTTAAAAAGCTATAACTTTTGCATCCAGTGCTCAAATTTAAAGAAAATTGTTGAAAAAAATGCATCCTTTGGTCTAGTTTGTGTGGTAATTTTCTCACATCAATCCAATATGTATTGAATTTGTGGTAATCATTTAAGTACCTAAAATTCAAGCTACATTCTCCAATTGTGGATTGCTAACACAATATTGCAAGCCATTTATTCTTAGTTATTGAAATTGAGCAGACTAGATCATTATACAAGTGGGGTGATAGGAGATAAACAACCCTTGTGGGATATGTAATTAAAGATTAATAAGAGCTCAACCACTTATAGTTAAGTCAACAACAAAAACTGTATTTGAAATAAAATTTTAGACCTCATTTAGGTATAGTAGAATAACTCTTTTTCTTAAACTTTGAACTAAAAAAATTTGGCAAATCAATTTAATTTTCATATTTAAAAATTTGTTTGAGATTTTAAGGCTCCAATCAAAAGGTATAGACAAATTTCAAAGAGAGGTTGGAAGGATTATTTTCTTGGACATTTTCAAATATCCTCTTTGAATTTTGTCTATAACTTTTGATTGGAGTCTCAAAATTACAAACAGATTTTTTAACATGAAATTTGGCTTGATTTACCAAATTTTATTAGTTCAAAGTTTAAGAAAAAGAGTTATTCTACTTTGCCTAAATGAGGTTTAAAATTCTACTTCAAACATTATTCCTACGTTTTGACAATGAGCAATTTAACTCTCTTCAAATTATCCCATACCCTTTGAGAATTCATGATGAACAATGGATTTCAATATAAAAATGACACTTCCATCCCACATTCCCACAATTGTCAATGAAGTGATCCCTCAATTGTCCCATCAAATTTGATAGTGATGTTAGATGGTTAAATCATTTTTTGATGGCAAATGGCTAACTGTCAAACAAAATTGTAAGCATAGTAGTAGCTCTACTGTAGTCATGAGAGTTGAGGATGTCAAAGAGAGCAATACATGACAAAGATTCTATCCAATCAGATTTATCATAAGAAATAATATTTTAATGAAGATGGAGTTCTCTAAAGTCAAATTTCTTATTTGGGGATTGAGACCGCCTAAAAAAATTGACAATTAGAAAACTCCCCTTAGAAAAAGTATTGCCACAAGTGCAGCAATGTCATTTTTTCATCTATGCTTGAGATTCTCCACTAAACAAGTCTTGACCGTGGTGTAAACCCAATCTAGTGAATGAAATTTGCTCCAATCATATTGTTCCATTTTCCTACAATTCTTGACCAATGAACTTCTCCATTGTAGTCTAAAGCAAACCTAAACCTCTAAAGGACCAAGCATTTAAGATATCTAAGGAAGTTACTCACAAAGTCAATTTTGGTCAAATGTTCACAAAATTTTGGCATAAGGTTTTAATATGTGCTTTCTTAGTAGAAATTAATTATTTTTCAATTAGCTACCCAGATCAAAAGTTATGTTGTTCTAAGCTTTGGGGGCAATCTAATCAATTTCAAGCAACATGTACAAAACTCCTCCAATACTTCTGAAATTTGGCAAGTATATAACCTATTTTCAATAAAATTTTACTAAAAAGATACCCTAAAGGTCATTACTTAAAAGACTATACAACTAAGACTATACTTAAAACACCCCTTTCTCTTGCAATGCAAAGTCTCCTCATATTTGGCCAAAATATGTTTTAACTATAATTTTTTCCTAATTTGACCTACAATAGGTCAACATTCCTTTCTAACCAACTATACATAGTATTAAAAATCAAAGCTTAATTCCGAATTGGACTCCTCATGGTCCTACTAAGACCTTTCTAATGGTATATACTATATCAATTTGGATAAAAGTCATGCTTATAGGATTCCATTAAAGAACTGGCCACATCACATTCTATGAATCAATACACTTAAAATTTTTTTGAAAAGAAAACAATTCTGCTCTTCACCTTGTTTCCCCCTCTCCCCCATTAAATTGAATGGTCAATTGTTTTTTATTGCTAATATTGGCAAAGGCATTACCAAGTCCCATAATCATCTAGGCAACTTTGTTAGCATATGGAAGTGAGTCTATGTTAGATAGCATTGTACTTGGCTATCCAAAAAGGTACTAATTAATAAAATTAAAAATCAAGAGTTGAATTCTTTTGGAAATTATTCTTTGGGAAAGTTTTAAGAAAATTAATTAAATGCTATAAATTTGGTTGCAAATGCCTAATTTTTAAAAAATGGGCTAAATAGTGAAATGTAATATACCTAATATTAAAATTTTAATAATTTGATGATTTTTATTAAAATGTGACATCCATCATCAAGATATTTTAGTTTCATGATTTAAATAGATAACTCATTGACACTTTATAGGATAGAGGGGTGAAGAGGTTCTTCTTACTAGGAAGTTCATTATTCTTTATCAATCCTCAAAGGTTATGGGATATTTGAAACAAATTAGGAGCTCAAAGAAAAAACAAAGTAATTGAGTTAATGTGAGAACTTTAGACCTAATTTAAGCATTGTTAATCAATTTTTTTCAAAATGAGGTCAATTTTGAAAATGTGGGAAATCAAATTGATATTCACTTGAAAAAATCCATTTGTGATATTTAGTCTTTATTCTAAAGTTGTAAAAATAATTATTGCATTTCTCTAACTTGACTATTAGCAAATAAGCTCATTCATATTTTAATTTATAGATGGATTGACTTAACTATCCCACATTCAAACATTCAATGGCTTATAAAGATATATAGGATATAGATGGACAAAGTAGCCACATACAATGAACCTCATATGTATTCATACACTTCAAAATTGCCAAAACTAATTGAAAAATTAGAATTTTTCAACAAATTTTGGACATATTGAAGTACAAATAATGCAATTGTATAAAATGAATTTTCAAAATGATTCTTGATTTGTTAAGAATTTAATAAATTTATTAGTAGAATTTTTTATTAATGTGAGTGTTTTTTTCAAGATTCTTTAGTAAGTGGAATTTTTTTAATTTCAAGTAAGAATTTTATGAATTTTGAAATTTTTATTGAATGAAATATTAATGACTAAAATATAACTCCAAATAATTACATTTTTTTATAATTTCCTCCCAAAATCTCCCAAAATTTATATATATAATTTTATTTTTATTTTTATCTCTTAAATTTAAAAATTTTGATGATTTTTTGAGTTAATTATTAAATCATAAAATTTTAGATTCATATTTCAGTTAGTAATAATTCACTCAATAAAATCTCAAAATTTTTGTAACTCTTATTATAAAATTCAAATATGAATTATCATTTTACTTTCTAAAGAATTTATTAGAAAAAAATTATTTGTATCAAAAGTTTCTTTACTAATAAATTTGATTACATTCTTTAAAAATTTTGAAATTTATTTTATGCAAATACATTACTTGTACTACAACATGTCCAAAATTGGTTGAAAATCTCTAATTACTCAATTAGCTATAGTAGATGTTATGTGTACAAAACATTTTGAGAGTCAATGTACAAGGCAACGGAATATAAAAATAAAGAAAAATCAAAAGTGCTTGCCAAACTATTTTTTCCAACTATAATTAAATATTTATAATGAAAATCTAAGCCTCATAGCTTGGCATGGTGCTCACTAGTAAAATTCTCTAAATTCTTGTAGGAAATGTAGATGTTGAAAGTGCAAAAGTCATTAGCTTGTAATCAAAAGTGAGGGAAGAGGCTTTGCATCTAGAAAAGCTAAGTTGTACTTAGAAAATTTGAGTAGCTACCTTACTTGAAAGTGAGCTAGTGCTAATAGAACAAAGCTTCCCCTATCCTAGTGTAGTTGCTTGTTTTGAAATCAATGCATCAAAAAATTCTTGAAATTTAATTGGAAATTGGAATTAAATTTTTTCATCAATATTCATGATAAAATATTCAAATAAGTTTAGTAAATTAACCCCTACAAGACCAAGGCACATTTGGGGCACAAATTGTGAAGAACTACCACTTTTCAAGAAAATGAGAGAAAAAAAAAAGTCATTTCTTTCAAAATTCAATTGTACAAATTTGTACTAGACTACTATGGAAATGCGTAGAAAAAAAATTCAAAAACCATGACCTCACGAATTGAAAGATTATAATGATTGAAGTTAGTAAAAAAAGTTTTTTTTCCAACCTTTCTCAATAGGGCCAACAAACTTTAGCACTTCCCAAAGTGAGATTTTTACCCTAAAAATGATTATTATTTGGTCATTTGCATCTTGAACCATACAAATTACACACCTACCAAATTTCAAAATTATAGGAGGGATTTTGTGCATGTTGCTTGAAGTTGCCATAGTTGCCCTAAAAGTTGAAGGCAATATAACTTTGATTCGGGCACTCAATCAAAGAAAAAAAATTATATTTTGATTGAGGGGGGACATGTTCACACTTTGTGTCAAAATTTGAAGAACATCTATTAAAAATGACTTCATATGCACCTACCTAAGATCACCTATGTATATTCAATGGTCATTTGGTCCTTGCAGGGTTAAAAATAATGTATTGCATTATTAGCTAAATGACTAGAGATAATCAATTTTTTATTAGTATAAGTTAACTTTTCATATTTTTTATTTTTATTTTTAATAAAGGTTCCAAGAACTTTGTCTATAGTTTTCACTAAAGTTATTTTGCATCAATCTATACATTAAATGAGGTTGTTTTTGTTTGTTATGGTGAGATCTTTGCATTTGTGTGTCCTTTGGTTATGTTCTTGGTATTATTAGAAAATCCTTTGTGGGAAGGGATACATGAACTTTTTATAAGTTAAAAAATTAGGAAAATTTATATTGCTTTTAATTTTATTTTGACCATGGCAATGGCATAAGGCATAACTAATATAACTTAACCCCTAAATGCCCAAGGCTTGTTTTGAGCTTCTTGAAATTTGCTCTAAATTGAACAAAATGCCAGCATTTTGATAAGTTGTATAAATTTTTTGGAATTGTAACCATACAAATTCAAACTAGACATGCTAAAGATCTCATAGGAAAAGAAAACACAACAATATCACTTACGAAGTGAAGATTATAATGTTTGACCATAAGGGTGTTAAAATTGCAAAAGTGATGTGAAGTCTTTCAATCCTCTTTTCACAAGTCAAATTTGAAAAGTTGGTCAACAAAAAAATTTGAAGTTAAAGGGCCTAACATATATAACCCCAATCAATTTATGGCTTCTTATAATCTACTCTAAAAATTTTTTTAAATGAATTTTGAATGTGATTTTTTTTCTAAGATCTAGTGTATTTGAGGCTCATTTCCAAGAGCTCTCAACACTATGGGAAGTCAAGATTGCAATAGGTACCCTTGCATAGAATCTTGAATAGAAAAATCACTGTCATTTATTTTCAAGATCAGATTTTTGATGCTAAAACGAGACTTCAAGAAGAACTTTCCATAAATATAAACTACTAAAAATAGAAATTGGTTAGGTTTTATTTAACTTCAAAGTTTTGCAAACACCAAATTTTGGTGCCTCATGCGTGCATGTAGGGATTAACTTATGTCTGACTTGGGAATTAGGGTAGAGTACGATCTTCCGTTTGTTGGAAGACCAATTGCAAATGTTGCATGAATATCTTAAGATAGGAGGTTCTAAAAGCGCACGTGCTCTTAAAGTGTACACCTCTTTAAGTGTACACTACATGTACAGGTTGCTTTTTTATAGCCTTCAACCATGTACTAACCATAAATGTTTTAGGAGGTGGATGCTATTAGAGCCCTATGCCACTTCAACTTCAAAATTTTGTAACTAATTCCACAAAGCTCCAAAACATATACAACAACTTCGATTCGATGCCAATTCTACTTGTCTTTCAAGAAAAATTTACTGAAAAATATTTGAAGAAGTTTCACCTCCCCAAAATCAGTTCCAGCTCTTAACTGGTCGGTTTATGGACCTCCTACCTTACCTTACGTTACAGTGTTGAGCTCAGTTGAAAACTTTTTCGAGGGCACATTTCTCAACAAACACATGTTATTCAACTTAAGCTTAGTCCTTGTCCTATGCTTTCAAATGGGCTTGCAAGTGGTTACGTTACTTTTGCATTGTTTTTAGATTCCTTGGCCTCTTTTGTCCAACTGAACTTCTCCCCACCCTCAACTAATATTAGAACTGTAAAGTGCCGATCTTTTCAATTATGCAAACTGAACCTACTTGACATGGTCTTGTTCAGTTACTTTGGACGGAGGATAGAAAGGTAGATAGATAGATTAAATGAACAAAATGATACAAACCCTACACAGGGAAAACATTGTACTATACTACTGTTTGTTGATTAAATATATTTGATGCCAATGTTGTTGCAAGTTGTGGAGGCTCAAGGTCCACAGTGTACGATAAAAGCACCTAAATCTGCAACACTTATTCTGAATCTGCAGATCTTGAGGGTAGCTTACAAAATGAAATGATGCGAGTTTGTTAGGAAATGGTTTTAAGAAATCAACAGAATTAGTTTTGTATTTTTCTAAGCTTGTATGAATATAATACAAATTCTTGAAAAAAAATTTATGTAGATGCACCTATTGTGGACACTAGACCAACACCCAAGTAGGCACGGAAACACCCAAAAGCAACACACTCTAAGTTTAGATCACGCATAGGTGATTGGCCAATGCAAGTGAAAGTGACAACTTCTTGGAACCCCACCTGTCTACTTTAGAATCCCTCTTGTATATTTTAAGTCCACTTGCATTTGGGTGTAGGTTCTTTTTAAGGTGTTAAAAGACGACTAATATTACATTTGGGTGCTTCTACGTAAAGCTACAAAGTTCCACAATCATGTTAGGAAATATGGAATATGAGTATGCTTTGTAAATCAAATCAATGGATTGACAATAACTTAGTATTCCCTAACTATGTGTGAGTGAATATGGAAAAAAAATTATTGCACTTCTCCTACAACTTATTTATTTTTCTATCATCTCAAGTATGTGCACCTATGATCAACACTAATTACAAAAATATAATATTTGAAGTTGGGCAAAAAATGTTTTTTGGAGGGCATACAAATTATGGGAAGCTCTAATTTGGAAAGGCTTTTGTACAATTTAATTTCACTTTTTTGCTTTCATTTTTTTTTTTTGCTTTCTTTTTGTGATAGAGTCGAATATATGTTCAAAAAATTTCATGACATTTCAAATTGGGGTCCATGTACCTAAAAATTCCAATAGGGAATTAGCTTCAAGAAAACTCTTACATAAAGAAAAAATTTCGACAACTTTTGGCTTACACATATAATAATCTCTTCAAAATGGTAATGGTGGAGTTTTAAGTTTCAACTAATGTTCAAAGATGGGAAAAAAAATTGTCCAAAATTTGTGGCTTTTGGCAAATTTGATCAATTTATGACCTCAAATTTCCAAGTTGAACTCAAGGACAATTGGGCATATGAAGTAAGAAGAGACTAAGAGCATCACCATCCATTCACCAGTGAGCTCCCGACCTAGGGCTCGGGCAGGGCTAGCGAAGAAAAAGTGGGCCATTGCGGGCGCGGGAAAAGACACAAAGTGACCGGTCACGGCACAAATGGCTCCAAGAACGGTAGTGCCCCGTCCCCAGTTCCTTGCCCTGGTTGTTGACTTCATAAATTTATTCTCTTAGAATATGGTTTGTCGGGTTTCTTTTCAAATTTGGTTCACTTGTAGGTGCAATGATAATATGCAAAAAGAAAATTGAAAAAGGGAGATGTGAGCAAGTTGGGGAGGGTTTAAATTTACAAGGCCTAGTCTTGATATTTAAGAGAAATTGGGTACAAAAATTGTATTCAAAATTATATTAAAAAAAAAATACAAGTGTGTATGATGTGTGATTGAGGTATACCTTAAGCACACATGAAGCATATTTAAATTATTTCATTCCATATTAATGAAAAATTTAAAAACATGTTTTCAAAAATTGTGAAAAATTTCTTTGTATTAGTGTGCTTGAGGTGTGCTTGAGGTGTGCTTGAGGGAACTTCAAGCACACCTCAAGCACATTTAAACTCACTTTGTTTAAAAAGAATTTAATACACTTTTTCAACACAATTTTTTTTAAAATTTTAATTTAAGTTTTTAATTTTTGATTTTAAGAATTTAAGAATTAAAATCTTCTTTATTTGTTTTTTTATTTTTCTTTATTTTCAAGCCAATTATTCTTGATAAAGAAGTTTAAGTTCATAATGTATAATACATTATTTATAAATTAACTTTGAAGAACCAAACTATGTTTTTCATTGCATATGAAATCAAAACTAAAAAAATTATATTTTTTTCATTAGATATGTGATCAAATTTTTTCCCCGTGTTTTGTGGCCATGAATGAATGGGGAGCCTCCTTGGCCAAATGGAATCCGGGAGGAGCCGGGCCCGGGCCACCCCATTCCCCAAGGTGCATTGACCATGAATGGATGGTGATGCTTTAAGTCAAGGTTAGCTATGCCTGACACATCATGGATCACTGACATTAGGTAAGTTTACCACATGCCAAACAATGCACATGCCATGTCCTCTAAATACGCACACTCCCCTTGTGCATGAAGATATTCTTCTGTTCTATGAAGTACAATTTTTGATAAATTTTGATATTCAAGTTGAAAACTATCAAAATACTTGACAACTATCATGCATAGATTCAAAAGCCACATATTCTATGTATATGGAAATGAGAAGACAATCTATTTATGTAACAAGGGTGGGTAGGTGACAAAACAACCCATGTGGGTTATGTAAAATAGAAGTAGTAGAAGCTCAACCGCTTTTAGATAAGTCAAAAGCAAGAATTGTGTTTACAATAAATTTTCAGACTTCATTTAGGCATAGTAGAATATCTTTTTTCAAAAATATTTGAACTAAATAAATGTGGAATTTCAAGCTGAATTTCATTTCCAAAAATTGGTTTGAGATTTCAAGTCTCCAATCAAAAGTTATAGACAAATTTCAAAGAGGGTTTGGAAAGGACATTTTCTTTGACATTTTCAAATACTCTCTATGAATTTAGTCCATAACTTTCTTTTGGAGACTTTAAATCTCAAATAGTTTTTTGAAGATGAAATTTAGCCTGATTTTTCACATTTAATCCAATCAAAGTTGAAAAAAAAATCCATTTTACTATGTCTAAATGAGGTATGAAATTCTACTTTGAACACAATTCCTATGTTTGACTTAACCACAAGTAGTTGAACTCTTACTAATCCTAATTTATATAAAGTATATCTTTGCATGGATTCTATTACCTCCTACCATCCCTCTTGTATAAAGAACTTGTCTTCTCACCTCTTCTTACATAATGTGGCTTTTGAAACTATTTAGATAGTTGCCAAATACTTTGATTGTTATGAAATTAATGCCAAATTTCTAAAATTATATTTCATTGAGAAATTGTCTCTCGATCAATTGTTCTAAACTTATAGGTTCCAAAAAATGTTAGTAGCAACTTTTTTTCAACCTAGGTTGAAACTTTGTTCCAAGCATTGTGATGAAAGTTTTGCTCCAATGTAAATAACTTACCCATGTTGCCCCCTATCCATCAAAAACAATATGTTCCCCCATAACTCCTTATAGTCAAATCCAATTGCAAAGTAATTTGATTGAGTGGCAAGGTACTTTTTGTCCCCACATCCAAAAAAAATTCAAAAAATATAGTGAATTTTTTTGTTCTTAGTAAGTTGCCTAGAATTTCTATATTGCCAATTAATATTGTTTGGTCTCTTAGGGGTGAAATATAAATTGTTTTTATTACATCTTATCAACAATTGATAAAGGATTCTAATTCACTTTAGCATTCATTATTTGGACACCATATGAATAAGTTATGAATTTTTAAAGTATTGTCTTTAGGTGTACTAATAACCAAAACTAGGTTCTCATAGATTTTCATATTTTCATTTTATACATCTTGTATAACCAATATTAGAAAAAAAGTGTTGCAAATGTTTTTGTTGCATTTTGGATAGAGTTGATTATAGATGCACATACCTTACCTTCTATCATTTTTATAATTTTTGTAGTTTACATGATAACATTCTTGAGCTTAAGCAATTGCCTGAGAGGTCATTACACTCTTGAAATTATTCATGAAAATGAAGATTCCTCTTAGATGTGCAACTTTGAACTGACAAGATTCTTGACAAAATCTTATTCCCAATTGCTTAATATGGAATTTTTACTTCTGGTGATAATTTTCAATGGTGATTAAAATACTTTAAGATCATTTATTTATAGTCCAAAAGATAAGTGTCCAAGGTACTCTAGAATGTTAGGATGTTAAAGGTTTTTGCATGATTTTTATAATTCTCTTATCATTAAGTATTGAATAGTGGAGATATTACTTCATTTCATTTCTAGCTACTTTTATATTACTCTAGCTTAAACCCATGCCAAACTCTATTACATCAAAAAAAACTTTTTTTGTTTTTAAAAGTGTTTCATTCATTGGATAGCTTGCAATTGATCCCACATTGGTCTAGTAGTTAAAAGTATCCTCGTGCATAGAATATAGAAACAAAAGTAAAAATTAAAAACATTAGATATACAACATTTTGATGCATGCAATGGATGTAAAGGTAAATTAAAGTGAAAAATAGAATTGATGGCAAGTGAAAATGTAAAATTTAATTGTTATAAATTTGTGTAAATATTACTTGATTTTGATTTGAATCATTAAATTTTGTTTTTTCCTAAAAAAGAAAAAAAAAAGCATACAATTGTTTTTTGTTTAATTTATGATATTTTTAATCAGTCCCATTTTAAACATAAGAATGTTTGAGCCCAAATCTTGCATTGGTACAATGAGCCCAAAAGAGACAAAACACACCTATACAATTAATTAACACACACCTTCCCCTGGAAAAAAACAAGAACTATTGATTTATATTAAAAAAATCTCCACCCCTTCTAATACTATAGATCTCCAATAACAACATGAATACAAATATGGTACTGATATATAGACACATACTAAAATACAACTACGGCTATGTGTTTGAGATATGGCTATGATTACGAATACAATACTAAAATACGAATCTGATACTAGCATACAAATATGTACTAAAATATGGCTATGACTACTTGAAATATACTTGATATATCCCATATTGAATGGTACACATAGGCCACTTGAAAATTACAAATGGGGGAGGGGGTGGATAAATATTTTTTCACATCAATTTAGATTTATTGATATCACCTCTTTTGATCGCATTTTGACAATTTGTCACAATGTGATCAAAAGAGGCAGGAGTTGCCTTGCACAACTTGGCACATAGTAGTTAGAACTTAGAAGTGCTTCCATGCATAGCAAAAAATTTACTCTTGTATTCAAAAGTTTTTTTATGCATAGAAAAGCATCATGTGAAACACCAATGTGTTGTAGTTGAAAATGCTCTAGTGCATGGGACATAAAAGTAGAAGTAAAAATAAAAATAAAAATAATTTTATATAGAGCAATTATACTATGGTTGCACCCACAATTCCAAACTTGAGATTTCTTGGTGTTCAAAGGTAGGGACATCCAAATGCTACTAGTACCTAAAACACTTCTTGATTACAATGATCAAATGTTCTTATTATGCATATCTCCTATATCAACATGTACCTATTATAGAAGACTTTGATCCCTCATAAATTTTGTATACAATATCTAGACAATGCATTCTTTGGAGCATTGAAATCTCCATTCATTTTATTAATTGTGATGTATTTTTTTGTTATCACTCTAATAATAGAAAATGTGCAATAGAAAATGTACAATAGAAAATGTAACTCTTGTAGTTGTCTTTAGCTAAACCCTAGAATGTTGGGTTGGTCACCATGAAAATCATCCTTTTTAGGCCCATGTGAATTATATGCTTAGAAAAACCTAGAGCATTCATTGGAGGTTAAACTACTATATAAGAACTCTAGGCTTTTTGTTTTATGGAAGGATTCTTTTTTATCCATTGGATAATTAGTGTCCACAATGATATTATAGAATTAAAGGACCTTGGAATCTTATTCAAAAGAGGATTTCAAATAACTTCATAATTCAAACTATGTTAACTTGTATTCCCAAACTCTTTATCAATTGTTTTTGTCAATTTCAATAAAATTTTACAATTTCAATCAAGACAAGTGTTCCTTGTGCCTTTGCCACAATATAATAAAAGAAAATTCTAATTTTTTTAATTCACAAAAACTTCAAAATTCAATAACTTTCACACTATAGACCTAAACGCCATGAAACAAAGCCTATGCACCCTTCTTGACAAAGAGTTTTATGATAGTACCAAAAATACTACTAAGAAAGGCAAGAGCCTTGAGATCTCATCGTAACAAATACACAAACAACCTAATTTAAGGTATGGATGGATAGGACAGTACAATGAGCTTAGATCAAAGTCTAAAGAACAAGTTCAATGAAGAGCAAAGTTCCAAAGTATTTAGTTACATAGGTAACTAATTAGGTATAATAAGCTTAAGTCCATTTGGCTAGATAGTAGTAATATTTCTCAATTGTAAAATAAGGAATCAAATATCCTACTACTCATGGTAGGAACGCATCGAGGACATCAAAGAGAACATTCAAAAGCCATTTAAAAAGGGACACTATTTTCTACAAAAGTCAAGGGTAAAATGCTGAGACCTACCAATAGCTTATGAATAAATTCTATTTTGTTAAGAATTAATTAATTATTTTTTTCTTAAAGTTTTTGGAGAGCATAGGTGGGGGATTCTAAGTAGAATTGTCTTGGACACCATCTGACCACGCTCTTTGATATATAATAGATTGTAAAAATCACTATTTTACTTATAAAGTTTTAAATTTTGAGTTGCTATGCATAAATATTACTAGGTTTTTGGACTCATTTGACTTCCTAAAGCCCTTCGAGAGTATACTCTTGACATCCACCATCCTAAAATATATTTGTATTTTCTTTTAGCACTACATACAACTAATTTCAAATAAAATTAAAAAAAGTACTCAAACTGTAAATGCTAAGATTTTATTCTATAGTATGATTCCTCGTATTACAAATATTTTACTTTTGTATGGATCTTAATTTGGCAATTAAAAGGATTTCCAAAGTCTTTTACCATCTATTTTTTGGACATTGTATGTGAATTTTGCAAACATTTTCATAATCACAAATAACTTACATTTATTAGGTCTTTTAAAAACAATAAAGAAAATTATCTTTTCTTCTTGTCAACAAAAATTATTTTTGGTCATTTGTATATAAAGTAGATCTTAAAAGTTGTCCACTTTGATTTTGGTTCAAATATTATTTTTTAATCTTTGGTATAAAATACAAAACTCAAATAAAATTTAAACTTCTTAATTATGGAATACTTCATTTCTACTTTGGCCTTTAAATCCTAAAGTTCCAAATGTCTCCTTAAGAGACACTTGAAGGTTGAGTAGATTCATATGATCTCAATATACAATGGAACTTTTTTGGAAGTTAGGAAAATACAATAACTTTTGGAGGAGTATATTTTTATTTCAATTGGTATATGAGAGCAAAAGTTATGCCATTCCTAAGTTCAAAAAGTACTTTGATGAATAGTACAAACAAAATCACAAAAAATCAAAACAATTTGTTTATATGGAAAGCTTTTATTAAATCAATTTGGACTAGTGATGAGAAAGTTATGGAGAATCTTATTTTTCAAGAAATTACCAAATTTTCTTCACAAAATATTTCTTAAAGAGAAAGTAATTAGTTTGTGGTCATTTAGAGCACACTCTATTATCTAGCATGCACTATCGGTCACGTCCACAAAAGATGTAAACTACGACTTAGTAGTTGAACAAGAATCCAAGTGAATAGGACTTGTGGCACTTGCATTGTTACAAGCATTTAGAATCGTGGTGGATTTCTATAGGGTGGAGTCATGACATTTCTAGAAGGAAGTCAAAAAGAGGTACATGTTCAAGTAGAATGTATGCCATGTAGCTATGCATGTTGGTACACAAGGAATCATGTGAGAATGTTAAGGTCATTGGGAGTATATGCAACCATTGCAAGTGTAAGCCTCAAATTGAATTTGAAGACTCCTCTCTCGCATGCTCATAGATGGGATGATGGAATTTGAGACCTTGAAGGTGGGGACTATTTTCAAAGATGACAAGTGAATTTGATGAATGATTCAAAATTGGGACATTGTTTCTTTCATTCTAGCCATGATGTGTTTAGCCCGAAGAGAAGCGCTCTTATGGAGCTTGGGCCAATGTGAGTCCCCAATTCATCACTTTTTTTTCTTTTTCTTTTACATTTTTTATGACAAATCCCTAAAAAAAATATTAAATCACAATAGGTGTTGTATAGTCAGGTTCAATAATCTTACAACCAACCTATTTGAGCCATTCAAATTCTTTAGTACAATATAGAGTATAATTGTTATATTTTAGTGAGCATTATTATTATTGCATCCCTATGCAATCCCAATCAAGCATACCAAATCTCCGTTTCAAAAAAGAAAAACTTTATTTTTGGTGAAATCAATTTTTAAAGTCAATTTTAATGGTTTTACACAATATTTTATTAAAAACACATGGTGATGAATTTTTTAATTTGATTGTGGAGATATGTAGGAAGCATTCATATACACCTCTTCTCTACAACAAGCATCTCCAAAAAAGTTCTACAATTCCTACTATAGAGATCTCCAAAAAAGTTCAATAATTACTTTGCCAAAATCTAGTCAACCAATATAGAGATATCTACCTTACAAATTTGGTCATACAACACCTCACTTTGAAATCTCCATGGAAGGAATTGTAAATCTTTTTTGGAAATCCTTGTTGAAGAGAAGATGTGTGTATGGATGCTTCCTACAAATCTCCACAATTAAATTAAAAAAATCATCACCAATTGTTTTTCATAAAATATTGTGTAAAATCATGAAGATTGTCTTTAAAAATTCACCCAAAATGGAGTTTTGCTTTTTTTAAATTGAAATTTGGTATGCTTGTTTGGGATTGCATAAGGATGCAATGATAATTATCCTTACCAAAATATAACAATGAAACTCCACATTGTACAAAAAAATTGAATGGCTCAAATATACCAGTTGTAAGATTATTATACCCGACAATACAACTTTTGTTTGAAAATCACTAGTACATTATTGTTCTAAGTTGTACTTTGTAAAATATCTTCTCATTTTTGGAAATGGAGACATCTTGAGTATCTTTAGGGATTGAATTTGAGAATTCCAACCTGAGAATTTCTATAAAACATACTAAACAAGAAGAAGATTATACAAGCCACCTAGTTTCCCTTTAAAACAACCTTTTAAGAGTTGATTACCTTTTTTCGGGGGAAGATAAACTCCTTAAAATAATTTTTAGTAAATTTTAGGAAGAAGAATAATTGAATTGACATTAAACCCAAGTTAAGGGGCGCTTTACACATGGGCCGACCAAGTCGAGAGGCTATGGAAGTTCATGGCCAAACTTTGGGCGAGAATCCAAAGAAATGGGCAATAAATGGTAAATTTGACGGACTCTCGACCAGAGTTTGGGTCACCACAAAGTGGCGACCTAAACTCTAATCGAGAGCCCATCATGAGGCCATCGCCACGTAGGAGCTGGATTGCCATGTAGGCAGTTTGGAGGGCGACAAGCTTTGGATTGTGCCGCCTTGTGTGAAGGGTCAAGAGGCCAAAGTTGGGGTTTTCTAAAATCTGATTGATGGAGGCCAACAAACTCTCGACCTTTGGCCCATATGTGAAGCAGCCCTAAGTCACTCATTTCATATTTTTGGAACCTTTGTGGAATTTGTTACAAATTTTTTGAAGTTGAAATGTAGTGGTCACTACCTCCAAAGCAACCACCTCCTGAAATGTACACTTTTGATGCATTGAAGAAAGCAAAATGCACCTCTGAGTTAATGGTTGCTTTCAAAGCATGTTCAATTTTTGCTAGAGCACACTACCTTACGTTACACTAAATCTCTTGTTTGATCTGTCCATGACCGTGGCTTGACCACATTCGGTGTTCCATCCATAAAATAAAGTTCGGAGCTTATACTTCGACAGAGAATCTTTGCCCAAATACATACAGTTTGTTTTACATCGTTGTCTCGTTTCACTTGAAACTTGGATTCCTGGAAAAAAGTGTCTGGCTGCCACCAAATCTGAGGTCACCAAGGTCCAAATCATAACTTCGAACTGGGAGAATCATGCCTGTGAGTGAGTCAGGGCTTGGTCCTGCGCCAGAAGTGAAGTTCAAGGAATATGGGATTTTGTGGAGCATCTTTTCATGTCAGAAGGATGATCCTTCGGACACATGAAACAGTGCCTTACTAAGTTAAGCTTAAGCTTCGTGAGTGGACCATTCTTGGAAATCAAATCTCCTCTTCAGTTGCGCAACGTAAAACATGATCATCTGACACAAATAATCCAGTCAGGTCAGGTACATGGCGTGAGTTCCAGGAGTCTACTCGTCGCATCTGAAGCTTTTAAAAAACATTTAAAACTTAACGTAGCATAGACCTACCAACTCTTTCAATCTCGGTCAGGCTGAGGTTCAGAATGCAACCCAAAACATGACCAGCCGCTGACACAAATAATCCAGTCAGACAGGTACATGGCGTGCGTTCCAGGAGTCTACTCATCGCATCGATCTAAGTTAAGTTGAGAGCTTTTTTGTTTTAAAAACTAAACGTAACGTCGCCAGACTTTTAGACTCCTCCCAACTCTTTCAATCTCAAGCTGAGGTTAAGAATGCAAAGTGGTTGGCACCTAGAAGTTGGGAGCTGGGTTGGGTTGGGAGTTGGGACTTGTCAATGAAATTGCACAAAAAGCGCGCAAGCAGAAAAAGCATCCCCACGGACGCCTTGTTTTGCTTGTATTCTGGGGAACCAACTTGCGCTTTTTCTCGCTTCGCGTCACTTCGCCTTCCCCGCCTGCTTAACTTGCACGCAGAATCGAAGCGGCTGCTGCTCCAGTGACCGACCCAAGCGGTAGGTGACAATGTGTGCCAAGCATTCTTGGTTTTGACGGCCAAATGGGGGAAGAGACACATGGCCTCCGGGCTAGTTTTGCAGTCGACAAAGAAGATTTCCCACCTCAACACTAGGGCTGCTGTTGCATGAATTCTATCAAAGCGGAAGTGGCTTCGGTCCATGTTCCTTCTGTCTCCAAATCTAGTGTTTAGAAACAGGAAAAGGAGGGTTGCTTCCTGCACGGTGGTTGGAATATGCTCGGGAGCCAACAGACATATGCCTTCCGTCGCCTTGTAAGGAAGGACGGCGGGCGGGCGGGAGGGTTATCGTGCTAATCATCCTTTTTGGTACAGTGTGAATACCTTTTCTGAACCAAATTTCAAGGATGAACATCTACACTTCTGTACAAGTAGAACCCCTATTAGTGCAACATCTCATATTGCATAATAGAATTAGCAAAGAGTAGGTGGCCTGCGAATGTAGTCAAGATAGGGAGACATGTGTTCCTGTGGCCCCTTTGGAAAAGATATATATTCCTATGAATTCTCTACCTGCATAAACCTCTCTAAGTGCATAATCCTGGTAGCAAGCACTAAGAGAGGTTCTACTTGTTTTACATGGAAGGATTGTCTCTCATTTGTCGCACACTTGTTGTTTGCAATGGCATTACAAGGTTAATCTAGATTGGAATTGCAAGTTCAACAAATTTTGGAAAAAAAATCTTTAACCTTAAAAGTACACAACATAAGAGGATGTGAACAACCTCAATTTGCACTTCTATCTTACATGGAAGGATTCTCTATCATCCACCCAATACTTAGTGTCAACAATATCATTACAAGGTTAATCTAGATTGAAGTTGCAAGTTTAACAAACTTGAAAAAAAAATCTTTCACCTTTAAAGTACAAAACTTATGAGGTTGAGGTTGTTCTATTTTTCCCGTAATTATGAGTGGAAAATCATTTCATTATATTTTTTTAGAGATGAAATCACAAATCTTCTATAATAAGTCTTACAAAAAGTTTAGTTTTTTTGGTGAAAATTTGAAATAACTACAAAAATTTGTAAGCTAGAAGGAAGAAAAATCATATTAGTTACAATATACTATTAATTTTTTTGAACTTTTCACCATAGGTGTATATTATCATGATGTAAACCAAATTTGAATATCATTCTCTTATTAGAAATCCAATAGACAATGGTTCTAAAAGCGTTTCTTTCACATAGTTATAGAACTAACTTTAGACATGTACATATAGTATAGATGGCAATTGAAGGTCAATGGCACATTTGGGTGTACCTACCTTACATTCCTTTGACTATTTAAAAAAAATTACAGGCAATCTTGACAATTAACTATTGAAAACTTTTATTTTTCACTGAAAAAGGTAAGTATTTGATTTTTGAGAGGTCTTCAAAGGCATATATGTCCAAAAGTAGAAGTGTAAAGCTTACCAATTTTACTTCAATTCCCAACTTTGAGCAAAGTTTACTAATTTCACTTGATTAGAGAATCAAAAAAATTGTACTTATCCATTTGCTTGAAAATGGTTCCAATGGAAAGAGTAAAGTGTTTTCATGATTTTTACCATTAAGAATTTAAACATGCAAGTGCTGATTTGGAGTTATTTGAAATTTTCACTTTTAAGAATAAATTGCATTTCAACAATTGCAAGGTGGATTGTGTAATGGGTTTGATAGCTGTTTTTTTTTAACTTAAAATTATTGGAAGTGCATTTTAGTGTGCTACCACAATTTGTAGTTATTCATGTCACCTCCAATCCTAAAGAACTCTAATATGCAAATTTTTCAAACATTGTGGAGAGGGTCAACATACTATAGATAGGATACATATATTTTCTTGTTATAATCTCACAACTCCTATGCAATTATGCACTTAAAATTGGTATGCACTCTAATAAGTAAGCTCTTCAAACATCTATATAGTTAGATTTTGAAAAAAAATTTGCTTCATTGGAGGTAACTATAAGCCTAAGATCTTTTTTTATAGAAAAATCATACTTAAAAAGCTTGAGTACTTAGAGGTTAGTTCATACCTAAAACAAAGAGGCACAAGTTGCTAAGATACATTGAAAAAACATCTTTTATGATTTTCTAATTTATAGAGAATCCAATAATACCTCAATGAGGAATTTCCATCAACATACAGTCAAAATACATTTAAAGAACTCTTAGGGAAAAAAGGGTGAAAATCACAATTCTTCATTTTCCAATGCTCATTCAAAAGGCATATGTCATGTGAGCTACTTTATTGCACTATGGATATTCAAATATCAACCTTAAATGTTATAGCTAGCTCTATGGGGCAACCATTGAAAAATTGCAATGTTAAACTCCTAAAGGTCTAGTTTGAGCCTTCAAAAAGTAAATCTGTCTTGGTTAACTTTGAGTGTAACTTTCAAAGTAACCATTTTTGGTATTTATTTAAACAAAAAAAATTAATTTGGTCAAGTTCTACTTCATTTAGAATTTTCAAAAAATTAAAAATTAAAAGAATTAAAGCAATTGCAAGCTTATGTACTAAAAATCCTAGTACACAATATTATCTACATTCCATTCTCATTTTTTTTCTTTTTAAATGGTTTTGAAATTGAAATTGAAATTTTTCTTTATTCTAAACTTCATCTATGGTAAGAAATTAATTTTAAAATAATGTGTACTATAATTAATTTTTTTTTTTAATTTTAAAATTTTAAAATCACAGTAATTTTTTTTTCATCAAAAAATTTGAAAAAATCAAGAGCAATAGAAAACACACTCTTTCACAAGTGAAAAATATCAAAATTTTATCAATTACATGAAAGTATAAATTTAGCTTAAAGGTCATCAACAAAGATATTTTTGGTGTAGAACGTAAAATAATTTATTGATAAATTTTACACCAACTTCTATTTTTATATGTACCTCTTTAAAAATTCAAATTAATTAGATTGATTTTGCTATAGTTACTAATTTATTTTTACTTTTGTTACAAAAATTATAAGTTTGACAATTCCACTAAATGAATTGAATTTTTTTATAGAAATAGAAAACTTTGTAATATCATGTATTACAAATATAAAATTGATATTTGAACATAATTTAAAAGGCTAAATTTAGCTTAAATATGATATTTAACTAATTCCTAATGGATTAGGTCCATTTGGGATTAAGGTTAATATCTACTCACATAGCTACTAGGGAGTATGTAGAAATTGTATTGCTCTAGAATGTCACCACCCAAACTTTGAGTTTTTGACATACATACATAATAGATGACAAGTGCTCAAACTCCTCTAAACATTTTTCAAGTCCTACAATGTACTAAAAAGCAGTAGGCAACCTTGTGCATGCTACCCCCTACAACCTGAATCATCGATTATTAAAAATATTAAAACCCCTCCAACTGTCGATGATCTAATTTTACAAATACATCGTGAATGGTGATGAATGAAGTCCGTTGATCTTGCTAAAAGCAACCGTCAATGGAGCATCGAATGTCGTTGATCTAGATGTAGATCCAGATACAAATATAGGATACGGTTATAGAATATGAATACATATATGGATAAATATACAAATATTGTATATGATACATATAATATATGGGATATAGATACTATATGGAATATAAATATTGTACGGGATACGATATTGGGATTTATCCCATATCAAATGCCACCTCCACCCTCATCTCAAAATTTCAAAGTGGAAAGATGATTTGGGTTCTAAACAAAAATTAAACTAATCTTTAATTAACTAAGAATTGATTATCAAAAATTGGAATTTGAACTTATTGTAATAATTTTGTCACAATGACAATGAGCTCAAAAGAGGTAGAGCTATCTCACACAATTATGTCAAGGAGAGACTTACCATATCTAAATATATTCAATTTAATCTTGAATTTGACTTGCAAGTAGTAAATTTAATCTTAAATTTGACTTGCAAGTAGTAGATGTGATGCTTATTGAACTCATATGTTGCATAGGGGTAGAAGATAAGATGTTGTAGGATTCATCAAATATAATTGTTAATTTATAGATTGTTGATTTGATTGTCAAGGGGTAGGGAGGCTCTCTTTGTCATGTGGAATGTGGCACCTTGTACAAACATAGACTTACTTTATTCAAATTTCATTGAAGGAAGTAGAGTTATTTTTATTTATCTAAAAAATAGAATGAGTCTCATTACAATAGCAATAATGTGTCCTTTGGTTTTAGGATTCATATGTACCCAATTCTCATTGCCACTCATTGTAATTAACTTTGCAAAACACTAACATCTTAATGTAATTGTAAATAGTATTTTGAAGCTCAAATACATGGTTGAGTCCAAATGGTTGAAAGACAGAGAGTTAGAATCTATGATATTGGCTTTACTTGATTTTACTTACGACCCATTGAAAACTTTGATTATTATAATCATTTTTATAATAGAGTTAATGATTGAAAATTTTTAAGTAAAATCAAAACAATTATATCAAAAAAATAATTTGGAAGGATCAAATTGCAAAAAATTTATTTATAAAATATCATTTGTATTGATAGTATATCTACTAATGGTAATTATAGCCATGGTTATCAAAGCAATTTGCAAATTATGACAATTTACCAATTCAAGAATTTAAGGAAAAAAATAGCATTTTCATTGGTTAAATTGAACCATTTCTAAACTCTTGGCTAATGAAAGTGCTTAGGCTTGGCTCAAAGTGCACATGCAACTCCTAAGGCTCGTTTATACTAGAGTTAGACCAAAGGCCCTCTTAAACTATCAAAGTAGAAATTGGTGGAGAGATAGGTGTGATCAAAGTTGGGTTTACACTTTGGCCAAGGTCCATACCATTTTTCATAGATGAGAAATCTACTTGGAATCCTACATGGCCAAAATAGATAATGTTTTGCCAATTTCTAAGAGCTTTTTTCTTGATCATCTCTTTGAGGTAGGCCTAATGGACTTCTAGAAGACCATGGCAGACTAGAACCTCACAATCGTAGACTTTGTTTATTTAATTGATCTTGTGGTTGTTAGATTTAATAAACAATGTTAGATCTAATAAAAAAATAGATATTGCTCAGCAATGGTCTTTTTTGGATTTATACCAAGACCATGCAAAGCCCCATTACTATTTTCTATCTTAGGCCCTTGCATTGCATGGTCACATGACTCATATCTAACAAAGTGGGGTATGGTAGAAGTCCCTTTTTCAGACAGCCCCCCTCTAAAATGGCTTTCTAGACTGACCTATTGTAGACAACAATTGGATGCACTATTCATTGAAAAAAGATTCTTTGTTTGCACCTTCTCGTCCACTCATCTCTCATCCCTCTTGGCTTAGGGAGAAGTGCCAAAGCTAATTGAAGTAGGTGAGTCTACGAGACCAGAATGAGTCCGGATGAAAATTCCCATTTATATTGAACAAAATATTCATTCTTGGGATTTTTTTTTTCTGTATTCTTCCTTGTCCTTATGTTTGCACACATTGACCTCAATTTCTCAACAAATCACCTAGTCTAGTCTAGCGAGTCCAGAAAAAAAGAAACTATGAATCAAAAGCACTGCACACAGCACCCAATATACTTGGACACAAAAGGAAGCATTGTACACAGGCCATCCCTGCAATGTCATACTGATTTGATTCGTTCCTCATCTATATAAGCTAGCTAGCTTCTCGCAAATATGATATTTCTTGTGATCCTGACCAAACACATACCAAGAGATTGAGGCTACGCACACTTGTGCAGTTACAGACCATCAAAAGTGCAACATCCGTCCGCCTTAATTAAAACCCTTTTCGAGCTTTTTTTTGTTTTGAGAGGTGTGTGTGTGAAACAATAGCTGCGTGTCCTATTCTGATTGAGAGAGGAAATACAATTCAATCTAGGTTTAAGAAAGTCCCAGAAACAACAACCCAATGTCATCAATCACCCAATAGAATTCCAGCATTTGTTGGACGTACCTTCCCATTTGAGTGAGTTGCCCACCCATTACCGTACCACAATCTTACTGTAGCAAACGCTTCAGCATCATGACAATGCACTTGGAGGAGGGGACATGGCAACATGTGGTTTAGCATGGGGCTAACATACTCACACTTTACTTTTACCAATGCAATCCCAACAAACTTTGAAAAATCAGAGAAAAATTCATTTCTTGTCGGAATGTCTTCAATTGATTCTAAGCTACTTGCAAATAGCTTCTCTCAAACTTCCCTGCCTTTGGAAAAATACGTGAGTTGACAAATAGCTTCTCCAAGGCACGTAGATAGCAAATCTGCTTGCTAGATACAAGGCCAGTTTACCTTAATAACAAACTACAGCTGCATCCAAAGCTAGCTAGTTTCAACGCACTAACTTAACTTGGACCACTCCCTCTGTTTTTGAAAAAGACCAGTGTTTCCATTATAAAATGCAGAAATGGAGGGAGCATTTGTGTTGTAAAACATGTGTAATTGTGCATGTGAATGAAGAGCGGCTGCACGACAGCTAGAGTTGCAGCAGGACTGTGGAAATTGTCCCCAAACTGATGGACGGACTGTGTCCAAAATCGTCACCACAGGCAGTTTGTTTATTGATAACTTCACCTCTTGTCGAATTTGTCGACAAGCACATGCCTAGTCTAATTCTACTTCATTGAACGCTGATTTTACAGACAAAATAGAGGACAGCAAAATCCACTAATATAATCCTTACAAGCATGGCAAGTTCTACTTCTTAACTGAAGTTTGGGGATATTTTGCTCTTGAACAAGCCCTGCAAGTACGGAGATATGGATCATGCAGCAGGACTGTCTGCAGGTGCCAAGTCATGATTTTTATTTTCTTTTGTTTTGAAACACATGGACAATTTTCATCGCAAGGGAAACAGTAATGCAGTGCCAGCAGGCGGGAACAAAATTGCATGCCACCCTCAAGTTATAAAGTTATAGTGAAGGCACCCATAACCAATCAAATAAGCAATTCTGGACATGATTAGGAGTAAGACAAGGCATAGCAAATATTTTCTGAGGTGCAATGATAAAAATGATAGGGATTGCAAAAACTGTGGTAATTTTACAGCTTGAACTGAAACAACTATGAATTTTGAAAGGCAAATAGCACTCCAAACCCCATAGCCAATGTCTGGACTCTTCCAATTTCAATCATTCAAGAACTACTTTCCCACTCATTACTTCCTACTTTCTTGCTCACTTGTTTGGAACATGTGTCGTGAACTTATTAATCCAAACCTTGAAAAGGAGAAAGAAAAACATTCCAAGCTTTGGATAGAAATTTATTCCATCTTTGGTTGGAAATAACTACACCCTAAAGATTGGGCATGGGTTTTTGGTTGGGAATGGGTGGTCCTATCTTAATTGAAAGTTGATTGAATTGTATTGTAGGAGAGTTGGGGTATGTGGTAAGTTAACCTTAAAAAGGACATTAATTTGAGGACGTGGGAGGATTGTTCAAACTTGAATTTCAAAATCTTTCTTAAATGAACATCATATAGCTTGTTCAAATGACCAATTAGTAATGAGTGTCTATCCCTCTTCACGGTAATGGGCAACTTCAAAGCTACTATTCAAAAAATTTATCAAATTTTCCAATGCAAAAACTACAAGTTCAAATTGTGATTCAAAAACCAAAACTTAAATTGATAGATGCATCTTATAAAGAAAAAGAAAATGATATTCCCTTCATCTCAAAATAAATCCATAGTTTCCAAGAAAATGCTAGATTGACTTGTAAGTGCTCCTATTTAGATGACATTATATAGTTTTTACAGCATTTAGTTAGTTCCAACACGCCTAAAAGTTTCAAACTCAAGTGTGAAGCAGACCATATTTAAGTGAAAAACACAACAAAATTGACAATTTCCTTGTTTTCTTCAACTACTTCTATGCAATGAATTCCAGTTCTCATGCTATCAATTCTCACTTCAACACACAAGGAAACACAAGGCAAAGTAGGAGGCTTCCTACGAACCTTCCCAAGCTTTGAGAATAACAACAATAAGAGCAAAAAGTGCTCCGAAAACACTATAGGGAGTTTTAGCCTCAAATGCCAAATAAAATCCAAAACTTGGACGCACGGACCCAACAACAAAATGAAGGGGGTGATTTTAGAGAGGGAAATGGGGCCCTTAAATAGGCTTCAAGGGACCACTCCCCCCCCCCCCCCCCTTAAACTCCTACTAGTAACCTTATCAACTCGGATTTTCATCCTTATCTTCAAAGATTTTCATCCTATTCCTAAACTTTTAACTATCTACCACACATTGGACCAACATCCTAACTTTTGGAGATTAACTCATAATGCCAAACGGATTGCGCTATTGGCTCTAGAACTCCATTTTCAATCCAACACCCCTCTATCCCCCGTATCGAGACCAAAAACCTAACCGAAGCTAACATGGATTAAAAACCAAGTTGGGGTAAATTTTTAAATCTTGGTAGTTCTCTATTTTGAGAAAAGTAACTAGCTTGTGATCTTCGGTAGATGCAAGGGAGTAAGAAAAGACTCCTTGTTGACTTCAATTCGTTGTTGTATGCTCCCGGAGCGTTGGTCAACGTCGCAGTGTATCGCCATGTGATTAAATTATGAGGAATTGAACTGCTATCAGAATCCTACTACTATTGGAATGCCACAAAATTTGGTGGAGTGCGTTATTTGCATAAGATAAGCTAATCTAATTTTTAGTGAGATTTTACCGCAACTTGGGTAATTTCCATGAAATTCCCATTGGAGGTTAGAACAGTTGACCGCTCAGATGAAAGTCTTCTGCAAGTCAGAAGATGTCGGGGATTTTCATGAGACCTCTCAAGGAGTCTCATGGTAGGCATGCAGGTTTGCTTTGTCCCTGGTGCACTTGGTGAGTGAGATCCAAAATGGCATCTCCTTGAGTTGTTGATGGTACAAGAATCTTCTACAAATGAAGGAAACCTTGGGAATCCGACTTGGCCGTTGAGCTCCTAGCATGGGATTTACCTTAGAACATCATCCTTGGATAGTAGATTCCTCCACAGCTCCATTCTTCGGTCATAGTACTTGCATACTAACAATCGGTGTTTCTTAAAAAACATTAGTCTAATAGGGAATTTGAAACCTAATTCTAAGACTCAACCTATTGGCCTTGCTGTGGATCCCTCGAACCAACTTAGCCATGGATTGCCACATTCATAAGGGGAATTAGCCCTTAAAGGGCTATATGACTTAGACCTGCAAAATCAACTATATTTTGATTCTTTTCATTATTCCTAGACTAGTTTTGGAGGAGTTCTACGTGTACAATCCAATCTAGACCAAATACTATAATGGGTATGTTACAACCTTATTTCGGTTCTACACTCTTTTTATGGCTTTTTGTATATTTTTTATCTATTTTAAATTACAATTTAAAACGAAAGAAAATCTATGAGTCCCAAGTGACAAATTGGAAGCTCACAAAGAATCACCTACTGTACCATGAAGTTGTTACTTCAAATTTTGCCTTCTTCACTAATTTCTTGTGAGCAAGTTTTACTCCCACGTGAATGAATGAAAAGCATCCTTACTCTAGGTCTCTATATTTGCACTTCAAAGTATAGGTTCACTCCACCTTCAATTTTAATTTCAAGGCATGCAATCACACTCTCTATATGTGCTTGACAAAGTTAGTGAACCAATCATGAATAATCTTATTTAAAATGTAAGATAAGACTCCATCACAAGTTACAATTAAGTGCAAGAATTCATCAAAAAATTAGTTTTCAAGGGGCTTTGCAAAATGCAACATGTGAACTTGAAGCTCATTCTAAAAGAGGTTGTTTGTTCTCACCCACTTTGTTGGATTTTGGATTGCTTACAATGTTGAATTGAGGACTCTAATTCTATGGCATAAATATATGTAGAGAGTGACTCTCTAACACAAAGATTTTGATGTGAAATTGTAATGAGCTTTAAAGAAGTTGGAGAAGGTCTTGGAACTTTTTGATGATAATTTTCCTTTCAAAAGTCAAAATTCAAGTACATTGATGTGTCCTCTTAATGAAGGGAAGGGAGAAAATAGCATCACCTTGAAAATTAGTATCACTATAAAATTTCACACTTTGGAAAATAGGATCAATACAATAATATTTCAACTTGTGCTAATTCCAAATAGTATGAAGTTCCTCATCTAATTCTAAAATCTAGCATGTATATAACTAATATAATATAGTATACAATTGCCAAAAATAAACTATGTTTAGTGTAAAAATCTCATTCCAAGAGGAGTCAAACCTCTACTAACCTTGTTGAGCAACTTTGGAAAAAAAATATTTTCTTTTTACAACAAATACTATTATCTTCCAACCTCTGGTTTTAAAGTTTATGATATTTTTTTTGCATATTCCAAGTGCAAATAAAAAAATTCCTCGTTGCACAAGAAATCATCAAGAAATGACTTGCATATTGCTAAATTAAAATGTCCAAGTATGTATTTTCTTCATCATAAATCTATATTCTAGAAAATTCATATTTGGACATTTTAATGTGTAGAAAATAGGAAAATCAATTTTCAACAAAAATAAAAATTGGAAATTTGGAAGGACTTCTTGGTGATGAGATTTGACTAAAAAAATGAGGTTAAAACCATTTCTAATGTTTACAAGTGTGCACACAAGGAAGTCCTATTTGTACAAACGTGGAAGACATAAAATAATTTTTTCTTAGATGCCCTTTGTTAATTCATATCTACATATTATAGGAATATATAGAAGTTTCAACCAAAAATCATTGATTTGAACCATTATTTAGTATAAAAATCCTAATCCATTTTTGTGACTACTTAATAAAATTGATTTTTGAATATAAAATGATTTAAAAAAAAATTTAATTTAAAATTATATAAGAGATACAATTACAATAAAAAATTTAGAATTTTTTTGGTTTTAGCCATTGAATTTTAAATTCAAAAGTTATAGAAGATGATAAGAGAGTAACTCTTACCATGATAGAAAAACAAATTGGTGTTTCTTGCAATGACCCTATTGTTAGTCTTTTATATCACTATACAAAATTCTTCAAATATTTGAAGGTTCTACTAGTACAAATTTGCATTGATAAAACCATGGTTTGAAATGGTTTTATGCTAAATTTGCACTAAAACTAATACAATTGCATTAAAAATAATACAAATTTAACATAAACCAATTCAAACAAAGGTTTTTTCAACATATGTTTATATTAGTGCTTGTACAATACTACAGTGAAATTTAAATTAAAAAAAAATCTATAATATGTGACTTGGATTTCACTTGATTTCAATAGATATATCCATTCATTTTCAAAAGAAAATGACATCACTTTTTAGAATTATTTTCTTGATTACATATAGCATTCTTCAACAAAATTGTTGATAAGTCCAATAAACCCCTTGAATAATCAACTTCTAGCTTCTTTCTTGTTGTGCTAGGGCATTTCAAATTTCACATCTTTCAAAATCTATTAGTAGTAAAGTAGTCAGAGTGTAATTTTGGAAGATGTTCAAAGCTTTGGAGAGAGATTTGGGTGCAAGAGCAAAAAGAACTTAATATTAAATTTTAATCCTACAATGACTAAAAGATGGTTTGTGTCACTTGAATGATTTGTCAAAAATTGGTGTCTCATCGATCACAATTTTGTGTAATTAGGTCTAGAATAGCACAAGGATTTTTTTATAAAAATTATTTCCATATAATCTCTTTTATACTCCTAACTCCTAAATAATTCTAAATTTATCCCCAAATTCCCTTTTACTCCAATCTCAATCCTATAATTCTCATAATAACCTATAATTTGGCATACTTAGCTTTGACACAATCTAGATCAACTCATTAAATATTCAACTACAAAATTTCAATCCAATCCGAGATACTATCCATCTTTCATGGACACTTACTTAGTACTAACTTTCTGCCTAATCACGACTTCAACACTCCAATTGTATTTTGTTCAAAACCTGTAGGCTTTAATTTCATTGTAGCCAAATTTTTGACATAAGATAGATGATAATTTAAAAAAGGACCATCAAAGTTTCATAATATATATCACTAAGTAAATACTCAATAAGACTAAAGTTCCCAAGTATACCCTTTTTAGTTGCCTTGAATTCAAATACCTCTAATTTGATGCTTGATGCTTCCTTTTCCATAAGCAATCTAGATTTGAAATTTGGTGTCATAGTAGATCACCTTGCCAAAATCCAAAATATTCCCTTGATCCAACACTTGATCCAAACACAGATGGATGTTTTATGCTAATGGTAGTCCAAAAATGCAATCACAAATTGACAATTATTTTGTAACTTTGATACTTCCTTGAGAATTATAGGTTTTCTAAAATATCTATTACTTTTTGGATTCTATATTTAGATGTTGGATAGGTTTTTCTATATGCTCTAAATTTGATAATTTTTAGAATTAGTGAATCTACCATTGAGTAGAGCCCATTTATGGCTTGCCACACTTTAAAAAATATATAAATGTGCTTGAATTTGCAAAAGGAAGATTAGCTTTACTCCATAACTATATGTGGTTGATTTAGAAGGAATACTCAATTGTAGAGCACCTTGTTAGTGAATTAATCATGTTTTCATCCAACAATTTTGATGATTTCATATATTATTAGTGTACCATGTGTTGTTGCCACAATCAAAATAAAAGTAAAAGTAATTTTTTAGTTTTTTAATTTATAAGAGCTTTGAAAGTTAATAATTTTCACACCATAGGTTCAAATGCTACAAAACAAAGCCCGTGCATGGTGCACTCTTGCTTGCAAAGAGTTTTCAAACACTTTTAAGAATATGACCAAGAGATGCATGGTCCAAAAGATTCATAGTAGAAGATCCAAAAAGAATTCAAAAATCTATAATTTTCACAACGTATGTTCAAATGCCACAAAACAAAATCTCTGCACCCATCCTTGTATAGAGCTTTCTATTGGTATTCAAAATGTAGTAGGGAGACGCAAGGTCCAAAAGATCCAAAAATTATGATAATTTTCAGATTAAAAAATAATTCAAAATTCCATAATTTCCACACTGTAGGTCTAAATGCCATGAAACAAAGTTCATGCATCTCTCATTGAAGAGGACTTTCTGATTGTATCAAGAACATAAGTGGAAGACACACAGTTCCAAGGATCTCATTGTAACAAACAAAACAAACAACCCCATTTATGGTATGGATGAATTTGGGAATTTTGTTTTAATTGGCTTCAACCTTCTTCCTTGAGGCTATACTAGAGTGAGAACGTTTGGTGAAGTTTGAAAAAGCATTGAAACTTGTCAGAAATAAATTGTTGGTTTACTTTCAAAAAGAAGAAGTCAAGTGGTTTCGTTGTTGCATTGTTTTTATTTGTGAACCAAGTAGAAAAGTGAGATATTGGTACTAAGTTAGGAGAAATATGGTTCGCTTTGGCTTAGCTTTCAACTCCCACACATGATTAAAAATCAAGTCTAAGCAAACCATATTTCTACTAGACAAGTGGAAGATTTGACAATAAAACAGTTTGCGTTGCGTGATGTTGAGATTGTTAGTATTCAAACTGATGGAATGAGTGACTCTTTTTATTTATTTTTATCGGAACTTGGTTAGAAATTTTTGAGATTGGGATTGATATCAACAAAGCCACAATTATAACTATATTGTTTGATTTGCTAAGCTTATTGGATGATTTGGACTTGGCTATTGGAGCACAAGAAAGCATTGTAGAGTGGTCAAACCTGTAGTGTTCATTTGGTGACAAAAATTGTGATTGTTGGGTGAAATTCTATTGCCAAGTGAAGCTCACATCAGAGATTGAAGTGCCGCTTGGGGACTTACAAGCACTTGCTGGGTTCTCAAATTTCTTGAACTCACAAGATTTTCATGTTGATTGAAACGTGATTCAACTCAAAGCTTAAGGTTGCAAGATTGTGGTAGATCCATATGTTTTATGCTATTGAAAGTGTTGGAGATCTTATGCAACTTTGGGAGTAGAAGGTATAAAGAGCTGGATTTGGAGAATTTTGGGTTTGCAAAATTTGGCTCTAGTCTTGGATAATTGCAACATTAGTTGGATTTTTTTGTTAGGCTTGTTGAGTGTGTGAGAGGACGTACTACAATATTATAGTGCAAAATCTTGGTTGAAACAACATTCTAGACAACATTGGAATGTCTTTTTAACATACCACTCTTAGAGGAGGTTATAACAACAACCAATTGTCGTTTATTTGATGTTGTTTGAACTTGGATGTTGAAATAACATTTTTCAAATGCCATTTCGACCACGTAGATTTTGCTTGCAAAATCTTTCCATTCAGTAGATGTTAGATTTCAAAATTTGTGCAAAGTAAAGATTTTAGATTTTAGATTCTATCAAACTTGTAGATTTCAATTCTATGTATAAATATTTGAATTTTGTAGATTTTATAAAAGTCAAATCTACATTAGTTATAGATCTTTGAAAATTTTAAATTTTAAAATATCTATAGATTTCATTATAGTATTAAATTCTCAAGGGCAAAAAAATATGATATCAAGATAAGAAACACTTATACTAAGTGTATTTATTTTAAAATCTACCAAATTTTTGGTTTGAAACTTGAAAGGACATTTTTCATAATCGACCAATTTTTTGGTTGAAATGACATTTTTAAAATTGTTGTTTCAACATGCTGATTCAATTGGAATTTTTTGGAATTCAATTGGAATTTTTTGCTACTGCTAATTTTGAGCAACATAGAAGAGTCATTGATTTCCATTCTAGATTAGAACCTAACCTAAACTACAAGCACATGTGACAAAACCTATCCAAATGAGAATTAGTAGTTTGTAGTAGAGAGTTGTTCTTAGACTTAGACTAGGGTTACCATTCATTTGAAGAGAAGAGTTACCATCCACTTTATTCATTGGATTTAAAAAGAAATAATTAAAATCAAACCTCCTTTTGAAAGTGCAAAATAAGAACATGAGCTTGCACTTATTGTTCAAGACTTTTGCCTTAAAAATTTTGATTTTTCCAAAATGTAGGAGATGACTTTTTGGAAAGTCAATTGCTTTTACCAATGTTGAAAAGTTCTTAGAAATTCTTAGGGTTGCAATAAAATTCCATTAAAAATTATAATAAAATTTTTAGTAATAATAGCATGTCTTGATAAGTTTCAAGGCATTTTGAAACCAACAAGTACGTAAATAGGTGGCACAATAGATTTCTACTAAATTTTAAATGAATTTGAAGCATTGACTAAAGCATTGGGAGCTTGCATTGTGACATCTAAATGAAGCCAAAGAGGAGTCTTTTCTTACCCTCACAATCCTTTTAGATACTACTAGTAAGTCAAAATCTTTTAAAAGCATAAATTCCATCATCTTAGGAGTTTTCAATTTTTTTTGCCTTAATAATTCATGGCTTTTATGAATTCAAGGACCTAGGAGTAGGATTGGGGGGGGGGCATGCTTACAACCTTTTGAAACCAATGGCACAATTAGTTCAACAATTAAAACTTGTCTTCAAATATAAAAAAATAGTCCAATAATAAATTTGACTTTTATTAGTAATTAACAATATTTATTGGTTAAATCTAGAAACTTTTAAAGGTGAAATGAAGAGAGTGAGGCCTTAGATTAAGATATAAAAAGCCATTCCCTCATCTTTCAAACCACCTCAATTTTCTATTGTCAAAGTTTTGACATTTTATCTTTAAAATGTTTTTGGTCAACTTTTGGCCATTTTGTGTCTACTTTGTATTTGGGGATCATTTTGTTCATCATTTTAAACGTTTTAATGCACTTCTTGAAAGATGTAGAGGTTCCTTTAAGCCTTCGCACTTTTTTTTTGTCCACATTTTTGCATTTGTTGATTGCTAACTTATTTGGTCTAATTAAGTAGTTGGTTTGTAGATTCTTAGTTGTAATTTGCACTAGCTCCTTGTGAAGGAACTTCCAAATTTCCTCTAGCCCTTTGACCTACAAAATGTTGTCGTATTGAGAGCGTTTGCTTCGAGAAATCATAGAGATTTTGACTGCGACCAAAAATGGCTTGGGAATGAAGGAAGTTGTAAGATGATAAAAAATAGAAGTAAACTCGTTACTTGCAAATTCACCTTACTTTGAACTTGAACATTGAATCTTCTAAACCGCCATCAAACTATTATTCGATGACCTATCTTGTATTGGCTAGCTTTAAATAGGTGTAAAATTTAAAGTGTATGATAAGATCCTATAGGACGGCCAGACCACGAGTTGAACTGTCCGAAAGATTGGCTCCTAAATTTTCAAACTCTTAGTGACCAGCTTTAAAAACCAAGCTTTATCATAAAAACAAGAAAATCTTGACCATGTGAACCATTAACCCCACTTTATCATCTAGCTTCGATCATGTGAACAATTAACTCTATTTCGTCACCCACGACACAAAATGAAGCTAGCGTTGGTGTAACCCAAGCCACCACAACAATAAATTTTACAAAGCCACAAGCCGCATACACATACAAGTTTTCAAAACTTCCTCCAATCTCCAACTTCAACCTCTAATTCTCAATCTGAATTTTGTATAAATGCTGCCATTGTTTTATAGTTCTAAATGAGGTAAGTGATAACTTTTTGGAAAGTTAATACAAACTTCTACTTCTTTTCTAAATTTTCAAGTATTTTTAAAACTCTGTCCTACTTTTATGGCCATTCAAAGTTTTGGCTTTGAGAAAAGAAGGACAGTAGACCCTCATTTACCTTCACACTTACAACTCACTCATGTAAACTTCAAATAGAATGAGTGATATCTTTATAAAAATCTAACACAATTTCCTACATTCCCTTTAAATCTCATTGCAAACCAAGAATTCGTTTGTCTTTTATAGCCGGTCCAAGTCTCTGCCTTTTAATTTTAAAAGCAATAAACCTTTTTTCACTCAAATAAATACAACTTTTGATTCACAACTCCATATCAAGCAAAAAAGATCAATTTAGAAATTACACACTATAATACACAACTTCTACAAATTTCATTTCAACCTTCTTTAAACTCACAACACAATGGACCTTCAAACATTCAGGTTTTTTTTAAACTCACAATGGGAGAAAAGATGAATAGTGTCTATTTTTTTCTCCAATTTATTTCCACTTTAACCATGCAAACAAGTGGGGTCAGCCTCTAACTTACTCTCAAAGCTACAACATCAATAATTGAGTACTTATTCAGCTCACAACTATCTCTTTATTTTTATTTTTGAAGGAAATTTAGTTCAAGTTCACTTAGAAGGCAATTTATTTGAAAATTTCCTTCATATTACTTCACAAATACAAAATTATTGTAAAAAATCACTCCAACTATAAAATAGAAAACTAAAACCCAACATATATTTAATAGAGGTAAAAAATTAAAGCTCCAATCAAAATATCACTCTATCTACAAGAATTTGAGGATGCGTTTGATAGTAGCAGCCACATAATTGGCACAATTCACTTTAGTTAAAAGATAGATTAGCTTTTCTAACCATTGTTGGTGACTATGACTCTCTTCAATAAATTTTACCATGCAATAATATTGTTCATCGTTTCAATTTTTAAAACATTCTTTAAATGTGACTTTACGGCTACCGGACTCAACACATCCAACTTATAACAAAATCACCAATGCTTGAGTGTCACGTTGAAGATGCCTAAGTGTCATGTTGAAAATGCCTAAGTGTCACATTGAAGATGCCCAAGTGTCACATTGAATATGACTATACCATCGTTTCTCTACGCAAGGTTATTTTGATGGTCGAGATAACTCAGTTTTATTTTCTGATTGCCCATATAGCAATGAAAGACTTACTAACAGTTGTGGTTAATCAGACAGTTGCGATAAAAAAAATTCAAACTCACGCTTCAATTGAAATTCTTTATCTTGAGATTAAAAAAAACCCTTCAGTTCGACATAATATAATTTTAAATAAAAAACAAAGAAGAAGAATATAAAATGAGATGAAGCTTTCAAATGAATTCTTTTTTATATAGTTGTTTATAACGGCGTTACCTTGAAACCACCTCAAATGACGTTATCTTCTTTATAATGTTACAAACATTCAAACCTATCTAAAAAATGTGAATATAAATATTTTACATAATGTCTACATTTGCAACACAACAACGTTGGCTAAATCACATGTTGTTTTACTGAAGTGGTTGTTTTTTTGTTTCCTTTTTATCTCTTTAATCCATAATAAAGCTCTAGATTTGTTACTAACCCTTATTCATCCTTGTGTTTGGATTTGGTTTTCTTTTTGTTATAGTTTTTCATCCCATAGCAAAACTTTGATTTTGTGTTATTTTCCATTCTGTTATCATTTCACTCATTTTTTTAGTTGTGTCTTTTATTTTAGTGTTCTTATAAGTCCCAATTTTGTCATCTAAAACTCAATGGTTATTTTTTCGAATTCTTATGTGTTTTAAGTGTGGTTGTAGGTATTAAAAGGTTAGAAACATGTGTTGGATTAGAGCCTGTGTTATACATGCCAACACCTCCTTTGATCACTTTACACCTAGTTTTATACAAATACAACTCAAACCCGCATGTAAATAAAGTAGAAATCCACTTTTGGTATATAGTAAGTGTATTAAGTAGAAACTACCTGATTATCTACACCTATTCGTACAATAAGACACAAATTGACTAAAATTGGTCTGAAAGAATCTTATGAGAATACTAAGGTAGATTTCCCATTATAAGTTTCAATTTTCCCATTTCATCAAAAAAATAGTAGAAATTCTAATTATTAGCCTACATGTGGAGAAACTTAAACGGGAGCAACAAAGGACATTTACGACATAAGTATGGTGATTGGAAGCGAGAGTCATGCCATAAGTCCAATAACGCAATCGTTTTGCTAAAATTTCCTTCTTTATAGAAGATTTTCTATTCATCGAAAGTTAAAAGAGATAACGGGATTTGTACTCCTTTTTCACATATGCAAGGTAAGAATATAAACTTTCAAATCTCTTGATGAACTCCATCAGAGGTTTCTCCTAAAGTCTTGGTTTTTCCTAATCATCCAAGATCTTTTTTTAAATAGTCAACCGCCAAAATCCGGTATGATAAATTCATAGAAATTATCATGGATGTGGTAAAATCTCACTAAAAATTTATATATCTTCTTTTATATTTATAAATCATTCCAATAAGTTTTGTAACATTTTAATAGTAGGAGGTGCCAAAATTAGCAAGATCCTCCAAAATCGACAAATTTAAAGATCAAATGCGGAGTTGATTGGCGCATTGGGAGTACACAACATTAGAATAAAACAAACTTAGGGTCTTTTCTTACTCCCTTGAACCTACTTAGTAGCCTAGGCTAGTTACTTTTAATTGACAATTAAAACTCTATAACTAGAGTTTTTACCTATTTTGAGTTTCTAGTTGTTGTTAGGTTTCTTTGGGTTTTTGAGGTTGGAAAAGGGGGTGGGATCTTGTAGAGTGAAAATGGCATTTTAAAGCCATTGGCGCAATTCATTTTTGATTTGGAGCAGTTCTCCAAAAGTTAAAAATTAGATTCAATGTAGAAGTCAAAATTGAAAGGATTAGAATGAAAATCTTAATAATAAAGTTACCGAGTAGGAATTGGGGGAGGGGGGATGAGGCCCTTGAGAAAGTATTTAAGGACTCTCATTTCTCTTCTAAATCACCCTTTAGGTTCATTTTGAACCGCTTTGTTTCCATTTAGATCCATTTAGTTGGATTTGGCGAATTTAGGCCACAAGGCAAATTCTTGGGTTTCTTGGGCATCTTAGGCCTATTGTTACTACTTTTCAAGCTCTCTTACAAGAAATTGAGGTCCCTTCAAGATTTGCCTTGATCTTGTCTATTTTGAAGTCCTTGTAATGATTTTGTACAAGTTTCAGGTCCTTGTATTAATCCTAGATAATTCCCCCTCTATACCTTGGCGATGCTGCTTAGAGGGGCCTCTAGTGCTTGTAATTGTGTTTAACATTCTTGGCTTAGAATTGAAAGGATGAAAATGAAACTTACATCAATGATAGCTAATGTTGTTAGTTGTCCATTTCACGGCAAAGCTTTGGCTTTAAATATTGAGGTTTTATTAGAAATTTCTAAAGTCTACATTTTCACAACAAAACTTTGACTTTGAGTATTGAGGTTTTAGTAGGAATTTCCAAAGTTTATATTTTCACAGTGAAGCTTTGGTTTTGAGTTGTTTGGAGGCTTGGTGGTTTAGTAGGAAATAAAAAAGAAAGCCAGATTACCCTTCTATATTCGTGTGGTTATTAGAATTCTAGTTAACCCCAAAAATTAGATTATTTTAAAAAGAGACAACAAAAAATCAAAAGGTTGGAAAGGAACCCGACCCCCGCAAGAACTAGGCTATGAGTTAGATTGAAGGCAATGATCAAAGGTCTGACCAGTAAGTACTACCACATGGTGAGAATACCATGAGACCCTGACTGTGAGATTGAGAGATACAATGGGACTTTGAAGCCACAAGTAAAGGTTGAAGGCCATGTTCGGGGGTCCGACTAATAAGCCACCGCCATGTAGCAAGGCCATCGTGGGGCCCTAGGTTGCGAGATTGAGGGACCATAGTGGGACTTGGAGACTATGAGATTGCTAAACCACCATGAGACCTTGAAGCCGCAAGCTAAGGCTGAAGATTGTGTTCGAGGGTCCGACCAATAAGCTGCCACCATGTAGTAAGGCCATTGCGGGGCCTTGGGCTATGAGATTGAGAGACCATCACGAGACTTGGAAGTTGCGAGATTATGAGACCCCATGGGACCCAAGGCTTCAAGATACCGAGACCACCATGAGACCCTAAAGCCATGAGTTAGGTTGAAGGCAATGATCGGGGTCCGACTAGTGAGCCGTCGCCGCCGTGTGGTGAAACCTCTGCAAGGCCCAAAGCTACGAGATTACGAGACCACCATAGGACCCTGAAGCTGCGAGCCAAGGTGAAGGTAGTGATCGGAGGTCCAACCAGTAAGCTAATGCCATATAGTAAGGCCACCGCAGGACCCTGGGCTGTGAGATTGAAAGACCACTGCGAGACCCGGAGGTTGTGGGCCAGCGCTAGGGAGTGCGGCAATAGGGCGCTGGGGGTTGCAATACTTGACACTAGGGGTTTGCGGTATTGGGAGCATTGAAGGGCTAGAAACAAGGTCATTAAATTACAAATAGTGCTAAAACTAACACACGAACATGGTCTTAGGAGGAAAGCCTATAAACCAAATGCAAGCAAGGGAGTAGGGAACCACCATTCTCATAGCCAAAGGAATGAAGCACGACAACTAGTAATTGGAATAGAGATTGAGAAGTTGAAACACAATTAGATTGAAGGGGATTAGAAGGAAATCTTGGGAGATTAATTGAAACCACTACATTTTGGAAAGATTAGAATAATAATTGAGATAAGAGATAAGAATCAAGGGTCAATGATTGTACAACAATATTGTATAAAAATCTAAGTCAACCTTTGGAATACAATAATGGAGTAAATAGTGCTTAAGGGAAAGAAATAGAATAGAAGGGAAAGAGAAGATAGTATTGCTCTAAGACCATTGGAACTTGTAATTTTACTTAACTTTGAAGCCAGAGGCTAAATTACCAAAGAAGGAAGGAGGATGGCAAGCAATAACAAAATCTAAGGTTTATACAATGACCCAAACAACAACCCCGGTTTGGAGGTAAGTCATTGAGTCGTCCTCTTCCTTTGAATTTTCAAAATTAAGTGATTTTTTACATAGCCAAAACCTTCAAGGTCAAGTTAGGTCTTAGGATTAGGTTTTTACCTAAAGTCAAATGACTTATAGCGTAGATTTTGTCTAGAAGTTTCCAAGACTATATTACATTTAGAATTTCGAGTTAAATTGACAAAGATATTAGCAGATGAAGTTTTGAGCCATATTAGATGAAAAACTAGTTCAAATCATTCAAGAAGAACAAGAATGGAAACTTAGAAAGGTTAAAACCATTAAGAGTTAGAGGTAAAAAAGAAAGTCAATTTTGAATCAAAATTTGGTAGGAAAACATGGATGAAGTTTTTTACCAATATAAATAGGGTAAATTAGAATCTACAAGAATCCAAATTCAATCACCTAAAATTAGCAAAATACCTAAAAGAAGCTTAGAGCCTTGACGGAAAGAGATATTTAATTAGGAACTTTAGAATAGATACTTAGATACCAAAATTAGAGGTTAAGGGAAAGGAAGTTACTTCCAATCATAGGAGTAGGAAGTTTAGAAAGATCCATTGCTTGGAAGGCACAATGAACCAATGTTAGAACACCCATACAATTTGAAACAAAAACTTAGAACCTGATTGTGTTTGCTTATTTACCAAGCATAGGTAAAAAGAGCTCACAATTCCTCAATGTGGCAAAGCTTTGATTTTTTCGTGTAATTTTTAGATAGTATTTTAGCCAAATCTTTGACCAATTATTTAGTTTTATAAGCAATGGCATTTGAATGATGAAGTTTTGAACCTGTCTATTGAGGACTTAATTCTAAAACCTTAGTTTGTCATCAACACCAAACTGTTTTTTTCCCTTAAAATCAATTAGTTCATGTCAAGATTAGAATAGGGTCAAGGTGTTTAAATGAAAAGGAGAAATAAAAAATTTGAATGGACTAGTTAGTCTACATCAAACTGAACCAACTAGCTTGGCAATGAACAAAAGAGACTAAGTTGATGGATATGCTAGCAACAAAAGAGGCTAGGTGTTATTAGTTCAACTCACTAGAAGAAATTTGTGTTGGTCTCAACAAAATCCATACAATGCTTTTCTACAATTTTGTGCTAGAACAAAAAATTGTAGAAAAGCATCATATGGATTTTGTTGAGACCAATGCAAATTTCTTCTAGTGACTCCTAATCCTTGGGTTCCGATTGCTCACTAGGAGGTCTATCAATACTAGGAGAATTTGTATTAAAACATCATCTAAACTTGAAGCTATGAAGTCTTTTTCATTATTGTAGAAGTTGATGATGGCAACATAGAATATTCAAAATGAGTAGTAAAAGAATAAAGAGACTATAGAAAATAGTGTGGAAGAAATCAAAAAGGAAGAATTAGAAAGATAAGTAGGAAGACCATTAGATTACAGGTTGTGACAACCATTGTAAACTCGTTATTAACCCCTAAAGGATTAGTCTACTATTTTTAGCAACATAGCAATTTTGGGTAGGTACTTGTAACTAGAAATTTGTATGTTCAAGATAAAATTTTAATAGAAGGTATCGACAAGGAAGATCTTTCATGTCCACTAAATTTCATGACATTTAAAAATAAGAGTAAAAGGTTATTGCATAATATGTTGTTTGTTTCTCAATTCGGGCAATCTGTGCAAATTAGAAAAAAAATTATTTCTTTCAAAAATTAAATTTGAAATTGGTCATTGAGAAAAAAATTAGCCCTCAAAGGGGATACTTCCCTTTGAGGAGTTCCCAACAATGGAACTTGCAGCCCTGCGAGGAACAGGTGCTGAAATTCAGCATTAAAATAATATTTTTTTTAAATTAAAAATTTTAATATTTTAAAAAATAATTAAAATAATAATCTAGAAAAAGACAGTTTGATGTTGTTGCATTTATGCCACATCACATTTGAAAATTTTGTAATTTTGTATTAATTTTAATATTAACTTTTTTTAAACTTTTTGTAATCTTTAAGAATATTATATTTGAACTGTTCCATACTAATCAAGCCCAGTAGTTTCCTAGCCAAAAATTTAAAAATTAAAAATTAAATTTTGGCTTGCATTTCCCATTGGTTCCTTGTTGGTCGAGACTCATGGCTCCTTTCAAGATTCATTTTCTTCCTAATGTTTTTAGATTTACATATACGTGGAAAGCTTCGAATCATTCCATTTTGATCAATGAGTCGGATGTTATCAAGAGTTTTAAGTCTGCGGGCAGTTATGGATTTTCTATTCTAAAATAAACTTTGAAGTTGATTATTTAACTCAATTTTAAATATTTTTCAAAAAAAATAAAAACATATTATGTAGATAGTTTATTACAACATTAAAGCTATTGAGATTGACATTTTTCAATTCTATAATTATTTTCTTCAAAATTTAGTATTTTGAAGCATTCTTTAATTTTTTTTCTACTTAGTATTTTTTTTCTATATGTCGTACAATTCGAAATGATTTGAATTTTTTTAATCATGTAGCTAACTTGTCTTGGAAAAAAATCCAAAGAAGCACCAACATTTTGGACATTTTTTTTATAAAAAGTAACCTTGTGAAGTGCAACTACCCTATTTTTCTCAAGGCCAAAAAAATGATTTTAGTGAATTTGAATGCTTATGTCTTGTAATCCACATGGTAGATTTTCTGAAATTTTTACCATGTATTTTCAGGTCAATATACTACAAGATCCGACAATTACATATGTCAAAAAAGCTTTTTGTCCAAAATGTGATACTTATACTAGAAATAGCAATTTTTGAGCGTTTTGAGGGAAAACATAATCAAGGAACTTAAAGGGTTAAGAGTGTGCAAAACTAATGAAGGTGGAACAAGGGAAGTTTTAAAACTCAATCAAGAGAATAACAAAGGAGGATGGAAATGTGATATTGACAAAATTGGAAGTATGTGCCAAACTTTGCCTTTTGAATATTTGGTTCTCTTTATACATATAGGAATTAAAGATAAAAGCTAAACAATTAAATTAGGCCTTTAGAAATTTTCCAAAATCCATCTTTGAAATCAAAATCAATTTGATGAATTCTAGGGGTTTCTAGAAATATATTAGACTTTAAAAATAGATAAAAATTGAAGAAGATATGCATGGATGAAAATTAGTAAATCATTCAAATAAAGTCAGAAGAAATATTAGAATCTAAATAAAATTTAGAAGTCATAATCTAAAAGAAAATTTAGTTTAGAGTTGTAGGTTAGTAAAACAACATTGAATGAAGTTTTAAAGCGCTATGTAACAAGCAAACTTCATTCATCTATAACTTTTGATAGGAACATTCAAAATTAAAGTGTCTTAATATTTTAGATAGATGATTTTATTAAATACAGCCTAGAATTATTAAAAACCTAAATATATTAAGTTGAAATTAAAAGTTTAGAGTAGTAGTTAGTGAATACATGGTCAATGAAAATCTTTTGAAGACAACTAAAGAATAATTTGAATTTAGAATCACTTAGGAAATCCATAGAGTATTTCATAAATAACATATACTTAAAAAATAGAATATAATCAAAGGAGATAGAGTAGGATGAACTTTGATCTTAAATTAGACTTGATTTTGGATGAAAGTTGTAACCATCCATCCAGTGCAAGTGAAATTGAAATTTCTAAAACTTCAATTAACTTTAAACTAAAATCCAAAAATAGAAGTGAATTTGGATCAACTAGTTAAGATAAAATTGATGGATTAAGTTTTGTAGAACAATTTAAGATTATAATTTCATCCTTGTATAAATTTTTATAACAAAGTCCTATTCAAGTGTGTTTTATCATTTTCAAAAGGGCATGTAATGCTCTAAAATTTGGGACACTTAGAAATCAGATTTGATATATTTTTCTTGGAAGGTTCAAAATTTTGGCCCATATTGGCCCAAACTTCTAATTTTCAAAGGATATATTGTTTCAAGTTGACATTTGAACTAATTAAAATTTAGCATTACAAAACACTTGTTCATTTCTTAAAAGGCCAATTGGACAATGCTTGAATACCCATTTAGAATTTAAAAATTGAAATGCGAAGAACTCAGTTGTTGTTTGCTTTATTTCAAGGGTGGAGATAAAATGCTCACAAATACCCAATAAGGGTGCTTCATATTTCAATTGATAAAATGATATTCTTGGTGAGTAGTTTATTTGTAATAGTTTTTTTTATAGTTAGTGTTGGAGTCTTTTCCAATTTTGACACAAATGTTTGGATTTTTTAATAGTCTACCCAAGCAAATAGCACATGCCAAGCTCCACACTAAGCTTAGTTCAAAAATAGAGAGAGATTTTTTGCTTTCTATTTTCCCGAGTTTTTACAATAATTAGTACTATTCTTTTCTTTTTTTCAAAACTTGACTTAGCCTATATACTAGATGAAACAACTAGAACTTAGTACTTGTAATTTAGTTTAGTCCAAAACATTTAACACATGATTATTTCATTTATTTTTTCCCTTCAAATCGCTATACAACCCAGTTTCAAATCCTAATGTTAATATTTTCATTTGATTGAAATCCTTAATCTCAACTGTAAAGCCCCATTAACATGCAATTAGAATATTTTTGGCATTATTCAAACTTGGCAACCTACCAATCTGTGATGGCTAAGGATTTACCTTGCTAAGATACCAAGCTTTAAATTGAACTTAGAAATTGGTCACAAGTGCTAGGATGTGAGCTTGCAAGGGTAAGCCTGTAAGCTTATAGGCCTATAAGCTTATGAGCTTGTAAGCCTGTGAGCCTTCATTTTTTTTCACTTAAGGTTTGTGAATCCATTTGGGATCTATAACTTTGAAATTAAATGTAAGGATCTATAGTCCAAATGAATAACAAAAAAAATATGCTACTATGCAATTTGTACTAAAAAAATTGAACCAATATATTTCCAAAACTTAAAATATAGTCAAAATAAATATTATTTGATAGTAAATACATGACGAAAATAGGTGTAGTGGTTTAAAATGTCTCACTATGAAGGACATAAATGTAAAACTTCAATACATCATAACTCTATCATAAGAGTGATGTTTTTGAAATCTAAAATAGAAAGAGCAACAAAAGTAGGCCATAGAGGCTAAACAGAAATTTGGTGACAAACAAAGGCTGTAAATATTACAAGTAATAAATCATGAACAATGCTTTTGAATGATTTAGTGATAAATGTAGTCCACTTATTTTATTTTATCTTTATAACTATGTTTTAAAATAAAAACAAAAATATCTTAGACATTGAATATTGAAAATGAACATATTAGTCATATATTATACATTAAATAAATGTATTAACCCCTAATGACTTAAATAATTAGTTTTCTAGTTGATGCCTTTTTTTGGAGTTGTCTTTTTTCAAATTTTATTTTTTCTAAGAAAATTATTTTAAGGAAAAGACCATATAATGAATCCAATGGTAGCAGTTTAGATGGATTCTAAGTTAATTTTGCTTTATAGAATTTTATGAATTTTAGCGATGTAGTGTAATTTAAGGCATGATTTATTATTCAATTTGAACATAGGTTGAAGTTTTAGGCTATTGAATGGGATTGTTGCCACATCATACATAAGTAGATCCAATTCAAAAACAAGACAATAGAAATCAAATATCAAATCATGAAAATAAATTGAGATATCGCCTGATTCAAATGCATTGAATTCAAAATAAGAATATACTTTAGGATCAGAAGATTTATGAGGTGATAGATATTGAACCACTTTTCTACAATAAATTTATAAACGAATGCAATATCTTAAATCAATATATGTATTGTCTTTACATAATTAAAACTAATGGGCAAAAGATTTATACAATTTGGAAGATAGTTAATAAATACGTTGAGAACAACCATAATAGTATTAATAACCAATAGCCAATTGCCATATACAAGATTGAAATTAGAAAAAATTTATAATTGAATGAAAAGGTTCAAAGAAATAATTAAAAGTATCCATTGTTGAAGTTGTCAATATTCAAAATTTCTTTTGAATCATTTCTAAACTTTCACCATGAGTTTCATGACATTTCATTATCTTCAAAAAGGTTGTGGTGTGTTAAGATTTGTAATGAGGAGCTTTTTCTTGAATTCTAAATGAAAAGCTACCTTCATCAAACTCTTGTTGCATGAAGTAAATGATTTATAAGAATAAATACAAATTGTAGTTGATGACAAATATTACGCATAGTAAAACAAGATAATATTAATTTAAAATAACAACAAGAACAAAAAAAACTTAAGAATTGAAAAAATATATAAAATGAACCTTGTATAAGACTCCATTTAGAGCCTCAATAGTCAAAGTGAATCAAATTTTTGATTATTATATTTTTATTTGCTTCAATTGTAAGAGAATCCTATTTGGAGACAAACTTTTTAAAATATGAGAGCAAGTGTTTGTTAATACTTTGAATGTAATATAGTTTGTGAATAAGATCCATAGAAACCTAAAATTTTGAATTTGTTTTAGCAAAATAAGATTTACTATGTTAAAATATGTAATGTAAACATTCACCAAAAAAAAGGTAGAATAGTAACAATTACAATTGTTCAAATCAAATAAGCTTTAAAAACTAAGAAGACAAATGAAATGAAAATTGATAAAGAAATTAAAGAGATTACTAATTGACTTTATGAAATACTAGCAACATGGTTGCAATGTTCTTTTTGACCTCTAAAACAATATTTTTAACAACATAATGACATGTGAAGTTATATGTATAATCTTACTTGACAATAAGCAACCATATTTTGAAACGGTGGTTATTATTCTACACCATACACATCTTATTAGAGAAAACTTGGAGATTTTCATCATTTTCGAATTCTTTCTAAAATGTAGCATTTGCCTAAATCCAATTGCCGGTCCAAAGTTTAATATTATCATTTGTAGTATTTAGTGTCTTCCCCTCATTGTTTTGTAAGGTCATATAGAAAACTTCATTTCCTTCTATAGTTCTATTTATCCACAAGTAACAAAGTGTGCAATTAAATTCATGATATCATTTTAAAAAAAGAAGCCTTACAATCAACAAAGAAATCATATAATAAAAAAATATTGATTTTTGATTGTCCTTGGTTGATGCCTCAATCTCTTAAAATAAGAAAAAATGTCTATAATTTTCTCCTTCAATCAACCATACAATTATAACTCCATTTAAGTTTGAAAAAGAGATTGAAGTACAATATTTAATCTATGTGCTTATGAATACTTTTGAGTTAATATCTTTGAAATGATGTTCAAATGTAATCAATTGTTATGCATTAAAAAAAATGACTAATGTAACCTAAAAATGAAACCTCAATCACACTTAATTCAAATGGCTTTATTTGTATCGAATGAAGTAGCTTAGCCATTAACAATTGATCAATAGTAATGAGCAAATTGTATTGAACAAAATTTCTTAAAATTTAAAACAAACATAAAAGTTTGGCACTTGATATTTAAATCATAGAAAATGGATCTCTTTCATTTTTAGTTGAGATTAAAAAATGTTATAGTTTGCATATATATTGTACAATATGTAATTGAACATAATAGTTGTTAACAATTGTTCATTAGGAAGACCAAATTTTTTTTAACATTTGATCAAATCCTAGTATATCGTATAAACAAACTTGAATTCAAAAATACATGGCCGTTATTGAATGTTCATTATGAAGACTTAAAAAAATTGTACCATTTGACCAATTCTTAGCATATATTGGAAGTAATCTTAAATATATGACCATTAACATTAAGGGAGTTCTGAGATTAATGAGAGCCTATTTCAGGCTTGTTTCCCTTGTTGTTTCCCCACAGCAAAGGGAACAACCGGTTGTAAAAAGAAAATTAATTCTTAAAATGAAAAACAAAGTTGGAATTTTTTTTAAATGACATAATAGGGTCTTGACCATATCAAACTATTGCATAGTTACTTCAGAAGTATAATTCCTACAAATCTCACAGCTTGATAACTCATAGGCATGTCATGCCTTCAAAAATCTTTTAATGTAGTAGTGTACTAGAAAGGTCAAAAAATAATAGCATTCAATCAAATTCATAATGAATATTCAAAGTACTAAAACCTAAATACAAAAGCTTAGCTAATAACGGTTGTACATTAAGAAGGAAAAATAAATTGCAATATTTAACTAAATCTTAACATATAATATAAATAAACCAAAACAACATGATCATTAACAATCATGCATTAGGAACACAAAGAAATAGCAATATTTGATCAAATTTCTAGCATATGTTGCAAGCAAATTTAAATGCAAAAAAAACATGGCCATTAATGATTGTCTATTAAGAAGGCAAAATAAATTGCAACATTTTACCAAATCTTGGCATATAGTGCAAACAAACCAAAATCCAAAAAAACATGGCCGTTAATGGCTGTGCACTAGGAATGTAAAAAAATAACATCATTTGATTAAATTCTTAGCATATGTTAAAAACAAACTTGAATCTAAAAAAGTATAAATTTTAATGGCTATCCATTGGGAATGTAGAAAAAACAAAAACATTTTACTAAATTGTAGCTATAGGTACTTTATTCCCACCCTTGAAATAAGAGAAACAAAATCGAGTTCTTAGTATTTTGTCATAATAGAATGCTAATGGATGTTGACAACATTGTTGCTTTATAAATGACTACATTATATAAAAAATGAAAATAAATAAATATATATATTTGTATGTTGAATTAAAGGGTTTTTTGTAAGTCTGAAGATGTAGATGGAATAACTCTCTTCTTGAAATTCTTTTTTTACCTCTATTAGACAACTATTTGACCCTAATTTTTTTATTTTGATACTTAGAGATATTTGAAATCTTTATTTCATATGTTTGAGGTTATTAGAATAAAAGTTGAAGCTTGTTTTACCATTTTTTAGATTTTTCATAGTTTAGAATGCTAAATAGAGAATATAAATAGAGTTATAAGAAGAATACATTGAAAAAAAGGAGTGTAAAAAATATTGTTGTAATATTGTTATTATAAAGTCACAGTTGCTTAATAGTCTTGTACTGATGCAATATTGTAACAATATTGAAAATTAGGGATATGATTGCATTATTGCAATTGTACAAAATGAATATTAAAAATCAACTTAGCAAATAATATTTGAATATTAATAAAAAATATTATATTTCAATATTTCAAATTGTTTACAATTTAATATATCAATACTAAAATATTACATCAAATTAAATTTTAATTAAAATATAGTATTAATACTAAATTTAATTAAATTTTTTTTGTTGTCTGCCACATAGGTAGGGCCACTCGAGTAAGTAGCTCATCACACGAGTAGGGACCACCCGCCAATTAGGCAAGGTAGCCCGCTATATAGGCATTACCATCAATGAATTTCAAACCTTGATCCTTGTGATTAAGGTTTAAGGATATTGTCAATACACCATACAATGAATTTGAAGGATGCACAATTTTATTTATCTATTTTCTTAAGTGTTTTTTGTTTGTTTTGTAAAATCAACAAACTTTAGAGGCCTTTTTAACATAGTAGAACTTTTATCAAACAATTTTCAACTAAAAAAATGTTATAAAATAAAACTAAATTTCATTTTTAAAAATCCATTTAAGATATTGAAACTCAAATTAAAAATCAAGGATAAAATTCAAAAAGGATGTTTGAAAAAGTCTAAAAAAATGCCTTTTCAACCCTTCTATGAACTTTGCCTATAATTTTTTTTTATCAAGGTTTTCTTCCTTGCCAAACAAACAATGTAATGTCTCATAAATGCCATATTTGTTTAATAAAATCAACTCTAAGGTTGTCTTTTGCAAAAAAGACTCAATAATTATAATTTTGACATATTGGTATTTCATCTTATTAAAGCAATCCAATTTGATAAATACTTATTGTATTCTAAATAAAGGTTTATAATTAAAGTGAGTTTTGGAATTGCCTTAGCTGTTGAATATAGCCTTGTTAGACACCGTGGTCACTCTTACTTGACATTTGTCCTATATTACATGCGATATCAAACAAACATCAAATTTGAAAACCCAAAATTATGTATCACAAGAAAACTGTGTTTTTTTATTGGAAGTTCAAAATCTTAAATGAATTTTTGAAGATGAAAGTTAGCTTGAGGGCTTTACAACTTTTCAGATTTCAAAATTATTTTGAAAAAATTATTCCGCTATGCTAGAATGGTTGCCAAAGTCTACTAAGTTTAAGAAATGATTAAATTTAAACAAAAAAATTATATTGTTTTGTACTCCTTCCATCTCAAAATGATCTTCTTGTTGGCCTTTATTTTGTGTACCAAATTAATCTTCCTATTGTGGCATGGGAGAAGGGTCCAAGGGATGAAACTTTTTCAATGTGAAAGAATAATAAAATGGAAAAAACCTTGGAGAATTTTGTGCTCCCAAAAATTTGTTGTTTACTCCAAAAAGGCCTCCAAAAATTACATTTGAAAGCTTCATAACTTAAATTTGATGATGAATAGAAAGTTCAAATTTGGAGGATGATAGGAGAGCATTGTACTTTATTAACACCTCAAAACAAAATTAAAAAATATTTATTTTTGACCTTAATACAAAACATTTTGTCAAACAAGAAGATCATTTTGGGATAGAGCTAGGGAGGATCCTATAAGAAGTCTTGCAACCCCACTATGAAGTCTAATTAAAAATTTGTACAAAAAATTCTTAAAATTATAATTAGGTATGGAAAACCAATTAAACCATCATGCTCAAATGTATAGAAGTAGTCATAATACATTGATTTGTTAGTAAAATATAATTAGAATTTAAAAATTTCTATTTTATAAAATTTGGGAAGGCAACACTTTGACATTGAATTCTTTCTAGTGTAAATTTTTTTTAGGTAATGTGAAGTTTTTTCACAAAGTGAGGTGAGTACATTGATGTTTTAAAAAAAATTTTACAATAAAATTTGAAAAATAAATCACCAACATTTTGCAATCAATTATTATATAACACAATGAAGAGCTCACAAAATAATATATCAAAGATAAAAAATTTGTTTTTCAAAAGTGAAATTTGACGTATTAATCAAGATTGTATAAAATATTAAATTTAATAGGATAGCTTTGATAAAGTACTCTTAAAATGATATCATTTTCTTCATGCCAACCAACAATCTTTATAAGAAATTACACCAAAAGGGAAATGGTAATAGAGAAAATGAATAATTGAATGGTGAAATTTGGGCAATTGCAATACTTGCACAATATGGTTTCAATGGGAGTTTTTTATTTTAAATTGTACAATTTCAATATATTTTCAAAATAATTTTCAGTTAAGGATATTAATTGTTGCAATATGAAAACACTACCAAATTCTTCAATATTGTATAGGTACATTTTCAATATTGTATAAATATTGCAATAATTTTATTTATTGCACTATTGTAACATTAGCTAATTTCTCATAATTGAATAGCTATACAATTTATGTTGCATCAATACTCCAAAAATATCATATTTTCTAGTTATGAGTACATATACATTGTGAATTGCATGAATACTACATAATAAAGAAACTAGATTAGTATTGATACAATATTGTTGCAATGAGGGGGTACTTTCTTGAATTCCCGATGCACGGATGTCCAATTAATGAATTGTGATCCATGTGGCATCTTAGGGTTTGAAATCTACTTGCTTAGGTGAATGAAATAAGCAATGAGGTGGAAGATGAAGTAAATACCCTTCTTCTTCCATCTCATAGGTAGTCTGAGAAAGAGCTGTATATTTGGAGGATAGTGTTTTTTGTATGTGAAGTTTTCCAATGAAATTTTGATAGGATATTCCTCTTTTTGATGTGATTTCAAAAACTTAACATTTTCTCTATTTGGAATTTAGATATAAAAAATCATACTTGATAGAGGAAGGAATTGTTAATTGACATTGAGTTTGAAGGGCACCCATAATTTTTGAGCGCCCATAATTGTTTGGTGGGAAGGTGTTTAGCTTTGAAATAAAGTAGAGATGAGGTGCCTTAGAATTGAGGAGGTAAAACTTTGATTGGCTATAGAAATTGGACAACATAATCTTTTGAATTGAAATTTTGAGAAATAGTAGATATTTGTATTGTCTTTTTAAAAAGATACTATATGCTTAGATTGAAATTACAAAATGAAAGATATAGTCTTAGAAGTGTAATAGTAATGGGCTACCTTTGAATTGAAGAGATAAAACTTTGACTAGCTATAAAAGTTGGAAAATATGTCTTTTTAAGTTGAAATTTGAAAGGGTTATAGATCTTGAATTATATTTTGAGAGTAATATCACACACTCAATTTGGAGCTTAAAAGTGGCTATGGCACTCATTTGAGCATCAAAAGACATCTTCAAAGGATTTTATGCAATTTATACACAACTTATATTATTTTTAAAATAAACTTATAATACTTTATTTGGCTTACATGGTACTTATGAGGTTTGTATGAGCATGTATATGGGTATGTGTATGAATATATTTTATTATGAAATCCTTCATATTTTGGGCCAAATCTAGTTGTAGCTAGAAGCCCAACGTTTTTCCAAGGCAATTCCTTTCCACTCAACAATAGGTCCACTTACAATCTTACACCTTCCAAGCAATGAATCTTTTTTTTATTCCTACTATGAAATTATCTAATTGCAATTGCTAACCAAATTAAATTAGTTTTAAGGTTGATTTTGGCTATGACAACCAAAACTGAAGATTGATAGGGGGTAGTTAAGCAAAAAGGTTAAGTATCCTAAGTTGTATAGTATTTTAATATCCTTTCTAAAATATCAAATTCACAAAAATTCACAAAATTGAACTTAGCCCCTAAGAGTTATCCACAAATGAAGTTTAACTTTTAAATTGAATTGTAAAACTTCATTTGTCGTTTTCTACTATTCTATCTATCAAAATTAACTTTAGATTTTTGAATTATTTTTGAATTTAAATCATCTTTCTAAAATTCTAAATCCTAAATTTGACTTGTTTTGGTCAAATATTATTGACTTTCATCCAACTTTCCTTTAATCCAAGTCAAAACTTCATTCTACTCTAATTTCTTTGACATTAATCCAATTCTTAAGGTTAAACTAGTTTTAAAAACCTTCAAATTATGCTTAAAGGATTCTAGTCCTAACTTGTTCCTTGATTATCTTTTGAAATATTTTTTAAATTTCCTATCAATTAATTACATCATTTAATTTTTAATCCTATTTTCTATTTTTAGATTCAAAATATTTTTAAATTAAATTTTATAATTTTGTCCTTCCAAGAAGTAAATTACTTTTATTTTTGACTTCTTTAGCTAAAGTTATTCAGAAATAAAGTTTGGTTGCTATTCAATGCTCACCCCATATTTTCAAATCATATGGACTTGTAAAAACTACAAATTACCAAAATAAAGAACTGTAAAAATTCCATATAATGGACTTTGAACTTTTCAAAGATTTTGACTTATCAAGAGGATTTATAAGATTTATAAAAATAAAAAGTACTCCTCTATGACTTTCCTTGGATTTTACAAGCTCTCAATACGCTATTTAATTTGTTAAATTTTGCTAAAATTTGAGTTAGTTGCTAATTAAAGTTCTTATCAATCTTAAAATGCTTTAAAAATTATTGAAGTGAATTGCTATTACAAAAAATGCTACCCTAATTTTAATTGAAATTTTACCACAACTTGGGTATTTCCTAAGAATTTCCTAGGATTGGTTTAAACAATTGAATTCTTAAAATACATTATTTTGCCATTTCAAAAAACCCAAAACTTAACCCCCTAAAGTACCTTGACTATGTTTTTGCCAAAAATGCTCCAAAACTACCATTTCTTACACAAGTTTCAAAATTTAGAAAAAAACCCATTTTTGGACACATGTAAATGTAGGATCTTACATTAAACTAGCTTGAAAAGATGTGGTAAAAATTTCAAAAATTTCCATCGTGTAGATTACAAGATATTAGCATTTGAAGTGACAAAAATCATTTTTTTGTACCTGCAAAAAACTAGGCAGCTGAACTTCACAGGGTCACATTGACACATTTGTATGAAAAAATTTTCAAAATGATTGCAACTTTTTAGATTAATTTTTCAAGGCATGTTGGCTATACGCTTGAAAATTTTTAGTTCATTTGAAATTGTACAACATATAGGAAAAAAATAGTAAGCAAGAAGATGTAGAGAATGGTTCAAAATACTAAATTATTAATAATTTATTTATGGAATTGAAAAATGCCAATCCCAATGGTCGTAATGTTGTAATAAAAAATCTTCACCTAATATTTTCATTTTTTACTGAAAATATTGAAATTGAGTTCAATAAAGGACTTCAAAGTTTATTTTGGAGTAGGGAATCTATAACCACCCACAAACTAAAACACCTCATAACTTTTGACTCATTGATCAAAATGGAATGAATCAAAGCTTTCAATGTGTATATAAATCTAAAAAAACAATTTCAAATTTAGATTTTTGAAAAAAATGATTTTTTCAGATTTGCCCAGATTGCCCGAGTTGAGAAACAAACTACATATTTGGCCATAACTTTTGACACATATTTCCAAATGTCTTGAAATTTAGTGCATATAAAAGATATTCCTTGTGCACACCTTCTATCAAAATTTGGGCCCAAAACATAGAAATCTCTAGTCACACGCACCTACCTAAAATTTCTATGTTGCCAAAAAATACAGTTTGGTCCTTTAGGGGTTAACAATTGACCTCTAGAAGATCCTACACACTTAGTACAAGCTCATTTTATTTTTTTGCATTTGTTCCATGAAGGCTTGTAATTTATTACCTTCTATAGAATTAGGCAATTAAAAAAATCTTTTGATTACAGAGGAATCTTGATGACCTAATTGCAATATTAGACTTCTAGTATATTTTTACTTGTAGAACACTTGGTAGATTAGGATAATTTATAAATTTGCCAAACTATCCAATAGTATATTAAACTCATTCCAAGGTAGAATTTCAAATATGATTTATATCCACTCAATTAATATCCAGCCAAGATGTACAACATATTTACTTTGAATTGAATTCCCTCACACTAGGCTTAATTGCAATCTAATTCTACTCTTAATAGCCAATAGGAATGCAATCTCCAAATTTGCATTCCTATTTTCTTGAACTTTATCTTTCTTTTAGCTTTTATTCAATTCTTTAATACTTCATCTTTTTCTTTATTTGAACTTTCTCCAATTTGGCTTCATAACATATCACTAAATTAGTCTTTGGAACTATTTAGTTCAAACTTCAAATTAGTAATGTTGTCTTCAATAGGGACAAATCCAATTTGATTTTCTACTCTTTGTTCCAACATTACACCCTTGTACTTCAATTTGGGCTTAGAACTTTGCATTGCATAGCTCACTTTCAAATAATTTCTTCAACAATATAAATTGCACTTTTTCTTTTCCAATTTGGAATCACTCACATTTATTTTTTCATCATGCATGGTTTGACATATTTTAATTCAACTCCTATTCGGTCCTTTCACACTCACACTACTTGAAAGTTGAAGGACAATTGGTCCAAGCCGCTTGCAACTAGGCCCTTGTATTTTTATCTCTTGTAATAAAGGCTTCCTTTATTTGTGTCGCAAGGAAAAAGTTCAAGGACAAAATTCACACTTTAAGTGATCTGATTTGACTTTGTTATATTTCCAAAATGTACTTACTGTGAATTTTATTTAATAATTAATGGAATTTAAGACTATACACAAGAACAACTATCTCTACAACTTCCACCCTCTTTGGCTTCCAATTTGGACATAAGTTATAACAATGGCAACACCTATACAATATATTTTTAATCAGAATTTTTTTTCATTTTTTATGAGGTGCCAAAGTGGCAATATAGAATTTTATAGTGGTGCTCTAAATTTCAATATTCATTCACATATTAGATAGAAAATATCACAATATCACATATCACATATCACATGTCCATAATTCTATTTTCATATTCAATCTAGTAATTTCATCCAAGATTTTTTTTTTAATTGAAGTTTTTTAGCAAAAACTTTTTATTTTGTTGCCATTTTTTATCCAAATTATTTTTTTCTAGTACAATTTGGCACCAGAAAGAAAAAAAGCCCTATTTTTGAATTGATACACTATACACTTCCAAGCAAATATACACATTAATTTTCCATTCACACAGGACAAATTAGAATTTGTTCTATTAATAGTCACAAACTACAAACAATCAAATACAAGCATATATTTAGCCAACACCAAAATCCAATTTGAAAATAGAAAACATATCTAATTTTCTTACATTTCCAATTAGAAAAATTGAATTCACTTCTCTTGACAAATTGATAATGCGCATTGCACATTCACAATAACACAAAGATTTTCACCACAACAATCAATCAATTAACATCCAATGAGGCTAATACAATCAAATGCTAGACAAACTACAATCTAGTTAGACTCCACATCACATTCACAAATACACATTAACCAACTTGACATTCAAATTTATTACATTCAATTCTATTATTGCATTGAATTTATAAATTTAACTTTATACACAATTCCAATTGGTTTCAAAGTTCCTCAGATTAAACTATTCAATATTACTTTAAGAAATTTTGAGCACACACATTGATTTCTTGAATATTGTTTAATTCTTCATCCTATAAAATCTCATCCAATTAGCACTCATTTTCCACAAAAAATCTTGCCAATTTTCCCACAATCTGATCCTTCAAAACAAAAGAAATGCAACCAATTTATCAAGTTGGAAACTTATCAATTCAAAATTTCAAATTTAAACTACTATTCAAGAAATATAACCCAATTTAGCAATCCAAACTACCAACTGTGAAAAACAGTGTAATATCATTCACGTAACATCTGAATTGGAATTACCTTTTATGCCAAAAGAAGGAAACAATTGTAAAAATCTCCAAATCTCCAAAATTGGAATATAACCAGCTAAGTACACACTTCATCTAGTCTTCAAATGCTCTTCTCTTCATAGTTTTTGTATTTTTTTACCTATCATATCAACAATTTGGTTTGTACTTGGGTTTCATAATGATTGGTAGTTTGAATTTGTTTCCCTTACAAATATAAGGTAACAACTTAGAAAGTATTTACTTAAGCAAAAGCTAGCCTTTTTCGAGGAATTTGTGAATCAAAATTTTTCCCAATTTTGAGGTAAGAAGAAAATAGAGAGTGCTATCATGTTGATGTTGATGAGATTTTTGGCACTTATGATGAATAAACTACTATTATGAGTGGAAGTCCTATAGGCCTCTATTCATGATCATAGCTTACAGTAGTAATGAAAGCAAGTAGGTGCTTACATAGAACAAGATAATATACATAACAATTAATCTGATGCTTATTTAGTTTATTGAAGTGGTTGAAGTATTTAATAACAATGTCCAAATGATGCCATTGGCATTGATACAACAAGCCATATAGTCTAACAACTTGAAACTTGACTTCCGTGGTTTTAGCAAAATGGACTACAAATGAAGTTTAGAAGTGGACCAAAAGTGCACTTCTACAGTTGTATGACATTGTGTAATAACTTCCTTAGAATCTTGAAATACCCAAACCAACCAATAACCGTTCATCAATAGTTGCCAAACATGACCAACATAATTCATTATATTATCTCGTCATGAAAGTTGAAGTGTTTGTTGCTAACACATTTTTAAGTCGCAATACTAGGCACTACGAGGCCATTGTGGCTATTTGAAATTTTTTAATTTCATTGCATGGTGCCAAAAAGTTAGGAACCACTGCAACTTTTATCAAGATTTCAAATTTGATTCGCTCTCCCTACTTAGGCGCGCTCCCTCCCAAGCCAAGTTGCCGCTTTCATCCACCACCACTTTAGTTAATAGGAGCTCTGCATGGAGTTGTAACATTTAGCATCAATTCAGAGATTAATGATGAACTTGAAGTTCTTGATTCCTACAATCTTCATCAAATTGAAGAGTTTGGCAATGTCCTAATCAAAGCTCTTCTAGTGCGCCGTTGTCACAACTACAACAACTTTTGCCTTCAAAATCTATACAAGTAATTTATTAACCCCTATATGAACTTGTGTACTATTTATTTTTTTCCAATTTTATCTCCCTCTAATGATGTCGTTCATTGCCTTGTGCACATAGAGGATTCAATAGTAGCGTGCTTCCTCCTCGGCAATACTTTTTGTAGAAAAAGGTAAGGTACACAATCCTTATTCTTTGTTTGTGCATTCAAATTCAATTACAAGTTCAACATGACTAATTGGACATTTTACAATATGTGACAAGTAAAGGCATTGTAGTTGATGGCATAGATCCCATCTCTACATAGAAAGTGCTTTGGTAGAGCATACTAGAAATGCAAAGCATTATGGTTGGTAAGAAAAGTAGCAATTGTTGCATGTGCTAAGAACCTGTTGTGGCACTCATGAGTTACATTCTAATTTCTTGTAGAAAAGGTGTATTACTATTATCTTCCCCTCTCTTCTTTTTTCATCTTCATTGTATAGCTATGCATTGATTGTCCATACAAATTTGAGGTATTATTCCAACTAAGGTGTTTGATATCTTTGAAAAGGGTGGTTCAATCATATTGCCTCATGCATCTTGTCCCCTAAAGCTTGAACATTTTTAGTACTTCACGTTTGTTTGTGTGTTTCTTTACTTTGGGTTGCTTTGGCCCTAGCTTGCTTCACTTCGAGTTTCTCAATCTTCTACTGTACCCTCTATTGTTTAATAGCCTCCTTCTCTAACTTTCATCTCTCTCACTCTTTTGCGGTTTGTTTTCTCTTTGTGGACAACTCTTTCAAATTGCGCACATGGTCTTCTTTAGTTAAAAGAATTGATCGTTGATAATCAATTTGTGCTTCCTTTTGTGCCTTGCATATAGATGGTAACTCCACACATGGAAATTGTAGAAACTCTAAGAATCTATTACTATTTGTTAGATAATTTCTTGTTGCTCTAATACCAACTTCCACATTAGCTGCAACAATGTTGACTTGTATACTAGCAATTTCATAGATTTTAGATCTTGGTGGATTACCATTGTCTTCTTTAAAAGAGCCATCATGTCCTACTCCTTATGCAAATACTTTGTCATTTAGTCCATCTATGTCCACATAGCATTGAGTACAATTAGAAAGGTCTTTTGGCACTTCTTCTATTTCTTCAATTTCCTATGGCTCCAGCTGAAATTTCTTTTGCACTTCACATGGACTACCTTAATTGTCAACATACACTAGTTCTTCAATTCTCCTTCTATATACTTCACTAGGACCTATTTTCGAGTTTATTGCACTAGAATTGATAGGGTAGATCCCTATAGCTTGGAACCCTATAGTAATGTTCTCACAAGACATAGCTCTTCTAAGACCATGAAATACCCACTAGGCCAAATCTTCTTTTATTCACATCTATCTTTTGTGATTTAGACTCCACTTATCTCTATAAGCTCGAAAAGATAGTTTAAATGACTTAAAACAAGTAACATCCAAAGATATCCAATCCCTTTGCTTTTGCTAATTTATTGCATTTAATGACATATGGAATTTATGACTGTTCCAAATTAGGAGGTGTCTATTAAATGGAGATATTACATATAATTCAGATATTGTCATTAGGAAATGGGACATCCAAGCTTGAAATAGACAATAAATTATCTAGGCATTACTTTGCATAGCCATTGCACTTCCAAATTCACTTGCTTTCTTTAGAAAGTTCTTTTTCCTTTTCTTCCCTCTGAAAAAAAATTTGGAATTTTCTCCACTTTTGCATTGATGCAAGCTAACACTGAAAGCTATTCTCTATAGTTAGGTGTAACTGTGTGCATGCTTTCACTTCTTTACTTAGCAATTACAAAGCTTCCACCATCCTTACTAACACTACTACAAAATGGTATTCAAGTCAACAAAAAATAAACAATTTTTTGTTGATTGGAACACTGTATCGACCATTTTAACAATTTTTTTGTTGATTTGGTACAAATTAACAAAACGAACACTAAATTTTTGTTGATCCAAATAGTACAATGTCTAAATTAATAGAAAAGTTCATATTTTTTTGTTCATTTTGAATTCCAATAGTTTCAAATAAGATTTCATAATTTGGACAATGTTTCAATAACTACTAATGGAATTCTACGTCAAAAAAATTTTAATTACAAGAAAGTTAATCTTCTTTTATCTTAGTGATAGAAGAAAGGTGTCTTCAATGATCAAAGAGAGGTGACTTCAAGAATAGAAAAGAGAAGAAGACAAGCTTTTTATACAAATGGGGTGGTAATAGGTAAAACAAATCATATGGGATATGTGAATCATTCATAGTCTTAATTCACAAATCCCATGTGGTTTATTCTATCTTCTACCACCCCATTTGTATAAAGAGTTTGTTTTCTCCTCTATTACAGTGACTAGCATAAATAGTCGTACAAGGGAAGCTAATTCTAAGAATTCTTTATCATTCCTACATAATATTTCAAAAAATTGAAAGTGAACACTACTAGAAAATTTAATTTTTCTATTGTTTTGGTCGCATTGACCTAGATCAATTTTCTGTTGATTTTGACAAAAATCAACAGATTTTTTGACAATAAACATGTAGCCACAACCTTTGAAGTTGAAACATGAACCCAAAAAATTTAGCTTAATTCAAATATGCAACTAAGATGTACAATTATTTCTATTCTAAAGGTAATCTATAGAATTGAAGTAAGGGGGATGAGGTGGATGCCAAATAAGCTTGAACTTCTATGCAAGCAATCAATCTACAACATAATTTGCAGTATATTTGGGATCATTGTCATGTTGGAAAATAACATTCTCTTCTTCTAAAGTCTAAACTTTGCATATGTATAGTCTCCATAAGTTCTGTCTCTAAAATCTCTTGATATACAAATCTATCCATCTTCCCTTCAATCAAATGAAGCTTGCCAAATCCTTCCCAACTCTAACAACCTCAAGCCATTATACTTCTTCCCCCATATTTCACTGTGCATTGCACATGCTGGTCTAAAAGACCCTTTCCACTCTTTCTCCAACAATATTGTCATCCATCTGAGCCCAAAAGGTTAAATTTTGACTCATCAGAAAAGATGACACAACTCCAATCTTCCAAAGTGAAAAGATTGCATTTCTTTGTCCATTGAAAATGATGTAGTCAATGCCTCTTTATCAAAAGATACTTCTTGACTTGCACATGAGCTTTGCCTATGAAAACTCCTTCTAATCCTATCATCATTCAATTGCATGCCTTAAGACTTTAATTCTCTTCTTATTGCTACAATGGTATTAATACTTTGATTGTTTAACCCCTTTATAATATAACAATTGTCACGCTCATCAAGAATTTGAGGTCTACCAATTGAAGCTTTGTCTCTCAAACTCTCTCACCAAATCTTCGTACTATGTCACTATAGGTGCTTTGAGGAATGCCCCAAATTGCTGAAATTTCACCATAAGAGTTGCCTTGCTCGTGCATCTTAAGAACTACCTTTCTCTCAATTTCACATCTCTTGGGAGCCATAGTGAGTCACTTAGAGCCTCTCTAAAACACTAAAATTTTTGGTAATACAAAAAAACTTCAAAACAACACTTGCATTCAAAAAATAGTAGTGTACACAACTTGTGTGCATACTATATTGTACACACCACTTGAAGTAATTTCATAATGTAGATCCACTAAGTGAATAATTTTGAAAGAATTGATCTTAATTATATGCCATATGGTTTTCTTCATAAATGCAATCCAAAAAATCTTTGACAATTTGACTTTTTAACCACTACTTGAGCTATTTTGGAAATAAACCTACTGTCCAAATACTTCTACTAGCCACTATATATAACCAAAGTCACCTATCTTCTATCACCAAGTTTAAAAAACTTATCTTCTTCCTTATAATTAAATTTAAAAAAATTAATTTAATACTCCTATCTATGAGGCATCTCTATAGGGCCAGTTATTGGCTTGCCTTGAAGTGGCCATTTATTGAGCAAATTTATAAATGAATTATTATTTTATTTTTTTGACTTAACCACTATAACAAAATAGACAACGGTTTTTTGTTAAGTATAGTCAAAGATAACATGACCAAGGATACAAACGACATCAATACTTTTTTTTTGAATTTTTGTTATTAAAATCACTATTTTTCTACTATTGCAACTTGAACCCCACTTGTCACAATTCCATATTTGGTGGGGGGAGATAATTGTAAATGTTGTACTGTACATTATTTAGAAGTTGTTGTAGAATAAAACTACAATTTTTAGACATAAATTTTTTGCCTTCTTTTGTTCTAAGGCTTGAGCCATTTTGATAACTAATTGTAGATGCCTTTTCTTAAAACACTTTATCCATCTAGGCCCAAGCACCCTATCTTTGAAGGGCATCACTCTAGCTTGAGTTAGAATCCCAATTTTCTCTCTTAGCTGCCCTATTGTTAGTGGAAATCCTATATTTTGTATTTTTATCAAGTAATTCACTAATTGATTCTCTTCTTCATCAATTTGGATTGCCTTTTTTCTTCTTTTCTTTTGTAATATTGTTCCATATATGTGACTTCTCAAACTAGATGCAAGTATGCTAGTAGCCTTTGCAATAGCTTTGATAGGTACACCCTCATCTACATCAACAATTGTACAATGCAATTGTTGAATATTCTAATTCCTATTTTTTTCCTCTTATGATTTGATCTACTACTTCCAAGTTCATTGGACCTTTCGACTATGCTAGCAATCAATGGACTGCACATACTTCTCTACATGGTCACATTGGAGATCAAGCTTCTTGGATTTTGGCTTCCTCTTGTTGTACTAGCTGCCCTAGGTATTTGGCATACTCATTGTTGATTCATCAACATATCTACCTTAAGTGGGGCTCCACTTATTTCTTCAACAACTGCTTTGCATGAATATATGGCTCTTAATATAATTTCATAGATGGCTTTAATTTCGTCTCTACTTGTCGACCAACTCCCGCTCCACTTGCGAAGCGCCTCCTAGCTCCCACTCCATGTGGGCTTTGACAACCATGTGGCTTGAGGTTCAAGAGAGGCCCAACTATGGTCAACACAGTTGAACTCTCCCTCTTTACACTGGTGCCAATTGTTGTTGTCCTTTGCGTTGTTGGAGAAGCCTTCTTCCAAAGCTGAAAACAGTCTGTCTGGATCATTGAGCATTTACAATATGAAGGCAAGCTCCTTTCTTGTTGTCACTTTAGACTACTTGTAGGTTTGCTAGGATTCATGTGGCCCTATAGGAAATGCCTCTTGGCCCTCACGCATGTAGCTTGATTACTCTTAGTGTGTCAATTGTATCATGGGTTGCCTTCGAAGAACTCTCTAATCGAATGTAGATGGGATCCATTGTCGTGATTAGAATCAACTCCCATTGTATCCATTTGTTCATATATAACCATTTTCTCAAACCAGTCACACTCTTCCTCCTGCTTTAGTCATGTAAGTATGGTAAGAGGTTCTTAAAGTGTACATCTAACTAAAAAAGGAGTGTAGTTAGGTTTTTGGAATCCCTATTCCAAACGCTACCAAGTTCGAACACTAGGGAATGATCTATGTAAGGTTAGTGTAGTGTGTTCAAATGTCACTTTGTACTTAAGTTTTGAAGACAGAATAAAAATTCCTTTTTATTCCCACTAAATAGCCCAAGAAACACTCAACAGTCCATTATAAGATAAAAGACTCAACATGCATGTCCCTGTCCTGTCTAGTGTTCTAGGGCTCAGGACAATATTTCTGGACAATATATCAAGTTGGACTGACTTGTGTATGAATGCAATGCAGGACTTGACTTCAGTACAGCCCACTATAGTATTTTGAACATAGTACAAATATACCTTTTTTTTAATATTTCAAAAAGATTTAGAGTTTAAAAGTTTAGGATATACTTACAAAAAAATTGCAGTCACAAGCAACACACAAGGACAATAGGGCCAATCACTTGCAAAGTTAGCATGCTCTACCTACAGATCATTTCAAAAGAAAACTATTTCAACATATGTAATAAAGCTTCATGTATCTAAAAGTGCTCGATAAATATTCCCAATCAAACACTAGTACCATTAACTAGTAAGTTTCTTCTAAGTCTCCAAGTACAACCTTATTACCACACACAATTAACTTTAACCTATAACCTTACATCTATTACCAAACCCTAAGATACCCTAATCCAAAACTGAAAACTCTAACTCAAACCCTTAATTGTTTGGTCAATAGGTTCATTTAGTTTTGTATAAATTAGAGGTATTTGAAAATTAATAATTTTTTTATAAAATTTCTAATTACAATAATTTCAAAGCTAATGAACAAAGTATTCTGTGTTTTTATTATAAATGATCAAAATTTAATTAAATTATTTATAATAAGAATTTGAAAATGTATTACCAAATACCCTCAGTTCACAGCCAATTCCCTAATCTTAATTGTGACAATAAGTCTTTTAAGGCTGTGCAAATTGATCAAGTTCGGAAATTAATAACTTGATAATGAAGCCACCCATTCCAATTATTCCAAGATCAAATAGTAAAATACTCTATAATGTATTTTAAATAACTAAATTCTAATCAAATAATGTATAACAATAATTTTAGAACTCAAGTTCGAATACCCTAATTTCTCAGCTGAATCCCTAACTCCAATGGTGACAAGAGGACTTTCCGACTGTAACAATGAAACAAGTTTGGAAATTATCAACTTATGCATGAGATGTCCGAATTCAGTGATTTAAAAACTCATCGAAAATATATTCTATGTTCTATCAATTGACATGATAATTTAATCAAATAATTATTAATAATAATTTAAAACATCCAATCAAATACCCTGATTTTTACACTTCCAGCAAACTTCACTTTGGAACACGAAATCTTCACAGATGCATTTCAAACCGGTTGAAGCTTCAAAAATCAGCAGTTCACAGGGACTATATGTCTACAATTCACGCACTGAATGACAATTTCCAAGTGTTGAGATGACTCCCATACAACTGAATTGTCACTTGCACAAACGTCTGCAAAATTTCAATCTATCAAGTTCCAGTATTGACACCACTCTTCATGCTTCACGAGATTCACAATCTCCTTGTGGTGTGTGCTGTTGCAGCATTGAATTTGAAAGATGCTGAATCCTCAAGCAACTGGCCGAACTAAACCAGCGCCTTCAATTCATCCACGCTCCACCAAACCTCATGTTTATTACGCGCAATTGCAATGGCCCAACAGCATTCCAGTACAATTACATCACCAGTACACAATTTACACACAATTCAAAGTACAGTAATTTTATTTACTGCGCAAATTGCGTGAAAATATCCAGCACAAAAATCAGCACAATAACACAATTTACGATACAACGCTTGAAAGACGAGAACAATAGCGCAAGAGATTGTCACGACACGGGGGGAAAATGGAAGGAGAAAGAAGGATTAAATTAGAAATCCGGGGGTGATTGGAAAGGTTGCAACTCGTCGTGACCGGCGCGACGTTCCTGCTTGCACCTCCAAATCCCTAATTTGCATTTTCTTTTTCTTTAACCTCAGCTTTTTCTTTATCTTTCTCCTTTTTCTTTTACTTTAACTTTTTCTTTGCCTTTTTGCCCTTTTCTATTAGTTTGTAGCTACTCACTAAAGTATCTTTTTACTTTTTGGACACTTTAATGCATTTAGAAGTTACTTTTACACTAAAATTCTAATATATATATATAAATAATGTATGAAATGTCATAGAAAATCGAAAAAGTTCTATAAAAAGCTGAAAGCTAGACTACAAGGAGCTATGTGGAGGAATCTAAGGTTGCCAATGTGATTTACATTAATTCTATGGAAAGAAAAACAAAGAGCAGTTCCATGGCTAGTTGAAGCAAATTTTTTGGAGTTATATTGGATTTGATATGATTTTTGGTAGTGCAGTTCTATAGGTATCTATTGTTGTTCATAGAGTGTATCAGGTATGAAGTAAATAATGCCTTTGAATATATCAATCTAGTCCAAGAAGTCTTCAATGCCAAGGTCAAAATTGTTTTTTTCCGTATTTAAAGTGTGTAGAATCCAGCAAAAAAGTAATTATGACCAAGTGAAGCATGTATTAGGAGTAGTGCCCATTTTGGGACAATTATGTTTGTAATGGAAAATAGCAAAGACATGGAAGTCCATTAGATATACAGAGTAAAAGTACAAAATGAAGTGATAATGGAGTTACAAAACCGCTTGCGATAGGCTATACACGTTGTGGAAAAATATGAGAGAAATTCAAAATTTGATAAAGTGCGAATCCATGCTCATCCACTTAGGCGCCTGTATATTGATCTTTGATGCATTTCATTTTAGCCCGCTGGCCCTATTGGTCTGTTGAAGAGGCTCAAGGCCATTGCTCCAGCTCATGCGGTCCCGCATGGTAGGCACCTCTGATATTACAGAAGGGATGTTGGGGCCTACATCACTTCTCCTCTGCCCCTCCAATGCCATTCATGGCTTTTGTGTGGCTGGGCACTAGCACCACCTCTTTCTCTAGGCTTGTCAGCCTTAGTGAACCTGATCCTCTGTGCTTATGTCTGCCATTGACTTCAAGGTTCACATATCAATTTTTTGGGAAGCACAACATATAGATAAGCTATTGCATTCATCCATGAGCTCCTACGATTCTTCCGTTGCTAATGTTGAGTTCAAGTACCTTTCTGACTGTGTACCCTTGTTTTAGGTGCTTCCCCAACCTGTGTTGTACTACGGATGATGGCACTGCTCTGAAGACTCCATATACCCTCCCTAGCTATTGGTGCTACTAGTAAACTCCTTCAATTGTGAACTTCTATGGTTTTGTATATGGGACATAGTAGAGCCCTTTGAGTACAATCATTGTATGGGATGGTAGTAACCACTTCACTCTACTTGTGCTATTGTACATCCACCTACATCAATGTTCAAGGATAGAAGGGGATACTGCAAAAAGTGAAAGTTGTACATGGACTGTTGTGCACTAAAAGATGTAGTCATCTTGAGAGGTTACACTTGAAATAAAGGTGGTAAGTGACTAGTGCCTTCACCCTTTCTTTTTGTTGCTAGTCTGTGCATTGCAATTTTCTAGTTCTCTCTACAAACTTGCAATGCGCTACCGCGGTAAAGAGCGCAATAACCCACTATTGGATCATTTCTCTATATGGCATCATGCATCTTCTATCCTAGTGGTTTGACATTTTTTGCACTCCAAAGTTCCCTGTGCTTTCTCTTTGATAAAATGAATTTTACCCTCGCTTTCTTTGCTTGCATTTTTTCCTTCTTCTGCAAGGCTCACTAGTTTTTTTCACCTATGTTCTGCAATTAACTTCTCTATCGTTCATCTGCAGTTGCGCCCCTCCTGGTAGCCAATTTTTTTAGCTCTTCAACATGTTGCTCTTCAATTAATAATATAGACTTATGGTAATCAATTTGGGCCTCTATTCATGCTCTAGAAACGAAGGGTACTTGTATACATGGCAATTGGAAGAGTTTACTAAAAGCCTTACTATCATCTTCTTCCATGTTCACAGTTCATGACCTTCAACATTTAGTTGTTCTTGCTCATTGTCCTGTACATGTGTGCCTTCCTCATCCTCTCCATCTACTTGCACATAGTACTACTAGTAATGAGGGAGGTTTGTAGTGTCCTCATCCACAATTTCTTGTAACTTCCTCTGAGAAAGTTTGTATTGTTCCTCTATTGAAGTTGGATTGCCAATATGGGTTGCTTTAGCCTTGTCATATACAGTACTTGAACCCATTTTAGAGGCAATAGTATCAAGATTCAAAGGAAAGATGTCAATTGACTCAAATCCTTTAGTGATGTCCTTCGTACATAATGCTTGCTTCAGTGCATGGAAAACCCACTATGCTAGATCTTCCTTGACAAGAACTTGGTCTTGGTGACTCAAACTTCACTTATCTCTATAGACCCAAAATGCTAGTTTGAAGGGTCTGAAGCAAAAAACATCCAATGGCTGTAGGGAATGGGAGGTGTGAGATGGATTACTTAGTAAATCTAAACCCTTTACCATTGCTAACTTTATGACTTCCATTGTAATATGTGACCCATGGCCGTTGAGTGTAAGTAAATGCCATTTTGATCTTGAAATCTCATACATCTTAGACACTTTGAATAGGAAATGTAACATCTATTCCTTGAACAAATCATTGATCATCCAAGCTCTGGCTTGCACAACTTGCACTGCTTCAACTTCTCTTGTTTTCTTTAAAAAGTTCCTGCTCTTCCTTTTGCTTTTGAAAGCACAAAAATTAGGTAGACTTTCACCTTTGGCATTTATACAAAACAACACAGTTATTCATTTCCTTGCATCTAGAGTCACCCTTTGCACACTTCTACATCATTTTCTAGCTATGACATAGCCGCCACCATCTCTACCTTCCTAGGCACTACTTTCATCGCAATTCCAAATTTCATGTGGTTCATAGTTGTGATTACTATACAACACTTGAAAATTGTTGTAGAATGAAGCTATAGTTTTTGGATAGAGGTTTCAAGCTTGATTTTGTTGAAGGGATTGAGACTTCCTTACTACTAACTCTTGATGCCTTCTTCTAAAGCACTTCATCCAACTTGGCCTTGGAACTCCATCTTTGAAAGGAGTTACTCTAGCTTGTGTTAATATGCCTATCTTTTCTTGTAATTGTCCTAAACTCAGAGGATATCCTAAGCCTTGCATTTTTAGAAGGTAGTCTACTATTTGTAGCTCTTCAATGTTAGTGAGAATGCCTTTTCTTCCTCTTTTCTATATAGTGTAGTCCCATAGACATGGCCTTTTAAAGTAGAAGAGGATATGCCGTTATTTCAAGCAACAGATCGAATAGATACACCATCATCTACATCAACTAAGGCCCTCTTCAATTGACTGTCTTTTCAATTCCCATTTTTTTCTTCTTACATTTTACTGGATTTTTTGGATTCTAAAAGGGGCCTTGCAAAAAATGTCTATGTTTAGAACTCATACCTGCAGTGGTCACTAGTCTAGCAACGCTAGTCTACACAACAAGTGCAATCCTTACAATTCTAGTATTTTGCTGTAGCAGCTCAATGGAGAGGACCTTCGCTACTAGACCCCACTATCAGCAACCCATTGCAGTCAATGTAGACACAACTTGCTTGGCATCTTTGCTCCTTAGCCAAGCCCCTCCTACATCTGCATTTTTTGACTGCATTCCATCAATCTCTGCCATTGTAGGCACTAGTTTCAATCTACTTGTCCTCGCTCCATTGGAGTGAACTAGGGGCTTTCCCAAAATTAACGATGCTTGTCTACTGCTACATCGCCCCAACCTCAACCTTTTCCTTGCACCTCCATAGTATAGCATTGTTTGTCCATATAGAGGTTGAAACTGCATTGCCAAGTCGTCCACTGCAAGTGCGTCTTCTGCAAATGCCCCCATTGCTACCAAGACTTGCATGGATTTGAGCTCTTGTAATTCTATATTATCCTCATCCACGTAATCCTCGTCATCTTCACTGGAGTGGCTACTATCCAAATTATTTGGTTTCTTCCACTTGTCTCCCTCACTTCCCTCATCTAACATACTCTCCAAAGTCATTATATTGGCACTAATACGTCTGCACTGTATCTTGTGCCTCAAGAGAATTTTCTACTACAACTTCAGCAAGCACCGGAAATGCATTTTGTAATTGCCTTCACAAAGCATGCAATGTTCTTCAGCACAACAATCACATGACAATGATTTCTCTCTTCTTGAGGTCCTTCAACATGTGATTTCTAATTACTTTTGTCATCATATTTTCTCCCTTGGAGTTCAATAGCGGACGTTGGCATTCATGAAGTTGTTCAAAACATTGCAAATAAATGACAGCCTCTGTCATTAAAGTAATGTCCTCATTATTCATGAAATGTCTGCAATGGTCATTCTTGTCAATGCGCATGGGTCCCTACTACTCACAAAACTATTTTATATTCAAGACAATTGTGTACATAAACAAATGTGCAAGCTCTACACTTTAAAATATTCATTTCCTACAAGAATACTATAAACAAGAGAATTGACATCACTAAGCACTCACAGTACAACCCTCATCACTTTATAAAGTTCCAAAAATCATACATTTGGAATTCACTATTTGCCAAACACCCACTTCCTAGTGCTTTTCAAATTGTCTACTTGATTTTTGGACCTTATATAGGGGCAATTTGAAATGCCTAGTTGGTTTTCCAACCTCCTATCATAGCTCTTGATTTTCCTACTCACTAGAATCTTCTTCATTGTAGTCAAATTGACTACTTCCCCAACTCCTTCTCATGTACCAACTTTCTCCATCTCTATCACTTCCGTCGTCAAAACTACTACTATTATTCATGCTATGCAAGTAGATCTAAAAAATGTGATGTAAATTCTTAAAGAGGACCTAAACCCTAACAAATAATCGCTTTAAGTGTTTGATGGATATGCTTCATTTTTTGGAACTCACTACTTGCAAGTTGCAAACTACGGAATTTAAAAAATTCCTCATAGACAAGTTGCGAAGAAGGTTGCCCAACAACCATGCCGTGGGATGATTTTAAATTTTATTATTTGCCATCATTTTATTCAATTTATTTGTGCACTACACTTTTTTAAAGCAATAACTTCTACATGTACATACATGCCCTCAGAAAGTATAAAACCTCTACATTCATCACTTCATTCAATGTTTTAGGTTCAGAAATCAATCTTTCAATGTTTTGGGCTTCCCCAAATTAGCCAATGCACATCTTCATTTAATTCACTCCCCATTCAAAATATGATTTTATTGCATTGCAACAATTGTTCTTTAATTTTAAATTTTGTTTATTAAAAACTCTTGTATAAGCAAAGCCTACACATTAATGTGTTTTTTTTCTACTACTTAGTATTATAAAATCACATAGAATAAATTTGTGTCTCTCATCACTCCAAGCTTGTATCATTTCTAAAATCCTCTATATGATTTCAACCCCTTTTGTAGGGTGCTTTCCAAAGCCTATGCAATTTTTGCACCTTCTCCTATATCTAGGATTGAAAGGAATTTGCTCCTATTTTGGCCAATAATTCTCACATGCACTCATAGGTTTGGATACTACCAAAGTTTGAGAAGGCATTTACAAAGTATTTACAAGGCATTCTATTAACTTAGATTTTTTACAACTTAGGAGCATTTAACCTATGTACAAGTGTGATTTTGAAATATTTTAAGTACCCATTTAAATACTCTAGGCATTTGGATGGAATAAAGCATTAGCATGTACTTCACCTATCATGAATTAATGGTTTAACACTTTTTTAGGGATTTTGACTTAATAAACACAACAACATGATATAAATAAAATTTTAAATCTAAATCTTAAGTGACAAATTGGATGGTTCATATGGTTCAATTAATTTACAAGCAAAGGCTAAAAATTTTGGAATTAAAAAAATAAAATATGAAATTTGAAAGATTTTTTATCTAACCTATGGGATTTTTGTATTGTCAAATATAGGATTTGCTTTGTGACCATGGAGTTCATTTTTGAAGTCACAACTAATTAAAAATGGTGGCATGAATTTACCACAAAAATAATAGAATTTCAAAGTTACACAATTAAAATTGAATCACACAAAAAATCCAAAGTCTTTTCAATTGAGGAAATTGAAAAGGAAGGAAGAATTTGGAATTTCAAAAGAAAAAATATGAAGGTTGAAAAAGTTCATTTTGCAACCATAGAGTGCAATGTCTTTTCAATTGAGGGAGTTAAAAATCTATTTGATAGAACCAATGGAAAGCTTGGGTTCAATTAATTTTCAAAAGAAAGACCATAAAAACTTGGCATAGAGTTGAAATTTAAAAAAATATGAGAATTAAAGTGTCTACTTTGCATCCATAGGATCTAGATGTTTAGAAAGTTTGTAATGACAAGTATTGAGTTCAATACTTTAAAGGCAACTACTAGTCAAAATACACCTCTAAAGTCGAGCATAATGAGGTTGTAGTTGCCAAGACTTTCGTGTCAACAAATTTTAGATTCTTAAATTAACCTTCAAAGGCCAAGCCTATAATATTTTTTTTAAACTTCATTTTGCAAGTACATATGAATTTTTCTATTTATTTATTGTTTGGAGATGTGATTATTTGTCCTCTAATAGTTGTAAAAATCTCATATAATTTTGGGAAACATTTGAAATTACCATGAATTTGAAAAACTAAGGTTCCATAGTTTTCTTGCTTTACCAATGATACCCGATTAAAGGTCTAGGGCTCTATTTGGGAGTCAAGAGACCTTATCAATGGAAATTTTCACACAGATACTAACCTCTAAAGTCCCATTGTCTCCTCAGGGAACAAATTGGATGTCGGGCAGGTTTTAGGGACCTTGATTTTTTATGAAAGTTTTTGAAAGTTTTTCATAATATAGAAAAATTGATTAGCTATGTGGAAATACAATTTGTATTTCAATTGGTGACCGGGAGCAAAAGTTATACTACAAAAAGCTTAGAATTGAATTCGGTAGGCAAAACAAAACAAAACTACAAAAAGTCAAAATGTTTTTTTTTAATTCCTAAAATATTATATTATTGTCTACATGTGAAGCTTTGGTTCATTTTATTTGGACTAATAATGAGAAAGTTAAGGACAATCTTGTTTTTTTGGGCAATCTAAGCATCTTCTTGAAAAAATAACTTGTAGGTTTCATTTTTTAATGCAATATTCACAATTTTTCAAAAAAAATTGTTTGACAAGATTCTGTTTATTTGCTAAAACAATCTCACCGTTGGAATTATTGTCTTTCAATCCCATCTTGAAGCTATTATTGATTTAGTTGTTTTTTCAATCTTGAACCAACTTCTACTTAATAATTTATTAAAGAATGAAAATCAAGTGTGTTTTTTTTTTTTTTTAAATTTTCAAGACTTTCAACTCAATTCATCAACATAAATTTTTTAAATTCAAAGTTTGTAGTGTGAAAAAATTCCACAAATAACAGTCAAAGTCATCTGAAATTGTAGACTAGTGTTCAAAAAACCTTTCTTTTTCAACTGTGAACGCTAATATCTTCCAATCTATACTATTAAACTTCATGAAATTTTAACCGCATGAGCTAAGACAAGTGAAGTACAAGATCTTATGATTAGATTCTAAAAAAATGTCATTCTTTATTTTTTGGGTGAACGCAACAAAAATGGCAGTTTTGAGTGGTTTTTGATAGAAAAATGGCCTTGGGACTTTAGGGATTACAATCCAAAAAACATCAAATTTCAATTGGGACTCTTTTTTCATTAATATTCTTAACCTATTCAATTATAATTCTACTAAAATATAGAAAATTTTGTAAAACATTGATTGGGAATTTTAAAAAATGAATTTGCAACAAAGAGTGTTGATTTTCTATTTTAGAATGATTTGATAAAAAAAAATATGCACCATAACGTTTGACACATATATAAATCTAAAGAGATTTTCAAAAAATTTGAGTATCAATTGCATTTGATTTGAATTGTTCCACTTTTTATTTTAAAATTCATGATAATTTCAAATAAATCGAAAATTATATGAAATTTTTACAAATAATACAAATATTTTTTACAACTAATTTTTATATTCATTTTTGTCTTTGAGACTAGCTTTATTTATTGAATGAAGTAGTATCCAAGGTTGCTATTTTGTGAGTATGTAAATGTAAGCTTGTGAGCATATAATTTTTTAGAGATTCCATCTAGAAATTTTGGTAAATTTAGTACTTATTACCATAAACCTATTAACATAGACCTTTTACCATGGTCCCTTGAGGGGTGCTAACAAGAGCCCAACAAGAGGGGAATGATCATAATTTCAATGGAACAACCTCAATTGATTTCAAACGAATCCTAATTAATAACCAAATTTTTTCTTCTTAAAATCTAGTGAAATCTAATAAATAGCACATCAAGATGGCAAGGGCTCAATCCTCTTCTTGGCACCGAGAGGTTCCAAGCAATAGGAAGGGAGTGATTAACCAAACAACCATCTGAATCAAAGATGGAAGAGTTGAATCCCCAAGAGGACAATGATCAACTAATCAAAAATTTGGTGTAATGAAGCTCATTCATTACAAATATAATCCCTATCAACCAAATATTTTCTTCCAAAATCTTAACAAGTCTGATAACTAGTACATCAAGATGAAAATATAGGTACTTCCTATCAGCCTCGAGAGGACCCACACTACTATAAGATAGTGATCAACAAAAATGTAATGTGGTGTCGCTAAGCTCTATCCACATATAATGAATTCCCATCAACAAATTTTATTTTCTAAAATCTTAACAAATCCATTGACTTACAAATCAAAAAAGAAGTATTGGTACTTTCCCATTGACCCTAAGAAGATCCAAGATGCTACAAGACAATGATCAACTAAAACAAATTTCATTGTGACAAAAATCATTAGATATAAAAATAATTGTTTCAACAATATTTTTTTCTAAAATCTAAACAAATCCAACATTAATGCATCAAGAGAAAATTATTGATACCCTCCCATTAGCCCCAAGAGGACCTACATTGTTGTTGAAGGAGAATAATGACCTATTCAAAAGTTACCCATTTAATATAATAAGTTCATTCCAAGGGAGATAGTCAAGTAGGGAATTTGTGTAAATAGATTCTATATCTAAAATCAAAATATCTCGACTTAAATTCAATAATCCAACTTAGAATTCCATAGCCAAAAACATTACTACAACAACTTTCAAACTTCCAATTAGGATTCACAGCTCACTTCAATATGAACAAATTGATCCCATCTCTCTATACAATTATAATTCATATTACATAATTTCTCAATTTCACACCATCTCAAACTCACATGTAGTCACACATCCATTGTAGAACACCAATTTGGCTAAGAATACTTTTATATTTATTTTTGAATTGGTGACTCAAATCACCGTTACAAATTGTTCATTATTTGTAATACATCCAACTAGATTTTCTTCATTGCACCACAATATTCCAACTAAGATCTTCCAATCACATTAGCCAACTAGCATTTCTTATTCCCAAATCATCACAAGTTCATTCCAACTCTCCATCACTACATTCTCACTCACAAACATGCAAAAAAATGAAAATACACAACCAACTCGGTTGGAATATGCACTGAGTTCTCTCTAAGTAGGTGGAAAACTAATTACAAACATGAACCTAATAGGAATCATTTGGTAGTTACCAAAAGGGAAGAAGATGATCTAACTACCATCAACTATCAAATTGAAACTCAAATTTCAATTGACTACTCATTGACAACCCCATATTAAATTGGATAGCACACTTGTCACATTCCGATTACAACACATAACCAACAACTTAGCAAAACCATCACAATACCCTATTAGACATTCATCCATTACACCACTAAAAAGACTCCAAATTGGATTCAATAGTTTAACAAAATGCCCCAATTGGATATTCAAATTAGAAACAAACTACCAAAACTAGATAAAACACTCAAAATTCCCATCAAAAATAGCAAAAAAATTCTTAATTAGTTATCTACATCGTTTTAGAATAGTAATCAACCAATATTCTATACAAACTTATTTCCATCTCCATTCATTTTTTACATCAATTGAATTCATCATTTTCATAATGTATAATCTAACATTTTGACAACATTGGAAATTACAATTTTCATCTAGATTCTACATAACCATAGTAATAGGTCCATAGTAATAGGTAAAAAATTTACTAAAAATAATAAATTTTGACCAAAATGTTTAGGTAGGGTTTATTTTTAGAAATATTATTAAGTTTTCTAGTACTTCTTCAAGTTTTTGAATTCAGTGCTTACATAATCTTTGCTTAGTACTCATAGGCTTATGCTCACACACTCACAAAATAGCAATACTAAAACAGTATTTGTTGTATTATCCACATCATATCCACATATATATGAAATATTAATGACTATTGATTAAGACAATGTAACAAAGGTTTCCTTTGCAATTTCAATGTGTTTTTTTCCTTCACTTAGGATTCAAGATAAGTATTTGCAATGGTCTTCTATTCCATTGCTCCCTCTTGCATTTGGCTACTAAAAATTTTCCCCTCTTTTACCTTGCAATCAATATGATGGTGTCATCAATTTAAAGTGGGAAGGAAACAACACTTGTCTATGAGTGTCACTTTATAAATTCACCCAAAATGGAATTTTTGCTTTTCTAAAATATAAATTTGGTATGTTTGATTGGGATTGTGTAGAGATGAAATGATAATTATTCTTAACAAAATATACCAATTAAATTCCACATTCTTAAAGAAAGTTGAATGATTCAAAAAGGCAGTTTGTAAGTTTATTGGACCCGACTTGTATATTGTTGAGGGATCAATTTCACATATTCCACACAATTATTCTTTGATACATATCTTGTTTAGAATTTTAGGATTTGCATTCATTTTATATTTGCATCAAATTTGTATCCGGTGTGATTGTGTAATGTAATAACATATTTTAAAGCTTGGTGACTTTATATCTAACTTCTACAAGGTATTAATCATACTTGCATCTATATAATTCAATAATGATTAAACTATTGAAGGTAGCATAAAATATAGCATTAGATTATGTACTTGAGTGATTTGTTGGAATAGATCTATGTATTTGTATAAAGAGAGACATTGTGAAATGCAAATAATTGTGTCCAAAGTTACCAAAACCATATACAATCATTCATTTTTTAAAGACACTATATAGTATTGAGTAGAGATAAAATATCATTATATTATAGTTTTACTACTAAATAAGCAACTATACTATGAGAGACTATATTCATGTAACACAAGCTCAACTTTTTTGAGTGAAATCTTAATCAAACTTTTTCACATGCACTAGTTGTAAATGCAAAGATTCCTCCACTAAGTCCAAGCAAATAAAGTTATAGAGTTAAAAATATGAATTGATTAAATTTGATAGATGAAACTAATTTAATTATTTAAAATTTTCCATGTATTTTTCAACCTATTTTCCTATATTTGGGCTAATATGCACAAGCTATAAAATCCATTTGTTTTTTTACTAAAATTTTAGAAAGACAAATCTTTATATTTTAAGATAACTCAAAAGTCTAGTTTTAAAATTTAAGCACTATAATCATGCAATTAGAAGAGTTTTCATTCTAAATTATATTCCCTATGCTCTATAATGATTGTCTTGTTGGCTTTATTTTTTTGTTCCAAAATGATCTTCTTTTTGTACTTATGGTAATGAAAATTGGTTAAATTTGGCTTTTGATTACAATTTAAGACCAACAAAACAACTCTAATTAATAGTTCTCCCTCCATCCATGCAATCATGAAAATGATTGAAGGCGTCAATCAGCATTGTTCATTCTTATTTTTTGCATCTTTTTGAATATTGTGTGATTGAAGGAGATGAAGCTTTGGGAGGTGAAACAAAGGTCTACACATGGTCTTGGACCCATACTAAATGCCCATAAAATGATGGCGTCACATTCAACAACTAAATGCCTAGTGGTGCTTTTTGAAAATGCCCCCAAAATTTCACTTTTCAATACTCCAAAATTGCACCTTAGAAAGGGCTCTAAAGCTCAAAAATTTCAAGACACTAAGAAGAGTGCATCAAATTCAAATTACAGCTTGAAATGGTTTTTTTTAAATGTTGCTTTTAGCCTTAATCTAAAACATTTTGTCCATAGAAAGATCATTTCCAAATAAAAAGAATATGAAAAAAATTATATATATATATATATATATAAAGAGATTCTATGGTTGGTTATGTTAAAGAATGAAACTAATCATTTCAATTTCCAATAAATTAATTGTATTGCAAGTACCTTAGTAAATTATAAAAATCTACATACAAAAAATTATTCATTTCAATGAATTCAAAATAAAAAATTATGATAATTTTTATATTTCAAATAATTAAATAATTTTTAAGTGTGTGAATTAAAAGAGTACAATTTGTATAATTTATAAATTATAAAATATTAAAATTAATTATTTTTCAATTTTAGAACTTCATAAGTTTACAAATTTATTGATTTACATATTTGGAGATTTAAAAATTCAAATAATTGAAAATTTTACTTAGACATCATTGGATAGTAGTATTAAGAACATTAGAACCTTTGTATTTGAACAGTATTAACTCTTTCATCCAAACTAAATACGTATAATTTGGTTATTTTTATGGCTATTGATAAAACCTCATGGACAATTTGAACAACCTAAATTTTTTAGACAACTCAAACTAGACTATTTCTTTCTTTTTGTATCAAGATCGCCACTTTTATTTGGTTTAACCTCTAGAGGAATAGAAAACCAAAGGATTTCTCAAAAATAATGTACAAAAATCCATATTCAACAAGGAAAATGATTGTCTTGGATATCAGCATAATCTAGAAATAGTTGTACAATGGATGTATGAAAATTGTCCAATATTTGGAAAATGTGAGAGAATCAATTATAAGTTCATATGTATTGATACAAATTAATTTATATTGTCTACAAATTATTAAAGAAGAGGAGTTTAAATAATAAATTTAATTCGAAGAAATTCTTTTATGTAAATAAAAGAAATATAAAAATAAATTGAAGTTGAACGTCAAACCTAGAATATGTGGCATCTTAGAAGGGAATAAATTTAATGATTTATTTTACCTTTCATCATTAATAAAATGAAACTATAAATCTTAACTTCATGAGATTATATAATGAAAATTAATAGTTCATTTTCACTTTTAAAAAAAGAATAAGGTGATGGATAAAATCTTGTAGACTAAATGATAGGCAAAATTTATTGACTTTTTTGAAAGAAACATTATAAATTTTTCATTTCTCACTAGATTTTTATTGTTGAGTCTTGTTTTCAACCCCATTAACCCCTAAAGTTTCATGACTATGTTTTCATCGAAAAACTCACAAACTACCATTTTTAGTACAAGTAGCAAATTTTTGGAAAAGTACTTTTTTGACATATGTAACCGTAGGATCTTGTACTATGTAGTATCAAAAACATGTGGTAAAAGTTTTAGACATTTCTACCACTTAGATTGCAAAATATATTAAGCATTCAAATTCACTAAAATCATTTTTTTGCCTTACAAAAAGTCAAGCAGTTACACTTCACATGGTCACTTTCCTATGAAAAAATGAACAAAATAATGGTGCTTCTTTGGATTTTTTTTCTAGACAAGTTGCCCACATTCTTCAAAAATTTCAGATCATTTGGAATTGTACAACATATAGGAAAAAAATAGTAAGTAGATAGTAGTAGACAATGATTCAAAATACTAAATTATTAAGAATTAAAATATGGAACTGAAAAATAACAATTCAAATGGTTAAAATGTTGTAATAAACAATTTATATCCTAGTTTGTTTCTTTACATATTGAAATTTGGATAAGACAAAGGATTTCAAATTTTATTTTAGAGTAGGGAATCTATAACTACCCGCCAACAAAAAATCCTCATAACTTTTGACTCATTGATCAAAATGGAATGATTCAAATCTTTCCTTGCATATATAAGCCTAGAAAACCAATTTCAAATTTTGGTTTTTGAAAAAAGTGATTTTTTCTAATCTGCCCAAATTGCTCAACTACGGAAAAAAATAACATATTAGGCTATAACTTTTGACTCCTATTTTCAAATGTCATGAAATTTGTTGCATACAAAAGATATTCCTTGTCCACACCTTCTATTAAAATTTCAGCTTTAAATATTGAGATTTCTGGTCACAATTACTTGCCCAAAAAATGTATACAACCAAAAAACATAGACTAGTCCCTTAGGGGTTAAATAATCATGAGAATTTTCATAAAGGTCATAATTTTAAAGATTTTTTTAGAAAATATCAATGTGCTATTGCTAAACTTTGATATTCTTTTTTAAAAAACTTTGTGAGCACACTCTTAATAATAAAAAGGTCAACAAATGAATCTTAAGTATTTTGTCAAATAAAATAAAATAAAATTGTAAACCAAATGCTATTGTATGAAAATTCATACTATAGGTTATTTAATTTGAATATCTTTACAAGCCATAGCATAAAATTGCTAAAAAAAATATGTCACCTATCTTTAATCTAATCACTTTGAAATGAATGCTTATTCAATACCTAAATTGTTGTATAAAATAGAAGGTAATGATATTCTTGGTTTTAAATCCTTAAATAAAATTCAAATGTTGTTTGAAATTGCTTATGGATTCATATATTGAATAGCTATATCATGCCTTAAAAGCGCAAAATTGAGTGCAACAAAAATCTTGTAATTTTCATGTAAATATTGGTCTTTCAAGTAATTTATGGAATAATAAGACTCTAATTGAAAAATAACTGGAAAAGTGAATCCAAGTCCAAGATCAAAGAAAAGCAAAGGAAAAAAATTAAAAAAATGTCTTTTAATATAAATTAGTGCCAAATATTACCAATGTGCATAAAAATAGGTATTTTTATCTTATTCGTAGGAGCTTCAGCATAAGAATTGAACTTTTACTATATAGTATGATCCCAAGCATGGTTTGTTGTGAATTCAAATGAAATACAAGTATATATTTGAAGATATGGAGTCAATGTATTTGGAATTGATATTCAAACAATAGTACTGGAATGTCATTTTTTGAACATTTAAAAAAATCATATACCATTTAAAAGTTATTTCTCTAATGTTGTAGAGATTTCATGTTTCAATATTTTTTTTATTGTCAACATTCAAAATCATTATCCATCATTTTGTTGGGAGAGCCTCATTTCTATAAACTTAATTTGTAAATGACTTTTTTAATAATTGAAACGTCACACTAACTATTTAAAAAAAAATATACCATTGGCTTTGTTTGTGCATAATTTTTGCTTAAATTTTGACAATTGTAGTCTTGCAATTTTTTGGTTTTTCAGTCAATTTGCCTTTTATAGTGTAAACAAGACAATTTGTAAGTACAGTTTCACATTATGTAGAAAAAGATAGACAAATTGACTTTAGATTTTGAAGGATGTAATAGGCAAGATATGAAGTAGGACAAGTTGTCTTGGCAGTGATTCCAATTTGTGGTTTGGTACCGTTTGAGACAGTATAGTCTTAGACAATTTGTCATTTTTCTCCCTCCACTCTTTCGGTCTTCAGTAGCGTATTTTTATAAACAATTTGTTTGTTTCAACACAGGATGTACTTTGTTAAATATAATTTTGTAAACATTTGTCTTTGTGCTCATTCACTTGAGTCTCTTGTATATCCACTGATTGGAATACTGTTGTGGAGATTGTGAATTTTGAGAGAGACAATTTGTTGTTGGAAGGAAAGTCCAGGTGGACTACTTTGTGAGAGTTTGAATTGGGCATTACATTGTTGTGTAAAATTTGTATCCAGTGATTGGATTTCTTGATTGTAAACTTGTGAATGAATGGTGTAATTGTAATTGTGAATTAATTTGTTTTCAGTGATTGGAATGATTGAGTTGTTTTAAACAAATTGTTTGAGGTTCAATAGTAGTGATGGGGGAAAATTGTGTTTCTTGTATGTGTGATCTTAAAACAATTTGTCAAGTTGTTGAGTGAATTCTCAGTGAGTGGATCTAAGTCTTTATATCAATAATCCAGTGAGAATTTAGAGAACAATTTGTCTGAGTGAATATGTGAGTGAATTAATAATGATGCGGACAGAGAAAGAATCGCCAGACAATTTGTTCGGAGGCAGCAGCAATACCAAGTGAATGGAGCGGCAGTCCAAATCAAATAAGAAACAACTTGTTCATCAAGACTCCGGTTTGGTAATGTAGATTCCGACAAATTGTTTGTAAATTGATTGAATTTATGTGTGTTATTGATTGAATATGCAGTGATCAGTTTGTTTGTTAATTGAAATTAGTAGAATGATTTTAATTAATTAATTATAATTACTGGAGTGAGGAAATTATGAATTGCTTTAATTAATAATTATTATATTTCTGATTATGAATTATTAATTTAAATTCCCAAATGACAATTTGTATGATACAATGTAATTGAATAATTTATTCAAAACTGTTTTGATAATGTAACATGTCAATGTGAAACAAATTGTTGAATGTTTGTTTTGATGCGAAATAATTTTATCTTTGACGAATTTTCAATAAAATTAAATTGTTGTTGGAATATGAATGGAAAATGAAAATTATTATGAATAAATGAACTATTGAATTGAACATGAACTGTCTTTTTGAAATATGTAGGAAAATTATACAAGTTGATATGAAAGAGTTTTCTTGTGTTGTGATGAGACAATTTGTTCACTACTTGTGTTGATATTGTAAATTAATAAAATAATATAAATTGGAATTTATAACCTTTAATAAATTAATTGCCAAAAGCCACAAGAGGTTGAGTAGGGTAGTGACAATTTGTTTGATTGGAAACTGACATTGAAGACAACTTACCTTGACTGTGGAATGAAGGACAACTATGGACCAGTAAGCTCATAGAATTTAGTCTGAGATTAATTGTTTGGTTTTGACAAGTTGTGATAATGTGCAAAGAAGCTGGAAGCTGAAATTGCATTATACACTCATTCCCCCTTGCATTAGTATAGGGACAATTTGTTGTAGAGGACTGGGACTGTTTTGATACTCATATAAAATTAGTAATTTGGCTAGCTAAGTAGTGACCGGACAAATTGTTATGGTAAAAAACTTCATGGTAATTAAAGAACCTATATATTATATATAAATGTATATGCGAATTGTTGCACTTAAAAGTCTAGATCATGCATGACAAATTGTTGAATAACCTGACAAATTGTCTTTGAAATACCCCTAGAACACTAGGCAAGACTGAGACAGCAATCATGCGTCCAATAGCATTATTTAATGGACTCGCCAACAAATTATTCCTTTGGGTATAAGAGTGTATAAGATAAATTGTTTATTAAGAATTGTGTGATAATTCATATTAAATTCCTTTTTATTCTAGAAAACAAGTGACTTTAGCTACAATACGTTAGACTATTTGACCATTCCCAAAATTTCAAGAACCTCTATACTATTTCCTTGGGTTTTGTGAGATGGCGTAATCTAGATCACAACAATATAATATTTATAATTTTTTTTTTACTAATTTTTTATATTTTATTATGTTTTAAACTTTCTTACCCCTATGCTCAAGTACTACCAATGTTTCATTCCATAATGACTTAAATACAACATAAACAGCAATTTCTTCCAAATGTAATATAGTTTGAACTTTAGATATTTTCATAATATTTAAAAATTCTTTTTTTTGAAATAAAAATTTGAAGCCTAAATGCCATTCACTAAACTAAATTTCGAAAATTCTACTCTTTAAGATAATATAGAGAATATATTGTGTGTCTATACATAGTCACATTCTATACCATGTCATGACCTATAACATTCTTAAACTAGTTGAAATGCCGTTTTCTTGGAAGAAATCATATTTAGGCTTACATAGAGGTATTAGAATGATAGAAAAAATTACGGAATGATGGCGGGAGAACTAATCCTATAATGTTGCCACAAATACTACGTGTTCATTTGAATAACTTCATCTAAGACTATAGAATGGAAAAAAAATTCATCAAATTTAAAAAGAAGTTGATTGAATATATTTTTGGTGAATAGTAATGCAAATTTCTTTGTTATAATATTATTGATTGCTTTTCTAAAGACGAAGATGTTTAGTCCATGAATGCCCCTTGTAGTGTATTTTGGCCAATTCTTGCTATTTACTCTTCATGTGAACTTTAGCCCTAAAATTGAAATTTTAAGAATTTGAGTCTTCCAATAAAATGATCTTGTCAAGTGAAATTTGTACTCCAAGTGGAAATTTTGAGTAATTCATAAATTTTGATATTTTATAGCAATATAAACTTTTGGCCTATAACTACGGTTTGTTGATTTTTCAATTTTGGAGTAACATGGTAATTTTGGTTTATATGATGATGTTATACACTAATATACATCTATGGTAAAAAAGTCAAATTTATTTAATATATTTTCTATTTGACCTATTTCTTCATTTTTATTAAGAACTTCACATTAATTCACCCCCCACCCCCACCCCTCCAATTTGTAGTAGACATAAGACTTCACCTCTGAAAAATAAATGTAAAAATTATCATTCATATCTAGTTGCAAAATAGCAGCAAACCGAGTGATGGGCAGTGAGTCTTGAAATCATAGTTGTCATGGGCCCGTACTCCTTCTAACTGCGGGTTAAAAGCGCAGGAAACAATGAAAAGGAACCTTACCGAAAGGCAAGAAGGTACTATCTCCATAAGAAAAGTAAGATTCCTCAAACAAGACAAATTGTACTTTGTCAAGGAATGTCATTGTATATTGTTTTGTCTCGCAACTACAGCTCAAGGTGCCCGTACTGCTCATACCCAAAAGTGGACCCAGTTGCAGAGCTCCAATTAATTTCTAAATCTTGATCAGTGATCACTCCATGGAGTGGATAAAATGTCAGAATTTCAAACTTATTTGTGATTTATTTAATTGTGTAACTATCTCTTGCTCGCCCACTATAGCTATTGATCTGTGGTTCGCTGAGTCTCAAATTGTGAATCCCAATCTTCCAAATTTTAAGTATCATCTGGTGGTAATTAAGGTAGAGAATTAAACGTCCTGCAGTGAGTGCATTTCCCCGAAGAGGACTAATAATTTTTAAATTTGGAGTTGTGCACCCACGTCCGTCTCTGGAATGATCAGCAATTCCGCATCCTGATTCCTGATGAGCTCTAAATTTCAAGTACGTTACTGTGCAACAGGCTTATCTGCTCGATTTACGGACACAGATGCCGTAGTGAGATAGAGTTGGGAAGCAGAAGCGAATTACCCAGGACTTTGGCAAAACAAAAAACAAAATAGAAAGAAGAAGATTCCAGTTGTTCGACTGAGAGATATTTCAAGAAGCAAATTTGTCAAACAATTAGTCAGACACGGGCCCAGGCTCGTACTTAATTGTGTACATTTACTATTCAATGGAGAACAGAAAGATTCATTTGCTGGCGGGGTGTGTGACAAATCAATTGCTGATGCGGTAAGGTACACCCTCCAGCCAAACGATCCGATGAAAACCGAACCCATGCCAGTGAGAGTCCGAAAAAAATCAAAGTTATATAGAGAGAGCATCACTTTAGCAACTGAAACCCATATAAAATTTCTTCTTAATAGTTCATGATTCTTGGCAATGGAGAACAGAAAGATTCATTTGCTGGCGGGGTGTGTGACAAATCAATTGCTGATGCGCGCGGCACATCCTCCAGCCAAACGATTCGATGATATGCTTAAGCGAGCCCAGCCAGAGTCCCAGCCAATCAAAGTTACAGTGAGAGAGCATCATATCACTTGTGTAATAATATCCGTTAGCAACTGAAACCCAAATACAATTTCTTCTTGACAGTTCATGATTCTTGGCAGTGGAGAATAGAAAGATTCATTTCTGGTGGGGTGTGTGACAAATCCATTGCTGAAGCGACACATCCTCCAGCCAAACGATCCGATGATAACCGGATCCAGTGAGAGTCCCAGGCAATCGAAGTTACAAATGAGAGAGCATCACTTGTGTAAAAATATCCTTTAGGAACTGAACCCAAAGACAATTTCTTCTAGTACGTTACTGGAGTTTATGATTCTTGGCAATTGAAAATCGTTTGATTCGCACCCCCGAAATGTATATGCTGAAAATAAAAGTGATTGAAATTGTAATAAAAATGAGATATTCCTATTGAAGCAATCAGAAATTTAGGACCCCATGAGTCCATGACTTGGAAAAGATTCCTCAATCATCGAATTTGTCCTCAAAAGTAATTGATTAAATGATTAAACATTGACACCCCGGCCTCAGGACAAATTTCCTTTGCGTCAGCTGCAAGAAGCTGGGCCAATAAACATCGAGCATAATGCCAATAAACAACCAGTGGGTCCACGAATCTGGGAACCAAGTTCCCCGTGCTCCCCGAGTCCCCGTCCGAAAAGGACGAGATTCCCCGGCACTCGGGAAACCACGGGGAACCACGGAGAACCGAGTTCCCATAATAAAAGGGGAAATCCAAAAGCCCCTATTCACACGGGGAACAAGTAGGCCGTTGGAGTGCCCTACATCAGTAGTAATGATCCCGGCTTACCTCTTGGCCTGTGACGCAAGGGTTCCTTGGGGATTTGACGTTTGTGGTGAGAACTGGACGTGGGCAATAATCTCGCCGTAGCAGATCCAGCTTGCCCCCCCTATATTTCTCTCTGTCGGAGCGTGCTTCGGAATAGGAAGTGGAAGAGTATTAGGGTGAGCCAGAAGATTGCCAATTTTTTTTGCAAGTCTTTTGATGCTTTTTTGCGAAAGTTGTTCAACTTTTGGAGATTAGGTGACGTTCGCACTGATAAGGAATTCAAGATTTTCTTAAAAATATCGCGATGATATTTGTTCTGTTTTTTTTTGCTGAGTGAGTGAGGGATTTTTTTTGCAGACGGATGCATGTTTTCGCTGGCAGTTACTCGAGCAGAGCGATAGAGAGTATTGTTATTTCGAGGTGAGGTTTTTTTTATGATTGAATAATGCCTGAGGGTGACGAGAATCGAAGCCTTGTGCAAGATTTGAAGGCGGAGCCATTGGGGAGGACCTTCTTCTTCGCTGTAGTGATGTGGTAGTGAGGGGGAACGATCTGGAGCTTCGTGGCTAGTGGTTGCTCGCAATAGGGTTTGTTTCCTTTTTCCATCGTCTTCGCCATGGCTGAAGGAGAGAGCCGGGAGTATCACCACCGCTCTCCCGTCACGAAAGACTCGAGAGACGATTTTGTGGAAGCGCTGACGGCCGCGTCCGATGACAACGACTACCGCATGCTCATCGTCGGCCACATGCTGCCATTGACGGCCACGCGCGGCCCGGACGAGCAAGGATGGACGTTCACATGGGACGAGGATTCGCTCTCGCTGCAGCTCAAGGAGGGTCTGCCCAAGGATATGGAAGTCTTTTACATCGGTTGCCTCAAGGTGGAAGTCGAAGACAGCGAGCAAGACGAAGTGGCCGCAACTCTCTTGGAGAATTTTAATTGCGTCCCTGCGTTTATCCCTCTGGAAGTTCGGACCCGATTTTATCACGGTTTCTGCAAGCAGATGCTATGGCCTCTTTTTCACTATATGCTTCCTCTCAGCCCTGAGCATGGCGGCCGTTTCAACCGCTCCTTCTGGCAAGCGTACGTTTCTGTGAATAAGATTTTTGCTGATAAGGTCATGGAGGTCATCAGCCCGGATGATGACTATGTGTGGATCCACGATTACCATCTCATGGTGTTGCCTACGTTTTTACGGAAGCGGTTCAACAAGGTTAGACTAGGATTTTTCCTTCACAGTCCATTTCCTTCTTCCGAGATTTACCGGACGCTACCGGTGCGAGACGAGATTTTACGGGCGCTTCTGAATGCGGATCTGATTGGTTTCCATACATTTGATTACGCTCGCCATTTTCTATCATGTTGCAGCCGAATGCTAGGGTTGGAGTATGAGTCCAAGCGGGGGTACATTGGCTTGGAGTATTATGGACGCACAGTGGGGATTAAGATACTCCCTGTGGGGATTCATATGGAGCAACTGAATGCAGGTCTGCGGCTTGCGGATACAGAATGGCGAATCTCGGAGCTCCGAACCGAGTTTAAGAATCGAACGGTGTTGCTTGGGGTGGATGACATGGATATATTCAAGGGCATTGGTTTGAAGCTTCTGGCCCTGGAGCAGCTGCTGCTGATGCATCCCAAGCTGCGCAACCGCGTGGTGCTGGTGCAAATTGCGAATCCTGCGCGCGGGCGAGGGCGCGATATCGATGATCTGCAGAATGAGGCTTACACTATTGCACAGAGGATTAATGACGAATTTGGGAATGCAGCGGAGGGGTACAAGCCTGTTGTGCTGCTTGAAAGACAAGTGCCATTGTATGAACGAATTGCGTTCTACACGATTGCGGAGTGTTGTGTGGTGACTGCTGTTAGAGATGGGATGAACTTGATTCCATATGAGTACATTGCTTGCAGAGAAGGCAGCCCTGAGCTCGATGCGCAACTGAACCCGGGTCCAGGTCCTGTACCGTTGAAGAAGAGCATGCTGATAGTGTCGGAGTTTATAGGATGCTCTCCGTCTTTAAGCGGGGCGATCAGGGTAAATCCTTGGAATATTGAGGCTTTGGCTGAGGCCATGAATCATTCGATTACTTTACCGGATATGGAGCAACACATGCGGCATGAGAAGCATTTCCGGTATGTAAATACACATGACGTGGGCTATTGGGCTCGTAGTTTCATGACGGATCTGGAGCGGACATGTAAAGGCCATGCTCGGCGGAGGTGCTATGGTATTGGATTTGGACTAGGATTTCGAGTTGTGGCCCTCGATCCTGATTTCCGAAGGCTTCGGACGGACCTGATTGTGTCTGCATATAAGAAGAGTACCAGCCGGGCCATTTTGTTGGATTATGATGGGACTATGATCCCTCAGGCTTCTATAAACAATCCCATTCCCAGTCCAGAGGTTTTGGCCATCTTGAATACTCTCTGCAGTGATCCTAAGAATTTCGTTGTCATTGTCAGTGGTCGTCCTCGGGACATCTTGAACGAGTGTTTTTCGTCATGTAAACGACTCGGTCTTGCAGCTGAGCATGGCTACTTCTACAGGTAGCTTTCCAAACTTTTCAAGAGATACTTATAAATCTTGGGATGTATGTCAGTTCTGTTTTCTCTTTGCACCCCTGAAAGACTAAGAATTCATATTTTGAAAACGTCCAATTCGATTGATCGTCCTGTGAAAATATAATTCAAATGGGGTCTAATTTTATATCATCAGAATCAGAGAACATTGCATGTAAATTAATAAGTAAAGTGGGACGAAAGAAAGTCCTCATATGACCCACTCAAAACTGCTAATTTAACATGAGACTCAATTCGGGCTTCTTGGGATTAGAGCCAGGTGGACGGGTTGTGATCCATTGAAATAATTGGTTGGATATACTTTGGATTGGCAGGTGGCACGTGGATTCCGATTGGGTAACTTGCAGATACCAAAGAGAGGATCTGGATGGTCCTTTGGTGAACTTTGAGTGGAAGGAGATCGTGGAGCCAGTCATGCAGCAGTACACAGAAAGCACCGATGGGTCGTACATAGAGTGGAAAGAAAGTGCAATGGTTTGGCATCATCGTGATGCTGACCCTGATTTTGGGGCGTGGCAAGCGAAAGAGCTGCAGGATCACCTGGAGAGCGTTCTTGCAAATCAACCCGTGTCGGTGAAGCGTGGGGCACATATTGTAGAAGTGAAACCTCGGGTTAGTTTCTGTGCTCTACTTATCCATGAAGTTCTATAGCATTGTGACAATCAATACTGTATTTGGCTGTCAGTATCGGATACCCAGGTGACGAAACGAGGTACCTTATAGGAATTAATGTCACTCTTAGACATTGGCAACAGGTTTCGTGGCACTTAGAAGTGTTGGCATTACAGGTTTAAATCAATTATTTACCAAGCTGGCATCCATGTAGGGTAGTGTTGCATTTAAAAGTGACATTACTGAAAAACTTTACAGGAGTCAGGAAGGTAGTGTCGCAGGAGTCAGCAAAGGTGATGTGAACCCGCTTTACATTTGTTCAACTTCGTATCACATTTGTATGCAATTTGTTGAAACACAACAGAGCAATACAGTGAGAAAACAGAGTTTTGAACTGCTTACATTCTTTCCCCTAAATGGGTAAGAGAACGGAGGATGTGACACTGAGGAGGTTACTTGATCATCTCTAATTGTGTACGCGGGTCTGTGCAGGGTGTGAGCAAAGGGATGGTTGTGGAAGAGCTCCTGGCGATGATGGCTTTGAAGAGCGCTGCTCCAGACTTGGTATTATGTGTTGGTGATGATCGCTCAGATGAAGACATGTTTGAAAGCATTGCCACGGTCACAGGTCGCTCCGGACTTGCGGAGGTGTTCGCATGCACAGTCGGTCAGAAACCGAGCAAAGCAAAGTACTACTTGGATGACATTGCAGAGGTTATTAAATTGTTGCAAGGACTTGCGGCTGCTTCGGATCCTGCTGGCTCTCCTTCGAGCCTGACCAGTGCCATTTCTTCACAAACTTCTCTGGAGACATCTTTGCACATCTAATAGGTATAGTTTTAGAAGCACATCTCGTCTGACAATGTACATATTGTATGCCTTTTGATTCCGCATCTATTGTAAGGCTTTGGCTCTCTTAGCTCAATTTTATTGTCTGTTACAGACTCGGTCTTCCTGCGAGCATGCATGTAACTCTGATTGTGGTTACCGTACATTCGTCCTAAGTCATCAACTCTCAGAACAACGTGAGGTTGGGTATTTTAACGTAAATGGAAACGCCTCATTAATTTTGTAAGAAGAAGCACTGCCGGAGTAGCTCCAGTTGTGTAGGAATAATATTTTCTTGGCTGCAATTGTCGCTCACATTCACGCTCATCTGAATGTTCAATGGTTGCAGCTATCAGCATATTACCAATTCTTTTGAAATCTGGCGTGTGAAGCGCACAAACTTCCGACTTCCGCATGAGACAGGAAAGTTTCTGCAAGCCATCAGTTTCCCTCCAGTATAGGAGGCAGCAGCTTTGATGCTAAGTCTGTTTTAGCATTTAGCTATGCCTGTTTAGTCGATTATCATTTATTATCAGAGTATCTGCAAGTTTCTTATTGCTTGTTATACGCCAACTTGAGTGAGCACTGCATCCTGTGCAATATGAGGAGGAAAACTACATAGAGAGCCTACACCCCTACACCTGACTCTAAAATGCAGCAATTTTCTAGGTACTGTGCTACTGCACTGGAGCTGCTCTTAGCCGCCTTGCTTTTAGTGTATCATTTGTACTATTTTTATACAATAGTGCCTTCTTTCATGTGAATTGGATGTCGACTGATCTTGTTTGCTCTGAACTAGACAAAGCATGATTGTTACTCACTCGTCTGTTCTGTGGACTGTGGAGTAAGGTCAACTGGGAACTGCGGGCAAAGCAACACAATCACCCAAAACCTGGAAATGAATAGTTGAAAATATTCAATATCCAATCTGAAGGGACAGGAAAGTGCTCATGTATTCGTGATCTGAAAAATATTCCCCGTCAATAACGCCTGCTTGCATTATGGGATTCTCATTTGTGCTTGCTATTTTGACATGTGTACCTTCTTTCAATTTTAGACTCTCAAGCAAGCTCTCGATTGGAATTTGTTTTTATTTTTAACTTCTGAAACAGACGAGGCAGCCCAATGCTTAGTTCTTGAGAGTAGGATTTAGACAACCACCAGCTGTCCTACTACCTACGTAACAGGATTGCTTTCTTTTTTAGGACGCAACTGGAGATTTTATTCCGCCACAATTCCCACGAAGAAAATGAACCACCAACCAGACATTCATGAGACAGTCGGACCAATACTTTTTGTCTTAAGTTAGTACGGATATATTTATTTATTTAATTTTGGAGCAAATGAAAAAAAGATTTCATTTGAGACAGGAGAGTACTGTTCTGTACAATTAAAGTTAATTTATCCTGAGTACGGCTTAACCCTAGAATTTATTTTTCTGTTTCCTCTTTTTTTCAATTAAGTTTGTGTTAGAGTTATTTTATTTTATTTTGTTTTTCAGAAATGAAATCACTTGTCTTCTATAAGTAAAAAATTCAGATTTATTGGTGATGATTTTAAATTATCATGGTTTTTTGAAGAAATAGTGAAAAATATTCATATCTAATTCTAAATTAGGTCAAAAAACTTTGAAAAATTCTCTAGAGGTGTATATTTTAGTGAAGAATATTACAGTGCAAACAAAGAATTTATGTTCAACTATAAATGGAAAATCAATAGACCTTGGTAATAGGTTCAATGCTCAATACGCAATAAAATGTTCAATTTTAGGATTTTTTAAAATTTTAGTATTGTAGTAGAAAGTAGATTCAATAAGCTTTGTTTCATTAGTCAAGCTCAATTTTCAAAAATATCATTCACGTGTCTCAATTTAAAATAAGGAAGTAGTTGCCAAAATACTCTATAAAGGCTTTTCTGTGATTTGTGGCATACAATTCCTCTTTTTTAGTAAATTCTTGGACACCCCCAAAAGCCCTTCTTGTATGCATTATGATAAGGAGAATCTTCTCTACCAACCAAAAAAATAAGATGAAAATATGCCATTTTAGATCTTTTAGCATTTTTTTTTGTCATTCAAAAGTCACATTTTCCTTTTGTGTTCTAAAGTAAAGATAATGATACCCTTTTCACTTGTTATTATAAATTGGACAATGGTATAGGGTAGCACTTTGCATTCTAGAAAAACTTGAATGTATTCACTTTGTATTCTAGAAAAACTTGTATGAATGAAGTTTAGTACCTTCATTCATTGTTTAGACATAGTAAATAGTATATTGTATATTTCCACCTAAATGATAAATTCAATACAATACTTCATAGCATTGATGATGCCAAATTTTCATAATTTTTTTTGTAAAGGAACTAGATTGATGTGTTCAAATGTAGATTTTGTGAACAATAGTGCTTCAACCCACTTCTTCCATACTATTCTATCAAAAATGTTAGAATCTACAATTTTCTAGATTGTATTGTTATTTAAACACTACCTCTAACATTCAATTATAAGAAGTCTTATGATAAGTCACATGCAATGGATTCCATGTAGGTTGGGGGGTTATATTATGATTGTGTGCTCTCCAAGCACATTGCTCTGACCTTTTCAATCACAACCTAACACTAAGTGTGAAGGAACCATGAAGAAGTCAAGAACAAACAATGTCCTTTGGATGGTCAAACTATCATTTTCATAATGATGAATGGATGATTTTCATCCAATTTTTCCGTGCGTTATTTTTTTAATGCTATATCTACATCTTTAGTTCAAATTCAAGTCATGTTAGTTGTTTTTTAATTTTTGTAGGGGATGGTATATAAAAAAATTGGTGTACATAATGAATGCATTTTAGTTCTTAGAACATTTTTTCTTTTGAAAATCTTTTTTTTTAACAAATGGAAGAACCATTGCATTCAAAAAACCACATTACACAACAGCCAAGTATGACGGCTAGACAATAAAGAGAAACAAGCACAATCTAAAAAGGAACAAAATGAAACTAAGTGAAAATAATAGGAGGAAGGTTGTTAATGTTGTAAACAACATGATTCTCGCTCTAGAGGCAAGAGTAAGTGAATGGATCCAAATATTATCGAAATTCCGCCAAATGTCATTGGATTGTTGAGGTCATTGACGCCCTACCAAGTTTGCCTTTAGTTGCATTGCACGACTGAAGTCAAAAAGAGCATCCCATAGTGTTCTTTGAGTAAAATCAAGGGGCCATCAATGATGATTAAAGACCATTACTATTCCTAAAAATCCATATAGTCTACAGAGGAGCCACAAAGGAGGGTACATATTGTTATGAGGCGATGAAATTGTTTGAGGATGGTAGTTCCAAAAATACACTGAGTGAAGTTGAATCTATTAGGGGGGTCATGTTGGGGGGTCTCCTAATAGATGGTGAAGAATGGATTGGGCATGCCCCCAAATCCCTTGGGCTTGTAAATATAAGAAAAAATGGTGGTGAGTAGTTTCATCTATCCCTAAACCTAATTTTGACACTCAATATGATTTTTCATTTCTTTCAACAAAACTAATAAAATTATTGATGCTTTTAAAGTGCAATTTCAATTCTATTTGAAAATTTTGGAAAAATCCCTTAAAATGAGTATTTTCTTAATGTTTTGAAATTGAGAAATATTTTATCTTTAAAAAATGAAACTAAATAATTTTTCTCACAAATAGTGGCAAAATGCAACAATGCTATAATGTAAGCTTGCAAGCCTAAAGCTTGGATTCCTAATTAACTCTAGTTTAGTGAAGTTTTAATATTTTTCTTTTAAATTTAGGAAAATATTGCAAATTTTAGTAAATTTTGACACTTATAATTATAGACCTATGATTGCGAACCTACAACTAGAACATGCAATTTTTTTTGCTTGAATCATGTTCTAATTGTCTTTATCTCACTTTCAAATATTAGCAATTGCATTCTGATGGACAATGCCAACGCCAAATAACACATGCAAGTGATTTTTAGTCAATAACATTGGCTTCCACCTTTGCAATAATAAAAACTTGAAACTCTCAAAAAAAACTTGAAAACAATTGATTTAGGCTTTCCAAACCTTCTAGAAATCACACAAAATCTCTTAACTCTCTTAAATATATATATGCACACGAGTAGTAATATTGAATAAAGGTACATGGTAGATTAGGGATTCACTTCTTATTGCATACCTTGTTACAATGATATACTATTGCTTACAATAGAAGTATTGATGATACTAATAGTGTCTAGAAGTGTATCACTTTATTGAAGCTAAAACTCAAAGGTTGAATGAATTTATCCTCCTCCCACTTCATTTTATATAAGTGCCAAAAGATGTAATAAAGATACAAGCACTTGACACATTGCTTACACTTTCTAGTAGATGTCAACTAAAATAGGACATTTCTAATATGCCCAATTGAATGCAAGTTGTAATTTCAATGAAGGATGACAACACTAAATAGTAGATAGTGTATAGAAGAAATCCAAATTGTAGTGTGATTTTGAATTATATATGTATATATTTGTTATGATATTCAAATGCATTGTACTATGATTCCAAGGCAATTTGAAATTTGAAAATCTATACATTTTTAAACATATAAGAGCATCTTGAAGTTCATGAACTTTTGGTTGAATTTACTTCCAATGGGAAGAAAAATTTGTAAGATTATTTTATCCTATTGTAGAAGACATTGGTAATTAATGTCATCAACAATAGTAATCAACAAGTGCCTATTTCAAATAAGAATTACAAGGTGACCATTCAAAAGTGTAGTTAGATTAGGTGTAATAATTTCCTTGGCATCTATGTTAGTTTTATATTTTATATTTGGATAGTTGTCTCATTCACTCTTTTTTTAGTGATATCTAGTATGCATGTTTCAAACTCACGAGACTATACTTGTCTTAGACTAAGGGCATTAGGTAGTTGTTTAAAAATGAAGTTAAATATGCAAGATTGTAAACCAAGATTTGGAAAAGAGACTAATGTTGTAAGTAAGTATTATAGAAAAAGAAAAGGTAGCTTCCATTGCTATTTAAATCTTTGAGATTTGAAATAATCAAAGATGAGAGTTGTCAAGGAGAAACAACAAAGCTCTAAAATCCAACAAATTTCATCAATTGCACTGCACCTTCAAGGGGGTAAAATTGTGTACATTGCCTCAAGTTGGGCAAATGCTCTTTGTAAATATCTCCATGACTCCACCACTATTGTTTTGGGCCATTTTTTTTGCAATATTCTAAGTTGAGTGACTAAGTCAATTCGTTGAAATAATTAAACACCTCATCTAATAAAATGTTTGAAACTTGTATAGACATTGAATATAATCAATTTTTGTTATGTTGTGGAAGTATTGATCAACCTAGGCATTGTGGTCCTTTTTATCTTAACATGGCCTATACTCTCATTTAGACACTCATGCTTGATAAAATAGGAAGATTCAACCAATACTTAGTCTATAGAAGAAAAGTGGAGAATGCCATGACATTTGTAGTTATCCAATGCATTGCTCATGATATTACAAAGTCAATAATCTTTTTAGAGTATACAAGTAATTGAAGTAATAGACATCCAATGTGATAATCTTAATTCATTTCATTAGCTCAACTTGTATGAAATAGGAGAAATAATTAGTTTGGGTGAAATTAAAGTGACAATTCCATATCCTACAATGAAATGTTCAATTGGAGACAAGGATGGAGTTCATCTAATGTTACTTTTTTGTCAATTTTCTTCACTAAGTGATAAATTTTAAGAATAACAACATTAATAATTGTGACATGTACTTATGTTTTATAGATTATTCTGTGTCATATACTCACTTGAATTACAATTTGCATAACTTGCATGACTACAAAATGCTTCAATTCTCATTGGTTGCCTCAAAGAATTCTCCCATTGGTACTTTCACATTTCATAAATTAGTGTTGACTTAAAGAAAATGATTTGCTAAAATTAGATCACTTGGTTGGCTTTGAATACCACTAATGTAGATATACCTATTTTAGTTGTGAAAATTTTTCAAGTGGTTATCAATTATTATTTTTATTAAAAATTATATATTTATAAAAAATATTTTATAAAATTATATCAATATCCAAAATCTAGTTTTTTTTTTCCTATCATATGATCTATATTTTTAAAAAGTGTATTTTTGTTTAAAAAGTCATTTTCACCATTTCTTTGTATTCAAATTTTTTTAAACCTATATTCATGGACTCTTTGGAGGTAAATCTATACTTATTAGATTCATATTTGTAATTATTAATAAACTTCAAGTTTATGATTTCTTATTTTGATTGATATTAAGATAAGAGATTTGAAGAGCTTTCAAAATATATACAATCAACTCATTAAAATATGATAATTGTATCATTCAAAAAATAAATTGGTAAATCTATAATAAATGAAATATTTGTATAAAGAGGGGGGGAATCATCCAATTTTTACAATCTATTGCATAATTAGTAATATGATGTAATAAATATTCAAAATTTATAATGCATTATAATAAATTTTGATAATGGTTGTCTTTATATCTAAATGAGATTTAAAGTTTCATTAAATTTGAAGGTTACATTTATTCTTAAAATAATCATATGAGTGTTATCTTTACACACATCATTTGGCTTATTATACAATTATGATAAGTTCACAACTTGTCCTTAAATGAATTATTAACCCAGTCCTCCTTGCACGTTATATGAGAATTGTCATCCTAGGGGATTCCTCTCCTCAAGGGCTACAAAAGTTTGTTAAATTAGAATAAAATATAACATTTTCTATTGCATTCAATTGCATTATATGCAATTAAAACCAATTGTTATAAAAAAAAGAAGGAATTGCATACCTAGATCACAAACAAAAACAAACAAATCAAATGTATGTTTTGTTAGTATAGATGGATGATACACTTGTGATAAGTTCATGACCCATCTTTAAATGACTTGTTAAAACCTTGATCCTCATTGCACATTATATGAGAGTTGCCACATGTGGATTGTGTATGGTAGTTTATGAAGAAGCTTTCATATGTCTACATACGAGTGTAACCCAAGAGTGTATTGAGCTTTCATTTAAGGTGGAAACATCCAAAACTATCATGGTATTCATTTAATATGCACAATAGATTTCCTTTGAAGTGTCTCTAAACTTCTGTTGAAGAATCCTTCACAAGTGTCATGAAACTATCCCTTTACTTAATTGCAATTATTGACTATTGATTTTGTCATATATCAGTTTTAGATCCAAGTATATAACGGTTTCAATGACTTAGGGAGCTTCCACTTTGAAAATTCATAGAAATTACATGTCATATCCAAAAATTCTAATTTTTTAATATGAAATTCATAGTTTTCAATTGCTTATACTACAGAATTTTTTTTATACTACTAAATTGCTTATTTTGACAGTTTTAGGTGTTTCTACAGTATACCCAATTTGGTGCTGGATTCAGAAGTTCTGGAAATACTTATTCTAGTTTATGAAGTGATAATCTTCGAACTTCTAAAAAATTAATGTATAGAGACAAAGTTCACCCGAAAGTTTCATGAGTTCATATATGAATTGATAAGCTTCTAAAAAATGGAGACTTGATGATCAGTGTCTCTGAAGTTGCGTGCTCAAAACAGTAATAGGAAGAAGATTACATACTGTGTTGAATTTCTTCTCCATAGAATTCGACAATCATTCTATCACATGAGAAAAGCTGCCTTACATCTGCTGGCAATTCAAGCCTCAATTGCTGAATGATTCAATTGCCGGCGATTCAAAGCTCAAGTTCAATGTATGGTCATTCAAGGCAATTCATTTCCAAGCAGAAATTGCTTTAACAGCAAAAAAGAAGCCATGTAGATGAACGGTTTTCAACAAATATGAGTTTCAACATTTCAAACGTTTTTCTTGTCCAATGAAACGAACAGAATAAATTCGAAGTTAGGAGTTCGTCGACCCCCCATCCAAGTCTTATAACAGAGGACATACAGTCCATATGTACAGTACAACTGCAAAAAACGACATGGCTGCAAAATATTTCGCTCTCTATAACTACTCCGTATAATCTAATATATCAATTCAAACGCTAATATCTTGCAATCTAGAAGGTGAAAACTTTTGAAATTTTTTCCATATCTTCTCAAACTAGCCTACTTCCGTAAAATCTAATTTAATGTGAAATATTCACAAATTTACATCAATGTACACACTATACATCATCTTGGGCACAGGGTAAGTGGCAAACGTATTACCAAACCTCAAAGACGCCACAAACCTCTCCTTCCAAAATTGAGAACTCAACTCATCTGTAATGTGACACTTGGTATTCGATCAATTGATGGCCATGCTAACTCAATCTACGGTAATGGCTTGAACTCAATCTGCACACTTTGTGACAACAGTTTCCATCGATCCGAGGGCTTATACCTAAGAGATCTATTGTCGTTGAAGAGGTTATCATGCAGGCACTTCCTGTTTCGGAATGCTCAATGCACAACCTGGAGAATAATTCTCGTTCTCCACTTCCTCCACCGGCGTAGGTTCTCCATCTGGTAAGCACCCTTCCACAAAGGCCGAAACTTCCCGTTCCGAATTAGATCTTTGCAGCACGTGCAAATTCTCTTTAAACTTTTCCAACTCGACGTCGTTGCTTTCGAGTTGCTTCGACGATTCCCCTTTTTCTAGTTTCCCTCTCCTGGTTTGTGTCAACTCCGCAACTGGATTTGCTGCCATAGTCTCTTGCTGCAAAGCCGTTGCACGGTTCATCAACATCTCATACAATGCATCCAATCGTTCCATCATGAACTGCAGATCCTGCACTCGGTAACTCGTGATGGGCTTCTGCCACCAAAACGGGTAGGAAAGGAGATGGTGCTGCAACTCCCGCTCGGACGTAAGCATATTGGAAACTTGCTTCTGTTGCTGTTGCAACACTTGGACTTGCTGCACTTTCTGACTGGCGACGTCGGTTAAGTGGGAGGAGCCACTGTCGCCGGAATCGGAAGAGTCGCCGGATAAGGTTTTGTCGATGACGTAGTCGATGGAAGGATGGCCGAAGGAAAAGGCTTTTCCTGCTTGGGAAAACACCACCACGCCGACCTCGGAGCCACACAGAATCGAAAGCTCACTCGCCTTCTTGATGAGACCGCCGCGGCGCTTGGAGAAACAGACTTGGCGCGCACTGGGATTCTCGATCTTCTTAATTTCGATCTTCGCGCGACCCATCGTATGTGTCTGGACGATCGAGTTCGTACGAAATCTGTCTACCCTTGAATAGAACGAGCTTCCTCGAAAAAGCAAAATTGGTTTATGTACACTCTCTCTGAATCTAGTAGTGAAAGATATACAATAAATACACTCCGGCCGTCGCCCTCCGAATCTAGCAGACACACACTCTGAATCTAGAAGGAGTACATACACACACTCCGAATCTAGGAGTAAAATGTAATTATACACACTCCGAATCTAGCTGTAAAAAAATATATTTACACACACTCCAAATCTAGCAGTAAGAGATATATGTATACACACTCCGTATGTTGCAGTGCCGAATTCTCTCGACGTGGCAAACGAGGAACAGAAGAAAACTGTTAATATTACAGTCGCGAATGTTCAAAATATTTCAATCGCGAATTTTCGCAGACGGGTCACTCTCTTTCGATTATTTATTGTCCGGCGGCGCTTTCAAAATATTCTCTAGGCGTGAAAAAAATGCACACCTTGAATCCTGAGCACATATATGCTCAAGCCGAATTCTACGTACGTACGGTACAGACCAATTCGATCAAACCACGGGCAGCGCGCATGCCACGCTCTCAATGTACGTGGTCTATCTGTGGTCTATCTGTTTCGCCTCAAGTCCAATCCTCCACCAAATATAATACAAATTTTCCGGTCGAAAGCGACCTAATCCCAACCCCGGTCCTACCTAGCTTCCAAATTTGTACAAAAAGAAGACCTGCCACAGCTACCATACAGTACTAAACGGCTACAGCACGCAACGAATCAGCAAACCTGCAGCGTGAATTCGGTCCGTAGTCCTTAAGAGTTAAAACACTCCCCCCATCAATTCCAGTCGTGCATTCGCGACTTCGGGATTCCTGTCTGGCCTCAGTCGACGTCGTCTGTGAGCTAGTACAAGAAAATAAAAAGATGAGAGAGGACGGTGCCTGGATTTATAGTTCCCTTGGCACCGCTTCTCACACATGGTTTAGGTTTGACATCCAAAAGAAGGCCATGCTGCTGCTAGATGCTGAGGACCACCGCAAGCTGGAGTTGGACTGGTTACGATCCACAAGGGTGCTAGCTAGCTATGTAGGTGGCTAGCTAGGATCCTTGTCACTGGGAGTGAACATGGATTGAAGTCGGGAAACATTGGAGAGGAAGCAAAAGGGGCGATGGAGCTTCCTTGGCCACAGGAGTGGAACTGGAACTGGGAGCGAGCTCGTGCAAACTGCCACACGAGGCTGTGGACGTGCTTTCACCCTTAACGACAAAACTGAACAGCACTGCCGTGGTCTAACGCTGGGGGAATATCCATGCGCACCTGCAATGGGCCAAACCTTGTATTCAAGACCCAAACCAAAAAATTGGAATCGTCCATGGAAATAACAGATATTTCATTAAAATGGCAGTATTTCACAAACTTGGCACTTTTAGGTTCAGAACGTGTAGTTGGAACTGTATTCCTGTCTTAGATTTCAGGGTCTGAAATCTATACCAATCTTAGAAAATTAATGAAGAAATGGTGGAAAAAGGGCTCCATTTTAATGAATTCTCTTGCAAATGTAGAATAGTTGCAAGATGAGAATCAGAATTGTTGGCCAAGGATGTGTTGGAAGAGGGGAGACAAGGCTTTGACTTTTGGAAAACTATTTTAATATTGGACTTGAAAGTTTGGGATGCTTTTAGCTTGACAAGAAGGCAAATTACTCCTAAAATATAGTTTCTAAGTTTCACCTTACTCACTTAGTTTCATGAAACTTGACAAATATTGTCTTTTTTAAAAGACAATATCAGCCTTTGAAAAAATTGGAAATTTACTTTTGATTCCCACACAACATAGATGCTTGCTGACTTTCTTGGAAGTGGATCCAAGAGAATTTCAATGCACCAAAGAATGTGTTGTTTGGATATGATTTAAGGTGGTTAGCTAGAAAACCAATCCTAAATCCAATTTTGTCATGTTGAAATGTCTACATTCACTATGGAATGCCAATGTAGGACTAACAAAAATACCTTATTGATAGAGTATCCAAAGATGAGATATTTGATTGATATTCTATAATGACATATTGTCCTAGAGTCCTAGACTTTGGTAAAATTGGATCATGGACTTGTAGTTGATTTTATAGCAACTTACTTTACGAAAATATAATTAGAAAATATACATTTGTTATGTCTGAATATGTGCACATAAACATACACATACACATTTGTTGTGTTGACATAATAAATGAACTCTACATTACTTGATCTCTATTCATGTGAGTAATTCTGTAAATTGTCAAGAAAATGCACTTGAAGGCTTGTTTTCCAAAGAGCTAGTCAAGAGCTAGAACCATGTGCGGCCCAAGGTGCAGAAGCTGTAATTTGATTCTTGGAGGATGCTCAAGTGGATTATTCCCCAACTAGTGAAGAAATCCTTCCTCTTCAATCATTGATTGATAGTATCAAAAAACCCAATCGAAGACTCGAAGTAGAGAATTTCAATGCACCAAAGAAAGTGTTGTTTGGATATGACTCAAGGTGGTTAGCTAGAAAACCAATCCTAGACCCAATTTTGTCACATTAAAAACTTGAAATGTCTACATTCATTACGGAATGCCAATGTAGGACTAACAAAAATACCTTATTGATGGAATGTCCAAGGATAAGATATTTGATTGACATTCTACAATGACATATCCTCCTAGAATCTTAAACTTTGGTAAAATTGGGTCATGGACTCGTAGTTGATTTTACAGCAACTTACTTCACAAAAATATAATTAGAAAATATACATTTGTTATGTCGGACCATGTGCACATAAACATATGCATTTGTTATGTTGACATGAAATATGAACTCTACATTCCTTGATCTCTATTCATGTGAGTGATTCTGTAAATTGTCAAGAAAATGCACCTGAAGCTTGTTTTCCAAGGGAGTTGGTCAGGAGCTAGAACTACGTGCAATAGGGATAGTCACAACTTCTTCAACTTGAATTCACTTCTCTGAGAATTGAGACGTAGAGCTCTGTAAATCTGTGATTGGCATTTGGGGTGTTGCAAGCCTCCCATTCTCCGAGCTCGTGTTTTGCCGTTTCTTCTCCTCCGTAGGTGAAGGAACAGCACTTCATTCTCCAACCTCTAACAATTTTTGATCTTTTGCTCCTCGGTTTCACCCCTTTGCCAACCACGCACTCAATCACATGCTCTTCCCGTAAGCCTTGGCCTTTCTCACTAGATCCCTATTTCAAGCAAAATTACCCGTAGTTTGCAATTCCAATTCTCCATGCTTGCCGCACCCAAAGGGGTGTCACACCTTCTTCACAAAAAATGACTCCCCATTGGCTCCTCGATTTCCTCACCAACTTGTTCAACTTTGCTTCTCGGAAGAGGTGTGCCAACCCCTAATTAATGACTGACAGTCCGTGTGAAAGAAACCCAGTCGAAGCTAGTTGATTACTGAAGCCTCGGTTCGGTCGCGCGCAAGCCCAGGTGACTCGTTAGCTTCTAGAATGTGGGGACCAGTTGTGTGTGCATCCACGTCCACCGACCCATGTGGGCCAAAGTGAACTGGCCGTGGAAGATTTGTCACCAGCTGGGCGCAGGTCGTGGGGAAATGGGGAAGTCAGTCGGGTCCGATCCATGAGTAAGATCGATAGACTGCGCGCGCATTGGCGACCTGATTAGCATGATCGATCGCACCGTGGGAATCCTCTTTCGGAGATTGATTAGCCCAGGAGGGGATTCCGGAACACCCGGAACAATCTTCAGTGCCAGTCGGCTCCAACTCGGCCATGACGCCAGTGTCGAAGCACATGGGCTGCCTCGTGAAGATCACTGGAAACAAGGACGCACGCGATTTGGTCGAACTTGGTGGCGACGTACTGATGATGCCCGCATGGACACGACCGACCGACCTGCTGGCTGGAGGATCTCTTTGGGGTGCAGAAACGTACACATGGGCTATTCCTTTGTACTCCTTGACGTTTCATACCATCACATGGGGATGGTCCTCCCAAGCACTAGAAAGTCTAGTAGTCTACACTACTAAGATATGGCACAAAATGGTGTTCAAGTGAAAGGACAGTTTGTGAAACTAAACAAGTGGTACTCAAATTACTAACGCAATTAACCCTGTAAGGACGGGCTGGTCTCCGAAGAAATCATCATTTTTCTAATACCATGCAGGAATCAATCGCTTAAGAAATGGAAAAGTATTCATTGGAAGTCAAACTACTACAGAAGATGTTCCCTATTCACAACAAAACTTTGAGAAAGAATAGTTGCACTTCTGGCCTATACAAGAGAACTCTTTGTCATCCATCAGACACTTAATGTCCACGGCAACGTTATAGGGTTAAGGGAGGAGCACCTAAAACCAATAGTGTACAAAATCATGATAATAATTCTAGACATGGTAAGGTAGGAGGCTTAAATGTTGGAGGGTCATTTAGAATTGCTCATGTAGAATCACCTGAAATGGACTTGAGGTGGTCTTTAAATGGAACTTCTATAGTCATCAAATGGATCAATAAAAAAAATTTTTTTTGCAAGTGAATGGTTTATGGAAGACATAGGGTCATAAATAGGAACTTATGCAGACTCATCTTGTTTGAAAACCCATAAGTAATTCAAAAATGATTCAAAAAATACAAAACGACTCATATTACAATTTGAATCTATTTGTCTTTGTTTGAAAAATGAGCTAAAAATAATCCCATCCAAGAAACCTCATGAAAAAAGAGGACCAATCCATAAATGCTAGCTTTCAAAGCTTCCATTAGAAAATTCTCAAGCCTCTAAAGGACCACTCTAAAGCAACTGAAAGAATCCCACCAATACATTTAACTTTGCTTCTAGACTTATTTTTTTCCTATAGTTGCTCACCCAGCGTAGCTATGTTTGATGATTGTAAGTGGTTCAAAATCCAAGTACAAAGAGTTAAATAATCAAGGTTCAAATATTGTAATGCACTTTAATCATAATTATTGCATACCTTTTACTTTAATCAAGTTATGGAAAAAATGTCAAAATCTATCCAATGACATCTACCATCAAGAGATTTTTTTAGTAGCATTATAACATACTTAACTTATTAACAATTGGTGAGCATGATGGATGAAGAGGTTGTTTTTATATAGAAATCAATTGTCTATGGTGAATTTTTCAAAGGGTATGGAATATTTAGAAGATAAATCACTCATTGTCAAATGTAGGATTTATATTCAAAGTCAAATTTCAGGCCCCATTTAGGCATAGTATAATTATTTTTTTCAAAAAACTTTGAACTAAACCAATTTGGAGAATCAAGATATTTTCCATTTCTAAAATGTCATTTGAGTTTTAAATCCTCCAATTAAAAGTTATTAATAAAAAATTTTAAAGGATTGAAAGGAAATTTTTTTGACATTTTCTAACACTCTTCTAAATTTTGTCCATAAATTTTAATTGGAGGCTCTAAATCTCAAACGGATTTTTGGAGATAAAAAAAAAAAAGTTCATACAAATTTTTTCAATTCAAATTTTTAAGAAAAAAAATCATTGTACTATACCTAAATGGGGTCTAAAATTTGACTTTGAATACAATTTCTACTTTTGACTTAACTATAAATAGTTGTGCTCTTATTAATCCTAATTTTGAATTTTCATATCCCATATGCATAATTTTACCTACTATTATCCCACTTATATGAATAGCTTTTCTTCTCATCTTCAAACACCCTAAATTAAATGGCTTTTGAAGCTAATTGAAAAATGTAAGAGATCTTTAATTTTTTTCGCAACTAGCTTGTCAATCCACTTCATTTTGCTTAATTTTACTAAATTTGCTTAATTTATCAATTAATCACGTTGTGTGCTCACACGGATGATTAGTAAACAGAACTCTATTATACCCTCATTATTGGTCTTTACATCTTTCATGAAATTGATACTTTGACAATATTACTTACTATTTTTGATTAATAGTTTGATTTGGTCACTCTCAAGCAACCCTCCACAGACTTGAGATTTTCTCTCATGATACCATAATCGTTTCAGAAACACTAAAATTAGGTAGACTTTAGATAACTTATTGTTTGTTGACCAAAATGATATGCTATTTATTGTTTATATAGATTTATGTTTTAGAATGACTACCGGGTTTAGAAATTATCACAATTGGGTATGTTGTTGATTTTGGATGCTTCTCCTTTAGTATGAGAGTTTGCATAATGCAAGGCTTTCTCTTACTATTTGGACAAGATGTTAAACAACTTTTCCAATTCAATTAGTGTAAGAAAGTATTACACTAGGAAAACTCTTGTACTAATTGCATTAATTCAAGTACCACTTGTGTTTCTACAAACTCTCAATTTCTTCCAAATGAGGCCTTCAACCCTATAAGAATGTTGAAGCCCAAAAGCGGCCAATGGATGACTCTTTAGATCATTGTAGAAATGAAGAATGCTTGCACCTACTAATCATTTTTGGCAAAATATCTTGGTGATAGGTCTTATTTGTTTAAGGTTAGGCATTTGATGGACTGTCCCCATAAAGTATGTGAAATGTCAAGGAATAAATTGTAAAAAAATAGCCCAAATGTTTAACCTAATTAAGGAGGCTCAAAAATAACCATCTCATAGACAAAGAAGGATGCTCCCATATGTCAAAAAATGTCAATTTTGTTAAATTGCCAATAATCCACAAGCCTAAAACTATAATTTATATCTCCATAAAGGTCTAATTTTGAGTTTGGAAAATCAAACAACCTTCTTGAGGATTTTTTCTACAAAGATTCAATAATTGGTTAAAAAATATGTTTTTTAATTTGTTTTGATTCTAATTTGGGTAAATAAAAAACAACATTATTTTGCTTTGAAGATTTACATACTTGAGACTAACTTGAGACTCTACTCAAATTTGAAGTCTTTAGATCTTTTTGCAAAGTAGATTTTGAATTATGGAACTCGAAAGCTTGAATCCTTCCCTAAAGAAATAGTTTTGTATACAATCTCATAGAACCATAAGAACAATGCATAAAATAATGAAGACAATGATTGAATAATTAATTAGCTAATAGAGATGAAGGAATATGAATTTAAAACCCAAAAGAATACTTTTGTGTGCAAAATGTCACATACATTATCCTTTTGATTTAGTTGTAGGACATTAACCCCTTAGCGCTTAAATCCTTTTTAGAGTTTTTGCATATTTTTGCTTATATCTTTATAAATATATACAAATTACTTCATTTTCATCAAATGCATCATACCAAAAGTGGTTTCAAAAAAAGTCAAAGCATTGATTTAATAGATAAATGAGAAGTTTATTGGTAAATAAAACATCTAGAACCTCTTTGTTCATCATCCAAAATTGGCATGTTAGAACATGAGAGGGTTCAAAAGAACAAACTCTTTGTATGTGCTAATTCCAAAAGATAAGCTAGAGTTCTTTTTCATCTTCAACATTGTCTTTTTAACCTTTAAATGCCCAAGGCACCAAATTTGAGTATCAACAATACTTTAAAGTTAAATAAAACCTAACCAAATTGCTATTTTTGGTAGTTTATACTTTTGAAATTTTCTTTTTGAAGTCTGGTTTTAGCATCAAAAATCTGATTTTGAAAATGATTGATTATGATTTTTCTATTCAAGATTTTATGCAAGGATGTTCATTGCAAACTAGACTTTCCATAGTGTTGAGAGCTCTTAGAAATGAGCCTCAAATACACTAAATCTTGGAGACAAAATCACATTAGAAATTCATTTAAGAAAATTGTAGAAGAGATTTTTAGAAGTCATAAATTGATCAAGGTTATGAATGTCATGTCCTTTAACCTCATAATTTTTTGGTGACCAATTACATATCTAGTTAAAATTTGTATGGTTACAATTCAAAAAAAATTGATTCAACTTATCAAAATGTTGGCCTTTTGTTCAATTTAGTGCAAATTCCTAGAAGCTCAAAAAAGGCCTTGGGGCATTTAGGGGTTAACTTTTGACTCTTTCACATAGATCTGTGGATGTGCGAGTGCGGTTCCTACAATCTTTCTTTTCAAACTTTCGGAGTTCGGACAAGTAGAGGAGTTGTTTTACTGAATTTTTCGTTGGTTTTCACTCAGTTTCTAAGCCAAAAGCTACAGTAATCTCATATTACAACCACCACTCATGGCCAACATCATGCAGGTGTTTTCCTTTTATTGGTTGTATTGCTTTTGATATTTGCTGACAAATATTGAGCTGTCAACTCAATGTAGTTGAAGTGGAAATCGCTTGAACATTACTCCCTCAAGCCGCAAACTAATTTTAATGTATACCCAGGGAAGAAACCAAATATATCAAATGTAGCTGACCCAGAATAACTCGCCTGGCATGAAAGCCCCGGGTTGTTGATTAGTCAAATTCAACAACTAAAGCTTCTGAAACGAGAACTTCAAAAGTTTCGTGAAATGGCACGATCAGACTTTCTCTTGGGTTGCTGAGATTGCTGTACAGAGAATTAAGATCTATTTTTTCTTTAGGATACTTTGGATCTCTGCGATGATTCCCTCGGAAAGAGACTCTGCATCGTAGTTCTTCCCGAAAAACTTAACGAAGTTCATATCAGGGTCCATCAGATACCTGCAACCACAATAACAAATATCACCATGGTTACCACAACGTAACAATGCTCAACCCACATCTACACAAAGCGACACACCAAAACTGTTCTACATTTTCACATCACGATGGTTTTACAGAAATAACTTGAAGAAACAGAAAACCATTCCATTAAGAGAAGTTTGACGACCAGGTTCATAAAACTGAGCAAATTGATGGAACTGTGAGACAAGTGGTATGAAAAAGTGTACGTAATAATGGAGTGGTCAACGAGGTAGTCGGTGCCTTCATCCTCAGTTTTCATGTAATAAACTCTATAAGATCGAGCAACTTGGCGAACGTCTTCCACAGTGCCAGTCAAACCAACAAACCTAGGGTGATATTCTGCAGATTGAAAAAAAAACGTGACAAAAGAAGCAACTTTACTGCACGATGGGTAGAAAGATTCTAGCTCACAAGTAACAGGCTTCGTGAAAAATTTCACTTCATGAACAGCAAGCAATGCATTGTGCAGGTAAAACGAAGGAATTGCCATTCAGCACGGGTTTTCCCATTCTTGAAAGTTTTGATCTTAAATTTGATTTCAAAAGTGCGAAAATAGTGCAGGACAGCGAAATTTCTAATTGACAAGCACAAAACAGGGGTAAAATTGAATCGGGGTACTAAATTACGACATCTTGCACAACTGTGTATGTGAGTGACCGAAATTAAAAACGAAGGAAAACTTCTTCCAAGTACATTAGAAGGTTCATAAATAAGCGTTTCCAATACAACCAGGACAAGGCCTACCTTTCAAGTACTCTCGAACTTGCTCAACAGTATCGCGCTCTGGATCAATGGAAATAAAGACAGGAAGAACCTGCAATCCTACTTTCGTCTCTGCATTTCAAAAAGATGATGACTGAGAAAAAGAATCTGAAAAGAAGTCAGTAGTCCTCTGCCATTTTTAATACGAGCTCTTGTAGTCCATTACAACAGCAACTATGCAGTCAACCACATAAGCCAAGTTGTAAAAAAGCAGCTCCAACAAAACAAAACAAAAAGTTCACAGGATGGTAGATGAGTACAAAGGAAAAGAGCGCACTATGAAAAGACTAACCAATTTTATCAATAGCTTCTGCCACTTTTGTGAGTTCTTCGGGACATATATCTGGGCAATATGTGAAACCGAAGTATATAAGCGACCAATTGCCAAGGAAGTCGTGATCTGTCACGACTTTCCCATCCTGATTGAGCAACTTGAAAGGACCCCCAATAGCTGCCTTCCCAACTCCAGGGCCCGTCTTGACAACTGCCCCCTTCTCAGAGCGTAGCACTGCAGTCAATGATATAAGCGTATGTGTTCAGCAGCAAGATATGAAGCCAAAGACCTGGGTGCAGTTCCAAAGTCCTTCCAGAGACCCTCATGGCAACCATTGAAATTACAGGGACGAAGAAGCAGCTAATTGCAAGAGTCTGCCATAAATAAAAATGTATAAGTTCAAATGTCTTGTTCTGTATAAACCTTAGTACAATCCTCATTATAATCCAGAAATTTCAAAACACATTCGTATAATGCAACTATTCATAAAATCACATGTCAAAATTCTATTGAACATGAGAAATTCTTTCACTGAAATGATCTTTTGAACCATTGCTTAATCTCACCTTGGGGTAGAGACAATCAAGATATTCAAGGAAAAGAGCCAACCAACCTTCTAGCTGCCGTTTCTTTTCTTGATCCCACAACAAAATCAAGCCGATTCCAGTGACAACCAAGAGTGCGAAGCTAGCCCAAGATACTGGCTGCAGCAGAAGCACAAATACTCACCTCAACAACAATCTTCAGTCATTCTAAAATTCATTATTCCAGCAGCCAAGGACATTATCAGTGATAAGTTTTCGAAACCAAAAAACGGAAAGCATCTAAATAAAGCATAACGTCTCAATCATTGTAACAAGTGCCGTTCGTTTGTACAGACTTTAAAGAGTAAGATTACTACGCAATTTAGAGCACAAAACCTCACCGCCATTAGAAAAAGGGGAGAGGACTTACACCACCCCGTACGGTCTTCGGATTTTCCCCAGCGGTTTTTGAATTTTCACCAGCAACCTCTGATACGGCTTCACCGCTCTTGCCTGAGTTAGCAATCTCGCTTGACCGTGATGAATAAAAAGGTCTATTGAAGACACGAGCACCCTAAAACAATCAAAGAGGAAACACAACATTATCAATGCGAAAATCCAAAACAAACTTCGTTCCTACATGAAATCATGCACTCTGTCACTACCAAGCCCTCCATTCCCATGCACGAGATATCAAAGCATTCTCTAACCACTCCCTGTACTATTACAGGTCATGTCCCAAAAAAAAGACCCAAACGACAGCCATCGCTTGCAGGAAATTTAATTTCACATCCAAACATTTATCAAACTAAGGAACATGCCCCAATTCCAGGATAAACATTATACCACACGTCTATAACTCAAAGTCATTCAAGAAGCAACCATAAAACCAATGAAAACTAGTCTTTCATTTGTGGACGTGAACTGGCTTTACCTTCTCACGCAAGACTTTAAGGAGTAGGCAAATGAGAATAAGATTAATCTAGTGAATGGTTTCGGCAAGACACCATATTAATTTGTTCTTTCTCATCATGTGCACACAGGGCAGATCCTTATTTGCACAGTTTAAGGGAACTTCCAACTTACATTTTGCTAAAGAATGACAGAATTGAATATTGCATTTCCAGTAGTAAAATTCATAAATCCTAAAACCCTAAGCCCTAAACCCTAAGCCTAAAATTTGTCACATCCGGTTACTGAGTCGCTTCACTCCACAAAGCCGTGAAAAGCATATCTGACCCACTCCATAATTCATAGTTTCCAAAATGAAGACTCCAAATAAACCATACCTGCGGGAAAATCTTGGATCCGATCAAATTCCCCGAATCCCTAATTTGCACACCACCATACCGAACCGAAATCCTGTCCCTAAGAAAAGATCGAAAAGAAAAGATCGAGCGTGATGGCACGAATGGCACATGACGAAGCAACTCCTCTTCAGCAAGAACGCGGCGCGTGCATCGAAGCTCGGTGAGAGCACGTCCCAATGTGCACAGGCTCCTGACCCTCCCTCGAATTCCTGACATTCCTCTTCCTACAAAAAACGAGCACAGCACTCTGGCCTCCTTGCACGACTGAAATACAAAGTGATTCTTGCTCAAATAGTGGAAATCACTCGCTCCGAATCACAAAGTAATCCATCTGAGGATTCCAAAACACCAAACACTTAGTACCCAAACACCCAAAGATTGACAGAAATACAGCGAACACGATGCTGCTCAATCGCGACAAAACTCTTTTCCTTCTGCAAGTTCTTGCAAACTATAGTTAACAGCAACTCAATAGAATCCATTTACAATGATCAATGTATGAAGCGATCTTCGTTGTAGTGATAAAATTGTTTACATCTATACACGTAAGAAAATGTTGCAATTCAATGATTTCATTTAGTGAAAATGGAGGAAAATATTGCCAATTATTTCGTATTTCACGAAAATTTGCATTGCTTTTGAGAGAAATATTGCTATTCTCCCCTCGGTGATAGGTATTTTTAGGTAAAGTAAGGTTGAAGTGCCAATTACAAACCATTTAAGCATTTGAACATCTTGAAAAGAATTTCTATTGTTTCAAAAAAAATTGATGTATTCATTAATGTGAGTGGAGACAACTCTTGAAGTGAAATCATATATCTTTTATCAACAAAAATTGAAATGTTTGTGAATTAAGAAAATAGACTCACAATGAAATCATTCACTATAAGTGAAAATTAACATTAATAGAAAGTTGGTCTTGGAATACCCAAATTTGGTGCCTATATATATAGACCTCTAACACTAAGTTATGATGTTCTGACTAGTGCTCAAAGACCAATTTTCTACTAGTGTAAATGAAAACTCAATTTGAAGAAAAATAATGCTATATATATATATAGCCTTCAATGATGCTAGCATGTAAGCGCAAACATAAGTTTACTAACCTTGAATTTAGTTGTAGGTATGTAAATACAACCATTAGAAAGTGTTTTTAATATACATACCTAAAACATATATACACTATAACGTTAAAAGATTCTATGACATAGGTACCTACAACATAGGCACCTATAACCATAGAAAGTGTTTATAATATGGACTCATGGACTCATAGATTCTATATTCACATGCTAAGACTCTTCATATAGCCTTTTGGCATTAAGGGGTTTATGGTCATTTTTTTGTACCACTCACTTAACATTTTCACACTTTGTTTCACTGTGATAGAAACAGGTTTGGAAAAGAATAGAATTATACTAGTAAAATCAATTTAAAACTATCATTCTAATATTTATCATTCAAAAATTAAGTGCTTATAGTTATCAATTTGTAGCATGCAAAGTAGTAAACAAATTTAAAATCCTACAAAAACTATATACTCCCATATTGGGAGAGTACATTACAACTCTATGACATAGCATGTTCCCTATGCACAACAACAAAACAAAAAATAAGATCCACCTTCAATATCTAATCATGTTTAACTTGGACAAAGATGAGACCTCGTCCAATGGTACAATCATACTTTGTATTGCACCATGCCCACATTGAACTACTCAAGTATAAGCAAAAAAAAAAAACCAATAATTCTAAAGTCTAAAGCTCAAAGGTTGGATTCATAAGCAAATGAAGTGCATGCAAATTGGCAACACGATCATCAAAGGGGGTTGAAAATGGCCTCAAATCATAGTAATGCTTTTATGTGCTAAATCAACCCGATTTCTATTTTCATCAAAAGTTGCAAATGAAACTTCTTGGATACACAAGCTTTCAAATCTTACACCACAAAGCACTCACAAGCTTATTTTTTTTAACAAAGCTTGCTCCAACAATTCTAAAAGGAATTTGATATGATATGAGGCCTATTTTATTTTTATATGGCATTCTATGTTCATTATAAAATAGTTAGTGATTACCACACATTATGTTTCTTAAAATTCTATAAATTCATATATTAGAACCATATGTTAGAAGTAAAAAATTTCAATTTATTGCTTGAGTTTTCTAAAAATCCCTTATGTTTGGACTTGTGCATATTTCTAAGACCAATGTCCAATGCTCCCCTCCTCAAGGATTGCAATGCATGGTACCTTCAAAAATGAGAACCTTCTTTTTGAAGCCCCCCTTTCTATCAAGGTAACTCCAACTAAATGCATCCAAAAAAAAATTGAGCCTTGTAAGAATTACTACTTCCATCCCAATTGATTGTCTAATGACAAACTTTTTCCAAGATGAAGACAATTTTTGAAAATTCAATAAAATAATGAATGGTGGTATATAGATTAACTCTTGATTTGCTTGACAATTTCCAAAAATGGCAATATCACATTTGAAGCACAAATTGCTTACAGCAGGAAAGTTGAGGTTGCAACTTGTCAAATCACCAATTGGATTACAATTTGCCACCTCAAATAAACATTTAGCATAGCAACGCATTGGTTTTCCAACTTGACTTCGTACGATGTGAAGATTTTGTGAAGTTAGCTAAGAATTGAATTCCCAGTGGACAACTCGTATGACTCAAATTGACCATTTCATGAATCAAGTCTTTGTGGAATTGACACCACTATCTCATGAATTGTATCTTTGTGTAATTGAAATTATTATAGTGTCATGCTAACTATTTCATGAATTGTATCTTCATGTAACTAAATTTGAAATAGAGGGAATATCAAATTACCTAGTTTTCTATTGGATCATGCTAGAAGTGAAAGGAATATTCTAATCTTTTTTTTTATATTGATGTTTTGGACACTGAACAAATAAACTAGTCTCTATTAATTTTCAAAGTGATGAAAAGTAGATAAACCCCTAAATGACCCTAAGTAGGCTCTCATGCATGCACATTTTAGGTAAGAAAATAAAAGGGGTTGGAGTTTTTGTTATCTTTGAAGGAATCTACAAGTTAAGGTATAACACATGGAAAACAAGCATCATGTATACATTTTGGGAATCTAAGAATTGCCAATTGGTATATTGAACCAATGACATCAATTGTCCATCCCATCCCATTTCTTGTATGATAGTTTCATTAGAAGATTTTTGGGGGTCCTTGACAATTCCTAACTCTATAAACTCGTTGAACTTGCTGCTTGACGTGGCAGAATGATTGCCATGTCATTTTAAAATTAAATTAAAATTAAATTAATTTTTTTCCAATTTTTTTTTCCAATTTTAAGAATTCTCATTTCATTTCATTTTTTTTGCAAAAGAAATTTTCAAACAACATGGTGTTCTTTAACTACGGGAAGAATTGCAAGGGTAATTGCAGGGAAAAGAGGCTTGAAATGGCCCTTTTGCCTCCCCCCTCCAACTCTTCTAATGGGCCTTTCTATTCTATTAGGGGTAGTTACACTTCTTCCAAGAAGCAAAATTCTACAAAGTCGGAGAAATTGGTGAAAAAATCGAGGAGCCAATGGAGAGCCATTTCACATGAAGAAAATGTGACATCCCTTTTGGTGTGGCAAGCATGGAAAACGGAAACTACAAACATTGGGTAATTTTGCTTAACCCTTAAAGTTCCTTGACTATGTTTTCACCAAAAACTCTCCAAAACTGCCATTTTTAGGACAAGTATCCAAAAAAAAATTTAAACATTTTTGGACACATCCAACTATAGTATTGTGTATAATGATAATTTGAGAAGATGTGGAAAAAATTTCAAAAATTTCCACCATGTAGATTGCAAGATATTAGCATTTAAAGTGACAAAAAGCCTTTTTTTGGCCTTGCAAAAAACTGGGCAGCAACACTTCACAAGGTCACATTTGTATGAAAAAATGTCCAAAATGGTTGCAACTCTTTGGATTCATTCTTCAAGGCCAGTTGGCTACATGCTTGAAAAATTTTAGATCATTTGGAATTGTACAACATATAGGAAAAAAATAGTAAATAGAAAGAAGTAGAGAATGAATCAAAAATACTAAATTGTTAATAATTTAGTGACAGAATTGAAAAATGCCAATCTCAATGGTTGTAATGTTGTAATAAACAAACTTCACTTAATAATTTTATTTTTTTCCAAAAATATTGAAAATCATGTTCAATAAAGAACTTCAAAGTTTATTTTGGAGTAGAGAATCCATAACTGCCTACAAACTAAAACACCTCATAACTTTTGACTCATTAATCAAAATGGAATGATTCAAAGCTTTCTATGTATAAATAAATCTAGAAAGTTAATTTCAAATTTTTATTTTTGAAAAAAGTGATTTTTTCAGAGCTGTCCAAATTGCCCAAGTTGAGAAACAAGCTACATATTAGGCCATAACTTTTGACTCATATTTCCAAATGTCTTGAAATTTATGCACATGAAAGATATTCCTCATTCACACCTTCTATTAAAATTTGAGCCAAAAATATGGAAATCTTTGCTTACATGCACCTGCCCAAAAAAGTTATGATGCCAAAAAACACACCTTGGTCCTTTAGGGGTTAAAACAAGGGCCCAATTAGAGAGATTGAGGTTGAAGTGAAGAGCATGTGATTGAGTGTCTAGCACAGGGAGTGTAGTCATTGGATGGAGTAGCAATATATGAGTGAATAAGTGTTTTTTAATAAACTATAATTTCAACCTAAAATTTTGAGCTTTGTTTAATAATGACTACATGTTTTTATTGCCAAAATTTCCAACTCAAATAAAATATGAAATGATTTCTAGAAGAAGTTAAAAATGAACTAAAATGACATGTTTTTCAACTCAAATAATTATAGAGAATACATTTTTAGATGACCATTGAATCAATATTCAATTCAAAATGAGCTTTCAATAGAGAGGAATTTTTAGGAATTTTTTGTTCATTTTTTAAACAATTTTTTTTATATAATAAAGGGGTGTGAAAGTTATTTTTCAATTCTATAGTGTATTTTTTTACTTCAAAAATTTGTAACTAATTATTATTAACAAATAAAAATATCAATAATTCAAAATATAAACTTTCAAAGTAGGAAAATCAATTTTTATTTTTTTTTTGAAATTTAAAATTCAAAAAGTATATAGGGGTCCAAAGTTTTGTTTACACATGGTTTCTAATGGACACTCTAAGTGAACCCCTTGAGGTGTCTGGTTGGTGGAGGGGTAAAACGGAAGAGTATATGATCAAGAAGTCAAAGGTTGGAGAACGAAGTGCCACTTCTTCACTTGTGGAGGAGAAGAAATCATTGCTTTTGAAGTGCTATAAATCTAAATGTTACTAAGTTATAGAAATTTCAACCGTACAGTATTGTAGTGAATATGTTCTAGATAACATAAGTCAAATTTAGAGTCATTTGACCGCATGGATTGCAAGATTATAATATTTTAATCTTGAAAAAAGATGCTGAAATTTTCCTAGCAACACATTTGGAGGTGAAATTCAATTTCTAAACCTACTCAAAAGAAAAATTTGAAACTATCAAGAGATTCAAAACCAACATACAAACACATTGGTGAAAAAATATCATTTGATTGATTCAATGTGTTTGCAAAATGGCTTTGAAATGTCAAAAAATAGCAAGAAAAGTTACCAAAAACATATGAGCCTAAGCCTCTTTCTACTAAAATGCTTTTCAATCACTCATAACTTCTTGTATTGATGTGAAAATTTAGCAACACAAACTAAACTAGTATGCACAACTTTACCAAAAAAATCATTGGAAACAAACACTATATGGAGAAGAAACAAGCCACCAAAGTTCATTGTAATCCAAAAATGTCTGAATTTTGAACTTTGAATTGCTCCCAAACATTCAAAGAAGCTTGGATTTGCATGAAAATTTTACCACATTAACTAGACTAAAAAGGAAACATAATACAATAAATTTTATTGAAAACAAACATTTGACGAAGTAGATACAAGCCCTCAAAGTTGCAACCGTCAAATGCAGTTTGGTGAACTCAAATTGAACTTGTGAACTTCAATTGGCTTCCAAAAACTTGATTCATGTTGGATTGATCTGAAACTTTTACCACATAAACTAGAAGACAAAGCACAACTTTCCCAACAAGTTTTCTTGAATTTAGACATTAGATGCAAAAGTTACAGCACTTTCAATTGTACTTAAAACTATGTGAGGACACTTTTTGTCCTCTTGGGCAGTTTAGGATTAAGTGATGGGAAATGGGTGATCATCTTGATATAAGCTTTAAGATAGTTATGGGAACTGACCCATTTCTGACCATGGACCCATTCCCATTATATAGGCTACATTTTTTCCAATTAGCAAGAGAAGGTAGAAGATTAATTATGGCATAATTCTCAATGTTGTTGTGGTGCACTCTTGGTTGATTTTGCAACCAACCCGTGGTTGGAAATAGGAAGATCTATATGACAAGAATAGGTTAGAGAGAATCTTCAATTAAAAAATTTATATTAATTATGTTTTGAGGAATAAAATTCTGAAAAAATATAGAATTCGTCTAAACTCTATTTCTATACATGGAAAAATCTCTCAAGTCAAGAAACTTGTACTCCTAATATGCATAATTGCTTAACCCTCAAGTGCACGGGCATCAACTTTTCTGGACGATGAATAGAGTGCTTCCAGGAGCTGTGTAGTCCAACAAACTTTTCATTCATCCAATGTAATACTTGAATCTTGAAAAGCCAACCTTCCTTAATGACCAAATTCATGAAATTGCAGTAAATGATATTTCTCTAAACAGATATAAGCCAAAATGTGCAAAAAAAATTGAAAAAGGATTGAGGCGTTAAGGGGTGAAAGTGGTCGAAAATGGGTTCACTCGGGTACTACTCTCTGTGCATCAATCTCTTGTCATAAGGTAGGCCACGTGATGCTTTCTGGACCTCACTGCCAATTTCCACTTGGCACTCCCTCCAACTGTAAGAAAGAAAAAAAATCCTCTTCCTTTGTCTTGTTCCCTGTCCCTGTAAATATTATTTCAAAAGCCCCACCACCAATGCATGGGCCCATGCATGCTGCACACATGACACATAAACAAGGTCAGAGGAATGGAGACCAGTAAATAAAAAATAAAAAATAAAAAATCTTGAAAATCAATGGAGCTCACTCAAAACCACTCAACCAGTGGCATTGAAGGAAGTTGGACCACACAGCCCTTTTCATGGGGTGGGGTGGGGGGCAGGCAGGAGTTTTAAGTTCACTACTAAATAAAAAAAAAATATTGATGATAAATTCCAATGACCCAATTCTAGACACGTCACATGAGTGAACAGGCACCCTACAAAGAGGGCTGGGCGGGCAGGGAATCATGTCAGTCACTGAGGAAATATTAAAAAAAACTTCTGGAACTTACACCACTGCAGACAGTCTCCACGTAATATTGTTTACCAACAAGGCAAGGGCCCTTTTGCATCTTTGAAAAGCGTGAACAAAATTGTCGTAACTTAAGGCAAGGTAAAAATACCTATTTTGGATAACTTAAACCTTTCAGCCTGTACGATGTGGTACAGTCCTGGAGAAACTGAGTTCAAGGTGCGAAAATAAGGATGAGGAAGAATGCAAAAGAAAACTTAAAAAATTCTCCTATAATGAATGTTTTATTGAATATAAATGTGGATTTTATTGAATATAAACCCTAAATCCATTCCAATTTTATAGACTCATCTATTATGGTTAACTTTGATACTTTTTCCAAAACTAAGAAGGAAGAGAGATGAGTGGATAAGAAGGTACAAAACAATGAATCTTTCTCAATAAATAGTACATTCAACTGATGTTTACAATAGGGTACTCTAAGATATGTAACCATCAGATATGTCCCCTCCTCCCCCCTTCTAGCTAGGATGAACCAACCCCCTCGCTTATCCTCTCACGAAAATGCTGAAATTTTTTATTTGCCAAGCATGATAAAATTTGTAAATTCTGAATTCATATTTGCAATTAGAAAGCCCCAAATTCATTGAGAGGGGTGTACTACGTAGATTAATCAAGCACTAAATAGGAGGCTTTTTTTAATTTGCACCCGAGAATGACTTGGAGGGGATGAGCGAGGGGCCAGTTCATCCTGACCCCTAGTCCTTGATTTAATTCTTAACTAAATCTCTCCAAAATATCTAGCAAAGCATAAATAATACCTTTCCAGCATGGGGAGGACCGACTTTCCCTAGTTATAACTTACTATCATGAATAGTATAATGTTATGCAATGAGACTAATTTTTAGAAAATACCAAACAGTTAGTCCAAAGTTAACAAGTGGAATTGGACAAAAACTTAGTTGCATATTGAAAACATTTGAAAATAAATTGTCAATAAATCTACGAAATTTTTACTTAGAGTAAAAAAAAGAGATAAAACAATTGGATTTAGTACGTGAAAAAACGGTTCAATATGGGAACCAAAAAAAAATAGCTAATGAAATTTAAAAAATATTCCTTATACTGCATTAGACCATTACAATCTATATTTTTTTCATTGTCAAAGAATACATCCATTAAATCAAGTTGTTTGTTTTGATATACGATATATGGTGAGATCTCTAGGACCATACATCCCGTAGTCACATTCTTGGTATTATAGGAAATTTCTCTTGCAAAGAGGGGTGCAAGGGCGTTGTTTCATGACATTTGAACCTACAATGTGAAAGTTATTGAATTTTATTTTATTTTATTAATTAAAAAATTAAAAAATTAATTTTTCCTTTATATTATTAATAATGTAAGTTATTATACCACAGTTATTGTGATGGTACTTTATTCACATTCTACTTTTCAGCGAGTGGCAGTACACTACCCAAGAATATGACCTTCCATTATAAGAGCCCACAAATGATATCACTCCTCCATTCAACCAATACTTTATTGTTATTAGTATAATTAAATATAGTATGAATGACTCCTCGTTATGAACCTCCTACTGGTCTATGACCTATTTTAAGACTTCTGTGCCCTCCTAGAATGAAACTGGAATCTTTTCCAGAATATGATGTTCTCTGGATGGGATGAATACCGAGGTCATCCAAATGGATGGTTTTCATCCATATCTGCTTTTGTGGGCCCTTTCGCTGTGTTCAAGGTCTTGTGATGCACAAGCGGAATGCTGTGGTGTTGGTGACGATCCCCCATTGCAGCTCCGATCTCCTCGTTGCGCTCGCGGCGTCGGGTGAGTGCATCTGGCGGATTAGATGTCTGCTTAAATGGTCGTGATTTGCAAGTTTTCTTGGGATTAGTAGCAAGCTCGTGTGGTGATTAGCAAGCTTTGTTTGGAGATTAGCAAAGCATGTCTGGTGATTCGCGAGCTTGTTTGGTGATTAACACGCTTGTTTGGTGATTTGCAAGCTCTCCTGGTTGTTTGTTTTGCTGAAGTGCGTGTTTTTGTTTGTGAGAGAGACTTGATTTGAGGTTTTGCTGAATGTGTGCCTTGCATTTGCGTGGTAGAGCTTGTTGTTATGCTAGTTTCTTGGCAGGGGAGACTTGTGTTCCCGTGCTAGTTATTGGATTCGTTGAGCGCTTGTCGTGAAATTCTTTCTCTTTTTGTATCCCAACGTGTGCTCGTGCATGCACAAGATTGGCAACCATTCATTCAGGAAACAACAGTTGCATGTTTGTGGATCTTCGTGTTTGGAGGAGCCTCGTATTGCTATGAAAGCTGATAGGAAAAGCACGCGCGGTCAGAAAGGGCTCTTTGTTTTCTTTTAGTTTTCTATTGCTCTTTGGATCCTTACAGTTCGGGGGTTGTACCACTTCCTGAGAATTAATTGCTCTGTTTTCCACCTTGAGGATTCATTGCTCTTGAGTTCCACCTGAATCAAGCTTCGTTTATTAAATCTAAGTTTCTGTAGATTGTGTACCCGCGGTCCATAATTAAACTTGTCCTTCACAAACAATCTCTCGTTCGTGGTAGATTAAGAAAATGTAGACCTTCCGCTATCAATTTCTCGCTTGTTGTTCTTGCTCTGACTAATCACACCTGAGCATAGTTACTATTATTAAACATAGATGAATTTTATTGGATCTAAATGGCAACCGAACTGCACGCATTATTGGCGGCGGAATAGCAGACCGCATGAATAAGTTGAGAATTTTCAAAGCGCAAAGCACCGAAAGCACCGTCTCTAGGGGTGCCGAAACCCGACACTAGGCTCTCATAGACTCTCATATTTTGATTGTGGACATCTTGTGTGATCAATATCTAGGTTTTTGTGACCTTTTTGGTCCAAATGTAGGTGTCACATGTAAGCGCGGCATTTGGGCAATGTTGATTTTGGTTGTACATAGCTTAGAAGACTACTAGTCATGCTAGAGTTCCCAAGGTTTCTAAAGGTTTCGCTTGTGGATATGCAGAGACACACGGGCCATGTAAGAATTGACAAAGGATAGCATTGAGAAGAGCGAGTATTCCTTGTGGAAACTTTTGTGGGAATATTCTATTTGCTTGTAAGATGACGATCTTCGGCATTGGGAAGAAGCAGACGACGGAGGAGGCAGAGCATCAGCAGTTGCAGAGAGAGCTTGTTCACCATGCCCAAGTCACGTTTGCCCATCCGGACGCTTCTTTCGATGCCTCCGTCATGTACGAGGCCACGGCGCAGAGTGTGCGGGACCGCCTGGTGAAGCGCTGGAATTTGACCGAGGAGCATTACACCAAAACGGTACAATCCTCAACGTAGCCAATACAATGCAATTCATTTGGCTTTATTGATGTGAAAAACTTCTTTTGTTTTCATCTGATTACTTCATGTCAAGCTATTAACACGATCCTCGTCATGAAGTAAGTAGAATATCCTCTGTACGGTGGTATGGTATCCGAAACTGTTCTAACACTCCATGACATTGTTTAAATTTTTTTGAAGCAGTTCAATTTTTCTGAATATCATCTGAGTATTTGTCTCTTACTTGGGGATTCTTTCGTAAGTGTCGTAAGCTTTGGAAGGGCAATTCACTAACCCTGTTTTGTTACCTTTTTGTGTTCATGATTTTCTTTTTGATGATGTTCAAATGCTCTTAGAAAGGTCTGATGAACCTGGAGGAAGATTACCTTGTTTGCTGAGGTTTAATATTTTAAAAGCAGTCTAATGAACCATGAAAAGGATGTGCCTTTTGATGGTGTTTGTTAATGTTTCTGAGATATTCTAATGTTATCGAATCCCTTGTTAATGATTTGTTTCTGTTGTGGGGCTTCTTTTCTTAAGAATTGGGAGGGCATTTACCAACCTTGCTTCACTACCTTGTTTGGTTTCAGAATTCGAAGAGGATTTACTACCTTTCTCTGGAGTATTTGGTGGGGCGATCATTGCTCAATGCAATTCTGAATTTGCAACTGAAGGTGCATTCAAACCGAGTTCTGTGAATGTGACCTTTCGAGCTGGGCATGAAGGCTAGTAATCCATTGTTCTCTCAGATCAGGATGTTTGCTTCCGCTTGTTCATTCACGGCTTTTAAATTCTTACTGAATACAGAGTGAATTTGTAGTGCAGGGTGAATATTCTGAGGCTTTGCAGGCTGAGGGCTACCGCCTTGAAGAGACGGTAATTTCTAATTCTAGCCCGTTTGTAATTTTTCTGTTTTCCACCTAAGTTTCCAGAGTTTTTAGAGTTATCCGCCTTCCTTTGTCCTGGATTCCTCTGATGTAGCATGACTGAGTTCTCAGGTGGAAGAGGAAAGAGATGCAGGTCTCGGAAATGGAGGCCTAGGGCGCCTTGCGTCGTGTTTCCTCGACTCAATGGCCACACTCAGCATCCCTTCTATCGGGTATGACCCTCAAAAATCGTCCTCCTTAGGGCCTAATAAATTTTTGATGAAAATAGGAATTGATCTCATTGACCTTTGATTTTCTATAATTTTACTAGAGTCCTCTATTCTATGCCTGGGTCCTCAATTTATATCTCATTGGTTCGTGTGGACTCCTACCTGGAGATAACCCGTTTTCGAAAAACTAATCAGCAGAGAACGCTAGCGCAAAAAAGTGCAGAGTATTTTGTATTGTAGCTGAATTGTTCACCCAGAGTTTGTAAGGACTACAGTGTACCAGTAGTTTCTCCCCTGGCCGAGGGTTTAACTGCTGAGTATATATGTAAGCATTTGGTTATAATTATTATTGCTATTATCTATTACTTATCACCTGGATATAGATTATGATCCTCATAACTAAATTGAGCTTTCATCACTCTTTTTCCCCAACTAAAGATTGAGCATTGGTTGTGTCAGTGTATACTATTTCACTCAATATTAATCGATGGTATTTAGGTAGAGGCATCTAAAACCGTTCGCCGTCCCCCCTTTTCTCTCCTGTTGGTGTCGTTTAAGTGTAACCAATACGACCTCAAGAAGTCTTCAACTCTAAACTTGTTGCAGCATTGCTCTAAAGTAGCTCTTCAGTGAATGGTTTGGGCCTTTTGGAAAACGATTCAAGGATGCCCCTCTATGACAAGTGAAGGTGGTTTCTTCAAGTCTTCACTTTGAAATTCACAGAAACTACAAAATTCTCCTAGGAATACAGTTTTTTTGAAAATTTATGATTTACATTTCTTCACAAGTAGAAGGTGACCTCTAATTGGTAATTTCGATTCACACTATGCACATCAGCTTACATATTGCACTGCAGATACGGAATTCGGTACCGATACGGTATCTTTGAACAGTTAATTCTGGACAACAAGCAAGTGGAGCGTCCGGACTACTGGTTGGCCAAGGGGAACCCATGGGAGGTGGAGCGTTTGGATGTGGTCTTCCCGGTTCGTTTCTATGGACATGTGGTCACTTATGAAGAAGGAAACAAGACTCTCTTCAAGTGGGAAGGTGGGGAGGTTGTGCGAGCTGTGGCCTATGACACTCCCATTCCTGGCTTCGGCACTCTCAATACCAATACCATGCGTTTGTGGAGCGCGTATGCTCTCTCATCCTCTTCTCATCTTCATCTGCAAATTCTATTCCCCAAATTTTTTAATTTAAATATATTTAAAAACCTTTGGCAACGAATGAAATCGAGTGTCATTGTAGAGAAAAACATCAGGAAAGTAACCCCCTATTGAAACAATGCTGCTGCAAAGGGTTAACAAAATAGTATTGAAAGTGTATTGTTGCAGTACAAAAGCAGTACTGCAACAATGTAGTGTCAATGGGAATGCACTGCATCCACTAAAATTATATTGTTAACGTACTGCTTTCGTACTGCAACAATACACTTTCAATACTATACTGTGATAGGAGGGAAACCATTGAAACAGTATTGCAACAGTACTGACAGAGAGGGGGGGTTAGTTCCCAATGAACCCTCTAGAGGAATAATTCTCCAAATTTCATCTGTGCTGGTTGCCACTTCATTTTGGACGATGTTCTCCTTCAGTATGTTGTTAACCCCTAAATGCCTATATGGTCAAGAGTTGCTGCTTGCATATTACATTCAACCTTCCCTAGTGACACTGCTTTTGAAGCCTCTTAATGCGCTTTGACATGTGCTCACAACTTTTTGTCATGCAAGAGTTGTATACAATCAGTTTGTATACAACATGACTGATTCTGGGGTATTAAGGAGTGTGCAATTACAGTATGAGTTATGAGAAAATTGAGTGTATAGGAGTTGAAATGAAAGATTTAGGAGCTTCAAGGAAAGTAGCAAGTATACTATTAGAATGAATAGACTGTGTCCTGCGTTTTTCAACAGTAAAAATAGGCTTTGAAAGTTTAGCAATGGACTTCGGAAGTGAATCTTATATTTTTAGTTCAGGCACTAAGGTGTTGATGTTGCTAGACCATCTACAATTTTCTCTAATATTCTTTGTCTACAATGCGACCCAGTTCATTGACCCTGGTTTTGGGGGTGCAGGCGTCCTCTGGAAGAGTTTAGCTTGTCCGATTTTAATGATGGCCACTACAGTAAGGCAGTGGAGGCTAGAGATAGGGCAGAGGCAATCAGCTCTGTCTTGTATCCTAATGACAACCACGATGAGGGGAAAGAGTTGCGACTCAAGCAGCAATATTTCTTTGTAGCTGCTACTCTTCAGGTAAATATCCAGCAGTATGAACGTTTCTTAGTAAGGAAAACAAGAAATACTCTTGATTTTAAGATAATATTAAGCCAATATGCTACTCATTTTTAAGTATCCACCTACATTATTTACCGGTACTTTGTTTCATTTTTGCAACAAGTCTGAGACACTTGCAAGCAGTTTTACAACACCCGTTTGTGTCATACTTGCTCCAAAGTTGGTTATTTTAACTTAGAAGGCTTCTCGCACTTGAGGGAAGCATGCCATTGGTCTATTAGAGCAAGTGGTCTCCACCCTAGAGCAAGGTTTTCAAGTATGAAAGAATATTCTGCTTTCCTCTACAGAATATTTCATGACGTAAATATATTTAGAACAATTTTGATCATATTTGATGTTCTTAAAACTCAAGTATGCAGCTTGAAATTTTTGGAAATACGTAGCAAGTGTAGCATGAAAACTTCGTTAGAATATTTGAATGAGATAATATTTCGTATCCCTATGACTTAGCGGAAGAATGGCAAAAAAAGATGTAGGAGTTTTTTTCCACACATTTGGGGATGCTTTGCGCATAGTATGTGGCGTGGAAAATGACATGGCAAAGAAGGAAGTGTTCTACTGAGCGCTGAGGGTATTCACCCAGAATCGTCATATTTCAAGTGTCGATTTTGGATGCACATACCTTCTTGCTTGGAACCTTCATAAAATGAGGAAGAGGAAGGACCTTTATTTTGTAGTTATTAATGCTTTATGCACTGGGCTCGGCGGAAAAGGTGTTACCTTAATCAGCTTTCTTCGTGGTTGTGCAGGATATCATGAAGCGTTACAAGAAATCTGGAGACGCAATCTCAGCGTTTGACAGCAAAGTTGCTGTGCAGCTCAACGACACTCATCCCACCATCGCTATTCCAGAGCTCATGCGCCTCTTCCTAGATGAGGAGGTCAGTACCTAATATACTATGCAGTCAAGCCTTTGAGGTTCAAGCATCCACTTATCGGATGCTTCTTGGTCAAACCATATGGTCACCTTGAAAATTGGTTTTAAGTTGGATTAAATTAATGAATATCGTCAAGTCTAGTTTCCAATTCACTTTTCAAATCTAAAGAATCCAAAGTGTAAAGCATTTTATCGCAGTTGCAAGTTCTATAGGTCAAGATCCAAACTACACTATTCAACATGCTCGCCTCAATCTGCACCGTGCATTTTTTAGAAAGATTTTCGTCATGTATATCCTAAGAAGCTTAGCGAAAAAATGTAGGTCTGCAACTTAAAACGTGCATATATTTTGCATGAAAGTTCATATTAATGCCTTCAACGTCGACACTATTATCTATGGTGCACTGTTGACCCCTGTTTTTGAACGCAGAAAATGCCTTGGGATGACGCTTGGGACATCACTACTCGGGTGTTTGGTTATACCAACCACACCATACTTCCAGAGGCGCTTGAGAAATGGTCAGTCCCATTGATGCAGAAGCTGCTGCCTCGCCATTTAGAAATCATCTATGAGATCAATCATCGGCATCTCCAGGTACTCCACTTGTTTCTTTTCCCTATTTGTAACAACTTGTCAGTCTCAGGGCCACGTTAGATTGCACAGGCCTATAGTATGGACTAGCATAATGTGCAACTAAGGGTGAGACAACAAGCTTAAAATAATTCATTGTCTTTATGACATCTCACGGTGTATTTAAGGCACTAGCAACTGTCCATTTCACCTCAAAGAGGTGGCTTGAAACCTTGTTGTCTTGAATATTTTTAGCATGTAATATGGGAATATGTTAGCGTCACCTCTTCATGCTCATTCTTGTTACTTGGTCGAAAATAACGCGAACATTGAAATAAATGACGTAAAATTAATAAATAATGATTTGCTCCAAAGCGTAAATTTTTTGTCATCGCAAGCTTCAACATGTTTAATCTAAGGCGGCTCTTACACTGTCATAGAACCTGGGACAAGATCTGCAACCAGAATTGTAAGTGGGTTATGTTTGGTAAAAGAAAGGCAAATCATGGAACACAGATTTCGATTTTAAGTCGCCGCAAATTTGATAAATCTGTAAAGCAGTTCTGACATGCAGAAGATTAACGATGACCTACTTCTGGTATGGGAAGAGAAGCTTTCTGAAGTGAGAATGATATGAGCAATTTTTGACAAGGCCTTCAATTTTCTTTCTTTTCAGATTGTTGAGGCCAGGTGGCCAGGTGATACTGAGAGACTGATTAAGATGAGCATCATTCAAGAGGGCGAGACGAAGATGGTGCGCATGGCCATTCTAGCTACCGTTGGATCCCACGCTATCAATGGTGTAGCTGAGATTCACTCTGGCTTGGTAAGAACCTCCCTTTTCCCGGAGTTTGTGGAGCTGACGCCTGCGAAGTTCCAGAATAAGACTAATGGTGTGACACCACGACGGTGGATTCTGCAAGCAAATCCCAGCCTGAGTGAGGTATTTACATGCCCTTCACAAATGAATTATTTAGAAAAGTTAAAGAATAGTCACAAAATGTACAAGTAGAAAAATGAAATCATTTCTGAACATTAGAAACATGTTCTGAAAATTACTGCGACTGACAATCAGCTTCCAAAGTAGAACTTCTATTTTTTGCATGGGCAGTTCGTGGCAAATGCCATCCTGCAGGGTCAATAGGCTCAAGAAAATCTGACCAAGTATGCCTATTTGCAGATCATCACTAAAGCTTTAGAGACCGATGAATGGGTTCTGAAGCTGGATTTATTGCGGGTATGTCTTATTACTCTCGTATTTACGCTAGTATTTGGATATTCAGATATCATACCTGCGCAAAAATTTCAAGACCCGCGTCACAGCTTTTGTAAAGGGATCAACAATGAGAGAGATACATTTCTATTTGACCCAGTTGCATGATATAATTTGATTATTGATATTGGAGTAGTTACAGACTTTTCCCAAAAGATATTGTATTGTCTAAACAAGCTGGTTATAACATTCTTTCTCTTGTGAGAACTCACCCTTCACTGTAGATGACAATTGAAAAAGGATTTAAAAGTCTGAGATTCATTGTAGAGTACATGCTGAATGAGTGGCCAATGCTTGTCTTCATGTAGATTATGGTACCCCTCATCTGAGATGAGCTCAAGTTTATGCCCTAAAAGAATCTAATTTTTTTTCCAAAGGTGTTGAGGCAGTTCCTCAAGAATGTGATTGTGGCATATTGAAGTGTCTCTTGGCTTTGATTGTTTCTTTTCAGGGAATGAAAGATTTGGCCAGCAACAAAAGCTTGCAGGAAGATTTCAGAGCATCAAAGCAGTTCAACAAAGCCCGTCTAGCTGCACTCATCAAGAGTCATTGTGGTGTCGAAGTAAGCAAACTGTGCATGAATCTACTTCGTCAAGAATTAGTCATGTTTTTTTGTTTTTAGTCTTACATGGCTACTACAATTTCTGAATGCATCTTACACCCTGCATCTGATAGAATTCTTTCTTTGTTTCAGGTCAGTGAGAAGGCGCTCTTCGATGTACAAATCAAGCGCATCCACGAGTACAAGCGCCAACTCTTGAACATCTTGAGTCTTATCCATCGCTACATCTTGATCAAGGTAATGGTTCATTCTTGTTCTCTGAAATTTTTCTTACATTGGAGGATGGCATCTTAAACCCTAAACTTTAAAACCCTAAATCCTACATTTTTTTGGACACCCCAAGTTTAGGCTCTTCATCATTCTTGTTTTGTACTGGCCTCAATTATTCTTTTTTCTCCTGGCCTTGAATTACAGAGAGCCTCACCTGCAGACCGAGCAAAGTTTGTGCCTCGTGTGGCCATTTTTGCCGGGAAGGCAGCACCAGGGTATTACCTGGCAAAACGGATTATTCACCTCATTAACGCGTGAGTACATTACTGTCAATCATCTTCCAGCTTAGGAATTTTGAACTTTTTGTTGCATTTTTTTGAACATAAGGTAGAGGATGCTGAACCTTTAAGGAACCTACTCCTGTCCTCTATCAATTCTTTCAAATTTAGTACATTTTCAGGTACTGAACCCACACTGCTTTTAGATGACAGAACTAGGTGATGTAGGATTTTCAACTTTGACAATCCATAGAATATTCTAAGAATTGTGTTATTTTTAATATGGGACTACAAGCCTGCAATTCTATCACCATCATATTCTGATAGAAGTACATTAAACCTGCATGTGTAAGCAATTATTAAGGGAATAGTGCCCTCTACCCTACTATTAGCTCCCTAACAGTCTAAAACTCTGTACACAGGGTTGGTGCCAAGGTGAACAATGACCCCGAGGTCGGAGATTTATTGAAAGTGGTGTTCATTCCCAACTACAGCGTGTCTCTTGCTGAGGTAACATCTCATAGCTGGGGTTTGTCTTTCTCCTACGCATATTACTTTGACAGCAGAGTTCGTGTTGTTTCTACTTCAAAAATGCATTGATATAATATAACTATCACATTACATGTGAAAATTATCACGTTGTATGTAAAACTTGGATGAAAATTTGGTATCATTTTTTGCAGGTATGTCTCTCATATGTTATAGACATATATTTGATGTGAAAATTCAACAGCTTGAATGCATTCTTTATGTAAAACCAATGCAGCTATTTGTTTCCACATTTATCGTGCAGTCGTACTTTTAATATGAAAAACTGAAAGGAAAATGACAATTTGTGGAAATCCAAATTGGACATGGTGATGACGCAGCATGCTTGTGAAACATGTGTAGGTGATCATCCCTGCCAATGATATCTCCCAGCACATCTCAACAGCTGGGATGGAAGCCAGCGGCACGTCCAACATGAAGTTTGTCATGAACGGAGGGTTGATTGTGGGCACCATGGATGGGGCGAACATTGAGATCGCCCATGCGATTGGCCAAGAGAACATGTTCGTGTTTGGAGCCTCTTCTGAAGAAGTGGAAGGACTTCGTCATGATCTAAAGCATAAGGGCGAGGAGTTCCTCGACGAACGACTTCTCGAGGTATGGAAGTCATTTTTTTCCCTCACCATGCCCTAATGTTTTACCTCTGATGCATGAAATTCTTGAAATGTGGGAAGTTTGTTAGCTTAGGTTTGATTGGTTCTCATATTTGGTTGATTTTTTATGTGCTCTGATGTCATCTAAAACTGGTTTGGTGTGGGTTTAAGGTTTAGGGTTTATGTCCCGTTACTTTCAGCTGTGTATAATAGTTCACGTTATTAGAATGGAATCTTATTTGTGAGGGTCTGGTTCCTATTTTCGAGTGGATTCAAACACACTAGAATATGTATTATTTGGGTACCATATGAATATGCTATGAATTGCTGAAATTTGGTACTTCAAACTTGGTATAACCTAGACTGCCCTTGAACCATGAGGATCTACCATTGCATCTACCATGTGTCTCATGGAGTCATCTTTGACTGTGATCTCCTTTCTTACAGAGTCATGTTTGGATTAGAATTGCATTGTTCATGATTTCGGTTTTCATAATACCCTAAAAAATGAGCTGTGGTGTGTTCTGATCGTATAAAGACCTGGCTTCTGGGTAGCTTGTTAGGTTAGGTTAGTTTAGCTGATTATTCAGTTGATTTGTGATGTGCCCTGATGTCATGTAAACTTGGTTCGTGGGTAGCTTGGGAGGTGGTTGTGGTTTACGTTATGAGTAATCATATAACCCTTACAAACGAGGTGTGAAACATTCTAAAATTGCAAAACCCTGGCGTTTGGGTAGCTTAGGTTAGGTTTGTTCGCATTTCTGGCGGCTATGGCTAACGAGAATGTGCATTGGCAGGTCTATCATGCAATCGAGGCAGGCGAATTTGGACCGTATCAAGAGTTTGAGCCTATTTTGTACTCTTTGCGGGAAGGGAGGGACTACTACTTGCTCGCCCATGACTGGCCCTCTTACCTTGATGCTCAGGTTAGAAGCAGGATCTTCTTCAAAGAGCCGGGGCAAGTTTCAGATATTGCACGACATTTTCATGTGATTATTTCTTGTATTTATTTAAGCAATTTGGTGCTGTTATTTATTTTTCTGCAGGACGCGGTGGATCAGGTCTTCGTAGATGAATCTGAATGGACAAAGCGGTGCATCGTGAGTACGTCCATGATGGGCGTTTTCAGCAGTGACCGAACAATTGACGAGTATGCCAAGGAGATCTGGAGTGTTACGGTAAGTCCATCCTACTCCAAGCCCCGAAAATCCTAAATCCTAAACTCGAAATCTGCTAGTTAGTCAGTACTTGGCATGTGCTTCCTACCTAAGTTGGGATGTTCTAATTCTGTCATGGGACCTAATTCTGCCAGTTGTTTTCATAAAATACATCGGATACTACAGGGGTAGGCTCTCACAGTACACGTAAAAACTTTTTAGTGGACATGAGTAAGGACACTTACTTTTGCCCTCAGATGTATTGCTTGGGTGCAGTGCAAGAATTATGTCTCATGACAGAACTAGAGAACCGCACTTTAACTTCATCTGAATCTTTAAGTGCAAACAATATTCGTTGCTGGTCATTCTCCATTGGAGTTTCCGGGTCTGATCGCTCATCAATGACTAACGCTTGTTTTGTGTTTTATTTTCTGGGGCAGTCCTCACCAGTACTTTCTGAACCTCCACATCAGATACAGAAATAAGAAACTCCGCCAGCTGGAGCATCATGCTTTTGTAATGGATTATGGGTAGGGGAGTTTTGTATCCAACCTATCCACATTTCCTTTGAAGAGATTTGGCAACAAATTTTGAAGATAAGGAGCAACGTAACAGCAAATGTTTGTTTGAATGAATACAAGAGCTCTCAGTGATGACTAGGGAGGCTAGAATGTGACGCCGGAGAGAAAGAGACTGTTATAGGATTGCTTGTATTGCTGTTGCAATCTGATTATTGTAATATCATTCTGGTCCTCCGCTATTGCCCTACATCTTTTGACAAAATTTCTACATTCCCGTCTTCACGAATTTCAGGTCCTTGTATATAATACATTTGGGTAAACTGTTTTCACCCTTCAGTTGACGTTCCTTTCAACATTCGCTGTTTTTAAACTATGTACTTTTCAGTAACAAGTAGCCCACTTATGACCTATTCTTGGTTATCACCCCATTCTTGAAAACATGGAGTTACCGTCTAGGGGAACTGTCTTTGAACTGAAATCCAGATGCTGTAAGCAGCTTCCATGATCCCGTTCTAATTGGAGACTCTAACGTCTCACTGAAAACTTCACGCTCTGCTTGTGTGTAAGCACAATATTGTATTCTTTGTACATGCTCAACAGATACTTTGGGGCTGAAGCTTGAAACTGAAACAGCTAATCCTTCCCCTGCAGCACACAAGAATGATTTTGTGATCAGCAGTGCTGGAGTCTTAACGATTGTAAGACTCGTCTACAAATTAACCCTTTCAACGAAGTCGCAAATAAACGTCGACGCCAGAGTGTATTCCATCAGCTTCTTCGCATGATTTCTACCTCAAAATTTAGGTATTTGAAACATTGGCAATTTCACATACCGTCAATTACGTATTCTTATGATGGTTCTCCTGGACCAAAATTTACTGCAAAAACAGAATATTAGGATGAAACCATCGTGGTCCTGGCACTCAAAATTGGGTCAGTAGAAAATGCTTAACTTACCATGAGAGATGCAGAGTACGTTGTCCTGTGGAAATATGTCAGCAACAGCAAGGAAAGTGTTGATGTACCGGCGATGTCCATCTTCGTAGGACTCCTCCCACTCGGGCAACTGTCACAAAAAAATATTCGAATGAGATCTGTTGTAGTCCTGCAACGTCGGCCACAGTGACAAGATGCATGACACATTCGAAAGGACGTCATGACTTTCATTTCTGAATGGTACAAATATGTTTTGGAAGTTACTCTAATTGCATATGAGCATTCAGAGCGAATTTTATATTCGTACCTCGGGAAGGTAGAAAGCGATACTTCAACAGACCAGACATAATAAGTTAAGCTTACATTTAACAAGTGAATCGTGTTTAACCGTGCTACCAGTTTTAAATTCTTACAACTGCTAAACTGTAGTCCTTGTTTGCAGCCGTCCATCTGAATTTTCACAGCTTTGTGCACGATTATTTCTTTCAAGGACAGCACTTCACACTTTCCTCAAGTTGACAGCACAACTGCAACAATTGTTTAGAATAATTTGTGCTCAGAGCATTAGACTAAATTAAGGCTATTGTGCAGTACAATATCAGTAAAAACTTCAGTTTATCAATTATAGTTTTTAAAATATATATATTTTTGCTTATTTTAAACCAGGATGGAGTGGATCCAAAGGTGCAATTTTCTCTGACCTGGGAAAGAACGGGAAGCACTGAAAAGTCCACCACTCCATTTGGCAGAGCAGAGACGAGCTCGTCCAACGACAAAATCCAATCCTTGCTACTCTGGGGATCATGAGGAGGATATCTGATTGCTCGGTTGTTCATAAGCTCCGCTAACCCATACTCTATGGAAACCTGCACTTCAAATGCATAAACATAAGATCAAAACTCATGTTGTACACATTCAACTTAACATCTTTAAAGACCCACGGCTCTACCCAAGAATATGAATCCATCATTCTGATTCTACGAGACACTTATATGAATTCGGTATGCGAGCTTGCTATCTTGTCATTAATAACTTAGCGAGCACCAAGAGGAGCAACATGGGAGTTTTGAACGAATGCTTAATAAAATTCAAGTTCTAAGACCACGCCAATCTTGGATAAGTAGTCATGTCGAAATGTGATGCAGATTTTGACTTTGAAAATCTGCTATATTCATTATAATCGCAAAATTTCAAGAATCAGTCAATTTTCTAAATGCTTGTTTGGAACCTCAAATCAATACCAATCCCAATTTTTAAAGCTTTGTGCACATGAATATCACATTCTTGGCGCTCTTGAAAATGCCGTTTTCACGAATATGATCATCAGAGTGAAGGGTGCAGGTTCACAAGCGCTAAATTAAAAAATGAATCAATAAATAAAAAATTCTTCACAGATGCAAAGCACATAGAGCATGGCCTTGACAGATGAGAAGGGAGTATCTGAACCATACTACCCAAGAATGGTGTTCATGAATGTTCTCGCTGTCGAGCTCAATGCCAATTTGAATGCTTTCAATTACATCTAAGATGTTACAGCTCAGGAACACCGGATGCTGAAAAGAAAAGGCCACAATGCAAATGCGTCCAAAAAACTCGAATCTGGAATATTTGACCGCTCTTCGCAACAGAGGAGCAGGCATTTATACAAGGGCTGAAGAGTGCAAAGACTCGCTGAACAGAATTGTCTCCACAGATGGAAATCATATCCAACTTTGCCTTGACAGACGAGAACGAGTGTCTGACCATGCCCATTAATAGTCCTAACCCTAAAAGTACAATGCTCACAAGCCGTTCAAAATTCAAGCACCAAATCAAAGCAGTAAACAAGCATTGTTCGAATTCGATCACCAATTCAACCTCTTCTCATCACAATTGCGAGCAGAAGAAACCAGCCTTAAGGAAGACGATATCGGTAACGCCATCCGGATACATGCCGTTGATGAACCCAATTCAAAGTAGTAGGCAAGCATTTCCAAATCCAATCACCAATGGTACGTCGCAAGCAAGCCATTTCCAAATTTGATCAGCGCTTCAATGTCGTCTCATCGCAATTGAGAGCAAAAGAAACCGACCTTGACACTGGCGATGTCAGTGTCGCCAGTAAGATACATGTCCTTGATCAACCCAATTCAAAGTTGCACACAAACAATTTCCAAATCCGATCACAAATTCAACCTCGTAATAAAGCAATATCCAGAGTCGATCACCAATTCAACGTCGCACACAAGCGATTTCAAAAATTCAATCACCAATCCAACTAGAGAGCCTCACCTTAACATTGATGGCGCCCTCATCGTCGTCCCCATCGGGAAACATGCCCTTGATGAACCCCGCGGCCGTCTGCACACACCTCAAGAACGGCGACACTACAATCCTCGAGACTCTCACCCCCTGCCCTTGCAGCTTCTCCCCCACTCGTACCGCCTGCTCTACGCCCACCTCCGTGAGCGGCGGATCCCACGTCCGGGCACCCTCCTCGTGCCGCCACGCCCGATTCGCATCGTCCCAACGCTGCCCGTGACGCATCACAAACAGATGCTGCTTGCTTGCTAATGCACCCTTCTTATTCCATTCCCCATTCCCAAGCTCCATCACTTACAATCGATAAGAGTTTCAATTCCAAATCTGCAATACAATGCTGGATTCGATCTGGGTCTGGGAGTGTGAGTATTTGAACGAGAGAAGGAGGGCGTGTTTTTGAATTGGGGAGGCAGTAAATTTGGACTGATGGGCGGGGAGAATGTTGGAGACGCGGCGTCGGTGACGCGGTGTCGGTAATGTAGCCCGGAGTTGGTGCAGACGCTGTTTGTTGTTGGTGGAATTTGAACTGGGGGTTGATTAACGGAGCCATGACCACTGATTTCAAGCTTCCCTACCCATCACTCTTTTCACTCCCATTTCACAACTACATATGATGAATGAAAACGTTTATATTTATTTTTTAGAGATGAAATCATATGTCTACTACAAGTCATATAATTTTCAAATTTCTTGGGGAAAATTTGAAATTACTTTGAATTTCTGTAGAAAAAAATGAAGAAAATTCATATCAAAATACAAAATATACTCGAAAAATCTGAAATTTTTGTTGTAGATTGCAAATGTATATTATAGTGCACAACATTATGGTATAAATCAAAGTTATTGAATCACTCTAAAATTAGAAAATCAACAAACCATGGTTACAAGGTTCAAAGTTCATACAAGGCATCTTCTTTTTTAGAAAAGTCAATGCTACCATAATCAAGGAATTTGTAATACTATTCACTGAAAGTGCATTCAAGCCCCTTCAAAAAAAATACATAAAAAAACTTTTTTTTTTTCATCCTATAGTTTTAGGTCAAGTCATCCAATTGAACACTTAATATCCACAACATTAGATTGTTAACTATAGAAGGGCACCAAGGACTTTTTGTGTTCTTTGGATGGTCAAGCAAGCTTTGTGCTATTGAAGAATGGATGATTTCATTCGTTTTTTTGGTGTGCAACTTTGTTGATGCTCTATCCACATCAATGACTTAAGATTAAAACATTTCCATTGTTTTTCTCTTTTACATGGGAGCATTTATTAAAAAAAATGATGCACTATCCAATGTATTTCAATATTTTGAACTTTTTTCCCTTAAAACTTAATTTTGACATTCAAAAAAATTTCTTTCGTTTTTGAGAAAAAAATAACAAAATGAATCTTTTGAAGTGTAGTTTCTACCCTACTTGGAAATTTTGAAAAATTCCTTAAAATAAGTATTTTAGTGAAGTTTGAAGTGGAGTATCTATAACCACATTTCTAAATGTGGAGCAATACCAAAAATTTCCTTATACTACAATTTTCTACACTATAGTGTTCTATTCTAAAAAATTTAGATTTTTTGGAACATGATTTATATTAGATATGAACTTTCTTCATTTATTCTTTTAAATTCATGAAAATTTGAAATTTATGACAATTATTAGACATATGATTTCATCTTTGAAAAACATAGCCAAAAAAATTCAGTCATGAATAGCAAGTAAATGGAAGATAAAGAGTGAGGGACTTTCAAGTTTGAGTCTATTATTGGCTCTATCCTTTAGAGGTTAATAATATTGGTATATTGGAAAGAATGGTAATGAATATGTATGTATGAGAAGAGGTTGCTACAATATTGGAAAGTTTGAATTCTATTTTGTTAACTTTGTGACAAATTTTGGAAGGTTCTTGGCATTTAAATAAATTGTGTTATGATTATCTTGCAAATTCTATTTTCTTAGAAAAAAAAATTGAGTGTACATAGTCGTAGTGGTGATCAATGAAACTTTTCGAGAATTGAAAATAATAGATTAAAGGTAGTGAATTGGATGATAAATCACTTAAAATGGATGGAATTTTGGTCATAAGAAAATAAAATTATATTTCAAATTCAACATTTCAAAATATTAGTGGAGGTTCATTTTTTTAAATAGGTCAAAATTAGGTACAATTGATGGAGACATACTAAACATCATTGTACTTGTGCTAAAGTGTCATTGAATATATAATATTATAATTCCATTATTTGGGTATATATTATATTCAAACTATTCATTAGTATTGAAATAGAGCTAGCATACTTCAATATGAAAATGATTACTAATTTACCATGTTTATTCCATGTTATTATAGCAATTTGTATAATAATATTTTGTATTAGGAAAATTTGTTGATTTTTCCTTTATCATTTAAGGTAGCTACACCTAATCGCAACCCAATTCAAAATTCAAACCCAACACATTTTTATCTAAAATGCACATCATGTATTCATGAGAGTAATCCTACGGTTGATTTTGGGTACACCCTTTTTAAGCACTTTGAAAGTTTGTAGTTTGTTCATACATTGCCAAAAATGGCAAATAAAGAGAATTGATATGGAATCCCCATTTAACATTTTGACTCATAATAAGATTCAATTAAAACTTAGACAATTGAAAAAAATATCTAATTTTAAAGTAAATAGGTGCAACCTTGTTTTTACAATTCTTTGAAAGCCATTCATCAAACACTTTTAATTCTTGGCATCCTTCCAAGATTAATAATAAGAGCCATGATTAAATAGTAATTTAGACTAATCTCATGATGAATTCCCATGTTTTATTAGAATCAAAAATAGATTTCCAAGTTGTCTGTAGTAGAAATTGACTTCCTTGACTTTCATGATGCTTTCACTTCTTTGTAAGTAGGGAGAAACTACCATTAGAGGATTTTGGGGGGGTCGGGAAGGCCATTTCAAGCATGTTCTCCCAACCTTGTTCCCGTTGTCAATTTTATTTTTTTTGAAAAAAAAAAAAAAATTTAGAATGAAAAAAAAATCAATTTTTTTTTAATCTCAAAAAAGAAATTGATGATGTAGCAGTCGTCATGCTACGTCAAGCAACAATTGCAAGCCTGTTCCCTCAATGTTGGAAGCGCGGGGAACTTGTAGCTCTCTATAATTGCTGAAAATCCTCTAATGATTTTATGAATACATTTTCCTTGTTGTCATACTAAAAGAAATTATAAAGTTGAAGTCTAATACTTAAAAAAAAATTAATAAGTAAAATACTTACTTAATTGAATTTCACAAATTTCTCCCCAAAATTTTATTGGCCAAATTTTTTATTCTCTTTCTCCAATTGTTGTACAATTTCATGTAGAATTCTTCATATTTTTGTAATTTTTTAAGGTATTACCAAAAATCAACACTTTCAGCAATTTTGCATCAACTTTCACATGGATTTAATACATGAGATTATTTTTGACGCATTGATATTTGAAAATCATGAATTTATAATAAATAAATAATTCTAAACATCTTTGAAGATACTATGAATTTGTAAAGTTCATGCAATTTGCATTCACATAATATGAATTAAAGAGTATTATAAATAATGTAATATACACTATGCAAATTATACATTTTTGAATTCCTACATCTATATATTCGAAAATTAGTTTAGGATATAAAGTTGAAAATAGGTGTTTCCACCTTAATCCTTAAAGGATAGAGCCTATAATCATATAAATGAGCAATACTATCGTGTGAGCCTAGGATCATGAGTGCATGACTCTAAAAGACTATACATTTATATTATAGGTGTTTATATTATGGAAGCCTTTCATGATTATAGGATACCTATATTATAGACATCCATATTGTAAATATTTATGTTATAAGCACCTTCAATGGTTGTAGGATATTTACTTATACATATGATCACCTACAGATTTAAAAGGTCTTACAGATGACTTCATTGTTATTTATAAAAACAAAGAATGAACCTATGAATTCACTAACGAGAGTATTTGGATGACTACCTTGATCATGGGGAGTCGCATCCTTCCAAGGTTAACCCTATTATGACGTAAGGAGCCTAAAAGTATCTAATGGATGATATAGAATCTTTCTAAAGTAGAGCAACTCATCATGGTCAAAATTAGGAGTTTGTCCTTATTCCATTTTTGAATTTTAAAAAAAGTCCCTGCATTAAGAGAAGAGTAAATATAATTTCAGAAATTATATTCTTTTCAACAAAGTGTAAATTTGTCATGAATTTTGAAGTGAGATGCCCACTATAGCCCCAAAGAGTCTTTAGACTACCTCCAAACCAACAACAAAATTGTATCCATAATGCCCATTTTACTCACCTAAAGTAATCTCGATATTTTTTAACATGGCCACAACATGAAGGCCTAAGAAACACTTCTTTCAAATGAATTTACACTTAAAAGGCAAAAATTCTTACTGTAGTCACTAATCACTCCATTCCTTGATTGATTGTGGCCCAAAATCCCAAATTCCATTTATCGACCCCCATCTACAAAAGGATCATTCCTTAAGTGTCTGTAATGAATCTTTTGACTTTAGTAGGTTGTTCTACCTTATATATAAGATAGAAGCGCAAATGTTCATCCTTAAAATCTTGTGTGGAAAAGGGGGGAACTCTTGTACAACAGTTTGACCTCCAATGAGTGCTCTTGAGATATTTCAAGCAAATGATTCACATGGTACCAGAAAGGATGATTTCCGCAGTTCCAGAGTTAAGACTTAAGATGAGCAGGGTTTGGCCGATTCTAAGTTAAGCTTAAGCAGCTCCCTGGAAGTTCCGCCTCCCTTCCCCACATGTGCAACAAAGTGGACAAATGCTTTGTACTTGGCCGGCACATGGCGGGACACGAATAGTGTCTCTTCCCCCTTCTGGACTGATCAAATAGTCCCTTGAATTGCCATACTCCCATCTGCCTGCGCCACTGGCATTCCAAGTGGATGACACGACAGAGCCCTGAACAAACAATTAATTGAATATGCACAGGCAGGATATGGCAGAGACATGCACAGCCAGAGTGCACTGGACTGACTGGAGCCACTGCAGCTAGCTAGCTAGCTCGCCCGCCCGCCTCCAGTGCGATCGAGAGACTAATCGAGACCCAATGCACTGAAATGGTTGCCTAGCTAGCTAGTACGTCGCTAAGTTGCAGTACTTTTCAGTTGTTCGGGTCCTCTGATCGAAGCCTGGAGGGAAGTCTGTACGTTGATGATTGATGGGATCATTGCAAGTCGCCCTCGTGCATTCGACGGTGGCGATGGAGGTGGTTGAGCTTTGAAGGATCGAGCTCGCTCGCTTTCGATCAATTGCTGCACTGCACTGCACTGAAGCCACTGCCACTGCGCGCACTGCCATACCGGCAGCTTTTTTCTTCAACTTACAGTTAAGTTAATGGGAGGCGGGCCAACGGGACATGAGTCACATGAGCGGACCCTCCGGCCAACAAACAACTTCATGTGCCGGCAACGAAGGCCGGTAGCTAGCTAGCTGTACTTCGATCGACCGGGGCAGGCGGGGACTGCGACTGGCGGGCCTGCTGATGTGTGGCAGCTAGCTAGCTAGCCCGGGCGGCAGACGAAGGTACTGAGCGACTTGAATGCAGAACTCAGATTTTAGAAGACAGAATTCTTCTCCACCTTCACCTGCCCACCACACAACAGGCCGGGATCAAATCATTTTAGGTACGTTACAATAAGCTTAGTAGTTAGTAGCTACTGCACTCGGCCATAATGTCACAGCCTGGGGAGGTGGGAAGCATGCACTAGCTCCGATCCAGAGTGACGACTTCTGCCAATGTATGGTCTGTTTTTCCGTAGTGATCTGGAAAAGCTCTGGAGCAGCGTGTTTTGTTTTGAGATTCAGCGCTCCTGGTAGACGATTTCAACCTGTCTGGATTGGCCACTCGGCCACTTGTGGCTGGCGGTTTCTATTTCATCCCTTGCAATGGAATTTCATTCCATTTGTGTCAGGAAAAAAAAACAAAAAAAACTGCATTAAAGGATTTTGGGGGGCTAGGAGGGCCATTTCAGGGCCATTCCCATCATTGTTCCCTCAGCAGCCACAAGTGGAGAAAATTATTTGATTTATTTTAATAAAAATTTTAAATTTATTTTTGGCCTGTTGCATGTATTTCTTTGAAACAGTTAGACATACATGTAGGAATATGGATATTAGTCCTCGCTGAAAATGAGCCTCGCGTAGCACACTAGTGACGAAATTGATAGAACCTAAAATACTCAAAAACAGAAGTCAATAGCAAAAAAAAAAAACTAGATTTTTTTTGTTGTTGCACTCTTTTTTCACGCAACTTTTCATTTTATCGGGCTCTTATCTTGTCTTGCCAACATATAGAGGCTTTCAAACCACTGTCTTCGGTTCTTTTTGATAGTAACACATTAATAGTAACACAAAAAAGAAAAAAAAAAAAGAGTAAATATGTCCCGTGCTCTTTATTCCTTGGATCGGGATTGGATGGCTTGAAGTAGCATAATGCAATAGTAGCTTGTACACTTGTTTGATCGCTTAGGCCAATTTCCATATTAGAATCACATGTGGCTCTCTAACAACTATGATCGTTCAATACATTAGTCAAAGCTTTCGCCTAGGTTGGAATGATAGAATAATGAATCAAAAGAGAGAAAATGAAAAAAAAAACATAAAACGAATTAAAGGGGCATAGAGAAGAAAAGGGCCTAGGCCCTTACTGTGATCTTAAATAAAAAAACCCTACAGTAATAAATAGAATCCCCATGAAGATACCACTAGGTTCTTGTTTTAATCAAGAAGGTCTAAATCTATGCTATAAGGGAATTGTACTTGTTAAGGTTCATACATAAAATCATCAGTATACCAATCAAATGACCTACAAGATAGACTACCGGCACTACCCAAGGTTCCCTTTTTCCTTCTTGTGTAGTGGAAGTACTCATGTTGCAGATGGCATATATCTCAAGCTCACGCTTAACTAAAAACTACTAATATTTCCACTGCTATCCATTCCATCATTGAGGTTGCCATCAACAAATCACACAAAGTAATACTACATTTGCGAATGAACAAAAAATGCCTTGAGAGTGCCCATAGATACCCAATGATAGCACCTTTGGGAATCAACCAACACCAAAAAATTAAAAAACAAATAAGATAAAAAATAAAAATAAAAACCATCATTGAGGCAAACAAAGCAATAGCTTCTGTTAAAGCGAAATCTAAAATGGCATAACTAAATGTAATCTATATCACCATCAACATTAATTATCTATTTGTCTCTTTCATCAATTATTTAAATTATGGAATGGAAGACAGTGTAGCATAACACCAACTCTGAAATGACCAGTGTTTAATTTTGTTCATGCAAGTCCAACCTTAGAGGATACAATATTGTTGTATTTATCAAGATGGGTGGGCCCTCTTATGCTTTTATCCTTTGGTTAGTTTCAAGAACCATGTGTTTCAAGAGAGGAGACCAAGGTTTCTACTATGGCTTCATATATTGCAATGCGGCCAAGGAAAGGTACATAAAAAAGAAGTTACTTGCTACACATTTTTAGCATTTTTAGTGTTTTTTGCTTTAGAATGTTTTTGTCTCTTCCATTTTAATTTTTCCATTTTCAAATTTATTTTTTGTCTAATGTCATATTTTTCAATTTATTATTATTCTTATTTTAAATTTTGAAAAAAAATGAAATGAAAAAAAAATTGAATTTCAAAAAAATGATGTGTTAGGTCAAGCAACTAATGCAACAAGTTCTCAGAGTCTAAAAACCTCAAGGAACTCATAGCCCTCCAAAGCAATTGAATATCTTCTAATGTTTATGAAAGCTAATCCCTTTTTGAATGATGCTCCATTTGGGCAATGTAGGTTGTATTCTTTCCATATAGAAGAGATGAATAGTGATTAATTATGGCATGATTGTGGTGCATTTTGATTGGCTAAGAAGACTCTCAATATTGCAAGCACCCCTTGGTGGACTTTGCAACCATCCCTTGGTTAAAAAGAGGAAGGTGTATATAGGAGGAACATCCTCTTCTACTAAAAAATTCATAGTAATTTTGGATTGCGGAAAAAAAAATTGGAAAATTATGCAAACCTTCTGCTACCTATTTCTACACTTGCAAAAATTTACCTAGTGAAGAAAATTGCCTTACAAATATAAAAAATTACTTAAGTAGTCAAAAATGAGTTGGTTCCCTTAGATCAATCCTTCTACCAATACATCAATGTAGTAAAGGCACACACGTCTATACTGACAACACAAGTCTCTAATGAGGGCACTCGAGTCTCTATTGAGGATACACAATTCTCTTTTGTTTGAAAAAACAATTGATGAAGGTAAATGCTATAGTAGCCAATCATTTAAGCTATTTTATAGCATGCACATCGTGAGTAGTATAAGATGGTGGAAATTTTTTTCATGTATGAAGATAGGAAATATAGAGATTGGAAATTTTTCAAAATTTAATTCCCAATATTTATATTATTGTGAATTTTGGGGGGCCTAAAAGTACTCATAATCTGTAGCCAGTGTTTAGAGTCTTCTAATTCCAATCATTCAAGAATTACTTTCTTGTTCATTACTTCCTACTTTCTTGCTTACTATTTTAGGACATGTGTCATAACCCTATTAGTCCCAACCTTATAAAGGACAAAAAAAATGCATTCCAAACTTCAATTGGAATTCTATTTTAGCCTTGTTTTGAAATATTGCACCTTACAAGTTAAGTACTAGACATGGTTGACAATTGGTGCATTTACCTTAGTAATAATCTAACTTGATTTAGATTAATTAGGAGTGGTGTCTTTAAAGCCTCTAAAGTAATACTAGATGTGAGAAGTCATGGATAGCAAGATTTTAACCAATGAGAGTTTCCAAAATTGAGGAGGCTAAGGAATGCATCTTTATATTCAAAATTCTTGAAGGTGAATTGTATTTTAGACTTAGAAATAGGTGTATCCAAATATAGGGTCCCAACAAAAATATCAAAGAATAAATTGAAACTATTAGTTCTTTTAGCATAGGATATCAGTTAAGCCATTGATGGCATTACAGCTAATAAAGGTATTCTAAACCATATGTTGTAAGTTTTTCAGATTTTAAAAATAACAAAGCTTCTGCTTTGTTCAAAAATATTGCTTGATAGCATTCAAGGCTAATAATTTTTTAGTAAAGTTTTGGGGGTAGAGGGGGGGACCGGATTGAATGCAAACATGTGCATGGTTTAAGATTGTAATAAAATTGTCACCATATATTTAGAATACATATATGGAATTTAATAGTGAAGTTGTAGTTTAGAAAGTTAGTGTTTCTATTCTTATATGTTGATGTGAGTTGAAAAATTGAAAATTGAAATAAATGTATCATGCTCTATAAGGAAACTAACACCCCTTTTCATTACAAAGTATTAGCATTTTAGGTAACAATAGGGTACTTTATATTTAAAGAAAAAAATAATACCTCCCCCTCTCAAATCCCCCTTGGAAATAGCTAGAATACAGATTTTATATGTAGTGAGACCCTTGAGTTTAAATTTTAAGTTTAATAGAGAGAACAATGTGAACAACAATTTTTCCTAGTACCAAAAATAAAATTTAGAAGTTTTGAGTACCCCACAACTATAGTCAAGCCCATTTGAAGAAGTGAACTTGCTTTTGACTTGACTTCAATTCCAAGGGAACCTTAGCCTTAAAGGCTCATGGCCAATCATTAAAAGAACTCACATTATGAATTACCCTTGTTTATACAATCTACTAAAATAATAGATTCAAGAGTAGATTGGACATTTTTGTACTCTCTTCTCATTGTATAGTTATACTACCTCTAAGGGCCATAATCTCCAATGTCTTGGTCTCTCAAAGATAAGTTGAAGATCTTAAGAGATTTTTTTTAAGGCTCCTTGGTTTGAATGTAATAAGGGCTTTAATACTTAAAAGAATTGTGAAGTGCACCTTTCAATAAAATTTGTTTTAGAACACTCTATTATTGTCAATGTCTGAAACACAACCAAATTAGATGCTAGAAGTGCTTTGAGGCCCTCTAAATAGTTTAGTCATCTTCTTTTAATGATTGCACTTGTGATTGTTTAATTTACTGTTTGTGGAATGCATTTTGTATGTAAAGATGGGAGACAATAAGTTGGAAGTCTTGCCAATATGAAAATGAAATTATGGGAAGTTAATTTGGTCATGTTAGAGTGGTCATTACAACACATAATTTATGTTGGTGTTAGGAGTGGTGAAAATAAGGGTTCTATGAATGAATTGAGGTTCACATGTAGATTGAGTTTATTTTGCTAATACCACCTTTAATATCAAGTGTGGGCATTCTTAGAACTTCACTATTGTAAATGTCTCTTTGATGAACAACAATTGTAAATGTACAACACAAATTGAAATCCACGTAAACCAAACCTTAAGTGCCATGTACCCCATCAACATATTTATTTTCAAACTTATGTCTTTTTGTAGAGTTGCTTGACATTGGTTAATCCATAAAGACTCATGACTATGTTTTATTAAAACACTCCAAAATTATCATTTCCAATTGTAATGATTTTTATTTTTATTTTGCATATCTAGCCATGGAACTTATAAAAGATTTATATGAGAGTATAGAAAAAATTTAGAAATGTTGACTTTGTAGATTGTAAGAAATTAGTATTCAAAATAGTAAATAAAGATTTTTTCAATTTAAATCTAGCGATCCTAGGTATGAAACTTTGAATCCTCTTAACTGACATTTTTGCATTATAGATTTTTGAGTTTTAAATCTTTATGGTATATAATTGAGTTTAAAATTTAGAGAAAAAATAATTCAAAAAATATATATTGATTTTTATCTTTAAAAAAATTGTTAAGTAGAAGTAGATACAAGATGGAAGGGAAAAATAATTAAATCACAAATAGTTCTAAAATAGAATTTAACCCCTAAAGGACCAAATTGCATTTTTTTGCAACATAGAAATTTTGAGCAAGTGCGTGTGACTAGAGATTTCCATATTTTTGGCCCAAATTTTAATAGAAGGTGTGACAAGGAATATATTTCACTAGCACTAAATTTCAGGATATTTGGGAATATTAGTCAAAAGTTATAGCCTAATATGTAGTTTGTTTCTCAACGCTGGTAGTCTGGACAAATTTGAAAAAATCATTTAAAAAAAAAATCTAAATGTAAAATTGGTTTTTAAGATTTATATATACAATAATAGCTTTGAATCATTTCATTTTGATCAATGAGTCAAAAGTTATGAGGTGATTTGGTTTGTGGGCAATTATGGATTCTCTACCCCAAATGAACTTTAAAGTCCTTTATTGAACTCAATTTTCAATATTTTTGGATTTTTGGAAAAAAATAAAAACATTATGTGAAGAATGTTTATTACAACATTACCACCATTGGGATTGGCATTTTCCGTTTCCATAAATAAATTGTTAATAATTTAGTATTTGAACCTTTCTCTACATTTTTCTACTTATTATTTTTTTCCTATATATTGTACAATTTCAAATGATCTAAAAAATTTCAAACATGTAGACATCATGCTTTGAAGAATGAATTCAAAGAGTTGCAATCATTTTGAACATTTTTTCATACAAATGTGACCTTGTGAAGTTCAGTTGCCCATTTTTTTGCAAGGACAAAAAGATGATTTTTGTCACTTCAAATGCTAATATTTTGCAATCTACACAGTGGAAATTTCTGAAATTTTTACCACATCTTTTCAAAATAGTGTACTACAAGATCATATGGTTATATGTGTCCAAAAATGTTTTTTTTTCTAAATTTTGAAACTTGTATAAAAAATGACAGTTTTGGAGCATTTTTGGCAAAAACATAGTCAAAGAACTTTAGGGATTAAATATGTCAATTCTAATGATGAGATTTTTGTAACAAGTAATCTGTATTCAATGGATTGTTTGGGGGGGAGGGGGGGGGGGGGGGGGCGGGGATTGTTAAAATTGAGCTTAAAACAAACAGTATCCAAATTTTTTTTAAAGAAGATGCCTTGATTAATTTACTTCAAAATAAGGCTCTTCATAACTTTCACATGACTTGTCTATATTGAATGAATTAAAGCCTAATTTCACATTGTATAGGAAAATTTAAATTGATGAACAATCCCTTTCAAGCTTGTTCTAGCTAACAGCCCTCCAAAGGCCCCGGTTTGTTTATAATGCTCATTAAAGTTCTTCTTGTCACATTATGTATACAACTTCTTAAGCCACAATAGTGAAAATAGAGAATATAGTTCCAAAAAACCCTAGCTAAGGTTTGCTGACAAAAATATAAGATGATATGAACCCTAAAGTTCCATGACTATGTTTGCATTGATGATGATTAAAAATTACGATTTTTACTACAAATACCAAATATTTGGAAAAAAAACTGTTTTTGATAGATGTAATCAAAGGATCTTTTAGTATGATGACTTGAGAACATGTTATAAAAAATTCAAAAATTTATACCACATGGATTGCAAGATATATGCATTCAAATTATTTTTTTGGACCTTGTGAAAAATAACGTGGCTACACTTCACAGGATCACTTTTCTATGTAAAAGGTTCAAAATGGTGGTGCTTCTTTGGATTCTCAATTTTCCTGTAGAAGGATGTTGGAACCTAATTTGGATTTACCCAACTAGTATAGTTCGTTCTGAAGGAAGCTATTTAAATAGGACTGTTTCTAATTGAATCTAAATTAATTCCTAATGAGTCATTGCAACATGGTATTTTGAGAAAAATGAAGTTCCTTAAACCAATTATAACTATGTTTTCCTCACATGATATCTAATTACACAATTTAATGGCACTCCACTCTTAATGGCCACAAAGGTAAGAAATGCTCCCAAATTATATCTTTAATTATCTTATTTATTAATCTTGAATTCCTTCAATCTTTATCTTTTAGCAACTTGGATCTTTATCTTTCCAACTTGGATCTCCACCAGCCACTGGGGCCGCCTGCTTCCGATTCGGATTACAGGATCGTCACAGCGTTGCCGCAGGACAGTCTGGACTCCTGCTCCCTATTCGGTATTCGGCCTACTCACAGATCATACCAACTCGGCAATTGATGACATTCAGACCCTATACAACGCTCCAAATTGGTTTTGACTATACATTCTCAATTATTCAACAACATGCATATTGATACACATCATAATTCACTCAATAAATTCACAATTTGGTTGCTCCAGTTTACTACAACAACATTCAATACACATAGGAAGACAATTTGTAAAACAATTCCATTATATTCAACATGCCAAATTGGCGAACAAAACCACCATTACAAATTGTAAGTATTACGCTAAATTGCTTTGCTACACTTGGCTCTTCAACTTCCCAAATAGGATCTTATCATTCGACTACGGATTCAACACTTCTGCACAGATTTCCTGAATAGGATCCAACAATTTAGCACAACTACTCGTCCAAATCTGACTAATATAAATCTTCGCACCACTTGGACTATCACATAATTCTAGATATTATTCCTCTACACTCAGACTTTCACAGATTCAACTATCAGCACTTCACTCTCCCAAATCAACTTCCGATTTGGAAAATTCTTCATCTATTCTTTGCATTCTGTACATCACACAACAACGCCATACACTGGCCGACAAACATCCCGATTTGGACTCAAACATAGACTCACATCGAAACTAATCCGACCTTGAATCAACGTCAACTAACACAAACACAATTCCCAACTGGGAATCACACACTCACACACAAGAAAACGAAACATACGCAACCTTCACCGACTGGGACTCGCACTGGACTTTGCTCGACAGTGGGTAAAGAAAAATGATACCCCCAAAACGACCCAAATAGGAACCAGGGAAGACGACGCTCAACTGCCCAACCAACTCAGCAGCTTCAACTAGAACAACTAACATTCCAACTTGGACCCCTCATACTTCCCGACTTGCCAACTCAGACTCATCAAACAACATCCTAATAGGCAAGCAGACCATCAACCAACCATGACCAAACTTCCGACTTGGACTTCAAACCACACTAATTGACCCATTCTACTCCGAATTGGATACCATTCAATGCTCTAAAACAACCAAATAGCACTCTCAATTAACCAACTACTTGCAACAAACTGCAAATTACACTTCGATTTGTACAAAATAGAACCAAAATTTACTACCTATCAGACTATCTACATTTCCTAAAGAAGGTGGCTATATGCTTGAGAGTTTTCAGATCATCTGCAATTGTGCACCATATAGGAAAAAATAGTAAATAGAAATAACTTGAGAATGATTCAAAATACTAAATTGTTATGAATTTAATTATAGAATTAAAAAATGCCAATCCCAATGGTTGCAATGTTGTAATAATCAATCTACATCCTATGATTTTATTTTATTTCCAAAAATATTGAAAATTGAGTTAGATAAAGGACTTCAAAGTTTGTTTTAGAGTAGAGAATATATAATTACCCGCAAACAAAAAATCCTCAAAACTTTTAACTCATTGATCAAAATGGAATGATTCAAAGCTTTCCACATATATATAATTCTAGAAAACAAATTTCAAATTTTTGATTATGAAGAAAGTGATTTTTTCTAATTTTCTTGGATTGCCCATATACAAAAACAAACAAACATATTAGGCCTTGACTTTTGACTCCTATTTCCAAATGTCATAGAATTTTTGAGCATATGAAAGAAATTCCTTGTCCCCACCTTCCATTAAATTTTGGACCAAAAATATAGAAATTCTTAGTCACATGTAATTACCCAAAATTTGTATGTAGCCAAAAAATCCATGTTGGGCCTTTAGAGGTTAAGAGAAAGGTTAAAATAAAGTGGTCCAATAGTATACATGATCACAACCTAGCTTGCTAGTTTTGAATACGGAATTCTTTTCCATTGAATTATCGTACTCCAAAATGATACTCAAGTATAGATTTTTTTGAGGTAATTTTTTGGGGATATATTTCCCATTCACAATGGAATTGCTAACTACTACAAAATCTTGGGAAACTAGGATTGCTCTATTTTGAATGATTCCATGATTTTTCATCTTCATTTGGTGAACAATCAAGTCATCCATTGAACATTTTTCAACCTCAACATCATTTAACCATTGAATGCCAAGGCAAACATTTTGTGTCTAATGGATGACAAAGAATCAAACCTTATAGGAGTATAGGATAGAAGTGCAACTATTCATCCTCAATTTGTTTTGGTACGAGAACATTTCCTATAGTAATTCGACTTGCAATGACTACTTTTGCAATTTTGAAGGCTACTAGGCTAGTGATTTACATGGTAATAGAAAAGGATGATTTCAAGGGTCACTCCTTCAGTGTTTAACCTCTATAGGACCAGGTTGCATTTTTTGGCTGTATAGAAAATTTGGGTAGGCCATTGTGACCAGAAATTTGCATATTTTAGGCTGAAATTTTAATAGAAGGTGTAGACAAGGAATATCTTTCATTAGCAACAAATTTCATTATATTTGGAAATAGGAGTCAAAAGTTATAGCCTAACATGTTACTTTTTTTCATAACTGGGCACTTTGGGCAGATTAGAAAAAATCACTTTTTTCAAAAACAAAAATTTGAAATTGGTTTACTAGACTTATATATACAAGGAAAGCTTTGAATCATTCCATTTTGATCAACGAGTCAAAAGTTATGAGGATTTTTTTTTTGCGGGCAATTATGGACTCCCTACTCTAAAATAAACTTTTAAATCCTTTATCATATCCAATTTTTAACATTTTTGAAAAAAAATAAAAAATATTTCATTATAACATTTCAACCATTGGGATTGACATTTTTCAATTTCGTATTTTAATTCTTAATAATTTAGTATTTGGAATCATTCTTTACTACCACCTATTTACAATTTTTTTTCTATATGTTGTACAATTCCAAATGATCTAAAAATTTTCAAGCATGTGGCCAACTTGTCTAGGAAAAATAATTCAAAGAAGTACCACCATTTTGGTCATTTTTTCATAGAAAAAGTGAGCTTGTGAAGTGCAGCTGCCTGGTTTTTCGTAGGATTGAAAAAATGATTTTGGTGAATTTGAATGCTACTATCTTACAATCCACATGGTGGAATTTTCTGAAATTTTTACCACACATTTTTGATACTACATACTACAAGATCCTATGGTTAAATATAGAAAAAAGTTTTTTTTGTCAAAAAATTAGTACTTGTACTAAAAATGGCAGTTGTTGAACGTTCCCCGTGAAAACATAGTCATAGAACTTTAGGGGTTAAGAGTGAAGGGTTAACCTTGTAACGTTGCTACGGACACTACGTGTCCGATGGATGATAGAGAATTCTCCTATACAGGATAGAAGTGTAACTATTCATCCTTGGAGTTTTGTTGTGAAAAGGGATATCTTTTACAGTAGTTTGACTTCCAATGAATACTTTTTCATTTTTTTTAAGCGATTAATTCCCATAGTATTAGAAAATGATGATTTCTTCACAGAGACCAGCACGTCCTCACAGGGTTACCAATAGAATCCTGAATTGCTACAAAATCTTGGGAAACTAGGTTCGCTCCATAATCTGAAAGAAATCCACGAGCTCTCCTCCTCCTTTGGTGAGTCAGTTCAGTTCCTCCATGTCCGTTAGATGTGAAGCGCTTCTTCATGTGATGACTCCAGCGTAGATCGACTTTCGGCACTGCCCGCCCGCAAAGACATGAAACCAAGAAAAAACCCTGCCGGCTTTTCGAGTCTTGTAGACGCCGGCAGCCCGGCCCCTGTGCATTCCGCCTGACAAGGAAGACATTTGGAAGCCCAATCCGACCCCTTGGGAAGTCAAGAATGCTGCTAAACTGCGTGCAAAGTGTAAAGTGGAAACATAACTTATTCGCTAACCACATCGTGCTGATCCCCCTGCCTGGCTGCTAAAAGCAAAGCAGGCAGACGTGGGCGTTTCGTGTTTAGTATCTGAAAGGCCAGTTAGTCAATGGAAATTTACGAAATTCATGAACGCGAGGCAGCCTAGTTAATTGGCAGAATTTTCATCATTCATGCAGGTGGCACGCATATTCATGCACCTGATCTGCTGATGCCGCCGGGCCGCCGGCCATGCATGCACACGAAATGGCGACAACGACGAGCCAAGCAAAAAAGCAACCCCAAGTCCTCAGGCTCCGTCGTCCTGCTCTCATTGGAGAGCAAGTTTTGTGGACTGCAATCTCCGATTGATCACCAACAGTAGAAAATTAAAGCAGATGGCCGGAACTGATGCAGGTCAACCTCCGTGAAGAGTTTGGAGAGGTGGGAAGAACCGGCCCGGATTTGTCACACCAAAAAAAAAACACCCAGCCCGAATGGGTCGTAGGAAAGGGAGATTCCTTCCAGATTACGGGTTCCCAATAGAAAATGCAAAACTGTCAGCAAGCAAGAGTCTAGGCTCATGCAGGAGCCGAAGAAGACTCTGTTGTTGTTAGGGCCCGTTTCCATGGAGCAGCCAGAACTGGAGGCCCTCCAGGTTGACCGCGGGCAGAGAGGAGGAAAAATCCTAGAATCTTGACGCTGCGTACAGTTCAGAAAGCAAGCTCCGGATAAGGGTCCAGAAGGTCCAGGATTGTATTTAACTTTTTGCGGAGCGAGAGGTTGGAGGTCTAGGCCTAGACCCCTCCAATTGCTCCATGGAAACAGGCTCTTAGGACGGGCTTACATGCTCTCCCGGAGGGCAAACTTGAACCTAAAACAAGCAAGAAGACAAAATTGTCTCCACCGATTGTCTTGCTAGGGTGGGCAACAAAAAAGGAGGAGCTCCATTTTCAACCGATATCAATGGACAACTTCATTGGTGGAGACTAGAAGAGACTAGTGAATCATGGGAGAATCTAAAACGTGTTGAACCTTAATTGTATCCTTCTCCCACCTATTGGGTCCACATAAAAGTGGAATTGGTATTTTTCCATATAACTCAACTTGCAACTCTCTGTCCACCGGGGGAGTATGTAAGGAGGCTCTTAACCAGGTGATGGTCCTCCTGATCCATTTCTGACGAAATAAGCAATTTCGTATATATGTAGTGTAAGTTTTGTAAGTGGGGAAATTTTTCCCATATACAAAAATAGAGTTTGGAAGAATTCCATAATTTTTTTAGAATTGTAGTTGTCAAAGCATCATTACTATGAATTTTTTAGTTGAAGATTGTGTTCGACCTATATAGGTCATCTAGGTCTTCCTTATTCCAACCACAAGCTGGTTGCAATATTGATATTGAGAGTCTTGTAGCTAATCATAGTGCGATACAATCACACCAATAACTGTACCATAATTAATCGATATTCATCTCAACTTGATTGGTAAGAGAGAAAATGAAGAGGGGTGAATTGAAAATGTGTTGGTTGCTGTAAGTTACTATGCTTTGCTACAAGTCTAAGAGAGACTTATCAGTTAATTCAAGGATTGGGGTTGACTTACTAGGCTTAACCCGTAAAGGACGAGCTGGTCACTGTAAAATACAATTGTTTTGATATCATTTGAACTATTGGCTTAAAAAATGCAGAAGCACTCATTGGAAGTCAAACTCCTATAAACATGAGAGAAAAAACCAAGCCTCTGACTATCATGAAGGTAGTCAGGTCGTACTGGTTAAGGTGCAACAAAGATAGTGTTTAATAATCTCACCAAAAAATTCATTTGAGATTATTTACAATCTAAGGTAGTGAATGATCTTTAGTGATTTTGGCAATGGCTCTCAAATCTTAAGCCACTTGATTTAGAGTGGTAAAAGATGAGAGGAGAAAATGTTTATACAAGTAGGATAGTCTTAAGTAAAACAATCCATGTGGGATATGTGAATTAGATTTAATAGGAATTCAACCACTCATAGTTAAGTCAAAACATAGGAATTGTGTTTAAAGTAGAATTTGAGACCCCATTTTAGGATAGTAAAATATCTTTTTTTTTAAATATTGAAACTAAAAAAATTTGGAGAATCAAGATAAGTTTGATTTCCAAAAATCTTTTTGAGGTTTTGAGACTCCAAATAAAAGTTATGAACAAATTTTAGAGAAGGAGTTTGAAAATGTCTCCAAAAATGTCCCTTCCAATCCTTCTCTGATATTTGTTCATAACTTTTAATAGGAGTCTCAAAACTTCAAGAAGATTTTTGGAAATAAAATTTATCTTGATTCACAACCTTTTTTTTTAAGTTCAAATATTTTTGAAAAAATATATTCTACTATGCTAAAATGAAGTTTGAAATTCTACTTTAAACACAATTCTTATCAATTTTGACAAAGAATGTTGAAGCTCTCATCTTCAAATTATTCAATATTCTTTGAGGATTTATGATGAACAATTGATTTCATTATAAAAACAACCTCTTCTCCCTCCATTCACATGGTAGGCAATGAAGTAAGTCTTCTGCATTGCCATCAAATAAATTTTTGATGATGGAGAAAATTGGACTATATTGGATGTTTTCTTTTCTTTCAACAACTTGGTGAGAGTACAAAGTACATTAAATTACATATTTATTAATGAATTGGATGATTGGACCTCCATTACTTAGATTTAGAGCTATTTCTAATGTTGACAACCATCCAACATTGCAATATAATGTGGATAGCAATAGGGAAAAAATAACAAAAGCGTGCAATAAAATATAAAATTCTAGGTCTTCTAAGGGCTTTTGTGGTCTTTTAGAGGCTTGATTTTATCGCTCATGATGATCTTCTCTTTTCACACAAAATTTGGAAGATAAATAGTTGTATAATTGTAGTTATTAGGCACTCAAGGTGTATAGTGACACATTGTGTCACTATGCACTCCCCCCCTCAATTTTTATTTAAAATTTTTTATTTTACCACCCTCACTCACCCCCACCTATCATTTAGAATTTGATTAAATTTTTTTTATCTCACCTCCCTTCACCCCCACCCCCTTTTGTAATCTTCAAAATCAAAGTTCTTGACAAACAATATGGGACAATTGATCCCGTATCCAATACTATATCCATATTTAGTACCTGTATTCAATATCCATATTCAATACACGTATTTAGTATTCATATCCAGTACTCGTACCCGTATTTGTATTCGTATTCAATATTTGTATTTTATATTTGAACGGCTTAGATTAAATTTCACAAGATCAACATCTTGTGATTTTTTGAAAAATCAACGTCAATTTTGAGGATAAGCATTTTTTTTCAAAAAAATCAACGGCTTACAAATTTTTTGAGAGAGGAGGGGGGGAACAAATGGGAAACTGGGGTGGCAGGCGAGTTTCAGTGTATAGTTGTACTTCTGTAATGCATGGAGAGATTCTTTATCATTTATTAGCCAAAAACATCGTGAATGTCATTTATGGGTTAAAAAAAATTTTGTTCAATAGAAAGGGTCCCCTTTTCAAGAATGCAAGAAGGACCTCTATCTTATTAGTAAACAAAGTTATGTCCCATCTACAATTTCTTTAACCTTAAGGGGTTCATTTACACCAAAGGTTAAGAAAAGATTAGTTTGATATAGATTCTAACCCTCAAAGGTATGAAAAGTCTAATTTTGATCGTAAGATGACTTTTTGTGTGTATCTGATATAGTAGGTGTGTGAATTGAAGTATGTAATAGTAAGTGACAAAAATTTGTATACATAAATGGTAATCCAAATCCAATGATACATGGTGCTTTCAATTGAAATTATTATTGCACATCCTACACATCTCAATAGGTACAAAATGGTTGTATATTTTATGGGTATGGTAACATACTTGAATTTGGTAAGGTTAAAGTGACATTCAAGCAAAAGATGTTAATGTTGAATTCTCAATTCAATATTGCATGTCTTATTTATTTTTATACATAATTCATATCATAGAAGTCAAATATAGTATCATATAGTACTATATATATAGTTCCCTTTTGACCTTTGGAAGTTAATAAACAATTGTAAATGAGGTTTCTAATGCCTTCCTAGTGGACACCCTCTACCACATAGTCTCCTATTGAAGATGGAACCCTAGAGTAGACCACTTCTATTCTTGTGGTATTTTAATCCTAAAAAAATGCAAATTTTTAAAACCCATAAACAACATTGAAGACATTTTCCAGCCAAGGAATGACAAAGCATATCCATGTAGGAGAGAAATGCAACTATCCAAGTTCTGTGTGAAAAGGAGAAGTATTCTATAGTAGTTTGACTTCCAATGAGTTGTTTTGGATTCTTGTATACCAATGATATACACCGTACCAAAAAGGGATGATTTTGATGGCCACCAGTCCGTCCTTTAAGGGTTCATTTATCCTTGGGTGATAAAAGAAATTTGGAAACTTGCAATTCATCCTTGGAATCACAGCCCTCCAAGTAGTATGGATAGAGGTCAAAATACTCAGTAGGGGCCATTATTTTAAAGTTGTTCCCCCAGTGAAACTGTTGGAGTTTTTTGCACGGCCTTTGTGTACCACAAGACCGGATGTGGTCTTCCAAGCTCCTGGTGCTTGAGGATGCTCTCGATTCTCGAATGTCGTAGGCATTCAGTTCTGAGTAGGTGATCATCCTGTAGATGCAGTGTCCATGAGTAGTGTAGGGCAGGAATCTGTACGGGTTTGCTTTAGGGTTGCTTTAGGGTGACTTTGGGGTGTCAATTAGCGGCCTCCTTGGCCTTGCAGAGACCGTAACGAAATGCGACAATCTCGCGCCACAATGATGAGCTTTTGACGGGATGCTTATCGACAATGCTAATCGACTGGACGACGATGCGCCTCCAGATTCCTCCAGTGCCATGTCGCGTCCACTCGTGCACCAACTTAACTTAATCACACCCGTCCCCCCACTAGCCATGGCAGTACCAGTAGTAGTACTGGACTTAAAACTTGACGTGTTCGTATTATAAGATTTGGTGGTTATTAGCCGCCGCTTCTGCGCCGTGTGGATCAGCTGAGAGTCCCAACTTAAGCTTAAACAAGAGAGAGATTCGCTCCCTAGAGCTCAACAACTGAAGCTTGGAACTACTGTGAATTCCTGGCCCTGAGAAGTTGCAGAGTTGCAGTAGAAGTGTCTGAGGGTTGCAGTCCCAGTTGAAGCTCAGTCATCTGACACACTTCAAGCTCACTTCGATGTAACTGATCTCTTCACGTGATGGCATGCTGGAGTACTTGCAGTTTCACGTGGTTCGGAATCGGAGTACGCTGATGCAACTTGCGCCTGTGCGCTGTGGCAGGGGAATTGGAGAGGCCATAGGAGCTGGCACAGGGAAATATCTTGTTGGGGGAATGAGCCGCATCGATCTGGCGGGACTGAAGTTTGGAGGGGGGGTTATTAGGCTGCTAGCTTGGACCCGTAGTTCCCGGTTTTACCCATGATTTGGCTGGCTTAAATAGTTGGTTTCCGAATTGTAGCTTAGTTGGAATTTTGAGCCCCAGAACCTCTCCGCTTGCAGTAGTTCTGGGCGCCGTGGAATTGCGTCAACTGCTCAAATCCTCTTCGTCTAGCTTGCAGCAGCGCAGTTAAGTTGTTATGTATCCTTGTGTCGAAAGCTTTTGGAATTTGAGTCTGTCGCTGGTGCGAAATGCGACACCTTTGGAAGTGACAGGCGTCTGGACACATTCTTAGAGAGGTTTCGGAAACTTGGATTTAAGAGCCTGGGTGTGTCACAGTTTACGACGACAGGTCTTGTCTGGTTCCAAATATCCTGAGCCCCAGGATCTCTTCTCCTCCAAGTCCTAGACCTCTCATAGAAACTGGAAGTCTCGGTGTCCAAATCGCGTGCTGTCTCGGTCTTGCAGCCACCTCGCGTTCAGCTCACGCCTCTTCACCGTGTACATCGTTTTGGCCATTTCAAGATGAACCCGATGAGAGCTAGATCCAATGAGAGCTAGATTAGGGCTCGATTCTCGGATCCCCGCCGCAGAAGCTGACTAAGCAGCAAGGGACAGGACATGCGCGCATTCCGAGCATTTGCGTGCATTTGAGTGATGCATTTGCGTACCCGCCCGAGTCTGCATGACATGTGGTCTCGAGGAGTTGAGCACAAGCCCCCTCGGATACAGCCGCCCAGCAGCTTGCGGAACCGGCTCCAGATAGTTCGGTCGAAACAGCAGCCGAAAGCAGCGGACTCGGTCCAGAATGTAGAGACGACCAAGGCGGTGGCGTGGGCCGTGTTCCAGCACAATGGAGGAGGCGACGGGCGGGCGAATCCAGGTCATCTCCACAGCTACAACCCCGTCGGCGTCCGACGTCCCACACGCTTCAAGATCGAGGCGCAGATGAAGCAGGAGATCACGCACCGGTCGTCCATGAAGGAGGTGGTCGCAGTGCGGTGGGAAGCGGGCAGCACCCTTTTGGATTCATTTGAGCTGGACTCGCTGCTGAAGACGCTCGACGAAGCGACACATCCTGGGGATCGGAAAGAAGCAGAAGCAGGAGCTGTGGTTGTGTACTCCCCCAAGCAAGAGATTTCTAAAGCCAGGTACATATTTGGGTCTCTGGTGGAACATTCTTGATGATTTTTGTTTGCACTTCAGGTATCGTACATTGTGTGTACCTCTCATCCGAAAATAGAAAACCATGAACAAATTATTTTTGGTAGTCCACTGAGACTGACTTCTTCAATCTCACCACCTGCGGTTCCTGAATGTCCTGCTTTTCCACTGGAAGACGGATTCATTCAGATACTCCAGCATGCTCCAATTTCTGCAGGATACAGAACCATTAGAAAATCTACGACTATGACAGTAGTTCACGTCTAAATTTCTGGGAAGATGCATTGGATTAACCATTCCTTTTCCTGACTTACACCAGATTCCTCCACGAGAATGTCGCCGGCGCCATAAAGCCCGCCTTCAAGTCACCCAAGGAATCCTCGCAGTCCACCTTGTGGAAGAGTTTCATCCACTCCCTTCACCTGGACGGCGCCCTCTTCCAAGGTCTCCACAAGCTTCAATCTCAAGTCGCCCCTCACGATTCGAAGCCTCACGATTTGAAGCCTCGTGATTCGAAGCCTCGCGATTCGAAGCCTCCCAAAGCACGGACCTCCCCGAAATCCCCTGGCACCAATCCTCAGCGCCATGTCTCAAGCACCCACATCGACGTCGCCCAGTTCGATGCTCTCTTCGGTGGCTACGAATTCCCCGTCTCGAAAGACGGGCGTCATTTCTGGAAGCTCAGCTTCAAGGCACCCTTCACCAAGGACCAAGCTTGGGCGGCGGCGTTCGCGGCTTCTACTACTACCACCACCACCACTCTTCACGAGACCACTCCTGGCGTTTCCCATCACCATCACCACCACCACCACCATCAGCATCACCAGCATCATCATGACGGGGGCGAAGATTACGAACTGACAATGCAGGCAATCTCAAGGCGCGTGGCGCGCGCTTCTTTTGACGAGAAAGTGCGTCGCGTGTCTATGGAATTCGAGAGCGGGATGGAAGCGCCAAGGAACTCGCTCGACATTGAGTACGCGGAGCGCGTCGCGCTTTTCCCTAAGCCGCGGTCCGTGTGGGATTCGTACTAGTTTTGAGGCTGGTAAGGGTCAAGACTCCGTTTTTGTTGCTGTTTTGAAGAGTTTCCTTTGTGAGATTGGTCAATTTTTTTGTATGTTCTTGTTGGGGGAATGAAAGGCGGTTCCGATTGCATTATTTGAGAGACTGAGAGATTGCATTATTTGAATTCCGTATGCGAATGATATGGAGTAGGTAACGTGATAGTGAAGGAGGTAACTACGTCTAAAATCGTCTGAATCAGCACTTAAGCGTAGTTTCGTATTATTAAACTATCTGGGGTTCTGTTGGGAGTCAAAAGGGATTCGAGATTCTCTCCAAGCATGCATATTTGGGTCTTGAACCGAATGAACTATGAAGGTTAACAATATTGAAAACAAGGTGTACCTGAAATTGATCCTAGGCTTTCACGGATAGAAGTTGAACTTCTTAGCACTAGAATCTGTCTGTAGGGTACGGTTTAGAAACAAGCGGCAATTAGGTGTGGTTACCTTACTTTGCAGATTTCAATGGTGGACTTGATTGGTTTGATTTTTGAGTCACATGTAGGTATTCTTGACAAACGTTTTGAAAATAAAACTGCCTCTTTGACTACAGGTACACATCTGACCAAGTGACGCTACTGGATTGATTTCCTAGCGTAATTGGGAGGACTTCCTTATGATGCTCTCGTGAATCTACCTTGGCATTGCTCCAACATTTGTATATATACATGCTGACTGCGTTTGGCGTAGCAGCAAGCGAGCAAGCGAGCAAGCTTCACAGCTGTCAACGACTTCGAGAAATTGAAGTTCATTATGGAGTGTCAAGAGTCTGAGCTCCCCAAATGGAGGGCTTGGAATCTCTTTCCAGGAGAAGGGGCAACAACTAATGTGGAGGACTTCAAGGTTTTGCACTGACTCGGAATTAATCAAGGGCCTTGGAAGAAAAAACAGTGAAAAATCTTGTAGCACACTGAGTTGGGGAGGGAGCTTTGGTATAATTTCGTATAATTCGATCAGTTGAGAGAGATTGCTGTCCGTTTTCTGGTCAGATCTTGTCCCCAATTTTTGAGAGGGTGCGCTTGTGTACTAAAGTATGTATCATTTGGGTAGCATGATATTCAGAGTAAGGTATGCATTAATTGTTGAAGTTTGACAGAAGTAGTAATTAAGGTGTCATTCACAAGCCTAAGTTCGATCGACGACCCCCTTAAACCCTGAGTACTGTGTCTTTAGAGAATTATCTCACACTGTTGGAGAATCGCTATACGTTCTTGGTCATTACTTACAAATTACAAGTTGGGATGGCATCAATATGTATTTTAAATGGCTAACAGTTTTCAACCTTTTTGGAAATGGAGCCTCTGGAATTTTGGGTTCCCTAGTGAATGCCTTGTAGTATTCAGCTTTCAGGTCTCTTGTTGGTACAAGGTTTTTCATCACCATGCTGGCCTTGTGAGACTGCTGCGAGCTAACAAGGCGTCCTCTGTTTCAGCACCATATCTGGCATTCTTCTGTGGGCTAAAACACAGCCAGATTTTGTCGAATGCTGCACTGTGGTGTAGCTTCAAGTCTTTTGGAAAATTTAGGAGGAAATAAATTTTTTATTTTGGTAGATTTTAAAGCAATTTTGTTGTAAATTGTGTAAAACATTTTGTAGCTACCAAACTGACAGTAACAATAATATTACGCAAAGTTTGCCAGAATTAGAGCCTTGAGTAAATTTTGGAGTCATATTAGTGCAAGGAAGAAACTACAAAGAGAAGAAAGTGGGTGATATATATGATACACATGCTTGTTTGCTTAGCATAGAACTGTAATCTCTTATTGGAGTCCATATTGTTATAAGAGACATCATTTTAAGTAGAGCTTTAGTTTTCATCTTGTGTTTTTCCTTTGACCTCCTATTAATTAAGTATAAGTGTAATTAATAACCAATTGAGTGCAAACCATCACGGTACATACTACTAATTGAACCTTTAAGTAATTAATTTTAGTCAATTTAAACATTGGAGGTATACAATAAGAGATATGGAAGGTAGAAGTTGATGCAAAGTTCATTTGACTTTGAAAATTGCATGAGAAACAAAGTAAAATATATCCCATTAGATTAGTTACAACCTTGCAAATTCAAATATTCATTTAATTTTGAAGCCTCTTCACACATTGAAATCCTTCCTAATCCATATTGTGACCCAATGAAGAAGCTTGAGTAAATCAAGCAATTATTCATAGCAAGAGCTTGCTTATCCAATACACTTCAATTCAAACTTTTCACATGTCCTCTTCTTTAGTCTAGAGCCAACAAAAGAATGACTTCATTCAATACAAAGTATGACTTAGTATGACTTCATGTGATTTGAGTTTTGAGATATTCAACAATACTAAGGTAAAAACACCTAATTATAATACATTTGCAAAACTGTCCCATCTACATTCTTGCCTAAAATGTGAATCTTGTGAACATGAAAACCTAACTAGGACTAATTTTGGGTCCATTTATTTTTAGCTCTTTGAAAATTCATAATATATTTATACATTGTCCAAACCATTCATACAATTCAAACAACAAACATCTTGTTTGTATCCTTTTTGACTTCCAAAACGATCCAATAAAAATTTAAATATTTTTATAATGGGAACCCTACTAAATTACTTACCCGGAGGATTTTAGGTGCAGTTACCTTCCAACGTTCTGCAACTCTCATCCAAGGCTACAGTTGGCAAGATGAACAGAGTGGTACAACCGCTTCCCCTTCCCCTTCCTGACCCTTCCGCCGAACTTGCTAATTCCATGAAGCACAACACATTCATGTGATCCTGCATTAGGTCTTCCTCACAAATCCTCACAATTTTCTTTCATTTTTTTGGTTCGATCCTTTGGACCCATCTGGACAGAGATTGTGCAAACGTTGATACCATCACGAAGATTGCAGCAATCCCGGCAGCAATTGCAAGCTCACTTGAGAAAGGTGCACTGGCAGGTCAGTGCAGGCTTCGCTTGGAAGAGCGTTGTACTTACTTGGCAATCTGCTCTTTATTTCGAAATTCATTGTATGTGGTTCCCATTCATGCACGAGTTTTCAGTTTTTCAACATAGGGAGAATGCCATTCCCGGTTTAAAGTCCTCATTCAAAATTACCTGGGAAACTGCAGATGTTTTTGTGAGGGAAACAAAGATCATCTCCCAGTGTAACTCCTTTGAAAAATTTCACACTTAAGGCTTGTTGGTGTTAAAATGCTTGCTGCAGTTTCAATATGATCTGGTTGATGTGCTTTTTTTATAATCGTGGGTGGAGGTCGTCACCATCTCTCTCGTCTGGTCAATCTTATGAAGGTCTAAAGTAAAGAGCGTCAGATGGTAATGCGTGGTCTCATTCTTGTGATGACTTTCTTGTGAAGGAGGCTTTGCAGAGGGACTCGAGTTTGGAGCATCAGGGATGGCGACGGAAGTGCACCGACTCGCTGAAGTAACGCTGCCACCTCCCCCTGCTGAAATCCCTAAAAAACTGAGTGAGAATTGGGATGGAAAGAATTGCGTCACGGGTTCTCAAGAGGGTGAAATTCCAGTTGGTGATGAGCACTTCGAATTAGAGTCGATAGAATCCAACGAATCTGACACAGGCAGCACCCCAAGATCGAGGCACGAGAAGGCGGACGCATTTTCGGAGGCTCGTAAAGAGCGAGTGGAAGTGGAAGCCAATGCGTATCTGGAATCTGAAATTCGGAAGGTCAATGCGCGAGCTCATACAGCCCAGGTTCGGTTAATTTTCTCCCACCGCACCATCTTTTTCATCACCCACTGCAAATTTCATGTCTCTCATTCGTTGCTGTGAGTTTCTGTTTTTCTGTTTTCGGGTTTACACCGTTCCTGGTTTATGCCAAACCCAAGGTAGGAGTCTTTCTAACGCATTGGTTTGCAACACAGGCATTAGCTGAGAAGAAACGAATGCATGAAGAAGCGAAAGCTCTTGAGCTAAAGAAGCGCGAGGAGCTTCGTGCGGAGCAACTTCAGAGCAGTGCCGAGGTTCTTTCAATTCCTTGACCTAAAGTTGTGATGCTTTGGGGGTTTCTGATAAGAATCGATGACACACAATTAATGGATTATAATTGAACGAAGAAACTGGGTTAGTCTTGATGTAATATCAAACCTGAAGTTATAAATGTAACAGGCAAGAGCTGACAAGATAATGGCAAAAGCGAAAGAGGATACATTCAAAGTTGCTGTGAGAATTTAACCCAGAGCCAGATGACCCTTTCCATAGAGTATATAGATTTGGAAAATTTTTAGATTCTCTGATTTCAAATGAAGAGAGTTCGTCTATGTTACAAGTGGCAAACTTATGTGATGAAATTATGAAGCTTTCAGCTATACGTGATAAACAGATTTTGTCGTCCCTCGCTGGTTGTCTAATGTTAACATTCTTAAGTAACATGGTGGGACTCTGACCTTATAATTGCTTACTCCCTTAAAATTAGTAAACACATGTAAGTGAAGCTTCAATACCGAAATACGTCTTGTGAAGTGGAATAGATTTGGAAAACAAGTAATTATACAGATACTGGGGTTGCAAGTACTTCTGTCTAGACCAATGAAGTACGAATGTCCTTTGCAGGTGAAAGCCGATAAAATAGTAGAAAATGCAAAGCAAGAGGCTGCTAAAGTGAAAGCCCAGGTCTACGAGCAGACAGAAAGAACTATTGCTGATTCTACTGCCAAAGCAGAGAAGGTGAGAGTCACATATCATTTGTTTTCTTCTTTTCGATTTCCTTGAATCCTGCACTTGAATAAGTTCCTTGAATTCCCAACATCTGTCAATATCATCCACGTTGACACTGAAGCACTGCGATTGTGTGAATGAATCAAATGCAGGAGAAAGCAGCGGAAGAGGAAGCTAGGAAAAGAGGAATTGCTGAACTTGTGGATGAAGTGGAACAAATGAAGGCCACCGGAGAGCTTCCAGCCCACGAGAAGAAGGGTGTGATCACTCGGATAAAAGAAAAGGTTGCTGGTCATCACCATTGATCCTAGGCTGCAATGAATGAATCTGTAAGAAACAGCTACCAAATTCGGAAACTCAAACATGAAAATCTACTGGGATTGCACTACTACAGTGCTGGTTTAGTATGGTTATGTAAGTTCTGAAAACTCTAAATTCAAAATTGTTTTCCTTGCCACACCATACTGTTATTTGGAGGTTTTGGAAGTGTTACCTTGAACCGTTCACTTTGGGAATGATTGTTTTCAATTTTATACATGGTGCAAAATGGTTGTAAAGTAATAGAGCTTTTCATGAATGGTTTTGAATCTTTCTAAAGGCAATTCAAAGATGCATCAATATGACACTTCAATTCCTTCATTTTCCTTAATTTTGAAAAATTCATAGAATCCACTCAAATTATCCTAAAGAGATTGCTTTTTGCCTTCAAAGTTCTTTACATATTTTTCTTCAAAATAATGTTTCAAAAAATTCTCCCAAAAAATGTACACCCTCTCCTTTTGAATAAAAGACCCATGTTTAGACCTTTGTTTCCTTTGTATTTTATAACGGAACATACGGGGCTTTCTTAGAAACAAAGGTAGTAATATCTTTTTAATATGGAAAAATGGCTAGAAACAGAAATAGAAAAAGAAGCAAGAAATTAGTCTTTGTTCATTATTCTTGGAAAGAAAGAAATTTCTACTCCTCTCAATGCTAAGGAACCCTATCCAACTTTAGTTTGTATCCTTTTGCACAACTTTAATCCATTAACTCCTTAATGCTTTCATGTTTAAAGGTCATGCTTTCAAATTTTAAACAATGGATGAATGCAAACAAATTCCAAGCATACAAAAGTGCATTTTTGCATCCATTAATTTTTTCAAGGATTCTTGTGTTAGTTCTATAACAATTGTACAATATAGATCCTACAGACTTTGTTTTGCAACTATTCTATAATTCAAGGGACAATACTAGATTTGAACTTCAAAAATTATCCTTCAAAAATGACTTGAATAAAAAATAAAATAAAAATCTTTAAAAATCATTGTGGTTTGAATTTAATATTTTGAACTTAAAGACAAAAGAAAATCTTGTGAAAATCACAAATATTCAATCTATAGTGAATTTTAGAACTTAACATTTTTAATTTTTTTTTTTTTTAAATCTTGTGAAAATCACAAATATTCAATCTACAATGGATTCTAGCACGAATTTTTAATTTTTGATTTCAAATTTTATTCAATAATATTAGTTTGTAAACTAGTTGATCTAATATCCGTAGTATGGATATGATCTATTGATCATATTTTATAACTATTATTTGAGAGCTATCATTCAAATATTATTTGAAGTTATATTTATAATAAATCTTCACTATTTTGAAAATTTGGACTACCCTTAGTTCTTAAGTGTCATGGTTAACCTTTAAGTATCATACATTTCAAAAATACACAAATAAATCAATTTAAAGCATAAACTAATCTAAGGGATCTTCTCCGAACTTTTGAGGGCCAAGGGCAAAGAAGCTATGTCTAGAATCATATTTTCTAAAGTAATTTTGAAGAATTCTTGTAAAGATTTCATTTCATCAAAAATTTCGTATTTTTTAATCAATACATGCAATTTTCTTCACTAAGTTTGCTGATCTAAAATGTATTCCCATTTTAAGTTATTCTTTCTATTGTACTTGCAATAAAATAGTCATTTTAAAATGATGAATCTTTTGTTCTTCAAAGGTTAATCCTTAAATGAGACCACATACGTTTGTTGTCCGACAGATGATATAGAATCTTTCTATGTAGAATAGGAGTGCCAATGTTCATTCTCAATATTTATGTAAAAAAGGAAGTTTTGCACAAAAGTTTGACCTCCAAAGAGTACTCTATCGTGTAAATAAAGATCGTAGCACACAACAGATCAAGTGCTATAACTAACACCAAATATGCAATAAAAAAAACTAAACAAGAATACATAACGAACACACCCTCAAAAAAAAACTATGGAATCTACACATACAAAGTCAAATGGCTCTCACTCGACAAAAGAAGAATCGAAAAGTGTAAACGTAAGAGAAGAAGTGAAGTTTTTACTAAATGATAATCCATTATTTCCAAGCAAAGCACAACACACAACTCTCTCCAAAATGCTCACAAAACTTGACTTAACAACAATGTCAAGTCAAAGAGCTCTCTCCACCTAAACACTCGAACCCTAAGGTGGATGAACTTCAACATTTGGATGAAACCCATCCAAGACTAAGAAGAATTCTCATAGGAGTCCATCTTACACTACAATCCAATGTAGAATGACCCCGATGTCACTTCATGTGACAACTCTTAGATTTTAAAGCAAATGATTCATACGATACCCAAAAGAATGATTTCCACAATGACCAACCTATCCTCTAAGGGTTAATTTTGAAACAATGAATCTATTACCATGACCATCCACCAAAAAGAAATTCTCTAACAAGATGAATAGTTGCATTTTTAGTATCTACAAAAACCCTAAAAGTTCTTTGAAACCTTTGTAACAACTTTATGCGAATCACCAACTTGCTTTTTCATATAGAATATCTTCTCATAAATGTGATATATCATTATATATTAAACATATCCAAATTGGTATAACTATTTGTAAATAAAACATTTTATTAGGGATTTAAGACATCTCAAAGTCCTTTCCCCAATATGTAGGAGACAATTTCAAAACTCTATCCTACATGAAAAGTTTGAGATTTTTGATCGAAGTGTGAGATTCTATTATAGATGACAATTTATAATTCAACTAAGCTACAATTGAAATGCAAAAGAAAATGAAGATTTTTTTTGTCATATTAGCAAATGCTTATCAAGCAAAATGCAAGTAGTTGCATAAAATTTTGAGATGCAGAATTAATTACTTTTAAATTTTCAAATGTGAAAGGTGTAGAAAGTTATAAGCATAATATCTGCAAATGTAATATCCATCTAATCCAGACCAATACTAGGTACATGTACCTGATACAGAAATGATGGCATAATATAGAAATGACAGCATGATTTTCTTTTTCAATTTACCTCTTTGTCTGGGTAAAGTGAAGTACAAATGCACTCAGTAGTATAATTTATTCACTGCCGGCAGATACTAAGCTATTGTAGATTACATTTTGCATACAAACTGAAAAATAACAGAAAGGAGCATCTTCTAATGATTCACTCTGTGCGAGTGGCCCGTGTCTGTGCGTGTACAAATTCGCCAGCTAGTTAACCGACCTCCCACAAAGTCGTAGTGCATACCATATATCTGCAAGCGTCCATTGTGCAGGCGCTCTCGAATGAAGGGAAATGTCAAAAGATTGGCCAACGAAAGATTGACCGCTTCCTGGTGAATCCAGAAAAAGGAGTCAGAAATGCTGATTAGCATCAAAGTAACGAAGGTCAAACTTCACACAAGGCTAAATATTGTCAAAATCTGACTAAAACAAAGGGACTTCTACTTTAATTGGCACCATCGATACTGTGCACTTAGTACCAGCATTGCAGCAACTGCAAAATGACTACCGAGTACCTGTTCACAAAAACTACATTGCTCTTCAAATGGCTTGTCTCCCAAAAGAGAAAGTGTCTTGTCCTTAGCTGGCATTCCAATTTTGACCCAGCTCCCGATGAAATCTCTGCCCACATGCATGAGCATATCGAAACCTTGAGTAGAATACCAGAGGCGCTGGCGCACCCTAGTCTAAAGCTTCATGATAATCACTGTATAAATCACCCCAGATACCTTTGATATCAAGGACGGGAAATACTGTTGACGAGATTAGGATAAAGCACAATACCCTGAAAAGTCATCCCGGGACATGAGAGCTTTGATTCCACCACAGCTACTGTGACCCATCACAATGATGCTTTCCACCTGTCAAATTTTGCCAGAATGTAAGTCAGAGTACAAGAGGTAGAATGAGAACATTATAGTTTGATGTTTGACCGCGGAGCAGACGGAAAACCTCACGGCATGACACCACACAGCACAGATGACAGCTTGAAAATTGCAAATAATTCTACTGCGACAACAGAAATCACATCAACGAAAACTTGCTGAAACAATCCTTCAAAAAGTAAAGTAGCAGGTTGAAGTGGAGCACTTATTCAGTATTCTTACATTCAAGACAGTGACCGCATACTCTATTGCAGCGCTTGTTCCGTGGTGTTGTCCCTGCAATACAGCAGAAGCACCGCAAGAGTCCTGATCAACTCATTAACTTTGTGAAGAGCTGAGATAGAGTTCAAAGAATAAATCTCACTTTGAAACTGTAGCATCGAGATAACTGAAATTCCATTGATACAAATTCATATGCTAATTGTCATAATTACTCAATGAAATACCTTTCGCTTCAGAGGAGCAACACTTAATGTCATATGAAGAATCTGACAACCTTGTACGTTACTTATGTTCGATTCTGGAGCATATCCATTTCGAAAATTTTGAACCACTGCGCAAATATGATAACGGGCATTGTATCTTACAGATCTCAAGAATTGATTGATCAGAGAAAATTGGTATTATTACCGATCCTTCGCACGGAGGAACCAAGTTGGCAACATTCCGGACGATAAAAGCCTCACCAGCCTCAAGTCCATGAAGCATTGTTGGACAGACACGAGAATCAGCGCACGTGATCATCATCATCTGCAACGCCAAAAATGTAGCGGTTAGCATCATGCATATTTTGAGAATATAGTCAGAAGTCGGCATTCATGAGCTGACCGGGGCACAAAATCTCAGAAATTAAATTGATCCCTCTATTTTACCTCGAGCACTCTAGGCCAAGAACCACGCCAAAAATAATTCATTCAACCACTTGCATATATCATCAAATAACAAGGCAAACAAAAATTTAACCTCGCTGCAAATAGCGTACACGCTCAAGTAAAAACAGATTGAAATTTTTGCAAAAGATATCACAAGCAGAGTATAAACCTTTGGCTCTTGCCCATCTTTAAGTTTGTCGTACAGTTCTGGTTTCTGTCTGCACACATCAAAATACCAAAATTATTGGCAAATATTAAAGATATCTGGACTGAGGAGTACTCTAATACAAACTTGGATGAAGCTAGTAATCAACTAATCAGGGTTCTTATAAAGGAAAGGAATTTGATCGGTAAGTATTAAATAAAGCGCATCTACAGCCATGGTGGCATGGACACGTCTGGGCATACAAAAATTTGTTACTGGTACAATTTCCATCAACAAAACCGGTTGAATGCACAAGCTTACCGAGATGGATTGAGCTACTTACCTGAACACTCCATCCTTAAAAGTCTTAAATCCAGTTATGAGCTTCTCAATTACATCGTTGTTTCCGTCAAAAGTGTGATTCTCGTCAACCACAACGTGATCAGTCAGCTCATAACCGTCGTTAAGAATTTCTCCCAGCCCGTGCAGTGGCCCTGCCTTGGGCTCGGCGAGCTGATCCATACTTCGCCGATTATTCAGTTAAGGTCCTTCGTGCTGGACGCCTAGGATATTCACAAAACGCAACGAGGAGCTTCTGCCGCAATTCCTCACAATTCACTCCTGGGGCACGATCCAGGAGTCCCTGTAGAAATTTTTTGAAATCTAAATCACTGAATTTCACGGGTGCGAGGTCCAGTGAAATGGATCTATAGGCTAAATTCTTACCATTACCCTGCCTTTAGAAACAAGTAATGTCTAGGCCTAGAGTTATGTTCAAGAGCAAGAGAAAAGAAAGATTTCTACGATGCAAGAAAAATATATCCACCGCTTCGACCTGGATCAAGAGCTTTTCAATCCGCAGGGGGAAAGAGCTTCATACTCCTCTGAGAAGAAGTAAAACTCAATGCACAGCCCTCTAATCGAGCAGAACTCCCTATTCGCTCCACAAAATGAAAACAGAGGCAGTAGAAACACAGCTATGGAGACCCGCTCAAATTAGCACTCGTCGATCAAAAAACAGTGCAGATGAGAATAACAACAAGCAGCTCGATCAATAAACACGATGAAACAAAATATACGCACTCACCGATCCCTCCCTTACACAAAATTAAATAGCGCTGATTGCGCTATGGTGACGATTGCGCTATAGAGCTGGATTACATAGTTTCGTCTCCTTAAAGCGCGGATCTGTCTCTTTTAAAAGGCTCAAAAGACTGCAATAGCTCAAAAACATCTTCTGCGGACGACACGCTCCATGTTCGTCACTTGGCAAGTGGAAAGATCGACACAGGGATACGCTCAAATAGTACTGCAAATCGCAACAATATAATGCGAAAAATAAATACAGAAGTAAAGGAATCCCGTTGAATCCACTCCTGTTTCGATGATGTTGGCGAATGTCCGAAATGGTGTGAGTCCTCCAACGGAGGACCACTGAATCGAAACAGACGCTTCGGGAAGGTTGCAATGGAATTAGGTTCAAGACTGATAACCGGGACAGGTGGTGTAATTTCAAGGGGACCCTAAGGCCGATGCTCAACCCCACGTTTACCATTAAATGACGGACTGGTCACCCTGGAAATCATCTGTTTTGGTACCGTGAGAATTCTTGGATTAAAAAAATGCAAAAGCATTCATTGGAAGTCAAAGTACTGCAAAAGACCTCCCCTTTCACACAAAATTTCAAGGATGAATAGTTGCACTTTTGTCATGAATAGAAAGATTCCACCTTTGTCATTCATCAAACAGAAAACATTCTCAATGTCGTTTATGGGGTAATCCTGAAAGAAGAAATCCAACAACCATCTGAAAATTTCATTGCTTTGTATGCTCCATTTTTCCATGTATATCTCAGTAGAATTTTCTTTTTTTTTTCTTTTTGAAGAAAGGTGATTGCAAGAAACACTTGTCCTATTTCATGTCCCCTTTTCCTTAAACAAGTGTTTTTTTGCTCATAACTTTTGCATTGTTTCATTAGAGGATTTTCTGCAAGTTTAGAGGGCTACAAGTTCCCCAAGCTACCAGTGTTGGAGGAACAACCTCATAACTACTACATCACCAAAAAAAATTTGAAAAAAAATGAAATATTTTTTCTATTTTTTTCCATTCTAAGTTTTTTTTAAATTTAAAAAAAAAATGAAACTAACAACAGGAACAACAAAAATAGGGTCAGAAAATAGGCCTAAAACGGCCCTCCCAACCCCCCCAAAATTCTTCTAATGGTTTGTTTTGCATGAAATTTGGAATGAAGGTACATGTAGTAGTTTCTAACATATTATTTTTTTTTCAATTTTTTAAAAATTAGTTTACTATTCTTAACCCACCCCCAATTGGATAGACTTGGCCATTTGGGGGGGTTTAAGTCCCATTTTTGATCCAAAGATGCAAATTAGAAGTCACAAATTGAACATGTTGGAGGTTCAATTAGAGATATACTAACATTATAAGGACTAACAATGAGTTTTTATGAAAATAGCATCATATCAATAGCGTACATGGGGTCAAAGTGATCTTCTTTTACATGAAGACTACAAAAAGGGAAAAAAATTGTACAAGAATTCTTTGGTGCAATGTAAGCCTAATCTTGTCTAGCAAAATGGCTATTTTTTATAGAAATTTTTAGAATTTTTTTAGAATTATTAAAAACGAAAATATCCATAAATCTCATTTTTGTTATTTTCTATTCCCAATAGCTTTTGTAGTACCCTATAGTAGTCTACTATACAACATAGTACTAAATCAAAAGTATAGATTTGCAAGTACCTTGAATCAATAGTTTAGATTTATCAATGTGTTGTTGACAAATAGTAAAGGTGATACTACATACTAATGCCAATCCTATAGCAAAAAAGATGCATTTTTAGCCAAAAACAGTGAAGTATTTCTTGCAACTATCTCTAGATGCAATCACTTGTTCTCTAGAAATCATAAAATTTCCAATTTTTTTTGTGAAATTGTAAATTATTGTTGAATCTTTGAAGAGAAAATTTTTAAATTTCATAGCTAATACAAAATATGCTTAAAGATTTTGAAATTTTGGCATTGGCAAATATTATACAAGACAATTTCCATTGAAGATGGATTTATAGCAAAAATGGTCCAACAAGGAGGGTGGAGCCTAACGCAATAGATGAAATTTGAGGCCTCCAATAGCCCGTTTCCAAAAATTTGAAGGTGAACGATACAACTAGTTGTTCCCAAAAAAATGAATGAATGAATGAATTTTTAGAATGCAAAAAAAAAGTTGAAAAAAGATTTTAATTTTTTGGGAGCAATGACGTGGCATTCTCTTGGCCATGTCAAACTGCACCACTGGCCACCTTCATTGCATTCTCAAGGCCAGATTACTCGCAATCTCTTAGAGGCCTCAAATTTCATCTAATGAGGAGAGGCATTTTGGGCCATAATTCTTGATGCAAAGGGAATTGCTTGACATAAACCATTAATGGAGAATGCAAAAATGAATGGCAATTGAGCAAATGTGGTGTAGATCATTTGTTAGGGAAAATGAGAAAACCATAATCAATAGTCATGACAATTATTTCCACTAGTAGGGGATTACAAAAAATAATCTACTTAGAAAATGAACAATGCATTTCCTAAATAGTGATCATTTATGTAGTATAAAACATCATGGTGTGAATAAAAGTTTTGTGTCATTTTAAAATTAGAAAATCAAAAGACTATGTTTGTAGGCCCAATTTTCAAATTATAATAAAATGTTGAATTTTATGAATTATTCAAATTTTCAAAATGGAGTGGAAACTAGATTGAAAAAACTTCATTAAATTAATTGAGCTTTATTTCAAAAACTAAGATCATTTTTGTACCTAAAATTCATATCAAGAGCAAAAAACATAAGAATGACAAAATAAACTAGAAAAGCATATTATGTTATCTATATTTTTAGCATTTTTTTTTATAGAAAAGTCAACAATATCTTTATAAAGAATTTTTCAATACCATGCACTAGAAATACATTCAAAGAACTATCTCAAAAATATTGAATGAAAAAATTGTAATTTTACATTCTCTACTAGTCATTCAAAATCATCAAGATTGAAGCCACTTTGAGGTACTATAGTACTTTTAGGATTAATCACGAGGTACATAACAATGTTCAATATTATTACTAGTGATTTACCAGTCAATTGTGTATTGTTAAGAGAAACCAACCTTTGATTGGCAAACCATCCATTGTAGGCACCTAGAGAATGATCCATTATAAAATAATGATAAATGAGATCAAGTCTACATTAGGTTGGTAGTCAAAAGTTAGTGGTCATAATCAATGCCTTAGGTAATGGAGTTATTAGTGATTGCTTTAGGAACTTCTCTCTTTTCAATGTAAATTCATCATAAAAAGTGATTTTTTTAAATCCTTTATATTGTGGTCATGTTAGGAATTATTGTGATTGCTTTAAGTAGTAAGATGGTCATTATGGATACACTTTTCGCTAGTTTAGGGGTCTATAGTCTAGAGACTATTTGTAGCTAATTGCACAACACACTTCCAAAATTCATAACAAATTCATACTTTGTCAAAAAAAAATTTCAATGTCTCACATTTGTCTTTATATGAAAAAAATCTGAATTTCTTTTTTGCTAATGACAACAAGGCAAGCCACTTGTTCTGACAAGATACTAAATCCTACTCACAAAGTAGGCCCAACAAGGTAATTTTGGAATTCTCTGGGGATAAAAGTAAAAAGATGCCCCTATTTTGAGCCATATCTACAGTATGTTTTAGACTTCTTCTACCCAACTTGAGATCTCAGGTTGCAAATATGAATTCAAAATTTGCAAAAAGTAATTTATATGAAAAATAAAAATTCCTGCTTTTTTCTCCGGAGTGCCCATTTTGTTGGCAGGATTTAACGTCCCGCCTTGTCCTGCACTCAGTTCTGCCTGTCAGCATCCCATTTTTAAAAAAGAATTTTACTCAAAACAGTTTTACTTTGACCATCACTCTCAAGTAAAGACTAGACTACCTACTACCGCACCCCTAAAAGACAAAATAAAAAAACAATGATAATGAATTAAGTTATGACAGTTGGGAGTTGGTGTACAGTCACTATTGGTGCTTCTGTTCATTCATCTCGTAACTTGTACTTTTCTTTTTCTTTTTAACACATAAACAATTAATGTACTTTCAATTGATGTACTTAGGGTCACTTTACATCTAGAGGCTGGGTCAATTTTTCTTGAGACCAATTGCACCAAATTTGAGTCACTTTAGAGCTAGAGTTCAGCCTCAACTACTCATTATAATAAGTATATAATGGGGGACGATTCTCCCATATGTAAAGGCCTTGAGGTTAAGAAGCTGGGCTAATTTTTTTTAAACTATAAGGGAGAGAGATGAGTGAAATTTTCAGGGACACTATGTACCTGGAGGCCAATTGCATAAAATTCAATAAAACTGATTTGTTGAAAAAAATAATATTTTGGAAAAAAAAAATTTAATTGAAATTCAACATTGGCCCTAGGCCAAGAATTGGCCTTTCATTTTTGGTGCACCCAATTCAACAAGTTCGGACCATATCAAATCATGTCCATTTTGAATAAATAATTTATTTTATCAAATTGGCACAACTTCTAGGTATAAAGGGGTGGGGACCAATTTCAGTATTTTATCCAATTACAAGTGAGGATTCTTGGCCTTTGATACTGTAAATTGGCTTGGCCTCTAGATGTAAAGCAACCCTTATTGTAACTTATATTTGATGGTTTCCACACTTTCTAAGAGAATCAATGACTATATTTTTGTTTTTTGAAATACATGAACAAATTCCACTAGTAGAGGAAAAAATATGGTACAACAAAACAAGAGAGCTAGTCTCTAGTTGAGTTCAATGACTCCCTCTGTATACTCCCTCTGTCTCTAAATAAATCCATGGTTTCTAGTGGAGAATTGAACAAGGAAGACACTAAGGTAGAGGCACCTATAATCAATCAAATAAACAATTTTGGATATGACTTGGAGTAGTGCAAGGCAAAACAAATATTTTCAAAGGTGCAACAATAGAAATGACAAAGATTGAAAAAACTTTGGTAATTTTATCAGTTGAATTGAAATTACTATAAATTTTGAAAGGCACAAAGTGTTCCAAACCTATAGACAATGTCTAGACTTTTCCAATTCTGATCATTTAAGAACTATTTTCCTCTTCAATATTGCCCACTTTCTTGTTCACCATTTTAGGAAATCTATCACAAATTGATTTGTCCTATTCTTGAAAAAGAGAAAAAAATACATCCAAAACTTTGGTTGGAAATCTATTTCAACCTTGGTTGGAAATAACTGCACCCTACAAGTTGGGTATGGGTCACTAATCACGAATGGGTGCCTCTACTTTAAATCCTCCATTTAAAATAAAAACTAGCAATGTAGATTTATCCCAAAAGAAAACATAAGAATTTTTGTTTGTTATATATGAAAAAAATTGCAAATTTTGAATTCATATTTACAATCAAAGACCCCAAATTAGCTAGGAGAGGTGTAGAACATAGAATTAATATGGCTCAAAATAGGGAATTTTTTTTTTGCATTTATCCTGGAGAACACAAAATTCAACCTATTAGTCCCATTTTGAATGGAGGATTTAGTGTCTTACACTAAACAGTGGGAGTACTACGGATTTATTTTGAGACAAAAAGAGAACTGTACTTTATTCAAGACTTTTTTAGATTGGAAAAAGAATGTTTGATGCGAGACAAAAAAAATTGGATGTTAGAGGATTACTAAGACAATTGTCACTTATGTAAGACATAAACCTGTCCTATGAAGTGCACCATGCAGGATGACTTTACCCCTAAGAAAAATGCAGATTTTTTAAATTTTTACATATGATAAAATTTGCAAATTTTGAATTCATATTTGCAAATAAGTTAGAGGCCTCAAATTTGTTCAGGTTAGGATGAGTGAAGACCATAGAATTCATACAAATAGAATTCATACAAGACAAAAATATGGGCTTTTCTTTTATAATTCCCTTGCATTCACCTTGCATGTCCCACTTTATGGGACAGGTTTACCATTGAGCATCACTTACTAAGGTAGAACTACCCAATTTCGTCATCTGCCTAATCCGTTGCCTACACTTTGGCCCCAAATTCGTTGATTGCAAAACCCATATCCATTCACTTTTTTGACAATTTCAGCACATTAATGCCCAAAGAAGTAACATGTCAATCCTTCATTAGTGAGAACTTACGTGCCAATAGATACATGTTAAGATGGTAATGGATTGTTCATGAGACATTTATGACCCCACTCTATGGACAATTTTGTAATTTTAGGGCAGCCTACTTTAAAAATTCACAGAAATTACAGTTTTAATTGAAAATTATAATTCCACTTGAGTTAGATTTGTGAAACAAGCACACACATCTAAAAAATATGTACCTCTCCTAAAGTTGGCCCTAAGATAGTCAGATCGCAAATCAAAATGGTAATAGGTTGTTCTATTGTATAGTCTTTAATCCCTAAATATTGGAAGCAACAAATTCTGGTGTTGATAAAACTTTGAAGTTAAATAAAATTTTACCAAGTTATTATTTTTAGTAGTTTTTTTAATAGATGGATTCTTTTTTAAGTTTAGTTTTAGCTTCAAAAATATGATTTTTTTAATGAATGATTATAGTTTTTCTATTCAAGATTTTGTGTAAGAGTGTTAATTGTAAATTTTGCTTTTCTAGTATTGAGGGCTCTTCGAAATGAGTCTCAAATACACTAGGTCTTGAAGAAATGTTTTAGAAAATATTCATTGGAAATTCACACTAGAAATTCATTTTAAAAATGAGTGAATTAGATTTTGAAAATTTGTAAATTGATTGGGGTTATACATGTTTTTCCTTCAGCCTCATTTTTTTTTTGATGACCTCAATTTTTACATTTGACATGTGAAAAAAAGAGCTACAAACTTCAAACCAATTTCATAGTTTAACACACTCATACAATATAATCAAACAATATAATCAAACAATATAATCCATTGGATCTTTTAGGGCTACAACATCATTATAAGATGAACCTTTAACAATCCTAAGGTTGATTTAGATCTTGATGATAATAGAAAATAACAATTAATTTGAAGGAAAATGTTTTAATAAAGTTGCTATGGATAGTCTTGAAAATTACATTTTAATGTTGTTGTTAACTTTTCTACTAAAGAAGATGTTTAATCCACTAATAATCTTATAGTGTACTTTGGCCACTTCAACATTTTGCTTTCAAAGTCTATTTAATACTTCAACTTGAAATATTAAAGAAATTATAAACTTAAATATTTTATTATGATTTGTAATGTTAGCAATTGACCTTATTCTTCTAATTTTCTAATTACTAAAATATATGAAAATTTGTTTTACACCATGATGTTTTACACTATTTTGTAAACATATTGTTTTCATATACATTTAATAAGGAAGGTGAAGATAATTTCAATCTTTAAGAAGGCCAATATGAATGATGTAAATATTTATTCAAGTTCCCACTCCATTGATAATATGTAGCAAAAGACATGTCATCAATAAAATTTTCTTCACTTTACATTCATCAAAACAAATGTACTAAAGTATGCTACTTCAAAAAGTTCTTAATCTCTAAAAATCCCATCTCTCTCACTAGCTCAAAAAATGAGCCCACTAGCTTCTTCACTTGGATTAAGGTAAAAAAATAAGCTCATAAGCTTCCTCACTTGGATTGAGGTTGATTAGCCTATTACCACCTAGATTAGTAATTTGGTTATCCAACTTGTGCAATGTACTTATTTTTTCTTATATTTGTCAAAGAAAGAATTTGTTGAGTGGACTCAAATACAAGTGGAATCACATTAATCTAATAAAAACTAAAATTTACATGAATTTTCAAATACTTTTGGTACATTATATATAAAATTGTCAATGGGTGGTGGTTATGACCATCTTAAAAAGGTTCAAAATCAATCACTTGCCACCCTAATCCTATTTGATTAATATTTTGAAAGTACAAGTTTAACATTCTCTTTTATTGCCTAAAACTGCAACTTGTTTTGATAAGCATTTGTTCACAATTAGGCCCATTTAAATCAACATTTAATGAACCACATCTTTATCAACCTTAAACCATCCTTATATATATAGGGATGGCTTAAGGTTGATAAAGATGTGAACCTAATATCATTCTTTAACAATAGCACCAACCAAATACACTCTATGGAAATGGGTGGTGCCTATTATGCAAATGGGAGCATCTAATAGATGTTGGATTAGGTGGATCACACTAATAGGTTGATATAACTTACTTTAGTTTTTTATGCCAATGCGCAATTGTAGTCTAGATTTTGTCTAGTTTACCCAAAACCCAGGATTAAGTATAGGGATTCCAAATTTCTAGGGGAATGGTCAAATCGTCTATTGTTTTATGGCTAAAGTCACATGTATATTAGATTTAGGGAAATATGTATATGTATATGTATAAGTTGTTTAGTTTGTAAAGTTAGGTTTTTTACTCTTGTTCCCAGGGATTTAAATTTTGTTGACAGTCCTTTACAGATGTATGCAGACACAATGAATGATGTTACAGTCCTATATAGTGTCCTAAAGGTGGGCAATGAGTCTAGACAAAAGTCAGGTTGGACAATTTGTCTTATGCAATGCATGCATTAGACCTAATCATATAAGATAATACTTTAAAAAATAATACACGTAATTCCTTAATTAAATTTTTTTATATTTAGGGCAATTGGTCCAGTAAGTGCTTGCTATGAGCAAATCCTAATACAAAATGTCTATGTCTATTCCTATAGGGCAATTTGTCCAATTAATACAAAGAATGGGAGTTTAGGTATTTTACCAAAGTTTTGTCTTTTCCTTAAGCTTTTCTCCAACTTTTAGGGCAATTAGTCAATTGGCAATTGGTCCAAACCATTGTTAATATACAAACAAAATATTGAAACAATTCACAACGTGGACCAAACTTAGGAAACTTAAAACCAAATACTTATTATTTATAAAATAATAATAAAACAACTTAAAATCATAATCTATAGACCTAAGACCAAATATATCAACCCTATGGCCATGCAATGGACCCAAAACTATGAAAATAAACTCAAAATCCAAAAACAGGTCCTAAAAACGTTGAAATTTATAATTTAATAATCAAATGGCCTACAACCGCGGACTGCAGATCCTATAATCGCGCGGTGCACCCTATCACCGTGCTACCTCCTTTCCACAGCCCCAAACCCTAATTTCCTCCGACAAGCTATAGCTCCAAAGCCAGCAACCTACGCCTTCCGATTAAAGTTCTGATTTTGAAAGTTTTGGTCAATTCTTCAAATTTACTTGAATGTTTTGCTTTTGCTTTGCATACAGACATTTAATCCACTCTTTAGACATACCCATCAAGATTCATGGCGGTAATTGAATTCTTAATTTTGTCGAAGCCTACGCATCTATAGATTGCCACAACACTTCTTCCAATCAAAATTTTGATGTAATTTCTGAAATTTATGTTGAATTCTTGCTTCCTTGATCAATGTAATATATCCATTTCCATCAGCAATCTAATTGATCTGAAATTTTGAGAAATTTGATGCCATAGGGAACTAGGTCAACACCGAACCCCTAATTTCCACATCAATTTCTTTAATTGACTCTGGGCTCTTGATTGCTTCCTCCTCCAAGACTCACACGCATGCTCCAATCTTGAATTGATTTCCGCAATTGTCGAGCAACTTCATTGTGCTACAGTTTGACTGATTCTCCCGTCTTCTGAGGTTGGAATTTTCAACGTTCCTTAGATTCCTCGTGAATTTATAGTTTGTTGGGGTCTCTGGATGATACTAAAGCTAGCGACCTGATGAATATTGTAATTGGGATCGAATTTTTACAAAGGTACTGCTACCTATGACCAAATTTCCACCCAAATTCGTACTAATTGTCTCCAATTTCTCGTTCTTGTCTTCAAGATAAGTTCATACCAATCAATACAACTCAAAGGCACTCAAATTATTGGGATTTCACAAAGAATTGAAATTTTCGTTCTCCATCGACTGCAAGCTTTTGTCTACCCCTCCCAAGTCAATTCTTGAAGGATCGATTCAATTTTAGATTTCTCAAACCTAATGATTGCAGATAGGGAATGATCGGGTGATCATGTTTACCGAATTACATGAATTGAATCAAAACTTTTGAAATTTGGAATCTTCTGTTATGTCTTCTCGTTGTTCTACGCCCCTGCTCCACAACCAGAACATTCAAGAATTCCAACACTAGCGCTCCATTTCACAAATCAACGTTTCAATTTCGATTTCATCTTTTGTCCTTGCACTTCTCCAACTTCTACAAAGGATTTATGAACCAGACTTTCCAAATCAATTAAGATTACCATAGCCCAAATTTTCACAGTATGCAAATCCCTAAACTTTGAAAACGATACAATCAACAGTACAACACACTCATAAGGAAATAATCTCCTATTTTCAAACATATAAATTACACAAGACAAGTATTGAAACTCAAATATATATTAAAAATACTTACATGGGTCATATAATGAATGCCAATTTTTTTATTGTTTTTAATATTTATTTATAGTTTTCTTGGCACCCCTCCCAAAGGGTGTGTCTTTCTAATTTTTACTTTTATTATTTTCAATTTTTACTTTTAATTAATTAATTAATTAAATCCTATTCATACTATAACCTATAAATTAACTTTACTTTTAAAGTTTTTTCTACTTTTATCTAATAAGGGGCCCCTAATGGCTTCTAATAATCTAAATTTGCTATTTTAAATTTAAAATCTTGTCTACAACAATCATACAACTTGACTCACAACAACATTTTTTTCCTTAAGACCTCTATTTAGATAGATAAGGTAGAATGGTCTATTGTGCATATAATTGATAAAAGAGGTTGTTACAATACACAAAAAATGACCCATGATTTTTTTCATGAAGATTTAGGTTTGCAAAACTACAATGAAGTTTAAAATTTTTCAGATACAACAATGAATTTATAATAATTTTTTAAAGTATCTAAAGATAAACATCATATTCTAGGTAGTATGTAGGGTCATTAGGTGACTATATAGTCTCTACCAAGGTGCTTGGGCATACCCATCACCCAAAAGGATGATATCTAATGTTGGCCTTCCTACCGTTGTCAACTTGACATTTAGTGATTTCAAACTTACACTATAGATTTTCAAACTTAATGGGTGATTGCAAGAAATACTTGTCTTTTTTGGGTGTCCCCTTGGTCTCCATGGAGGTGTTTTTTCCTCATAACTTTTGCAATTTAAGTCCATTTTAATTGAAATTTAGAGGAGAGGTGCATATTGTTGATCTAGATATTCAATTAATTTTTTAAAAATAATTTAATATTTTTAGAGTGTCCCCAATTGGAGGTCTACCTTGGTTGTTTTGGGGGTGTCAGTCCTATTTGGGAACCATAAATGTGATTCTGAAGCCAGGTTTTTGACCTAATGTAGGTGGACTAACATTCTAAAGAAGCTTGATGAGATTTTTGGCAAAGAACCCGATGTAAGGGCTACACATGGGTTGAAAATGGACGTTGTTTGCGCAAATACTATGAAGAGGGGAAATTTTTTTAAGATTAATTTTTTAATTACATGGAACCAAAGAGAAGATTAGAAAAATGAATTTTTCTTTTTTAATTTAAAAAGAAATTACTATTTTCTAAAAATCAAATTCAAAAGCATCTATTTTCTTGCATTTTTCTAGGCCTCTTTTGTTGTGCATAACTTTTAGAGATAAACTTGTCTAAATTTCATCACATATACTATTATGAATGCTTTACAAATTATCCACATTTTATTGTGTTTAAAAAATTTATTCCGGAAATCACAATACTCTAGTAATAAGGCCATCTTGAGCCAAAAAGGACAAGTATTTCTTGCAATCACCCTAATGACCAATTTTGGTTAATCTAGCAATGAAAAAGGAGTGCTTTCTTTTCAAATAAGAATTTTTCATATTATTATTAAAAAAATTGTTACTTACAGTGACTATATTAGGGCCATTCTAAAAGTGTTAAATATGGCCATTTTGTCCACTACTCGTTGCACTCATCCATTGTTTGAAATTTGAACATTTGGCCCTTTAGGATTAAACTTGGGAAGATAGAAGGCTTTATATTCTTTGCAAATAATAATGTTGGCAAAAGGATTTGTCTTATTTCTATACGAAAAAGGCATTCAAAAATACGTCTTTATATGTGTTACATGTTTAAAACATTGCATTGCACATATTATGTAGAACATGATTTTTTGAATTATTATAAGGTAAGCTTCTCATACATCTTTTATATTCAATACATTTGAAAATTATGCAATTTTGATTTTTTTTTAATTAAAAAAAACTAGCTACTTTAGTCTAAAGCGTGCAAAAAACATTTACTTTCTATCTTCTTCTAGATTTGAAATCATAACTGACAATTATAGCAATTTCTAAATCTATAATAATTCCACTAGCAACACGTGACCCATTCATCCTCAAAGTCTCAAACACCATCATGCCTAGTGAATATTTTTGAGCATTGGTGAGTTCTACCAATGTTGGAACTTATCATTCAGAAATGCCATTGTTATTGGTACATTGGTACACTACCTTATTACCAAAATAGCCAGCATTATGACAAAGTAGGCTTAATATATATGCACAAACATTTTCATAATCCAAATTACACATTGATATTTTCTAAATCCATTTTTGTAAAATCAATTAAGTTGTGACTCCTTTCAAAATGAAGGCCAAAAATAGATATAGAAAGTACCAAGTTTTTGACAAAATCTATCAAACAAAACTACATTGTAGCAAATGGATTTACTTCACTTTGTTGTTTGTTCAATTTATCGTAGGTTGTAATGAACAAATGCTATAGCAGTGATTAGGCTACTCTACCATGGTTTTTAAAATATTAGATGGAATTTTTAGCAATGATTGTCAATTATTTCTTTTAACCCCTAAAGGATCATTATCTTTTTTCATCACAAACACTAGCTCAAAAGTACCATTTCTATTGCAAAAAGCTAAAAGCTTTGAATATGATTTTTATTTATTTATTGCAGATTTAACTATAGGATCTTGCACTATGCTAATATGAGGATGTGTGGAAGAATTTTCAAAAACTTTGATTGTATAGATGGGTGATTGCAAGAAACACTTGTCATTTTTTGTGTCCCCTTGGTCTCCATGGAGGTGCTTTTCCTCATAACTTCTGTGGTTTAAGTTCATTTTAGCTCAAATTTGGAAGACAAGTGCGTATTTTTTATCTAGACATTTAATAATTTTTTCAGTTTTCTTAAAAATAATTTACTATTTTTAAGGTGGCCCCAATTGGGTGTCTACCTTGGCTATTTGGGGGGTTCTTAGTCCTATTTGGAGACTAGAAATACGATTTTGAAGCCAAGGTTTCCACTTGTTGTAGGTGGGCTAACATTCTAAAGACATTTGATGAGATTTTTGGCAAGAACCCGGTGTAAGGGTTGCACATGGGTTGAAAGTGGAAACTATTTGCACAAGCACTATGAAGAGGGGAAATTTTTTTATGATGAATCTTTTGTTCATATGAGACTAGAGAAAAGATTAGAAAAATGGATTTTTTGTAAATTATTTCTATTTTATTAGTATTTTCTAAAAATAAAATTCAAAAGTATCTATTTTCTTGCATTTTTCTAGGCCTCTTTTATTGGGCATAACTTTTAGAGATAATTTTTTTAGGCTAGAATTTTTACACATATACTATTTTTAATGCTTTACAAATCATCCATATTTTATTTTATTTAAAAAAATTTATTCCAAAAATCATGAAACTCTAGTAATAAGGTCGTTTTGAACCAAAGACGGCAAGTGTTTCTTGCAACTACCCAGGTTGCAAGATATTTGCATTTAAAGTAAAGAAATCAAGATTATTTGCACCTTGTTTTGCACTTTGCATTCCTAGATTATTTGACTTGAAACCTTCTTCACTTAAATTTTTTTCACTATGGAGTTTTGAGGTTTAAATTTGTATAGTAAGGAATTGAGTTGAGAGTTTAGAAAAAAAAATAAAACTAAAAAGACTTCATTTTCATTCTTAAAAAAATTGTTACCTAGAAGTCTAGATTTTTAGTATCTCTAACATGGAATTAAAACACACTAACTCAATGGTGAAATTGTTCTAGAAAGCAAACTAAATCCTATATATAGAGAATTTTTTTTCAAAATTCTATATATTGTAAAAATTGAATTAAGAAAATTCAATCCACTATTTTTTCAAGAAGATTAATATGCATGTGATTGGCCAAAAAACAAGATGCTCTATAGCATTCACATCACTAATCTAAATGGAATAAATAAAAGCTTTGTATGTAAACAAAAATTTAATCTTTGAGAAGAAAAAAAAAATTAATTTCAAGTTTTTGTGGATTATTTTTGTAGATTGGTCTCCCTTATTATAAGTTTATTTGGCATGACTTTTTCTCCAAAGGCTAATGTGTTTTTCTATCCTATAAAAAGTTTGAAAAAATCATAACAAAAATTTGAGACTATAGGTACTTGCCTACATCCAATTTGTCCCATGAAAGGACAGTGATCCTATAAGAATCAATCAATTTGACCTATAATAGAAGAACTTTCCAATAAATTATATTATTATTAGCACCTAAAATTTAAAAATATTAGATTGTATTATCTATTGGCCAATCTTAATACAATATGAAATAAGCTTAAAATTTCAATATATATTAGATATACTTTGGTAGTATAATTAATTTGTTTAAAGTTTGAAATTGCAACTCTTATTCAATATTTAAATTTTGGTAATAGAGAGTAAAAAGCTTGATGTTGCAATATATATTACATAGATCATACATGTCAAATATAAAAAGATTATTCTATTATATAAGGATTTACCATATTCTTTTTTAGTTAATACAAAAGTTGAATTTTATTTAATAAAGTTGAATAGATCCATCCCCACAAACATATTTATATATCTAGATCTACATTGATAGATAGAGATAGATATAAATTAATTGCTTAATTGTCTTTATAAAGGCAATTAGAATATAAGGGTCAACATATTGATAAAATTGTATAAATGTATGAATGAATAAGAAAAAAACTTACAAAAATTGAAATACTGAGGTGAAATATTGGAAGAGTAAAATAAATCGTATGATTGTAACTATCATTTTAAAGAATATTCAACCTACTTTGGCCCATTGAAAAATGATTAAAAAAAACTTTTTTTTTTTAAAATTTAGAAAAAGGCAATGACCTAAATACCACAACCATAAAGCTAACTGAATAAGTACTTACCAAATGTTGAATTCAGCGAGATGTATATAATACAAGAAAGCAAGATGGAAATTACCACTTAAATATAACTAAATAAATTTGCCAAATGAATATACTTAAATTTAAAAGTAAAACAAAAGCGCAAACAAAATAACACGAGAGCTTTCAAAGATAAGTACAAAAAATTAATGGAAGTGACCACAATCTTTTTGACAAATTAAATAGATATGCTAGCTACAAATAAACTAAAATTGATGAAGATGGACAAGAATGGTAAGGGTATTTATTTTTTCTAAATTGTAACACTTAGAGGATGAATGATATGAAAATTTAAGGCTCTAATAAATTTCAAGTTTGATGGAATCAAAGATGGAATGTTTAAATTGCATCACAATCATGCATATACAAAGTTTAACCAAAACTTCTTAATGTTTGCTCTATTCTATGCATGGATGAGATTCATGTGGTTTAACATTGTTAATATATGATATAAAGATATTAAAGGGCACTCGACACTTAAGATAAAAATGAAGTTTAATATCTAAACTAAGACACTTTTATTGTTCAAATTAGGGCAATTCTAAACTTGTGACCAGTGAGTGTGCTCACAATTCTAAATTTTCTTGATTTGATTCCAGATATTTGGATTCCAATTGGATATCAAAATAATTCAATGCAATTAAAATTTTCAATTGTTTTCCTAGCCATTGAACTTGACAAGTTGAATTTATGTTTTTTCTCTCTATATACAATGTATATTCAATCCATTAATATTCAACCCTACAGTCATAATAATCCAATTGTAGTTGTTATTTTGGCTAAAACAAATGAGTAAAGTCTTTGTATTGTAACATTCACAAATAAAAGGCATTTGTACTATGTATGTCTATATATTTTTTCAATTCATCCAAAGACAATTAAAATTATTGTTAGTTTTCGAAATTATTAAATCATCAATTTCAAAATGAATTGTAATATGAGTTTTTAAGACTTTAAAACATGAAAATTGAACAATAGAAAAATGAGTTGAAAATTGTGTTCAATATTGTAAAAGTATATATAATTTGGCAATAAATAATGGTCATTTTACAATAACAAATTACAAGGCATCTATGATTGGGTTGCACTTGTACAAGAATAACAAAGGAATTCATTTTGATGACCAAATTTTGAAAAAATTATACTATTTGAGTATCATATTCTATATTTAGAATTTGATACAATAACCATTATTATAGAAATTCCTAACACTACTTTCTGCTAATATTTTTTTATGCTTTTTATACTTAATCAAAAAATATATAAAAACTATTATACTAATGCTAAAATATAATTTAAATCAATATTAAAATTACAAAATATTAGTATAAATTATATTTATACAATTTTAGTATTAAAATAATGTTAAATGTTGTTTATTTTGGTAATAAATATTATCAAATATTAATGGATAGGAAAATGATGTAACTACTAGATGATTGCAAAAAACATTTGTCCTACTATTTGTCCCTTTGGCCTTGCATAAGTGTTTTTTTGCTCATAATTTTTGCATTTTATGTTATTTTAATATGAAATTTGAATGAAAGATACATGTGAAATTTTTAGACATTAAAATTTTTTTAATTTAAAAAAAAAAATTATTATTTTCAAACAATCTTCAATTGAATGTCTATTTTAGACATTGGAAGGGGGCAAGAACTATTTTGGAACCAAAAATGCAAATTTGAAGCCTAAAATTGAATTACAAGGATTTTTTACTGAAGTCAAAGAAGTCCACAAAGAGATTTTATAGAAATAATAAATTGTCCACCTTTCACATGATTGTACTCAAAGTGCGCTACCTTTGCACAAATCTAGAGAAGACAATATTTTTTTCTAAAGATGAAAATAGTTGAAAAGGAGTATCTTCAAGTGAAATAATATGAATTTTTTTTAAATTCTATTATTTTTTAAAAATCAAGCTTCAAAGTGTCTATTTTCTTGGTATTTTTTTTATTACACTTTTATTGTGCATATCTTTTAGAGATATGTTTTTTAAGTCTAGATTTATGGAGACATACTATTTTCAATACTTTAAAAATTATTCATATTTGATTTTATTTAAAAGAATTATTCCAAAAGTTGAAGTACACATTGAAATAGGTTGTTTTGAACCCAAAACAAGGAGTGTTTCTTACAACAACCCTACTATGCTAGTTCGGTAACCTTTTGACATTGATTCAATGATATTTTCCAATGTGCATATCATCAATTGAAGAAGAACAAGAAACTCTTTAATCAACGCTAACATTATTGATATTCAATGGGTAGGTTCTTGAGTGATGGTGTAGAGATAGGAATAGTGACTCAAATTGCAATAAAATAAAATATCGAATTTAAAAAAACTCAGGGGTTATTCAACTTGATAAGTTAATATTACAAATATATAAAAATATTATCTCTACAATCATTTAATATTAAAAAATTGCCTTGTCCAAATGAAAAAAATAGAAGTAGATGTAATAAATAATAACATAATAAGGTAATAGCCATCCATTTTGTGTGGTTCATTGTGGTTCATTGTGGTTCATTGTATTAATTTTCTTAAGAATGCAAATTCTAAGGCAATTGGGACTATACAACTCATTCCATTGAAGAAAAATGATAGACCACTTTAGAATCAAATTGAAGAAAATTCTACCAAGAATACATTCACTTCGTACATGGATTATAAAAATTCTAAACCAATTATTAATGGGGGTGGTATAAGGACTTCATGAGCTCAAGATTGTATTTCAAACAAATCTAGATTTTTAAAGAATATTCCAAAAACAATTTTGGAGGTGTTGAAGGAAGCCTTCAAGAAATCTAGAACATTATAATTTAATATCAACTTTGGTAATTTGTACTTAATAATAATCCTTCAAAGCCACGGATTCTATTAATTTATTAGGTTCATTTACTAAATAAATAAGAATCATTGCATATTTTTGGATATTATGGTTAATGTCTAATTAAAACAAATTAAAAGTTGACTTCCTTCACAAATTGAATATACAATTGATTTTTTCATTTATTCATGAAAAAAAATTCTTTGCTCCACTATTGTTTACTCATTATAAACAACTAAAATTGTTAAGCTGTATAGACACCCCAAATAACATGCTTATTACATCAATTGGTACCTCCTTTGTTCATTGTAGTGAAAGATATGATGATTTTTTGACATGGTAATTCATACAACATGGATGTAGGATATGAATTACATTCAAAGAGGGCTCGAAGGAGGGTTGCCAACTTGTTGGTGTCTACGTGCATATTTCATATTTTTCTATTTGTTTTGACACTCTCTATTCTTAACTGCCCACATTTTCCATTTTTTGGCACCCATTCTACTTGTTGGTACTCATATATGTCAAGGTTGTTCAGTGTCATTCTCCCCCTACTACCTATTGGTGCTCATATACCTCATAGTTGTTTGGCATCATTTTTCCCTCCTATTTGTTGGTGTTTATGTATGTCATGGCTGTTCAACATCATTATCTTTTGCTATCCTTAGGTACTCATGTACCTCATGGTTGTTCAACATTATTTTCTCCCTCTATCCATTGATGTTCATGTATGTCATGATTGTTTGGCATCATTTTTCCCTACTATCCATTGGTGTTCATATATGTCATGGTCATTTGGCATAATTGTCCTCTACTATCTGTTGTTGTTCATGTATGTCATGGTTATTCGGCATAATTCTCCCCTACTATCCGTTGGTGCTCAAGTATGTCATGCTTGTTCGACATCATTGTCTCCTACTATTCATTGATGTTTATTTATGCCATAGCTTGTTCGACATAATTGTCCCCTACTATCCGTTGATATTCATGTACCTCATGGTTGTTCAACATCATTTTCCCCTATTATCTGTTAAGGTTGTTCAACGTCATTCTCTCCTACTACCTATTGGTGCTCATATACCTCATAGTTGTTTGGCATCATTTTTCCCTACTATTTGTTGGTGTTCATGTATGTTATGGTTGATCTGCATTATTTTTCCCTACTATCTATCGGTGTTTATGTATGTCATGGTTGTTCCGCATCATTATCTTTTGCTATCCACTGGTACACATGTACCTCACAGTTGTTCAACATTATTTTTCCCTAATATCTATTGGTGTTCATGTATGTCATGGTTGTTTGGCACAATTGTCCCATACTATCCATTGGTGTTCATGTATGTCATGGTTATTTGGCATAAGGGTAGTTGCAAGAAACACTTTCCGGTTTTGGCTCAAAACAGCTTTATTACTAGAGTTTCGTGAATTTTGGAATAATTTTTTTTTAAATAAAATAAAATAAAATATGGATAATTTGTAAAGCATTAAAAATAGTATATGTGTAAAAATTCAAGCCTAAAAAAATTTATCTCTAAAAGTTATGCCCAATAAAAGAGGCCTAAAAAAACACAAGAAAATAGATATTTTTGAATTTTATTTTTAGAAAATACTAATAAAATAGAAATAATTTACAAAAAATCCATTTTTCTAATTTTTTTCTCTAGTCTCATGTGAACAAAAAATTCATCATAAAAAATTTTCCCCTCTTCATAGTGCTTGCGCAAACAATGTCCACTTTCAACCCATGTGCAACCCTTATACCAGGTTCTTTGCCAAAAATCTCATCAAATGTTTTTAGAATGTTAGCCCACCTACAACAAGTGAAAACCTTGGCTTCAGAATCGCATTTCTAGTCCCCAAATAGGACTAAGAACCCCCCAAATAGCCAAGATAGACACCCAATTGGGGCCACCTTAAAAATGGTAAATTATTTTTTTTTTTAAATGAAAAAATTATGGAATGTCTACATAAACAACACGCACCTCTCCTCCAAATTTCAGCTAAAATAGACTTAAATCGCAAAAGTTATGAGGAAAAGCACCTCCATGGAGACCAAAGGGACACAAAAAATGATAAGTGTTTCTTGCAATGACCCATAATTGTCCCCTACTATCTGTTGGTGCTCATGTATATCATGCCTGTTCGGCATTATTGTCTCCTACTATTCATTGGTGTTCATTTATGCCATAACTGTTTGACATAATTGTCCCCTACTATCCGTTGGTATTCATGTACCTCATGCTTGTTTGGCATCATTTTTCCCTACTATCCATTGCTATTTATGTATGTTATGGTTGTTCGGTATCATTTCCCATACTATCTATTAGTGCTAATGTACGTCATGGTTGTTCAACATTATTCTCTTCTACTGTTTGTTGATGCTCATGTACGTCATAGTTGTTCGGCATCATTTTCTCCTACTATCCACTGGTGCTCATGTACGTTATGGTTGGTTTGACATCATTCTCTTCTATTATGTGTTGGTATCCACCTTGTATCTATTGGCACACCCTTACTATTTATTGCTATGAAGTTGGTTTCACCTTATATATATTAAAGTTCATATATCCCCCCATCTGGTTGTCGCCACTTTTTATATGTTAGGCAAGATGTTGGAGCCTATCCCTCTACCCGTTAGTACCCATCATATATCACTTGATATTGAATTTAATTTAAATTTTCATTTGCAAAAATGATTGTAATTTATTCAAAAACTTGTAAACCACTTCATTTTTCAATGTCTAAATTTCAATTTTTTTGTACCTCAACAAAGTACTTGGAATACATTTTCAATGATAGTAATTTCAAATTATAATTATAAACTAGTGAAAAGTTAGAAATATATTTGGAGGGCTAATATATTGCTTCTATTGAAGATGCCTAAAGATACTTTTAATGATACTTAACCCTTAACCCCTAAAAGTCCAAGTTGTGTTTTTTTTGGCAACACAGTGATTTGAGGCACCTCACAAGAAAAGGGATTTTTAATTTTTTTTCTTTGAAATTTTCACACAACATGGGGACAAAGAATAGCTTTAAGGCCCCAAAATTTCATAACTTTTACTACATAGTTAAAAAGTTATTGTATGACATGTAATTTGTTTCTCAACTCATGCAACTCTTTGGATAGATTTGAAAAAATCACATTTCTAGAAATAAAAATTTGAAATTGGTTTATTAGACTTATATATATGGAAAGATTTGAATCATTCTATTTTGATTAATGACATGAAAGTTATAGAAAGTTTTGGTTTGTGGGCAATTATAGATTCTCTACTCTAGAATAAACTTTAAAGTCTTTTATTTCAATAAATTTTCAAAATTTTTTAAAGAGAATAAGATCATAGGATGTAGATTGTTTATTGAAACATTGCAACCAATGGGATTGAAATTTTTCAATTCCATATCTAATTTTTTAACAAATTAGTATTTTGAATCAATGTTTACTTCTTTCTACTTACTATTTTTTTTCTATATGTTGTACAATTCCAAATGACCTGAAATATTTCAAGCATGTAGAAAACTTGCCTTGAAGAATTCATCCAAAGAAGCACCACCATTCAAAACTTTTTTTCATACAAATGTGACCTTGTGAAGTACACAAGGCCAAAAAAAGGATTATAATTACTTCACACACTAATATCTTGCAATTCACATGGTAGAAATTTCAGAATTCTTTCCACATCTTTTTAAACTAGTATACTTCAAGATCTTGTAGTTAAATGAGTTCAAAGGTATTTTTTTTTTCTAAAATTTGTTACTTATAATAGAAATGGCAATTTTAGAATGTTTGTGGTGAAATTGTAATCAAGGTTCTTTGGAAGTTAAAAGATGGGATGGTGACTCTGAAAATCATTCTTTTTGGCATCATGGAAATAGTTGATTTAAAAAAAAAAAATCCAAAAGCACTCATTAGAAGTCAAACTATTGTACAAAACCTCCCCTTTCTATGCAAAATTTTGAGGATGAATAATTGCATTTATGTCCAATCAATAGAAGGATTCCTTGACATTCATCGACCACAAAATGACTGTCAAGTCGTTTATGGGTTCACCCTTAATTAAGCATTGTGATGTCTATATTTTGAATGATGAATGAAGGGCTTGGAGGCACTATTTAATGCAACTAGCTTCTCATTCATCCAATGTAATACTTGAATCTGAAAAACACAACCTTCTTAAGTGACCAATTTTATGAAATTGCAGTAAATAATATTTCTGTAAAAAGATATAAGCAAAAATGTGCAAAAATTCAAAAAAGTACTTAGGCGGTAAGGGGTTAAATGATCATTTGGACACCGATTAACTTAGAGTAAGTGTATTTTAACTTCAGTAACTTATATAAATGGGATTGGTCCAAAGAGTGACAAAGAAGCTGCGCAGGGATTAGAGTGACGTCATATACAATAATAATAATATTTTTTCCCGCGCTGCTCTGTTTGGCGCTAGGTCTCCAATCAGTACGCCAGTCCGGCGGAGTTTCGGGATATCGTATCCACGTGGAGAATTTTCGTTCGTTGAAATCAAAGAATGCCATGTCGGATCTTCACGGGTCAAGACCAGTAACAAACGACTAGCTGCCTTGTCTCTCGCAGACGAAGGATTAGGGTTTGGCGCTCCGTCGTCTCCTCTCTCCCTTCCATTTTTCGGTGTCCCAAACTTTCGATTCGGTGCATTTGATCGGAGTTTCCCTCTCGGCTATTCTCGAAGGCGCTTCCGTCTCGTGGGGTTTAATTTGGGAAACGTTTTTTGGAGCATTTTGGGGAAATTCCGAGACGTTTCAGCTCTTTTTCTGGTGGACTTACGAGGTCGCAATTCGGGAGGAGAAGTTTGGTAGTTCCCGTTCCGGTGAGCCAGAATTCCGTCACTTTGGAGTAGAAAACCTTTGTTTTATGCAGATTTGTGTTGGAAGTGAGCTCTGGAGGCATTCGGCTCTGGCCTGTGGAGTCCATGTAAAAGCTATGATGGGACGATCTGCATTATGTGTGTTTTGGCAAAGTTTGGGGCAGGAGCGAAATCTGATTTAACTTAGTGTCTGGTCTTTTCGAAGGCATTTGTCGAGTGCGTCCTTCTTGGATTAGAGAGCTTGGACGCCCTGCAAGGGTTTTTCTAGGCCTCTGCTTGGAATCAACTGTAGGCGTATTCTCAGTTGTAATTCGCAGATTACTCTTTTCCATGGTAATTGCGGGAGTTGCAGTGGGAATGAAAGGCAGGATTACCTCCGGTTTGGAAAGAGAGTTTAGGTTTCTAGGTTAAGATTAGGGGTCGGAGATTGCGAATAGGTCTTCCGAATGTTAGATGTTCTCTTTAGTCTAGCACTATTCCTCTCTTTGTTACCGCTGTGTCTGGATTAAGATCCTCGGGAGAAAATTGGAGATTCTGATTGAGCGAAATTTACGGTAGGGGTTTAGTTGTCTGTGATTAGTGTTCTTGGGAAATTCTCGTAGAAGGCTGATTAGGGACTTGAGAGGCTACCAAATTTTCTCTCGTTCTCTTTTTCTGCATGTCTGTCTCATGCTTGGCCCCTAAACAATTTTACGAGCGAGAGTCTTGTTTTCGCCAATGCGGTCGTATGCATTATTGCGCAATCAATGAGCCCGTTCAAATCTCGAAGGTTTGAGATATGTGCAAAGTAGCTGAGCTAGTACTGAATTTGCTGAGCTGAGTATTCTTCCAATACCGAATTTGGTGGACGAGAGGTTGTGGGATTCGTAATGCATGTCGTTGAAGTTATTACAGTTATTAAGTTTGTGAATTGCATCTTTTCTCTTCTCTTTCTTGTCCAAAGCTTCTTTGAGATAGTATGTGCTGTACTTTAATGTACACACAGTTTTGATAACAAATGTTCGCTTGATTCTTTGGCTTGGTTATGGTTAAGTACTGATACCCGCTCTCTCGCAGTGAGAAGCGCCCGGACTGGATTCTCTAACGCGAAGAATACCTTAAAGCTCATGGGTTGGCGTCCCGCCTTTGGAGATGAATGAGATAGTTCCCCCTGAATGCGAAAGTGTGTAGGAGATATGAGACTGTGATGAGGCTTCCCTGAGCAAGAGGCCTTGGTCCGGTCCATCACCCTTCAGGTACGGCCAATGAGTATGCGATGACTGGAAACCTTGTCGAAACCAGACAGGGAGTCGAAGCAATGGTCAGCTTCGGCGTGAAGCCTTCCTCACCCTTGGAAGAGAATGAAGGTGAACGTACTGAGAGTCCAAAGCATCAGAAGAAACTTCCCGTGAACGGAGTGACGGAAGTTGTAGATCTGGGGAACAATACTCCAAAACTAGAGACTAGTGGGGAAGGTGAGAATAGTAGTCGAACCTCTTCTCAAGGTCAGGAAGGAAAACGAATTAGTCGGCGTAAAAGTGAAGCACAGGGCCTTCTTGAAAGCATGGATGCTCCGCAACGACTACTGTTCGAGAGGTCGGCTAAAAGCAGAGGGGATTCAGGGATGAAATCAACGGATGAGGGGATTAACGAAAACGAAGGAGTGGTGGAAAGTTCAATGTTCAAGCAGGTCAAGTTTGAAAACGGCACTGCAATGGCTCAATCTGGTTCGTCTCACGACAAATGTTTCAGGATGCAGTCAATGAGTTTGTGCGCTTTTAGTGTACGCAAAGCCAATGAATAATTAACTGGTTTACTGGATAGAAGAAATCTCCTACTTGCCAGAGACTCTGATGATTTCTTTCTAGGTCACATTACATTGTTTGTGTACTATCTTGGCGGTAACACAAATCCCATGCAGCTTGATGTGCTACGCTAGTGTAAGAGCTCAACGTATTAAGGCCGCGCAAACTCGCTCCTTAGAGGCGCTGACAGAGCTGCGTGGTTCCAGTAGTCATACATATGGCTGAGAGGGTTGTGGTTGGGCGTTGCAGGGTTAACTGATGCTGATGACCAAGCTGAGGCAGCTCGTGCACTTGCAGCTGTTATGGAAGTATATGGGAACCAAAAGGAAGTTGTAGGTCTGGCAGCTGATTTTCCAGGGGCGATAGGGATGGGCAACAAGAACCCATGCCGCATTTGTGAGAAACCTGAAACTGCGAAGCACACAATTGTGTGCGATAAGTGTCAGCATAGTTATCACCTAAATTGTGTTAATCTCAAACCTAAGCGAGCCTTAGATATAGAGAACGAGCACTGGCAGTGTGAATCCTGTGGGCCGGAAGTTGGGTGGCAGTATTGGCCACTGGGAAGGATTACTCCACAGCATGACCGGAAGCAGGCAGATTCTAAACAGGATCAATCGACGCCACACGTTATCACTATCCAACATCATGCATTATCATCACCGGATACTGATGCGGCTGTTGAGGATGGTAGCACGAGAACACACCTAGTGGCAACACCTGCCACACGCAAAGATGATGAGTATAGAAGGCCTCGTGTTTCGGGAAGCTTATGGCTGAGAACGAGAGACCAGGAGGTTGTTGTTTCTCTTCCTGGGGGAAATGCTATGTTAGCGAGAAGAGGACCAGGGCGACCGAAGAAGGATCCAAATGCGGTACAAGAGAAGAAAGTGCCAGGACGAAACAAATCGTTGACAGGAACTACGACACAGAATACTATGGCGGACTTGGGTGTCCGGGGTGTTGTTTCTAGTGGAGAGCGACCCTCTATGATCTTGGGGTACCATATCTTTCCCTCTTGATTTGCATGTTATTGGCTGTTTGTGTTACGGGGTTTGTCAGCATCTAATTTGAATCCTATACAAGCAGCTGGGTGCCTTCAACTCGGTGAGTGAATAGTGAAAATGGACCTCGTCATGCTGTGTTTTTTAGGTGTGAAGCATGTACAATCACTGTGCTCTGTTCTTCATGAGTTTACTTGGCAGCCTGCTCCATAATTACATTTTATTTACTCTTCGACGTTATTCACTTTTGGAGCATTGGGTGGCATGCAACTAAGAAACAGTGTTGTGTTCGTTTCATACAGGAATAGTGCATTTCAGCCATCAGCGCTGACCCCAGTCATGTCCCCTCAAATTCCTTTCGTAGGTGTCACTGACAGATTGACCACACCAAACGAGACGGAGATTCAAGGAGACCCAGCCATTGTTTCTTTGGTTGATGATGAATTTCACAGTGATGAAAAGCATGCCAATGATCCAGAGGGTATGCTTGAGGATTTGCGTCAGTTTATAGCAAGCATGAATGGAAGACTTGAAAAAGGATGGGAAGTCATCAGAAAGAGAAGACCTAGCAACCCTCAAGTTTTTGAAAAAATCTTTATTTCGCCAGATAAACAGAAATTTAGATCACGACTTGCTGTTGCCAGATTTTTGGGGGTCTCAGATAGAACTAAGAGAGAATTGAGGACAAGTCTACAGCCTGCTGCTCAAAGGGTACGTTCCCGTTATGCCTAAGTCAACAGCATATTCCTATATTTATACTGCCGATATGATGCGCGTGGTTGTATGTGCGTTCTGTTTTTCATTTTGAACGCATTTTTGGAATGTCATCTTAACCTGCAATAATATGTATTTTAGATTTTTTCGCATTAGCTGATATTCGATGATCGTTTTTTAAGACGGCCAGAGTGATCTGACTACTTACTGTTGTGTATTACCGCCGTGTTCCTTCCAGTTGGAGACTTCAATACCTTCTGAAAATTTAGCACTTGAAGGCTTTAAATCTAGCACAGAGATGCAACTAGGTACGAGGTCTGCTGAACCCCAAGAGGTAGTTGAGACTCAGATTGATGAGAAAATTCCGGTTGTTGTCAAAGAAAGTCGTTCGCTTCCACCCGCTGGTGAACTTCTGAAGAGAAGACTTCCTGCAGAGCTTGTGGGAGACACCATTCAGGTGACCTACAGCTCACCTTTTACTTGTGCCATTTTACTGCGCAGCTAATTGTTTAGTGATTTTTTCATTTAGGTACTACTTTTAAATAGTGCGTGTAATCTCAAACTTATTGTTCGTTTGTTTATGGTCGGTTAATTGCTTATCAGGAAGAATATCCTAACCTTCTGCCAGTTCATTCACTTATAAAGCATTATCTTTAGTGATTGTTGTGTATGTTCTGTGGCAGGTTTGGGAGTTTCTATGCCGTTTCTCTGATATCCTTGAATTGAAATCTCCACTGACCTATGAAGAATTGGAAATGGGGTTAGTCAACTTGGGGCCACCGGCAGCAGAAGATTGTCCTTGCAAGCCAGCCGTTGAAGGAACTGTCGCCTCTCTTGAAATAGCCAATGGATTGGAACAGGGTACGTCTACAAATTTGGAAGCTGGGGGTTTGCCACAGAACATGATTGTACCTGAGATTAGGGATCTGATACCTGGTCCTATTGAATTACCGGGAGATGAGGTGCCTGCAATGTTGAGGGCAGTGGCATCCTCAGATGGCGCACTCAATGAAAACTTTGTCATGATTTCCAGGACTCACATAACACTTTTAAAGTTACTGCTTACTGATCTGCAAGTTCGAGTAACGGGTTTTCCAATTGTGAGCAAGCCTGAAGAGCCAAAGAAGAAAGGCCCAAAACCTCAAGCAGCTACTGCTGAGTATTTAAGTGACTTGCCCATGAATGAGGTCACTTGGCCCGAAGTAATGCGACGGTATTTGATAACACTTAGTGAGGCTGAAAAGTACGGGGATCTGACAGAGTTGAGACCCGATGAACGTAGATGGTTGTTGAGATGCCTTCAAGGTGATGGGGGTATTCCAAGCGGTGCACTCTACACAGTTGTGGGTGTCGAGAGTGATGCACAGGTAGGTGACGAATGCCACTCTCATAGTTTTTTTGTAATATCTTTAAAGTGCCACCAGTATTTTAGCTTGGAATTTCCGCACTCCAATCTGATCGTTTGAATTTTCTGGATTAATTCTTAACATTTTCGGGGGGTTAATTTTTAAGATGGGTACATAACTTGCACATACAATCACAGTGCTTGTATGCATGTTTATATCCAGCTTTCTTTTTCTGGCATGCCAGGATTTTCCTGTGTTTCTTTTGACAGTCTTGATTTCGAGACACTCTGAATCACAGCAGTAGGGTTCACTGCGCAGGTCTAAGTGAATTGATTTTGTGCATCTTGTTTTCTTTCCTTAAGTGTACCTGATAGTATGTATTCACTTCAGGTCCTAGCAGAGACGGAGAAAGAATTGAGCATTCGGTTACAAAAGGCAAATCAAATGAAGGAGGAAGCAGGTGCAGTGGACGAATCTGACACGCTCCCTGAATGGGTGGAAGTATTGAGACCTATAGCAAAAATGGCCACAAATGTGGGTTCTCGGATTAGGATCAAAGTGAAAGAAGCTCTGGAGTTAGACCCTCCTGAGTGGGCTAGAGAGCTTTTAGAGTTGTCAATAAGTAAAGTCGTCTTCAAAAGCAACGCGTCTGGTCCAACCAAGGTATGTACTGGGGTCAACGGCGTTTAGGAGTTGACTATCTACTAATTCACTGTGGAGTCTTAATGCATAAATTCTTAGTCCTTCACTGTATCTGATATACTATCTGTCCCATAAACATTTTGAAAGGCAAGCTCGAAATTAACATTTTTGTTTGAAGTATGGCAGATCTCATCCGTTCAATCCTGAGTCTTTTCTGTATACTGACAAGATTCATTGTAATTTTACAGAAAGCTGTAGTGGAGGTTTTGAATCATTTCGATGTTTCTCCTGCCTGTGAATCCCCGACTCAGAAGACGAAACCAAGAAGGACAGTGCCGTCCGTTGATCAGCTCATGCAGCGCTGCCGGGTTGTTTTGCGGACAGTCGCAGATGCTGACAAGACTGATACTTTTTCGATACTCATAGACGGTCCAGAAGGTCATGGTTCAAGAAGGCTGCGGGGTATGGTGGCACGCCCTCTTGATTTTCGAACTATTGATGCTCGTCTTGCTGCTGGAGCTTATGGGGGGTCTGTTGATGCGTTTGCGGAGGATGTGAGACAGGTGTGCCTCTAACCCTCATCCTCATAATTTCCGATTGCAGATGTTGAAATGCGCGACAATCTAGTGATGTACTGTATACTTTGATATTTTTCTTAAGATATTCTAAGATCTGTCTCCTTGGAACGTACCTGTTTCGGAATATGCAATGCTTATGACTCATGCATGTCTCCAAATTGGCAGATATGGAGGAACGTAGAGTCACTGCAGAAGGGGGGCGAAGTGATGGAATTGTCATCCCATCTATCTCAACTCTTTGAGGATCTTTTGCAAAAGCAGGTACACTGCCATGCTACTCTCTGGTTCAAGGGAGTGCAGTTCAGTACTTATCACGTGGTACAACTACAGATATTTTCTTTGCTGTATTATTCATACACTATTGATGCTCAATGACGAAATTCTAATGCGATGATGTGCAGGTCATAAACTTTATGAGTGGCGTTCCAGAAGTGAAAGCGAAGGAACCCAAGGTTGCCGTAGCCCATGTTTCAGAGGAAGGGGCAGTGCCTATCGACGCTCCTCTTACTAGATCGGCTACAGCTGAGAAGCCTGAGGATAAGCTTCAGACGGCTCCTTGGCAAGACAATGATACTTGCAGAGTGTGTGGGGTCGACGAGGACTATGAAAGCATTATGTTGTGTGATAGATGTGATGCAGAATACCATACATATTGTCTGAATCCGCCTCTTGACAATGTTCCGGAAGGCAATTGGTTCTGCCCAGAATGCCTAGCCCTCGACAAAGGTTTCCCGGATAGAGCCTCTGGGAAGGACGTGGAGGGGGTTGAACCTGAATCTCTTGAAGGCGAGGAAGAGCAGTTTCCTGGAGACCGAAGTATGAATGACTCAGTACAAAGAAAAGAAATGAATGAAGCGCTGGGAGAGAGCTTTGCACAGTGCCTTCTGAAGCAAATTGAGTCAAAAGAATATTGGCAGCTGGGACTTTCAGAAGTGAGTATCGCTTCTTATTGTAACTTACTTTTTGTAACATGATAATCCTCTTGCTATATATCTTGCTTGCATATTGGATGGTAAATTGTTTGGTATCAAGACATGTTGGTCTATCTGTTACGTAATTTGTATTAACTGGTGGACACATTGTGCAGAGGGTTCACATCTTGAAATTCCTATGCAATGAGTCACTGAAAACCACCCAAGTCCGTACCCACCTGGAGAAGACCTTGGATCTAGCTTCTGATCTTCAGCAGCAACTTAGTATTTTACATACACAACGGCAAGAGGCTGATGTTGAAGACCAGGGAAGACAAAGGAAGGAGGCATTTGAAGGCTTGAAGACGCGGTCACAAATTGCGAAAGGTACTGAATTAAGCAGTGTGGATACCTTGCCCGGCAGGTTAAGACACCATTCTACGGGCATTTTGGGTGCTCAAGACATCAGGGCTGGTTTTCCACGGATTTTGAATTTTGATGCTGATGGTAAAGACCACGAGCATTCAACTGAGATGTTCAACACATTTAAAGGATCCCCTGACTCTTTAAAGGAGGGTATCCACGACGTTGGAACTGTTAACAATGACTTCCATGAGGAAGAAGAGTCGAAGAAGAGAAGTAGCGATGAGGTGCTTGAGTGTGAGGCGAAGCGTGCAAAACTTCAAGAGTCCAGTAAAGGTGGTGAATCTCAGGTGGAGGGCACGAAGGTTACTTCCACTTGGGAGCAAACAGAAAAAATTGGCAGTGGTAACATGCTTTTTGCAAGTGGGCTCCCCAAAGGGCTGACGGTAGCAGAAGTGGTTGGAAATGAAAGCCCAGGTGAGTGAATTGTGTAGAACTGGCCACTCCCTTCTGACGTTCTTGCTGCCGTGTGCTATGAATGACTCTGCCAAATTCTTTGTAGGGATCATCTTTCTGAATGCTTTATATGCAGACCAGCTTCGTGGGATTTGCAGGAGCAATAATCAATTTTCTGAATTTTGATGTTCTAAAAAGTTGCAGGTTTGAAGAACAATACTGTTAATGAGGACGCAAGAGCCTTAGGAACTGAATCGGAAAGGAAGGTGTCGCTTCGATCAGTTGGCTTGAGTTCTGAAAATCCCGGCTCGTCCGGCGTTAATGTTAAGATAGGAGTAGCTGCAGCCGGTCTTCCACCACGGACACCTAAACGGAAGATTGAATCTACTTCGAGTCCCGAGACTCTTAAGAAATTGAGGACTGATGGTACTGGCCACGTTGCTCCCGCGCTTGGTGAAGTCATTGACGATCCGCATAGAGGTGAAGCTCTCACTGACCCCAGGAGCAAGGGGCCAGCGATGATTCGTACTGGAAGTATGAACCCTAGCCCCTCAAGTGAACTCTCGAAGTTGGATGCAGAAATTTTGGAGCTAGAGCTGAAGCTGTACCACACGACTTTGCGGCGTGAACATCTAGGCACTGACGATATTGGTAGGAATTATTGGGCACTTTCAGGATCGAATCAGACACCTATGCTTGTGGTTTCAGAATGCGATGTGATTGGTAGTGCTGATTTCGAAGAGGCCGAGGAAAGCCATTTCTTATACGTGGAGCAAATTAGCAGCGCAAAACCTGATGGAGAGATCCTACACAGTGGTAAGCCTCATGGTTTATTTTCTCTGCTATTTGTTTGAAGTAGCATACCTTAGGCACTACGTCAATATTGATTAAAATAGTCTATTCGGAGTGAGAGTTTCTAACTGTACGCTGTTTAGAGTATCGTGAAGTAAGATCGTACATACCTGATGCTTGTGGTTTAGGTTTTGATGCAATAGATTTGATGACAATTTATCTTATCTTGTTGCAGATCATTCTGTTGACACAACTAAGGCGGCAAAGACACGTTGGTGGTCGTATAATAACGAGGCTGCTATTGATTCTCTAGTGACTTGGTTGAATCCGAGACTGAAAGCGGAGCGAGCTCTCAGAACTTCCATCTTCCATTGGCGGGAGACTGTGCTTGCAAAGTTTCATGAAATTCTTCATGATTCGAATCTTGAAAAATTGAATATAATCTCTTCAGGAAATGTTACAGGTGAATCCTTGAAAAAGGAACGGGGTTCGAAGAGGTTCCCTACTTTAAAAGCAACCTCTATTCTTCACACGAGGTATGGATCGTCGAGTTTCTCAGATAGAGCGATGTTCAAGAAGTCAGCGATGCCTATGGAGGGAAGAGTAATTCGGTGCAGCTGCCTCGAGCCTCTGTGGAAGTACAAGTGGCACTGTCAAGCGTGTCATGAGACTTACGAATCTTCTGCGGAACTTGAAAGTCACAAGGCTGCTTGTCCTGACTCGGTTACTCCCCATTCATCAGTCAAGAAGCAGAAAGGAAGCGGAAAGGTGAAGAATAACCTCACGCCTGTGAAAGGAAAGAAGAAAAGCAAGTCTTCAACTCCAAAGAAGGAAGGGACAAGACGAGGCTTAGAAAAAGAGGACACTGGCGTGGATGCTTGTGAAGAAAATTCATGGATGCCGGAGGAATCTACAGAGTCTCCAGCTCTTCCGAAGCCTCCGACTCTACAGAGACCCTCAACTAGAAGCAAAAGACAAGCAACTTCTCATCTGTATAATCCAGATGATGGTTTGGGTGACAATCCATATGCCTTCGGCGATTTTGTTGTGCCGGAAGAGCCTGTAGAAGATGCTTTCTTTCTTTCTGACTTTCAAGATGGCAATCCAGGCATGGGTGGTGAAGTAGAACCCGAGGACTTTCGTTTGGGCTTCGGATCCTATTCATCGCTCCTTCAAGATGACGAATGGGAGGCAAATTTGCGGCCCGAGAGATCAGAGCTGAAACGGAAGAAACAAGGGTCTGGCAAGAAGTCCACAAAGCAGCCTCCCACCCAGGGAGCCAGTGAATTGGCGCTCGCCAACTTCGACTATGCTTCGTTGCCGATGACGTTTCTTACGCCTGACTCAACTCGGGACAGAATAAACCAGATTGGGTGTATAGCAGATCAGGGTCCTACTTTTGCTCCGGCTCTGTTTATCTCACCCGCATTTGACCCCTCTTTGAAGATGCACCCTTATCCAATCGACAGTACCACAGATGCCGTGGAGTTTCCGGGATCATCTTCTCAGAATGGAAGCCCCGTTGGGGAATTTCACGCCAAGGATTCTGTTGAGGGAGGCTTGGATGCTGTGTCTTGGTACGACCCCCATACCTCAGGAGAGGTTCCTCCTGACGTCGCTTTTGTGCCAGATACTGAACCTGTACTACAACCAGTGTTTGAGTGGGGTGAATTAGTAGGGTTGCCTCTTGTGGATGCTGTCGATGTAAAGATTGAAGCGGAAGGCCCTGCAAATGATGTGGGCGCTGTCAATTCCAGTGGGGATGTGAAAGTCCCTTCAAATGATGGGGGCGCTGTCAATGCCGGTGGGGGAGTGGAAGGCCCTTCAGATGATGGGAGTGCTCTTAATTCCAATAGGGGCGGAGATAACTCTTTAAGTAATAATTCGCAAGTAACATGTATACTTAACGCTACCGTAGAAGAAGAACCTGTCTTCTCCGTTGATGAGCTGCGACCAACATCTGATTTGGAGCCACCCCTAGATTTGACCCCTGAAGCACTGCCTTCTCAAAACTTGGACGTGCAACCCGAGAGCGTTGCAATAACTGAAGTAACAGCGGTTGTTCCAAGCTTTGTTCCGAGCATGAAGAAACAATCCAAGAAATTTGCAGCACCAGAAGCTTCACTACGTCTATTGGTTGGAGAAGAATTCGGAGTTTTGACTGGCTTGAAGATGAGGTTGTTGGATATGGAGGCAGCCTTAGGGTCCGATGCCCTTGTACCTCCAAAATCTGCACCTGGTAGACGACGAGCATGGCGCTCCCTCGTTAAGTCTGCTCATTGCATTTATGAGGTATTAATTTATTCCTTCACCACCCTGTGATATTTGTGATGTCCTTGTGGCCTCCTCGTTTCTGTGGCTAGTTTGTACTAAAGGACCCAAGGAGAAAACCGAGCGCATTATGAGGTTTTTTCTTTCAGGCCAGACCTCCTAAACCACAACCCCTATGGACTGGGGTGAGTGATAAGTCCAGAATGGCTGCTAGGCCGTAGAAGCTGTCCCGCTGAGGGTCTAATAAGAAATTTGCGAGAAAGGGGTACCCCATGGGTTGATCTCATTGACCTTTTTGGTTCTTAAAGATAGAATACTAGTGTAACCTATTGCACACCGGGCCTGCGCCTCCGTACTGCTTCAGTCCCATTTTTGTGATCCTACAGAGCTTAGAACCGTGTATTTTTGTTTGTTTTTTGCAGATGACAAAAGCTGTCATAATTCTTGAGCAAATGGTACGAGCAGACTGCCTGAAGAGAACTTGGTGTCATTGGTCTTCCCTTTCATCAGCTGCCAGAGCTGCAACCCTTTCGACCCTGGCTTTCAGGATTTTTTGTTTGGATGATGCCGTTACGTACAAGAAGGACAAGCTGATTATCGAGGAAGTGCTAAGGCCCAGCACGTTGAAGAAGTCTCAGCAGCAAAAGAGGAAGATTCAAGTGCCGTTGCCATTGCCCTCCAAGAAGAAGAAAGCTAACAAAGCCAGCTGAGTACGTACTACTCGCTGTTGGTGAGATTTTTCTTTAGTTCCATTTGCGGAGACATCATCTCCGGCGTTCGACTCTGCAGTTCCATTTCTTGGTCTGTCCCAATATTGGAAGCCTTCTTTGTGGAGTTCTTAGTTTGTATATACATCCACCATGACATTCCAGTGATACCATCATCATTTTTTGCAATGCTGACTGTTCGGCAATTCTTACTGTCTACACAGTTCTAGGGGTGCTTTGGGGCTGCTGTTGGAAAGCTCTGAGTTATCAGTGATAGGCACAAGACCAGATGTACTGAAGTTACCAAAGTCGCTTGGATCAGAGTGACGCAATATCGATCTGTACCCGTTTGGTCCTGATTTTGCTCCATTTTGAACCAACTTAACAGGAGGCCTTATTACTTGAGAGTATTATGTTTTTATACATGCATCCAACAGTGCATTTCTATGAATCGACCTTCAATTTTCTTGGTTTAACTGCCTGCTGTTACTATGAATTAAACCACGTTACGTTCTGGTTCAAATGGGAGGCCAACTGCGGCGTCGCAATCGCCACCAAGGGCTCCTGCTTTCCAACGTCAACGCCATCCCTTCCCTTATATCCCAATCCCCGTCGCCCGCGCCCGCCACCCGCCATTTAAATGCTTGCACCAAGCTCACTACCTGCAACTGCATCGCAATCGCCCCAAACGGCGCAACTCGAAGTTTTTTGGGATGTCAAAACTCAATCTGCAAATTCCATAAGAAGGTGGAGGATGGAAAAGTTTTGTATCAGATAGCCTGGACAGACATGCAAATTGTGGACTGATGCTTGGTAGTAGGCCAATCTGCCAGTGGTCTGAGCTGATTGTCTCGGAATATAGTGTTCTTTAGTACGTACACTAACCCATAAATCTGTAAAGACGGGCTGGTCTCTGAATAAATCATCATTTTCTAATACCACGGGAATCAATCGCTTAAAAAATGGAAAAGTATTCATTGGAAGTCAAACTATTGTAGAAGATGTTCCCTTTTCACAACAAAACTCCGAGGATGAATAGTTGCACTTCTATCCTATATAAGGAGAATTTTCTGTTATATATTGGACATTTAGTGTTCATGGTAGCATTACAAGGTTAAAAGACAAATGGATGACTTTGGAAATCATCCCTTTTTATTATTGTGTAAATCATTGGCTTAAAAAATTCCAGTAGCAATCATTGCAAGTCAAACTCCTATAGAAGATCTCCCCTTTTCACACCAAAATTTTGAGGATGAATAGTTGATCTTTTGTCCTACTAGAATTTTGTGTCATCCATTAGATGTCAAACATTTGCATCGACATTTAATCCCTCATTGCCAAAGTCCCTTTTGGGTTCAAAAACATCATTGTTTTTGAAGTGATATAGCTCTAAATGTCACTAAATTTTAGAGATCTTAATTGTACAATCTTTTAGTGAACATGTTGTCGATGATAATCAAATTTGGAGTCATTTGACCACATAGATTGCAAGAATATAATGTTTTAGTGTTGAAAATAAGGTTGAAAAAAGATGCTAAAATTTTCCTAGCAACACACTTGAAGGTGAAATTCAATTTCTTAACGTATTGACCCTTCAAGTAGCCATTTATAGATAGAAATCATTTTTCAACTACATATCTGTACATCAATGATTTCATGCATTTGATATTGATTATCAAATCTTCATTTGGCAAAAAAAATATGTTTTCAAGGATCCAATTTATTATTTTATTTTTATAACATCGCATAGAAACATAGAATCTCTTCTTGGGTTTTGAAAATGGCACAAATTAATTGCAAACTTTGCATCTATTTTTATTCATTCTTTTAGCTTCAAACTTCCAAAACAATGAAGAACTATTTAGCATTTTTAGAATATTTCCTAAAAATTGAAGAATATGTTTGGTGTATATAGTCTCTTTTAAACTCATAAAAGATTCATTGTTAGAAAAAACAAGAAACATAATAATATACTCCATTGATAGGAGGTGGATTTTATACTCTAAAGCTTCTATAAAACTTGCCAATTTTATGATTATCCTAATAGTGTTAGTTTTTATTGTACCATATATATAAAGTGATATAATAGGACAATTGTAAATGCAAGAACTCAAATCACTACCACAACTTGGTGTATTTTTTAAGCACTATCACTCATAAATTGAATAAGATATAAAACATAAAAATATATTATTTTGGGACGAAGGTAGTAATACAAATATCTAAATATGTAAAAAAGTTAGAAATAATTTTGATCAATATTAATGAATTTTCAAAATTTATCATACATTATGCACTGCAATAAATCACTCTTCTAATGTTAATTTTCTCATTTAGACCATTTGAAAATTTCCTCACAATTTGGCTCATGTAATCATGTACCTTGAATGTCCCCCATTTGCAATTAAAGACTCTCGGTCATTTCAATATTCAAATTTGCATTTACAAAGTGGAAATTTTCAAAGTTATAAAAAGTACAACATAGTACATTGTGACCCCCAAAATTGGCATATTATTTATACCTTGCAATTATCCAACATAAGCAAACATTGAGGAAGTAATCAACAAATGAATTATTGTACAAAGTATTAAATGTTAAAATGTATAATTTTTTAATTAATATAAATTGGATCTTTCACTCAACAAATATATTTTTTCACTTGCATATCTAAAATAAAATGATTGTTTTAACCAAAATGAATTCTAGGATTCATCTTCATTCAAAAATATAACAAAATGTTCTAATGAAAAATTATTGTTCCTTTTCAACTTGTTGAATTCTAGTAAAAGGAATTTCTTATCCATAACCAAATCAACTTAAATTCCAACAAAAGAGGGAAAAAGTATTTTATATTTTAAAAAGAACTATGTAAAATATTTTTGGTTCTTAACAAAATTGGAATGACCTAATCAATCTTTCTTATTGAAATATGAAAACATAGTTTGTAATAACTTGGGGTTTTGAGCACCAATTGTAAATAAAAATTTTATTAGTAGTGTGTTGAAGATAATCTATACAATTTTGAAGAAAATCCTTTTTTATCCCTTCAATTAAAAACTTGATGCATTTCTATTAATATGGAACAAATTATAGACATATTCTTGTATTCATATTTTCAATATCAATTTTTAAAATTCAAAATACAATCATATACCTATACGACCACAAATGAATGTTTCTTAACTTCTTATCCTTCAAACCATGCATCAATATGATCAATATATATTAAAGAGAAATGAGTAAAAAAGTCTTTTTCATACTCTTCAAATTCATTAATAGTGCTTTTGTACTCAACAATAGTATAGTGTCCATATTTATTATGATTTTATCTTCAATCATTTTTAGATTGATAAGTGATTGAAGCTTTTTCAAAATTTTAAAATAAATGAAATATAAGATTTAAAAAAAAATAAAAAATCACGATAGTTTTATAAATTAGCGCATGGTCTTTATGAAATTTTGAAAAGCTTATTAACCTTATTTGTAGAATATCTGTAATTTTTATTAAATTTTCTTACATTTACTATTTTGTTTTGCATTCAGATTTTGTATATGCATATTGTAATGTTATCTTTATTTTTTATAATTGAATTTTTAAAAAATTAAATTTGATTTAATATTTTATAAAATTTATTATTTGTAATACATTATTTAAAGCAATTAAAGGTATTTGTACATAATTGACTTTTAACATATAACTAATTTAATTTTTCTTTTATCATTATAATAAAAAATAGTTTTGGTAATGTGTAAAAAAGTATAGAATCCTCGTTTTTTGACATTGATCTTTTTTTGGTTGAAAAGCTTAGCATTTGCAGCTGCAAATTTATATACATAATGGTTAACCTTGTTCGTAAATTATTTTCTAAAGGCTTGAAGTCTAAAGCCAATTCTAGGACAATTGAATTAGAAACAAGTAACACTTATGCTTGTGTCCAAATTATGAAAGAAAATCTTCAACAATGCATGTATGATCCGGAATACCAGTACAAAGATTATAGAGGAGACTATCATATTCCAAATAAATTCATAGAGAAGAATGAAGAAATTCTTAAAAACTTACTCAAGCAATATTCATTAGATTCTGCATTTATAGAAAATCTTGACCAATATCTCCAAGGTAATATAGAAGAATTGTCTAAACATTCAAAAACTTCAACTGAGCATCAATTTGATGATCCAAATCTTGAAGAAAAGGACCCCACTTCAACATCTGCATCAATTCCAAACTATAAAGAACTTCCTTATTCAAAAACCCTCTTTAATAGGCCTTGGCTTATAAAGATGCATACAAATGACGATGGTTTTTCAACACTTCAATGTTACTCAATTGATGAAGATGGTGAAGTCATGCAAATTAATGGACATCCAGTTCCACCATTACCAAGTGACGCTCCAAAATATGAATGGAAATCTTTAAATCAATCGCTTAAGCTCAATGAAATTATTCCAGCTCCTAAATGTCCAAAACATAGACATTTACAAGATCCAATGAATTTTGAACTTGTAAGAGAGACTACCTTTCAAGCAACAATATATAATCGTCGTGTTAACAATGGACAAGCAAGTGTAATGAATGTTGAAGCAAATGACATAGAAGCAAATGATATAGGAGAAGATGAATCAGAAAGGTTTGAATTGCCTAATCAGCGACGATTAACTATAAGATCAAGAGAAATGCAAGAGCGCATGATTAGGAATGCATACTTTCGTTTAGTTGGTCGTCATGCTCGTGCCAAACATAAAAAAACTGCACTTTCTACAGCATATGCTAAAAGACATGGTTCACCAAATAGACACCAAGATTGATATTGCTTTTGTTCCAAAATTATTGTCCACTTTGAATGTCCTATTTTTATGACTGTTTTGAGTAAGTTGTATGGAAACTTTTTTAAGGCTAATTTTATTTAGGTTGCAATGAACACATCCAATGTTCTTCATTAATTCTAGAGATATAAAATTTCAAACTTTTCTTCATTATATTTTTCACAATATGATCAATGAAATTGGCTTAAAAAATATCAACAAAGTTGTAAAAAATCATTTCGAGATGGAGGGAGTATCTTTTTACAACATCTAGTATTATATCTTATAAATTGTCTTAGAATTTGAGAAAATTTATAAAAGATTTTTTTTTCTTAAATTATATAACAAAAAATACATACATGATAATAGTAATAAATTTTTAATGGTAGTTGTGTAAAAATGACTATATTCAAGATAATTGAATAATTCAACTTTAAAAATTATTTAATAATCTATATTAAAATAATTTTTATATGCATCATGATGTGATAAAGATCATATGTACTATGTAAAAATGGTAAATTAAGTGCATAATATTTTAAAAGAAATACAAGACTTACATTGTCTTTTTGGACATAGCTATTCTAAAATCTCATAATTTTAGCCAATTGTGTCAAAATTCATTTTAAAATAATCCATTTAAAAAAAAAAAAATTTTTAAAAATTTGAAATGAAATTAAAATTCTTTAATTTCAAAATGAAATCAGAAATTTTATTCAAATAATTTTACTTAGTTGTAATTTAGAACTTAAGAACATTAAATTTTGTTTATAAGATAATCACAAAAAAATAAATCTTCCCTAGTTCACAACACATTTTTAAAAATTTAAAAATTTAGACTTATAAAATAAACAATGAACAACATATAATCTTTTATTCTTAAATGGTTTAGTGGGAAAAAAAAATTAATTTGAGTATGAGATATTGAGAGAAAAAATAATCAAAACCAGACCATTTAATTTTGTTTCTTAATTATATGGCAATCAAAATATCGATATTGGGCAAGTTTTTAACCTTTCAATGACATACCCAATCTTGAGAGACTAGGTTTGTAGAAAATCTTTAGAAAATCTCCTCCAATACTTAATTGCATTCGAACTTCCCTAGTATCCAAAAGATGCATACATATCCTTTAATTTAAGTCTTAGGTTTTAAGCCACAATTTGAACCTATAGTTTTTGAATTGGAAAGTTTGATAAAAAAATTGAGTAGTGGCTTTAAGGTTGCCCATGGCCTTGAAGAAAGTGTAAGCTCATCATTAATTAGTCATTTGAATGAGCTACATGATATCCATTTAATAAAGATTATGAAATTTAGGGAGGAATAGCCTTTCTAGGACCTCAAATGTAATTTTAAGGGTAAAGGAGTAGAGTGGAGGGAAGATACATATCTACAATACTTGTCTAAAAGGACTTATAGCTAAGTCAAAATCAAGAATTGCATTTGAAGAAGAATTTGAGATCTCATTTAAATATAGTAAAATAATTTTTTTTTTAAATTTGGGTTAAGAAAGGTTGTTGAATCAAGTTAAAGTTCATCTCCAAAAGTCCATTTGATATTTCAAGGCTCCAATCATAAGTTATGAACAAATTTTAGAGAATGGTTGGAAGGGACATTTTATTTGACATTTTCAAACATTCTCTTTGAATTTTGTTCATAATTTTTAAATAGAGTCTCGAAATAACAAACAGATTTTTGGAAATGAAAGTTAGTTTTATTTACCAACTTTTTTATCTCAGAGATTAAAATTTTTTTTATTCTACTATGCCTAAATGAGGTCTAAATTCTACTTCAAACATAATTTCATCATAAAAATGACATTTCTACCCTTTTTACCTACATTTTGTCAATGAAGCAATCCTTCATCTAGTCATCAAAATTTATTAAGTTGAAAAATGGTCAAGTAACAATGGTATTTGACTCAATGGATATTTTGGATTTTCAGCAAACCATCTTTGCATTTATTTGTTGATTTGTTTCCAAATGTGTCTATGATGTGAGGATGAACTTCATGGATGGAGACTTTAGAAAGAAAAGGCAACCTCTTTCAAGGCCATTGGGAATGAATGCATGGTTGAATGGACCAAAAGCAGCACTTGGTGACTCTATAGAAGTCCCTCAAAATCCATAGGCAAGTTTTCTAATAGTAGCCATTCTACATGCTATGGTACACTACAACAATGGGAGAACGTATATATTTGAAATAGATGGATATAGATAAAGCATGTAAAAGTTGTGGGCCTTCAATTTACAATTTGGACGTTCTTGCAGAGGTAGAAATCCAAATAATTATATTTTAGAATGATCCCGTATTCTTGTATAATATTCTATTGAAAAATGCACACATGTATAAGATTCCAAAAGAAGGGATTAGTCAAAAGAACAATGAAGAAATAATAAAGTAAAGCTTTGAAATGGACCTTTGAAAATATATACCATTTAGACTATAAAAAAGTCCCTAACTCACAATTGCAATACATCAATGATATCTAAAACATCAATTTGGAATATTTATTGTCATATCTATGTACTATACATAGAGTCTTTTTTTCTTGCAAAGACATATATATATGTAAAACAAGCTTAAATATATGGTGTTGACATAGTGACAATTTATAATAAGTTCTTCTATACTTTATGTGAATGATTTTCTAAACATTCTTTACATGGTTTCTTAAAAAATTAAATATAGAATAAAGTGCTTGACTGTTTTTTACTAAAGAAAATATTTTTTATTATACACAATAGTGCTTGCAACAAGAAGAGGTCCTTGAAAACATTTTTGTGATAGTGATTTTGGTCCACTCATCCATGCAATCACCCTTGAATGTTATGCCCTAGATGTAAATGACTAATACCTTTAGATGACCTTAATTATGCCAAATCAACTTAGAAGAAATGTTTTCATAAAATTTTCATCTTTTCGTCTTTATCAGAGGTATTATGAGTTTATAACCGTTGTTACCAAATGCCAAGTTTGAATGTACCATATGAGTAGTTGAACTCCTAATTCTAATTTACATATTCCACATGGATTGTCTTACTTCTAATACCCCATATGTATGTAAAGAGCTTGTTTTTTCCATTCTAATCATAACTATTGAATGGGTCTTGAAACAAATAAGGTAGTTCATTGATTACATTTTAGCAATGTTAAGTAGAAACCTATATCTTGTTGCATTATAAAAGATTGTTGTTATTTCTAAAAAATATATAAAATCAAAAGATTTGAATTTAAATAAAAACAACATGTAGTGTCAAAGAGATATGAATATGTTAGTTCTAAATTTTTCTCTAGTAAACACCACTCATAACACTTGCTAGCTTTTCAACCACATAAGGTTCAAATTGGCAATTATGAAAGAACAATGGTCTAAACGCTAGTGAAAAAGCCACATACCATCATAACAAAGAACACTTCTTAAGTCCAAATATGAATGTATCCTTCAAGAATCGAAGATGTGGTGTTAGAGAAGGTGATGTAGTAGAGGTATCTGGCCCTAAATCCTAAACCTTTCAATTTTTAAGAGCGTAAGGTAGATGATCCATTTCTAACTATTTAAGCACTTACTTGTATCTAGAGCACAAGTTTCTTAAGTGGGGAATTTTTTTTATATAGAAATATAGTTTAGAAGGATTCCATAATTTTTAGAATTTTATTTTTCAAAACATAATTACTATAGATTTTTTTGTTGAAGATTCTATTCGGACTATTTTATTCATATAGGTCTTTCTATTTCCAATTACAGACTGGTTGCAAAATCAACTAAAGACTAATTTCAATATTGAGAATCTTGTAGCCAATCACAATGTGCCACAACTATGCTGGGAATTATGCCTTAATTAATCACTATTCATCTCAAGTTGATTGGAAAGAAAGTAGCCTACTAGCCTATATAACTAGAATAAGGAAGTAATCAAAAATGGATCAGCTATTATACCAATTACACACATTTTTATGCCAAAAATTTGTAATGTACCTTAGAAAAGAGTGAAAGTACAGAGTGACTTTCAATTGGATAAGGTAAGTACACCTAATTTCAACCGCTTTCTAAAACCTCACAATCTAGACTTTTGCTTAAAATATACTTCCACTATTCATGAGAGTCTATGATTAGTTTTGGAAACGCATTTCAGTACTTTGAAAATTATTAGTTTATTCATACAATATGCAAGAAATGCATTCTAAAAGAATTTGGAATTCCCTTTTGATTACTAATAAGATCCCACAAAAAATTCAATATAATAGTAGGAACCACACTAAATTGCTTATTTGTGCAATTTTAGGTGTAGTTACCTTATGTACATGAATTCCTTAGGATTGATTAGAGAACAAAGGATGTGGTGCTAGAAAAGATGATGTAATACAATTGTACAAATATATGATTGTAAACCCTTTCAGACTTCAAGAGTGTAAGTAGATCCAAACTAAATATGAACACTTGATGCAGAAGTTAACTTAAGCTTATGTGTATAAAAAGTGACTCTCACCATGTTTTTTAGGGTTTAGAGTCATATACATGTATCACATCCCCTTCCCCTCATTTAGCTAACCACTAGGTGTTTATAAACTTGTAAATTGAACACAAATTTGTTAAAGACTTAAGGTTGGTTCACATTGGGTCTTACTCTAAAATGAAAAAGAGGAAGTAATATGTAGGTTCTTTGGTATAGGGACTCATTTCACACTAGAGCAACTGTTAGAAAAAATGCCAACTTCTTGATTCTTCTACCGCTAGTCTTCCAAATTGTTTGGGAGAAGTAGCCTTTATAAAAGATTGCACCTAACTTCTAAAAATCTTCATTTCTTAATGATTCTGCATTTATGTAAACATAGTTGTACAATGAATTTCTACTGCTATTCCAACTCTACGTTGGGGAGCAAATACCGCTCTTAATTGACATACCTTGTTGGTTTAATTCCTACCCCCCCCAATGTGAATAGCTTAGAAATCTAACTTCAGTAACATAGTGTATACCTTGTATTTAGAGCATCTCCACTAGCACACACTAGATGAGGCACACCACATTGTTTTTATGTGTGTCAGGCATTATACAGGGCCTACAAGGTTATCGTTCCCCCATCGGTTACGTCACAAAGAACAAAATTTGAGTTATTCTAAATGACAAGTAATCCATTGAATTAAAGAAGTAGGATTTGAGTAGTAGTAAACTCAACAAATCAAGAGCTATTTGTTTTTGTTTTATTGAAGAGGGTGGCTTATATTCAACACTGGAAGCCTAATCTTCCACCAAATAAAAATTCCAAGGCTTTATTTTATGTCATACTAGGCTGCAAGTCAAATCCTCCACACATAGCAACTTGACATATGGGGACTCATTTTTATTGCAGCATGGATTGACAATTTTATAACTCTGTAAATGGTAGGATACAAAAATGCAAAAGGGCATGCCAAACCATTTGCCATGGTAATATGGCATGCCTTGATGGAAATGCTCTTAAGACCCAATGCAAACGCATCTTTAGAAGAGCAACTCTTATAATATACTGGCATGATCTTTTACTTGCCTATATTTTAGATATTAGCGTCAATTTAGTTAAATCACCACAATTCCAAATAAATTATTGATAGTGGTATATCACATTTTGCATATTATTATTTAAAGATTCAGGTGGCTGAAGGTACTACCTAGATTAAGGTTGAAGCACTGGTTGTCAACCTTACCTAGTACTCAACCTATAGGATGCTCTATTTTCAACTTTAAAGTAGAACAAAAGTTTGAAATGTGTTTTTTTGCCCTTTTCAAAATTGGGACTAATAAAATCATGGCACATGCATTTGAAGAGATTTGCAGCAAAGGAGGGTTATTTCAAGCCTATTCCCTTTGCTAGGAACCAACAATATACTGTTAGTTTTTTTTAATAATAAAAATTAATTAATTTAAAAAAAAATTAAATACATATATATATGTAATTATTTGACATGGTAGTGGTTGTGCCTCGTCAACCAATTGCAGTGGTAGAGTTCCTAATGTCTAGGAACCTAGAGAATTCACAACCCTATAAACGAGCTGAATTCCTTCTAGTATCTTGAAGTAGTGAACAAGAAATTATAAAGTAGTAAGCGGGAGGGTAATTCTTGAATGATTGGAATTGGAAGACTTTAGACATTGGCTATTGGTCAAGGGTACTTTTTGGCTCCCAAAATTCACAATAATTTCAATATTGTGAATAAAATTCTAAAATTTTTTCAATCCCCATATTTCCTATCTTCCTACAAGGGAAAAATATCCACTACCTCATACTTACACATGATCTACTCCAAAACTCCTTAGATGATTGACTATTGGTCATTCAACTTCAACCCCTAAAGATTGGAGACTATGTTTTCACCAAAAAAGCTCCAAAATTGCCATTTCTAATACAAGCATCAAATTTAAGATGAAAAACATTTTGGAACACATGTAATCATAGGATCTTCTATTAAATTATTTTGAAAAGATGTAGAAATTTTTTTAGAATTTTCCACTATGTAGATTGCAAGATATTAACGTTTGAAGTGACAAAAACCATTTTTATGGCCCTGTGAAAATACGGGCAACTACACTTCACAAGGTTACATTTGTATGAAAAATGTCCAAAATGATGGTTACTCTTTGGATTCATTCTTCAAGGCAAGTTGGCTATATGCTTAAAAAAATTTAGATCATTTGGAATTGCATAACATATAGGAAAAAAATAGTAAATAGAAAGAAGTACAAAGTGATTCAAAACACTAAATTGTTAAGAATTTAATTATGGAATTGAAAAATTCCAATCCAAACAGTGGTAATGTAGTAATAAACAATCTACATCATATCTTTTTATTTTTTTCAAAAAATATTCAAAATTGAGTTAAATAAAGGACTCCAAAGTTTATTTTTGAGTAGGTGGATGGCCTACAAACTAAAACAACTCATAACTTTCATCTCATAAATCAAAATGGAATGTTTCAAAGATTTTCACATGTATATAAATCTTGAAAATTAATTTCAATTTTTTATTTTTGGATAAAAGTGATTTTTTAAGAAATTTTTGGGCTGCCCGTTAAACATTGAAAATTACATATTATGCAATAACTTTTGAATCATATAGTCAAAAGTTATGAAAATTGTTGGGCCTTAAAGCTACTCCCCGGACACATGTGTAAAAATTTCAACAAAAAAGATTAGAAACTCCATTCATAGTGAGCTGCCTAAAATTGCTATGTTGCCAAAAAAATGCAATTTGGACCTTTAGGGATTAAGCAATTGAATTTGTAGGAATCAGCGGTATTGAATTAAAAATTCCCCAAATCTTTAAATTTATGTGCAACAGTGGCAAATTGGGTGCCCAAGTGCTAGTAGACACGTTTTTTGAACCCATGTATCTTATTAGGCTCTAAAATATTTCAAAAAACATAAGATACATCTATTCTTTGTGCAGAGAAAACAGTCCAACAATTGAACTTGCAAGAACCATTCTATCCAAGGTAGAAACACAAAAACACAAAGATCAAGTGACAAATTTTTTTTATAAGATTAGTAGCAAACTCAAGTGAAACACTGCACAAGAAGTTTCATATTTTTCCAATATTCTCATTAAAAATCATTGGAGGTCATTGGAAGGCCCTTGTAGGCCAATTAATTGGGGGAGGGAAGGACGATGACAATTGTACTAACCAATGTATCATAAATGGTGCCATACTATCAACTATATTAGAATTCTAGGAGTATAGCCAATGAAGGAGGTTTGGAGAGCAACCAAGGTGGAATGCATAGAAGTAGAGGTTGAGATTGCACTTGGTCATGTAAATAAACTAGGATTATTTTTAAAAGCATTATAGTTGATAACAACCTTTTGCTTGAATTCTTTGTACATATGCTAGTAAGATAAACAATTTTAAATTAAATTATTATAATATTATAAACAAATACATAGCACTATTGAGACAAACATCTTAACAAATAAATCCTCTTGACAAATTGCAACATCCCTATTATCATGCCAGGCTTTGATTATAATGCCAAACATAATAACAAGAATATTCTAGAGCTCGTCATAATCTTCTCAAAGGTACCATGTGCTTAACACAATGGGAGGGCCCCTCCCTCATGCCTTTAGGTTGTAAGGATCTTGCCCTTCAAGCTCAAATTCCCACCATTGCCTTCATGACAAGACCCTCACAATCCAAGAGGCCTTCGCAAGAGGGCCTCCTACTATACTAACAACACTAATGGTCAAAGAAAGTACCACTTGTACCAATTCACTCATTATTTGAACTCAACATGACTAGAATCTTAGCAACATTGTCATATAAGTAAAGTTGGCACATACCTTAGTACCAACAACACACAAGATGGAAGACATTTGAATGGCTACCCACCCACAAATAGTCCTTGTTGGAAGCATGACCACCCTAAAATTCCCAAAATTCTCCTTGCTTGTAGCCACTCTAAAAGGCCTTCTAATGACCTCAAACAATCTCTTACAAATAATATTTTACAAATTTTCAAAGTTAAGAACATAAGTAGACATGTGACACATGACTTACATTGAATGGATACCTTTGAAACACAAAATGCCTTAACTCTCATTGGTTGCTTCAAAAAACTCCTCACCTTTCATTGGCTACATCTAATAAGTTGTGTTGATTTAAGTCAAGGAGCATTCATTTTAGCCCATTTTTTAGGTGCTGGAGAACAGAAAATGATGCTTATAGATGTTTCTACCTTGGAAGTGGATACGGGTAGTTTCCGTGATGTATTGAACTTCTGGGCTTAGGCAAACTGATATTTATACATAGGCCTAGTACAGGACCCTCCTCTGTCTCTTAAAAAACATAGTCGCCTCAAATCTTACCAATTGTAATGCCATTTGATGCAGTTTTTAACAAAAAACTTGTCATTAGTAACAGGATTAGGTTTTTCGAACAGATCTGCGGGTGTTTTTTCTACTGGGATAATCATTTAGCTGGAAGGATGTAGATAAGCCTTGTGAGTCCCTGCTATTCATAAATGATTCCCTCTGTGTTATACATCACCATCACTCCTTGAATCAATTTCTAATCAGCGTGAAGACTCGATTCCGACCAAGGCGGACTTCGTTGATTCGACCAAGATGACGCAGAACCTGGTTGCATACATAGATTAGGGATAACGCGAATATGTAAACCACAAAAAGAGAAGGCTCTTAAGCAATGGAGTACGAAACGATTATGGGTTTTCTGCAACAGAGCATAATAGTGAATCACGATGAAGCCACTTACAGTCAAGACTGCTTTCCCGGTATGATCCAACTTGAGGACTTCACCCTTCAAGTCCGATTCCAAGAAGAAATGTTTTCCTTTAACATTTTCCGTAATTGCTATGTCTCGTAGCTCCTGCATTCAAAAAGCACGTTTGTGAGCTTTAATCTTCGAATTTGGATCGAAGGAAAGGTCTGAAATTCATTAATAGAATACAAAAATGGAGGGGGTAAAACAATTAAAACTACGGAAATTGTGAACCATTGCAGGAAACATACTCAAGTGGAAAAGTTTGAGAAGATTCTCACCAACACTCTTTTCCATCCATCATTGCCAAGCTGCATATAAAACACACTAAAATTAGAAAGAATACAATTCCAACGACAAGAAAAAGCTACACTTCGACCTGGCTTTACATCGGGATTATAACGGATAAGCGTTTTCCACATGAAGGAGAATTACATACCTTCTGTCTAGGAGCAGTAAGAAGCTTGGCATTCACTGTCGCAAATGTTGCCATTTCATCCACGGCAGTATTCAACTTCTCTAGCGTGAGACGGCCTCTCATATAGCTGAAAAAAGAAATGTGCAGTCAGCATCTTGATATGTTAAGAGCACTTCAAACAAAACAAGACTCTCATAGGATTGAGTTCATCCACTAGACTGCGAAATGGTCAAAAGATTGATCACTAAAATCCAGAGTCTACTAGGAAGCCATTACAGGAAGAAGTCCAAATGTACCTTGAAAGTGATGTAAGTTCATCCATGCTCACGTACCATCGGGGTGAAGGCTCCTTGCCTCTCTTTTCCTGAGTTTATCCGTCAATCTTGTGAGAAACCAAAGCAGGACAAAAACCATTTGATGAAATATATTAGAACTGCAAAAGTCAGCATGATTCATTTACATAGTCTCCGACAAATATTGGCGAGGCTGGAAGTTGAGCTATCTTACTTGGTCTAGAGGCATTCTTGAGATAGAAAACTGCAATAAGAGTGCATCTGCAAAGTCATCTATTCTAATGTGAAGAGGTGATCTATTGAAGGAAAGACTTCCTTTACCTTAGGAGCGAGAGCCTTCGTAGGAGCAGCTGTAGTATTACTGTTTTTCTGAGGATTCGTCGTTGTGCTGAAACGGGAACAGATACAACGTGAGGACAGACCACAAAAGAACCCATAAGTACGGTAACTCTCGATAGAGCATATAAAGATAGAGGATGCTAAAACCGTTGGGTCTCCGATACTGACCCCTGTTAACAAAAGCAACTCATCAATTCATACACTTGGGCAGATTTATTAGCAAGTGATGTAAGCATGACTTGGCTGAATGTCTATGGCTGCTGATCTTGGAATGAAAATGAAAATGAGAATGGGATCGTCCACTTTCACTTGTGGTGGTCTACTACCTCCCACTTTGGAAGTGCATAAGAAATTCATAAATAGTGATAAGATTTGATCACAGAGGGAGTTAGGCTCTTATACACAAAGGGATCTCTCTAAAGCTCTATAGTGATCTCCCAAACATCACCCTCCTTACATATTGGTTAAAATGCTTAATATCAAGCAAATAGTATACTCTACCATATATAAGATGAGGATGTGAAATGACACGGTCAGAGGACAAACCTAGGAACAGCGAGCTCCACATGCACGTCATTTCCAGGCAACCGAGTTGGCAAATTGGAGCAAATCTGCTGCAGTTTTAATGTTTGTTGTGAATAGAGCTCATCCAACACCTGCCATAGCAATTTTTCATGTTAGGAACAGCTCTCTTACATTACTATAACAGAAGACAGCTATAAACGGCCAATCAATATGAGACATTTGCCATTCACATTTCAGGAATAGGAGGTGCAATGGATAAAACGATCTATTGTGAGTCACGACAAACGTATAGTTACCTGCACTTTAGCCAGTGATTCTGCCTCCCGTTTCATAAAGGCCTTGATGAGTCGCATATGGTGCTCTGCTGTACTCAAAGCTTTATCTACATCCGCTAACTCGCCAACGTGTGACCCGCCTGATCTCGTGGCCACAAAACACGTTCACAATTCATTTGAGCGAACTTCTCATCTTTATAAGTCATCACCAATTCCCTCAACTTCCCTCAATTCTCGGAGCAAGTCTTAAACTCTGAAACCCCCGAATGTTTGAAATGTATTTCTCGCCGTTACATAATCTCAATTAGGACCGATAATCCACATGTGGCAAACAGCCAAATAAGCTCGATTATAAGCCTTGATCATTACCCTCTTTCCAGTTTCTATTCCGACACTCATTTCCGCAAGATTTACTTGCTTCACCATTGGATCACCCACAATCCCAGCATCTTCATTGACAAAATGTCGGATAACTCAAATCTGGAGCCTATTTGTGGACAAAGTGATCCTTCACTGCTAGCGCAACTGAAGTCCAGAATTCAGTTACCAACAATATCACCGTAGCTCTTGAAAGAAACTAAATAAGAAGGCCCAGATTCTTCACTCAAACTAGAATTTTAAAATGGAAAAAATAAGTGGCCCCTCTAAGAGCATTGAAAACTGACAGGGGTTCAGACCTAATCAAGAAGATGGCCACCTCATTCTCCGTATCGAACAAAAATTCCAGAAGAGTGAGAAATTCTTAAAGAGGGTACGAGACGAAATAAACCCACCATCCCGCACGAGCGTGACATTGCGAAGGACATTGATGCGACTATTGAAGGATGCCACGAGGGCGTCCAAGTCTGCCCCCGCCGTCCCCAACGCACTCGTCTCCATGCCCTCAAACCCTAATTCAAAGATTTACGAAAACCTCTTGCGCAATCCGATCGACGCTGTCAAAATGTTCCTCCAGAGACAGAGCTCAATCGCAGTCCATCCATAGAGGTGAGCTCCTAGCTAGCTAACCTTCCTTCAATTCAAAAAAACAAAGTTGAAAAAAGAAAAAGGAAACATCAGGTCGATTTTGAGCTTGGGTGCAATGCAACACAGAAGTCTAGAAATTTCTATACTCGGATTTCTGCTGGAAAACTTCTGCCCATGCTCGTCTTGCGAAGCCGCGCAAGAGATCCTTGACAAGATGGATCGGGAACTTTCAAACTGTACTGGGCGTTTGAATCCTACATATCACCTTTCACTTTAAAGAATGAAAAAAGAGCGGAAATCGAGATACTGTGTTACTTTTATCTTAAATTACTTTTTCACCAAAACCTCCGTCCCTAACTGCTCTAAAGTCGGTATGTTGGATGATGAATAAAGTGCTTAAAGGTAATGTTTTGTTCAAATAACTTTTTTTTCATTGGAAGTGGTGTTCAAATCTTTGAAAGACATCCTTCTTTTGTTACCAATTCAATGAAAAGGAAATAATAATTATATATATTATAAATATAAAGACATAAGTAAATATTTGCAAAAAATATGTAAAAGATTTAAAGGTTCAAGAATTCTATTTCTTAAAGAGGCCTCAGTAGCAAGCTACTCTCATGTACAACCATTATAAGATTGCCAATAGATCCCCACATAGTATTTGGTAATGTTCATCATCCAATGTACATGAGGTAATTGCAAATAAATGAGCTTGAATAAGCAATTGAATATTGCTCCTATTCTTAAATTGCCTATTTTTTTGGTTGGATCTTTGTGAAAGTTAAAAGTATATTATAGATTCTGTTCTTACGCATTTATTGGACATTTGATGAATAAACTATGAATTTTTTTTAAAGTTAAAAATAAGTGTGTCTAAATTTTTGAATAGTAGCTTTGAGGTTGTCCATTGCGTTGAGAATGACAAAATCTTGTCATTGATTGGCCTTTCAAACAAACCTCATGATGCCTACATCATAAAGATTTTTAGTTCCAATTTTAGGCAACCTCTATAGGATTCAAAATATTCTTCAAGGATCATTGCAAAAAACACTAGGTGTTTTCTATAGCATTTTGGCAAAAACTATGTTTTTGCCACAAATTACTGTGAGTACTTTATAGTCGAATATCTTAGCCGTTGCTTGGAAAAATCAACAACTAATCATTCTGTTGAATTACTTGTGAGTACTAAAATAATACTATGGGAAAAAAAAAGACAAATTGTCATTGAAAATAGAAACAATGAGGTATAAATTAATAATAAATAAATAAATCACGAACCAAAAAAACTAAAAATTTGACATTTGAGAACACTTGATGGTGATTAAATTTCACCAAAAAAAATGAAGTTGACACCATATTCAATATTCAAAATTTCTCATGCAAAAGAGCCATATTTTTATAGATCTAGAGGAAATAAAATTATATATTTATAGATGCCCTTTGGTTGGCATATGTCTACCTAGTATGGAAATAAACTACTAGAATTTCAACCCTAAATCATTTAATATGGTTACTCCAAATTTAGTGAACCCCTTGAATCTCAAAGTGTGAAAAATTAACAAAATAATTTTTTTAATATAAAATAATTTTTTAATTTAAAAATAAATAAAGGATCTAATTATTATCAAGTTAGACATCTCTAATAAAAAATTTCAAGTTCTTAGGACTTGAGATTCAAAAGTTATACCAGAAGACAATAATGTCACTTCAATTGTGACGCAAAATAGGACTGGTGTTTCTTGCAATGACCCTCAAGGAGTAATATTTTCTCCCATTTCATATTCCATTTGCAATGCTTTCAAATAATATTTTTTTGCCATATATTGAACTCTAATATTCTCCAACTTCTATTGTAATCTAAGATCCTCATGGCCAACAATCCCATAGTTATTGTCAATAAAGACATGAAAAACATAACATTTTTGAGTTCCAAGGTGCAATTACCTTGGGTTCATTGTAGAAAATCTTAAAGGGAAGGTTGTCATGCATTGTGAGCCAATGAAAAAGAATAATTTCTACCATTACAAAAATAAATGATATTGTAGAGAAGGTACCTTAGCCATTAGTGAAGAATATTATAAAATAATAGGTATGGTGAATGAATAGTGAAGAAGAATATATGTGGCAATGACTACCACTTTTGAATGTATGGTATAGTAACAAACTTGTCACTATACATTTGAATTCATGAATTAATGAATATATATATATATACTTGTAAAACAATTGGACACCTCCCCCTATATATATTGTTTGTAAAGCTATAAGAATACAATTGATACGAGATAATTCATAGTACATGAATCCATATGTCATTAATATAATATTGTTAATATCCCATATTAATACATGCATCCATACATTATACTATATTGCACTATATATATTTAATATACAATATATATTCATAAATTGTACAATAATCATATGTATTTTGTATAAAATATTTGTATAAAAGTTTTATCTAGTTTTGGTTTAGAGGTGGATTGTGCAAATCAGATGTCTTCTTTGCATTTTTGTCATTATTTTTTTCATACAATGAATCACTGACAACATTGGAAAGGAGGGAATTATTCCTACGAGATTGATGGCTGAGTTTTTTTGGAGTTGGAAAGAGCCAAGGAGGTAGGGGCAGAATTGCCTACCACTTTTTAGTGGATAATAAAGAAGTATCTTATATTTTGTATTATAGAGATTGCCTGAGATATCAAAATCCATACAATGAAATGATTTGAGTAATGTAATCTAAACAAGAAGATGACTTTAAAACTAATTTCTATAAAACTAGCAACTTTGGAATTGATTGAAATGTAAGATGTTGAAATAACATTTGCAAATGTTATTGAAATTTAGTTAAAGCATATAGATGAAATAGAGTAAAATAAAATAAAAATAGTATTTATCATAATTCACAAAGGGGGTTGAAATGAAAGAGATTTAAATTTTTTTGAGGCAACCAATGGGATTTTAAAAGAAAACAAGTGGAATGTATAGTGTGTTTTGCAATTAGGGGTGGATCCACAAAGAATTGAGTGTCTTTTTGATGAAATAGAGTAAAATAGAATAAAAATAAAAAAAGTTTTTATCTTAATTCACAAAGGGGGGTGAAATGAAAGAGATTTAAATTTTTTTGAGGCAACCAATGAGATTTTAAAAGAAAACAAGTGGAATGTACAATGCGTTTTGCAATTAGAGGTGGATCCACAAAGAATTGAGTGTCTTTTTGATTAAATGAGTTAAATTCTTCTTTGAAGAACCCAATGAGAATCTTTGCTATTCAATTTATTTCAAAAATAAAGGCCAAGAAAATTTGGAATTTAAAAAAAATGAAAAAGTTGAAAGGTTCTTGAGGCAACCAATGGGACCTAAAAAAAAGAAAATACAGGGCCTACATTGCAATCATGATGTCAAGATATTTGAAATTTATTCTATATATTGACAAATATAATCAAACCATTTTAGGGTGGGCTCTATGATAAAGGCACACATGCAAAACTACATCAATAAGAGAAGGTTTTAATACCATTTTCCAAAGTCAAAACTACATGACACTCTTTCCAAGCTCTAATATCCATGTAGAAATTACCAATTTTACTCTTTACTAAGTAGGGTTGCTACAATATGAGTAAAGAATGACGAGCATTGAGCAATAGGTGATGAGTGTTGAATAATGATTGTTTTTAGAAAATCTTGTGAAAAATTTTAAACTTTTCACTATAAGATGCCTATATTTGTGGTTTAAAGTAAATATTTATGGCTATAAATAAGTCTAAAAAAATGAATGGGGATAAATAGATTTAGATGAATTTTTTGTAGTTGACTTTGTTGGATGAAATACATCTGTTGTTCATTGCATTGCATGATGAATGTCTATTGAATGGGATTAAAAACTCAATTGTTTTTTCCTATAAGGATTGATGTCTAAGTACCTTGGATTAAAAATAAAGAAGTTGCTTAAGAACCCTCCCTTTATTAATTTGGAAATTTACTTAAACTAAAATTGAAATTATTTTCTTCAAAAGAAAATTTCTATTTTCAAAAAATTAAAATTAAAAAATAATAATAATATATATTTTTTAAATTCAATAGATGGCTCATTGAATTTGAAGAGCATTTTCTTGTTGCTAAAGGCACCCTCCCCATATTAATTTGGAAAAAATTTAAACTACTATTAAAAAAAAGAATTCAAATTTTTTTTTCAAATTTTTTTTTTCAAAAAAAATTAATATATATTTTTTAGTTAGGGCTTCTTGGATTCTGAAGAGCCCTTCTTTGCCAATGCCAACTACCTAGTGAAGCCTATTTGATTTCAAGGAGTCTTTTTTGGTGCTTGAAAAAGACGTTTGGAAGGTATTTAAAGGTTTGAAGTTCTTTGTAAATGTCCCATTAAGCCAATGGAAGGCTTCTTGGATTCCGAGGAGCTCTGAGCTAAATAATTTTATTTTTCTTAAAATAATTTTTTTGAAAAAAAAATTGAAAAAAAAATTGAATTGAATTGAAATTGAAATATTTTTTAAGTTTATAGAGGGAAGGTGCCTTTGATAACAAGAAATTGCTCATTGGATCCAAGGAGCCATTTGTTGATTAAAAAAAAAATTAAATTTGACAAAAAAAATATTTTATTTTATTTTATTTTTAAATATTAAGTCTAAAAAATAAATTTAAAAAAAAATATTTTGAAATCTTTTAAATCACAATTCAAATAACCCTCCAAAATTAATAGAAAGGGGGTCTTTTGGCAACAAGAAATGTCTCTTTGTATCCAATGAGCCGTCTATTAAATAAAAGAATATCTTTTTTCTATACATTGATTCTCCTAGTATTTGGAACTCTTTTCCAATTATTCCAAAAAATGAATGGATGACATGGATGAAATTCGTTTGTTCATCACCTCAATGGTAGTAACTTTTATGTTGTGGGAGACTTTAGGCTATCATTTTTACCCTACCTACAACATTTGAGTGCTAAATAACTACATTAAATTAAACTTCTTTTAGCAATTAATTGGTTTTTTGAAAATTTTATTTTGGTGATTTTAACGCTACTATATTTTGTTCTAACACCATTATTTACGACTCTAACATGTCATTTTTTAGTAAAAATAGTTTTAGTGAGCATTCAAGTCTAAATGCTCATTGCTCCCCGCTCACACTCTAGCGTCATTGCTGTGAGAGGAGGAAGAAGACAACTATGAGAGGAGGAAGAGGATAGAGCCTTTATGAGCTTCTCTAATGGTGCCCTAAACCAATATTCAAAAAGGAATGACATGACACTTGATTTTAAAAAGCTGAGCAGATTTTTTTAAATTTTGGATTGCCCAACTGCTTAACCCCTAAAGGACCATTGTGGACAAATGGGACTTCGGGTAGGTACCTATAGGCTGAAATTTTTTCTTTAATTTTTAAAACTTTTATTGAAGATAGAAAAATTGGTTAGCTTCATGGGAATACAATTTTTTTTCAATTGGTGCCTAGAAACAAAAGTTATGCCCAAATAAGCTCAAAATAGGGGACGGGGGCCAATTAAAACAATTTTAAAAATTTTAATTTTATAATTTTATAATTTTTATAATTTTTTTCCTCATAGATTATATTTTGTATGTACATGTAAAGCTTTGATTCTTTCCATTCGGATTTTTTTATGAGAAAGTTATGGACAATCTTGTTTTTCACCCAATTAGAGCATTTTTTTGAAAAAATAACTTGTAGGATTCATTTCTAAATGCAATTTTTACAATTTTTCAAAAAAAGAATTTCTCATGGTCAATCTTTCTTGCTAGAACAATCTCACCAATGGACTTAGTGAATTTTAATTAAAAATTCTGAAATTTTTTCTATACATTTTCATACTAGGTAGGTATAAGATCCTACAATTAGATGTGAAAAAAAAACAATTAAATTTTTTTTACCTTCTGCTATAGAAATGGCAGTTTTGAATGCTTTTTTGCAAAAAAAAGACCTTGGTCCTTTAGGGGTTAATGTAGTGGGAGGCATGGTCCAGTGGGTGTTTTAGCCTAGAATGTCACCCACCCTCAAATTTGAGGCAAGTGCTATCCTAGGCTAAAACGCCCTTGGGACCATACTTTCGACTATACAAAATTCTCTTTAGAAGTTGCTAAAGTGATGGATAGTACTATTTTTGACACAAAAAACATGGAAGATCTTGCAACTCCGGGCCCAATTCAAACTTCCACATCCACACCAAGTTGTAGTATCCTAGGCAAAATTGGGCATGCTCGATGCTTTGAAATCCAGACCTAGTGCCACAATGGGGTTCAATTTTTCTTATGGCCTATGCCAACCTACCCTAGGCAAGTGGAGGTGGGGATCATGGCTTTTTTTCTAGTATTGTGGTGCTAAATTGCACTTGTCAATTGAGTGCACCAAAATGACTATAACAAATTTAGAGTGAGAAAGGCAACCAATTCGCCATGTTGGTGCTTGAGTCTAACTTGGAGATACCAGTCAATGCCAGTTTGGTTGCAAGATTAGGATTTCTTCACCAACATTCTTTGACCAGAGTGCCCACGATTGGTTTAGTATTGCCACTCTCCTCATTCCTCCCCTCCAATTGCTTTGCATAGAATGTTGTTGCCGTTCTTTCTTGAATTTTGGGTTTATGTACACTTGTAGATCGCCAGCAAGTTCGTGATGTTTTTGCCATCACTATATTCATTGCTATTAGGGTTTACTAGTTGCTATTGGAGGGAAGCTACTCTTTTGGCTAGGGTGTAGGATGTTGTAGGGTATATGCTTTGTAGGGTATATAGTCGACTTCTTGGCATTTGAATGTTATGTATTAATTGTTGTCATTTTTTGTAGTTTGGTAAAATAGCATTCTCATGCCTTCATGTTTGTTCTACACATATTATACACTTCAAATTGGAAAGAAGTCTTTGTTTTTATCATAAGCATCCTTCATCATTTTCCTCTAAGTCTACTTACTCCGCTAGTGTTCTTTGTCTGTGCATTTGGCATTTTGTTTTCATTGTTCACAATCAAAGTATACTTCGTTTATTGATAATTTTCAACCATGGAGTGCAGTTGCCAAAGTAGTGCATGTTATTTCAATCACATTGTTTGCAAAAAAAGTCACAAAAGGAAGTGCTCAAGGTAGCCCTCATGGAGTTGAAATGCAAAGTTAGGATAAGGTGATTGAGGGATAGAATGCTAAAGCGAAGAATGAGCCAATAAGATCCTACTTCATATCTATGTGGGGTGCGGGTGTTGGCCGACCTTCTTTTAGGTGTGGATTATACCTCTGCAGGGTGAAGAGAATTTATTGAGCTCAATGAGAGTGCCAATTAGGTTTTTGCAAGTTCTTACTAATGCCATGATTCTAGTTGCTCAATGTGTGATGAATTTGGATCTAATTCAAATATTTGATTACTTTTTGTTTCAGCTATTCAATTGTGTAACATTCTTGAGGACACTTGTGTCAATACGCTTGTAATCAATGAACATGGAATCGAGAAAAGAAACTTTGACACGTTTTGTATAGAATCTTGAACTCAATTGTTTGTATTTTAGCTATTTGCTTCTTCTTTTCTGTGCTTTTGGCTTTAATTGATTCAAACTTTGATTGATTTTGTAATTTGGTAGTTTTAATTGCTTAACATTTTCAAGGACACTTGGATGAATGCCCTTGGGATCAATGAATATTGAGTTGAGAAAAGATACTTAGAATCTATTGAAATATAATCTTGAGTGCATTTGTTTGTATTTCAGCTATTCTTGTCTTGTTTTTGTGCTTCTAGATTTGATGGATTGTCGTTTGGTATCTTCAATTGGAGAATGAGCAATAACGCTTGCTTAGATTCTGAAAAATTGGTTGTCAAATTCTTGCACTTGTCATTAGATTCAACAAATTTGATGCAACAAACTATTTTTATTTGTGACCACCAAGCCTTGGCGTTGGTGATGATGCAAGTATTAAAGTAGCTACTCGGGCTCAAACATGTGATTGTTTCGTAGTGTTGAACCATCTTGTTATTCCACACCCCTTGTGGAAATGGAGAAAAGATAAACATGACAATCGACGAATTGTAGTATTGCTTTTGAATGAGTTGAAGTGACCTACAAATGTCCATGAGAATGACCCAAAGTGCAAAGCCTACGGTTGTGGTGCCTTTGAGGTTGAGCTCTAGGACCAAGGGTCAAAAAGCTTACTTGAACAATAGCGGACCCTCCAAGTGGGGTTTCTGGAAGTATTCGGTGAGGACACAAGAACGTGTAGTTCTTTTTGTTGAATAAGTGTTGTTGCTATTGTAGTGTAATTTTTTTTATTCTCAAAGTGAGAAAATTGTGAGGTTTTTTTTTATAATTGTAATGTAATTATCTTCACTTGGCATAATATCTAACAAGTTGTTGTTTTGTTTTCATATGGAATTAAAGCAACATGTTCAAGGCGGATGAACTTGGTTTGGAGATAGTTGACATCACATTGCCAATTCTCATGGCTTTGGCATCTAATCCATTTTGCATTGTTGGTCATATGATTCATTTGTATCATTAGTGAATCATAATTTGGCGAATTTCCCAAGCACTTTCTGAAATTTGTCATTAGCAAATTGCACTCTTACACCCATGAAGAAATATTGGTTTGCCTAGTTCTTTGTGATGTTGTGTCTCAATTTCACCAATTAATTGGTACAGAAACTTCAATTCACCCAAAATGTGTTTGCTCTATAAATTGGTTCACCTAAATACACTAAAGACATATTGTAAAATTGCCAAATTTTACTTCAAAGATTTTCTAGAATCCCCACCTCAAGACTCTCAATTAGTAAATTCTTTGGGATACTTTGTTGGACTCTATTTGTGCAATGTAGTTGAAGCGAAGATGGTAGCATGTCAACGTCCTCAACATGCCAATGATATTTGGCAAAATTTTGATAGTATTTGAATTCATTCATTGGTTCTTGCTTTTAGAGATGGTGATCTTGTTGTTTAGAACAAGAACATCCATTCTTCTTTGTTCACCTAGTTGCTATTTATTTTGTCATTTATTTTTTTGTCTATAAACATTTCTCTTCATTGTCCAACCTTTGGGCTTGACTTTCATGTATTGTGGTATTTTTTTTTATTGCAATGGTTCTTCCATTTGTTAAAAACAAAAAAACAAAAAAAACTCAGTCAGTAGAACAAGCCGCCACTTGACCTTCATCTTCAAATTTACTGTCGCCTTTTCATTCATTCACAGAAAACAAACAAAAAGCCCTGGTGGGGATGCTCTTATGCAAAACTCTTCAAACGGCACAATAGGCACTTTGTAATATTACTGTCACCTACTGTAACTTACAGCAAGTTACAGGTTCCAAGAAGGTCGACTGCCAAGCGCAATGAGTACAGGAGCCGACAATAGTCAGGTAGCGATAATGAAATCCTCCAGACGATTCCAGACCACACAGAAGCAAAATACGATTTCAAAGATCCACACAGCCGCAAGCACGTTTCATCCACAATGCAGCAATGAATGCCAACACAGATCTGATTACTCGCATAATAAGTTAATAACATCATTGCTCGTGCATAGTCATCATCAATTTTACAGTAGAGGACAATTGGGCCAGTTGGACTGAAAGAGGAACAGAATGTAAAGATGCTCTCACGGGTATCCTGCCTTAGCGAATCAACAGTCACCTCATGAGGCCTGAAATCCGGAAAACGTCAATACAGCATTCGGTTGAAACCGTGAACCCTGTTACACCTGTAGTGTCATTCGAGTGTGTTCTCCCCCAAATGACATTTATTTGAGTATCTACTACGAGCTATCCTTCCCTAGTCAACAACTCCGCATGGCTCCTCTCCCCTTCCCAGTCTTTAAGGCACATCATCAGCTGCCTCTACATTACACAGATCTGCGTTTACAAGAAATGAAATCCGAACTTTAAGGATAAATGTGACCAATTAAAGGCCAAGCGGTCATACCCACCACATCACCCTGTTTGTTGTTGTGCTCACATCTGCACACTTTTAGTCATCTGCGAACAGAAAAATAAAGCATTTCCTGCCCCGAGGCATTTCTACAACAGAGAGGAAATATCAAGTACGTAGGGAATCAAGCCAGACTACTAATCAATGACCAGCTTCCTCACCTTCAGGAAATGACTTCACATCACTGAAGGGGCTTTACAGATGAGATCTATTCTCTAATGTCGAATGAAAAAACCCTCTTGAGCCTCATGTCGCTTCAGCAAAATCTGGAGTCTTTTTACCAGCTAATTAAGGCAGAGCCCTCCAGCTCTGACCCAAATTTAGTTGCTATCGGGCTCTACAGATGGATCACGTGAAGCTTTGTCGAACTTCACCCACCTCTTCTTCTTATCGTCAAATAGATTGCATTGCGTCACGATGGTGGTCATCAGAGGGATCCCAAACTCGGCTTTGTTCAGATGCTTGTCCCAGTTTTGCTGTAGGGAAGCATACGCTTTGCGTAGGTTGTAGCTGGGGATCCTCGAGGAAATGTGATGAGGAATGTGCACACTGATGTCATGGCAGAGATAGTCGATCCTGAGGGGACAAGACATAGTAATGCTTTCAATGTTCACATATCAACTTGTAAAACCAGCAGCAGGCTAAGCAGCAATGATGCCAAACAATGAATCGATAAGTAGGCAAGCTTCACCACCAATACGATCTCTAGGTGCCATGCTTTTACCCCAAGCTAAAAAGGAAAAGTCCATTACGGAAAGCTAATAGTCGAATATACCAACTTCCTGAATATATTTCTATCGTTTAAAAACATTGCAGGTTCCAGTTTCTTCTTTGTATTGGCACGTTTTGTTACCTTCCTTAATAGATCCTAAATGGTTTATTTCAACTCCTGTAGATATGCAAGCAGTCACTTTAGATCACTTGAGCAATTAGGGATTAAGTTCGTAGTACATCCATAAAATTTCAAAAGCGTGGACGGTTCGTCTGATTATACGATCTAAGCATTGATAAGGCCAGAAGTTTACCATGCAGGGTAATCGCAATGAACAGTCCCAGCCAACTGGGCATCCACCACATTCCATTCCCGAGCTTGCTTGAAAGGTATGTGAGGTGCGGTGTGGTGAACCAGAGTGAAAGTGCTCATCCAGAAATGGAAGCCCAACCAGGGCACCACCCACCACTTGAGGAAGCCGATGGGACCAGTCAAAACGAGCAAAGGCAGCAGTGCAAAGACACCAAATGCCGCAACAGCAGCCAAGCTCACCTGCACACCGAATTTGGGTTTGAGATACGAAAGATTGCATGAGCGAGACCAAAGTCAGCAAGACGTGAAGATAAAATAAACGAAAACAAGCACACACCTTCACTTTCGGCACATCCTGAGGTCTGTACTTCGTGAGGTCAAAATGCCAGAACAACCAATGTCCCACGGAAGCCATCCACCAGAGTGGTCCCATCGCAGCTTCCATAGCAAATTTGGGGAAGCCCTTGGCTCTGTCATACATGTACGGTCTAAATGGCTGCCAAGCTGTGTCGATTACCAACCTGCAAGGACAGTGACCGTAAGTTCAGAACTATATCTCAAACGAACTAATTCCCTTCACCTCCACAAAAGCAACCAACCTGGGGGAGAAGTAAGTGAGTGAACAATCCAAGCAAAGTACATTACTTACTGCGAACCAATTGAATCCGTGATACTCCATGTGCTAGTAAACTCTTCATAACGATAATCCGAAAACATATGATCGAACCAGGCAAGAGAATTTCACAACGTACTTGTTGGTATGAGCATGATGAGTGTTGTGCTTGATTCTCCACGGCTCAAAAGGATACATCAGAGGCATGAACATTACCGTGCCAACGATATCATTAATGAGTTGATTCTTGGAAAACGAATTGTGTCCACAATCATGACCCACGACGAAAAGACCCGTCATGGCAGTCCCCAAAAATGCGTAAACTAACGGATAGAGATACCACGGTGACACCGCCAGGGCAGCGTAACCAAGAGCTACCGATCCCAACGTGATCGCAACAGTCTTCCATGCCTTCAGATCATTGATTTCAAAAACCTTGGAGTACACAAACAAGGCATAGAACAAGATCAGGCGAACCCAAAGGTGAAAAAGATGGAAGCTATACCCTCGGAGCCTTCAGACTCGGAGAGCTTTAGAAGGTAAGCTTGCGAGGTACATGCATACTTCAAGAGTTGGACAATCCTCCAAAATGCCCTCAGATCGTGAGTTCGACAATAATAGAGGCATAGGCGAACAAGTCTTAGCAAAACATTCAGCCGATTTGAAGTCCTTAACCCAGAATATTGTAGAAGAACCATATCCATGTTGAATGTTCTTACCTCCTTTGGCAGACTCTTGACAACCTCGCTCAGAAGAAGGCCCTCAGGGACCTGCACGTCAAGAGAGTTCATACATATATATTTCAGCACGGAAACAGAGACAATATGCACATATCAACACACTACAATAACTAAGATTTAGAATCCTTACCGGCTCACCAATTTGAGAAAACCCTGGCACTGACGTAAACTGTCTGGAAAGGGGTACCGCTGTGGCAACTATACTCAAATTACGTCTTTGCTGCGATTTAGGCACCACCTGGAATCAAGCAAGTTGACTGTTATACTCCAATTCTTTTATATCCGTTGATAAACTAATCAAGAGACGAAGCCATTGAAAGAAACTTGGAACAATGGCGTTCGTGGCTCTTACCCTTCTTGATAGAGAAAGCCCTTTCAGGCATGATAGGGACCTGGGAGCACAGGGCATTGCCAGCCTCTTCTGGGAAGGCGTGCCACTCACATACTTCTGCAAAAGATTGAGCGCAAAGTATTCAACCCCCACTTCAAGATTGAAGAGAAACCCACCAAGAATGCCATTTAAACTCACATTGACACAATTAATCAGAAATGATCTCCAAACAAAACATGAAGCTAGAAACACACGCTAAACAAGGAAAGGGGGCGGACCAGAGCAGTCGCCTGGGGGAGCACCAGCGCCCTCTTGTTGGAGCTAATCGCCATCATGGCTGACCTCTGCGCTCCCACACGCAGCTGCAAAAGAGAATATCAGTAAACCACCTGTTCCTTAATGCCAAATTCCAAAAGGTCTGTATTCAAACCTCGAGACCAAACTGGAGTTGGCGTTAATGTATTTGCAGAGTGACACGAACTCAACAGTAGAAGACAGCCGGCCCTAATACAATGACGACCTCTCCAAACATCCTACACTCCAAAACTATCTTAAGTTTCCATTGCACCGTCGCAATGCTCGTCGCCACAAAGAAATACGCCACGAGAGGCTCACATCGGCACTCTCTTCAGAACCAGACGAGATCTCGAGAGAACTACACCCGTGCTCTTATCACACAACACACACCCTCAAACTTCAGAAAGCTACCACTCAATGTCTTGCACCTTACAGAGCCTAAACCATTGGAAAACCACGAATTCTACCTAACGTACGGCCCCACAACCGCAATGCAGAAACAAAGAAACTTCGATACCACATGACCGGTCGTCAACTCATTTCTGATCAAAAACTCCAATCAACAAGCGCATCCTCTGACCTTCAAAGAAGACTCGCAAATGTTGACCCAATGCCAAATCCAAGACCGACCAAAACCCAAACCAGAAACGCCACCCACTCTCAAGTGGGATAGAAAACACAACCCAGCACCGCCGATTCAACACCAACTCGATCCCACTACTCACTACGGGCAAAACTCGAGCGCGGAATGCTCTATTGCACGATCGCTTGCAGATTCTTTGACAGAAAACGCTTCAAATCGAGGGAGTTCTGGATCCTGGGCGGCTCATTCATGGCAGACGGAGGTAATCGAAATTATAGATCAGCAGAGGAGAAGACCGAGCACGGCATCAGGCTGCTGCTACAGTTCGTATTCGGCGTTCATAGGCTGCTTTTTTTCTTTTCTATAGCTGAATTCCTGAAATTGTCTCTGCAAAAATACTAAACTCGGGCTCAAATCGCTAGGTTTTTCATCCGTTCCGGGTCCCACTTGATCGATTCTCACGCCTCCTTGTCATCCAATGTTTGGCTACAAGGAAAAAAGTTTACGCGTAAGATATAGCCGCTTTTGATACCGACAGATTTCATCCTGCTGGTAACCGTTCTCATCGTTTTCTTGATGGCTTTGCATCCGATTCTGACTTTGAAGTGGAAGTATCGCACATGAATCCCATCGCCTGCCTGCGGTGCCTGGGAACGGAGTCGGTTCATCGGTTTTCTCGCGTTAGGACTTTGGCCGTTTTTCAGGGACCCTACAACAGCATCGGCAGCTCCGTCAACAGTGACTACGGGTTCATCCGTTTTGGACCAGGCAGTTTGCCTGGGAATTTACGACGGATTTGGTCCACAGATGGGAGGCCCTGTGACCGTGGTATTGCCTATGACCAAGTATGGGAGTGGGGGGGACACGTTTGGGTACCGACGAAGAGGGGAAGAGCTGATTAGGGCCGGCGTGCGCTAATAGCTGGCGGGCCTCTGTAATGTCACATCCTCTGCGCAGTGCATCCTGGAATCATTTCTATAATATAACATCCTCTATTTCCTAATTAACCATTTTAAGGCCTGAATTCTTTGGGGGATTTTTTCACATTTTAGCTTGTATCTTTGTGCAAATATTTGGGCTATCCAATTTCATCAAATTGGTTGTAAAGAAGGGTCTTCTTGTAAAGATCTAAGAATAGCCTTGAGATGAATGAGAAGATGTTTGGATGAAACGTTAGGTTGAAGTGCTCTCTTCACCATTGTGAATATGGATGTCAAAGTACATAGGAGTTAATCCTTAGTTGAAAACTTGCTAATGTATGTGCATCTATAATCATCACTATCTAAAACACTAGAAGAAAACATTGTTGCCTTCAACAAAATCCACATGGCATTTATGTTTTTTGTAACATAGAAATGTAACATAGAAACTTCAACACAAAATTTTGATGTTTCTATGTTACGAAGAATAGAAATGTCATATAGATTTTGTTAAAGGCAACGAGGTTTTGGAGACAAAGTGAATTTTACATAGTTGAGGCATTTCCACACATATGCCCTCACTAAGAAGACAATGTCTCTAATGGGATACCAAACATGATGTCTATGGTGTATACAGTAGTGCAAAGCCAACGTGAAGATCCATAGGAATGAAGTTGGTATACTAGCATAGAGGCCTCTTATGGCTTGGCAATAAATCCTCAAGTCAAGCTTTGACCTTGGGAAACAACTACCTTGTGTATTGCATCAATGAGTTGTAGATGGTGCATGCCCCTTAGTTGTTGAACAAAGTAAAGAGGTAGATCCAAAAATTGTGGATCTTGAGCCAAGCATTACAAAAAGTCTATTGAACAAAATGCTTTATAGAAAAATCTTTTCAAAAGTACTACAATCCAATGCAAAAACACTTCTATTCAAATAATCCTAATTACAATGAAAGAAAAGTCTTTTTTAATTTATTATATTTCATTCATAAATTGAATTAAAACATAAACATTAGAAAAATAAATATTCAAATATTAATGATACCTTTAAAAAAATTCTTCATTGATTTTTTGTTTTTTAATGTTTATAAATATAAGAAATGAAAGATGAATGAGTATACAAAAAATAGTTTAAGAAGTTGTATAGTATATGAAAGGCCACACAAATTATTTATTGCAGATTAGGGTTGGATTGTAGATTCAATCATGGCTTCACTTTTGAGCTTCACTTCATGATTTTGGTCATGTCTATTCACACTTGGTGCACCCTATATTCATCATTTGAATTTATTTTATTTTCAAAACTAAAATTATTACAATCAAAAGCCTTTTATAACAATAATAGCTCAGAATATTTAATAATGATTAGTGTTGAAAATTTTATTATTTGCATAAAGTTTTGATATTGTCATCATTAAATCTTGTACTTTCTTCTAACAAAGTCTTTGAAACTAAAATTTTGACTAATTATAAAAAAAATTCGAATTTTTTTTGGTATTTTTGGTAAATTTTTGAAATTAAAGATTCAAAACTGATTTGAATTGAATATATAGATAAATAAAAAATTGTCTATACAAATACTCTTCATTCTTGATGCTCAACATTCATATGTCTTTTTTGATGAAAATTTCAAAAAATTATAGAAATTCAATTTTATAGCACATTTGTATTTTGTCCATCTCCCATAAGTCTTTTGAAATTTGTACACTAGAGTTTGTCTATTCATGCGAAAGATCTTACATTAAAGGATTTTAGGGGGGTCCGAGAGGGACATTTCAAAGTCAATCCCATTGCTAAAAAAAATTTTAATGCAAAAAAAAGTTGAAGAAAAATTTTAATTAAATTTTTTTTCCAATGACGTGGCAATCGTGTGTGGCAATTAGTGCAATGAATTTCCAGAGTTTGAAGACCTCAAGGAACCTACAACCTTCCAAAACAATTGAATATCTTCTAATGAATTGATTCTCAAAAAAGATAAGATTGCTTTAATAGCAAAAAGTGAAAATAGATTAACAAATATAAATTTAAAAAACATACAATTAATTTCAACCTTCTTCTCATAGTACAAGTAGCAATGAAAAATAGAATGATATTTGTTCAAGTAGGTGTTAAAGAGGTTTTGATTCCAAATATATACTTGAGCTTCTGTTGGTGTAATAAGTCTATGAAAATGGGTGTATTTGTCTTAATTATCACTTTGAAATGTACCTTCAACCTTCAAAACATCTATACACAAAGTTTGAAATTGACCTATTTAAATTTCATCTATATGTTTAGAAAACCCTCCAACTTTTTGGCTTCTACCTCTATATAATTAAAGTGTCTTATAAATAGTGAGTTGGATGATTTCAAATCAAGTGGAAGATAAAGCAAACTAAACTTAGATTTTGTGGCCCAATGCTTGATGTTGTAGGATAAGGACCTTGAAAAATGTTTGAAGGGCCCCAAAGCAACTTCATCTACTTTTGATGTATACAAGGCCATCCCAATGAAGAAAAATAAAGATGCTCTCAAACACACACAAGGCAAGAACCAAAAAGTCTTTGGTTTTCAAAAGAGGGTTGCTATTATATGAGCCTAGGAGTATGAGTAGATGAGCCTAAAAGACTCTACACCTACATCATAAGTGTCTATTTTGTAAAAACTTCCATGATTATAGTGTAACTATAATGTAGGTGTTTATATTAAATAAGCACCTTCAATAGTTATAGTATATCTACTTATATATATACTCAAAGTCTACATGTTCACATTTTCATACTCACACATAGCACCATTGGTTTTCAAAATAACCAATTTCTCAAGGCTTGAGTATTTTGAGGTTTTCATTAAGGTTTATTGTCTTCTAATTTGTGCTACAAGTGCAAATACATGAAAACAACCAAAGATGTAACAAAGATGCTTATGAGTTAGTTAAGAAAAATATTTAATCTTTAATAACTTAAAAATCAATATACCTTCAAAATGGACCAAAACTGCTAAGAACTTGAATTTCTTTTGGCATTTCAAAATAAAATAGATTGGAACTATAGGATTTGATTGTTTATATCAAGAGTGAGCACCTAGGAAGACATCAATTATTTGACTATATAGTAGAGTAAGTATATAACTTCAAAGTTTTATTTGGATCAATGAAAAACTTGGCAACTCACTATGGAGAAACAAATCTTAATGAGAATATTTTAAAATAGTAATTTTATGTGTTCAATGTAAGTTGAAAATGTTGGGGAATTTTTATCTAAGACTTTACAATGTTATGTCTATTAGTAAAGGTTTTGGTAAAGTACTTTTGAGAGAATCACAAGGATGGGTACACTTTCTTCTTTCTAAATTCCTTGCATGTGCTTCTTTTTTTAGGGGTGGCAACAATCTCATTGGTTGGCTACAATTTTGAGTCTTTGTCCAACTTAAACAAGAAACCATGAGCCTTAAGGATTACAACTCGATCAAGTTCAAAAAACTCTACAAGACACAAGTTCACTTGAAATTCAATGAAACTAATGCCATCGGATTGATCACACAATATAAATATGAAATTTTGGGATCGTAGAAGCGTAGAACTATTTTACCTACCCTCTAAATAATATCCCATTCATACTAATTACTATAATCATAACTTATTTAAGGTAGCCTCAAAAATATTGTAACCTAAGTTCACATTCAAGAAATAATAATTACAATTTTTGAAGCTTAATGGTTTAAAAAAATTAATAAGCTACTTAACTAAATCCAAAGAAATTTAAACACAAAGAAAGTTAAAATGCAAAATCCAAATTCATTCCTCTAATTTTACAACAAAGCAAGGATACTATGAAAAAATAAGAAGTTCTTTGGAAGCCATAACTATCACTTTGGCCTATGCAATGAAAAAATGAAATTGTTCAACTTCCTAAATTATTTGGAGGATTGTTGAAAGTTAAGAAAAAATTATTTAATGATAGACAAATAACTTGTTATCCCTTAAAAGACTAAACTGCATTTTTTGGCATCATAGTAATTTGGGTAGCTAATGACAAACAAAATTTTGATTTTTTTCCTTTGAAAGTTTCACACAATATGTGGCCAAGAATAGCTTTTAAGGTTCAACAATTTTTATAGCTTTTGATTACATGATTAAGAAATTATTGTACGATATGTAATTTTCATTGTTTGGTGGGTAGACCAATCAACTTAAAAAATTTCTTACAAAGTTACTTCTTAAAGAAATAAAAATTTGAAATTGATTTTCTAGATTTATATATACATGGAAAGCTTTGAATCATTCCATTTTTATTAATGAGATGAGATTATGAAGAGTTTTAGTTTGTCAGTAGTTATGGAATCTCTACTCTAAGATAAACTTTGAAGTCCTTTTCTAAACTCAATTTTCCGTATTTTTAAAAACAAAAAAATATTGGGTATATATTGTTTAGTACAATACTACAACCATTGGGATTGACATTTTTCAATTCTATAACTAAATTCTTAAAAATTTAGTATTTTGAATTGTTCTCTACCATTACAAAAATTTTGAACCTTATAGAAGGTTGTTAAGATTTCATTTTTCAGCCCTTGCAATGCAAATACAAAAAAAATTTGGAAAAATTAGAAATCAAATATTAAAAAACAGTTGAATCTAATGTGGTGCTAACATGGCACCGGTAGTGTCACATTAGATTTCAAATTTTAAAAAATAAAAAATATTTTTTTCCTCTATAATTGCACTAATAGACCTCCCAAGGCTTGAAATTTTTCCTAATGTTCTAACTACTCACTATTTTTTTCCAATATGTTATACAATTCCAAGTGATTTGAATTTTTTCAAGTATGTAGCCAATGAAGAATGAATCCAAAAAAGCACCACCAATTTGGACATTTTTTTATACAAATGTGACCTTGTGAAGTGCAATTGCCTATTTTTATGCAAGGCCAAGATTAGGATTTTTGTAAATTCCAATACTAATATCTTGCAATCTACATGGTGGAAATTTCTGAAATTTTTTCCACATCTTTTTCAAACTGGTGTACTACAAGATCATATGGCTATGTCCAAAAATGATTCTTTTCTAAAATTTGTTACTTGTACTAAAAATGGCAATTTGGAATGTTTTTAGTGAAAGCATAGTCAAAAACCTTTAGGAATTAATTAAAAATGAATTGTTGAACCAACCCTTTTAATATTAAATCATTATCTAGCAAAAAATTACCAAAGATGACCTTAGATTGTGGTAGTCTACATTGAAAAAATCCTACTAAACATAAAAAAATTTTAGATCATTCTAAAGTAGGAGGTTCATAAAGCATCCATTTAAAAGCTGAACCTAAATTTGAGGAAGTGAAACTTCTTGAAATATTTTCCTTAAAAGACAAATGGAATTGACATCAACCCAAGTCATTTCATATTTCTTTTTAGAGATTTGTAGAGTTAGTTATGAATTTTTGAAGTTGAAATGGCATAAAGCTCTACAATTGCCTACTTCTTGAAATTTACACAATTTGTACATTGTTGGTACAACAAAAAAGCAACATGTACAAATAGGTGCACATTTGAGGAGGTGGCCGCTTCAAAGATAGAGTGCTTAATCCCTAAAAGACTAGATTGCGTTTTTTGGTTGTATAGAATTTTTGGGCAGGTCTTTGTGACCAGAAATTTCTATATTTTAGGCTGAAATTTTAATTTAAGATGTAGATAAGGAATATCTTTCATATGCAACAATTTTCATGACATTTGGAAATAGGAGTCAAAAGTTATGGCTTGATATGTTGTTTGTTTCTCAACTTGGGCAGTCCGGGCAAATTTGAAAAATTCACTTTTTTCAAAAATAAAAATTTGAAATTGATTTTCTATATTTATATATGTGTGGAAAGCTTTGAGTAATTCCATTTCAATCAATGAGTCAAAATTTATGAGGAATTTTAGTTTGTGGGTAGTTATGTATTTTGTATTCTAAAATAACTTTGAAGTTGTTTATATCACTCAATTTTCAATATTTTTTCAAAAAATTAAAATCATAGGACATTATTTATAAGAACATTACAACCATTGGAATTGACATTTTTCAATTCCATAATTAAATTCTTAACAATTTAGTATTTTGAATCATTTTCTATCTCTTTCTATTTACTATTGTTTTCCTATATGTTGTACTATTCCAAATGACTTGAAAATTTTTAAGCATGTAAACAACTTCTTTAAAAAAACAAATCTAAAGAAGCACCACTATTTTGAACATTTTTTGATAGAAAATTGAGCTTATAATGTGCAGTTGTCTGGTTTTTCGTAGGGTTAAAAAAAAGATTTTTGTCAATTCAAATGCTAAAATTTTGCATTCCACATGGTGGAAAGTTTTGAATTCTTTTTTACATATTTTCAAATCAATGTTCTACAAAATACTATGGTTATATGTGTCAAAAAAAGTTTTTTTCCAAAAATTTGGTATTTGGATTGAAAAATGGCAATTTTTGAGCAATTTCAAGGAAACAGAGTCATGGAACTTTAGGGGTTAAAGAACCTTCTACAATACGTAAAGAAACATACTCATCTCCTTTGCATGTGAATTGTCAAACTTAGACAACTAGACAATGTTTGGTTTCAAAGTTAGCTTCTTTAACCCTTGAATGCCTAGCTAGTGACTGTGGAAATCATTCCTTTTGACATCACCTACTTAAAAAAACACTAAAGTGCTCATTGGATGTTAACCCCTTAATGCCTCAATCCTTTTTCAATTTTTTGCACATTTTAACTTATATCTTTTTACATAAATATCATTTACTGCAATTTCATGAATTTGATCATTAAGGAAGGTTGTCTTTCAAGATTCAAATTTTACATTGGACGAATGAAAAGTTTGTTGGACTACACAACTCTTGAAAGCACTCCGTTCATCGTCGAGAATATGTACGTTGGCATGCTTCAGGGTTATTAAACAACTGTGCATCATCTCCCCTTTTTGCACAAAATTCCAAGGATGAACAATTTTCACTTCAGCCTGTAGTACATATGAAAAAAAAAAAAATTCGTTCATTGACTGAGAAACAGCCCCAGTGTTGTCAAAGGGTTAACAAACAGGCATGAAATCAAGTAAGTCTTACCATGATGTAAGTTAAGTTACTTGATGAAGCCCACGATAAACCTTGGGTGAAGGTATCTGTGCATACAAACATATGAGCCTGGAGACAATAAATTAAAAGTCAAAATGTTGGTTGACATGAATCAAATAAGTGACGAATTCCATTAAGCTTAACCCTTCACTGCCCAGACTTGGTTTGCGTCAGCTACACACTCTGAGGTGTCTTCCAGAGGAGTCGGAGCCCACATAAGCTTAGCCCATTGGATGGAATTTCTTGAATTCAGTATTGTGTATGGGCCACAACTCAGAGGCGATGCAAGATTTGCAGAAGAATTAGGAATTGAGCATCCAGATTTGCAGATTTGGGGGCAAGATGAAGCCTGAACCATGCTCGGGGGCAACGTCTTTTTTGGGTTTCACGAAATGATTCCGGCCAATTGTGGACACAAGGAAATCTGTTTCAGGACAAGCACAACGGTGATTTGTCGAGACCAAAAATGCGCCTCAATGCTGAAGAAAGCAGTGGAAACGACTTCAAATCGACCAAACAGGAAGAATTGAAAGGCCATAAGGTCTGAATGAGTGAGTGACCGGGACAAACCGGGAGATGGTCACCGTTGCTACGGGATACTGCCGGTATACAGAAGCAAGAAAGTGACAATAACAAAACACACACTGTAACCAATGATTTCCAACTGGCTGTCCCTGGTCACATCTGTGACATTCATGGCAAACTGCCAGGTCCCACATTTTTACTGTTGCCAATCCAACCTCCATTTTAAACATGGAGCCCACACACATGCTGGCATCCCTGGTGGGTGCAGGCCCGGTGGCAGAACTCGGTCTTGGTGGAAATTTGACCCACTAGTGCCAGTTAGCCTGTTTACACTCCCTTCGCCTGCTGGCAGGGAGTCCCAAATTCGACTTGAGTTAAAATGCCTGAACATGTGGCGCACAGGCAGGAAGGAGTTTTTCGACAGCCACTTTCAAGTGGCAGGGGACCTACGGTTTGGCAGGGAACCTACCATGAATTGCTATAAAGGCTACAAATTGTGTACGCCAAAGGATAATTATTTGTAAAAGTCCCTCGTGTGGGGAAACTACATTTGTAATTTTGTATGAAGGGGTGAAACTTTGAAGAGACACAACTCCTTCATGCGGACTCCGTTTTTGACGAAATTACTTGGGTTGGGTTTCAAATTAAGTCTAGTTTGTGTGGTTAAAATATTAGACATATAAGATGAAGTATGAATTAGTGGCATTTATTTTAGTGAAGACAACTTTTGGTTTGGGGTTTTCAAACATAAGGGAGAATTCTCTAAAGTAGAGTAGTACCAATAATGGAGCCCTATGCTTCTTCACCCAAAGGTACATTATGGATTTGCAATTCAACAATATCATGTACTCAGGAGATGAACATTTAAACGCAGCCATGGACATTCTGTGGTACTCAAAATTGATGCAGAGAAGGCTTCAACGTGCAGTTTATTCTACGGAGCAGAATAAAATTGTGACACAACAATGTTTACAACAGCTGTATTTGAGAGGGAATCATTGGGCACTTGCTTATATAAACCCTCACCAGAATTGTTGTACCTTATATGATTCAGCAAAATACTTGTCACTTAATGGAACGAGAGACCATGAAATGTTACTTGGAATGGCCATTGATGTAACAAACTATTGTATAGAATGGGGTGATGTACAACAACAATCTGACAGTTCGTCTTGTGGTTTATATGTTATTGCGTATGTTGTTGATATTGCCAATGGTGTAAACCCCAAAGACGTTCAATATGTTGAAAAAGAAATGAGGTCACATTTTTTGTATTGTTTGGATAGAGACATGTTAAAACCATTTCCAAGATTTACTTAGACATATTGTATACTGTTTATTGTATTTCGGATTGTAAACAATAAAATTTAAATAAAATGTTGATTATTCATAATTGGCTTGCAATGGTAAGACATTGAAAATCCAAAAACCAAAGCTCCTTTCACTATATTGCATGCCATTAATTAATACTACATTAGATGGGTTTGCAAATTCTACTACACAAACTAGACTTGATGTGGGACTTAACCCAAGTGATTTCGTCAAAAAGCGAGTTGAGATGAAGAAGTTATAGGTTATCAAAGTTTCACCTTGTCATCCAAAAGATTGATTAGGGTAATTCCTTGGGATTAAATACCATTTAGTGTAAAGGATTTGGGGCTAAAGGAGGGTTACTTTTTTTGCCTGCCAGCAGGATGTGGGAACCACTTCCACTCCCTGCCACAGGCAGATGCGGGGCGCCTGCGCCAGTCATCAGGGAGTATAAACGGGCTCAGTGCCAACCATGCCCCCCCGCAGGTGGAGCCCGAACAAATTATTTTCCATAAAAGTTATCTTTTCCTTATCTTTTGCTTGCAGCTCTTTCCAGGCAGCTCCAACTTAGTCTCTCTCCGGAGACGTTCCTCCCGAGGGCAGTACATAACAGGGCATGGTTTTCATATTTTTGAGTGTACTTGCTTGTGTATGCTTGTGTTTAATCTTGCTTAGGGTAATTTTATTTCAAGTCATGTTCATGTGTTTGTCATTTGCTTAATTTATGCAATTTGTTTTTGGTTGTTTATGTTGTTTTTGTTATGTGATTTTTAAGTAGACTTCGAGCATAAATTAGTCATGTTTCATTGTTTGGGTTCTTTGCTCTTTTATGTACTTGGAGTATAAACAAAATATTTTTTCACACTACTATGTTGCATTCTAAATGACCTGAAATCTTTCAAACAATTTCTAATAAACTATTTAAGAAATAGAAGAAGGGTGTGGTTCACCATTTCTACAAAGTGTTGGATACAATATCAAGTACTCTTTGGAAAAAAAAATGAAAAAATGAAAGAGGTGCAATCTCTTTGCAACAATGACCTTAAACTCACAACAAGAACATTAACTCCTAAATGCCCAAGGTCTGTTTTGAGCCTCTAGAAATTTGCTCTAAATTGAACAAAAAGCCAACATTTTGATAAGTTGTATCAACTTTTTTTGAATTGTAATTATACAAATTCAAACTAAACATGTTAGAGATCACATAGGAAGAAAAAACACAACAATATTACTTATAAGTTGGAAGATTATAACGTTTGACCATGAGGGTGTTAAAACTATGAAAAATTTTCTATTCACTTTTTACAAGTCAAACCTAAGAAGTTGGTGACCAAAAAATATGAGGTTTAAGGGCCTAATATGAATAACCCCAATCAAATTATGGCTTCTCAGAATCTACTCTACAATTTTTTTAAATGAGTTTTAAATGTGATTTTTTCTTTAAGTCCTAGGGTATTTGAGGCTCATTTACAAGAGCTCTCAACACTATGGGAAGTCAAGATTGCAATGGGTATCCTTGCACAAAACCTTGAATAGAAAAATCACTATCATTTATTTTCAAGATCAGATTTTTGATGCTAAAACTAGACTTCAAGAAGAATCTTTCAAAAATAGAAATTTGTTTAGGTTTTACTTAACTTCAAAGTTTTGCAAAAACCAGATTTTGGTGCCTCGGGCATGCAGGGGTTAAAAATGTTCAGTGAGAAGCTAAACCCCGGGAGAAGAAAGAACAAAATCGAGGGAGGAAAAAGATGGAGCTCTCAGCTCTAGCGGACCCTGGCGGGGCAGGGTGTGGCGGAAGCTGCATCTGCGCAAAGCAGCAGCTCCGCCACACCCCGCACAGCCCAATCCCCCAAAACCGCAGCCAGTGGCGCCCTGACACGTGGCCAGCCAGAATCCGTCCCCTTGGGTGGTTTAGGGTTAAGGGAGTTGACCCATTTCCAACCACTTTAAGCAATTACGGGGTAAGCTTATGTGGAGTGCGGATTTCCTGAGTGCAGAAATATTCCCTGATGTAGAAATAGAGTTTGGAAGGACAATATAATTTTTCAAAATTTCAAAATGTTAAAATAATTATCATGGATTTTTCAGTTGAATTGTATTGTACGACCTGTACTGGTCATATAGACTTTTTTCTTCCCAACTATGGATTGGTTGAAGAATCAACCAAAGGCTAGTTGCAATATTGAGAATTTGACAACCAATGGTAATGCGCCACGACTGCTTTGGGAACCTCGCTACAATTTCACAGAGAGAAATCAGTCTATAGGTTAGAAATGGAGAGGTGATTAGAAATAAGTCGGCTCCTATGGTTAGTGATGGAATAAGTTAGTTTGTAAACCATTTAGTCACCCACCATATTTGACAATGTTTGAAAAGAATTGCCAATTAGTACGTTGTTAGTTGATGTTTTGGAAAAATGATTGGTTCAAATGTAAAAATGTATGGAGGATCTAAAATTAGACAAACAATAGGAAGGAATAACAATCAGTTGGTGTGCAAAAATAAAAGGTAGATATGTAGCCACCACTTTCATAAAATTGTTAGATTTTAGGTACTTGCCATTTTGAATCCAAGGTTAATACATCAGCTACTAGAGGCAAGTATGTTCGTAGACAAGGAAAATATCGCTTTAGGGTTGTCTATTGAGGGGCTTGAAGTGCTTAGAGGGGACGAGGATGAGAGTCTCTTTGGGGTTGGTTGTAGTAGCCAACTCCTACTTTATTGTTTGTATCTTGCTAATGTAATAAAACTTAGAGCTTAGTTTCAAAATTGGCATGTCTTCAAAAGATTGTAGCCTTTACAAATTTGTAGTTGAAAGAAAATAGGGGGTGAGAATTTAATACCAAAGGAATTGAACTAGGAAAAATTTTAATAAGGAGAGGATTCACCTATTTAATGCCTTTGGAAAAAAACAACTTGGATCCTTCTAGAAAGAAGAGGTAAATTATTGGGGTAACTTGGAAAACTTCCAAAATGTTAGTAAATTTGGCATATAGAGCAAGATGTACAACTTCAGAGCATCCTCGATTAGGAACATGTTATTTGGCACTATATCACTATATTCTAGGTCAATTTGAGAGGTTTCAAAGTTGACAAGAGGGTTGCAATTTGTTATACTTCAAGTTGAAGATGCCATCTTAAACTCTACTTTGATTGACAATGTAAAACAATTGCTTTTGTAAGATACAAGAGCTACACTACTTGAACTTGTTGGTTACTTCTATGAAGAGCTAGAGCATTGGAGCTAAAGTTTTGTCATTGCCATGATTGCAAAATATAGAGCAAGAGTGAGGATACAACAAAGACTATGAATTTGCATTAAGGTAGAAACATCCATTAGTGTCCATGTTCCCATTTTTGTACACTAGACTATGACAAAATCTATCCCTAGCCTTCTATTAATGTGTCCTTCAAGTGTTTAACTTTGATTCATTGACACATTTGAAGGACACATATTTAATTCTCATTTGTTGACTATTTCTTTTTTAATATTTCAGTTTAGGATGCATTTGTGTAATACTTTCAATGGTCTAGAAAGTTTGACACTTTGAAAAATCATAAGAATTACATACCACATTCAAAAAATCTATTTTTAATTCCTAAAGTTCTATGACTATGTTTTCACCAAAAATGCTCAAAAATTGTTGTTTTTAACACAAGTACCAAATTTTGAAAAAAAAAAATTTGACACATGCAATTGTATGTTGACTTGAAAATATGTGGTAAAAATTTCAGAAATTTCCACCATGTGGATTGCAAGATATTGGCATTTAATAAATTCATTGAAATCATTTTTTGGGTCCCACAAAAAATAGGGCAACTACACTTCACAAGCTCACTTTTCTATGAAAAAATGACCCAAATGGTGGTTCTTCTTCAAATTATTTTCCTTGGATTAGTTGGCCACTTGCTTGAACAATTTCAGATCATTTGGAATTGTACAACATATAGGAAAAAACTACTAAGTAGGTAGTAGTTTAGAATAATTCAAAATACTAAATTGTCAAGAATTTAATTATGGAATTGAAAAATGCCAATTTTAATGGTTGAAATGTTTTAAAAGACTATCTATATCCTATGAATTTGATTTTTTCAATAAAAGATCTTTTTTCAATAAAAGATTTCAAAGTTTATTTTAGAGTAGGGAATCTATAATTGCCTGCAAACAAAAAATCCTCATAACTTTTGATTCATTGATCAAAATGGAATGATTCAAAGCTTTTTATATATACATAACTTTAGAAAACTGATTTAAAAATTTTGTTTTTGAAAAAAAGTGATTTATTTTGATCTACTGAAACTGCCTAATTATGAAAAAAAAACATATTAGGCTATAACTTTTGGCTCATATTTCCAAATGTCGTGAAATTTAGTGCATATGAAAGATCATCCTTGTCCCCACCTTCTATTAAAATTTGGGCCAAAAATATGGAAATCTCTAGTCATGTACACCTGTCCAAAAATTTGATGTAGCCAAAAAATACAGCTTGATCCTTTAGTGGTTAATATTCATAATTTTCATTTTCAAGTACAACAAAAATATTATTCTGAAAGATGCATGTGACTATGCTAAATTACTTACATTGACGATCTTAGATGTTTCCACCATACAACAGCTTCATTTTGTAGAGTTTGCAAATGCGATGAGTGCAATTACAACTATCACATTGGGGTTGTGTTTCTCATAACCAACAACTTATAAGGTGGAGGCACCAATAATTGATCATTTAAACAATTTGGGAGCAAATTGTGCATAGTATGAAGTTGTGGATATTTTTCCCATGCAGGAAGATAAGAAATATGAGGATTGCTATATTTATAGATTTATATTCCAAAATTTGAAATTATAGAGCATTTCGGGAGGCAAAAGAACTCTTGACCCATAAGCAATGTCTAGAGTCTTCTAATTCTAATCATACAAGACCATTAGAAGATTTTTGAGGGCTCTAAGAACATGCGAGTTGTCAAACTCTATGAACGCAGGGAACTATACAACTATAATAGTCTAACATGGCCGAGACCCTACTACGTCATTTTTCAAAAAAAAATTCAACTTTATTTTGCATTTGAAGAATTAAATTTATTTTTTGTTTTTATTTTATTTTTTTGACAGCTGACTGTTTCCTTTGCTGCGAAGAACAGCTGCAGGGAAACATGCCCAAAACGGACTCTCAGAGTCCGCAAAAATCTTCTCATGGGTATTTTCTTGCTCACTACATCAGGTAATGTGACATGACCTTATAAGTTCCAACCTTAAAAAAGAATCCAAAAAATCAAATTTCAAGCTTTCAGAACTCGCTAAGGTTGGAAATAGCACACTCTCGTGGTTGGATCCCATGCGTGGTTGGTTATCAGTGCCTCTACTTCCTGTTGGGAAGCATGAGTACAGGCCAGACTGCAGATGCTCTGAGACAATGAAGTTATTACTGATGTAGTGGATCTTTTTTTAATTCAGTTCTAACTGACAGCCGTGTCATCTGCCATGCCTCTCACGAGCTTCAAAGATGTACCTAATAAGTTTCGTATTTTTCTTTCTTTGCAATGAAATCCTGTTTCATTTGTAAAAAAAAAAGATTTTTTTGAGCACTCCGTCCGTTTCGTTTGTGTAAATTTTTTTTTTTTTTAAAGTTGAGGAGAAGTCAGCTGGCAGGGAGTTTGAAGTTGGAACTGCCACTTTGCCAGAGTTGATACTCAAATGAAGGGAAGTACAATCAGAGGCTGTCGGAAATAATCTACGGGACTGAATCTCACAAGCACATCAATGACATAGAGGTAAGAGGTCCATAAACATAAAAAGACCATCTAAGGTCTGGAACTGAATTTTGGGGAGACTAAACATCTTGAAAAAAAATTCAGTAAATCTTCCTTGAAAGACAAGTGGAATTGACATCTAACCTAAGCTATATCATAGTTTTTGGACCTTCCTGGAATTAGTTACAAATTTCTAAAGTTGAAAAAAAAGTAGTCATTTGTGGTCATCAAAAGCAAGCACCTCCTAAAATGTGCAGAGTTGGTACATTGAAGAAAGCAAAATGTACCTCCGAGTCATGTTTGTTTTTAATGCCTAGTTGGAGTTTCAACGATGCTAAAGTGTGAGCGGGGAGCAAGGAGCAAGGAACATTAAGATAGGGTGCTCTAAAAGCAACCTAGTTCTAAAAGTGACCTCTAACACAAAGGGAGTAATTTTTCTTTCTTCAATGTATTAGAGGTGTACATTTTAAGAGGGGGTTGTTTTTAGAGACTATTGCATTTCAACTTCAAAAATTTGTAACTAATTCCAAGAAGGTCCAAAAAAATATGAAACAACTTGAGTTACATTCCAATTCCATTTTTCTTCCTATTGAAATTTACTGAAAATTGTTTCAAAGAGTTTGTCTTCCTCCTAAATACAATCAGCTCTTAAAAGGTCACTTTAAGAGCACAACATTCACAACCCTCTTGGGGGCTGAAATCTCATCTAATGATTTAAATGCTTTCTAAGACTATTTTTACTAAGAATTAACATGTCAAAGTTATAAATAGTATTGTCAAAATTAAAAATAGTAATGTCAAAATTACCAAAATAAAAATTTCAAAAAATCAATTTATTGCTAAAAGAAATTATTTAGCACTCAAATACTGTAGGTAGGGCCAAGAATGATAATCTAGCTTCTCCCACAATATAAAAGGTACTACCATTGAAGTGATGAGCAAATGAATTTCATCCATGTCATCCATTCACTTTTTGGAATAATTGAAAAATAATTTCAAATACTATGAAAATCAATGAATAGGAAAAAAATATTCTTTTATGTAGCAAACGCCTCACTGGATTTAAAGAGACATTTTTTTTGTTGCCAAAGGACCTTCTTTCTATTAATTTGGAAGGTTATTTGAATTGTGATTTAAAAGATAAAAATTTCAAAATAATTTCTTTTCATTAATTTTTTTCAATTAATTTTTTTTTATTCTTTTTTTTTATCAAATTTATTATTATTTTTAATCATCAAATGGTTCCTTGGATCTGAGGAGAAATTTCTTGTTATCATAGGCACCTATTTTCTATTAATTTAGAGAATATTTGAATTGCAATTTAAATTAATTTTTTTTCTAAAAAAATAATTTTAAAAAGAAAATCATAATTTAGCTCTTGGCTCCTTGGGCACCAAAAAGCCTACCATTGGAGCAATGGGACATTTACAAAGGATTTTGAGACCTTTAAATAATCCCCAAATGACTCTTTCTAGCACCAAAAAAGGGCTCCTCAAAATCAAATAGGCTTCATCCGGTAGTTGACATTGGCAAGGAAGGGCTCCTCAAAATCCGAGGAGCCCTAATTTAAAAATATATATAATTATTATTTTAATTAAAAATATTTGAATTCTCTTTCTTAATAGTAGTTTAAATTTTCTCCAAACTAATATGGGGAGGGTGCCTTTAGTAACAAGAAACTACTCTTTGAATTCAAAGAGTCATCTACTGAATTTTAAAAATATATATATTTTTTATTTTTTATTTTTTGAAAATAAATTTTTTCTAAAAAATAATTTTGAAATTTCCATTTTAGTTTAAGTACACTCCCAAATTTAAAAAAGGAGGGTCCTTAAGCAACTTCTTTACTTTTAATTTAAGGTACTTTGACATCAATCCTTATCCTTAAATAACTGAGTTTTAAATCCCATTCAATAGACATTCATCATCCAATGCAATGACCAATAAATGTATTTCAATCAACAAAGTCAACTACAAAAAACTCATTTAAATCCATTAATCTTCTTTAAACTCATTTATAGCCATAAATGTTTATGCTAAACCATAGATACATGCATCTTATGATGAATAGTTTAAAACTTTTTACAAAGTTTTTGAAAAACAGCCATTGTTTAAAGCTCAATGCTTGTCGCTCCCTACTCATATTTTAGAACCCCCGGTTGGAGTTTGAGCCTCTTACCTAATATAATCACCATTTTTAAATAAACTTTAGTTTTGTGATTAAGAAAGTTGACTTGTTTTTGACCATTTAAGCAATTACGTATGTTTAGAGCACAATTTTTTTGAGATGAGAAATTTTTACATGTACAGAAAAAAAATTAAGATGGAATTCATATTTTTTCATAATTTAGTTCCTCAAAATAGATTTACTATGATTTTTTTAGTTGAAGATTCTGTTTGATCTATTTTGGTCATATAAATCTTCCTATTTCCAACCACGGTTTGGTTGCAAAATCAACCAAGACTACAACCAATCGTAATGTACTGCAATTGCATTAGAATTGTGCCATAATTAATCTTTTACTTCTCCTATTGATTGGATAGAGTGTAGCCTATATAATGGGAGTGAGTCCCTAGTCAGAAATGGATTGGCTCCCTTAAGTTATAAATAAATTGAAAGAATAATCATGCTAACAACATCGTACTTTAGTTTAGTTGTTATTAATGAAATGCACCATGATCATACCACACATCAAAAAAGTTGGGCAGATTATTTTAATGCCATTCATTTTGACAAGAAGAGGTCATTGTTTCAATGTCATATGATTTTCAATCACTTTGATATTGAGCTTGCACAGAGAGGTGTGGGCTGAGAGAGGTTTGCTTTGGGAATATGCGAGATATCTGACTGTAATTGAAAATGACTTGGAATTAAAAGATGTGGAAAAAAAGTAAATTTTCTTGGTCCAATCTCGTATTCAAAATACAAATTGTCTTTAACTACCGATCCTATTTGCACCCAAGACCCAAGGCATCGAGTAGTATCCAGTATTGATTAGGCTTAAAAACCTCGTTGGTATCTACATCTAATTCAAAGCCTTAAATGCAAACACCTCCAAGTAATTTTAATGATTACTTGGGTACTTGTAACTATCTATAGGATAAGGGTAACCTGTACTTATACATGCATCACTACTAAACCTTATAGTTTGTTGGTCATCACCTCAACCTCACTACAAGAGTAAACTAGCACCGTCCACTCGATGCACACTCAATGGTCTTACTAGCCATTAATCTGACCTCACCACCACAATACAACTAAAAATTAAAAGAGTTTAACTACAAATATAAAATGAGACAAAGTCTATTATATGGGAAGGTACTAAGATAAAATCCAAGAAATTCACATTGGAGTCTTTTTCCCAAACAACACTTAAGCAAAATTTTGAAAGGAGAAAAGATGCACCAAATGTATCCACCTGCAAATTTCATCCAAACTCTTTAAATAAGAAAGCAATAGACCTTCTTTCACTCTACTAGTTATAGCTTCTTCTTTCTTATCTTAAATTAAGTGAATAGAGTCTTAATAAAAAAATTAAAAATAAATAATATACTCCATTAATATCTCACTTCATTTGAGTTATAAATGTGGCTGTGAGAGATTTGTAAAGCTACTCTACCTAATTGGCAAGAGCAGTAGACTCTTTGCTACTCAAACTTTTATAACTTTCACTAATATGATTTAAATATTTCAAAAATTAAGCTTTTAGAAACCTCTAAAAAATTTCATTCATAATTTCAAATTTTAGAAATAGAAGTGAATTGACAAGTCATGGTGGTTGCTCGAATCTCTATCCCTCTTCATTTGAGTGACAACAAACTTTCTCTCATTCTTTCACTCATAATTTTTCACTCACAACTTTAAATCAAGCAAACTTAGTCTCTTTGAAAATACACAAATTTGAGAAATAAACTCTCTAAATTTCATTACAAAAGTTTATATACATCAAAAGTTATCTCTCCTCAAAGTCCCAATATTCTCCAAAAAAAACTATGAAAAAATAAGAGAAAACCCTGAATCATCCACATTAGCCTATGCTTAAGCCACATGGGCATTTTTTTACTAATTAACCCTTCTTTTTTATTTCTTTAAAGCTCTATCTATCCCTTTATTTAAGTCAAAACGCCCTTTCAGTCAATAAAAAGGCATCTAAAGTATGGATGTCTCTTTAATCCACGAAAGGACAAATTGTATCTACTCTTTTTTCTTTCAAACACACCAAATGACTTTTGAAAATATTTCTATATACAAAACAAAGTCTAACGTTTAAGCAAAATTCCACTAGAGGTAAAAATCTAAAGTTTCAAGAAGAAAATCATTCCATTTGCAAGAATATGAGAACATGTTTGATAGTGGCAGCAACGTAATCTATACAATCGATTTTAGTTAAAGGGATAATTAGCCCTTCTAACCATCGTTGATGACCTTGACTTTCCTTAATGAGTCTAATCATGTAGTAATATTGGTCCTCATTTAGTTCTTTAAAATTTCCTTCGAACATCACCTCTCGACTACTAAGCTTAACACATCCAATTTGTAGCAAAATCACTAGCGTTTGAACGTCTTGTTGAAAATTTCCATGCCATCGTTGCTCTAAATATAGTTGTTTGGGTGGTCGAAAAGGACCAACCTCATCTTGTGGGTGCTTATAAAATGGTTAAAGAGTTGATGGCAAAAAAGATTGATCCAACAATTGAAATAAGAAAAACTCAAATTTGAGATTTAGTTGAGGTTCTTTATTTTGAGACTCAAAAACCTCCCTCTAGTTTGACATTGAAGAGTCAAACTTTACATCAAAATATAAACTCTATAGAATTGAAAAGACTATCCCAAATTGATGAAATTTATTCAAGATTGAATCTTCTTCATTAGCTTCGTCAATTACAAGCATCATCTTGAAGTCACTCGGAGTGTCATCAAGAAGTTTCTTCATCTCGAATTATAAAATCTTATCATAATAGTAAATTAGTACAAATTTATAGCATGACAATGGATTGACACCAAATTATGTTGAATGCGTTTCAATGCACCATATTCGCATGCCTTGAAGTTTTTGATGTGAATGGTTATACTTTCAATCAAATATTTCTCTTAGTTGAGAGTTAAATGTAAGGTAGCTACACCTAAACTTTTTCGAATATGAATTTACACTTGCTTCACATATTTGAACTTTATAAAATTTTGTTGGGTCTTGTTAAAAAATGATTCTAGGTTCATTTTGCAAGCAATTTTTGGACAAAGTATGAATAAATTATAAAAGAACTATGTGTTTGTCAAGAATCTCAATGAAATGATTTTACACAAATGTTACGATTAAGTGCGCAATTACTTAATGGCATTGTCAATTTAATAGTGAAGTTGAGGGTGTACTTTTTTGAAGTCGTACATTATAGACCCAATACAAAATTGAGCATAACTTTAAGGGTCTTTACATGTCACTCTTAAAAATCATATTGGAGGTGAACATTACATTGCCTAAAGCAATCCATATTTTTCTAATTTCTAATATTTTTTTTCTATTTATCGCCTATTTTTTCTAATTTGTCACACTTCAGGTTTTAATAATATTGAGTACCTAAAAGAATAAATCTTACTTGAAAATTTCAACAACACATTTTCCACTAAAAATGTACCTATTATTGAGGAAATCTAATAAAATCTCTTATCCTTTTCATGGATGTTAAAAGGCTCTTTTTCAAGTGCTCTTTAAAACAATTAGAATCATTTTTTGGGCGATTGCAAGAAATATATGCATTATTTCCATCACAAGCTATGTATTAGAACTATAATTTTCAAGTACAAATTTGGGGATAAAGATCCAATATAATTGAAGATTATATTGAAGGTGGATCTGACCATTTTAAACTTACTTCAATCTTGTAATTATTCTTAAAAATTAGTTTGGTATGAAATAATGCTTTTGAAAAATTTGACACATTTTCAATTTTAAAAGTTTAGACTACTATTGAGTATCTATTTTAGGAAATTTTAAACTAAAATTTAGAAAGGAGGATCATCTAGTAGATTAATAGCTATCATATGAAGGAATTCTAAAAATAAATAATTCTATATATTATGAAAGCCAACAAATTGAGCTTCTTTCTACATGAAATATGGAAAAAATGATTGTGGTGATTCTTTTGGTGAATAACCATCTCCATAGAGTTGTTACAAATGGACAATTCTTTTTATTTTACTTCATTTAAAAATATATATTTTCCTATTTCTTTAAATCTCAAAGAACCTATTTTCTTGACATTTTTCACTTTTTTAGTTCTCCTAGAGAATTATTTTGTATTCTATCTTTCTAGGGCAAAATCTTCATAAAAATCTTTACATTGGCTACATTTAAAATAATAAATAAATAAATATCTATTTTAACCCCTAAATGCCTAAGGCACCAAATTTTGGTTTTGACAATACTTTGAAGTTAAATAAAATCTAACCAAGTTCCTATTTGTAGTAGTTTATATTTTTGAAAAATTATTTTTGAAGTTTAGTTTTAGCATCAAAAATATGATTTTGAAAATGATTGATTATGATTTTTTCTTTAAGATTTTGAACAAGAGTGTCCATTGCAATCTTGACTTCCTGTAGTGTTAAGGGCTCTTTAAAATGAGCCTCAAATACACTAGATCTTGGAGAAAAAATCACATTAAAAATTCTTTAAAAAATATTTTAGAGTGGATTGTGAAAAGTTATAAGTTGATTGGGGTTGTGCATATTAGGCCCTTGACCCCTTGAAGTTTGATGATTTTGTTTTCACTAAAAACACTAAAAAAATATCATTTTTAGCACAAGTACCAAATTTTTGAAAAAAAAATTTTTTTGACCCATGTAACCATAGGATCTTGTAGTATGTTGATTTGAAAGTATGTAGTAAGAATTTCAAAAATTTCTACCATGTGGATTGCAAGATATAAGCATTGAACTTCACTAAAATCACTTTTGGGGCTTTGCAAAAAACAAGGCAGTTGCACTTCACAAGCTTATTTTTCTATGAAAAAATGTCCAAAACGGTATTTTTTTTTTCTTTGGATTATTTTCCCTAGAAAAGTTGGTCACATGCTTGAAAAATTTCAGATTATTTAGAATGATACAACATATAGGAAAAAATTAAAAAATAGAGAATAGTAGAGAATGATTCAAAATACTAAATTGTCAAGAATTTAATTATGGAATTGAAAAATGCCAATTCCAATGGTTGAAATGTTTTGATAAATAACCTGTATCCTAAAATTTTATTTTATTTCCAAAATATTTAAAATTGAGTAAGATAAAGGACTTCAAAGTTTATTTTAGAGTATACAATCTATAATTATTCTCAAACAAAAAATTATCATAACTTTTGATTCATTGATCAAAATGGAATAATTCAAAACTTTCCACATATCTATAACTCTAAAAAAACAATTTCAATTTTTGTTTTTAAAAAAAGTGATTTATTCAGATCTGCCTAAACTGCTTGGTTATGAAAAAAAGTAACATATCAGGCTATAACTTTTGCCTCATATTTCCAAATGTCATGAAATTTAGTGCATATGAAAGGTATTTTTTGTCCCCAACTTCTCTTAAAATTGAGGCCAAAAATATAAAAATCTCCATTCACATGTACATGCCCAAAATTCCTATGTAGCCAAAAAAAAGCATATTGGTCCTTTAGGAATCAACCTTATATTTTTTGGTGTCCAACTTTTAGATTTGACATGTGAAAAAAGGATTGAAAGACTTCAAATCACTTTTGCAATTTTAACATTGCCATAATCAAACCTTATAATCTTTCAATTCCTAATTGATATTATTGTATTTTCTTTTCCTATGTAATTTCTAATATGTTTAGTTTGAATTTGTACAATTATAATTCAAAAAAATTGATACCACTTATTAACATGTTGGTTTTTGTTCAACTTTGAAGAAATTCCTAGAAGCTCAAAAAAGGTCTTAGGCATTTAGGGATTAAAAGACTAAAAAAAAACTGAAGTTATGAGAAAATGCAACAAAATCAATAAGTATTTCATGCAATTGCCCCTTTCTACATTTCTTTGGTGGAATCTAATTTCCATCAAATTAAAATTTGACCTTTTCATTTAATTCATTTTAGAATGTTTGCAAGTACTATTTCTAACAATTTAAACAAAAATGCATCTCTTTTCTTGACTATACTTCTAGCTATTAACTTATTGTGCATATCTTTTGGAAAAAAAATTATCAATGAGTTTTTTTAAATACAATATTAATAGTGTTTTTGATAATTGTCCATAAGCTTAAGTACTCCTAGTGTTAATCTCAAATGTAACAAAATTAGCACGTGCTTATTGCTTTCACCTTGTCATGTCCTAAGCCTACCTTTGTTATTAAATTTCACTTATAATTAGTGTAAAGTAGCTACTACTGGGTCTTAAGATGGTGCCTTCAACCTCTAAAAAGTTGCCATCTAGTAGCTAGATGATGAACATTTTCAAGAGCTTATTGTAGAAGCAATACAAAATGGATGACTTCAACACATTTAAGTATGTTAAAGAAACAACTTTTTGTCTATTCTTCACCAATTTGACTAACTAAATAACCAAATGATGCTTCATGGCTTTTTTGCAAGGAAGTGAGTCAATTTTTGTAGAAATGAAAGAAGAGGAAAACTTGTGAATATAAAGATCTTATATCTATATTCCTCTCAAGGTGTTATTTTTTTTCCAAAGCTCTATATCTACATTCTCAACTCCTACAAAACTCTTTGAAAGCTTAAAAAGTGGCCTAATGGAGTATATTAGAGGACCATTTAAAAAAGTAATATGGTAGAATTAGGATGGATAGTACTTTAATTGTAATTTTTCTCATTAAACTTAAAGAATTTGATTGTTCAATCCAATCCTAGATGTTGATTTAAGATTTAATGCTAAAAATACCCTTTAAAAATAGAAATGTATTTAACCTCTAAATACCTAAGCATTCTAAAGTCCTAATTTTGGATGATAGCATTCCCTCTAGGTAAATTTTCATTCTAGAAAATAATTTTTCATTTGTTCAAATTACTTCTTATACATTGAATTTTTTAAAGGTGGATATACTTTTTATTGACCAATTTAGTGAAATTGAGTTTTATAATTTATTTATATAAAGATATAAGAAAAATTTCAAAAAACATTTAAGCTTTAATCTCTTAAGGACTTGGCATTCAAATTTTGAACAACAAATGAACACAGACTTATACCAAACACAAAAATATGTTTTTTTAATCCATCAATTATTTTGAATATTATTCTTTTAGTTATTTAATATTTATTTTGCAAGTATTCTATAAGTCAATGGATATTAGTAGGTCTAGCTTAAAAAAAAATTCCATCAAAAATGACCTAAATAAGAAAGTAAAATAAAAATCTTCAAAAATCACTATAATTAGAAGCTAACATTTTGAATTTAAAGGAAAAAATCTTATAAAAATCACAAATATCAATCTATGGATCACATTCTACAATTATTATTTGAAATTCATCATTAAATTCTAAGTTGCATTTTATAATACATCTTCACAATTTTGGAAATTTGAACTTTCTTTGGTTTATAGGGGATTAAAAAGGCATCCAAATTTTGAACAATGAAAGAATGCAAAAATATCCCATCACACAAAATTGTTTAATTTATTGTCCACATGGTTGTAGATTATATTATTTTCCTTTATTTTTCAAAACCCTTATTTACAATTGGGGTTAATTTCTATAGTAAAATCAAAGTATATACATGGTGAATTTTGGCAATTTTTAGCTAGTAAAAAAACATTGGTAGAGAGGTCATTTTTATATTAAATCCATTGTCCATCTATGGTTAGACAAAAGATATGGGATAATTCAAAGATGGGAGTTTGACTGCACTGCATCTAGACATTGTTTTATACACCTAGAGGTTGTTTAAGACATGATTGGTGATGACATTTTTTTAGATGTTATTCTTTGAACAAAAATTTTGTTTTATATATTCTATATAGATTGTTATACTTCCTACCACCCTACTTGTATAAACTATAAAGAGCTTTTCTTTTCATCCATAGTGTACATCCATCCATTTCCCTTTAATTACAAAGATGCCTCATGGTTGCCCTTTCCCAATTTCCCTACATTTTCTACATTTGGTCTATATTTTACTTCAACCCATAGTAACTTACAAAAATTTATCCACAATGAATGTTGGCCTCCAAGACAATGTGTTACTTCTAAGTTTTTTGCAACATTCTAATAAATATAACCATGTTTTATTTTTTGTATAGAAAAACATACATGTCCCATGTGTCATCCACTTATTTTTGCTCTAACATACATCTCCACATCTTTCCCATCACCTAGCAAAAATCTACTTCCCACAAGGTTATAATCTGTGACACATTGATGTAAATAAAAACATGGCTTGTTTCTCCATAATTCTACAAAAAAGTGGGTTCCTTATAGGGAATAAATCAGATTAGCCTAGCATGATTGCCTTTATTGTTTGGCCTAGTAGACCTTGATACAACCATTAGGGCCTAGAATCATTTATCTTCAAGAAGCGGTGATTCTATCTCAAAAGATGTTACGCAATCCTTAGTTCACAAAGTTTTATAGATGTCAATCTTCTTTAGTTTCGAATTTATGACCCCTAAGTTTAAGCCTACTAGAGTTTTTCATTTGGTTGGAAAAATGTTAGAAAGTATGACAAATTTGCCATTTCTTTAAGTTTTCCAAGTTGTTGTTGACATGTCTCTAGTTGAAGACTTTAGAAAATTACTACTAGAATCTTTTTGTGTCCAAATCAACTAAAAACCATTGGTTTAAACTAAACAAATTTTAGTTGATTTGGACAATGTTTTGTGATTTTTGTGATTTGGACATTGCTTTGTTAATGGCACCTAGGTAGCCCAACCTATGTGGGGGTCACTATATAGGCTATATAAGCATGTAGGTGCCAAGGTTTGAACCTTGCACCTCACATGTGGGAGTACAATTAATTATGCCATTGCACCATCCCAAGAACCTCATGACTACATTTAGTGTTGTTTTACATTTGATTTAGTACATCAATAGACTTTAGAGGGTGCTTTCTTACTTATCGTATTTCCATTTTTAACAAAAATTGTTGGAAAAGTTTTGTATTTTATTTTTGTTTTAGTGGTAAATATTCCAATTTAATCTAAGATGTTAAAAAAAGTTGGCAAGCATTTTACTAGGAAGTGGTTTGGTCACAATCTACATTTTTGTAGTAATTTAAAATTCAGAATTCAAATGGTTTTGAATTTTAATAATTAAAAATAATAATTTGAATATTACAATTTTTATGATTTGAAATCTTAAAAACTTGTCATTCAAGTTACTTGTCATTCATTGAATATTACAATTATTACATGTAAAAACTTATAATAATTAAAAAAATTTGACTTTCAACTTTGACTCCAAAAGGACCAAGTAGCATTTTTTAACAATATAGCTAGCATTTTTGGTCATCTATTTACAAATGTAATTTGAATTTTTTTCTTTGAAATTTTTACATAATATATAGTGAAGGATTGGCTTGACGGAGTAACAATTTTTATAACTTCTAATTAGATCTTTAAACAATTATTGTATGATGTGTAGGTTTTTCCACTACTCATGCAAATTCCAAATATGTTTTTTTGAAGAAATAGAAATTTGAATTTGGTTTTGTATAATAAAATTCTTTAAATTTTTTTGAATCATTCCATTTTAATTAGGAAGGTAAATGAATAATCTTTCGAGGCATGTGATGTTATATTAAAAATATAGGACATGATTTGAATTTGGATCCATATTGTTTGAATGGTGTGCAACAACACATTACCTTTGTTAGTGTCAATTAAAAGGACTAATGCTTGATGCTACCGTAGTAAAAATACTTCAACACAAGATGTAAGCAAATGTATATGTAAGAAAGGTGTCAAAAGAATTGGAACATCTTGGGTACTGCAATTCTTCAAAGTCTCTTGGAATTAAAACAAGCAAGAATTGAATCTAAAGAGAGGATTCTCCAATTGACCAAAAATGGGAGTTTTCATTTATGATGGGCATAGGATCTATTACTACAAAGTGGATCATATTTTGTAGTCGTTGACTTAGGGTTGTTATAGAGCAAAAAGGGTATATTGTAGATTTGAGGTCAGCGGCGCTAGAAGGAATGGGCCAAGTTTGAGTGGGTCGCCTTCATTTAACAATAGGTGCAATCTATCTTCTAGGCCACGGTTGTACATATTGTTAAGCAAATTTTGGAGAAGCTTTTAAGGAATTTTAGGAAGTTGTTTAAGGAGATGGAGCTTTGCCATCTAAGAGGTATTAACCTCAAATTCTTATAAAAAACAACACGATATGATTCTATAGTATTTCACTTCCAAGAACACAAAAGAGAGCCAAATCCTTCAAAAGGACCCCCATGTCTTCTAAATGGGCTAAAAAAAACATGACCAAAGAGGGAGCTAAGTGCTCCAATTGTATTTCAAAAGCAAGTGTTTTGATCCAAAGGACCAAAAATCAAACAATGCCAACGGAATTGGCAAGGTACAAAAATGCAAGAGTTTTGGCCTTGAATGGCCACATAAACAAAGAACAAGTGGTGGGTCTCAAACCACTAAGAGAAATTGGGCTCAAACAATCAAAACACAAAATGAAAGAAAGTAGGTGCAAAGGGAGTTGGAGGGAGCCTTTTTTACATTTTCAAGGCCTCCCACTTACCTCCTTTTATTCTAAAACTACCTAAGTAAACTAAAAATCACTAAAATCATTAATTACTACACTTAATTTTAGAAGACCCCAATTAGTCTAGGGACCTCCTGACCCCCAACTTTTAGACAAAACTCCTAACAAAAGATAGAGTTTTTCATCCTAGTGAAAAATGTGAAAAACCTAATTTTTGGAATTTGTGATTTTTGCTAATTTTAACTAGCCATGTTTGTCCAGAAGGCCCCAAAATGTAGAAAAAGAGTCCAAAATGACTCAATTTGGACTTTGTATGCTTGTGGTTCAGTGGCCAACTAGTGAAATGTTTTGAAATTCCGTTAAAATTCATTGGCACTGCTAGTTTGAGTAGTTTCCATTGTCAGAATGTCGTGAAACTTGATTAGGCTCTTATTTACAATTAAACACTCTATTCTAATTTTTAGTGGGATTTTACCATCACCAAATGAATTACTACGAATTTTCCATCCCTAGCAATTTCAATTGACTTCCCATAGAGTCACGTTTTATAATATAGAAAATTACGAAACTTTTTGAGTAACTTCGAAGAAGTCTCCAAATTCTTTGTGCAAAGTTTCAAGTCAAACTTGCACTTTCTCAAAGAGAACCAAATTTACATCTTCAAATTTTAATTCCTCTAGGAAGGAATCATTCCCTGTACCAAGACTTTGCGGGAGTTTAATTCCTCCAAGGAGGAATCATTTCCTTGTTATAGAATCTTGACAATCTAACTCCACTGTTACATTCTTGGCATGTTTTTCATAGTAAAAATACCTTTCTTCTTGTAGTGACTACCTTTCTAGATTAATTGTGAATTTTACTTGAAAGGTCAATGTAAGAACTAATTTCCAACTTTGGCATCTAGAATGCAATTTTAATGATATGAAGAAAGTTGGATCAATCCTAGCTTACTAATTTTAGCCAATATTGTCTCATGCATTCCATTTGGTAACAAACTTTTGAGGAATTCCACTAAGTGTTTTCTCCTATATTTTGTTCCAAATGAGAAACTACTCAGAATCTCTTATTTGATGTTCAAGTATTCATTTAGACACTTTTAAGTGACCAAAGGAATCATTAATGACACTTCCATGGTGGTTAGAAGATTAATCCTTACGGATAGGGATTTCCTCCTTTTATCCCCTAAATCCACTTTTTCGGGTCTTTTGGCCATACTTACCTATAAAAATGAGCAAAAAGCAAAAAAATAGATCCTAAGACCTAGGTGACATTCATGGGGTTCACAGAGCCTAAAAGTGTCTAATGGATGATAGAAAATCCTTCTATATAAGACAAAAGTTTAGATGTTCATTTTTGAAATTTTGTGTGCAAGGGGGGGGGGGGGGGGGAGGTCTTGCATAGTAGTTTGACCTCCAATGAATGCTCTTGGATTTTTTTTCTTAAGCATATGATTCACATAATGCCTCAAAGGATAATTTCCATAGTGATTAAGGTAGAAGTACTAGTAGCCAATCAAATAAACCATTTTAAAGCAGATGGTGAGCAATATGAGGTGTTGGAAATTTTTCCTATGCAGGAAGATAAAAAATAAAGGGATTGTGAATTTTTCAGAATTTTATTTCCCAAATTGAAATTACTATGAATTTTGGGAGTCATAAAGTACATTTCACTAGTAGCTATGTCTAGTCTTCCAATTCTAATCATAGCTAAATTACTTTCCTACTTACTACTTCTTGCTTTTTTGGTCACTACTTACTACTTGGAACATGTGTTATAACATTATTAGTCCCAACTTTGAAAAGGACCCAAAAGACACATTCCAAGCCTTAGTTGAAAACTTGTTCCAATTTTAATTGAAAATAGTTGCACCCTATAGGTTGGTTATTGGGTGTGGTCGACAGTTGGTGTTTCTACCTTAGTTAGGTGTTCTAGGATTAAATATGCAACAACTATTTATTGGTTTAATCAATTGTGATGGCTATTGTCTGCAATGCTCAATAATTACAAGTGATCATCTTATTTTCTAGGTTTCATTCTTTCAATTGCAATTTGAAATTCCCTAGACTATGGTGGTTTTGGATTATGATTTTTCGAAGATTCCAATCTCAAATTGTGTAGTGTGCTTTGTTGCCACAGTGAAAATAAAAGTCAAAATAATTTTTAAAATTTAAAATTCATAAAAACTTAGAAAATCAATAACTTTTACAATATAGGTTGGAATGCCATGATATAAAGCCTATACACCCCTCCTTGCCAAGGGCTTTTTGTCGGTACCAAAAATGTGACTGGGGGATGCATGGTCCGGGCAGGGTTGATGAATCTCTACGTCCACCCCAAAATAGCGACCGTAACCCGGACGTCCGGATGCCAACGGACGCAACGTCCCTTCCGCCGTCGGAAGGCGGACGGGCGGACGGGGGCGGATGAGGCGGGCGGACGGGGCGGACGGCGTTTGCGAATGTCAGCAGACGTTGCGGACACAGCGTCAACGTTCGTATCCGGACGTCCCGGACGTCCGACCGTCCTGTCAACCCTGGGTCCGGGAGATTTCAACATAACAAACAAATTTAGAGGTATGGATGGATGCATGTATACAAAGATTGAAAAATTCAACAACTTTTCATTTAAAAAACACATTCCAAGCTTCAATTGAAAATATGTGAATGAAAATCAAAGCTATCAAAATATTTTCTACACTAGATGGTTTGATAAAGAATGGCTTGAATAAGTGTTTGACTTTAGCCACCAACAAAGCACAAAAAGCCCTTTGGTTTCTTAATTATTTAGGGCTTGCAAAGTTTGACTAACATTCTAGTTTGGAGAAAAAGATACCTTGATTGTATACAATTGTGAGTTAACTAGTAGAAAAATTTGTGACCAAATTAACAAAACTCAACACAAAAGTGTTGATTTTTTTTGTTGATTTGGATACTCTTGAACACAAAAGTGTTTGTGGCAAGTGCCACATGGACAACCTATGTGGCAAATGCCACCACTTGGTTTGAACCTTGGATGAGGTTCAAAATTCAAACCATTGCACCACTTGTAATTTCAAATGATTACAAGAGGTACAAAAACTTGCTTAATTACTTTTTTGATTTTTTCCTATTATCACTTCAAGTCAATAGACTTTGGGGCAATTTTCACCTCGTAAAAGACTTTTTCTTAAAAAAATTTAAACTAAAAAAATTGTTAAATTGAAATATGTTTTACTTCCAGCAATCTGTTTGAGATTTTGATCTTTCATTCAAAAGTTATGAACAAAAATTAGAGAAGGTGTTTTAAAATGTAAAAAAAAAATGTTTATTTCTACCCCTCTTTGATTTTTGTTCATAACTTTTTATTGGAAGATCTAAATCTCAAATAGTTTATTGAAGGTGAAAGTTAGCTCAATTTTACAACTTTTGCTTGTTCAATTTTTTTTTTAAAGTTCGTTTATGAGGTGAAAATTTTCCTCAAAGTCTGCTAATTTTAATAGACACTAAATTGTGTAGTTATTTTATTCTTAAATCTACATTATATGTTGAAGATTCCCAAAGATTCTTTAAAATTCTTAAAAATTCCAAAAAATTCCAAAAAAATTAACAAATTTTTGTTCATGTGATAATTGCACTATCCAAATCAATAAAAAAATGAGCCTTTTTTGTTAATTTGGGCACGGTTAACAAAAACTTATTAAAATGAACTTTACAATACCCAAATTAATAAGAAATTGTTGGTGTTTTGTTTATTTGGGCACTGTTTTTCTAGTAGTGGTTGTTGTCACAACATGAGAGCACAACAAGAATTCAAATGCAATCTAGCAAAACAAATAGTGGCAAGCATTTAATGTGTACTCTTAGGGGTCTTAAATTTCTTCTAATGATTTATTGGGAAAATATTGATTTGCTTAAGGCATTTCTTTTCTAAGATTGCTCCGTGTGTAAGTCAGGGATGGGAAAGGTCAATTAACTTAGTTGTAAATTGTTGTGGGTTCCCACTTAACTAATAATTTATCTACCAAACCTACATGGTAGCCAAGGTGGCATTGTCATAAGAACACTCTTAAATTTATTATTCACTTTGATATTGCCAGCCTACCACAACAAAAATACTATGTAATAATAACTTGCAAAACTTCAAAAAATGAAGATTTCAGCAACTGCTCACTGTTCTTATCAATATGATATGGTTGAGGGACCATTAAGGTAGAACATCCTTTTACCATCTTGATTTGCGATTGGATTATCTTAGGATCAACTTCAGGAGAAGTACATATTTTTCAAAGTTGTGTGCTTGTTTCACAAATCTAACCTAAGTAGAATTATAATTTTCCAATCAAAATTGTAACTTCTGTGAATTTTCAAAGTAGGGTGCCCTGAAATTACAAAACTGTCCATAAAGTGGGGTCAAAAATGTCTCATGAACAATCCATTACCATTTGAACATGTATCCATTGGTACTTAAGTTCCCACCAATGAAAGATTGACACGTTACCCCTTTGGACATTAATGCACTGAAATTGTCAGGAAAGTGAATGGATATGGGTTATACAATCAACAGAATTTGGAACTAAGCATAGGCAACGAAATTGGGTAGTTCAATTATACATAAGAATGGTGGCTACCTAAAGTAAAAATTAGGGGGATTCAACTAGAAAGAACCCAATACATATAAACATTTTGGCCATCCCTTCGTACTCATTTGGATGATTTTTGAAAGTACCCGAAGGCAATGTATTTATACAAGTGGGGTGATGGGAGCTACAGCAATCCATGTGGGATATTTGAATTAAGATTAGTAGGAGCTCAATGGCTCATACTTAATCAAGTCAAATGCAGAAATTATGTTCAATGTAGAACTTTAGACCTTATGTAGGTATAGTAAAATAACTTTTTTCGAGAAACTTTGAACTAAAAAAAGTTGGTAAAGCAAGCTAAATTTTATCTCCAAATTTTTTTTTGAGATTTAGAACCTCCGATCCAAAGTTAGGGACAAAATTCACAAAGGAGTTTGGAAGAACATGTTCTTAGACTTTGTGCAATTAAAAGTGCAATTCAATTCATCATTTCATCCACAAAGTGCATTAATCCTAGAAAAAAAGAATCATATCACCAAGGTACTCTATCAAAAATGATTTAATTTATGAACTAATAGATACATTGTTCATTTCTACAATGAACTAGAAAGTCATCAGTTGGTTACTTGTGGATTGTCTAACATTTTAGGGCTAATGAAAATTGTGATTTGCAATACAATTTATTAATTTTGTATTTTAGGTGTGGGAAATGAGAAAAAGATTCTATTAGAAAAGGATAGTACAAAGTGACTTAAGCAAGAGAATTTTATAGTTGAAACCTACAAGCAAAGGGAGGGACTAAAAGAGGAATTACAATACTCAAAAGGCAAGTTTAACATTCTGTGATGAATAATGATTGAACACTTGGAAAATCTTTTGTCTCTTTAGGAGATAAATGAAAATTTGGACAAGGTTATGTGATCTCAATTTTTAATATGATTTTTTAAAAATTTCAAAATACATTAGCTTTACTTGGACATGACTTTTATTGTAATTGGTGCATGGAAGCAAAGTTATGCAACGCTTTGCTCTAAATAAAGTTCATCAAGCGGAACAAAAAAATTTATACAATTTCAAAATATTGATTAAAAATTTCAAAATACATTAGCTTTACTTGGACATGACTTTTATTTTAATTAGTGCATATAAGCAAAAGTTATGCAACACTTTGCTCTGAATAAAGTTCATCAAGTGGACCAAAAAAATTGAGAAAATTTCAAAATATTGAAAAAAAAAATTTGGTTTTCAAAGAAAATATTTTTGTATATATGAAAAGATGTGATTCATTCTATTTGGAGTAGTGATGAGAAAGTGATGAAGAGATTTGTATTTTGGGAGAAATTGGAGCATCTTTTTCCAAAAAATATTGACAAAATTTATTTTTGAACTCACTTTTCAAATAAATTAAGAAAACATTCCACATGGTTTAGTTTTTTTACTAGAACAATCTCATCATTGGAATTAGTATCTTTTAAATCCATTTGAAAATTATAAATCAATTGTTTTGTTTTTTCAAGTTTGGACATACTTCTATTTATATAATTTTGTGAAGCATGAAAACCATTTTTTTTAATTTTAAAACTTTGAACACAATTTTTGAACACAAAAAAGTATTTAGAAGTTAATATGTAATATATGTAATCTTGATTTATAGATAGCCTTCTATCTACTAGTAAAAATATGGATCACATAGACTAGTGAAAAGCCCCACGAGTAGAAAATTTATGACCAACAACAACAGATTTTGGCCTTTAGGGACATGTTTCCTAAATCTAAATGGCCTGTGTTTCTACTGGTGATCTATTTATTATTGTTTTTGAAAGAGAGTCTACTAGTATTTACTAGTGTTCTACCATGATGAACCTTAGAAGTGAAAACCTCTCTAATTACCAAGGTGCACTTCAATATGCCTTTCCCTCCAACTACTAAAACCAATTAGAGAATCATATAAATGATATAATGTAGTCTTTTCATCCAAATTCCAATTAGTTTTGGCTACAGAGCAAATACATGGTGATTACATGTACATATAGCTTAGTGACACTTGATAAGATATAAGTTTAATTCTCATGCATTTTTTTTTTCCTAATTTGAATTTTAACAAGTTCATATAACAATTTGAAATACATGCTACAAAAGACAATGGACTAGTTGTTTCAAAGGTAGCATAACATCTTGCCAAAGGATCTTCTAACGTTAGCTACCTTTTATTTTTCTAAACTCTAAAGCAAGCCAAAAGCTTCGGTTTAATAACCTTTCAAAATGCTTTTCCTTGCTGCACTTTCTTATTTCAACAAAAGACTAGGAGCCATGTGAAAGAAAATTGTATTGAGAATGATATTTAGTATTATGTTACCTACAAAGTTATTTTTCACATTACTGAACTTACAATAATTCTCATTTTGTTGTTGGTGATTAATATTCATATTGACATTTCAATTCAATTTTAAATACTACTTTAGTACAAGTTAAACTATCTTGCTACAAATTATGTGTTTTTGGTGGAAATGTAGTTGACAATTGATGACGTCATATTAACATTCAGTGTTTGTAATCAGTGTTAAGAGCATTACATTTCATTATTACAATAGTGTTGTGTGAATTACAATTCTAAAGAGAAACAACTTCTCATCAACACATGTCATGTGTGTGTCCTGACTACCCTTTGAACTAGCTTTGTAGATTGATTAAAGAAATTAGATTCACTATTAATGGATTGGAGTTCAATTCAAAGTTCTATTTTAAGATTAAATTCAATTTTGTTGTATTCTAATGTAGTTTTAATCCAATTGAGTGTGCAATTGGGATTTGAAGTTTTAGAGTTGGTTTAGAAAAGTCACCACTTCATGAATGCAATAAGTACACTACACATGGCAAAAGGCTCATTCGTTGTTTCATTCTATGAAGGATTGCTTCTAAATTTCCATTGGAAACATACAAAGAATTAGGAGGTACCTTAGAATCTCCAAAGACAAGAATAGTTCCTCCTATGGAACACAATGGGAAGTTATGTGTTTTTAGTATGACCACCCTGTAATGTATCTCTTTGTTTCCAAAAATAACAAATACTTTTGCTAATTGTGTATATATGAATTTTCTTCTTTGATTAGTATTGATATTTATGTTCTTGATAAAAATATTCATCTTCTATAAAAAATTAGACTTTAGTAAGTAGCTTTGTATGGATGACACTAAATACTTTTTGAATGTAGCATGGTTCCTACATGAAAATGAAAATAATGATTCAAATGCATTGTTAAATAAATTCACTAAAAACTTATGGTAAGTTTATGGCATCTAAATCATATGAGGTGTCCTAGATGTGTGTGTTCTTCCATTTTTTTCCTCATCATGCAATGCAACTATACACAAGGTATATCCTATATGCACCATTAGTGGAAGAAACAATATTATAACTTCTATCAAAAAAAGCATTGACGCATCATGACTTTTGCATATAATATTGAAATGCTGCATTTTATGGTGTGTTGGAAGCTCCTTCCACTTGTCGAGAAGAAAATATGAATATTTGGCTTGTCTAATAATTATATTAACTTGGCAAAGTAGAAAGAAGTGATAGTTTTGGGTGTAATCGCCTTAATCTTTTCAATGCTTGAGGTACCAAATTCTCTTGTTGACAAAACTTTGAAGTTCAATAAACATACTCAAGTTATTATTTTCAATATTTTCAATATTTGAAATTATTTTGAAAGTCTAGTTGTAGCATTAGAAATCTAATTATGAAAAGGAATGATTGTGTATTTTCTATTCAAGATTTTGTGCAACAGAGCCCATTGCTAATCTTCATTTTCTAGTATTCAAGGCTCTCAAATATACAAGATCTTAAAGGAAAAATCACAAGAAAAATTCATTTAAAAAAAATTTAAAAATAGATTTAGAGAAGTCATAATTTGATTCCATGGTTATGCAAGTTTTGTCTTTTAATCCTCATGTATTTGTGGTGACCAATTTTTTCTAGTTGACATGTGAAAAGAAGATTGAAAGACTTCAAATTAGTTTCATAGTTTTAATGCCTTCATGATCAAACATTCCAATCTTTCAATTCATAAGTGATATTGTTAACTTTTCCTTTTCCCATTAAACACTTAACATGTTTGGTTTCAATTTGTATGGTTACAATTTTAAAAAATGATAAAACTTATCAAAATGTTGGCTTTTTGTTAACTTTAGAGCAAGTTTCAAGAAGCTCAAAAAAGGCCTTGGGTATTTTGGAGTTCAAATGTAATGCAATTGTAGGCATTTGCCCCAATTCCTTTTTGAAAAAAGTTATTCTACTATGCCTAAATGAGGTTTGAAGTTCTACATTGCACACAATTCCTGCATTTTGACAATGAGTGGTCAAGCTCTCATCTTCAAATTGTCCCATACCCTTTGAAAGTTCATGATGGAGAATAAATTTCATTATAAAAACAATCTCTCAACCCGTCATCGTACTTGGATTTTCTGTACAATTCCTTGGATTTGGGAGAGTGACTTTTAAAATTTTGAATTTTGATAATTCTTGGTTATCAGATCAAAATCTGTAAGCGAATTTGCTGGTATCCATGAAATTCCGTAACTGTTGAATAAAATACCAACCATATGGGAACAACACCTCTTTCTGAAACAATTGGTACAGTTCAGAACCTGAACTGCCGGAAAAAAAAATGATTTCCTTTGACTGCTGAAGTTCCATCTTTAAACACACGCTCTTTGTTAATGACAGGTGGGAACGGCCCCTTATGAAGAGTATGAGCGACTGTAAAATCTAGAAACTCCTCGTGACTTCAGCATAAAATCCAGAGATAGCACTAGGATGAAAACTAGGTGGGGAATCAGGACACTATCATGAGTGTCAGCCCCGACGCAGAAGCATGCGTCCTCATTAGAAGGACCCTCCAGGATCATTAGTTTGATGATCAAAAGCCAACATAACTTCATAAAAATTAAGCAGCAGTTCTAAGAAATAGCACACACTGGCATTGTGAACCCAGGATGGGAATAATTTATACACAAGGACCCATAAAAAGTACAATGGCAACCGAAAGGTTGCAGTCTCAGAATTGTTGCTGACATTATTGCGGTGTGGCAGTGGGCACCGAATAAGACCGATCACTAAACTCATCTATGAACAAACTCCTAAAGGGGACTCAGAATGAGTGCATATTCCCCAAATAGAGACTAGAAAGCAAGGACTTTGCACTGAAAAAAGGGTCCTTAGAAACTGCCCTTCAATAGCTTAGGCCGTGCTGTAAGGTAAACTTCACCATATGGTTGCGGTTGATCAACATCGACGTAGTCCTTTGTCTTTAACACCTGAAGAAACCATACCAATAGATGCACAGGCTAGTTACCAAAACTTGCATAGGGATCAAAATCTCGTCCTTTCAATATTATAAATCTGCAGTAGATCTTCTTACAACATTAATGTAAAAACTGAATTCCCATTGCATTAGCTTCACGAAGAATTAGTGAAAAGGTATTATGTATAATAGCTGCGACACACTTTGAAGAGGCTACGACCAAACACAGCTGCAGAATGGAACTTAGACTCCGTATGCTTAAGTATAACAAAGCCTCTCCTCCCTACTCACAAACCATCGTAACATTAAAAGGTCTTAAAGGCATACCAAGGTCTCAAAAAACAATCGTGCAGCTTCTTTTCTAGTTTTCCCCCGAAGAGTGTGGTCAAGTCCAATTCTAGGAGTGTCCTCTTGCCTTCCTTCTAGAGTAGCACCCAAGCTTTCAAATACTCCTTGCAGGTACCCACCAACAGCCCTGCATAATAACCCACCCTCCATCAATACAAAAAAGAACACCCACAGATCATCGCATTCTGGCAAAGATGTGACATTGATATACAGGTGCCAAATGTTTAAAATATATTCAAATATATTTAAAAGCCAACTAGCAAGAACCTCTTTAAACCTGCTGAAAAGGAAACGAGCCAAACAGATGTGCGACACATGTTTACAGATCTTCTAGACATACGTGACCATCTAATAATAGACCACCACAACGAAGAATATTCACGAGCTCACATTCTGATCTGAAGGAATTTGTGTTTTACCTTGTACGAGCTGACCAGCCACTTTCTACTCTTACATCTTGGACGCTGTCATCATAAGGCTCAGTTTCCTCATTCAAATCATCATCATCATCTTGAAGGAACACTGCAGAAACGAAGCCAGATGTCTCTCAGTGAGCAGCATTCGAAATTTAAGGTCAAGGATCCTCTACTGACACAAAACAATCCATCAACATTCCATTCAACTTAAATCCACGAATAACTTTGCACAAAAGGATGGAAAAACAAAACTTCAAATCGGTTGTGCGAAAAACTATGGACATGAAAGTCGGAGAGTATACCTGTTTCCCTAGGCTCACCAAGAAAGCCGAGCTCCTGGTCCCAGAAAATACGTCAGTATGATCGATTTAAGACTCTTATTCACGAACTATTTTGAAAGATAACTTAAGCAACAAAAAAAAATATAAATCATAAGCATATAAATCAATAAAGTTATGGCTGCATCACTCTGGCTGGCAGAAATGGACTAATCAGAACCCTATGAAATGGACTTCCAATCAAACAGCTCCATCAGGGCATACCTCTTGCTGAACCTCTTCCCCGACAATTTCTTCCTTGATAGCAAACGGTGATGTGCCCTCATCTAAAATTGTACCATCATCTTCCAGCACAATAATAGTTCTTCCATTAACACCTTCAACAACCACGGCAGCCCCTTCGGCAACCGCTTCTGCAACAGCCTCTGCCTCAGCAGCTACTTCTTGTAACAATTCTGCCTGCTCTGCAAGCGGAGTCACCCCTTCAACAATATCCGGGCCCCTAAATCCTGTCACTTCCACCTCTTCCTCAGTTGGAGGAAATTCCGGTGCAGCCTCTTGGACACGAGCCTCTTCTTTGATTTCTGATTCTTCTTGTGACTCAGTTTCTATCAAAATGGGTTCAGCTGCGGGAGCTGAGGATGGGATATGAGGTTCCGAGGCTGCTCCTGGTTCAGTCTCAAGCACTGGAAATTCTACGACCTCCTCTGTGGAAATAACAGCTATTCAATGGCAAGTGAAAAAATCCACTTATTAATTGATATAATAATTGAGAGTACAAAAAGCATTATTGATTTGAAAAAACATACATTGTAAAATATGATGCAGGCAAGGAGCTGAAGCTAAAATCGTGTGAATTCCTATTAAATACTTGTTACGGCAGCTTTTGCTGCAAGGCAACAGTGCTGCGTTCCACTAGGTTCTTGTTCAAATCCTGACCTGGTATTTGTTCAGGTTGTAGCCGAATCTCTACCTCAGCTGGAAGATCAAGACCTGAATGCAATCAAATCCAATAATCAAACTTTATCAAATTCTGGAATCTGACTGAACAGCGGAGCTGACTATACAAAATGACTCCAGCACTTCGAACGCTATACCCTCCCTTCAAAAGCACAACTTGATACAAATGTATTCAGGAAATAATGCATAAACCAATTCAAGAGAAAGTAGGAACTCAAAGAGATAACAGTAATCAACCGTATGGACCTATAAAAGCATATATCATACAGATATCTTGGGCCCTAGGGTGAACATAGAATTTAACCTGCTTCAGGTTGCCTTTCAGCAACTGCTCCTACAGGTGGCTCCATAATGGGCAACTCCAAACCTGGTTCTTCGACAAATTCAGCCATAGGTTCGGCAGCCATAGGTTGAGCTTCTTCAGGCTGGGGCTCAGATATCCTCTGTTCATCAGTTCCAGGTTCTTCGACTGGAGCTTCAGCCCGAGGGGTAGCGGGGACTTCCTCCCGGGTTACCTCAGGGGTAGCTTCTCGTTGGGGTTCAGCTAAAGGCAAGTTCGCACGACCAGGAACCAACACACGGGTATAAAGCTCCCGCAATGCACTACACACACCTGCACGAACAAACAGGAAAAAAATTCATTGATACCACGGACATGAACATATCCTATTTGACCAGAAAATAGCAATTTCTCGAAATGAAAATCGAGAAGCAACTGAACGCACGACGCAAAAAGCTCAGATATGTAATAGTACTTGAACATCCCAACCAAATCGTCAGCTCTCCCCTCGGCCCTAACTTTAACAGTAAAGAGGTATTGATGGATACCAGGTACGGAAGGCTCGTTGAAGACTTGACTGCCTTTTGCCAGCTTCTCTGCCGTCCAAAGCTCACGCGGAGTACACGGGGCTTTTTTGCGGACTCGACGAATGTCAGATGTTTCAGCCAACTGCTGCCTCATTTGGCTGCAAACCATTCAAAATTCACAAATGTCGGCGAATATCCTTTGAAGGAAAAGCAACGCCCAAAGGTCTCACAGCAAGAATGATAATTGCACACTACTGAATATGACGAGTCATTTAAGATTGCAAAGTCACTTACTCTCCATTTAGAATCATTTGCACGTCAAGAATAGGTTTCCTCTTCCTCGGAGGGGGCTTTGGAGCACGCCGGGGTCTCTGAGAGGGGCCCGCATCACTCGGAGTAGGTAAAACTCGCAAAGAAGGTGTACTTCTTCCTCCTGTGGCGAGTCAACAATGAGATGAAAGTTCATATCAATCATGAGAGATTAGACCCCCGTGTCAAGTGGCACTATCAACTGAAAGATTCCTCTTCAACTAACCATGCCTCGTAAACTTTCAGCTGCAAAAGTACATAATACTCACAGTATCTAGATCACTGGGGAATGAAACCCAGCCGTACAGTTACGCAGAACACCTACTAGCACAATTCAAGCGGCATTACAAGAATCAAAACACACCATGAGCGTGAAAGATTGCATAAAAATCACTTGAGCCCAACAATTTAGAGACCTCAATGCTCTTATTAACAACATTCTAGAGAGCTAATCTGGTGAAAACAGGTCAGAAAGAGTTCTACATACCCAATAAAGTTGCCAGTACATCGTCGTCAGCAGGTAGGTCAGACTGGGCAAGACTGGGCCTTCTTCTAGGTGACGTGAGACCTGGAACTGTCGCGACGGATGTTTCTTGCAGTTCCTCCACACTCTCAGGTAATTCCAAAGGCTGCTCTGCTTCCACCATAGGTTCATCGGTGTCTCTGTTCATACAATTGCAAGTTACAAGATTCTGTTCAATAAATTCTTGCTAAACCAGTAAGAAAGCTTGCTTGGTACGCGTTACTAGAAAACCCATCCACGGGAATGAAGGATCCAATTCTGCAGCTGAAAGGGCTGGGATTTGCCAAGGTCGTAATGAAGCTACTAAACATAGTTCTAACGAACTCGAATATTTGTAGTTAGTGCCAGCTCATTAGAAGAAATTACAGAGCCATAATTGCTGAAAGAATCATTTCCGGTTCCGTTTCTCTTGCAATTGCCTCTGGAAAAAGAACCAAGTCCTAGCCTGAACAGACATACCTCGCCGGAAAGTCTTCACTCGGTCTTGCCATTTCTCTCTCAAATGCGAAAAGATCAGGAGCCTGGTCAGTTGGTGCCTCCACTGCAGACCGGAGAGTCTCCACCTCTGGAACATCTTCCATTTCCAACTGGAGAGGAACTGGAGAAACAGGCACGGGCAATTGCTCAGCAGCAGCTTCAAGGGCTGGGACCAACTCATCAGGAACTTCAACAACTTCTTCGCGCGCCTCTTCCGCAGTAGGCTGCTGCTCAAGAGGGACTAACTGCTCGGGCTCTTCTATGACAGGTGCCAGTTGCTCAAACTGTTCTGGCATCTCTTCTGGACGTTCTTCCATTTCTACATCCACGTCCACCATTGTGGGAGCAGCTGGCGTCATAGGCGGCAAGTGCTCCACGTCCATGGCTTCCATCTCGTCCAATCGGTCAAAGTCGATCCGATATCCCTCGACCGATGGTGCCACTCTGTTCCACACAAACAAAAAAGGGGGGTCAAGTGTGCTCAAGTTAAGTTTCTCGATTTAGGCAAACTAAAGACAGAGGACATGAAAACATGAACCACCCTTTACGAAGGAACAAAAAACAATAGAAGGAAGCAAGTATAGGATGAGGAGATGGTAGTAACTCTTCTTCTAAAGTCAATCTTGGACTCCGCTCACGTTCTTGAGCCTCCTTCTCCCTCTCCTGCACATACAATGCCCCATAGAGCACATGAATATAAATTTCATAGGCGACTTCCAGTAACAACTCGTCATAAAGGTCAGTATAGTTCTACTGCAGATGATGTTATTGATGAAATCTTACACAAGAAATATATATGGCTAATGTTACTATGTAATTATATATTTGCGGCCCTTAAGAAGGTGGTGTGACGAATTTATAAGCCAGTTTTAAGGTCTGCAACAGACAGAATTTGAGAAGTCGAGATCATCACACCCGCCATCATCGATCTCCGCCAAGATTTCCATCAGGTCAAATTCTTTCAAACAAATCATGTGCGGCTTGGGAAAAACGTCTTCACTTCGTAAATTCGTGACAAGGAGGCACTGGAATAGCTGCCATATTTCATACTCAATATTGAATTTGATCCAAGTTGCATTAAGTTCTGAATTCTGAGAATTACCGATAGCTTAACAGCGGAATCTTAAAGACCATTAGGTTAACATTAAATCAACACAGATGTGTTTTAGAACTAATGCATCATGAGACAAAAGATACTAATTGGGCTGTCGTCATGCTGGCTAATTTATTGACTTTTCACAAATGCCCGTAAGATGAAGAATCACAGGTATTTGATAGGGTAGGTGTATCTAACCTCTTCAAAATCAAGCCCCATGCGTGGCAGCTCAACTTGGGGAAGTCTATCTGCAAGTGACAGGGGAACCCAAATCATTAAAAATCTAAGGCGATGAGTTTTCGAACGAACACAATCTTCACCTCTCCATCTCTTATCATAACTGGAAAGCAAGCGGCTTTATGTTCAAGTATTAAAATATGTACATCTGTTGAGCTCATATTCAACGTCACAGAGCCTAATCGAAAACACTCAATAGGCATCATTATCCCCTTCGTTACTGAACGGGGTGACATGAGAAAATGAAAGATATTACTGCAAATGAACGCTCCGCTCCAACATTCTCCATTCAAAGCGCACTTGAAATGCTTCACTAATCAATTTCAAAATAAAGTTCAATGAAGCCGCTCCATACCATCGAGACCGAATTGAGATCCGAAGTAAATATTCTCCTCCGTTGTATCTTGCAGAGTGATAAGTTCTCGGGTAGTGACATGTTGATCAACGGCTCTGTTGTTCAAAACCAGATACATCCGATTGTAGTCAGAAGCTCAAATGCTTGAAAGAGAACCACTTGCCAAAAGTACAGATCAAAATGTATAAGAATTTCTCAAAGCCAGAAACCTCGTCACAAGGTAGAAATTGACAGAGCCAAAACTGTTTGCAAGAATTTTCGGCGAGCCTGATAAGAAAAAACAAAAATATTCTCACCATAGCGATCATGATTATGAGATTCCCGCACAATCCCGCCAACCAGAGTAAAACATTGAAAGTCATATCTAGATGTGCCAATGATTGAAAATGATGAGCACAAACGGTCAAACCACATACCCGCTAGCAAGAAGCATACTCTCTCTTTCGCCCAGAGGCTCGAACTCATCAAGATCGAAATTTTCAGGAAGAGTGATAGCGTGAAATGGAGCAGTAGAAGCCTCGGGCGGAAGATCGACTGCCCCTGAATGAAAGGCTTGCTTAATCTTGGTGAGTGCTTCGCTGCAGTCATGGAATAAATAATTCACCTTTCGGGAATAAATTCGGACGACACCCAATAGCAGATGACCCGATAATCTAAGAGCAATTGGAGCTTCGGGGAACAAAATGGAGTCTGCAATTCCAATATAACCACGTTGCACGCATAGTCAGAACACTCGCATAAGCAAGAAGGGTGGCTAGTACTCCACAAAAACGTCCAAGACCATGCCAGAAAAATGCTCTGTTAGGTCCTCATAAGTTGATTCACAGTACTTGCCCAGAAGCCCTTAACATCAGTATAGAAAGCACAACGGAGTTAACGTCCTGTAGTTCAACACCGAAAAATATTTTTTAGTTCCCCTAGAGCCACCAAACAGTGACAAAGCTTACGAAATTGAAAATGTAAGGACAACGTCAATCCAGATGTAGTTGGTACTCGTGAAAATTTGCAAAAACATCCTCCTTCTTCGTTCATTATAATTGCCTACTTCGCCTTTCCACTGTCTTCAGATGAACCAGCCTCGTCCAAATCAACCATACCACTAAAATTCTGTTATCCTTTCGCCGATGAGAGGAGGTGTATCATACCATCTACGAACGATAAATTAAAACGAAATTCTGTCTCATGTTTAAAAATGAGTATAAATCTAAGACCATCCTTCGCCACTCCTACCCCTCTGAAACAGTTCAAACCAGCTCTAGCGTCGAACAGAACTCCTTAAGTAGATCTTTGTCGTGAATTATCTATCGTGTCTTTAATTGCGGTGGCTCTTCTGTAAACGAGGTCGCTGTTGACTTTCATCAAGGTTGAAGAGTTCTTCCTTAATTCTCAACACATAGTATGTTGAGGCATTCGAAACCTTATATGAGATAGTCTGGAAGTTTAGGAAAAAAGAGAAAAATTTGTAATCTTCAAGCAATCGAGATTCTGAGGTAGGAAAGCGTACCAACGGAAACACTGATGTTTGTCTCCGTGACCTGATTCTTCCGCAGTTTACGCTCCAGGTGAGCTGCAATCCATATGGTTCCCAGTGGACCCTTTTTCGCCAATATCAACTGTGAGTAAAACATCTTGAACCCCGCTTTTTCACCCCCGCGGCTCCGGCACTAAAGGGGGAACCACGAACACCGGTTTTCTTTAGGCAAAGAAAAGAAGCACTAACGTTTGCGAATGATCTACAAACCACGTTTCAAAGCTCAAGCTTCATCCGACTGTAAAAAATCTCATAATACCCGCCCCGGTATATCTCGGACTCTGACTACAGCTCCGTTCCTGGAGTGTTTCGGTGCAGTTTTGAGTCCTGGACAGTTTTGGTAAAAAAAATCACTTCAAAACTGCGGAGATAAATCTCGGACAGGAAGCACTCCAGTCAAAACACAACAAAAGATCCCCTCGAGTGACCTTGAACTTCAACACGCTCCCAGCTTCCGCTGGACGCTTGCAGGAATACGCCTAAAGTGCAAGAGTCAATGAAGGGCCTCCTGGAAACTGAGTAGAAATAATCTTGAAGTGCTCTTAGAGCTCACAAGTCCGTCTTCTGAATTGCTCAATATCTCAAAGGCCGAACCAAGTGGAAAATTGCAAAAAAATGCCGCTGCCCGGTAGACCTTCACCAACACACTATCCCACTGAAATAATCTCCAATGAAGCCAATAGATTACAACAGTCAACAACCGAGACCAGAAACGGGACCCGCTAAACTCTGACGCACTGAAGCTTTCCCTACACCGAAGCTGCTTATCTCCTCTGTTTTTCAACCTTTCCACGAGTGCTTAATAAACCGCTCTCAAGCCACACCGCACTACGGCGACACTGAAAAAGCCAAACACCTGTACATCCAAGAGGACAAAACAAGGCACCGAACCGCAGCGGAACTATCGTCTCTCCATCTCAAAAACTCATCGCAAGCTCCAATAAATTACGGCAATGCACACAACCGCTCCGCAATTTCTCAGCACTGCATTCCCAGCACCTGCAGGGCAATCCAGCCCCTAGGGTAATTTCATCGTTTAGGAGCCGTTCCCAAAGCTAAGAAGCTCGAAACAGGCGCAAAAAAAGAGGGAATCCACGAGGAATCTCCGCTGCAAGAGCGCGGCTACGCAAAGGCGATGGCGACAAAGGAGGGTGATCGAACCAAGCGATGGTGAGCGAGACTCCCGCACCTGCAACGGGGACGAGAGGCGTGAACGAGGTGCGTCTCCTGTGACCCTCGCTAACCTTCAGGGGCTGGAGCGCTGGCTCCCCGGGGTCAGAGCGGGAAGGCTCGGGCCGGGCCGGGTCGAAATGAGGAAGGCCGGGCGTAAGCGCCGGGTCACCGGACACCACAGCTGGACCGGCGGAACTCGCTGAGACTGCCGTATAATGAGAAACGGGGAGCCTTCCGACGAAATCCTCCAACTAAAAACGAACGTACTTCCTCTTATCGTCCGTCCTTCCCGTTGGATCCTTCGTTCGTTCGTCTACTTCGCTCGTTGATATGTTTATTCGTCCGTCCCCTTCGTTGATTGTTCGTCGATTCCGCTCGTTAGGAACTGCCTTGCTCTCATGTTTGCCACGTCGTTTCGTTTCGGCGCGGGACTTTTCTTGGTGGCGGGAATCACCATTTTCGATACTTCGATGTCCACGTGGGGTCTACACATCGGATTCTGTGCTCTCTTTTCGATGGCTGAGATGAGAAGTGAGCCCATTTGGAAGGGCCCGAAATAGTGCCCCTTAAAAAAAAAATTGGGCTAAAAAATGGTGACAAACCGTGAAGATTTTCACTAAAAGATTTCAAATTTAAAAAAAATTATTGGATGTAATTACTAAATTGTGGATGAAAACATAATTATGGATATGTAATATATGCTAATGTGATATTTTTTATCTAATATGTAGACGACTATTGAAATTTGGAGTACCACTATAACATTTTATATTTCTATTTTGGCACTTCATTAAAAAATGAAAAGAAAAAAACCCAAAAGTCTATCCAACTAAGTGTTTAATCTTAAAACAACGTTGAGGATCCAAAAACTCATTCAACCAATGAATGACTTTAGTGTTCATTGTAGAAACAAAGAATGCACATATTGATTCAATAATTGGAGACTACCTTGATCCTCAATGAACAGTTGTATCCATCTAGGATTAAGGTTGATTATCTCAAAAGAATTTTTGAACAAGAAAACTAATAAAAAAATTATGAAAAATGAAGGCATCACAAGAATTTAGAAATGATTGACTTTCAACTAAAGAATTCAAAATTAATACTAATTTCATTATGGATCTTTTTTCTAAAATAAACAAATAGTATACTTGAATAGATAACTTGTAATCAACCATCTTAGTTGACCTTGTGGAATGCCTAAAAAATGATCCAAATACAAGAATCAAATTGGTCAATGCATTATGATTTGGAATTGGAAGGAAACTTAAAGGATCAACTTAGATACAATATTTTAGAATGGAAATGCAATTGAGAATAGACTAGCATCCCTCTACCTCAATGTTTGTTGTATTTTTTTCTTCTAAGTTCTTTGGCTTGTTTTGTTTGCCTTTGTATGCTTAATACTTTTTTGGAGCTTTTGGAAGCATGATCCAAAAAGAAATAAAATTGTAAAGCATAAAAAAGTTCATTAAATTTTTTTTGAACTTCTTGATTGTAAATAACATCTATTATGATGAATAAAATAAGAAAATACAATAATATTACATATAAATATGATTAAGATATTTCATTACAAAAATTAGAAAGTTATTGATGTCCTTCAATCCTATATTTGCTTGTCAAATCTCAAATTATAATCAAATAAAACATTCAAGATTGAAGAAAATAAGATGTTTGACTATAAGCAATTCATTTGATTTCTAATTCTACATTATAAAATTTGAAAATGAATTCGTAATACAATTTTTTCTTTGAGACTCGATTTTTGACCTCTTCTATATAAATACTATAACAAATTAAATTTTTAAATTTTTTTAAATACCACAATATTAGTCACATATCTTGGCATTCTTTATACATTTTATAACACCCAACTTCACTAAAACTATTAAAATTTAACCTTAATACATTTGAAAATTATTTAAAACTTGAAAAATGCATTTGGTAATTAAATAATTAGAAAATGAAGACTTTTATTTGAATCAAGGATAGGATATTTTAGGCAATCCTAAAGGCTCGAAAAAAAACCTACTTCTATAAGTTGTCATATAAGCTATAGTGTTAAATTGAAATTACAAAGTTTTTGATATAAATGTCATATTAAAAAACTTATAAAATATATATATTTTTTCAATCATAGACTCATGGCCTACTCAACAAAATTCCCATCAAACAAAATGCAAAAATTACCAAACCTTCATATAATAAATAGTTACGGTAGTGAGCTACAAGGAATGCATGAGAATCATTATTGGGAACTTAGAAACAAGGGAACACTATACCAAATAGAAAGGATTTTGTGCACCGTTTTAAAAAGCACCCCCAATGGATGATGGATTTGTGATGGGTGAGACATTAGAATTCCAATTAAGATACAAGAGTAGGATTCTTGTGGGTCCAAATTGCAAAGCAAATATATCTTAGTAGTCTTGGTTCCATGTGTAATTCATTCAAATATTCTTTGTATTGGTTTTCGTGTGTAATCATTTTTTTGTAGAATTTAATTAAGTCTGATTTGCTAAAGAACAAAATAGAGTAAGATACTTATAATATTTGTTATTGTTTTCTATTGTTAATAATGTGTTGAGATTGCTTCTTTAAATATTCTATTCATTGTGTTTAGTTGACTAATTTAGCCCACAACAAGGCCATCAATGGGATAACAAGGTATTTTAGTCTGTTACCACTATGTCTAGAGAGGGGGAATTGTTGTGGCATTCAATGCACATCATCAATAAAGTAGATTGTTGAAGCTCAAAATGAAAATAAACATTCAATGGTACATATGTAAATCATTTGATAAGAGTCCTTCACATGGAAGACCCATAGTATGAAGAAGGGGTCTTGAACTTCGTGGCTTTGTAGTTTCCATGCAACATATCTACATTATTTTACAACAAACACCACCTACTTTGCCTCATCCTTTGAAACTTTATCCAAGAAAAGAGCTTCCCGTAGGCTATTTATGTGATTACATTGGTTTCTTAGTATGAGACAAACAACATGAGATCTCTATGGATTAAAACATAGTTAAGTAAAAGAATGGTTATCCACTTGCAAGCAACTTTCAAGGGACATCTAACATTAGGCATCAATATGGTCAAACACTTTTTTACAATTAAAGTTGTATCTACGAAAGTGGTATGAAATTTGTTGTTTACTCCATTTAGATCCAAGCATGGCTTCTACATCTTCTAAAGACAGGCCTGAAGGTTCAATTCTAACAATGACCATACTACAACTAATGTTAGTGGTGACTCAAATCTTGGAATGAAAATTCAGACATGGATTATTATTAGACATATATTAGTGGAATTTAGAGGAGTATCTACACAAATCAAAGAAAGACTAGAGGAACTCATAGGATTTAACATTGCCAACAACAACCATGTTGTTACCAATTATTATGTAGCAATTAAAACCAAGGACAAGTAGAAATTGTCATTCATTATTATTGATTCTTTCATTGGGGGTGATTGCAAAAAACACATGTCCTATTTTTTGTCCCCTTAACCTCAGATAGGTGTTCTTTTGCTCATAACTTTTGCATAGTTTGTCCATTTTCTATGAAATTTGAAATAAAGATACATGTAGTAGATGAAGATGTTTAGTAATTTTTTGCATATAAAAAAAATTATTTTTCTATTTTTAAACAACCTTTGATTGGATCTCTACCTTTGCCATTTGGATAGGAAGTAGTACTATTTATAGCCAAAAAAGGCAAATTTGAAGCTCAAAATTGGGATACATGGAGTTCTATTGAAGTTATACAAGCCGCACAAAGAGATTTTATAAAAATAATAAATTTTCCACCTTCCACATGTACTCAAAGTGCACTAGCTTTGCACAAGTGTAGATAACACAATTTTTTTCCAAAGATGAAAATTGTTGAAAAGGAAAATCTTCAAATTAGGAAAAATGATTATCTTTTAATTTTTTAATTTTTTTACTATTTTATAAAATCAAACATCAAAATGTCTATAGACACTTTCTTGGCATTTTTTATAGACCTTTTCTTTTGCATAACATTTAGAGATAAAAAAAATTTGGATTTGAATTTTTTAAGACATATGATTTGCAATGCTTTACAAATTATCCATACTTTATTTTATTTTTAAAAAATTATTACAAAAGTCACAATACTCACTAAAATAGACCATTTTGAGCCCAAAATAATAGGTGTTTCTTGCAACGGCCTTGGAAAAAAAAACTTGAATTCGATTCTTATAAACTACAATTACTTCCTAATTTGGTGCAAACTATACTTTGATATCAATCATTGTATTTAGGACTGCCCTATTGGGCAAGAATCTCACTAAGCTATAAACAAATACAAAGGGACACCAACTAAAAGAAACATGTATAAAAACTTAGCTATTAATAAGAACCCTATTATACCTTCTTTAAAGGGATGGATGAAGGGTGGTAAGTTTGGATATAGCAACACTAGAAGAAGGAAATGCAAGGCCTTCTATTCACAATAGACAACAAAACAAATGAGGTAACATCACAACCAAAAGACATTTTAGTCCTATAGAACAAAAAATTGAAATGGTCACCTAACTTGCCTCTCCAAGTTGTAGAGCTATATTCCAATATTTCACAAAGGTTACCAAATGGCATATGCCCTAGCACTAGCCTCATGGTTGTTAAAGACGTGACTACTACATTAGAAGGAGTTCTGAGAATAAGTGGCAAAGAGCAAGTAAATGCAATCATTTCAATGGAAGATGGACGTCCCATGAGGCCCAAAGATATGAACACCTTATAGCTAGATCTAAATTCTTCCATGTCGACTAGTTCTAATCCTCACAATTCTATAAAATTGAAAATTGAAAGAGGGACAATCCTATAAATTTATTCTAATAAATTACACCTCCAAAGTAGTTGTGACAAGCTTAGATTACAAGGCATCTCACATATCCAAAACAACCTTAAAAGAGACTCTTGCAATTGCCTACTTTTAAGATGAAGAAGTCAACCCAATTGATTCTTGTATCTTGTCAAGTAGAACACCTACAAAGACTATTAGCTTTAGTTCTTCCAATAGTAAGCACAAGTTCTCCAACTTTTAACCGACATCGTTGACCATAGGTTATAGTCATAGTGAGCTTATGAACCAACTAAAATCTCCTCAAATCAACCAAGAATTGTACAAAATTCAAGATGAATACAATGATCCTCTATTTTCAACATCCAAAGTAGGCTTGCATCAATTGATCGGGCTTGTAAACAACTCAAGCTAGGGGTTCCTAAAACTAATGCCTTTGGCATAGGGGTAGCAAGATTAAGAATGAAGATTAACCACTAGATGCTTTATAAAGAAAATGAGGTGAACAAAGTATTATTGATATGTACATCTAAAGGCAATTTCTTCCCTAACTCATTACTATGAATGAACATTAGAAAAAGAAAGAGGCCTAGCAAGAAGGCTACTAGACTTTGGACCAACAATCTAATGTGGCTGAATAAAAAGATAATATTTTTTTAGCTCCTAGTGAATTTGAAAACTACTATTAAAGAAAATTAGCAAAATTTAAACTTCTTATGTATTCCAAAATATAATGCATGGCCTCAAATTGCAAGAGTTGGCCAAGCTATTCTAGATGGGCTCTTCAACAAATTAGTTGCATGTGAAGTAATACTAGCTTATAGCCACACCCATGGACAAGAGGAAGGACATGTAGCATGTAGGTTGATACCCTAATTTCCCCTCAAATTAAAGGTCTCATTCATAGAATGGTTGGTGACAACCTCGCCATATAGATAATCTTTAAGGGTTTCCTTGGGAGAGCTTTGGATTATAGAATGGATACATTTCAAACTCCCCTACTAATTGCATGGAGCTTTAGGCACTAGTTGCTTAACTACCAAAAGATTGTTATTTAATAGCATGCAAAGTCTAAAATATGGTCTTGCAACAAATCAATAACTATAATGCTTGGAGTTTGTCAAATTGAAAGCTTACGTCAATGCAAAAGATTTTTTTATCTATAATGGTCCTATCTCTTATATTTAGGGCTATGGGAGGTGTGTAGACACAAAAACCTAAAAAAGCCTGGACTAGTTCAAGAACTACTATCCTATTAGAGTAGGATACTCTAATGCCCACATTCTAGAATATTTGATGCTTCTAGTCAACATCTCCTTAGATCATTTGCTCATTCTTCTCCACATCAAAATCTTATAGGAATGAATTATAAGAGTTTGATACAAAGTAAATAACCACTATTTGCATAATATATAGCGCATTTCTAACATATCTTACCCAATTGTAAATGGTGCTCCTTTTTACATTCATTGGATTTTTTTGGCAAACTCAAACATGTCTTTTAATAGTATAAGGAATTTAGCCTCAAGCAAGCAAAGATAAGACAAGTAATTGAAGATGACTTACACCACCAACTCTTTGGTACCCAAGCCTAATTAGCTACAAGTGTTCCCCTCCAACACTATAATTCAAGACAATCTAGCCAAAATCTATTAGTCACTATGGGTCTTTGAGGACTAAAGATTATTGGCCAACATTTATTCTCTAATATAAGGTGGAGAACAAAAGGCAATAGCGTTTCTAAACAATTCTTTTAAGCAAAGGAGAAAAAATCCACATAGTCCAACATTGTTGAACTTCATAACACTCACAACATACCATGTACCATGCAAGAAGATTTGTTTGAATTATGCGAACAATTCTACTTTACTCTATATATCAAGTGTATGCCATTGAACATGCATTTAGATTGCTAGGAATGGGCCTTTGAAGGTGTTCAACACAAACTTACAATAGATATGTCAAGCAAATTGGAGAGACCCTTGTCGCTAGAGGACTTCTCCATGGCACTTAAAGCAATGGCCTATGGTACTCTCTAAGTCTTCAAGACCTAATTGTATCACTATGGAACTATTTAAGGTCCTATGGCATGTCATAGGGCTAGCTTGAATACCTCCACATGTTTTGGATTTAATTGGCACAAAGGCACTATCCAAGAGAGTAAATGGAGGGCCTAACTATTTCCTAAAAAGATGCAAATGCCCCTACCAAACAACCCCCCTACCCTGAAAATCCTTGGCCGTTCAATGTAGGAAGTAATAAACAAAAGTACCCCCTATGTTGTCCATTTGGCAAAAATCCCACACAATAGATTTGCCAAAAATCAATGGCTGTTGCTCGAAAATATGGATACAAATATGAAAGATGGATATGGATATATGATATATAATATATAATATGAATACAAATACTATAATACAACAATATCTCTCATATCATTTGCATCTAAAGTTGCAATCTGAAATTAGAAATAGGGTTGATTGGTTGGTTTGGATTTAGAAATTAAAAAAAATAATGCTCTATCACTAAATGCCATGTGTACAACAAGTACATTTAAATTGGGTGTTAATGGAATTGTCTTCTCTAAGTAATTATGCGTTCAAAAGACACTAATAGAAAAAAAGTTTTGTTGTTTTGGTCGCGTTGATACGGTCAATCTTCAATAGACTTCTGTCAAAATCAACAAAAAATTGACCGAATCAATGCGACCAAAACATCAGAAAAACTAAATTTTCTAATAGTAAGACAATTAATTATTAAAAGAGAGGCCCTAGAAATTCCTTAGTAATTGGAGGTTGATTATACTGTTGGATACTCCAACAAGATTTTTGCCAATGCTTTACAATTAAAGCTCCAACCTATACTTATAGAAATGATTTCTCCAAATCAATCCACATTTTTATCTATACATTTTATTCTTGACAATATCTTCCCAACTTTTGAAACCATAGCTCAAGCAAACCAAAGTGCCCAACCCCTCTTGTGCCCAAAGCTAGATTTTTTCAAAGTCTATGAAAAGGTGGATCTCCACTTCTTGTTCAAGGCCATAGTCAAATTGTATTCTTTATTAAGATGACTTAATTAGTTATTCACTGATGTAGTAAACAAAGTATGCATAAATGGGCAATCCACCCGTTGTTTTTCTATTAAGTAGGGGGATAGGTAACGGTGCCCCTTTGCCCTATATACTACTAGAAAAATTCAAATTTTGTTGTTGTTTTGGTCGCGTTGATTTGGGCAGAATTCAATAGAATTTTATTCAAATTAATAGATTTCTGTCCAAATCAATAAACTTTTGTCCAAATCAACGCAACCAAAACAACAAAAAATCTACATTTTCTACTAGTGATATCTCTTCTTAATTGTGGGAGGGATTTTTCACTACACCTTCAAGAGGAAGGCACTATTGGGTGCATTAAGGGAATATAGATTCTTGATGCAAGTGAGCCTCAAACCATAGCCCAATTCAACGATGACACCTCATTGATTATTAGGCAGAAGGAAGTATATGTTAGAGTCATGATTGATGCTTTAACTATTTCAACCATACCTCATAGTTCATTATCAACATGAACAAGTCTTCTATGTATTATTGGCACTTGGGAAAACCCAAACACCCATCATGGCTCACCACTTTGAGTAATAGTAGGTTGAAGCTACTAAGATCTTGAAGGTCTTTTCAAGATTGAATTTGTCAACAATCAATACTGATGAGTTCTTGGTAGCTAAAGTTAACAAAAAAATGATCCATCGAATCCCAATGTCAATAAAGATTAATCAACTTATCAAGGTTGTGAGACTTTCTTCAACAATGTCCTTATCTTGGAAATGCTTTATTTTTAGCTATGTGGAGAGAGGGAGTATAAGAAAGGATTTAAGCATCTCATGGTTAAAGTCAAAAATTTCTTTTAGTCTTGATCCATAAGATCATCTATAGCTTAGATATCTAAGCAGGTATGTTGCCTTTGATGCAACAACAATGGCCTTGATTTGATTAACCCTTTTAAAGCCATGATTAAATGATGGTTAGGTAGATTGTAGTCACCTATAAATGGGGATCTTCAAATTTCAAGGCTTTGTTAGATAAGACATTGACTTTTAAAATTTCAACCTTTGGTAAAAGAAATTAGAGATTGAGCTTACACTAATTTTTTTAGCAATTGTGCAAAGGGTCACAAGGATCATACATTTGGAACTTCATAATGGCATCTTGTAAAGTGCTACTTGTGGAAATTTATTGCCCAACCACCCAAAGGTTATGTTAAATGGTTAGGCAATTGCTTTTGAGAAGGCCTAATTGTTGGTGTCATTGGTCCACTCTTCTCTAAAATTATAACAACCATGTCAAGAGAAGGTCTAAATGTCCTGCTAGAGATGCATGGAACAAAGCCCAATTCAAGTTTTTATCAAAACAAGAAGCAATCAACAAATTCAGATTCAAGCAACACAAATTTACTAGTTGGTTAACAATTTTGCAACAATTGTGTAGAATTGGCTCTCTTTTCTTACCCTACTAGAAAATTCAATTTTTTGGATGTTTTGGTTGCATTGATCTAGTCAATTTTTTGTTGATTTTGATAGAAGTTTGTTGAAAATTGATCGGATCAACATGACCAAAACAATAGAAAAAAATAATTTTTCTAGTAGTGTTACAAGAATCTGTTATGCAACCCCAAAATAAGATTGGTAGAGTTTCTTTGACCATCCAACCATTTGTAGCCTATTGTGGTTGTCTAGTGCTAAGTGATCTTTAATACATCCCTTGTCCCTAGTTGCGTCATATATACATTTATAGAGGAAATCATTGTAGTCTACAAATAATTGAGGATCTTGGCCAATCATAGCATGTAGCTAACAACAACCAAGTCTCAATCACACATCCCAACTAGAATTAGAGTTTGCACAACATAGCTTGAGGACACAAAAAAAAACTTATGGATTTTTTTATACATTTTTTGTGACACTCACTTGTTTTTAGATTAACAATGACATCAAATGTAATGTCCAAACATTAGTTGTAACATCAAATGTGACATAAAAACAAGTGGATGTAAAAAAGAAAACATCAAAAAATCCAAATAGGTTTATAAATTGAATGTATTATTTTCATATGATTTCCATTTGAACCTCAATAAATTGTAGTAGTTGGATGCAATATCTCTACTCAATTATATGACGCAGTTGAGCAAAAAACTTCTTCACTAGCATCAAAAGGTGTTAGATGTTATTGAAAATGTAGAACCTTATTCTACCTCCAAATTTTCGATTCAAAAGAGAGAAGTATGGAACATTCGCAAGGCAAAGAAAGAAGGAAGATTGATCGAGCAACTTTGGCATCAAGCTATTGTAGTGAATGTTTGGAGAAGAAAGATCTCTCACACCATCAACAAATCTTACCTGTTATCTTCAAACAACTTAGAAGAGACAATGCATAGTACATAGATTTTGGTCATATCCCTCATCTCAACAAATGTAGAAAGCAACCCTCACAATTTCATAGATGCCTCTGTGCCCTTATTCTATAGATAGTTATTGATTGAAACAAGTTGCTATTTACGATTGCCCCTTCAATTTATAGACTTTAACTAATCAATCAACTTTGACTCTTCCTTTGGAAAATTATTTTTTGATGAATTTGGATTACATGCAACATTAGAACCTTTAGTATGTTACTACTTCATATGGAGAGGAATTAGTGAATATCACAGGGTACCAATAGCATGGAATAAGTGTCTAGAATTTATTAGGTGTAATCCAACTTATATTGATAGGAAGTTTGCTAATCTTTTAAAGACAAACATTAGATGTTTTTTCAGGCCTCTAGAAGATTGCGAGTTCTCAAATTGTAGGAACATGGGGATGTCATGTGAACACTGTCACATCAACAATTTGATGTGATTGGGAGATTGCAACATTAGATGATATTTATTAATTAATATTTTTATATTTTAAAAAATATATATTTATGATAATAGTATTTTTTAGTTTTTATTTTTAAGAAAAATTTAATTTTTTTTAATAATTTAATATTTTGAACAACTATGGCCAGTTTACAACTTTGGGAACAACCTTCAAATGGTCTTCTATTGGCCTCAAATCCCCTCTAATGTCAACTTTCTACTTGGTGAAACTTTTTTAGTTTTCTATATTTAAATATACAATTTCAAATTTTTATATCTTTCTTGTATAGTAATATATAGATACACAAAGATTATTTCCAAGTTTTCATGATTTAAAACTTTAAGCAAAAATTTTGTATGATTTTTTTAGGTAATTGAAAAAATATTAAAAATAATATGAATTTTTAATGAAATTTAAAGAAATGATGACAACCATCATGGTGTACTTGGTGTATTCATTGAGCTCACACCAAGAAAGGTTTGATAAAAAGAAGCTCAAAATGGTGTGTTCAACCTCTAAATGCCCAACATGGGATATTGAAATTTGAATCATGCAAGACCTCATTCCATTTGGATTCAAACTATGAGTGGAGAAATGAGACCCATGAAATGTAGCCATTGAAATTAGTAGTAGCTTTGGCTCAAAGCTAATGTATGGGAAAAAATTCTTAAAGCATTTGACGACATCAATGAAAAGATTATAATAGTCAAAGGAAGGTTGACATTCTATGGTAGCCTAGAGTTTGGGAGAGTTCTACACTTCAAAGAATTACTATGTTTTGATCAAGTGGAATTGGGCCCTGAAATTTTGGCAACATATAGAGTGAGGAAGTGTTTGCTAGTCTACCAATTTTCACATTTTTCTAACAAAGGTAGGATCCCTAATGTTGTCCATGAATGCAAGAGCTAGCAGAAGGAGGAAAAGCACACCGACAACAATGAACAAAAAAATGACTCTACAAGTGTTTTTGTAACTTCTAAATCCCTAAATCTTAAGTTGAATGCAATGAATTGCCTTGATCCCACTCACTTGCCCTTTATTCCCCACTACGGAGCTTATATATGTAGTTATTCTAGCAGTACAAACCCATCTAGTGTCATAGTAGTCTTAGTTTAATTTCAAGAGGCTAAATTTGGGACAATGGGATGCTCAAGGCTTAAAGCCTTTTAAATATTACCTTCAAAGTATCACAAAAATTATCATTTTAACCCCTAAATTAAAGGACTAAAAAGCCCACTTTGGATTTTTTTAGGCTTTGGGCAATTTCTATTGACTTCATATTTTGGAGTGTTTCCATTTAATTTTTAATATCCCAATGTTGAGAATGTTTTAGTAAGCAATTGATATCCTTTCTTTTATTCTTATTTGAAAATTTTCAAAATTGAGTTCAAAGACAACTTTCTATGATTTTTTTCTACCTTCATTGTCCACAAAATTAAACTCTTCATAACTTTCACCTCATTATTTGTAATTGAATGCATTAGATGTTTTTGAGTAGGTATCAATCTACATAGTCCAACAAAATTTAATAATATTATTTTAAAATATATTTTTAGCTTTTTGATTTGACATTGAAATTAAAAAACTTTTAAATTTTGCAATATTCATGGATATGACATGAACAAAAGTATCATATATAGATTAGGATTTTCACAACCTTCAATTTCTTATAATTTATTTTGTGAGTAGTTTAGTTTTTTTCTTTCATTATGTCCTACATTCTACTTAAAATTTTTTTTTAAGATGAATTCGATAGTGTTTTTGGTTAAGATTTTTTGTATATATTTTCAATTCATTTTTCAACATATTGAAGTAAAATAAAAAAATTATGGGACATATTTGGTTTTTTTCTAAAAATGTTGAAAGACAACAAAACCTCACCTTTAAGAAGGGCTAGAAAGGCTTGTATCTTGAAGTTTAGGCACATTGAGCTTGCAATCAATTGGGAGATTCACTATAAAATTTTGGGATGATATAATTAAACAAGTTAACCACAAAAATCTACAATTGGATTTGTTTTAAAATAAATGTAGGAGAAAATTTTAGCACTTTTTTGGGAACAACTATTTTGAAGCAATTTTGGTCCTCTAAACATGAAAGAACTTTAGAGGTTAATAATTTTGGAAAAAAATATGGAACAAAAAATAGATTATTAGAGCTACATTTTCTTGTAAAGTTTATAAGCATTTAAAATCAAAATCTTTGTAAAGATTGAAGTTTGATTTTCAAACTATTCTTCAAGCTTATAATGTCCTTTAATTCCTAAAGGACAAGGCATTCAAATTTTGAACAATGGAAGAACACAATACATCCCAAGCATACAAAAGTTTTTTTTTTCCATTCATCATTTGTTTTGAAGATTATTCTATTAGTTCTTTAGCATTTGTACACTATAGATTTTGAAGACATTGCTTTGCAAATATTGTAGTATTTAATAGGCACTAGTAGGTCTAGCCTCAAAAAATAACCTTATTTGTTCTAAAAACAACCTTTCAAACTCAACTTAAATAAAAAAGTAAAAGTAAGATCTTCAAAATCACTATGATTATAATTTAACAGTTTGAAGTTCAAGAAAAAAAATTCTTGAGAAAAATACAAATATTCAATCTACAATCAATTTCAGAAAGAATTTTCAATTTCTAGTCTCAAAATTTATTGAAAAATATTGGTTCATGCACTACTTGATCTTACTATTCTAGAAATTTGTATTTTACAGTTATTGTTTGAAAGTCATCATTAAATTTTTCTTCTAAATTTCATTTTATAAACACATATTGACAACTTTGGAAATCTCAACTATCCCTAGTCCTTAAAAGGGTTAAGGGGCTAAAGTTTCACAAACATTGGGGCGCTTTTATTAGCAACTGGATTGGTTTCCTGGGATTGTAAGCTTTATCTGCAATTGGAAATACTTTCAATTTGTGAAAAAAACAAAAAAACAAAAAACAACGCGCCCCCAATTAAGAATAACTACCCTGCATCGTTGACGGACATCCCAATGAGCCTGGCCCACAATGCCGGGGAGTGGAGTTGACTCTGTTCTCCATCCACCACGTGTCCTTCCTCCCTCTCCCCAGTTCAAATTACAAATCCCCCGCCACTTCTCTCCCGCTCTTCCTTCCTTGGGTTTGCGCCTCCTAAAATCTAGGATCTTGAAATGTACATTTGTGGAACGTTTGTAAGTTCGTTATGTCACGGGCCTGGGAACGGTTGCTTGGTGGTCTCAGTTCAATATCCGCCGTCGATTTTCATCATCAGGTTGTACATTTCTGTCAGGGTTTGGATTCTGGGCCCCTTTGGATTTGTTGGTTTGTGCCTATGTTTGAATTTGAGGGATTTGAGGCCCAGGTACCACATTCGATTGCTTATTTTAACCCTCCTCCATGCTTTTTGGGTCAGATGGTTTTGAAAAATTTATTACTAAAGCATCCGTGCATTTAGAATAGCTTCTGTGCATGTGGAATTCGATAATTGTTGGAGAAATTCATCCACCCATCCATGTTTGATAACTAATTTTAGAATTTGGAATGGTATTTTCAGCTTCTGAAGTTTGAAGTCATCCGGGAAATAAAATGGATTCCGACTCCAGAAGAGATAACTTTGGTTAAAGATCCTCCTGGCTGGAGGAAAGAGTTTTCTGGGGGTAGTTCCTACTAATTACGCCACATGTAGACATAGACAGAGTGTAACCTTGATGCCTCTGAAATTTGGTCCTCATCGACTTTTCCAAATTGATTGTAAACTGAAATCCAGGTCGTTTGGAAAGCTGTAAGCTTATGCAAGATAGTCCAAATACTCATCGGCAGCACTTGCCAGGATTACGCAGGTATTGACTGGTTTCGTTATTTGTCAACGCATTAGTAAGACTCCGATTATGCACCTATGCAAATCCAATAAATTGAAGGGGGGCCCGGTCTTGCACATCTCTCAATACAAACAGAATATTCCCAACCTCTGCGATCAATGGAATGGAGTAAGCTGTTAGGATTACACCAGCTTTGTCACTGGTCTACTACCAAAGTATGACGGACGACGATGCATAGATTGTAAAGCTTCGTCTAAGCCTGTAAGACCGATGCAATAACTATATTACGATGGAGGCCTTGCGTGGTAAGGTATCGATGGACAAAGGAGCTCAATTCTCTTCAAAATAGAAAGATTTGGTACATGAAAGGTTCCCAATTCATCATTCACTCAGTTTACTATAATGAAAATTAATACCTAAGGTTTTGTTGGCAGTTCCAGTGCGATGTGAATCCTTGTATGCGAAGCCCATTCGCTTCTAAAACCATGTCCGGAGCTTCTTGGATAGATCTTTTGTTTCAACTTGATCCAGCTTTGATGCAAATATGAAGTCATTTTCACTCAAGCCCCCTGCATACGCCAATTACGGATAATTAGACAAGGCAACATCCAACCATTCACAACCCTGCTTTTCTAGCTCTTGCCCCTTAGTCCTAGTATGTGAAGCAGAAAATAACTACTGCCCACGGTTCATAGGAAAAATAAGATCTTGCAGAGAAAATTCAGTGCTTGAGTAATGACATTCAAATTTAGAAGGCAGGATAAACAAGAACGAGGGCTCACCTATTGCTGGAGTCCAGACCTCTACTCTAACTTTGTTGTTCTCCAGAGTTTGAATCTCATGTTGGTAGTTCTCAGCATCTGCTATCTTACCTAAGCGGGTGTAAAGCTCAGCAACCGAATCAGAATCTTTCAAATTCCAGTCACACTGGAGCTTAAGAGGTTCACTTGAATCTTGATTGATTAGTCTCCAACCTACAACCTGTTCAATTCAGTTTCTAAATTAAACCTTCAATTGTCCCATGATACAACTGAACTGTGTACTAACAATCCCTAATGGATTATGTAAATAGTTAAATTACGAACAAATTCACCAAACAACAAGTTTGCGATTTCCCAAAATTGGGATTCTTTTAGGAGATACTGTTCACTCTTCATCACGCAGTCTGACCATTCTCACAAGTTTCCAGAATTTTCTATCTCAGTATTGAGGATCAATGTCCGGAGGCAGAATTTAAGCAGGATGGTAAATGAACCGAATTCGAAACAATCCAAGAGTACAACTTGAGGATATCAGATATATGCGTACTCACAAAGTATTACACATGAAAGGATAGCATCAAATTACCTTTCGAAGCAAAGCTTTAGCCTCAGCTTCCGAGAATGGAGCTGCATCCACTGGAAGAGGTTTAATTGATTTCTCAGAAAGACTCAAGACAGTCAATGTTGGAACTAAAATTTGGTGATCGGTCGTCGAGTTACCAAGTGTTTTGTCACCAAAGTTACTTGCCACCTCCTCTGCGGAGTCAAAACGAAGACATAATTGTTAGCAATGTCCTTGATCATCTGAAAAACTAACCCTAACCAGAAAAGACAGTTCATGTCAATCACCTCATTCCAAGCAATTCAAAACTGAGAGCCTACGAAACATTCCATGGTCTCTTCAAGCACCTCACACGGCGACAACCGCCGTCAAAATTGCCCTATCCTAAATTCACTAAGGATCCGGTGGGCCATCAGAGCCAATTTCTCTGCATATGACCAACGAGACGTGTCAAAATGCTCTATTCCAATCCTCCAGTAATTCCTTTCTCAGTTGACGCCCACTCGAGTGCCATTTTCAAAAATGATAGCACGTTAAGAACTTCCGCTCTTGAATGAACTTGTCGTCAATCTCCGTAGAATTTACACTAACAGAGTTTCCAACTACCCTAAAAAGATACATCACTCCGAGATTTTCTTGGCAGAATGTATCCACTATTGAAGGGCAGGAGGGAGAAAAAAAAAGAAAAACTAAAAAAACTCTCGAAATTTCTTTCACCTTAGCAATATCAATCCTCGTGAAATCCTTAAATGTTAACCTGTCTCCCAAGCAAACGAGATTACATCATCCACCTCTCAAAGCCGGCTTTCCCTTGCCTACCAAAGCCCAAGGCACTCGATTAATACATCAGCACCGTACCCCCGGAGAATCCAACCTCGGGGCCAAGCTCGGACCTACGGGGAAACTAAGCACAAGGAAAGGAACATCACTCTCACCTGGATATGGGTCTCGTGCTCCGAAATCGCCTAAATTGCCCCCGTTGGCGCGCACCGTAAACCTCTCCGTCCCGCTTCTTCTCCTTCCAACGGCAACCACACGAGGTCTCAAGCTCGTGCTGGGGCCCAAGAGATGCCGAGGCTGCGACGTTGTGAAGTGCGAGGTGGAGCACGCCATCGCCGTCGCCGCCGTCGCCGCCATCGCCATCGCCGTTGTGGTTCGGCGACAACGCTTCTCGACCAGGGCGCCTTATCTCAATTCGGAGCTGTTTCTCTGTGGAGCTGGCACCCCTTAGCGCCTGAATCCTATCTTGAAAAGAGAGAGAAATAATTCCAATTTTACATTAACCTCAATCCTTTTTTTCATATTTTGCACATTTTTGCTGATATCTTTTTATCGAAATATCAAATACCACAATTTCATGAAATTGATCATTAAAGAAGGTTGTCTTTTCAGGATTCAAGTATTACATTGGATGAATGAGAAGTTAGTTGGATTACACAGTACCTTGCAAGCCCTTCATTTATCATTCAAAATACAAACATCGGAGTGCTTCATGGTTAAGAGTCTTTTTCATATTGGATCCCACAAAAAAAAACAAGAAGATTGTGAACAAGTTACATTATTTAGGACTACATACCTCCATTAGAAGGAAGACTTTATGAATATTTCCCCTAAAATTATTGTAGCCGTAGAGTGTGTCTAAGTGGTATTACATATGGCTTTTACAAAAATTTATGAGAATTAAGAATATTGACCTACATTTATCACGATAGATCAATATTATTTGGTAATGGTGGATTTTTTTAAATTTATGTTTGTGTAATAAAAATATAGAATGAATATTTGTTGCTATGTTATTAACTTTTAAAGGATGCGGCCTCCTATGATTAAGGTAGTCACTAAAATGATTGGATTATTAGACCAATTGGTGCACTCTTTGTTTCTACAATGAACAAATTAAGTCATCTAATGAGCTATTTTTGGCCTCAACGTCCATTAAGTGTTAATAGTATTAACAGTAGAATTGACAACATTTTTTTAGTAGTAGTAGGGCTTTGCATAGGTTAGTGACAGATTGTGTATCTACAGTTCATCAAGTACCAACTATAATTGCTATAAGAAGTTTAGCACTCCATCCAATGTTTTTGATATTGTCTATGAGTGGTTGATATTTAATGCTGGTTTTTAATATTCTTACTTCTAGTGGATATTTGTCATTGCAATAAGTGTATTCTAAAATTGTATTTAGTGATTTTTAGTTGTTTGTATTAGTGGAGGATATTGGTATTGTATGAGTTTTATACATAATAGATCAAGGTAGAGTTTGGCATTGCAATTGCAATTTTATATTAGGTTGGCAAAAATGTGGCAGTAGCCATAGTAGTACAATTTGTTCATTTAAAAAAAATATGTTTGCATTCATCAATGTAAAGCATCTTGTGGTTATCTGTAAAATTAGCAGTTTGTATATTTCTTGTACAACTTTGTCGTGCCTTTGAATACATGGTGCTTTTATATAGAATTTCATCTGCTGTAAGATTATTGTACATATATTCAAGTGTCTATTTGATTTAGATTATATAGTGGATATTTTGTAGATGGATATTATATTGACCAAAAGAGATATTTGTAGACTTGACCTATGTATTGTATGTATAATTTTTTTGGTAATTATATTATTTGTGCATTTACAATGGTGGTATTGGTCCAAAATTTACTTGACAAATAATAATGAATGGTTTGTTTGTTTTCCATTTGTTGATGGATGAAAGATTGTAAGTTGTATCTGTGTTTTCATTAGCTTTTTGGGTATGGATAAGATTTTGGAAGGTGGATTGGTCGTTTGAATGGCGTGTGTTTGGAAAACAATCCATTAGCTCTATAAAAGTCCTATCTTGAATTGTTTTGTAATTTTGTAAAAAACTATATAACTATATAAATATATAAAGATATATTTGTTATCTCCATTTCATCGAATTTAGCATAGAAAAAAGTGATTTTTTTCAAAAGTCAAACAATGGTTGGAATGAGAAGTGTTTGGTCTAAAAAGCCACTCGAACCTCTTTATTTCAAGCAAGATTCCAAAGTACCCCAAATTGGTTTTTCAAATGAGAAAAATAGAAATAGTTTATAATTTGAGAGGGACTACGGAAAAGGTTTAGGAAATGGTGATTACTAATTTATTTGATAAAAAATAAATAAGAACAATCAAATTTAAAAAATACAATTGCATACAACAATTATGTGTATTTATACATGGATATGTTTACCAATCCCTATATAATATATGGAAATACATGGAAAAATTGCAAAAGATGTGTTCCTTCACCTTGAATAAGATTAGCATTTGGTAGGGGGGGAAGCAAACACAATTTTACAAAGATTGCACAAGTAAATAGGCCCTTTGTGGAAAGGTCACCTTAAAGAAAGGCAATATACAATACTCTATGTCAACAATGTTTTGAATACTTTTATATATTATAGTCAACAATATGGTTTTCTTAGTCTTTTCCATTCTTTATTGTAGATGCATGTTGGCTTCATCTATACTTATGTAAGTGTCAATCAATCACAAAAAAAGCACAACTAAACTTATATCAATTTCAAGTAAAAGATTTTGTATATGCCCATGTTATCATATTAAGCATGTATTTTTACGCATGGAATTTTTAGTTTTTAGTATTGATTGCTTTGAATGAATTATGAGAGCAATGTATGCCAAATCCAAAGTTCCTCAAAGTAAATCTTTTAAAAGGCTATTAGTGTTGCATGCCTATATTTGCACATTTTTCATATGTTGATATCAATGACATAGTATAACATTGTCAAAAAACTTTAAATTCTTGCAATACCAAAGGTAGATTGTCTTAATTTTTACACATTTACTATCTATCACTCATTCTTCAATTAGGTACAATTACTTTCTTCACTTTGTCTCTCCTACCTTCAATAATCCCATATTTGCTAAAGACCATGTCATTTAAAGAGATTTGACAGCAACGAAGGGCCATTTCAAGCTTGTTTTCCTTATTGGAAACTATAGTACTACTATTTGAATATTTAATAATTTAAAATAATTTAAAAAATATTAAATATTAAATATTAATATCTAATGTGGCGACCACTTCACAACTATAGATGTGGCAAAGTTCTCATAGTTTAGGAACTTGCAATCTTTTGAAGCTCTCAAATCTCTTCTAATGCTACACTCTTGTTCTAACCAAAACAATTCTAAGATTTAAAAGATTCACTCTTGTCTCTTGAATGTCTAAGAAGTCCAGTTTGGATTGTAGGTTGGTAGCATGGTATTTTATATATTTTGTATACATAATATATAGATTGACATATACAACAATCAAAAAGCTTTTCATTCATGCTGAGCTTGATCCAATTACACATGGAACAACCATTTTAGATCAATAGTGCATTTCATTCATGTTTGAAAATTGCAAAATGGTTAAGTATTCTATTTTTATGGTACCGTGTTTGAAGGTGATAAGGTTTTGCTATTAGTAATACTACAACAAAATGGGTATTTAACTAGATGGAATATTATTTAGCTACTAAACCATGTTGATGCATGACTACAATGCATCATGTCCACTTAGGATGTATGGAAAATGTGATTGTTGTTTGTGACATAAACTACTATAAACTTCAATTACTCCAATTACAAACCACACATACAAATCTAAAAGATAGAACTCTCACTTATTTGAGTCATATTTCACAATAAATCTTGGCCAAAATTTGACTAGATATAGTGAGAGAATATTCATAGCCATGTCAAAAATGTGACTCTATATTTTTTTAAATATGACTACATTCAATTAGAATATTATACTAGTATTATTTCATGTGAATTGCTACATCAACCAAAATTCTGATTCATATTCTACATCAAAAGAAAATATTACTCACAAAAGTCATTTTCTAAATTAGGAAAAAATATGATTCATAAGAGTCATATTTCACATCAACCAAAAAATATAGTTGTACAAAGTCATATGCCATGTCAACCAAAATATAACTCACCATAGTCATATGCCACATTAGCTAAAAATATGACTATGCAATCACATGCCATGTAGGCTTTTTTCCCTTTGCCCAAGCATGTCAAAAGAAAGTCAAGCCTCCAAGGATTGTTAATGTATATGTCATGTTGGCAAAATATGGTTAATTATACCTTCTAATGCAAATAACTACAAATATAACTCATGTCCAAAGCAACTAGTTGGTAATGACTAGACCCAATTATATTATATGTGATCTATAGTGATTTGCACATGAGTTATATTTTGAAATTTTACGACTCACTACAGTCATAGTTTATAGTTATAAAACACCCATTTTGTTACAGTGATATAACCTCCAAATGAAATATGTTAATCATTGAATTTTCATTCCAATGTTGTATTTTTTGTTGTATTTAAGTATATATTTCTTATTCTAAGAGTAAAATGCAAGATTGTATATATATATAGTTTCTAATAGAACTTTAAAGATTAACCCTTGAGTATTGGAGTCTTTTTTTGAATTTTTCCATATTCTTACAAATATCTTCATATGAATATTTTATTTTTCTCATTTTTGCCACGTTGATTGTAAAATAAGTCTATCCTTCAATGATTCAAAAATGTCTTTGGGTTTAATGAAAATTGCCAAGAAGCACTTTGTTCATCTTGGAGTAGTTGGGGATAAATGACCAAGGAATAAGAGTGTTTGAAAGCACCTTGGCATATTAAAACTGGCATACTATAATTTCCTATTTATATTTGGAAAATCCTCAAAGTTTTCTTCTTTCATTCTAATTATTGACCAAATCAAAAGTCTATGTAGGATAAAATTAAATTAATGTTGATCTTGCAAACACAAACTTCATATGGTAGGAAAGAGGCATTGGAGAATATTTGGAGGTGCTTAGAGCAAATTCATTCATTTTGGCTACATATCATACCCTTCAATATAATGCATGATTGTAATGCTTTAAGAGCATGTCAAGTAACGCATCAAAATTTCACCAATGCCAAAAGGCTTGGTTTTTTGTTTAGAGAGTGGTTCACTTGCTTATTCCATCTATTGAACTTGATATAGTAAATTTCAACCAATATCTAGTCTTATAGTGTACAAAACAAATCTTTATCATTTATTATGCTAATTGGCATTTTAATTATAGAAGAAAAAATGGTGCTTGGAGAAGTTGCCAACTCTACCAAAAAAATGCTTATTTATAGTAGAATTGAGAATCTAGTAGCAAGTTAAAGTATTAATTGTCCATTTTTCATCCAAATTGTAGCAATGTCCAAGGTTTCATACAACCTAAGGAGATGATTTTTTACTACAAAATCTGAATGAACTTGATAAGAGCAAGGTTTGCTTGAGTTGAGTTCTTCTAGTCAATCAAAAGGGCATTCAAATATTTACTTCTTGGTTGATTAAATTATTTGGAAATAGGAGAGGAATTAAAAATTAAAAATTATAGTCCTCTCTTCCTTTGACACTGAAAGAATGACATTGTTGCTTTGAACTTTGAATTGAACTAACAAATTGCAAAGGATGACTTGTCATTATAAAGTTGATTGTAAACTTAAAATGAAGGTTTTGTCATGTTTGAATGGATGATAATCAATAATGTGGCATGAATGAAAAAATGTCAATAACATTTGACCAATTACATAGCATCTTGATTGTGACAAAGCTTGTGTATAGTAGTGCTCAATTTTTTAGAAGTTTGCATGAAAAAAAATGCAAGTTATAATGCAAATTATTGATAGAAGTTAATGCATTTACAAAATTCAAAAGCATTTTAGCTTCAAATATTTTTTTAATTTAAAATTTAAAAATTTTCACATTTGAAAAATACATATATTTTATAATATTTGGTTTAGTAAAAATTTGTTTACAAAACAAGATTATTTCCACTTTACAATTTTTCTTAACTCTAAAAAATGGAATTTGAAACTTTGAGTTATATTATCCATTGAATGTTTTTCATTATGGTGATTTTAATTTTAAATAAAATTATAAATAAAATTATTCTATATAAAATATTATAATTCTAAAAATAATTGTACCAAAAAATTGCCTAAGATAGGACAACAACTAAATCATGAAATTATCACTTAGGGATTTACTTGTAAATTTTGAATTTTAGAAGTGTTTTAATGAGGTATCCTAGAATAGTCACTTTTACACATACAACTACTTTGCATCTTATACTTGTATCCTACATTCAAATATAAACATACGTATTGAGTCTATTGGACCAATAATTAAAGAAGACCTATCAAAATAAGTGTTTCATTTTTAGATGGTTAAAATCAATAATTTAAGAAGATGATAAAATTGTGACTTTTTTCTAATCCCAATATTAGATCCTAATTGCAACTTGTTTTAAATTCCTACAGACATGATCTATCCTTGCTTATGTAGAGCCTACCACATGACAATTGGCCCTTTGCCTATGTAGCATAGGTTAACTACATAGTAGGACTATCCACATAGTGACTATCAAATAGCAAGGTTTGCCTTTTGCTTACGTGGCAAGCTGCCCCTAATGACTTGGTAATTTTGACCATATTGATGTAACAATTGACCTTGTTGACATGATCATTTTCAATATTTAAAGAAAAATTATTGTCCAAATTATTAGAATTAAACAACAAATTTTGGTTTTGTTTTGACTAAGACCACGTGACCAAAATAATTGAAACAAACAATACATTTTTGTTACATTTATGTTGTTTTGGTTACAAGATTTCTAACAACGATGAGAATGAAGGATTGATTTGGGTATGCAAATTTATCTTTTAATTTTCATAGTTTAATTGTACTATTTCCCAAAAAATGCATGCTAAAAGAATCTAGAATTTCCTTTTGACTTTTGACAAGAACCTACAAAAACTTAGGCAATATAATAATAGAAATAATATTCAAAAATTTATTTGGACAATAATTGATGTAGTGTCTATAGACACAAATTTTCAAATGGTTGAATTCTATCTAATAGATATCATCAAGTCTTTACGTAAAGGCCAAGATAATATTCTTGAATCTTATAGTGAAAATTATATAGACATTTTGATCAGCATAATATTTTATTACATTCATGTTTGCATGAAATATATGGGAAGAAGATTGTGAATTACATCTCATAATAAATAATTTTTTATTATAATTACATACAAATATTATAAAAATTATAGTATAAAATTTTATCATGTATTCATATGTTAGTAAATAAATAGAATGTGTATAAGGAGTACAAAACATTTTGAAAAATTAGGTCATTAAAAATTGATGCTCTAAGATTTTTACATTTTTTTTGGTTCTTTGAATGATGAATAAACCCCACCAATTATTCAAATTCAATTTGGCTCTCAATATTATCTATTTTGCAAAGAAATTGATAAAATTATAAATGTTTTGTTTAAAAATTATGTGGAAATTTTATGCAAAGATTTGATTTGTTGTAGTTTTGTAATCAAATTTGGTTGTCATCAATAAAATCATGTTTTCATTACAATTGTGCTTTTCTTTAAATATAAAGGTATATAGAATACAAATGTGAAGTTTATGTGTACATGCATTTAGTGTTTGGAGTACATATATCTATTGACCTTAGACAACAATTTAGAATTATGGTAGAGCGATCTAAATTTTTACTAGTTCTAAAATTGCCTTCTAACAAAAGATTACATTATAAGATTCAAGTGAATCTATGGTGAGCATAAATTTTTAAAGCAAGGGTATTTTTAGAAAACTAAACTATGTCAAATTCAAAACTCATGACTAATTCTATAGGGATTCAAAAAATCTTTAAAAAATAGGTAGATGGAACTTTTATTATTCTTTCAAACAAAATTGACTAAAAAAGCATTTTAAAGTGGGAAATTGTTTTGGAAATCTTAATTAGTGTTCAAAAAGTGACTTAAAGAATATCACTTTAATCCTAGATTGTCTAATCAAACCATTTTGGATTATTCTCAATCACCCTATTATGAGCCATTGTATACAACAAAATGTCTAATTTTACATATCTATAGTTTGAAAGGTTCAAGTCTTGGATTTCTAAAAATTATACAATATAGATTTTTTTTTAATTTCTACGCAAAAATCATACACATGAACTCTTAAAATTGAATTTATATTTTGATCAATTTCACTCTATGTATGCGTTGTACTTTGAAAATGAGTGAATGAATTCAAATGTTGTATCCTGCATACAATAGAAACCTTAAAACTAGAGCAAAAAGACAAAATTGACCAAATTGGATCCTACAAAGTTTATAAAAATTTACAAGAGCATCTATTTCAAAAATTCAACAATTGATATTGTTAGCATATTTTTTGGAACCTCTTCAAAAAATTTAGAATCAATTTAATTATTTTTGTATTCTTAATCATACTAGATTGAACTTTATATTTTTATAATTGCTAAAAATAAAAATAATTTTTATCCTCCAAGATCATTTTGTTTATGGAAAGCAAAGACTAGAAATGTCCAAGAAAATGTTCTTTTCATCCCCACTATCTCTTTCATTGTAAAAAAATTATATTTACTCCTTTTTTCTAGGACTACATTTTCTAAATGAAATTTTAAATAAGTACTTCTCACATTGAAATTTTGAAAACTAAAAAATGCAACAAGTATGTCAACTTTTTACTCTACTAATTCTTAGTTTATAAAATATTGAGATTTGGTTTATCCTACTGAGAATTTGCCATTGAAAATTTGAAGAGGACACATTGTGTTCCCTTAGTCTTTGAGGAATTAAAGCCCAACAATTTTCATAAATTTTCACTATATGGTTAAAAATTTATTGTATGATATGTAATTTTCATTGTTTGGCAAGTAGACTAGGCAACTCAAAAAAAAATGCTTAAAAAATCACTTTTTCAAGAAATAAAAATTTGAAATTGGTTTTTTAGATTTAGATATGTGGAAAGATTTGAGTTATTCCATTTTGATTAATGAGATGATTAACGGATATTGTATAGGGAGTTATTGCCTCTTTTGAGGTGATAGTGATAGTGATAGTGTCAAATCATGTCAAACATAAAAACCATAAATGATTTATAAGAAGGGTACACATATTAATTTCCCATTTTAAAAAAAAATTATACAAATTTTGCAAGAAATATCCTACCCATTTTTTTTATTGAATGTAATATTTTTATATTCAATCCCAAATCCTAATCTCTTCAACAACCTCATCTTCAATCTCATGTCTCCTCCTTCTTTGTCCCCTTCTACCTCTTTCCTACAACATTTGAAAAATTATTATTCTTAATTATTAATAATTATACAACTATTATAAATTTTAGCATGCAAATTTTAAACACACTCAAATACGAAATCTCTATTTCATTCCACCTTTGCAATTATAATTCAAATATCTATATAAACTTGTATTATATAATTTCTTTCTACCCAACTTGTACCATTCAAATTTGCTATTGTAACAAAATATGAGCGTGCAAAGGCTCTTATAAGAAATGTTTGTATACAAATCTTAATTCAAACTTTGTAAACATGTAATTTCTTTTTGACAAAACTTGAAAATTAAGGCATAAGTGCAAACCACCATACCAAACATTTGAGTCATTTTAAATAAGTACTTTAAATTCAAACCAAATCATTTATGAATGTATTAAATATAAGTATTTATTATTTTAATTTATTAATTTAAACTTCTTTATTAAATTCATTAATAATTTTTTATTACATTTTATTACACATCTTCACATTTTATGTATCCAAAATTTCACTTAGAGTCTTAAAAATATTTCATATTCAAATCTACTATATAAGGTGATATTGCATTTCTTAATATAATTATGATTTATATTTTAAAGTTAGAAAGACTTTAAGAAATTCATAACAATTTCTCTAAGATTCCCTCCAAGATAAATCAAATGGGTTCAATGTTCCTTCCATGTTGTCTTTCAAGGAAAGTTTACAAAAAAATGTTTCAAAAGGTGTAGCCCCTCCAATAAGAAGATCGATATTTATGAGGATGCTTTATAGACACTCTACTTTAATTCTTGAAACAAAATCAAAATGTAATAACAAAAATTTTGAGCATCCATACAATTGTTAAATGAGTTAGCCACACTAGGCTTGGTTTCAAGAGTCTAAAGCCCCCCTTCGCACCTTTACACACTTGGGATAAAAACTCTGTCTAGTCCCTCCAAAATTTGAGTCTTACATTGAATAGTGTAGGTTTACTCATCTTTCTCAATATACATCCAAATTAGATTGACTATTGAAACTTGACATATTTCAATAACTCATTAGATAAATATGATGCACATATCAATATGATGAAGAAGCGGTGGGCCTTTCTATTTGGAAAAAAAGATTGTTGTTGTGTTTTGTAGTATAAGCAACAATATGGACTTAGTAAGTGGAAGGTTGAGGATCTTCAATTGAAATTGGTGGGGGCATCAATAAAAAAATGCCTTTAGAACTAGTTCAATGACCCAATTCAAACAAACTCCTTTCTAAATTGAATACAAGTTTTCAAAAGTAACTAATGAGAGTTAAAGAGATCATTGAAGCAACTATGGTAATGAGAGTTGAAGCATTTTAAATGTCAAGGACGTTGCATTAAATGCAATTTTTTTTGTCAATATTAGGTTTGTATATGACCTCAATTTTTTTTTTTAATTATTCATAAAATTTCTAAAAATGCTCAAACTAATTATAAATACTTCTATTTGAGTTTTCAAAATTTATTTGGTCCAAAACTCCAAATTGTGCTTGCAAATGTTGAATCTCAAAGAAGTTTTTATTTTAGAACACCTTAGTACGTGGACTAACCCAACTTGTGTAGGCAAGTTGAATGCCAAAATTTGAAAAAGATAAAGGACATAATGATTCTCTTTTCAATAAGAATATATATTCCTCTATTTTCACTACAAAAAATTAGGGGTAAATGTGACTGCAAAATGCAATTGCAAAACAATCATTCCGGACAAAAGTGACTAGAACGCGACTGGGGGCCCTATAGTCATTCTGAACAAGTTATTGAATGTCAGTAGGACATTGTAATATCACCATCCACTTTAGAGGACGAAACTGAATAGATGAAGATGAAAAGAAACCGTTGATGTAGAGGAGGAAATTTTGGAAAAAGCATAAGTAGTTGCCCCTTTTTTGAGTGAATTTCGCTAACGTGGACCTCTTCATTAGCAATCATATTTCAATCACATTTTAGTTACAACCTTATCTTATTCTAGTTGACATGGACCTCTATAGATAACCAAATTAGATTTATTTGTGTAAATTTTTGATCTATTTTGTGGTGTAATGTGAGTGCTTTTGCTACCAATTTGGCTGTTTTGTAGTCCAATTTGGGTATTTTGGTCACTGATTTTATTCCAAATGGAAGTTATTTTGTTGCTTAGTTGGTTGGTCTAGTGGTTTAAGTTCCAAGTCAGAGATCCAGTGAATGGGTGGTGGGTGGCAGATGGTAAGTTCCAATTTGGTAGGTGAGTGACAAGTAGATAGTAATTTCAGCCAAATTGGATGAATGGCCAGTCGTTGATCTTGAATGTTGTTCAATGTGGTGTTGTGTGAAATTCCTAGTTGGTGGTTGAAGTCAATTGGCTTTCTCTTCCGTTTTGGCAACTACCAGTGTGAGTCCTATTAGGTCTCAAATTGGAATCTTTTGCTTCACCTATTGTTGAGCGAATTTCTAGTGTATATACCAGTCAATCTAGGCTGTGTATGATTTTATTTTCTTGTATATTTGTGTGTATGGTTCCTAGTTGAAAGTTGTATGAGTGTTGGTCCAAGTTTGGCTCAGTGTGAGTCTGTGTTTGTGTCCAAGTCGGAATGTTGCATACCAATGCATGGCAATGTGATGTATAGATGGGATGTTGGAGACAATATCCTAGTTGGAAGTTGATGTGTGCTAAGTGTTGAAATTACAAGTAGGTGGAAGTTGAATAGTTTGGAGTGTGAGCAGCGAAGTGGAAATGGAGCTTAGTAGAAGTGGTGGAGATTGTGAATCCTAGTTGGAAATTATTGTATCATAACGATGAAATTTACTAATTGGAGAGTTGATTAGAGCTTAATTGATAGATTGAGGAGTTATGAAAATGGATAATATTGTAAAATCTGTAATGGTGATTTAATCACCAATTCTGAATTTAAATAAAAATGTAATTCAACGGAATTGGTATTGATTGTTATGTGGAGTGTTTAATGTTGTATCCAAATTGTGAATCATGGGGTTGTAGTAATTTTAGAGCGTCCAAATTGTAAATCAGTTGAACAGTTTGTGTTTATGATTATTGTACCTTTACGGATGAGATCAAATGTATGTTTGAGTTCAAATTGGAACGCAAAAAGTCAATATTTGTAATAGTCCTAGTCGGAGTTGTATAAAGCTTGAATGTTGTTCTTGTGAATGCCGAGTCGGTTTATGATCTATGAGTGAATCATGTGTGGAAAACAAATTGGAAATGACTGTGATTGAGTCCAATTTGTTGGTCATAAGTGTGCATAATGTATACCGAGTAGGAGTGTAAGTCCAATGTGTATGAGATAATTGAGAGCCAAACTGGGAAAAGAATTATTTAAGCATGGACAATTTTAAAGGTATAAAAATTGATTCCAAATTGGTAAATGGAAAATGGAAGTTCTGTCAATCTAGTAGTTTCATTAAGCCAACTTGTAGTATGGAAGTTGTAAAGCCAAAGTTGATAGAAAAGATTGTGTTGGTTTCCAAATTGGAGGATAAGACCACTTTGGTGGAAAAGTGACTTATTTCAAGTTGTACCTGTGGAGACTGGACTGAATTGGAGAAAGATTGTGATCTAGTCAATAAAGACTGTAGATCTTAGTGGGAAGTTAAAGCTGAAAAGATAAAAAAAAAAATTATGAAGACGAAAGATAAAAGATCATAAAAGAAATAAAAATAAAAAAATAAACTTAAAGAACCAATTTGGGAGATTTCCTTAACCCTTGTGGCCTTTAAGAGTAGAGTGATAAATTTGGCAATTAGATTCATTGCGTGAGGAAAACATTTATATATGTGGTTAAAAAAAATATTTCCTATAAAATTCTACAATTGCAATGACCTATTGAGAATTCATATAGAAATAATCCTATTATATTAGTCTCCCTAGGAACGAACTTTTACTATTAGCTTGGGTTTAGTTTTCAAATGACAACCTAAGTTTATCTACAACCTCCATGCCAACAATATTTTGAAGTCATTCTATAGTCGTGTTTTAATTGCATTTTATTAGTGTGAATGACATGTGCGCAATCATGCTTTAGTTGTGGAATTTGGGAAACGGGAGTCATTGTGTAGTTGTGTATGAGTGACAATTGAGTCATTTCAAAGTTATGCATCTATTACCATCTTAGTTTAGCTTTGCACAAAATAGACCACATATAGTACATCATACATGGGACATACACAATATATCATTTATAGTACATCATATAAAATAGACCATATATAATACATCATACAAAATAAACCACATATAGTGTATCATACAAATACATCATATATCATACAAAATACACCATATTTGACAACTATATTATATAGCTTCAAAAGCCACTTAATGTGAATATTACACCTTGGAAAGACAAGATATTTATACAAGTGGGGTGGTAGGAGGTATGACAAATGATATGGGATATGTAAAACATAGGAATTATATTAAAATAAAATTTCAGACCACATTTAGGCATGGTTCATTGCCTTTTTAAAAAACTTGAAACTAAGGAAAGTTGGGAAAACAAACAATCTTTCATTTCCAAATATTTGTTTGAGATTTCAAACCTTAGATCTAAAGTTATAAAGCCAATGTTGTCCAATTACCATAAAGCGCAAATGTCAAAGAGATCCTACTCATATTTGCTTGTGTAGTAATATCTAAGCCACAATGGAGTTCCATGTCAGTCTTCTTTAAGTTAATTTCTGTTGTATGACTTCAATGTGACTGAAATGCAATGATGTGGAATTCTTCCTTGTGGGATGCATGTGCATTCTGTATCCTGAGAGTTGTTTGTAGGTGTACACATATATAAAGTGTATGCCTCTATTGATAATTATATCCAATAAACAACTCAAAGCTAAGTAAACAACTCTACTTTGATTATTTTGAAAAATAATATTGAATTATTCAAATTATCTACTACAATAATGCACTAATGTAATAATTTACCAAATAAATAACAAAATGGATATGTCAATATAAAATTGAAAACTAAACTAGTAGATATTAAAATCATTACAAGGATTTATCCTATTATTGTAAGTGACACTAATGTTTATAAATCATAATAATTTTAGTTATTATAAGTTAAAATATTCTTATAATGCGTTACTTTCTATAAAAATGTATTTTTGGAGGATGATAGTTAAGTATTCTGAAGTAATTTTCTAAATTCAAATTTTAAATCAAGAAAATCTAAATAATTAGAGTCTGAAATGGTCTTAGGATTCTTTGACTTCAACTTTTGTTACACAATCTATACTTTGAAAATTTCATAAAGTCAAATACATTTATTTTGAACAATACAAAGATAAATATTTTAAGAAGGTAACTTTAAGATTGTTTAATTATTTTCCTAATTTTTCATATTTTGGAATTTCAATAAAAAAATATTTCTATAACTATGATGAAGCAATTGCTTTCCTAATATTTCATATTTTAAAGTTTTAGTAAAAAATAAAAATGGTTCTACAACTATAATAAAGATTGCACAATTTTATCAAAATATACCACCCTCTTTTTCCCTCCCCTTGACCGTAGTCTTTTGTTTGTGAAAACAATGCCAGTCACGTTCCAATCAGCAATACAATGCGGTCTTGCCTGTCCGAGTAGACCTAAACTTTGAAAAAAATTCTCAAACCGCCCATGACCCTACTACAAGTAACAACTCAGTTGTGTTCTTGTCACATCCTAGTGCCTACACCCAATCTACATGACTTTGTGTTACGGCAACGTAATTGTAGGAAGTTGGCGACTTTAAACCACAATAGGGACCTAGCCACGTCATCACACCACTTTCGAAGTCAACCACCCTAAACTTAATACTCAGTCATGCATTAGTTAGCACGAGTCATGTTTAAGTGACATATGAATGATATGAAGTCATCCTCCATAACTGAGTTCTCCATGCCATTCCCTACATTCTTTGGGTGACGATGCTATCAACGGAAAAATGTTAATGAAAAACAAACATCGTTGCTAGTTCATCTCATAGTCGCAAGTCCAACTACAGAATGACTGGGACGCTATGGATTGCAAAATTACAATGCAATTATGGAGGGGCTAGTCACGTTCCAATCATTTCGGACACCCAATCACATTTACCCCTGATTTCTTGTAGTGTTTCATATTCATTGACACACTATATGTGACATCTTTCAACAACATTACGGTTGAAATACCTAATTGCAATACCTTCTATTTTTAAGCAAATAAAAATGGATTTGAATGAATACTTCTACAATTCAAAACCACCACAACTTTTCAAAAGCAAACAATGAGAGGTGCTCAAGGAGCATGGATTTAATTTTTGTTATATAAGGCTATAACCGTAATTATAGTTCAAAGTTTCATTGGCTATGGAAATAGGCTTGAATTGCAAAAAAGAAACCTTATTGCAGAGTTTTGTTTAAGCAATCAATGAAAATTGAAATATTTATAGGATACGATACCTTCTATTTTCAACTTTGAAAATTTATAAAATATTACTAGAGCACCAAAGAATTACAAATCACATAGAGTGCATTTCTCTTGAGTTCTCTAATAATTTCATCAAATTCTTGTGGTTGATCAACCATTAAGATATTAGGACCATAAAAAGTGTTGCAATTAGAAATTACTACATCACACATTATACAACTCACAATGCCTATGAGATTGCAAATTTGCTCAGTCATGGTATGGTACTTGATGGTGAAGGTTGACAAGAACATTTCTAAAAGCAATTGTCAAAATTTATGGATATTGTTTTTTCAAAAAAATTGTATGAAAAAAAATCTTTATTTTTTTAGGCATTTGCCAAATCATATTTACCAACTTTAATTGATTATTCAACAGTCTATGCCGACCTCGACCATTGTACCAATAAGGTAACTACATCTAAAATCAACCAAATAATTAATTTAGCATGATTTCCATTATTATATTATATTTTTTTGTAGGGTCTCATTGGTAGTCAAAAGGGATTCTAAATTCTCTTAGAATGCATTTTTTTAAATAAGCATGTTTAGGAAACATACTACAAGGGGTTTTTTTTTATCAAGAAGAGAGGCTAATTTCACATAAAGTAAAACCCTATTGTTGCTAGGTATTGAACCCACAACCATGCCATTTTAGTTTGGATACCTCACAACCATCATCCAGTAGTTTAGGGTCATATCAAACCATTTGAATGCATTTTTTGGACCAATTCCATATGAATAAACTATAAATATTCAAAGTCTGAAAAAATAGATGCATTAAAAGATTTTTGAGGGCATTATATGCCTAAGAATTATGAAATTATTGTATTTGTTGGAATTGTACCTTTGTAGTGACTGCACAGTAGTTTGACGTGGCCAAGACCATACTACATCATTTTCCAAGGTTTTTTTCCAACTTGGTTTTGCATTTAAAAAATATAATTTTTTAATTTTTAATTTTTTTAAAAACATTTTTTGACAACCAATTGTTTCCTTCATTGCAGGAAAACAGGCCTGAAACTGGCTCTCAAAGCCCTCAAATTTCCTCTAATGTGTTTTGAAAACTAACCTTAGACTCTCATGAATATGGTAACTACATCTAAAATTGCACAAATAGGCTTTGTGGCATATCCAATGTGATTTAGAAAATGAACAACAATTTTTGCATATTGCTCAAGGACTATGAATCAAATTGCAAGTGGTTCCATAATTTTTGGACACATTGGAAATTAGTTATAAATTTTTAGAGATGCAAGGTGTAGGGTGCTAAAAGTATTATGTAGCTAATGCCGAAATGAATTGGATGCACATGAAGAAATGATAGAAGATCTGAGAGAAGTTAAACCAACAATAGGTGCACCCAAAATTGACCACTTGCAAAGTTGCCACCTCCACAATACTATTAATAGAGTTGCACACTACTCAAAATTCACCTAACATTTGTCCTTGTCATGTGCACCATATGGGGTATTTTCCTTGTTTATTTTCCTTTAAAAAATAGGGGTCGATTTTGAGGAGTGGTTCATTTTAGGTGTAGTTACCTCAGTGAAATTACATTTTTGGCAAGAATTTGTAGGTGTCAGTTTTAGAAAGGGGTTGAAATTAGGTGTAGTTACCTTTACTTTGTTACAGACATCATTTTGAGTCAAATTCATTCTGAATCAGCATGGAGAAGGTGGGTTGGAGGGCCAGGGAGGATTGACCCTTCTATTGCCTTGCCAGAGGATAAATGTCAAAATTGCCCCCTATTTTGTGCCGCTTAAATTTTGTATTTCATCATGCCCCCTAGCTAATTTGGAGTCTCTGATTGCAAATATGAATCCAGGAATTGCAAATTTTATCATATGTGACAAATAAAATATTCCAATGTTTTCTGAAAGGGTAAAACACGTGGCAATAGAGGGGTCAATCCTTCCTGGCCAGGTCGGAGGGGGCGCCAGAGACGGACACCTCAGACTGCGTTTGCATGGGCTGCAAAAAGCTTAACTTCCTTCCAAAAGAAAGTCATGCCTCTGGCTGCAGTCTGCCTGGACACTAATTGAAAGTAAGTTATATAGTAGTGCAATTAATTTAAATATTATTTAATATCTAGCCTAGCCAGAAGACTGTCCAGTATAGTTGGTACATGCATTAAGGGAACTGGACCTAATTTCGACCCCTTTTTAAAACCAACCTTTCTATATTCTTGCCTAAAATATACTCTCACTATTCATGAGAGTCTAGGGTCAATTTTAGATTGAACACCTATTATTAGTACTGATTTTAAATATTTGCAGTTGATTCATACACGGTGCCAGTCCAAGATATGCATCCCAAGAAAATTTAGAATCTTTTCTAAACTACTAATCAAATCCTATAAAAAAAAAAATTTAATTGATATTAACAAGAACCAAGCAAAATTGCTTATTTGGTCAATTTTAGGTGTAATTACTTAAAGTGTTGCTTTTTTAAAATTGTTTTGAAGCAATGCACAAAGTGATCTCCAGTGAAGTGGTGAAGCTATTTGTATCCATCAACATGGATGAAACACATAAAAAAATGGATGAAAACAAATAATCATATTAATTCAAAGTATGTGAACTCATTCATTGTACAATGATACTGTCCCTAGATTTTGTAGCAATTGAGCAATGCCATCCATCAAAAGTAGGAGAATCTATTGTCAAATATTCCCATAAAAAATTGCAAGAAATCATCCCCCCCCCCCCCCCCCCCCTCTAAAAGCATTGTGTTCAATGTATTACATGAGGGTTAGGTTCAACATAAATTATGTACCTTTGTTAAAATATTATTATACATATGTCATCTTGTGATTGACTAGGATAAAGTGAACATCTAAAAATTTTACTTGGAAAGTCAAATTTTGGTATTTCTTTGTCTAGAATTTGATCCTCATCTACAATTAGTTTTGAATGTCTCATATATATTGTGTAAGGATAAAATATGTCTATTATTAAGGAATTTGAATCAATTGAATGGTACAATAAGGAAGGAAAACTGATGGAGATGAATGAAGGCCAACATTTTTCTATGGCCTTGCTTCTATGATCGTGTGTACAACAAATAAATATAACAATTTGACATTTTATTTTATTTTATATTGAAGCATATATGCAAGCTGCAAAGGCAATAGCTAATAGAAAAGAGGTCTCATTGCACAAAATTACAATATAGTAGATGGGTGCTACAGGCCCATATATATTTGATGTGTAGAAAATGGAAAACTATAGTTTGTTTCTCCTAGGTGTATGCTTTACTAGTTCAAGTACCAAATTGCTTTACGAACTCTACATTTTGAATATTTCTTTTGACCACCCCACTTCTTCGAGATCTTTGGGCTCGTCATGATCTCCAAGTTGAAGTAGCATGCTTCAAAATAAAATATAGCCAATTCTTTTACAATGAACATCTACAAAGTGATCAAGAAAAAGAGGTCAATATATTGTGAAATTATTAACAATATATTATTGAAACCTTAATATCATTTTGCTAATCCATTGTGTAATTATTATTATGTGCTATATAGAATAAATCATATTTATATAAAAGGACAAAGTTTCAACTTCTAACTTAATTTATAATCTAGTCTATTATTTATTTTTCATTTTTTTAATCAACCCAAATTTTATAATAAGTAATTTTTTAAATTTGTTAATGAATTTGGAATATTCTAAAACTTTGAAAAAGGTTTAAAATAATTTAAACAAATTTCAAATTTCAATGTATATTACAAAATATTTTATAGATTTCAAAATATTATTATTATCTATACCATAGACCATTGTAAGGATTGTAATTTCAATTATGACTGCATAAAAATTGATAATGAATTTCTTTTAAATCAACCTCAAACCTCAACTAATATAAAAATCAATCATAGTAAATTAGTTAAGTTTTACATTAAAGGCTAAATCTCTTTATTTAAACTTATACATCCTTTTTTATTGGTCAACAAATTTTAAAAAAAAAAACTCTAGTCTTGGATTATGACAACAGAAGTAGTTTTCAATAATTAATTGTTAACTTGGATAAGGTTAATAAAAAAAAATGACTATAATAACAAAACCTCTTCAATTTTATTATGGACGTGTTTGCATATAAAAGATTTATTAATTTTAATCTCTAAAGCTTCTTGAAGCCCAAAATAAAATATTGTAAGATACAAGTAGTTTAATCTTAAAAAAATTTCACCAAAGCTACTAATAGAGTATATACATTATATTTTGGACAAACTCTAGTGGCTGAAAATTTGTGATTTATTTCTTAACAACTTTTGAACGCCTTTTAATTGTCATGATTTGTATATCAATTTTTGTTTTGTATGATTCCAACAAGCATTGCAAGTGCTAAAGAATACTACAATTCTAAAAAAATTAAGTATCAACTTATGGGAATTCCTAACTATATGAATTTCACTATGAAACTGACATATTTTAACTATATGTTCAATTCTTAGTTAAGTTTTCAAATGACTAGAAGTAGACATTTTCATATCTATTGCACTCGAATACCATTATTATAAAAAATTCAAAAAAGGCAACCAAATGTACCAATTGAAAAAAAAGCCACATGGGTATTGCTAGCAAGCCATACAAATAATTTTTGAAGGTTATTTTAATGAAGAAGACTCATTGTTTCTTGAAAAATTAATTATTATTAGTATATTTTTTTTGTTGCCTATTCATTTCCAATTATTGTGCCATGTAATTAACCCTATGTGGCATTATAAAACAAACCACTATGGTTCTAAAAGTGCCAAAGTAGAATACATACTATAGTAACAAACTATAAATTTCTAAAATGAACTTTCTATTTTTGAAATGGAGTATTTAGAGCCCAATGATATTTTGAGTGATTTATTATTTGTAACCAACACAATTTTATTAGTGGAAAATTTAACAATAAAATTTTCAATATATAGTGGATCAAATTGTCTTAACTCCTAAATATTCAAAGATGTGGAACGGTTCTTCTAGGATTTGGGGTAGGTTCTAATATTTTCAAATTTTACTCTAGTTTTCTTAAACATTTCTTGAAGGTAAGGTTTTGAACTAGCTTTCTGGAAATATAATTTTTATTTCATTTGATGCTCTCAAGACAAATTTATAACCTTCCTACATACAAAATGTTTGAATCTAGTAAAGGAAAAAGAATGCAAAAACTCAATGAAAAATAAAATAATAATTTTTTTCTTCTAGAGTATGTTTATATTTTCATGTCTTTGATTCAAATGTTCCATTTTGATTAGTGATGTGAGGTCATGAAGAGTCTTGATTCTAAGGCAATGCATGCAACTCTTTGAAAAAAGAATATACAAGATTTGTTTTTAAATTCAATTAAATTTTTTTTTCAAAACAAAAGTACTTGTGGAGTGTAAATTACAACATTCTCATTGTTAGGATTGACATGTTTTAATTTTGAATTAGGAATATTGACAATTTAATTTTCTATTCTTTTTTGTACCTAATTCTATTTAATTTATTTTTTAAGAATGAATTTTTTTTTAGATTCTCAATACAATTCCCCTATTACTAATATTTGAACCTCAAAACTTTATAGTGCAAAAAATTTAAGATAACGTGATTCAAACTTTGAAAACTGCTAACAAAATAAGGTGCAAAAAAATTTCTTTTCACTTTGAACACTAATATCTTACAATCTGCGTATTTTAGGTGTCTAAATTTTTTTCCAAACATTCTCGTATAAATGTAATGCAAGATTCTATAGTTGTATATGCAAAAACAATTGTATTCTTTCATTGTAGCTCTTTATTTACAAGAAATAATAGCTTTGAATTTTTTTTTTCTAAATAAAATCACTTATGCAAGAATAATGCTCCCCAATCTTGGATGATATCACTATCATTTGGATAAACGTATACACTTTTGGAATAACAATAGACATATATCTCATCCACATTTTACATATTTTATCCATATTTTACATATTTCATCCATATTTTACATGTTCAATCCATATTTTAATTATTTTTTCATTTTTTATAAAGTATCAAAGTGGCAATAGTAAATGTAAAAGTGGTGCTCCGAATTTCAACATTCATCTACATATATTGAAAAACAAATAGCACATTAGCCCATATCACATATCCATAATTTTGCTTACATCCACAATTTGCTGATTTTATCCTAGATTTTTTTCTTAATGTGAAATTTTATGACAATTTTTCACCCTTTTAGTATTATTTGCGTTCCAAGGTGTGGTGCAGGGCCCATTACTTTGGTGCAAATGGCCACCAAATTTTCCCCAGTCTCATCCACATTTTGCATGCATGGATGTAAGTAGCTTCGTCACTCGACTCCACTCCACTCCACTCCACCAAAGATCCCCTACTATAAAATTGAGAAAAAAACGGAGTGCTCCCCTCTGGCACAGAGACTCATTATACCCCCGGAGAAGCCATCGTGGTGATGACGACGTACGTGATGAGATGGTCAGAATCGGGTGGGGAAGAGACAACGCAGACGGACAAGAATCAATGATAAGCGTTGCCAGACACTCTAGAGGCCGGCGCGCTCGTCAGAGGTTTGGTAGGGGAATACGTCAACCGATTGAATTGAAGGAGAGCTAGCTAGAAAGTGACTGAGTGAATGATTTACTCGCTTGCATTGCGCTACCTTCAATTCATGCCTGCCCGGCCACACGACGATCGCAACAGAAGAAAACATTTTTTCGAGTCTAACAGCGCATTTATGTGCTAAGCATTCATTCATTTGAGACTGAAGCTAGCTAAGGTCGGTTTCGAGTTTTGCTTCAAGAATTAAGGAAGGTAGTGTACAATGCAACCTGGCATGGTCGTGAAGATGAAGCGGTCAGAGGTCGGGGGCGGTAGACGCTTCTTTAAATCTACTCTCTTAATTAAGCTTCCATTCCCTGCGAATTCAAGGCTTAGGTTAATTTCGGGTTACTTGAAGCGATTGAAGAATATATACAGACATGTACGTCTTGATCACTAACAGGTTACAAGAGAGTGATATTCTTGATTTGCGCGTGCATGAAAAAAGTGCTAAGGACGCTTTGAAATGACATCTGTAAGTTGGACCTGGCAAGAGAGACGATGGAGAAAGCTGAGAAGGTAGTACAAGCGGTAATAAAGAGACGACGCTTGCAGTTTCGAAAGAACCTTCGCTTGCAGTTTTTCGTTGTACGAGCTGAGGGAGCACTCAAGTTACAGGTCTGGCAATGGCAGACGGGTTGAGCCGTTCATGCGTTGCACGCATAGCCAGTGTTAAAAGCCTAAAATGCTCTTAGCACTTGCAGGTGGCTGCATGAGCTAGCTAAATATAGAGTGGCGAGCACGAATTTATGGAGGACGACAACCGTCCTGGGAAGAATCCGTCGATTCTGAATATCCGACATACAGTAGCAGCAAGAAACCCTTGCTCCACATCATACTCTCAAGTCTCAAAACCTACAATCAGTAGCGGAGTTCCAGTACTTACCATAGGGAGAGAAGATTCTTTCACTGTCAAGCTCGTACAAGCAAATATAGAAGTCCATGATTTACAGAATCACCGCGACAATCAGGGCTTGCGACGGAATTACTTCAGTATCGTTTCGTACGTGGAATCTTGGGCAATACGACAATGTTAACACTACAGTTTTGTGAAGCCTGTTGATACCATTACAGTTACCGGACATTAAAATAGATCTCCAGGCACTTCGTACCACAAATTTCACCAATTCGGTAGCAACTAGAGCTTTCTCCCTCTTTACTATTCGAACACGCTTGAACCTCCTATTACTGAAATAGTTGGGCCAGGAGTCTCTGGACCTCCCAGAAAGTAAGCATGACCTAGCTATTGGGAGTTCGTGAGGAGCTTGGTCAGTTTATCCTGGCAATGTCTCTTCTGCAGAAGAAGCAAATCTTCTGTTCCTTTCTAAAACAGACAAGTAGCTAGGAAATGGCATGGTAGGGCTCACACCGAGTAACATAAGACAAACGCGCCTAGACCTAAAATGCGCAGGTTCATTGCTTGATTCCAGAGCTACAGAGCGTAGTTGACCCTAGAGTCACCACCGCGATCGCGGAGATGGAAGTCAATCGGTTGTGACCAAGTCGCAGTGAGAGCTTTGATTACCGAAAGTGAGAATCTAATTCATGAAAAGAAACGAACAATGTGACTAAAACCCGCCTTGCGCGGTCCACGTGCGATGCTAAACGTTGACAAATTTGATCAAAACTGGAAACATCAGTCTGTCAAGATTCAAGAATATTCATCTTATGTTTGACTACTTTCCAAGTAAAACTGGCTCTCCGGCATCCAGGCTTGAAATCGAGTGAAAGCTGCATTGTTCACTGCTGTGGAAGCAAGTACCATGAAATATCAAGCCCCTCCTGAAATCCGGCTCGATGTAAGAAACGTGGTATGCATGCAACACCACTGATTTCGTGCGAGCCACGAGGCGTCAACATAGGGCAAGTTTTCTCTCTTGAGTTTCTTACTGAAAAACGGAGATACAATGAGTCGATGCAAGAGACTCTGCAATTTGGAAATAAAAAAACACGAAGCTTTATTATAGGGAATTTTTTTTTCTGGCACTTGCACTGAGGTTACAGCATAGTTATGCAAATATACAAGCCTACACCTCTGAAGTCTCCAAGAGGAATTTAGAGCTTATTTCTATGTAACTTACATAGATGAGCATCGACCAAGTCGATGGTGAATGAGCCAGTCTCAATTTGGTACAACCGTGGACTATTACTGAGCAAGTAACTTGCAGTTGGCTGCAGGCTCCATTTATTCTATTTGAGTATCTGGTTGGTAAATAAAAATGATTTGAGATAATGCCACTTCGGACTGCCAATCTAGCATCCCTCGAAATGACTTGCAACAGCAGGACCATTCCTATCAACTTAATGGTGTTTAAATTTGGGAGACAGTTGTCTCTCGTTGTGATGCTGAGACAGGGCGATGCCGATCGAGGTCGAGGTCAAGGCCAGTCCCACCAGGGTAGGCCTTTTTCCGTTTCATCCAATTGCGTCAATGTGTAATTACAAGAGTCGTCTTGAGTTGAGCCTTCCTCAAGCTTCACGGAAATGCGTTGGCAAGCTTGAGGTGAAAGCATTTGGTCGCAGAGGTTGTCACTCATGTGAATGATGCTGGAGTCCACCATGTGAGGATAACTGGAATTAATGTTGTCTAGCGGAAGGAGTGCGCCGCTGTCATTGCTTGTGCGAGGGCTGTCCGCATTTAGTACTTCGCTACTGACACTTACAGTCTCCTTCATCCCCTCCCCATTGCATGCCGGCGTCAGAGATCCATCTTTGCTGTTGGCATTAGGCTCAGGTATCCTTTCCGTCTTTACAGAGGCCTCGCATGTCTTCTGCGATGACGCCGTTTTTGATCTCTTTGGTTTCTCGCGTAGATCGACAGGATTCGATTGTGCCGTTTGTGCCTTTCCCGTTAGACTATCCATCTGTAAAGATACAAGATAATGTCATCACCCTTGCGATGTTTACATTGAAAATAAATAAGATAATTTGGAGTGAGATTTAATCCTTGCACTTGAATAAGAACAAAATTACAACCGAGATCCGGGACTAGATCTCCTTACGATTTCAAAGAATGCTCAACAAGATTGTCAATGGCGAGGACACGTACAGAGGATGGTAGTAACCGACACGTTGAAACAGATTTCGACGATCTAAGAGAGCTCTGTGTTTTAGTAGTAAGTAAAGACACTTTTAGAATGAAGCCTTAAGTACCTTGCCCTGAAGTTCTTGCTTTTCTTGAAGCACGGCATCGAACTCACTTTTAAGCCGGTTGAAATCTGAGGAAAGTACCTCGTAATCCCTCTCTAGTTGCTTAGTTTTCCAACGAGCACGACGATTCTGGAACCACACTGCTACTTGCCGAGGCTGAAGACCAAGTTCTTTAGAGAGCTGCATTTTCCTCTCGGGCTCCAATTTGTTCTCTATCTCGAAGGTCCTCTCAAGTGATCTGACCTGATCAAACGAAAGCCTTCTTTTCTTCTCCACATGTTGTGAACAGTCGTCTCCAAGATCCTCATCCCCTGGATCTTCCCCCGACGTTTCAAACATGGAATAGTAGGCGCGCTTCGGACCACAACTTACAGCCTGACTCTCCTCCATGCCTCGAACTGCGCAATGCGCGAGCAAAAACAAGATCTTAGATGAGTCAAGCAAAGTCGTTGCAAGATTCATAATCGCAAAGTGTTCGAATAGACACTCTGTCCAAATAATCCTTAATTTTTACTACAAAACGCTTTCATCTTCGACATGTTCATCTATTAAACTCTAGCAGGTGAATATTAGTTCTAATTCAAGAAGACACGACTAATGTGAGGCTTAGATTCTCAAAAGCCATGTCTTGCGGTTTCTTAAGTGGAAAAACTTCAACACGAGTATGTTTAGTCTACTGACCTTGGAGCGCAAAAGCGCCTAACAGGTGAATGCTACTAGTTCTAATTCAAGAAGCTCGACTAATGTGGAGATCAGAATCCTTTGAGGTTAATTCTTTAAATGAAAGTAAACTCCATAAACTGCGCAAAATCAGCAACAGACCTTGAAGCGCAAGAGGGGAACACGAGGCGAGCATGGAAACTAAGGACAAGTCGGTGGAGCCCTCGTTCCGCAGAAGCATGACATTGGATCCACCGTAGCCTCGACCGACGTTATTCGCCATCTCTAGCCAGGTCGTGTCGCCCGTGGAATACTCGCCAAAGCTCACCGGCTCCGGCTGCCTTGGTCCTCGCATCGACCTTGCGTTTGGTTTAGCAAAGATGTACCTCTACGCTTAGATCTCCCCTCTGTCACCTTCCTCACCACACTATACCGCTTCTGCCACACACATTACCCTACCGATCATCCACTCTCTAATCACAACTTTCAATCTTCCTCGAACTTCATTCTCTCTCTAGATCCACCTTTCTGTGTGTCCCCTCATGCGCACCCGCATACACACCAACACCAACACAACACACACACACACACACAAAAGACAGCCGAGGAGGACTACAGCAAATTCAAAGTGCTCCTAAATTTGGCAGCATGAATCAATGATACAAGCACGGCAGGCGAAGTCGATCGCATGTGCTGTGAGCTCCAGCCTCCCACACAAGTGAGGATCTAGCACTATATAGCAAGCTTCCTCAGTGCAGCAGCTGTTGCTTCCAAAAGAAACGCAACCTCCGGGGGGGTGGGGTGCCATATATGGTGGGCCTTAGCTTGCGAGCTCCCTGTCCTGCAACACATGACTAATTAACGACGGAGCATTCTTAAATTGATTCCTGACTTTCATTTCCTCCCCGGCAAGCATACCGGTACCACTTGTTACTACTCTCGACCTCTACTTCGTCCACACTGTGCTGTTTTCAACGCGCTTCAAAGCCTTCAACGTCACGACTAATTAGGGAGCGGGCAATGCTGCCAGAACTGGCTATGAGCATGAGCTTCCTCCATTAATGAACCGCCATCGGCTTCTTCGCCGGTCCTGCGCTGCCCCACCGACACACCCTCCCTCAAACGCCATTTTACAGTTCTCTTTGACCAAATCCTGGGTTAGCCTGGCTTTGGTGGATTCCTTGACCTTGCGTAGCCTGGTTGGTGGGTGATGGTCGGAACCGTATGACGTTTTAAAATTTAAATATTTTATTTTTAATTTTTTTGGGAGGGGGGGTTAGAAATCGTTTTTTTTTTCTTAAGAGGTTTTTCAAAAAAAATCTAAAGACGATTGATTGATTAGTATTTCTATTGCCTCTGTACTCTCAGACAGTGGTATCTGCATTTCCATCCCCTGATATTGTGAGAATAAAATTAGATCAAGATTAAGGAACAAAAGATGCCTGAGTACACTACTGTAATTATCCCTGGATTTGCCATTTTCTTATTTCATGAAAGTTGGAAAAATATCACAAAGAGGTAAAATGAGTTCAAGCTACTCTAAATTACTAAAATTGAATGAAAATTTGTTCCTTTTTACATCGTAGATATCTCAATGAAATCATCCTAAGGGCACAAATTTTTTGTCTTAGGTGATTTAAGGGTTAAAGTTATGTTTCTTACAATAGTACAGTGTTGATTCTCCAATATTACTACTTTGAGAGACAAATGGTTTTTTACATGCACTCTTTTATGTATATTAACAAGTTGAAGTATAAAAGCTTTCCAATTACATACATATGTACAATCAATGTTTCTATTTTAGGCAAGTATAACTGACAAGTTTGGGTCATTAGAAGTGAGTCCTTCTAAATTTATGCCAACACAATGACACCACTTGACAATTCTTGCTCTAAAACCCCTCGTTGTATACAACATAGTAAAGTTTGAAGATTTATAAGGAATGTGCAATTTTGAAGTGTGTATTAGAGTGAGTTCAAAATATACTCTTTAAGATTTTTAGGATTGTTTTTAAATGAGTATGCATTATTCAATGTATGCAAATTAGAAAATCTATTGACTTTCATATTTACAATCTTAATTGTGTAATGAAAACTTGAAACTGCTTCAATTTGTCATTCATTAAAAGAAATATGGTTTAAATTGCAATGCATGGACCAAAGAAACAAACCACAAGAAGATCTATATGATAGTTCAGACCACTTATCAATCTTCTCATAGGTTATTTTCTTAGTCTTCCACTATTAGATTTTCACTAATGTAGTGACACCTAAAAGCAACACTTTTTCTATTGCTTTTAGTTTTTATGATTAAAGTGACTTGATTTTTTATATTTTAATTGGTAAATGAAAAGAGATTTCAATGCACTAATGAATGCATCATTTGGATATTGCACACAAAAGTTATAAAGGATCAAAAGTTTTTTGGTAAATTTTCTCTAAAATTGTTTCTTCAACAACAGATATACATTGATTTAGAAGAAGTATATAATGAGAACATCTAATCAAGGTACTTGATTAGAACATCTCAAGACAAGTCACCAAATGGAGCATTGGGATGTCTTTACCTTAGGACCAATTACATCCAATGGAGAATGAGAGGGGAAAATTTTTGAAGGTTTTGATTGACTAAAAATCAAGGAATTTTTTGCAAATGGATTTGCACCATGAAATGAAAAGTCATGGGTCATTAAGAAGGTCTAATGATGTATAGTGCACTTTTTTCTAACGTGGTACCAAAAATTCTTGAATTTTGAGTCCTTGGAATTATAATCAAACCTATATCAAGGGGTTGGGTTTGACACAAAGTTCAAAGGTCCATTAAAGAAAATCTAGGGCCTCTATAGGGCCATTTGACTTTTGACAACAATACAAATATAAGGAAATAAAATTATTGAATTTTTCCATTGAATTTTTAAACTTTAAAATTGCCAATCTCATATAGCACTTGAGGTAGTTATGTGATACATGATGTTTATATTCATTAAATTTTTTTTCAATTTTTCCTATATTTGCATTGTTGCCAAAAGTTGAAGGGCTTACAAAGGCCCCATGTTTTTTTTAAATGCCTAGCTAAAAAACTTAATTTTTTAATTTTTTAATTTTAATAATATTTTTCCATTTCATGCCTTCTTGACAATTTACACCAATTCAAAAGAAGAATTCTCAATGGCAAATAGGGGGGCTTCAAGAGGGGGACTTCTCAATTCTCTAACCCCATCAAGGTTGACAAATCAGTATGTCCGCCCCAAAATAGCGTCCGTAATCCGGACGTCTGTCCTCACGGACGCCAGCGGACGCAGCGTCCCTCCCGCCGTCGGAAGGCGGATGGGCGGGGCGGATGAGCAAGTAGACGGACAGGGCGGACAGCCTGAGGCGGACGCCCAGATCATGCGGACCACATCAGTCCACGTGTCGATCGGACGGCCGTACCGGGGCGGACGGGGCAGACGGGCGGACAGGCAAACGCTGCGTCCGCCGGGACCGCGAATGTCAGCGGACGCTGTAGACACAACGTCCGCGTCCGGACGTCCCGGACGTTCGACCGTCCTGTCAACCCCGAACCCCATCATTTTTGGTGTAAACTAGACCTTAGTGCATTGTCCATGATTACATTCAACAAAATTAGTGGAAATTTTTGAGAAAATTCAATGGAGCAACCTTATGTTTGGGAAGAATTGGTAGCAAGTTCAAAGGTAACAGGTGGAATTTGGAAAAAAATTGGTTGCAATTTGCAAACATTAACAAGCATTGGTGAAAAAATTTGCAAACTTTCTATTTTGAATAAAAAGTAAAGAGAATAACTAGACTCCATCCTTGAAAAACCAATTCAATTTAGGAATTGAAGAAAAATAATCAGTAAAACTAAAAAAAAATGCCCAAATACTGCAGGGGCAATCTAAAAGAGTAAAAGGTAGGAAGCTTGAATTGCAAGTAAGCATTTTGAACTGAACATGACATAGAGGTATATTTTGATTTTTTCAATGTACCAAAATGTACAAATGGTGTACATTCTAGGGATGGTTACTTTTACAGCCCTATAGGCTTTAACTTCAAATTTTCATAATTAATTCTATAGAGCTCTAAAAAATATGAAACAACTTAGGTTAGATGTCATTTCCTCTTGTCTTTCAAGGGAAATTTACTGAAAAATATTTCAAGATGTTTTATCTCCCCAAAATTCAGTTTCATTGCTTAGATGATTGCTTCATGGACCTCCTACCTTAGTTGGAAATTCACTGCAATGGTAACTAAAGTGCAGTACAATCCAATACGCACTTCATGTCTTATGGTTGTATAGTCATGTACCATAAACTTACGAATTTTTTGCATGGCGACTGCGACTATGTTGTGGACAATCTACCTTCCAACGTCCCTTGCCTATATTGTGAAAATTTGTGGAAGCATCCCTCCTCTTGTCCTAAGCATGTCTTTTTAATTAGCTTAAATTATCATCCTGACATTTAGTACTTTGGTGGCCAAATATATAGGTTGCTTCCCAGGCTTGGCGGCTTCAACTCCCGCCCACAATTCCATTATGCATTATGTCAACTGACCTGGCGATGGCCAAACTTTGCTTCCACTCGCTCCTCCATCAAGTGCATATGCTTGTCGATTTCTTATTTCCAACGTTTCCATGATCGCATTCTCCCTTGACATCACCAAGCCTCCTTCTTACTCACCACGACACATTCATCTTTTATCGGATCAATTGTTTTGTTTTTCAATTTGATTGGGGGGGGGGGGGGTTATGCTTTGCCGGAGGGAAGTCGATCCGGGCAAGAGCACTAATCCTTATGGGTTCATGTCTTGTCCTATCCCTACTTACGAAGCTACCATGATTGCGTTTCTGCATGTTGTCCATTGGATTGCTCCTTATATGGGTTGATTTTCAAATACATTTTGTGTGTAAGTTTCTCATGACCTTAAACACTCTTTCTAGAGTTGTTTAATGTTTTAGTGGCTTAGCATTTTGATCCACACAATTTGCTTCTAATCTAATTGCAATATTTATTCATTCAAGAAATTTTAAAAACTCAACAATTCGGACATGAACTTTAAGCAATGAAGAAAGAAGTCTCATAGTACACATGTGCCGAAATGGACTCAAATGTAAAAACATAGTTGAAATTTTACAAATGCCTCGACCCACCATTTCCACTTTTCTCACGAAATGGAATAAGTTTGAATGTTTAGAAACTAAAAAATTGAGTAGCTGACCTCTAAAGTTGTTTGCGTGTTTACAACGAGATCTGGGTCACTTGGTCAATCAAGACCAGAAACAAACTTTCATTTGCTTTGTTGAAAGCTTTCAACTTCATTGTAATATTATCCAAAGATATGTCTGTAGCATGGGCTTTGGAAACATATTGCATGTAAAAAGCCATATTTGAATATTGAATAGCAAGCCAAGAGATTTGCATTTGCTTAGAAGTACCAAAAATGGATGGAATCAAATTGGAAAAATATAATTTGGATTGATAAATCATCATTTGAACTTGGGAAAACTTCTCGCCAAATTCGAGTTTGGTGGAAGCCTCATAAAGCATATGCTTCTCATTGCCTTGCACCAACTTTTAAGTCCGGTAGATTACCTGTCATGGTTTGGGGGGCCTTTACCGGTGATGACAAGAGTCCTATAGTGATAATGCCAAAAGGGGAGAGAATGGCAACAAATTTTATTTGCATTGTCTCCGAAGGTACTTTAAATGGTTTTTATTTCATGCATGAGAACCCACAACGGCTCATACTTATGGAAAACAGTGCTCCAATATATTGTGACAACTTTCCAAAGTAGTGGAGGGAAGCTCGCAATATACAAAAACTGAATTAGTCTACAAAACTCACTAGATCAAAATCCCATCAGGAAGCTATGGAAGAAACTAAAAGATTTGTTGCACCACCACCACCGGACAAAGAACAAAGAAGAAATGATATACACAATTCAAATGGTTTGGAATGAAGTATCTATGGACCAATTACAAGACCTCATTGCTAGTATGCCCAAGTGGATACAGGTGATCATTTCAACTAAGGGAGGTAGTACGAGATGGTAAGTAGTCTATAGAGAGCATCTACACTTTTTCATCACTTGTAAATTCATTTGTAAATTTTTGTATAGTCACGTAGTACTCTTTTGTATGATTCCAATGCAATTTGCAATTTTGAAATCAGACTATTTTTGAGGAAGTTACATCTTCGTGAAGTTGGTGCACTGTTTATTGAAGTCTCACTACAAAACTTGTTCGTAAGTTTATGGTACCCAATGTACAACATCTAGGAAAAAAATAATAAGTAGGAAGAAATAGAGAACAATTCAAAACACAAAACTATTAAGAATTTAATTATGGAAGTGAAAAATGTCAATCCCAATGGTTGTAATGTTGTAATAATGAATGTACGCCCATTGTTTTTATTGATTTATTTTTAAATTGAAAATTGAGTTAAACAAAGGACTTCAAAGTTTATTTTAGAGTAGAGATTCTATAACTATTTGCACACTAGAATTCCTTATAACATTCATCTCATTAATCAAATTGGAACAATTCTAATTCTTGTAATTCTAATTCTAATTCTTTGTAAAGATATAAATCTAAATAACCAATTTCAAATTTTTATCTCTTAAGAAAATGAATTCTAAAGAATTCTTTTGAACTACCCGTACTTCACTGAAACTGACATATCATACAATAACTTTAGAACCATGTAATCAAAAGCTATGAAAATTGTTGTGCCTTAAAGCTACTCCTTGGACACATGATATGTAAAAATTCAAAGAAAAAAAATAAAAATTTTGTTCACAATAAGCTACCCAAAAATTCTATATTCTCAAAAATCATGTTTATGGCTTTAGGGATTAAGGAAGATTTTGATACCTTAAGAGGACTTTGAATTGAATGAACATTTGAATTTACCAAGTTTCAATTAATTTAATTGGATATGATTTATTTAATGTATTGTATATTTTTCAAAATTGGATGAAAGTAATTGTGATCAAATTCCAACCTCTATATTTGTTATTGCACACCTTTAGTGTTTGAGTTGAATAACAATTGAATCTATAGAGATTCTATTAATTGTCTACTCAGTGGGATGTATTTCACTACCTATTAATCCCTTTAGGACTAAACATTCAAATTTTTTTTAAAATAGGCAAATGCAAATATGTCTCATGTACACAAAATCTTGATTTTATATCTATTAAAATTTCATAGGATTTCTTCACAATTTTGAAAATTTGAATATTCCTTGTACTAAAAAAAAAACACAAATAGAAACTAGAATTTTAGTAAATGGATTTATCTACTACATTCTATATTTCAAATGTACTTGGTTATTATATCTTTCAATTCATTAATTTCATCAATTCTTTTAATTTAAAGGTCCAAGACTCCAAGTGTCTCTTTGGGGGATACTTAAAAAGTTCAAACAAATTCCTATAATCTCAATTTCTAATGTGATTTTTTCAAACATTTTTTGAAAATAGAAAAAAAAAGATTTTTAGGAAGATAATTTCATTTTCAATCAATGCCCTAGAGCAGAAGTTATACCACTTGAAGCTCCATAAGCATTTACTATTTCTAGGTAAGTTATATACTCGATGGATGGGACCATATCGAGTACATAATATATTTCTGAACAGATCTATATATTTGGAGGATCTTCAAAGAGTACAGCTTGACACTAGAGTGAACAAATCTAAAATCAAGAAATATGAACCACATCCGGATTCTAAGGATGAGGGTAATGTTCGTGGGGACTTTTACATTTGAAAAAGGGGTCATGTGGGAGCACGAAAACTCAAACTAGATAAGTTAGTCTAGGATTTGGATTAGATAGACTTGCAAGTTTCAATTTTTTTAGTAATTTCTAGAGATTTCTGCTACACTATGACTATAATAGAAATAGTCAATTTTTGGATTGCTAAAACCTTTAGTAACGTTATGAAAACAAATCTGGTACGGATTCGGAATCCGGAAAAGTACCAGATTCCCCAAACCTATGTTCCAGACTTTCGGTCTAAGAAACTAGGAGACCATTAGGGGAATAGTCATCTACTCGTTCTCCACCGGGAACTATCAACCATGCGCCGAGTACTTAAACCCACCGCCACTCCTCTTTTTCTCCCTCTCTGCTTGCTGAACTTGATGAACATATAGTTGACAGAAAGAGTGGTGAGTTAGTGACCAAGATAGAAAGAGACGGAAAGAATAGTACTGGATTAGGTTTGTCAATTGTCGGTGATTTATGGCAGCGACTACCGACCCAGCTACACGAAAGTTTGGAATTGTAGCCCAGACGATTTGTTCGGTTATCCCTTCCGATCTGGGTCACCGAGCACAGTTAGAAAAAGACCTCATGTGTATTGGGTGTGTTGGATTGTTAGATAGACCATAGAGCATGAAGAACAAGGAGATGATTCAGGAACTCATTTACGGAGTTCCGAATCAGTACGAGTTGACAATGAGAGGTCGACCCATAGCTTGGATGGAAGACATCTAGGCGGATGTCTATTTGTTTAAAAAGAATGGGCTTGGACTAGTCGGAAGAGCGGACAAGTATGTGATCGGAAAGTTCCGGAGTCAAGCCCATTCAAAGGAGGGATTTGCCATTAGCGACTGTAAAAACGAGAGGCATAGATGGGTATTGGATTTTCTTATTCTAATTTTGTATTCGGAGAAGCCTACCTGCTTTACGGTCACAGTGGCCAACACCAGTTTCAAGGCTTTCAAGGACTAGATTGTCCATTGAGGAAAAGTGATTCAAAGAGTCGTAGGCAAGCTGGCAAAGTACGTAGGCCGAGCAAAGTACAGTCCTATCACACCATATCTATTCTACCTCTATCACCACAAGGAGGCTTTGAATGCCGAGAAGATAATTGAGTACAACACCGGAGTCGAAATCCTAAAGTACGGCCTCATGCCCTCACAGAAGAGCTGGAGAAGGAGAAGAAGGAATCTAAAGAAGAAGAGCAACCAGAAGAGGAAGAAGAAGCAGTGAACCGGAAACGAAGTAAGTCCACAAATCTGGCAACATGGGGGAAGGTGCCAACACCAAAACGGGAGGAACCGATACCAAATCCGAAACATCCCCAAAAGCTTGAGTTTTTTGAAGCCAGAGTCCAGTGGATGCAATAGGCCAAACAAATGTATGGCGACTTGGAGGATCATGTGCTTCTTATCGCCAACGAACTCAAGGTAGACCTGGACCAAATTTTGGAGGAGATCCAGAAAAGTCCGGATCTAGAGGAGTTCCAACTGAAGGAGGAATAGATCCGGAAGTTAGAGGAAGAAAAGGATAGCTTCAAATCCCAACTCGAGTGGATGGAAGGAGAGCTGAATGTAGCAAGGCGGAATGAAACAGAGGCTTTCCGATTCATCTATGACCTCAAGGAACTCATCATGGTTCCAGAATATATGGTGATCCGAGTTGAACTCTACACTATATGGTTGGCGAAGGAAGGGCACATGACCGGATCCATGAAGGTAAAGATCCTGGTCGACTTTGAAGCCCAGATGGGAATTGTTTTGAAGGACATGCAGAAGTTGCTGGGGTACTTGGATCCGGAACGGGCCATCGACTTAGAAGGGTTTCTGGAAGTCTTCAAGAGCAGATTTCGGAATACTTTGATTTGATAGACTCTGATCCAACAAGCTTCAAGTAGCCCAATTAAGCCCCAATCAGAGGGGCTAAAGTCTATCCTCACCCTAGTTGCAGGACCCTCAAGTAGCCAAGTACGAACCCCATTAGGACCAACAAGACTTGAGTCGGAGAAAGGGACGAGTGGGAAGTCTGTTTCAACAGAACAAGCACTTTCCGTCCCAATTTTCCCACCACCTGGGAAAGTCAAGACTGGAAAGTTTATGGTACCTGAATTGACGGTTCACGACAACCTTGACCCATAGATTGCATGGTTGTCATAGTGGACGGACGTCCAGTTCGCCCGTCCATTAGAGGTCCCGCCCATCCGATACAATCAACACATAGTTGACTTTCTGATAACGGAAAAATAGGCCACGTGGATGCCATGTGGATTAAGGAACATGTTGGGTGCGAACGAGATCGTCAGGGCGCGGACGAGGTGACGTGTCCTTCCGCAAAATTGCACAAGTTACAAAATTAAAGCCGTCTGGACCGTCCATCCATCCGGTCCGGTTTGCCCATCCGTCCGTCCCGTCCGATGACCCTAACTTGTCCATTATGACAACCATGATGGATTGGAGTAATGACAAATCCAACTGGATTTCGAATAACTTGATTGAACCAAGGAAGTAATATTGTAATGATGTTAGATACAAGATGAGGGAATTGCGCGTGGTGCCTTTGAACTACCAGAACGGTAATCCGGTTTTTAGTGAAGAGTGGTGTGAGTGCAGATCCGGAATTGGAAAACAATTTTGTACTGAGATTAGTGACCATCAGAGGAAACTCCCACTCATCGAGAGGTCTACTGACCTTAGGATCTGTCTTACACCAAGAAAAATTACCCCCTTGTCAGTTCCAAGCGTCTGAGGTCTGTCGTTGTAGTAAAGAGGAGTGAACGCAGTTCTGAGTGACCTACATTCCGGATCGGCCATCTAAGATGTTGTAAAGATCCGGATTTACCTTCTGCGCTACAGCACGTTGAGTACTTGGGTATTTGTTGTTTGTTTGTTTTTATCTGAGTAATGAATAGACAAGAGTGGTGAGGTTCCTACCCCTCGAAAATAGCGGACCCTTTGATGGTAAAACAGAGGAATTGAAAACCAATTTGTTAAAGGATGAAACCAGAAAACCGGGTGATACTAGATCCAAATAGGAATCTGGATAGTAATGATTCCGGAAAAGGAGAGTAAAAGAAAATAGTCAGAAGAGGAGGAAACAACCATCCAAATGTTGGAGTTTGGAAAGGCATCTAGAATTCCCTAGGATGATAATTCGTGTCATCTTACCACGTTTTCGTGTATAAAGATACTTACGCCTAGACTGTACATGCGACAAATAGCATAAATAAAACACAAAAAATTGAAATAAAATTTCTAAACATTTGATCTTATAGATTATGTTTTTGCCTACATAGATAGCTCTAATTGACTACATTTAGAGTAGAGACTTGATAGTTATGGAGATTCTTGTTTTGTAGGGCAATCATTGCATCTTCTTGAAAAAATAACACATTGAATTTATTTTGAATTCAATTTTATAATTTTCAAAAAAGAAAGTTTCAAAAGGTTTAGTTTGTTTGCTATAACAACCTCTCCATTGAGATTAGTATGTTTCAATTCCATCTTACTTAGAGCTATCAACGATATAATTTTTCCTTCTATCTCATACCTACTTCTACTTAACAATTTTTTAAAGAGTGAAAAATCAAGTTGTTGTTTTGGAAATTTTTTCTACACTCTCAATTCAATTTTTCAACACATAAAAATTGAAATTCCAAAATTTGTAAGGCAAAAATTTCAATAGAAAAGATTCAAAATCTTACAATCTAGTCATGTAAGATACAAAAAAAACTTGTTTTCTTCACTTTAAAAGCATATATCTTGCAATCTATGTGGTCAAAGTCTCCAAAAAAATTCCACAAGTTTTTATACCAGTTTTATAGTTTGATATAGAAAAAAAATTATAATTAAAAAAACTTTTTACTCCTTGCAATAATAATGTAGTTTTGAGTGTGTGTTTTTGTGAAAAAGCCTTGGGACTTTAGGGGTTAAATTTCAAAATTGAATGCCTTCATAAATGTTACTTGATGAGATATAAATGTGCACCTATTTCGTCTAAGACCTCAATTTCATATCAATGTTTTAAGGTAAAAACACCCAAAAATGTCAAAATAAGTAATTTATCACAGTTGAAGGCACCTTTTTCAAGAGAATTTTTTTTTGCAATATTAGCAATTGAAAATTTTTTTTAAATTATTTGAATAAATATAACTTTTGGATAAGACATGTAATTATTATGAATTTTCAAAATTGAAACTCCTTGAGGCCTTTCGAATCACCTCACATAATTTGGTCATAAAATTGAAATTTAAAAGATCAACATTATAAGGATGATTTTTGGTAATTTTACCTTACCAATGAACTCAATGATAATTTTAGAATTTAGGGGGTACTAATGGAATGGAGGTCTCTAAGTGCTTGAAATTCCAAATCCTTGAGCATTAGTAATTAACTTGTACTAAATTATATTTACCCAAGTAGAAAACAGAAGGAATACATAACAGAAACAAAGTATAGTACGATGACCAATCAATACCATTTTATAACTCAAGTACAAGTAAGGCTGATCCTTGAATCACCTTGATATATAAGGTAGAAGCACCTAGATGTGACACTTATTTTGAATCTGCAGATCTTGAGGATAGCTACAAAATAAAATGATGTGCTTTTATTAAGAAATGGTTTAGAAAACCAATAAAATTAGTTTTGTATCTTTCCAAGCTTGTATGGATATAATACAAATTTTTGAAAACAACTATGTAGATGCACCTATTGTGGACACTAGACCAACACCAAAGTAGGCACAAAAACACCCAAAAGTGACAAACTCTAAGTTTGGATCTTGCATAGGTGATTGTCCAATGCAAGTGAAAGCAAGAACTTCTTGGAACCCCACCTATCTACTTTAGAATCCCTCTTGTCTACTTTGAATCTACTTGCATTTGGATTTAGGTTGTTTTTTAGGTGTCACAAAATGACTAGTGTTACATTTGGGTGCTTCTACCTTACAATGTCCACGGTCGTAAAAAGATGTTTCTCAGACAAGTTCATTTATTATTTAAATGTATTTGTCTTTGATGCATATTACCCTATGGGAATTTTGGCATAAACGAAGTCATTTTTGTAAAATAGTGCCACATGTCATCTTGTGATTGGTGTGAGAAGACATGGACCCTTAAGAATCTGATATAGAAATTCAATTTCAGTAGCTATCTCAGTGCCCAATCAGGTTTCACGTAATACATTCGCTTACATAACATATTAAGCAAATTTACCACATCTGTAAATTTTAACAAAGACCAAAGTTTAATTTGGATATCATAATGAGTTGTAATTAATATGAAACTTCACTGATTCATGGTTCCACATTTATCAAGAACTAATAGTGCGTTGACTTATTATACTATGGAATAAACCACAGGTCAATACATTGACTTGTCGTATTATGGAAAAGACTGTGGGGCAACTAAATAATCCCAATATTCCTTCATTACCGACAATGAAGTGAGTAGACAGGCCAAACCGTCAAAGTAGGGTAGCCAATCCATTTCCAACCACTTAAGCTATTATACATATTTGGAGTGCAAGTTTTTTGAATTCGTAATTTTTCCCATGTATAAAAATAGAGTTTGGAAGGATTTTGTATTGTTCTAGAATTTTATTACACTAAACGTAATTACTATGAATTTTTTAGTGGAAGATTCTCTTTGACTTGTAATGATGATATAAACCTTTTTTTATTTTTGACCATAGGCTGATTGCAAAATCAACCAAAGGCTAGTTGCAATATTGCGAGTCTTGCAGCCAATAGTAATACACCATAATTGCATTGAGAACTGTACCATAATTAATCACTACTCATCTCCTATTGATCAAAAAGAGAATAGTCTATATCACAAGAATGGGGGGATTTGATTAGAAATGGGTTGGCTACTATTAAGTTTAAAAGACTTTCTAAAATTGACTACTTACTAGATTCTTGCCTAAAAATGTATTCTGACTATTTATGAGAATCTATGGTTAGTTTTATTTTTATTTTTTGATACAAATGAAATTGAATTTCATTGCAAAGATAAAATCACTATAAGAAACCAAAGTTTATTGATGTCAAAAGGAACAAATTTTAGGTGACATCGAAAAAAACAACCCATGTTTTTATGTCAACAACGATATTCAATATAACTTCAATGGACATCAATATTAACAGAAAAACATGGGTTGTTTTTTTCAATGTGACCTTGGATGTCACTTAAAATCCTTTCTTTTTGACGCCAATCCATCACCTAAAACAAGGTTTTCTTATAGTGAATATAAAGCCGGCCAACCATGGGAGGCTTGGCCGGGAGACCAAAATAAACAAAACTCAAATTGAGACACCCACCCCACCCCTGAGCAAGGAAACACATGCCCACAAGTAGAGCCCATAGAGGGTCCATGAGGCCCCTCACATCTAGCCATGATGACTTGAGATACTACCCCTTTGACCAGCCCGTGAGATTCAAGGAGGTTGAAAATCAAACCCGGCCATCGAGCCAAACATTTTCCACTTGGGTTGCCTACTAACTATACTAGCTATGGTTGGTTTTAGAAACATCTATTTTCAGCCTTTTGGAAATTCATAGTTTAGTCTCGAGTTAGGTGGGGTGTTTATTTTTTTTTCTGCCAGGTTGCTTGCAATCTCTGAAAATGTACTCCAATGTACTCTGAGTCAATTCCAATCCTTGAATTAACTAATAATAAGCCCCTTGTAGGTGTCTAACAAAACATAATACCTTCCTAGTATAGGGAAGACCATTGCAGCATTGCTTGGTTGTACAATGTTATATACTATAAATTTGTTGATAACAATGCAATGTTGTAGCTAAAGCTAGAGTTCATCTAGTCATTTGGCCTTGAGGTCTTTTTAAACCTTAGAGTGATGAAAGGAGATAATTATAAAAATCTTATATTTATTGGGGCAAATAGTTTTGTATTTTGTGACCTCTTCTAGTTATTTCAAAATCTCCAATTTCAAATATGATTTCAAATATTTTCCCAATTTGATGGTCTTATTGAATATAATATTAAGTTTATGTTCTTTTCATCAAGGTAAAAGGACCAAAGACCAAATGAACTCTAGCCTTGGCCCAATGCAATATTTTAGCTCGATGGTTGTGATTTGGACAATCACTTAGTAGGCATTATTTGTTTTTTATTTTCCACATATCGTATATTTAAAAAATACCTAAAGAATTAAATAAGTGCCTAAATTTGAATCTAGAATCTAAATTTTGAAACCATGCCTAATTGAAATTGTTGTTAGTTGTATAGTTTTGCTTGCTAGAATGATTCTTGATGTTATAAATAGACATAATTACAAGTTGGAGAGTGAAAAGGCTAATAAATATAAATGATATTGAATTGGTAAATTTTTTTGTAATACCAATAGGTTTTTCAATTGGAAAATTAGAAGTCACTTGGTAGTGGATGTGGATTTTTTGTATAGGCTGTCTTTTGAGTGGATAGTGATAAACAATGTCAAAAACAATAAAAACAATGCATGATTTACAAGAAAGGAACAAGTGTCAATTTTCTATTGGTTGTAAAAAATTTATTTACATTCTTGAAAGGGGTATATTACCCATTTTTCTTTAAAATTTTTTTAATTCAATTCAAAATCCTAATCTCATGTCTCTTTCTTCTTCTTTGTCCCCTTTCAACTCTTGAAAATATTCGTAGGTGACGAGAAGCATTTAGAAATACAAAATAGGTGAATTAAAAAGCATTAACAATAAAAACAAAAAAAGACCACAAAATAATAATTATATAGTTATCATAAAATTTCAACGTTTGAAATTTCAAACACATTCTAACACTAAATTCTTTACTCAAAATTCATGAATATTCAAGGGCATCCCATTCCACTGCAATTCAAAACAACAACACCCTCACATATCAAGATATAAGGTGCCAAATCCTAACTCTCCCAATGCACCTCCAAACACTACATACAATGGTGCAAATTGACTAATTAGACATTGCATTTCCAAATCTTCTACTTTGACTACCTTTGAAAATAATATCAAAATGACTTGAATTTCAAACGGAATACAAATAGTAGGTAGTTGACTCCTAGAGATGTAGATAGTTGAGAAATTACAAGAATCTTTGAGGCTCCCTATTTGAAGTGACTTTCAACATCAACCAATTTTGGCGGCAACAAAAAAATCAAGAGCAATGGTCATGAAATCATATCATATACTTATAGAGAAGAAGGTGCATGAACAAATGATGAATGGTCAAGTAATGTTATGGAGAGAATTTCATTACATCCTTTGATAAAAAAAACTTTCAACTTGCAAAAAACTTTTGATTACAAGCAACATACATATCCAATGACATTTGTTTTTTAATTCACATTGTACAGCAACAAAGGGTGGTCTTGGATTTTTTTTTTAACCTCATTGTATGATTGTTGATTTATACTTGAAAGGGGATTGGTTGGGTGGGGGTGCTTGCCTGTCTTGAGGACAGAGTTAGTTAGTAAGTGTTACCAACTTGGAATGTGTAAGTGGAAGAAGAAAAGCCAAATGGGTACCATCGCTATAAGGCACCTTATGTCGCAACCCAAGTTGGTTGTCTATCTTATTTATTTGGGTTCTTGGTGAAATGTAATGTCAAAAAGTTGATTGTTGGAATTAAGTTGCTAATGATGTTTGTTTTATATGTTTAAAACCAATTTTAATTTTTTTTAATTTTTTTTTTTAATTTACAAATTAAGTGACAAAGTGGCAACACTAAATGTTATAGTGGTGCTCTAAATTTCATCGTTCATCCACATTGGATAGAAAATATGATGTTAGTGCATATAATATATCCATAATTCTATTTTCATCTACAATTAGGCAATTTCATCCAAGATTTTTTATTTGTTTGAAGTTTTTCTGGTGATTTTTGGCTCGTTTGCTACCATTTTTTTTTCTATAAGCTTGGTGCTAGGCAAAAAAATTTGGTGCAATTTGACAAAAAATTGCTGGGAAAAAAAATTATTTAAAACTTGTCTACAGCGAGATTTATATGATTTGAAGTTTATGTTTGTTGGTGAGACAATTTGTTGATGTGTCACTAGTGGATTGGGATTAATATGTATTGTGTATAGGTTGTTTGATATAAATTGAAACTTTTGTGTGTTGTCAAAGCGAGACAATAAAATAAATTGTCAAGTGTATATGTGGAGATGTAGAATGAATTTTGGTTATCAGATTTTGCGTGTGATTAGAATTGTTGAAGTGCAATCTTATTCTTGTCCAATTGCTAAATTCTTCATTGTTGAATCAATATTGAGTTATAATTTTGGAACATAAGTCCAAATTGAAAATGCATATCTTCTTTTTCTTTGATGTGGGTAACTTTTCAAATTCATAAGACCTATTAAATTAATTTTTCAATTCAAACCTATTGATTTGCCTCCTTTAGAATGAATCTTAGATTATAGAAAATTATTCTATTTGGTAATTCTTTCAACCAACAATTAGATTTACAAAACTAATTTTCCAATTGAACTTACTCCTTATGTGGAAGTTCAATATTTCCAAAAATTTAATCAGAATTGGATAATTTTACCTATTAAAGGTTTAGTTATCTATGTCAAGCAAAAATTGTCAAAACAATTTTAGGGCAATGAGAAAAATATGATTATTTCTTTAAAATAATCAAATAAAATTTTATTGAACTACTATGGGGATGTTTGGAAGAAAAAATATACATTTTGAGTGCTTAGATTGTAAAATTCTAGTGTTTAAATTTAGAAAAAGAAGTTGTTTAATACCCACCTCATTTTAGTTTCATACTTATTAAATCATAAATGTAGAAGAGGAGTTTTGCAAACATTGCTTGCTATTTTCCAAAAAATTTGGACAAGATAACATTCAATCTAGGCACCTCATTAAAAAAAACATTATATGTTTGTCTCTTATTTACCCTTTGTGCCAAATTTAAAGAAAATTCATTCAAAATTGACTTCACAAGAACCTATCAAAATTTCCAATGAGTCCTTGAATGATCAAATTATCCTTTCTATGTTATAATATACCATGAAAAAATTTATAAGCAACTAGTCCTAACAATCAACAAGGTAGGATGATCCATTGCCATTCTTTTGATCATTGCTTACATTAAAACTCATTAAAGTCACAATTTTTTTTCCAAAAAGAGTAACAAATAAATAAAAAATTTATCTGAATTCTACATTGAAATTGTCATGAGGTATTGACACTTATAATCAATACAACCTAGAATGTGACGTATATTTGGATCAAAAAACATTATAAGGAATTAGATTTTGATCACACAAAATGTACATCAATGTATTTTTAACCAACAATTATTTTACCTAAAGGCAAAAGCTAAGGCTAGGTTTTCTTTTTCAGAACTAATTTTGGGATTTAAAAAATGAATTTTTTTGACACCCAACGACAAATGCTAATCATTTAAACATAGATGAAATAATCAAATTTGAATGTATAAAATGCATTTGTAGATGAAAAATATTTTCTATCCAAAATGGTTATATGATGGATTGTCACCAATTAAGAGCAATTTTAAATCCATAGGAATAACAATAATGTACATAATTAAAACATGAGATTCTATAAGAGTCAAAATATTGATTTTGGATACATCGAGAGACAATACTTTAAAAGTTCATATCTTATTCATATATTGTATAAATTTTGCATGCTAATGTGCATTGGAGCCCTCTTTCAATTGCCAATATGTAAGACTCGCAATAAAAAACAAATGAAACAATCTATATTTAATAACAATAATTATCAACTTAATTGTATTTTGTAACAATTGTAGGTGTACATACCTTAATACCAACTCAAAAAGTGCTAGCATGTGAGCATATAATCTATGAGTCCATGAGCTAAGAGGCTATATTATAAACACCTTCTATGGTCATAGGTGTCTATGTTATAGGTATTTATATTATAGATACTTTCCATGATTATAGTGTACATATGTTATAAACACCTTCAATAGTTGTAGGTATCTACCTACAATTAGGCTCAAGGTTTGTAGGCTCATACATGTATGCTCACCAACATTCATAGACCTGGCTAAATTTTGTTCCATAGCTACTAAAAATTTTTAGTAGCTAAATCTCTATAGGAAAAAATCCTCAAAAAAATTAGGTTTTAGCAAAGATTTCAACAATCAGTAGAATTTGATAGCCAATTTTTTTACTTCCTCTACATTGGAATTAGCATCTTTGTAGTTAGTTTTGGATTTTAGTACCCCTAATCATTGTTTACAATTTGCAAAATCCTTTCTTTTGAAGGTAACAAATTGCACTAAATTCCCTAAATTAGGTAGCATATTGCACTAAATTCCATAAACTAGTTTTGAGATCACTGAAGCTCATGTGCTAGTGTCGTTGATGCCAACTCTTTAGAATTTTCACTATTGATATTGGGAAGCAACATAGTGAAATTCATCATATCCCAAAGTAGGAATCACAATTGGATTAAGGGGCGATTTCAAGTCCATAAACCTTCTAAGGTAACTACATCTAAAATTGCACCAATAAGCTATGTGGCATAACCAATATGCTTTAGAACATGAATGATAATTTTGGCTCATTGCTAAAGGATTATGAATCAAAATACTAAGTGGTTCCATAATTTTTGGATACATTGTGAATTAGTTACAAATTTTCAAAAATGCAAGGCATTGGGTGCTAAAGTGTCATGTAGGTGATGCCAAAATGAATTTGATGCACATGAAGAAATGACACTAGAGAGAAGTTAAAACAATAGAAAATGCACCCCAAATTGACCACTTATAAGGTTGCCACCTCCAAAGTACTATTAATAAAGCTACACACTATTCAAAATTCACCTCACATTTGTCCTTGTCATGCACACCATTTTGAGTATCCTCTGTATTCTTTTCTCCTTCAAAAATAGGGTTCCATTTTGAGAATGCAGTGATCCATTTTAGGTGTAGTTAGTGTACTCAAAAGAATTCTTTTACATTGATATCGTCGTTCGCGCGATGTTTCTTACATTAAACTCTACCAGCTATTTTTTCCTTTGGTTCCCATATTGAACCGGGAGTATTTTACTTGGGAGTTGGGATTCTTGGGATTGATGAGTCTGAGTCAGCAGTGCAGATTCACATATTAAAAGCTCTCCTTCAGTTCCTTCAGAAATTAGTATTATTTACAGAAATTAGCACTAGCATAACAGAAATTAGTATTCTTTAGTTATCCTCCTCCTTAAATCTTTTTTTTAAATTATTTATTTATTTATTTATTTACTGGATGCTGATTGACCCGATCCATATACCAGAGTGGCATCAGCGGTACCCAAGCCCCCTCCCCAGTCGATCCAATGGTGGGTTATTATTGACCCTTGACAAGGTCTCCGTGCATGTGTCTGAGTGCAAATAATCATCACCCTAAGTTCAGGCTTTGCATGGGGATCAGTTGCATTTTTTTTTATAATATGGAAATAAGTAAGGGATTTGCCTGGGAATTCCCCCTTATTGTATTACTTCTCCAAGTTATATACACCAGTCAGTGATGAAAAAAGGCCCCAAGATTTAAAAAAAATTTAATTTGGGGTTTTTTAATTTTTTAATTTTTTAATTTTTTTAATTTTTTAATTTGGTCTTTGATGATGTAGTGTGCATTCAGGCGTGTCCAATAATCTTACAACTGAACTGAACTGCCAATTGGGTTGGAGACATACTTTCAAAGAATTTTGCATAATAAAGAATACACCTAAGGTAACTTTGCCTATGGCAGGCAAAATGGGAGCCAGCCCATTGTGCGCAGGAAGTTAAACCCAATCCACCAAGTGGGGCTCAACAGGCTGAATTTACCTGGGAAAATGCAGAATTTTTTTAATTTTTCAAACAAGTTTTAATTTTTCAAATTTTGAATTCATATTTGCAATCAAAGACCCCAAATTAGGTAGGAAGAATCTAGAACTTATTTTGGATATGGCTCAAAATAGTTTTTTTTTAAATCTTTAACTTGGAGAATCCTAAAGTTACTCTACTAGGCACACTTTGTAGCCAATATTTACTATCTTGCACCTATCACATGCAAAATTATTCTAATAGTGTACAATTTAGTTTTGAAATGTGCACCACTAGAATAATTTGGCCTATGATGGGCTTCCTCCCATTTTGCATGTCATAGGTAGAGTTACCTTAGTGTGCCCTATGCCAATTGCCACAACCAAAATATAAAAGTATAAAGAATTTTTTATTTATTTTTTCATTCATAAAAACTTCTAAACTCAAAATCTTTCCCATCATAGGTCTAAATGTCACAAAACAAACCCCATGCACCCCTCCCCACAGAGAACTTTCCAATAGTACCAAAAATGTGACCAATGGACGCATGGTTACAAAGATCTCATATAAAAATAAATAAACAAAAACAAAAATCTAACTTAAGCCCTAAAGTTCCTTGACTATATTTTCACCAAAAACGCTTCCAAACTGCCATTTTTAGGACAAGTACCAAAAAAAATTTAAAACATTTTTGGACACATCCAACCAAAAGATCTTGTATTATGATCATTTTAAAAGATGTAGAAAAAATTTCAGAAATTTCCACTGTGTAGATTGCAAGATATTAGCATTTCAATTGACAAAAAAACTTTTTTGGCCTAGCGAAAAACCGAGCAGTTGCACTTCACAAGGTCACATTTGTATGAAAAAATTTCCAAAATGGTTGCAACCCTTTAGATTCATTCTTCAAGGCAAGTTGGATAAATGCTTGAAAATTTTCAGATCATTTGGAATTGTACAACATATAGGAAAAAAATAGTAAGTAGAAAGAAGTAAAGAATGAATCAAAATATTAAATTGTTAATAATTTAGTTGTGGAATTGAAAAATGCCAATCCCAATGGTTAAAATGTTTTAATAAACAATCTACACCTAATTTTTTTTTTTTTTTTTTCAAAAATATTTAAAATTGAGTTTAGTAAAGAACTTCAAAATTTATTTTGGAGTAGAGAACCTATAATTGCCCAGAAACTAAAACACTTCATAACTTTTGACTCATTGATCAAAATAGAATGATTCTAAGCTTTCTATGTATATATAAATCTAGAAATTAATTTCAAATTTTTGTTTTTGAAAAAAGTGATTTTCTCAGATCTGCCTGGACTGCCCAAGTTGAGAAACAAATTACATATTAGGCCATAACTTTTGACTCATATTTCCAAATGTCTTGAAATTTAGTGTAGATGAAAGATATTCTTTGTCCACACCTTCTATTAAAATTTGGGTTAAAAATATGGAAATCTGTGCTCACATGCACTTGCCCAAAAAAGTTATGATGCCAAAAAATGCACCTTTGTCCTTTAGGGGTTAAGGTATCGATTGGCATGTTTTATTTTGCATAATCAGCATTCAATTTGGATGTAATCTCAATCAAGTATATCATATTTTCAGTTTTAAAGAAGCAAAATTGTGACTCCATTTGGGGTGAATTGTTTTATTCAATATTTGTGGTTTTATTATCATTATTGATTGAAAAATATTGGTGATGATTGACTGGATTTTAAAAACTTCATTGCATGGATATGAAGGAAACATCTATATGCACATTGTAACTTTCTTTCAACAAGCATCTCTTTAAAAAAGTTTTACAATAATTCCCTCTGTTGAGAGATTTCAATGTTGGATGGTGATGTTCTAAGTTTGTAAAATAGATGTTTCTTTTAGTGTAATTAGCTAGATTTTGCTAATCAACCCTCGCTCTATAAGTAATTTTGTACATTTGAACTTGATGATATAATCACTTGCCAAAATCTAGTTAAAATATAGAGATTTCTATTTTACAAAGTTTGGTCATAAGACACCTCACATTGAATTCTTCTTAGAGGAAATTCTAAATTTTTGTTGGAAATATATTTGTTGAAGGAAAGATGTATCTCTAAATGTTTCCTACATATCTATGCAATCAAATTAAAAAAAACTCATCAACAATGTTTTCATTCAATTATCAACCATGTAAAAATATGAATATTAAATGAAACAAATTTTCACCTAAAATAGAGTATTGTTTTTTTGAAACTAAAATTTAGTGTGTTTGATTGGAATTGCATAAGAATTGAATGTTACTTATGCAAGACAAAAAATGACAATTGTATTCTACATTATGCAAAATTCTTTGGATAGTACAATAGGTAACTTATAAGACATACAAAAGTAACCTATATATATATTTGGATGGAAATAATTATGATATCCCATTTGTTCCATGATATTCCATTAGTGTAAAGGGTGGTCTTTGGGCACCAAGGAATAGTGCCAAAGTATGGTGCCTAAGGCCCATATTGGCACAAAATGGTCTAATCCTGGACCTTTGAACCGCCAAAGCAACCTCAATATCCTTTGTTTTGTATACTTTATTTTGTCACTGAATATGATTGTGAATTATTTTATTTTCTTTCTTAGACATGAAATCATATATTTCTATAAGTCATAATATTTTCAAATTTTTCTCTAAAGAAATTGAAATTATTGTGAATTTTTGAAGTAATTGTGAAGAAAATTCCTATCAATTAAATACAATTTATAGTCAAAATTTATGAAATTTTTACCATAGGATTATATTGTATTATAGAACATAGTGGTATAATCCAAATTTTTGTGTCATCCTTTAATTATAAAATTAAGATACTATAATAGATTCAAAGTTCAAATTATTGTAAATAGTTAAATCTCAAGAAAATTTCCAAATTTCAAATTGAAGTAAAACAAACTTCATTAACTTCATTTCATTAATTAAGCTCAAATTCAAAAAAGATAACTTCTTTAGGTAAAATTCAAATCTAAAGCAATAAGTTACAAATTTCTAAAATATACTAGAAAAGTTGATATTTTGTGATTTGTTCTTATAGAATTTTTTTAGGTAGAGAAGTCCTTAAAATCCTCCCAAGTATCTTGTAATGGATTATCCCTTTTTTGTAGGTACTCTAGGAGATTGAAATCTCTTTGGCTAAGAATTTCATGTCAAGACCTCCAAAACCTATTACATGTATTTAGAATGTGATGTGTAGAAGTTGTTCAATTATATGCATAAACTTACAGACATAACCATAGAATGTGTTAGAATGTGACATTACAATGAATGAGTGGTAATAAAAAATTCTATATATGTTAGAAATTTTGCAATGCCTACTATAAATGTTTCATGAGTAAAATAATATTTTATATTTACTTACATCGATTCCCCAATACTATCGAAGATTTGATTTTTCTTTTTTGCTTACAACACACTATTGAAAGCTCAAAAAAGACAAACATTTTAGACGTTAAGACTATCTTTGGTTTTTTCTATCATTTCTATGGCCATTTAGGTTAGTTCCCAAGCCATATTTTCAAATAGTGCACACATGCTACTCCAAGTAGCAATAAGAGATACGTTTTAGTATTCCATAGGATACGAAGGGAAATATATTTATTGACATCATTTGGTTGTTGCAAGTAGTTAGATTTATTTGATTATCAATAAAATTGGAGTAGAAAAGAAACTTGAAGAATATTCTAATTTTTCTATAGACAACTCCATATTAAGAAAATAAAAGTGTGGTTTCTATAGACAAATCAAAATATAGCTTTGCATTGTAGAAAATTTTGAGTAGGGGTTTAGTCTTGACTTTTCTAAATAGTCTTATTTTTTTGCTCTATTATTCAAATTGCACTACAATGATGATTCAAAAGTGTCCTAAGATGCAAGACATTGCTTTGAACCTCTATTAATGAATGTCAACTATTTCAAAACCACTATTTTCTCCCCTAAGATAGTTTCACTCACCATTGTATCGTTAGTAATTATTCACTTCACACTTGACTAAGAATCACTATTGAAACATCTTAGGTAATAACACTTAAAATTGATTACATAAGTATTTGAGCATGATTCCTATATATAATTCAACTTTCTTAGTTCTTGTCAAATCTTGTTGGGGATTAAAAGCAATTCTATATATTCTATACACACTATAGGAGTAAACTATAAATTTTCAAAGTGTTAAAGTAGGAGTATCTCAAATCAACCTTAGGATCTCATGAATATAGATTTTACATAATAGGCAAAAAGTTGTATGAATTAGTTTTACAAAAAAATCATAAAATCAGGTGTAATTACCTTAGTTGGTTTGAAAATTAGAAGGATATTTTAGTTGTAGGGCAAGATTGGCGGAAAAAAAATTCTAAAAATAGATGCCCAAAGTTTAGGTAAATCATTTTTTTTAAAACAATTTTTTTTTGTGGTGGAAAGAATAATATTGACAAAAAAATAAATATTCAATAGAGAGGTGCCGATCATATCTTAATCTTATAGTAATGGCAATAGGTATACAACAAGATTTTTCTAAAGTAATAGGGCTAATACAAGGGCCTCAAACCAAATTCAACTCCACTCAATGCATTTTTGGATCTATCACCCCAAAGTGTTTTAACAACCTTTCCATCACTTACACCCTTTTTAGAGGAGCCTCTCTTTGGATCATTGTGATTTTTTGCAACAACAAAGTCTATGTTCTCTAGAAGCCAATGGCCTTTAACTTACACTCAAAAAACCACGTGGAATACCTTATTGAATTATGGATGTGCAATACAATTGAAGGCCTAACTTAGCATTCATCACCAACTTGAGAGGGCAAAATCCATTACGTTAAATTTTCACAACATTTGGATCCATTCACTAGTATTAGCTAGTAGGATTTGTGACACCATTATCTAGAACACAAAGGGTCCTCCCCCTTCTTCTTTAATTTAGTCTTTCTCTATTGTCATTGTTTCTTGGCTTGGCTATTGTTGTGCTATGATTTTTTTATAATAAAATGGTCTTTTCCATGTGTTCAAAAGGGTAGTTGCAAGAAAGGGTGTTTGTTTTTTGTAGCATTTTCCTAAAAACAGACTTTCTGCGTTGCAGTACTATGACTACTAAGGGTACTACAAAACAGAACAATCTCAACCGTTGATAAAAAAAAATTGACAGCTAAGAGTATTGTTTTGAGTACTATGAGTACTTGTAAATACAAAAAAAAACAGTTTGAAAAAAAACCCAGATTGTCACAGAAAATGGATACAATGAAGTATAAATTAATAAAAAAGAAAAAAAATTATGAACAAAAAGATTTAGAATTTGGCCATTTGTGAGAACTTGATGGTAGTCGCATTTCATCAAAAAGATGAAACCCAAACCATCTTCATTGGTCATAAATACAAGCACAAGGGACCCCTATTTGCATGCATGTAGACGCCATAAAATAGTGTTTTTTTAAGTTGTTTTTTGGTGGGCATATGCTTCTCTAGTGTGGGAATATCCCACTAAAATTTAAGCTCTACATCATTAATTATGGATACTGTATAATACTATAAACCCCTAAATCACAAAGTGTGACAAATTAGCTAAATTGGAATTTAATTATTAAATTTTTTTTGAAAAATTCTGAAAAATAAGAATTCTTTTTATGAACAAGTTGGTCATTTCCAACAAAAAAATTCAAGTATATCGGCTTCATTCTCCAAATGTTATGGCCAAACTATATTCTGCAACTCAAAGTGTGACGAAAAATAGGACCATCTTTTCTTGCAACTATCCAAAAAGAAAAAAGTAATAGGGCCATGATTGGGTTGACTATATAAGATTAGAGAGGGTCATTGCATTATGATGTTTGTATGTAGCCTAGGCTAGGACTAGGCAATCAACATTACCTTTAGAGAGTATGGGTCATTGCAAGAAACACCGACCTCTTTTAACATCACAAATAGAGTGATTCTTTTATCATCTACTATAACTTTTGAATTTTAAATTTAATGCCAAAAACAAAAATCTATTTCTAAATAATTTGATTTTAATCATAATTTTTATTTAAATTTTTTTTTAAAAATCATTTTATATTTAAATATCAATTTTGTTTATATGTCACACTTGAAAGTTTAGGGTTTTTTATACTATATACTAGTTCAAATTAATGATTTTTGGTTGAAATTTTTGCGGTCTATTCTTCTAGTAGGTAGACTTATCCCTACTAATGGGCATCTAAAAAAAACATTATTTTATGTCCTCTATGTTTGTGCAAAGAGGCCTCCCTTGCGTGCACACTTGTAAACAATAGAAATGGTTTTGACCTCATTTTTCAAATCAAATTTCATCACCAAAAAGTCTTCTTAAATTTACATGTTTATTTTTGTTGAAAATTTATTTTCCTATTTTCTACAAATTAAAATGTCCAAATTTTATTTTCTAGGACAAATTTTGGGACATAGAATTTTGGTAGAAAAAATCCATCATTTTTAAAACTTTTATAGTGTAGTAATAACATTACTTTCCTTTAATTCCTATATTGAGCTAGCCATGTGGAATGCCTTACTGAATTATGGATGAATTTATACTTGGTATTAATACTTCCTATTTGAAATTAATAAAAAAGTGCGGCATGTAGATTCAATAAGCAATTCATCAACAAGAGTGAAGTGATTGAAGACAAGATCTTTATACAAATTGTGTGATAAGAGGTAAAACAACCCATGTGGGATATGTAAATAGTTAGGATTAGTAGGAGCTCAACCGCTCATAGTGAAGTCAAACATAAGAAATGTGTTCAATGTAGAATTTCAAACTTCATTTAGGCATAGTAGAACATTTTTTTTCAAAAAAATTTGAACTTAGTTATTGAGGAAAATGAAGCTAGCTTTCATCTCCATAAATCATTTTGAGATTTTGATCCTCCAATCAAAAGTTATGGGCAAATTTCAAGGAAGAATTGGAAGGAACACTTTTTTTGACATTTTCAAACATCCCCTTTGAATTTTGTCTATAACTTTTGTTTGGAGGCTCATAATCACAAAAGGATCTTTGAAAATGAAAGTTGGATTTATTTTCAACTTTTTTTAGATTATTTTAAAAAAAATGTTATTTTACTATGCAAAAATGAGATCTAAAAGTCTATTTTGAACACAAGTACTATTTTTTGACAATGAGAGGTCAAACTATCATCTTCAAGTTACCCCATATCCTTTGAGGGTTCATGAGAGAGAATAAATTTCATTAGAAAAACAACCTCTCCATCATCTAGTCTCACTTAGTTTCAATAATGACATTCCTTGAAATTTACATCAACAAAACTCTTCATGATTGACGACCTTGTTGTATACATGGTTAGTAATCATTAGATTCTATATTCTACCTTCTTACTAACATTGGTTATTTTTTTTTAAACCAACATAATCATTTAATTCTTTATGGTTTTGACAAGATTATTAAATCGTAGATAATCAAATATTTCCATTGATTTTGGCAATCAGCATTGTAAATTTTCAAGATTTTCGGCAATTATCATTATAATTTTCTGAAATTACGATATCTTTAAAAACAATTAATTTTTGCTGAAATTGAAGAGGTACTACGGTATCACTTTGGATACATCTCCAAGATCAATATATACATATGTTGAAAAAACAATTTTAGAACATGCATCTACCAAAAAAATCTTTGATCTTTATTAACTTCTATTTTGTAATCCATATATACATGTTTTCTTTTAAGTCCTTTGACTTTCTAACAATAGTGATGGAACCATATATAGGACATGCTTTCCACTCAATGTATATATTACAAGCAACAATATAATTGTATGTTGCTTCATCCAACCAATTATCAAAAAATTAAATTTGTTCAATTTTCAACATATACATATAATTAGGCTTAAGATTTTATATAAATTCATCATAAATTGAAAAATACAATTTTAGTACCTTGGAAGTCTTTCATAGTTGAACACTCCATTGCATGCAAAGGGAATGTTCTATTCAATCTTCTATAACTTTAACATGTCTTTCATTGAAAATTTTCAACCTTAACAATTTTAGATTCTCTAGAAGAAGCTTCAAAAATACATTTGTGTCTTTCACTAGTGGTATATTAGGTACTAAGATTGAAAACATTACAAATTGTGATTTAAATGCCATCCATGGAGCTAAATTATAGTTGATAATGTTCTTTTAGATTTCCTTTAGTAGGGACATGTCTACCTACTATAGGAATATGCTACAAAAATTCCAACCAAATATCATTAATTTAAACTAGTGTTTAGTATAAAAAATCCTAGATCTAAAAGCATGACTATGGAACAAAATTGATTTATAAATATAAAATGATTTTTAAGAAAATTTGAAAAATAAAGAGTACAATTACAATCAAAAACTTTAAAAATTCATTTTTTGTTTTGGACATTGGGTTCATAATTTAAAAATTATAGTGTTGGACTCAAACTGGCTTTTCAAAACGCTAGATGAGACTGATGGTGTAGTTTCTTGCAATGACCTGTATATTACTTTAGAGAGGTTCTAATGTATCTACTATGTGATGAAACTAGCGAAGTAGCTGAAAATGATGTTAGTTCCAACAACATTCAAGAAGTTTTTTGAGTTTTACTAGCTATTTTCTTTCAATTTTCCAAATTCAACCATTTTTTCAAGTCCACAGTCCACTTCTTTTCCCTATTTTTCACTCGAAATAGAAGTTTCATAGATTTTCTCACCCATTTTTTGCCAATTATTTCAAATTACAACCAGTTTTTTCCCCAATTCCACCGACTAACATTGAATTATCTGCCTGGCTCTTCCCAAACATAGGTTCCAACCCCAAACTGATCAATGTCACCACAAATTATAATTATGTAGTCCAAAATCATCCTTTTGGGGAGTGGAGAAGAAAAGAATATTCCTCCGCCGAGTACCATATAACTTATCCCACTTGCCGCCCTCGCTGTCCGTCGGATTGACTGAGGTGGTGCAAGGAAATGAATTTCAGAACTGCACTCAATACTGAACTGAAAGCTCCAAAATGAATTGAACATTTCAGTTTCCTGAAACTCCAATATTATAACAATATAAGTCCGAAGCTCACTTGCTTGCTTGCTAGCTAGCTACCGGTAGCATATGGAGGCCACCAACACCTACCTAGCCCTCACCAGCTCTGGAATTAATAAGCTTTAGCTTATCTGCTGTCAAGACTTTCAGAGCAACTTTGAACGTGTCTCTTGCAGCCATCTCCAGGTGTGTCATAAGGTATCGATCGAGTTGCACTCACTCACTTACTGATGAGAGCTCGGAAATCTCTGTCCTGTCCTGTACGTTCCTTGCCTGGACTCGAAACCTGCGCTTCCAAAAGTCTCACCACCGGCGTGGCCCCAGCGGAGCTAGCTAGTACAGTACAGTACAGCGGAATGGCATGGTGGTGGGGGTGCTGGTGCTGGTGGGGAAGAAGTGGCTGGAGAAGGTGCTTGCATCGATCAATGTTTCGCCACGAGTGACCCACATATCGATCGGTCGATCGATGGAGCTCAACAAGCTAGGCCCGCCCGGGCCGGCCGGGCCGATTGCACTTGCGTGAATTATTTGTCACAAAGGTCTGTTGCGCCTGTCGGCAATGATGCATTTCCATCATCACAATGCTTGAGAATTGAACAGCCAACAGTACGTACAAAATTCTTTTAGCCATCGAGTTGGGTTTGAAGCGAGCGAGCCAGCCAGCCAACGATTGAAACACGTCACGTACAAAGCGGCCCCGTGGGGATATTTTCAGTTGGGTCATAAGTGCATAATTATACAGGTTGCACATTTGATTCGTGCTCATCATTTGCAGCATGTCCATTGACCTTCTCCAAATAGGTTTTCGTAACATGTGAGTCTCTCCAGATCGATGGCGAATACCTGTTTGTTAGTAGACGTTGCACTAGTGTTCTACATGCTGCCTGCCGTAATAGTTTTAGATCAATTTCATCTCCACCGCAGGAGGTTGCAGTTGTCACTTGATGGTGCTGGTCATGGTTGGAGTTTAGAAACAAACTCTGCATCACACAAAAGGATGGTGTAAGGTTTTCCGCCGTTTGGTCTTCGGTCACAGTAAACTGGAAGTGTGTGACTTCTCCTTGTGTAGTATATACACTCTATTGTTTACGAGTAAATTAATCCTTCCAATTATGAGTAAATTTATGAAAGTAACATGCATATGATTACATGTCAAGTTCTTACAAGGTATCAAAGTGTTAGGCAGAGATTCTCATACTTCTTGGTGTTGAGACAAAATATTCCTCTTGACTACTACAAGAGGAATATTTTTGTAGGAGAGTCGAACAAGCTTGAAGGCGCTAGAAACTATCTAGCATGGCAGATTAAGATGATTGTATTGTTCCGTAGAGAGAGGCTTTGGGAAAGGACTACACAAGTTGTGAATTCTATTGTCTTTCTTGTTGTCAAAGGAAGAGAACAGGTAAATAAAATCAACTTAGGGATAAAAAAATCTGCAACTATGTATGCTATTTGTCAAAGACATCTTGCTCAATTTGGTTGCAAGTTTTCTAAACCCCTCACTCGTATGGATGTTGTTGAAGAGTACCTATAAGTAAGGTAGAGTCAATGTCATAAATTCTATTAGCTACCAATTAGATGAAATCTTTGAATATATTAAAAGATGGAGTTATAGAAGAGTACTTGACTATTGCTAGAGACATGAAGAACCAACTAGAAAAATGAGGAGCCCCCAATTTTGAACAAACCATAGTTCAATAAGCCTTCAATGGCTTACCTCACAACTACAAATATACCATATCAAGTATGACATTGAACAAAGTGTTTTTGTCCTTTGAGTAGTTGTTTGGATAGGTACTCAAGAAACACTTTTGAAGTCAATATCAAAATGCGTTGTTTGATGACAACAAGGAAGCACTAGTTGTCACATATATTATCTCACGAGGACAAGGGTCATGTAGATGTTGATAAAGGTGCTTGCAAGAAAAGCAACAATCAATGTAAAAAAGGAAAATTTGTTGTTCTTGAAACCACCAATTAAGGGGGTAACACTTTCTATATGAAAGCTAACGAGCCATTTCCTTAACTTGAACTTTCTTTATCACTTTAATAAAAAAAAAGTTAGTCATTTACTTATATATCCAAGGTACTTCATCATTGGTAATAACACATTTGCAGTCATTGGCTGAAACGACTTGACCAAAATGATTCCAAGGCCCCAAGCCATTTTCTAATCAAATGTGTCCTCAATGATTGCTTTGTAGTCGTTTTTTTAAGTAATTTTTATTCTCATTTTTTGGTAGTGATAAGGGTTTTGGAAGAGGAAAAGTCTTATTAAAGGCAAGTGTTTGGTGAATGTTCTTTAGTCGCCTTCTATCAAACAAAATCTTCTCTCTATCAGATTTTTAGCAAACTTAGGTTAGTTGAGTGATAGTCTTCACAAATAAACATGTTTATGTGTAGATGGAATGCAATAGCTTTGGGTCAAAGAAGCACAAGCAATGGTAAACCTATATTATTTTGTTGACCTTATGATACCAAATAGTCAAGTAAATTACATTAGTAGTGAAGCACCAATTAATAAAGTGAATTATGTTTTAATAAATGAAGAAGTTAAACAATGGAACAAAAAGTTTGTGCACTTAGTTTATGGAAGTTTGTACCATCTATAAAAGGAATCTTGGGTGAAAAAGTTGTCATTGATACTCGGGGAGGTCACTTTGTGAAAAGTAGAAAACCACGTGAGTTAATCTATAGAATGCATTTTATTCATTGGAGGAAAAATTTATAGATAATTTGAATCTACTTCAACGTGGATTTAATTCTTGAAACATCATTATATAAAAAATAGGATATTGGAAAATCTCTTCATTAAAAGAAAATAGATATAAAATTGTGTGAATAAAATAGTGTAGATATAAAAGAAGAGAAATTTTAGAATTTTAGAATGAATATAATTCTTGGTTCTTCTAATAGGATGAAAAATAATACATTTTTAACCATTTAAGACTTTGAATATTGTAGCTAGATGCACTGAATTTCAAGCACTTTTCTATCAAGATTGATATTGACAAAATTCAATGGATTAAAGTAAAAATTAACCATACAATTGTATCCTCAATTGGAATGGGGATATTTTGTCAAAGTTAGAGAATCATTCAATGGTCATAGTCATAGTGTGTATTTGAATCAAATTAAATACATTTATAAATGAAAAATTTGAGGATGCATGCTTATAGAATTAAATAGAATTTTGGTTAAATCCAAAAATAAAAATAAATAACTCATTAGTTTCTAATATCATCACCTCTCTGAACATTGCAACCATTCATATGAAGAATAATAGACTCACACATAATTATTGTGAAGTTTATGAGTGAAAGTGATTTTTGACTTAAATAGAATTTTAGTCAAATTTAAAAAAGAAAAGAAAAGAACTTTAGCAATGTTCAAAGTATCACTTCTTCATTGCAACCTTTCATATTAGGAACACACTCATACATAATTATTGTAAGTTTATAAGTGGAAGTGACTTAGCTTTATATAATTTAGAAAAAAAATTATATGTTGAAAGTTGAAAAGAATTGGAACATTGATTAAGATTAGTATACATAGTTACATTACTAGAATGTAAACAACAAAGCACAATTCAAACAAGCAAATTAAGATTAAAAAAACTTTCAAATATAAAAAAATATTGCATAGTAAGTTAGTTGTACTTGTAAGTATATACTATATTTTCAAATATGTGTAGTGTTTTTGTGTTTTGTTCACAAGTATTTTGACAATTAGAAAATTCTAAATTGATTTTTTTCTTCCAATAAATGTATTTTATGAATGGTATAATCTAAATTTTAGAACATGATCTTGAATTCTTCACAAATTTTATATTATTTGCATTTTAGACACTAGAGTGATTACAATGTGGTTGCTTGACCACAAAAAGGTTGATACACTATGTGGATGAAATTAACCCCTCAATGCCACCAGAGCCAAAAAGTAGTCAATATAAAATTCAACAATCCATGCTCTTCTTAGCAATTGGATGGTTTTCATTCAAGTTTTTTTAGGCTTCCTTAATTGTATGCATAATAGATAGAAGTGGAACTTTTCTGATGGAGGTGATATTCAATCTTTTTATACAAGAAGATGTGTTCAAAATTAATCATCAAAGATGGTTTCTTAGTGTATTTTGGTACCTCCCAATTGCTTGTTTTGGATCTCAAATTTATCTTCAAAAATGGTCATTTTTTTAGTTTGAATACAACTAATGAAATGAAGCTTATTAGGTCAAGTTTCAACTTTATTTTGAAAATTTGAAAAATTCCTAAAATTGAGTTTTTTTTTATTGCAATGTAAAGTTTATGGATATAATCATAGTTTATTAATTTTCTAATTATAGAATGACACGGAAATTTGGTTAACATCATAGTGTTCTATACTATAATGTATGCCTAAAGTTTATAAGTACTATAGAGTGCCAAGAATTAAGTTAGATTTTCATTTATAATTACCTATAAGGTGCTTAACTACAAAATGAATTTGACTATGTTTTCACCAAAAGTTCCAAAGCGCTCCAAAACTGCCATTTCTAGTATAAATACCAAATTTTTGAAAAAAAATAAATTTGAATACATATAATCATAAGATCTTATAGTATGCTAGTTTGAAAAAATGTGCAAAAAATTTCAAAAATTTCCACCATGTAGATTGCAAGATATTAGTATTTAAAGTGACAAAAATTCTTTTTTTGGCCTTGCAAAAATTTGTGTAGTTGTACTTCATAAGATCACATTTGTATGAAAAAATGTCCAAAATGGTGGTTACTCTTTAAATTCATTCTTCAAGTTCAGTTGGCTACATGCTTGTAAAATTTTAGATCATTTTGAATTATACAACATATAAGAAAAAAATAGTAAGTAGAAAGAAGGAGAGAATAATTCAAAATACTAAATTGTTAATAATTTATTTATGAAATTGAAAAATGCCAATTCCAATGGTTATAGTGTTGTAATAAACAATCTAAACTTAGCATTTTTATTATTTTTAAAAAATATTGAAAATGAGTTAAATAAAGGATTTTGAAGTTTGTCTTGAAGTAGAGATTCAATAACAACCTACAAACTCCTGCAAACTAAAACTCCTCATAACTTTTGATTCATTGATCAAAATGGAATGATTCAAAGTTTTCCAAGTATACGTAAATCTAGAGAACCAATTTCACATTTTAATTTTCTTAAAAAATTGATTTTAAAGAAGCTGATTTTGTTGCCCGAGCTATCTAATCAGTAATGAAAACACATATTATACAATAACTTCTTAACCATGTAGTCAAAAGTTATGAAAATTATTGGGCCTTAAAATCTACTCCTTGGGCACATGTTGTGTTAAAATTTCAAAGAAAAAAATAAAACCTCCATTTGTAATGAGTTGCCAAAAATTTCTATGTTGCCAAAAAACGTAATTTGGGCATTTAGGGGTTAAAAGTAAAACCAAATAGTTTTATTTCTACTAAAAGGGTCCCTTAAAATCATATTTACTAAGTAAATAGTATCCCAAACAAAATATTTGGTTAACTTATATGGTTATAAAACATAAAAGGAAGTGACTTCCCCAAGCATTAGTCATGAATGTTAAATAAGTTTGTAAGACTTGTTTGAATGGAAAGCAACATTGGTATATTGCTATAAAGTCATGAGACAATCTACTAATAGGACAAAGCAAATCAATGAATCAGTGAATGAATTACAACAAATGGGGCCTCTACATTGGGCCATTAAAGATGGACCAACAATCCAAATAAAAATAATAATATTATTTTAAAAAAATTCTTTATTTGGATTTTTAGAGGCACTAGTCTAGAATTTAGCAGCCCTATAATGGCCCCAAATTTTTTCTAATGGTTAATTTAGTGGGGCCAATGAAGACCTATTCACTTAATTACTCTAGGTGTATTGTTGTTTTCATAAATGACATGAGTAACAAAAACTTTGTATGTTTCATGTATATGAAGGATTAAACTCTAGAAAACTTTAAGCTTTGTAAAACAAGAATTGACGCAAAAACATACAAAAAGGTGAAGGCACTATGTACAAATAGAAGAGGGGAATTCACCTTGAGAGCTTTCACACACAATAGGTGTGCCATCTAAAGGCAACTAATATATGCAAGAATTCCAAATAAAAATGGTATAGCCAAAAGTCAAAATAGGACTTTGATTGAGAAGACTAGAAGATTATTGTTTGAGAGTAGATTGACTATATTCTTGTGGATTGAATTAGTCAATTTTGCAAATTAATTGATCAATAGTGAGCCTGCAAAAGCCAACAAAGGTCAAATCCCAAAACCAATAGATATAATAGAAAAATCTTGTATAAGTCATTTGAAGATTATAGGTAGTCTAATTTTTGTTCATGTGCTAAAAAAAGAATGAACAAAATTTGATTTAAAAATTAAAAAAAACATTTTCATCATTAGAGAAAATCTATGTCCTATAGATAGCTATTTGATTTTTAACTGATGTGCAAATATAGTGATTTAAAATTGAAAAAATTGAAAGAAATTGAAAAAATAAAATAAAAATAAAAAATAAAAAAAATAAAAAAAATAAAAAATATATATATATATATGATTATTTTAATATAAAAAATTTGAATTAAAAAAAAATTAATTGCCAATCCAAAAAGACACCACATAAGTTGACTCAAACTGGCAAGATTCTTTGTAACAAGATTTGGGCTCATTTTTTCTAAATTTTCACATTTGCATGTAGTCAAACTTCCTTCCAAAGGGATGAAATTTTCTTTAACCCAATAATGCCACCAGAGCCATTTCATGGCTTTTGGATGATATTTTTGTAGTCTACATAAAGATTGGAACCATTTTTCATCCACTTTTTTGTTGTTGACCTTTCATGGTGGGTTATGAAGAGTCTTCAATTGAGTTTGTAGTATTGCTAGTATTTGTCTTCAAGTAAATGAGAAGTTAGTTAAAAAAAACGGATCACAAAATATGCTATTTTTGTGTATTTTGGGAAGTTGTTGCTCTCTGCTTTAAATCTGAAATTTCTCCACAAAAATGATATTTTTTGAATTTGAGCCCAACTAACAAAATGAAGGTCATCTACTCTAGTTTCTATTCCAATTTGAATTTTGTAAAAATTCCTAATATTAAATACTTTATTGCAATGAACTTTGGATGCATTTTCAATGTCTATTATTTTCTAGTTATAGAATGATACGGAAATTGAGTTTACACCATGATGTTTGTCACCATAATATACACACATGTTGAAATTTTCTGATTTTTTGAAATACTTTTTTGTTTGATATGATTTTTTTTTACTTTTTCTTCAAAAATTCTCAAAAAAATCAATTTTTCACAAAGAATTCTAAAAAATTTATGAATTATAGAAGACCTAGAATTCTTTCTAGTGCTTGAATTAATTGTTCTTCAAGAAAGGGAATAACTAACCTCAATGGTGAGGGTCCAATCGAGTTGTCACAAAGCAATCTTGACATAGCAAACAATGAATCAAGTCTAAATCTACCAAGTGAACCTTCAATTGGCCTTACATCACCTTGATTCACATATGTCAAAAGATGAAGGACCATTGAGGTTGTAATACATGGAGTCCCATGGTTTGCTCGTGATTGATGACTTGCCATAAGACTTCGCCACTATTATGTGCCTACTTTCTATTGCGGCTTCAAAGATATGGGAGCCTACACATTATAAGATGTAGTAGTGGATACAAGGCGGAGTGAAACAATTACTCAAGAGATGGCTTCTATTGACAAGAATGAAAACTTGGTATTTTATAGGTCTTTCCATTGGCAAGAAAACCATCAACTTTAGATGGATATCCAAGGCTAAGAAGTGATCATAAAAATAGAAGACAAGTTGAAAGCATGATCTCATTGCATGGGGTGATAAACCAATCAAAGGAATTGATTTCTTTGAGACATTTGCACCTCTTGTTTGATGGTCAACCATCCAAACAATCTTGGTGCTATTAGCTTACAAGGGCTGGAATGTTTGGCATCTTGCTGTTAGGACTACCTTTTTTAACAAGGTCTTCATAAAGAAGATGTTCATGGAAGTACTTGATGGAAGGAAGGTCTCTAATAACTAAGGCAAAGTTTGTAGACCAAAGTGAGCCTTGTATGGCCTTTGATAAGCCCTTTAAATATGGTATGTGAAAATTGATTGCATTGTAAGGAAACCTCATTTTAGGTTTAGGATTGGCATCAAAAGGAACGGATTTTAGGTGACATCTAAAGTGACATCAAGAGAAAAAAAATCCATGTTTTTATGTCAACAATGGTCTTCATTGATGTTATATTGGACATCATTGTTGACATAAAAACATGGGGTTTTTTTTAGTGTCACCTAAAATCCATTCTTTTTAACATCAATAAACTTTGATTTCTTATAGTGTTGATACCTAAAAGAATTTTTTGTAGAGAAACAATGAAGATTACGATCTATATTTTTGTATTAAAGATGGAAGATACACATTAGTATTGCTATATGTGGACAATTTCCATCTCATAGAAGATGATGAAGATAATCTTGAAAGTAAGCAATTCATAGAGACTTTTGAAGTGACTAATTTAGGAAGAACTAGCTTATATCTTGGTACCAAAATAAACTGATGGACATGATTGGAATTTGCCTACACTACTAATGGTACATCCAAAAACTATTGAAAAAATTTGGCATGGATACTTGCAAGGTGGCATTAGTGCCAATAAATTGTAGAAAGAAGCTTTGGTAAGACATGAGGTCTCTCCTTTGTAATGCTACTCACTATTGATCACTAATGGGCAATTTGATATCCTTGTGAATCACCAAGTAGGATTTTATGTTTGCCATTAACTCTTGCTCTAAGTATATAAGATCACCATGAAAAGCCCATCTAAGAGCCACTAAGTACATTCTAAGATATGTGAAAAGCACTGTGAACTATGGAATTGATTATGAGGCTCAAGATGATGGAGAACTTACAACTTTCATAGTCTCCAATTATGCAAAGGATCTTGATACAATTTATAAAAAAAAAACCCTATATTAGACATTATTCACAAACTTGGAATAATTACTATTCATTAGAATAGTAAGATATAAGAAATAGTTGACCTAAGTATTATTGAGGCAAAGTATTAGGTGCTATCCAAGGGATCACAGGATTTAGCATAATACTATAGTTTAAGATTCATTTGTTTCAAAAGCTTGAGATTTGTCAAAAGAGGTCAAACACAATCTTTAGTGATAAATGAATTGCATCAAACTTGCCAACATTCCTATGATACACTCAATTATGCACTAAATATATTAAATTGCAATATTATTATGTGAGAGAAGATTGAAGAAATGATTGTGTAAATCTCAGTTGTTGACATATGAATAGGAAGCGAATCTTCTAACAAAGTCACTTAGACTACTTGCATACTGTAGCTATAGCTAAATAGAGAATTTTCTTATGAAGGGAAGAAGATTAGTTGTCATGTAGTTGTTTCAAGAACTTCTATGCTTCAATCCTTAACCTATAACCCTTAAATCTTGAATTATTAAATTTAATAGGATAGTTTTGATAGAATATTCTTTAAATAATAGCATTTTTTTCATGCCAACCAACAATATTTATAAAGAGTTACAAAAGACAAATGGTAGTAGAGAAAATGGATAACTAAAGGGTGAGATTTGGGTGAGTGCAATCTTTACATTTTAAGGTTTCTACAAGATATTTGAAATTACACCAATAATAATATCATTTGATGATTGGTCTTATTCCAAATTCCAAATTTCTCTTCACCAAACCTTTAAGCCCTAAATACCTAAGAAAGAGTGCCACAATCTATTTTTTTGCAGTACTTGTGCAATATTGTATCAATACAAATTTATTATTTTTAATTGTACAATTGCAATATATACATAAAAAAAAAATTTCAGTTAAGAATATTGTTGCAATCAAAATGGCAACATTATCAAATTTTTCAATATTGTATATAGTTATATTTTTATTGCATCAATATTGTAAAATAGTAAAATTGCATCAATATTGCAACAAATTAAATTGTTGCAATATCGCAACATCGCAATATCGCAACATCGTCTAATTTCTCATAATTGAATAGCTACATAATTATATTACATCAATATTGCAAAAACACCTAATTTTCTAGTATTGAATAGCTATACATTGCGTATTACATCAATAATAAGGAAGTTGCATCAATAAAAGGATTGTTAGTTAATCCTTCACTAGTAGAAACAAAGGACCAAATAAACTTTCTTCAAATGTTTCTCAACATATTCTCAATATTTAGTTTGCTATATAGGGTCTTCTCATTGGCCTTTTCTCTAATCTACAAAACTAACATCTCTACTAGTGTTTAAAGCAAGTATACAAAAAAACACAAGAAAATTGATATTATATACTTGAATTCTACATAATTATCCAATAACAATACAATACCCAACAACCATATTATGGAGATCCCATTGAGCCATTCAAAGAATTTTGCATAATAAAAAATTCAATTGGTATAGGACTTTGTAATGGGCAAGTATTATCTACTGTAAATATGTCTGTCAACAAATCTTCTATTATGTCTCTATTGAGTTTTCTAGTACACGGTTCCATGACAGATCATCTTTTGATTATAATCGTCATTTCATAACAAATAATATAGATTTTAGATCTCTATCACTGGTTACTAATGTTCTTACTAAAAAACTTAAAATTCTTTTTAACTTTTGAGCAATTGACTTTTAAAGAACTTTATGGCAAATACATGTATGTGAATCTTTTATACAGATTTTCACAATTCCATGTATTTACCTGTTTCCTTAAAACCAATTATTTTCAAAAATCAAGAAGACTTATAAAAACTCAAATACTCTTTTGAAAACCACTAACCAAGGATCATTCCCCGACAGCGGCGCCAAAATGTAGTTAGGTTTTTGGAATCCCTATTCCAAACGCTACCAAGTTCGAACACCAGGGAATGATCTATGTAAGGTTAGTATAGTGTGTTCAAATGTCACTTTGTACTTAAGTTTTGAAGATAGAATAAAAATTCCTTTTTATTCCCATTAAATAGCCCAAGAAACACTCAACAGTCCATTATAAGATAAAAGACTCAACATGCATGTCCTTGTCCTGTCTAGTGTACTACTGGCTCGTGACAATAGTTCTGGGACAATAGTTCAATGTGGACTGACTTGTGTATGAATGCAGTGCAGGATTTAGACTTTAGTACAGCCCACTGTAGTACTTTGAAAATAGTACAAATATATGTATTCAATATTTCAAAACAAAGTAGAATTAAGGGTTTGGAAAGGCTTACAATAAGTCACCCAAGGCTCTAGGACAATATGGCCAATATCAAGAGTTAGTACGACCTACAACCCCAAAATCACAATAAGTCAAGCAAGATACTTACTGTTTTACTAATAATTCACTAGTAACCTCACCTTTACTCCACCAATGAACCTAAACACTCTCTTCCCTTAATGTTATCTCTTTTATTGGACAATAGGTCTACCATGCATGAGAAGTCTCTTTCCTTTCTAACCTTCTTTTTAAAATACTTAAACAAGTCCCTATTACTCTCACCTATAATCTAGACTTATAACCAAATCCTAAATTACCCTAATCTAAACCCTAAGACTCTAAACCTTACTAGGAAGACAATATGGTCTTTTGATTATTCAATTATAACTTAATTATTTAAAAGATTAAAATAAGTTTCCTAAATTCCAATTCTTTAAATTACCAAAATTTAAGTTAAGTTTAAATGTAAATTCAATTTCTTAAATTGAAACTTAAATCATTTACAAACGACAATAGGTTCCTTTTTAAATTTATATCAATTGGGTATTTTTGAAAATTAATAACTTTTTACTGTAGATTTTGATTACTGTAATTTCAAAACCAATAGATAAAATATTCTATAATCTATGATAAATAATCAAAACTTAACTAGATATTTTGTAATGTGAATTTAAAGTATAAGGGCAAATATCCTCAATTTATCATTGAATCCCTAATTGTGTAACAATGACTTTTAACTGTAAGAATTGGTCATATTTGGAAATTGATAACTTGTAATGAACCCAATAATTTCAATAATTTTAAGTTCCAGCAGCCCATATATTCTATATTTTATTATATAGAATCAAATTTTAATAAATTGAATTATTATAAAAATTCAAAATGCGAACTAAAACTCCTAAATTTATAGCTAAATCTCTAACTTAAACTTGAAACAAGAGGTCATTAGCTGTAAAAATTGGGCAAATTCAGAAATCAATCCCTTTGACACATGATGTACAAAATCAGTAAACTAAAGTCCATTAAGAACCTTATTCTATAATGTGTCACCAAATTTCAATAACTAATAAACAATAAATAAATTTATATTAATAACTTCAAATCATAGAGATCAAAATCTTAAAGTACACAGCACCCAACATCTTTCAATTATGTGACAATAAGTCCTTTGGCTGTAAAACTTAGTCAGATATTAAAATGCATAACTTTTACATACAATGACCAAATTCAGTATTCTAAACACGATTAGAGAATCTTTACTATAATGAATCACCAAACATCATAATTTAATTAAATAAACAGAAATAATAATTTTAAAAACACAAGACGAAATGCCTGATTTATGCACCCTCCCAGCACTTTCAATTACACCGACAAAATAGCAGCATTGAAACAGCACATCAACAATTGATCACACCGCACTCTTGACAAATTCAGCACAATTTGAGAGCAAACAACAATTTTTTATTTTATTTTTTTATTAAGCATTAAGATTTACAGCACAATTTCAGCGCACCAAGAAACACACAGCACAAGAGAACGAACAAAAACGCAAGAGAGAAGAAATTGCAAGGAACAACAAAAATATAGGTTGAATTCGGGGGTGATCAGAAAAGCTGTGAAACGCTTCATGGCCGGTGCGACTTCTCTGTGCACCTCTTGAAACCCTAGGTTCCTTGTCTTTTCCTTATCTTTCTCCTTTTTTTTAAATTTTTATCTTTTTCTTTGCCTTTTTGCCCTTTTCTAGTAATTTGTAGCTACTTACTAAAATATCTTTGTACTTTTTGGAACTTTTAATGTACTTTGGACTACTTTAACACTAAATACTCAATATATATATAAATAATATAGGAAATGTCATAGAAAATCGAAAAAGTTCTATAAAAAGCTGAAAAGCTAGACTACAGAATTGATTAAAAAACATTGGTGATGAATTTTTAAAATTTGATTGCATAGATATATAGGGAAGATAATTGTTTTTAAATTGTTTATGAGCTTGGATAGACATATTTCTACACCTTGAATTATATTTTACAAATATAAGAGAACTAATTCAAAAATCTCTTAAAATTTAGATGGATGAATAAACAAAGATGTTGCTCTAGTCAATCATCAATTTTCATCTTGCGCTTTGGCTGTGATTATAGTAAGAGCTTGATTGTAGACATTACCCAAAATCAAGAAATTAGGGGCTTTGTAAGGCCATTAATGTACTACCTTCTAGTGTTAATCATGAAAACTCTAGAATATATACCATAATAATTTAATTATCTTAATGCAAAATTATTTTGCAAATACATTTAGGAAGATGGTTGTATACACAATTTTTTTTCTATATATTGTATATATAAAGGCATGTTGTACTATAGTAGGAACTCACATTTAAAAAAATAAAAAATATAGATGGTCTAGGGTCATAAGGTCATACTTGCAATTTCTAGTTCATTATGCTTTGAGGCACTATATTTTGATGTTTTACACAATAAAATTGCTACTGAGAATTACAAAAGTTGCAAAATCACTATCTTACCTTGCAAATGAATTTTTATTTTATATAAATTACATACATTTTAGTATACACAAATAAATTCATTCTACAACACCAAGCCAAATATATAATGATCTCATTAAAGGTTGACCATTATAGTCAAGAATTTCATATGCTTTACTTTAAAATATATTCTCCATTTATTTTTTAATATTTTCAAATACTAAAAAGTATCAATCAAATTTTGGTTTTACAAGCTCTTTTTTTATGCATGATGCGCATTATGTAATCTTAAGTTAACAACAATACTTCATATCCAAATTGTTATTTTATTTTATTACAATATCTACATTTAATATAGAATAGAATATTAATATTTGTAGGGTTTAAATTCTAATTTAATTTATCCCTCGACAAGGTTGACAGGACGTCCGGACGCGGACGCTGTGTCCGCAGCGTCCGCTGACATTCGCGGTCCCGGCGGACGCAGCGTCCGCCTGTCCCCCGTCCGTCCACTCGATTATGGCCGTCCGATCGATGCGCGGACTGATCTGGTCCGCACGATCTGGGCGTCCGCCTCGGGCGGTCGGGCCGACCGCCCCGTCCGTCCGCCCCGCCCCGCTCGTCCGCTTTCCGACGGCGGTCGGGACATCCGGAAAACGGACGCTATTTTGGGGCGGACGTTGAGATTCATCAACCTTGTCCCTCGAGGACTAAGGGAACACAATGTGTCTTCTTGTAAATTCCAATCACAAATTCCCAATAGGGTGAAACAAATCTCAATATTTTGTAAACAAAAGACTTGTAGAGTAAGAAGTTGACATACTTGTTGCATTCTTAGATTTTCAAAATTTCCGTGTGGAAAGTATTTAAGAATTTATTTAGGAAATGTAGTCTAATACAAAAAGGGAGCAAATATAATTTGTTTACAATGAAAGAAATAGTAGGGATGAAAAAAAACATTTTCTTGGATATTTCTAGTCTTCAATTTGCACAAAAAAAACTAGATTTGGAGGAAAAAAATTCAAATTTTTATTTTTAGCAATTTAAAAAATACAAATTTCAACCTAGTGTGATTAAAAATACAAAAATAATTTGAATGATTCCAAAATTTTTGGAGATGTTCCAACAAATATGATAATGATATCAATTGTTGAATTTTATAAAATAATGCATATAGGATCCAATTTTTAATTTTATAGGATCCAATTTGGTCAATTTTAGTTTTCTACTTCTTTTTGTTTGAAAATGTCTACAAATTTGGGAGAATTTTTTATTTTTCAATTTTTTAAATAAAAAAATGCTACATTTGACTTAAATTCTAATACAATTTTATTGGAGGGAAAAAAAGCATTATTCATCTTTTTATAATTTTTCTTCTCCAAAAGTTGTGTTTTTTGCCTAAAGAATTGATCATCCAAAATTATTAGAATCTAAAAATCCAACAATCGATATTTTCCACAACTAATTCCATGCATACTAGACAAAGTATTCTTCATTTTTTTACAGTTAAAATTAAAAATATCAAGCACATCCATATGCAAAAAAATATCAAAGTGAGACAATTCATTGAAAGCCTCCATTGTGAAAACATTATCCACCTTGAGGGGTTAACATTACCATAAAGTTGTACACTTCATAAAATAAAATAAACTTAAACATTGAATTCTAGGGCTTTCATTTTAGATTTGCATATTCTTTGAACAATCAATATAAAAAAGAGTTATAAATAAAATGAATTTGATTACGTCATCGTTTGAGTTGACTTCTATATCCAACTTTTCTCGCCAATCTTGAAGATCCTATACAAGCAATGGTGTTATTATAAAGTTCAATAATCAAAATCAAAATTCACACATACATATATAATTAAAATTATATATATATAAATTTGAATGCTTAAGTAGTAAGTATTTTCATCTAAATTTTTAACAGTTATAAAGTCCATATTAGAGTATTAGACATATTAAACTTATTAAAAAATTTAAATAAAATTATATCATGTATAATAGTAGAATTTAGTCTTAATCGGTGAATTATTTAAAGGTAAATATTAAATTAGTATTTCAATACTAAAAAGGTATTACCTTCTTTAAATTTTGGACATTGCTTAGAAGCTCTGATCTTGATTTGTTCAATCCTTGTAATATTGAATCCTATTCAAAATGTTTTTTTCTTCAGTTTAATTTACAAAGAAAGTTGATATTAGTTTTCAATTATTTCAAGAAAATAATTCTTTTTGCATATCATGGTTTAAGATACTTTTAAATAATAAACATATTTAAAGTATTTTCATGTTCTTACTACAATAAATCTTCAAGTTACCACAAGTTTATTTAAAAGTAAAAAAACAAGTAAAACAAATATAGAATTATATAGTCTGCAAGAAATGTAAAGAAATATTAGATATTTGGTCTTACATTTGCAAGTGACATATTCATATTTGTTAATTCAGATGAATCTTTGTTTCCACATTTATCATGTGAAACTATCATAGTTGAAGAAGATGTTGGAGATTCTTCCATATTGACAATCTACATCTTTGTCTCTATATTTATTTGTAGGAATAAAAAATGATTGAATAGAATTTTGTGCATAGGTTTGTGAAAAAATAATATAAATTGTAATTATCTTTAATTTAACATCAACTAGTATATCATAATATAGTAAAAAAATATAAAAGGTAAATTTATTTTCTAGTGCATGAACCTTTTATATTATACAATATAATAAAAATAATAAAAATAAAAATCTAATTTTCCAATCTGTCAAAAATTCAAAATTCAATATCTTTTCTTTTGTGAGTTGGAATACAACAAAACATAGCCCATGCAATCCTCTTTGCTAAAGGCTACCATTGATACAAAAAAAGCAATTGGGGGACATATGGTTCTTGGAGATCCTCTATAATAAACAAAGCAAATGGCTTTATTTAAGGTATCAATAGATTGCAATTGAAAATAATGCTCAAATTATAATGTTGTTCAAAATAATATTTATTTGTTGATTTTAAAAAATATTTCATAAAATATAAAAGGTTCATGTGCTAGAAAATCAATAATTTTATAAAATTCTAAAACAATGGAAGAAAATTATCAATAAATTAAATTTCATTATCATTTCTAAAACTAACCCTTGAAGGTTTTTGACTATGTTTTCACCAAAAACGCTTCAAAATTGTCATTTATAGTACAAGTACCAATTTTTTCTTTAAAAAACCTCTATGTATAAATATAACAATAGGATCTTGTAGTACACTAGTTTGTAAAGATGTGGAAAGAATTTCAAAAATTTCCACTATGTAGATGACAAGATATTAGTGTTTGAATTGACATATATTCTTTTTGGACCTTGCATAAAACTTAGCAAATTCTCTTCACAAGGTCACATTTGTATTAAACAATGTCTAAAGTGGTGGTGCTTCTTTGGATTTGTTCTTCAAAGCACGTTGCCTACATGCTTGAAAAAAATTCAAATCATTAGAAATTCTATAACATGTAGGAAAAAAATTATAAGTAGAAAGAAGTAGAAAATGATTCAAAATACTAAATTGTTAAAAATTTAGTTATGGAATAGAAAAATGAAAATTATTATGGTTGTAATATTTTAATAAAAAATTTGCATCTAAATTTTTTATTTTTTTCCAAAAATATTAAAAATTGAGTTAAAAAAAGGACTTCAAGTTTATTTTAGAGTAGAAAATCTATAACTGCCCACAACCTAAAAATTCCTCATAACTTTTATCTCATTAATTAAATGAAATGATCCAAAGTTTTTTTTTACCTACATATAAATCTAAAAAACCAGTATCAACTTTTTTATTTCTTAAGAAAGTGATTTTAAAAAAATTAAGTTGTCTAGGCTGCCTACTAATCAATGAAAATTACATATCATACAGTAACTTTTTAACCATGTAATCAAAAGTTATGCAAATTTTTGGGCCTTGAATCTACTTAGATACATCTTGTGTAGACATTTAAAAAAAATTGTTTGTAGTGAATTGCTTGAAATCACAATTTAGAGCTTCAAAGGTTAAATTAGATGCATTATGAGTGAAAATATTAGATAATCTTAATTATATATTTTTATTTATCCATCTAATTAACTCCTAAATGTCAAAGGTCTTTTTCTATCTTCTTAGAATTTCCTAAAACCAAACAAAGGTAAGATTTTGATTAGTTTTATCAATTTAAAAAAAAACTACAATTGTATCCATTCAAACTAGTTGTTATATTATGAATCATGTGGAAAATGAATAAATATAATGTTACTTCTGGATTTAACTATTATAGTTTATTTTTATTATGATTGAAACTATGAAAGTGATTTGAAGTCTTCCAATTCACTTTTCACATGCTCAAATCTAAAATTGAGGTCATGAAAATATGAAGCAAAGATAAATACCATGCATGACCGTAAGTGATTTACAACTTTTCAAAAATATACTCTACAATATTTTTAAATAAATATCCGATGTGATTTTCCCTTCAAGATTCAATGTATTTGAAGTTCATCTCCACAAAGCCCCTCACACTAAAATATCAAGATTTGCAATGGACACCCTTCCAAAACAATTTGAAGAAAAAAATCATAAACAATTTTCTTCTAAATTTTTGTTTTTATGATTTACCCTTAAGGGACCAAATGTTTCTTTTATGATTTTCCCTAAACAATGGCAAATTGTCACAATTTATGCCCAAAAATTGAAGCACATTTTGTGTTTATTGTTCTTTCAAATGTTAATATTCAAAAGCTCTAAAATCACATTCTAAAAACTATTTTAATATTTCATTTTAAAATTCTTGCAAAAAATATAGCATTTTTCAACAATTTCCTTGGCATTATTAATGTTCAATGCAAGTAAATCACTTGTTTAATTTCAAGGACAATCTTTATGCCAACATTGGTTTATGCAAATTTTTTCCAAGGAAATCACATTCAAAATATATTTTTAATCAAGTAGGCTACATATAAAATCATCATATAGTAGGAATTTTTATTAATAAGTCAGCCTTAATACATGAGGTGCATGCAAATTTTTCATAGTACGATGAGTATAGATATAGACAAATAATTTCAAGTGGATGATAAAATGAATATAATCAAGAAAATCTTCAATGAAAGGTGGTTGATTGAAATTGTGCCACCGTACTTTTTCCATGGTACTAATAGTGTCTATGTCAAAAAAATTAAATGTAAATGTAAAATATTGATCACAAGTAGCAAAAAATATTACATTGTATGAATAAGGAAGTTTGTCTTAGTGGGTTTAACAAATTGAAAACTGTACAATATGGTAATAGAGTTAATAGTCCAATTAACTTCAATCTTTGAAGCCATATGTATTAAACACACTCATATTGAATGGTATAATCACAAAATAGTTTCAATAGAGATCTTGAAGTGTTCAATGGTAAACTTGACATTAACCCCTAATGGCCGAAGAGCATTTTAGAGGTAAAAACATTCCAAACTGCCAATTTTTGATGCATTGTCTAAAATTTAAAATTTTAATTATTTTTTTGAATTTGAATCATATAAAAGTGTATTAAAAGAAAATACAATTTGTAGAAAAAATTTCAGTCCATTTGACCACATAGATTGAAAGATTATAACGTTAACTTTAAAGTGTGAAAAAAATCTTTTATTTCATTCCTGCAAACCAAGGGCAATTATCTTCGAGTAAAATTTTTGTTCTATACAAAAATAGGAATTTGACCATTCATAAAAATACGATGTTGGTTTTGCTTATTAATAATTTTAGAAGGGAATATAGAGTCTAACTTACTCTAAATCAACCTCCAATGCAAGAAGGTTAAATTCATTGGCAATACACTAATCATTTTTTGATGATTTCTTGTGCAATGAGGAAATTTTTTTTACTTAAAATCCATGTGGAAAAAAATTAGAGACAACATTTGGAATATGTGGAAAAAAATTCAACAATTTTGACTTCATAAATTGCAAGATAATAGGGCTTGAAGTTAGAAGAAAATGTTTTTTTTTCTTGAAGCCACCCCAACATAGCTAATAAAGTTTGAATCCTCTTAGAATATGATTTGAAAACTAAATTTTTTATTGAAAATTATATACTATATCATATTAGTTACATAAATGCCAAATTCCAATAGTTGATGAATGTTATGGAAAAGATCCCAAATTGTTTAGGATGCCAAAAAAATTTAGGATAATATAAATTTCAATTCAAACACTCAATCAAAAAAAATCCCACTAAAGGGGTGCATGCACATATCTTGTGTCAAGATTTTATAAACATCTTACCAAAACTAACTTCATAGGAACCAACTTGGATTTACAATTGTTCATTCAATAAATAATTGGCCTTTAGGGGTTAAAAACTACCACTTGGTCAATGGCACTTGAATAGAATTGAAGTTGTTGGTTTCACAATGTATCTTTTATATATATATATATATATATATATATATATATATATGTCATAGAAGGAGATATTTGTGAAGAAGGGTACGGTCATGAAAAAATTGGACATTGAAATTTTACAGGTAAGATACCTCCATTTTGAAAACCACATGAATGAATATACAAAAACCATAGGATATTGGAAATGTGCCCTATGTAGCTTTTTATATAAAAATATAGTCACCTAAAATATAATACTTAAGATAAATAGCTTCACATCAAATGCCTTCTTAACTCAAGTGCATACCTTAAATTACAAGGAGTGATCTCCTTCATAATTTTTTTGAATCATTCATATAAGAAAGGATCTACATTTATACAAAGTTGAGGTGTACATCTACAACTACTAAAATAGACATTTAAAGTCATGACTAGATTTGAAGCCCAAACTATTTGACATTGTTTTATCTAGTCTTTGATCCATTAAAAAATTGCATTTGTTATGCAAAACTAAATCTAATAAATTGCAAAATTATAAACAAAATATTGAGTATTTTTGCAAAACATTTTTTATATATAAAAAAGGGATTGAAATTGGCAACAATTACCAATTTTTTTCATAATTGGATGATATTGACACATTTGTATAAATATATGTACATATATATGTAGTCTTAACTATCATCAATTGTAAAAATTTCACCCTATTCCCCAAAGCATGTTTTGCAATTTTTTTTTTCCAATTTGAATGTCCCTATGATAAAATGTTGATAGAAATCTTTAAGTTTTCAAAGTCCCAAATCTTTAGTCAATCGTCACTCATAATACAAAAGAAGAGTGAAGTCCTTGTCATTTATAGGTACTTAAACCTTTAAGGATCAAACTTTTAAATTTGAAGCAATAAACACACACAAATACATCTCAACCACACATGATTGTGATTTTTCATCCTTTTTGTAGATTTCTATGTTAATTCTTTAACATTTGTATAGTACTAATATGGAAGACTTTGTTTTGCAAATATTCTATAGGTGAACCGGTAACCATGTATTTCACTTCAAAAAATAACTTTCTAAAATGATCCTTAAAAAATGATGCTAATAAATAAATAAATAAAAATAAAAATATTAAAAAATCACCATAATTAGAGTTTAAAATTTGGAACTTCAAAAAGAAAATATATGCAAAATTTACAAGTATTCAATCTAAAATTAATTTTGGAAGAAATTTTGAAATTTTGACTTTATGTTGGTTAGTGTAGTAGTAGATACAACCATATGAATATGATTTATGAATTGTATTTTACAAGTTTTGTTCAAAAGTTTTCATTTAATTATTATTTTAAGTTCCATTTTTATAATGAGTTGTCATAATTTTGAAAATTCAAATTAGCACTTAGTTTTTAAAGGATTAAGCAACTATATGAAAAACAATCAACTTTAGGATTGAAGTATAATGATTAGATTAAATAAACAAATTACAAAAATAAATGATTTCATTCTATTGCTTGTTTTTTTGAAAATAGTCCTTTTTTATTTCATTCTAGTGCTACTATAAATTATAATATATTATAATATATTATATATATTAAATAATAATATTAGTAAAACTAGATTTGGGACATATTTGATTTTTTTGTTTTAAATTATGTGTGTATATAGAAGTTAATATATTTTGCAATGATTGATTAAGGTAATGTATTCAATTTTTTTTTTATATCATATAAAAAAATACAAAAGAAATTAGAATTCAATAAATTTTACAAAAGAATCTAAAAGTAGAATCAAAATCAATGTATAAGAGTTTTAATTGTTTTGAGGGCAATATTTTTTTTTAGTTATTCTACAACAAAAACAAAGTACACATTTAGTACTAAAAGAATTAAATCAAAATTTCCTTTTAATGTTTGATTTCAACCAACTAGCACCCAAAATGCAAATTAGAGGTATTATACATGATGTTGTATATATCTTCTTTAGACTCCAAATACATGAAATTTTTGGAATTAAAATTGTCCCTAAGTGCTTAAATTAGGACAAAACAATCAATATAATACAATCAAAGGTGAGTAATGTGTTAGCAATGTTTGAGGTTAATTAAATTTTGGAACCCTAAATTTCTACTTAAATTTCTACTTACAAGGGTACAACCAAAATTCAAGGGTTGCTATCATGTGAGTCTAAGAGTATAAGTACATGAAGACTATACATCTAGGTATTTCAGCCCATCATAGTCAAATTACCCATGATGAACACCTAGGAAATGATCCATCATGGGTTTTTTTAGTTTGTGAGATTTTGGTCACCATTAATGTCTTACATGATAGTGATTGAGTGATTAGTTACCTCTTTAAGAGCTTTTAACTTTTTAATATAAATTCTTTGTAAGATTTGATTTTATAAGTTTTTCATGTTAGAAAATATTATGACTCCTTTAGGTGAGTTAGATGAGTATTGTCACTATTATGGATTCAGATTTTGTTGGTTATGAGGTAGTCTATAGACTCTTTTGGGTCATGATGCATTGAACACTTTAAAAATTCATAGCAAATTTATACTTTATTCGAAAAATATTATTTCCATTGCTCTTATTGTTGCCTGCACTTGTCTTTATGTGGGAAAAAAATTGAAATTTTTTAGTTATGCCATGAGATCAAACTCTTTATTTTGACCGTCATAGGCCATTTTACCATATATTATAGGTATCTATATCATGAAAACCTTTCGTAATTATAGTGTAACTATAATGTAAGTACCATAATTATGGGTGTTTATATTATAAGCACCTTCAATGGTTGTAATATATCTACTTATATGTATGCTCAAAGCTCACATGCTAACATACTAGCATCATCGCCCTAAAAAATAAACCATTATTGATAAGAATTTGAATACAATTAAGAAAACAAAGTGGGATATATATCCAAGAAGAGTAGAAAACAAAGGACAATATACTAGTACTCAAAATGATATTTTAATTTTATTAAATTATTATTTACTATTTAGCAACAATGCTAGCACATAAGTGTAGAAATGTGAACCTACAAGCCTTGAACCTAGTTGTAGGTATGTACCTACAACCATGTGAAGGTGTTCATAAGAGATGTACTTATAATATATACACACTATAACATGGAAAGAGTTTATAACATAGACACCTATAATTATAGAAGATGTTTATATTAATATAAACTCCTAGGCTTATGGACTCATAGATTCAATACTAACACTCCCCTTTTCAAGACAAAGAAAGTGCTTGTACATAACTTGACAAAGATCTAAAGTATCCAACTAATTGTTAGTAAATCCCTTATGATTGCAATGAATCAATGGATGTTCACTTCTATATCTATAGTAATAAAATGCAAACCTCTATTATACAAAAGTGAAGGTAACATAAGTTTTTCAAAAGCTCCCTATTGATTCTTTTTTTTCTTTATCAATGCAATGAAGGACCTTAAAGTGAACCATAAAAAATAAGTGTCTCCTAAATTATATCTATTATGCTTTTCAACTATTTAAATTATTTTATAAAATAACATTAAAATATGATCAATGTATATAAATAATATTTTTTTATTTTTTATTTTTTATTTTTTATTTATTTATATTGATAACTTGATGATGTGACTCACATAAAATTATATTGTTCTTGCTTATTTTGTTCTTAATTTGACAAAATTTTGAAGCACAATGAATGCATGCATGTAAATTGGCAAAGGAGAGCTTGTCAACAATGAACATGATTGAATTAAAAATAGGATAGGGAAGCCTTCTAACATAAAATTAGTTAAACTTATGAAGATAGGAGAGGCTCATTTTAGTATAATTGCTTAGATAATTCTTCAAAAATTTGCTTAAAATTGAATTTGAGTAATTCTTTGTCATAAAAAGATTATTAAGTTTATTCTAGCAATTCCATTTATTAATAAATTAAACATAAAATAAAATGTCTTGTTTTTAATCAAACAATCATTACATGTAAAAAAGTCACTAAAATAAATGAATTCAAATATTTTTTTATTTCAAAATATAGATATTTGTAAAAATGTCTTACAAAATATACCATTTTAATCAATTTTCAAATGAAACTCTTAACATGATAAAGTGACTTGTTATTGGATACTCTTCAATATGCATGTATTACACAATATATAAATAGCTTTTTTTTATTAAAAATCAAAATTAAAAAATATTTGAAATAAAATAATATAAATTTTATCAAAATTTTTAGTTTTAAAAAAAAAAATTCAAAACAATTCAAAATTGAATGTTTTATGCAAGTAGTTTTGAAAATTCATTACATCATCATAACCTAACTACAAAATATCCTTCTTACCTTCTTAAAACTAATGTACAATGTTACAAATAGAAAGTAATAACAACTTTTCTAATGCGCTTCTACTTCCATACACTATTGTAAGCAAATGTTTTCTACACTAATTGAATTTTGTAGCTACTATACATTACCACATTGAAAAGTAACTATATGTTTATTGAACTAAGATCTACAAAATTTTAATACAATTGCCAACTCAATATGGTGATTGTATGGGAGATGTTTTTGGCTTATTTTCTTTTTCTATTTCTATTTTTTTTTCTTCCGTAATTTCTTCATAAATTTTCTTTGTATATCCTTCATATTTGATTTTTTCATCATCTTGGGAGAATGCACCTAATACATATTAATGAGATAAATCTCAACATCAACACTTCAACAATCTTTACAAATAAATTAACTATTTAATAAATTTTTCAATTTATTCTAAACCTAGATTCCTTCAATTAAAATCAAAAATCAAAATGAAAGATTTTTTTTCAAGATTTTTTTTCAAATTATAATTGCCATAATGAAAAAAATTTAATTGGTTTGTAGAAATGATGCAAATTTGAGATTTTTGGTTTCTAAAATTACAAATCTTAGTAAGTATTAATAAAGGAATGGTGAAAAGAATTCTATTAGCATTGCCTTTTACTAGATTGAAGATGACTTTATTAAATATCATAACACTATTAGGTACATTACATCTTCCTATGATACATTTTCAACATTTTCTTCTAACGTGCATACAATTAATTGTAATAGAGAAGGCACTTTTGAAATTTTTGCATTTTTTCTGTAAATAATCTCTTATATTGTGGACATTGTCTAAATTGATTGCTTTTGTATTTATAAGAGTTGCAAATAAATTCTTTATAAAATTTCAAACAAGACTCTTAGAAATAAGAAACTAGACCCTTTAGTTTAAGAAAATTTAAACAATGAGTCTTGAAAATTACTAAAATAGATATTAGTTTTTCAAAATAGGCTTGAATGCTTAAAATATTCTATAGATTCATTTACCTTTTGTCTCCTTCTTTAGTGAAAATTATAAATGAACTTTTCAATAAGTGCCTTCAAATTTCTAAATTTCATTTCAAATGTAACAACAAAGTGATACAAAGATGAAAATGTACTTTAAACATGAGGTATTAGCTCTTCTATAGCCTTTGCTTTTTTTGTTTCTTCTGCTTGTTTTTGAACTTGTTCTTGCAAATCCTTCAAATACTCCATCTTTTTGTTGAGTTGCTGTTCCATTTTCAATCACAACACCAATGTTGCTATGAACTTCAACTACAAGAACTTGATGGTGAGAAGAAATAATAATTCTAAGTTTTACACTCTAAGAAGGTTTATTTAATTTGTTATTTAATTAATTTTTATATTGTAAAATTGAATAATAAAAATCTAAACTATTGAAAATCCACATCAATCCTTAAAAAATATGCTTTACAAACAATTCACATTATATAAGAGTAATCAACATTGATTAAACTATTAACCTTGACTACTAAACCTTTTGAAATCTTTATTCTAAATGATGAAAAAAGTACTTCATGACAACATTTTGTCCACATAAATTCTCATTCATCTCAAATAACACTTGAATTTTCAAAATATAACTTTCCTTTATGACCAATTGAAGTACATCATATATTGTTCAATATTACAAGCAACAAGTCAAAAGAGGATTTAGGCTTTAGCTCCCTAGTGCTCAACCATCCACTAGGTGGTTAACAAATGTAGAGAGAGGTACACTTCATCCAATCTATATTTTTTGATGAAGCTTCTAGAAATATCATAAGAAAAATGCCAATGACCAAATACATTTCATTTTTGGACCAAGCACTAAGTCTAGTATTCTTCAATAGCTAGAATCAATGCTTGGTGAATGGGATGTCTACACTATGAACAAAATAAAGAAAAAATGATAAAAAGAAGATATAAATATTTTACTTTGCAAGGACGTTGAGATCCCAAAGTGGCCAATGGATGACTTTCAATATTACTATAAAAATGAAGAATGTACCTACTGGTAAAAAAGTTCCATTCTTCTTTGACCACTTCCCCACATTATGAATACTTTGCCAAGTTTTATGACTAACTACATATTTTAAAAGCTATGAACAAAATGTATTAAATTTTGAGATGTATCAATAAAGAGAAGTTATAGTAAAAAAATTTAAAAATAATTAACTATAATCATGGTTAGAAGGCTCTAGAAGTTGTTTTAAATCATCCACCAATCTACCACCAATTTAATACTAATCCATTCTCATTCTTCAAGATGCTCACTTGATTTGAGGCACTTTTAGGTTCTAAAAAGCAATTTAGAGTGAAAACAATGTTGGTGGGTGTTGATGAGCATGACACATTCTTTAGGAATTATTGGTGCACAATCATACTTGGTAGGGGATAACAGGACAGTAGGACAGTTGCCTACACCTCAACTTTTCATGCAATTTTCCCCTATTTCTTAACTTCCAGAATATGTAGTTAGTTTTCAACTTGGTATAGAATTGACTCTGTGGGTAAGATGCAAGGGAGGAATGAACTTCTTTGTCAACATCTCCATCTTAGGTCGAGCTCTTCAGGACATGCCATATGCAGTTTGGTTTGTGGATTCCTTACCGTGAGCAATAAGATGAGTCTGTTTTCCAAGGTGAACATCGTTTCCAATTGTTCCGTGAATCCCCTTTCGGCCTGCAAGAATTGATGAAAGCCACAGAAAACTCGATCTGTTAGGAAATTAGGTTGAAGGATTTGCAGCACTTGCTGTTTCTTTTTTAATCAAGGAGACAAGGAGATCACAGATTTTGAAGGTTTAGGTCATTAGACTTGGTGAAGTTATTACCAGTCCCTCACTGCCGGTGTGAAGCTTGTCCACAAGCTTCTTCGTGCCTTCGACGATGAGCATCAGCGGGTAGGAGTTTTTCCGACTCTTGGGATCCGAGACTCGGCGGATGATGTTCTTGGTATTTTCAGCTAGAGAGAATACTTGATTGACGGGCAAGGACTCTTTCCTTCGGTAAGCCTGCATATTTTTCAAGTTTTTGGTATGCGATTCCTAGGTTTGAACGATGCCTACACTGTTTATTTCAAGTACTGCAAGACGCATTAATTGCACTGTTTTTATCGCATTGTTTAACTAGAATGCATTTTGTTTTGCTTATTTTAATGACTAGTGTGAAGAAGGAAGTGTCATCTTTGGCCTTAAGTCATCAGAAATTTGAAATTAGGTTTCATTTTGGTCGAACTAGGTGATGTAAGACAAGTAGTGGCGTCTCGCGGTAGTTGATGTAATTGGTGTACGTAGGAAGCAGAGGTTATTGCCTTATTGAAGTATATAGATTGAACGTTCTTTTCTGCCAGTTTGGTATTAAGCGTCAGTGCGGCTGTTCGGCTGTGGTTGTTATTGTTATTGTTAAGAGGATATAAGATTTGTCACCTTCGGAATTTCTGCCGTGTTCTTTAGCTGCGCAAGACTTATTTGGAGATCCTTTTTCACTTGTTCTAGATAAACAACTTGTTTCTGTTGGAACAAGTACTGACTGTACATGCTTCGCATACTGTCAACGTCCATCACCATTTTGATCTTCCGGATTGCTCTGAGTATTTTCTTTTGCAACTCGGGGCCTATTAACTGCCGTTGGCCAGCAAACCATAATGCAATCAACTGCAGGGCAAAGACCATCCTGCATTAGTTCCATGTCTTGTTTTATAGATTGATGAACAGAGTATTGTAGCTAGGAGCTATGTGGACATGGATGCAGAACTGAGAGTGTTAAGCCTCACCTACATCATCGAGCTCCTTCTTTGCTTGCAAGCGCGACTTGTTGGCATCGAACACAACCATTCGAAGTTGCATGATCTGATGCATCTTCATGTCTATGACATTTGTCAAGCTATCGAGCTGCCATTTGCAAAAATTGAATTCTTAGGTCATGGCATGGAATTGCAAAACCCAGCTCTGACAAGTTGTGGCCAAATCCATTGTGAATGCAGACAATGGCTGGACGGAGTGTATAGCAATGGCAGTGGTACCTGGCCGCTGAATATCGCTTTCTCCTCTCGCATGGGCTTCAACAAGTTTTCGAAATGTGATTCCACAACTTGAGTGTCCTTGGTCCTGGCAAAGATGGCCACAAGCCTGGCATCCAGAAGGCGAATCTTCTCCATGATAGGCGTGTTGGGATCCAGGACGTCAGCGCAATCAAGCTCTGCGGCCCTGGTTTCGGTGATTCGTTTTTGCAGCTGGAATGGGATAAAAACAATGTTAGCAGTCTTAAATCGCATGTACGTCATCCAAGTATATGCCCGGGAATTTTATTGTGCATCCTTGTCTTCAAAAGCCAAGAAGTTTATATTATCACTGTTGGCTCTATCATTGATCTCGCTTGCCTGTAATTGCAGAGCAATTGATTTGGCCCTTTCCCCATCAAACTCTAATCGTAAAATTGCAGCTTGTTTACGCACGCCGTCTAGACCTGCTGCTTCCTTGCGAGAGACCAACTCTTTCGCTTGCAGCAGCTGGAGTGCTGAATGTAGCAACATGTTGGTAGTCCGTGCTGCCCTGATTAACATGCGGTTACGTCGGAGCTTTATTTGAGATGCCTCCCAGTAGGCTCTCCCAACGATGCCTGCAAAAGGAAACGAAACATGCCCGCCTCTTGAGTATGCCAACAAGGGAATCTCCCTGTGTCTTATTATTGATGTGGTGGTCACTCTCTTTAGACATACCTTCACATTGACAAAAACAGTCTATTCCTTGGTAATTCTGTTGCGACGTTTGTAGTAGAGGCTGCGGTTCGACATTCTGAACTGGTATTTTCATTTTTCATGTGCTTATCCCGTAGACAGATGTGGACTTTTAACCAGGTCTTTGAAGTGAAGAACCATTTGTCTCCCAGAGGATACGCCCCAAGTTCCCATGCCTCAAATTCTGCAGTGCGGAAGATTACCAAGTTTGTTGACTTTGAACTCGAGCTCAATGCATCTCTTCTTCATGAGGTTGTTTCTCTTCGCGTCCAACGCCATCTTTGCAAAGCTTCAACAATCAAGCTGGATCTAAAAAATGTCTTCCACAACGAATCAGGAGAAGAACGGTAATGCCTACTTAATTAGCTTCTTTTGTGTTTGAATCCCTTTCCGTATACTTCCAAGATGTCTAAAAGGAGAGCACGGCTCATGTGTCTGCTCTGAACCTGTTATTAATCTCAACACCTACCACGTTACGTAATCCTAAAATACATGAGGACTGGAGATAATGAGTAACTGACGTCATTTTTGGTGCATTTCTGAAAAATGTGAAGCGATGTACGTTATTCAAGTACGCACACCCAGATTTAAGCAGCCAAATGCATGAGTTCCCAAATGCTGTATCATGAGGATGGGAGCTAATGCAATGCATTTCATCAGAGTATGCGATAACTGCATGAAATCAGATGTGCTCAAGAATGAATAAGGATCTGCCTGAAAATCTGCCCTTGTCGAGCTGAGATCCGAGTAGCGGCGTTGCAGTTGGAGCTCATCAGTAGTCATAACACTTCCAATCCGGTCTTGAGCCTCTTGACTATATTCTCAATGGCTTTCATTATCAGGACTGAAAGGGTTTAACTGTAAAAGGATGCAGGCCCATGACCAAAGTAGTCACCAAAATACTTTGACTATTGGATCAACAGGTGCACTTTTTTTCCCACAATTCACAGTGAAGTAATCCATCAAACCTTTCAGGCTTGAATCCTTTCTTGAATTTTGGCTATATTTGCTTATATCTTTATACATATGTACTACCTTTGTGCCAAAAGGATCTTCTTGTTGGACAAAATGTTTTGCATTAAGGCTAAAAATAACATTTTAAAGACCCATTTCGCACTTTAAGTAAATTTTGATGCATTCTTATTGTCCTTCAAACTTTGAGTTTTGGAGCCCTTTTCAAAGTGTAGTTTTGGAGTATTGAAAAGTATAATTTTTTTATGCATTTTCAAAGAGCACCAGTGGGAGTAGTTAATTGTTGAATATGTGGTCAACATTTTGTGGGCACTTTATTATTTACCTCAATTCCATCAAATTCATTATACATTTTGGGAGGGAGTATTATTAACTCAATTCCATCAAAAAAATGTGGTTTTAAAAAGTCAAGCATTGGTTTGGATGAATGATAGTAAAAAAGTCTCTAGAATCTCTTTGTTTGTTGTCTAGAATGGGGATGTTGGAGCACTAAGGGATTAATAAAATGTATAAAAGTATGACAAAGCTTACATTATGGATTAGACTATTGTCTTTTCAATCCATTACAAAATGTCAAACTAAAGTTTTATGTGTTCTTTGTTGCATTGGAATTTTGTAGAATATCTTTTGTACCTCTAAAGTCCCAAGGCTTTTTTTCAATAAAAAATCACTCAAAATTGTCATTTCTATTACAAAAAATAAAGAAGTTGAAAAATTATTTTTTGAATATTAACATAGGATTTTTTTACTTGACTTGTATAAGAATATGTGGAAGAGTTTTCAAAAACTTTGACTTCATACATTGTAAGATATTTGCATTTAAGAGTAATGGAAACAAGTTTCTTTTCACCTTGTTTGATTAGATTTTTTGGCTTTGAATCTTCTTAATTAAAATTTTCTATACTATTGATTTTGAATTTCTAATTTTTTATTTTGATGAATTGAGTTGAGAATCTAAATTTTTTTCTTTATAAAAACACTTAATTTTCACTAATTAAATTTAAAAAAAATAGAAATAGGTTTTGAAGTAGATTCAAAATTGAAAAGAAAACTAAATTACTAATTTCTCTATGATGGAATTGAAACATACTAATTTCAATTGTGAAATTGTGTTAGAAAGAGATTATAACCTTGTAAAACTTTTTTTACATTGTCAAAGTTTAGTTTAGAAATGAATCTAACAAGCTATCTTTTCAAGAAGATACTCTCAATTGCCTCCAAAATAAGATTGTCCATAACTTTCAAATAACAAATTCAAATGGAATAAATCAAAGCTTTCCATATAGATAAAAATATAATATATGAAAAACATTTTTTTCAATCTTTTATTTTCAATTTTTGTGGGATTTTTTTTGCCCACCAAACTAAAATTTAGGCTTATGGTGCCATAATTTTTGCTTTTAGGTACCAATTGAAATAAAAATAATTTTCCTAGAAAGATCATGTGTTTTTCATCTTCACAAAATTTTAAAAAAATCAAAATAAATATTGACATTATAAGAGTCTACTTGAAATCCATTTTGTCCTTTAAGGGGACAATAATACTTTAGGAGTTAATTTTTTTTAGGTGATATAATTTTTTTTACTAGAAGACTACTGATCATTATGCTACTAGTGACAATCACTTGAAGTTTTAAATTTAACATTGATAATATGATTCAAATTGATGATATTTTTTATTGTCTTTTTAGTATTGACAAATGTAGGGTATATTTTGAGCTATGGATACTTTGGCAATATAAATTTTTACATAGATATCTGAATCTAAAGAAACATAAAAATTTTGATCTTATATAGAAAAGAATCATTTGAAAATTTATACACGTGCTCAACCTTTAGTCAAAAGGTTTAATAAAAATAAGGGTCCTTAATCCTCGAAGGACAATAAACTCCTATGTATGGAGCCTTTTGAATGCTTGGATAAATTCATATGAAGTCACTTTTGAATGGATGAAAATACAATATTTACCAAAATCTCATTCTAGAACAAATTTTGTAAATATAGTTTTTTTCTTGATTGGATGCTTAGATCAAAAGTTATAGGTCTCAAAAATTTTGGCAACAATTGGGCAACATGCTAATAGAGAGTGCAAGCAATTAAGCTAGCTATGAATTTTTTTAAATTAATTTTGAATGCTTATACCTTACAATCTATAAGGCCAAATGGGCTGAAAATTATTCCATACATTTTCATATTAATATTGAAAATAGTGTGTGTTTGAAAATAAAAAATATTTTTTCTACTTTCACTCAATGCACTAAAATTCGGAGTTTTAGAATAATTTTAGAACAATTTTGGTGTAAATTCATGAGATTTTTTTCTCTCTTTTTGGTATTTTATTTAGAAAAATATTTATATTGATCATTGGGATTTTAATTCTTCCAAAAAATGAGTTGTCTAAAACAAACTAAAATCTTGCTCATTTAGTTGCTTGTTTTGGACATCCTCTTGGTACAAAATGATTTTGGGTATGTTAAACACCTCTATTGTCTTTGAAAATCTTCATGTAAGTAACTAACATAACTTTGTACCTAGTGGTTTGAATTTCCACAATTGAACACTACCTCTTCTACAAAGTTGAATCAAAGTATGTTGACCTTATTGGACAAGGCTCCAAATTTCTTTTCTTGAAATGTTGTAATGTCATAATCTACATAGTCAAATGGGCTAAAAGAATTTCCACAAATTCTAGTGGTATTCAAGTATAAATTTGAATGGTTGAAAGCTTGAACCAAATTGAAATATATTAAAAAAATGCTCAAATAAATTATATTTTTGTGGAGATAGTCTTATATACTTTTTGTGGAGAATAGTCAAAGAGCTTTAGGGGTTAAAGGTTAATGAAAACTGAATGAAACTAATTTTTTTGAACAACATCAATATATGCAATAAAATAGAATTTTTTTTGAATTTTTAAAGAAAATTTATATAGATGTTGACATTGAGATGAAAATCAAAAGAATCTTATGTCTTTTGCAGTAACAATTGAAATGGAAAGAAACAAAATCTTATTTGCTAACATGAAAAATTGAAATTATTCTAAAAATATTTTAATGTGCAAAATTTTGAAGTATAAAGTCACTAGAATGTAGTGAATTTGTAAATTGCCTAAAATTGGCTCTTCAGCACTTAACCTCTAATAGACCACAAGGCCCCAAGTGACTTTTGAACTACATTTGCACATAATGTGTTGAAAGAATCCTAGCATTAGATTGTAGTCAACAAGGTAACTCTAGTTGAATTTCAGCATTAAATCTGCATTTTTTTATCAATCAACAAATGATGGATGGAGTGTTTTGAAGTGAATTTCTTAACTCTTGAAGGTTTTTGGCTATGCTTATACCAAAAATGTTCCAAAAATGCCATTTCTAGTACAAATATCAAATTTTAGAAAAAACCCATTTTTGAACACAAATAATCATAGAATCTTACAATACACTGGTTTTTAAATATGTGGAAATTTTTTCCAAATTTTCATTGTGAAGATAGTAGGATATTAGCATTTAAATTAACAAAATTCATTTTTAAGGCCTTATAAAAAAACTAGGTAGCTGCACTTCACATTTGTACAAAAAAATGTCCAAAATGGTGGTGCTTCTTTGGATTCATTCTTCAAGACAAGTTGGCTACATGCATGAAAAAATTTAGATCATTTGGAATTGTATAACATATAAGAAAAACATAGTAAGTAGTAAAAAAAAATGATTCAAAATACTAAATTGTTAAGAATTTAATTACTGAATTGAAAAATGCCAATTCCAATGGTTGTAATGTTGTAATAAACAATTTGCATCAAATGTTTTTTTGTTTTTTTGTTTTTTTTTCCAAAATATTAAAAATCAAGTTAAATAAAGAATTTCAAAGTTTATCTTAGAGTAGATCAAGATTCCATGACTATCCACAAACTAAAACTCTTCATAATTTTTTTTTCATTAATTAAAATAGAATGATTCAAATCTTTCTATGTGTGTATAAATCTAGAAAACCAATTTCAAATTTTTATTTTTTAAGAAAGTGATTTAAAAAAAGTTTTTTTAGCTACTCAAACTACCCACTAAGCAATGAAAATGACATATCATACAATAACTTCTTAACCATGTATTCAAAAGTTATGAAAATTATTGTGCCCTAAAGCTACTCCTCGAGTACATGTTGTGTAAAAATTTCAAAGAGGAAAAAAATTCCATTCATAGTGAGCTACTCTAAATTGCTATGTTGCCACAAAATGTAGTTTGGTCCTTTAAGGATTAAGCATTTGTTTTGTGTTGTGGCACTTGAAGGTTAGTTGGTGTGAGCATTTTATTCCACCTTTGAAATAAAGTGGACACAACCATGTTCTTTGTGTTTAGAACTTTGAAAATTCTAAAAAGGATATCTAGATATCATTGAATTAGCTTTCCACTCAATGAACAAATTTTTTCTACTTATTTCTTCTAAGTAGTCCAAATCTCACATGAAACAACTATAGAGTGCAAAAATTAGCAATTTTGGGTGCTTTGACCAATCTAGGCCAAAATTCTAGTTTTAAAAAATGAAGTTTTCTAAAAATGAATCAAATTTCAATTATCTTAAGTTGTAGAGAATTTTTTTGTCCATTCCAAAAATGTTAAAGTACTTAGAAAATGGACATTCCTAGTAAAAATGATGGGTGGATGAAGTTTCAGCTTTCATTAGAATTAAAAAACTTCATCCATTCAATACTACAGCCTTATGTGTCCAAATTGACTTTTCTCTTTGAATTTTAGTTTTAATTATTGGGGGATTTGAATATTCTTATTTCAATCTAATAGAAATCTAATTTGTTTTAATCCAAAACTAAACCTCTTATTGACTAAAATTCACTCTATCCTAAATTTTTTAATTTTAATCCAAATTTAAAGTATAAAATAGTTCTAAAAACCTATAAAGATTTTCTAGAGAAATCTAAATTCAAGTTTGTAGTTTAGAAAGATTTTAAGCATTTAATTTTAACTCATAATTTTGTAGTATCTACATTGGACTTCTAAATTAGAGTTTTAAGGTTTGGATACTTAGAACTTCTATATTGTAGAAGACTAAATTTCCTTTTTTGAATGATAAGGCACTTTAATTAGTGATTGGACTTTTCTACCAAAAATTATGAACAAATGAAGTTTGGCCTCTAAATGGCACTTGAAAACTTCCTTCAACATTTTCTACAATTTCAAACTTGACTTTTAATTTGAATTTTGAATTTTGAATTTTATTTAGAATCTAATATTTTTTTAGACTTAAATAATTTTTACTATTTTTCATCCCAAACTAGATTTTTTAGCTCCTATGCTTCTAATTAATCATAGGTTCAAATAAAAGTGATGACATAAGTCATATATCATCCAAACATCTACAAATATCATATATTAATTACACTTGTCAACTTTGAATTTGCTTTAGCTTTGCCACCTGTGGATGCTTTATTCCCACCCTTGGAATACAACATACACAACTAGGTTCCTAGTTACATTTGTCATAGTGAAACTCTAGTAGATGTCTAACAATGTATAATCCAATGCGCCTTTCAAGCAATGGATCTTTTGTTGTTTGTTCCTACCTAACTTCCCTTGTGGCAATTGCTATCCAAATTCAATGAGTTAGTAATGAAGTCAATTTTGGCTACAACAATAAAATTCAAGCCAATGAGGGTTAGTCAAGCGGAAAGGTTAAATAGCCTAAGTTGTAGGAATGATTTTTTCCTTTCCAAAATTATAAAGAAATTGGAACTTAACCTAAGTATCTAAAAGATATTTGTGGATGAAGCTTGACTTTAAGATTACCTTCTAAAACTTCATCTGTCAATTTCTAACAATTTAACCTCTAAAGGTCTTAGGAGTGCCACCCAAGAAAGTAGTCAGAAAATGAGTGTTTGTACTTTGGATGAAGTGGACAGTGAATGACAATGTTTTTAGTACTTCCAACCTCAAGATTTCAAACATATCTTTAGTGTTTAGGTACCTGCCAATTTTCACCCATAGATTCCTCAAATTGAGTGAGATCTAAAGGTCCAATGTTTAGTTTAGTTTTTTTTCACTGCAAAAATTTCGGGCAGCTGCACTTTAATTGCCAAATTGCACATGTATACAATTCTATTTTGATGGTATCTCATGGATTTAGGGTCCAACATAAGTTAGAAACACACCCCTAAAATTTCAAAGTCTTTGCACTTGTAGAACATATACAAAATGGCATGTTTGGAGACATAGGTTTCACAAAACTAGTTTACACTACCACTTCTCCCATGAATGAATTCTTCATTGAAATGAGTTCCGATCAAAAATATGAACAATAGAGACAATGAGATCTACCTACTTGACCATATGAAATTGTACTCACTCTATAATCTAGAAAAATAAAAATTTGGGACTACTACTTTGTTCACAACCTTTTGTATGTAAAATAGGTTTCATGGTACCCCTCCAATGTTGGGTCCCTTCCACAATTTGGAAGGGCTCATGTGCGCTTGTCCCATACAATCCTCCCACCTTCACCTGCTCTTCTTCCACTTGCCCACTGTAACTTCTCCCTGCAACTCAACTGCTCCCATCATGCTTTCCTTCTACTTCCTACAACTCATTTGCACCCCTCCACCCTCCCCCACCCTCCCCCACCCTCCACTTATACCCTCCAATAGGAAATAAAAAATGCATCTCACTTAGACATTAGTCTAAAAAATTCAGAAGGTGCCTATGAGAATTGAAAAGGTGAAGAAAATCTTATAGGCAACATGTACAAGAAAATATATAAGGAAAAATAATGAGAAGGAAAAAAAATGGTTAGTAGATAAAAAAAATAGGAAGGGTAAGAAAAATAAATATAAAAGTTAGACAAAAAAATACTAGAGGGTAGAAAAAACTTATGCCAAAAAAATATAGGGCATAGAAGAGAAGCAAAGAATTAGTATAAGGTAAAGACAACAATGTAGAGGGTTTGGAAAAATAAAAGCTTTAGGGTAAGATAAAATATATATTCATCACAAAACCCATTTGCACCCAAAAAATACAAAAAGAAAATGAAATTCACCTTATCTTCTTCGAGTAAGGTTGCCTCCATTCCATCTTTGAGGTCCATAGAGGTATTCTTCAAACCATTCCCGATTTAGGCACAAAAAAACCCGATTGCAAGTCCGGCAATAGTAGCTACACTTTGGGTCCCTACAAGCTAGGCATACACGCTTCAATCGGCTCAAAGTTGGCATGTGGGTGTGTGGTAATTCTTCTTCTTTATCCATGTTAGTTTCCCGGCCATGCCAATTATGTGTGAGAGCATCACACAAATTGGCCTTGGATTGGAGGTGAGTCATGCCTTTTTTTGGATGGCAGCAATGATGCAATGTTCCTAAGTAGATTAGGTACATATTCATGACCGTCATGTCCAATAGGAAGTAAAAAACATGGTGCCACCACTTGTGCAACCTTGTTTGGCTAGAGTATGATGCTCTCAATTGGTCCGCTACATCTACCCTCCTCATGTATGTAGTATATTCAAGATGCATAGGAGAAGTGGGATTGGTTCCCTTACTGCCCCATTTCTATGTGGAATGGTAGGTATTGGCACACATGGAAATTGAATTGGCAATGCATGTGTAGAAATTAGGAGAACCGGACACTTGTCCTTCCACAATACACATGCAATGCCACAAGATTCGTGCATGTTCTATTATAATGTACCTTGAGGTGAACAAATCCAATTTTGAACCATTTTCAATTTGCTTCGTAGGCCCACCCGATTTGATCTCATAGTGTCGGTGGCATATATTTTGAGTGTGGTCAATTCCGTAAATAATCCAATGCTTGAGAAATAATTGTCCATTACAACAACATGGCCCTTCCCCTCTTGGCCATTCACCAACCTCATCACCACATTGTATGCCACATTGGCCTCTTCTTGAATTGCCGGTGGGATTTCTTCTACTCCGTAATGGTTGGCCCCGTGATAAATTTTAAAATTGTAAACGTATTTTAATGAAGAGTCTACTAAGCACCAAACCTTAATTTCCCATTTTTGTGGCTTTTTAGGCATATATTGCCTAGCCGAACAATAGGAGCCTTTGTACCGTATCATCATTTTGTCCACAGCAAGATATTTCCCCAAACTCCATTCGTGCTTGAAGCTATCTCTAATGTTATGGACAAGCCAACGCACTTGGCCCATCTTGTTATAACCAGGCAAATTTCTCTCCCTAACATAGGTGGATGGGTTGGTGATATGTAAACATCTAGTAATTGCTTCAAACCTCAACCTAAATAAAATTTTGGAAATTCAAGGACAATAAAAAAAAGTACCTTCTTTACTCCAATATGTCTTTGTATGTGGTTGTTTCTTCAACCCCATCAAAATTCGAGTTGCTAAATAGGCCTTCAAAGTTTTGACACTCAAAGGCAATCATAATTGTTCCCCTCTTGTTCTTCCATGCTCATCCGGTGTGGTCGCATAATGATTAATCTCCACTCCTATTTTGCACAAGAGAGTATACGGCCAAAATAATGAAAACAATTATATAAAAAATAGGCATGGTACATAAAGCTCTTTTAGGTCCTTTTGTACCTACAAATGTTTTGGGCTTGGGGCTAAAGGTGAAATGCGACCTTGACCACATCGAGTCACAAAACCTATGTTTTACACTATGAGGATTATTTGGATTCCCTTCCTCCCTTGAATCATCCCCTTCATATGCATCCTCACTTCTTGACGAATTACTCAACATTGGTGCAACATTTTGTACCCTCCTTTGTTGAACCCTCCTTCTTTGTTCAAACCTAGAAAGCCTAATATATACCTTAGGGGATGGTATGTTGTCTTCTTCTAATACAAAAGTAGCATCGCCATGTTCCCCCTCATAAAAGTCACTCTACTCTTCATTCATCCAATCGGTTTGAAATGTGGATATAGCCAAATTTGCTACATTTTTGTAGATACAATCATAAGTTAATATACATCTCTACATGAAATATATATGTGTGTTGAAGAAATGATGTAATAACATGTATAAAAGAATCCTTGACCCTTTATAATTTTTGCCTATAGTATTCAAATGTCACATTATTTAGTACATTAGAACATTCACTCACTTGCCATGAAAAATGTATGTGTCTAATACGATTGAATTATATTTCATGTATAAATCTTTGAAAAAACTAAGTAATTTTAACTTGTCAAATAAGCATAACTACATCAACAAAGAAAGCAAAAAATAAATTTTGAGATGCATACCTTCTCCCCTCCAGCAAACTGCTTCGATGTTGTAGAAAGGTAGCTTGTAGTGGAGCTCCCCCACCCTCTGGTGCCAACTGCTATGCCTCCACCAATGGAAAGGTGGCCTGCGTCCTTCCGTTGGCAAGCTGACTACAACTCCCACTTATCCTAGCACGTGCCATAGCTGACGCCATTTGCTCTTTCCATCGTGTAACGAATTTTTCTTCCCATGCAGCGACCTGTTGCTCACAACTTTGGATCCCTTGCTCAATGGAACGATCAACTATAAGTCGAATTCGATCTCCTTTGCAATTTCTGCCGCTTCCAAAGTCTACAGTTCCCCCCTCCCTCTTCCACCTAAATGTATTTCTCTGCCATTTTTTTTCAAAATGTTTTGTTGAGTAATTTAGTTCCTCTGGCCAAGCAAAAGCCTTCATATGGTACCCATCTTCTTCTTCTTCTTCTTCTTTTGTAAATTGTCAAATTTTAGTGTTTGAAATTACACAAGAATCTACCATGTGAAGTTTTTGCTAGATGTTTCAAACATTTCATGGTATGGTTTTGTCCATTAACCATTAATGAGTCATTGACCTATTCCCCATAGTTATTAAATGCCCCATTGTATTTTGTTTCAAGCACACATACTTGGTAATAGGTCATGTATCCATTACCTAGTATAATTATTCTTGTACAAATTTAGGACACTATAAATTCACAATTTAAGTCCTAAAATGCCCATATTTTTCTGATTTTATTTCATGCTTTTACTAATGTTGATTTGGCTTTAGAAATAAGGGATTTTTCTATAGCCCTAGCTCAATGGAAAATTTTACCTATAATATCCCTTCTTTGCATATGAATTTCAAAATTCCCATGAGGCATGATTTTTATTTCTAGTCCTTTTCATGGAAGATTTATGCAATTTCAAGTTTGATGGGTTACTTCCCACCCACCCACCCACCCACTATGGGTGTGGCCTTAATGGCATCTTTATAGCCCACACTAGCCACTACCTTGGCTGGGAGTTATTTCCAACTACCTAAATTATTAGTTGGAGTGTTTTCCCTCCAATTAGATTAAGCATATGACGGCCTTCCACATTCCATTAGCCTCACTTCTTGTGACTGTGACTGTGGCGGTTCTACCTTGGAGCAATTTTCCTCATTTTGTGCTTGTCTCTTGGGCTTCTACCTTGTGGGAGGAATGGCAAAGGTCTCCTAGTGTTTTGCATCTTTGTAGATTGTGTTTGGATATTGTTGTGAGTGTGATGTAATTTACTTTGTGACCATGTTTACTAGTTCTTGGTTTTGTTTTTGTTGGATTTGCGACATAGATAGCAATTGGTTGTTGCTGAAGACACCTCGTGCATCCTCACTGACTTCACATTGGTTTGTGTTGTGTTTAGGACAGGCACAGGTGAGGCACAACCTTCAAATCCAGTTCTTACAACATGGAATTAGTGCAAGTTTTTAAGTAACAAGCACATGGACTTCTATTGATGGGATTTTTTATCCTAAGTTTGATGCTTACAAATAGATAGTGATGGGTTACAAGCACTTTTTGGATATAGCAAATCTTATGGTTACTCAATATTTTGGTTGGAAATCTCTAAATTTAGCTCTAAGGGATACCCAAAATCTTTTTATGATGTAAGTGTGATTTGATTCACAATGAGGCAAAGGATTCAGTATTGACAAAAATGAAGCCATGTATAGGGGTGTTTCAGTCTTAGTCCCTTCTTCTTCTTCTTCTTCTTCTTCTTCTTCTTCTTCTTCTTCTTGCTCTTCGGATGATTTAGAATATCCTTCTAGACTTGATTCTCACGCCTTTGCAATATCTTCTTCATACACCTCCTGATTGTCAAAGAGGTCCACATTTAGTGAACCAATTCTCAAGTCATTGTCGAGATTTGTTGGGTTTGGAGGAGTAGAACCCATTGTGTGTTCTGGCAATATTGCTACTTGTGCCTCACTACTATTGGAAGAAGAAGTCTCCTAATATGATAGTTCCAGACTTTTGCAACCTCTTTCTATATCCGGTTTTGGTAGCCTTGTGCTACATCGCAGTGGGACATCATTTGAGGCGATTTAGAAGATCAAGGCATTAGACAAGGTTTCACTTACTTTCCTTTCATTGTAATTATTTGGTCTCTAGTTTATGAATTGTCAAAACATAATGCAAAAATAAAGCTCACCCATTTTTCCTTCTGGAAGTGAGGGATCCTTGGCATTGCGTTTGAGACTAGTCCTTGTAGTTGTATTTGCGATGTCTAGCCACATTTTGTACTTGATCAACATATAAATTACCAGATGAAACTAGCATTGTTTATACCAACCCAAATAACGTGTAGCCTATCTATAAAAGTGATGCTGGTAGTTTCGTGGTTATGGGTTCACAAGCCATTTAAAAGAGCCTTTTGGAACAACCAAGGAATACAAGTGTATCACGTCCAATAATGCTACAACCTTACTAGCTTGCAATGAAGATGCTCCTTCTTTTGTAGTTAGAAGATGCTGCAATTCATTTGACATAGAATAAACTTGTATTTGAACAGATTTATCGATGTCGTGACTCTAAGGTATTGTAACTCTAGTTTGGCCAATTGCCATAACTTTCAAGGTGACTATAGGGATACCTGATGTTGTGACTCGATGCTATGATTGAATGCCGTGATTCAAGGTTGACTCGACGTTGTACTTTACAAGCTCCAGCGCTGGTCTAGAGTGTTGTGGTCCTCCTCTACCCAAGGAAGAATTAGACACTAATCTGCCTCAATCTACCTTGACCCACTCTTCTAAGTGCTATAACGTCAACTCTTGCACCCCACCACCTTCATTTCCTACTTGCTACCCATTATCGTTGGAGATCCCCACTGATGTAGATCTGTTGTTGGAAGTCAGTAGAGGTAGCAAGACCCGATCGCCTTCACATGCCACCTTGAAGTCTAGGCATGTGAGATTCGAAATTCTCCCCACCTCCTGTTTTGATTTTTTAGAGGTCTTGATCTATGCAAGCACCCCACTCCTACTGTTGTTGATGGAATTTTGCCCCTCCTCTGTTTGTACTCTTTGGCTAATCCTCCTTCCTACATCTCTACTGATTTATTCTTCCTAGAGACTATCACTTGCAACATTATCAATTTGTGTAGCCATATTGGATATCAGAGTGTTATGTGAATGTGAGTGAAGGGTGTTGGAAGTACTTTTGAAATCTATGGGGATTGATTTATCATCCTTGAAAATTGTTGGCAAGTTTTGAATGGGATAGTTTTTCTTACAATCTTAATTTTTTTGAACGTTGTGGAAATGGTTGGTAGATGTTGTTATGAATTTGAAGTTCTTTCCAATTCATTAGTATTTTAAAAACTTACATATGGTACATTCAAGAATTTCATGAAGCCTATAGAGCAGTTTAGTGTTCTTCAAATTTTTGCAAATTTTGTGTTTGCCATGATATGGATGCTCAGAGTGATAGCTTTCAATTATAGGGAAATTAGTGTCATATAACATTCAAATAGTGTGTTTTTATGCAACTTGAACTTCCATGCTAATGTCTTGAGACTAGCACTATCAATATTATATTTTTGCAACAATGAATTCATTGATGGAATAATGGGCAAAAAAAATTAGAAGAATGTTGTTGTCAATATATTCTTGACTTTTAGAATTTCCTACTCAGTGCCATGGTCTCAATTGCCATGCATTGGATAAGGCCAATGGCCTTCCCTCCTTAGTGAACTATGACAATTAGTTAGGTTATGTTCCTGACAACATTCATGGAATTAAGAAGCCAAGGCAGAACTTCCTCACCTACCTTGATAAGGCCTAGAGTGGAATTTGACACAATAAATTAGGAACCCATTTTCCATCAATTTTCATTCTCTGCCCTTAGCCCTGCCCTGCAATGTTTGGGCAAAATCAAAAAATTTCAAGCACAATGTAAATGAATGTGCCTGTGTTGCCCTCTAAGCAAGTAAAACCACTTATTCCATAATAACTATTTTTTCTATAATTCAGATAGGTTTGAAAATTGTTGCTTTTGAAAGATACACCTCAAGCCCCTATCCTATAAAAATTTTAGCCTAAAATACCAATAATGATGCAAGCACTAGCTTGCCCCAAATCGCTATATTATCAAAAAACGTTGTTTGGATGTTTAGGGGTTAACTATCAAAATTCACTTTTTATTTTAGGGTTATTTCCTACTTTTTAATCTTCTACCTAAATTCTGAATTTGACTTGATTTAGTCAACTTTGGTTGACTTTCATCCAATTCTACCCTATTTTGATTCTAAAATTCATCCTATTATAGCTTCTTCAATATTGGTCCGATTTGAAAGGTTAAAGTGGTTTTGAAATTTCAAAAATATTTTCTTTAAGATTCTACCTCTAATTTGTGCCTTGATTATCTTTTTACTTCAATGGTAAATTCTCTAGCAATTCTTACTTTTCCTTAGACTTTTGAATTAACTTCATTTTTGGAACTAAGTAATTTCTATCTAAAAGGCTTTGATTTTACTTTTCAATCAAGATAAAAAAAATTTACTTTTCTATCAAGCTAAAAACTTTTTACTTTTAACCTTCCAATAAAAATAATTTAATTATAAATTTTTATTGTCAACCAGTTCATCAAAATGTACCCTACAACTCTTTTTATCTTTAAATTTGGAAATGCTTTTATCCTCCACTTTTGACTTTTATTTTTATTATAGATGCTTAAATTCTTTCAATGATTCTTTCTAATAAATTTATATTCTTTCAACTAATTTTACAATTATTTTTCATCCAAAATAATTGTAGGTAATTTCTAACTATTTTTTATAGTTAAATATTTTAAAGAGCTAAGGTAGTTTTTTTCTCTACTTCTAAATTTATTTTTCGATTATTTCCAACTCCTACAAATTAATTCTAGATCAAACTTCCATTTCCAATGCAAATTCCTACTTTAATGGGTTTTTGTGAAATTCAAGAATTTTGCGTAAAAGGGTCAATAATTAACCTCCTACTCTGCAATTTTGATGATTTTGTTGGTGTTGATCATAATTTGTATGTCGTCATACATCCCTTCCATTTCCATGTTGAATTCTTAGTATTTTGATGTTGTATTTTTGTGCTTTTATGGCAATTGGAATACATCCAAACTCCTTTCTATTTTCTTCTTCTTTTTCTTCTAATCTATATCTTTCCAATGTATTTTTTTCTTCAAGATAATATATTTTCATGGAATAAAATCCTACTAAAATCTAATCTTTAAATGCTATGCTAATTTGGTTTAGGAATCAAACAAAGGCTTAAGACAAACTTCCCTAACTTCTACCAACTAATAACTAAATTCTAAAATATCCCAAAAGCAAGTATTCTCTTCTTTTGTCTTTTCTTTTCGTCCCATAAGCAAAGTCCACCCATTGACAAGGGGATCACTATTCTTAATGAATGGCTAAGCTTTTCTTTAATGTCTCTTCTTCTCTCTAATCAACTTAGTTTAGGAACTTGAACTTCATTCTACTACTACAACATCAAATTCTAAGTTTGTGTAGCTACGAAGCGTGAGAAATTGGAATCTTGAATTTGTTGACAAACATTGAAATTTGGAACTAAGAGCCTCCAGAGCTTAGACATTTGGCTCAAAGCAAGTTAGAGTGTAGATTAAGAGAACTAGTGAGAAAATTGAGAGTTCAATTTATTAACTGATTGTATTCAGTTGTATGCTGGAGCTCTAAGGGTAGCTTGGCTCCCTTCAACTCAATCTGGGGTTTGGCTCTATTCCATTCCCAAACTCAATTTGGATTTGGCTCTGGTCCTTTTCCAAAACTCAACCTGAATTTTTGCTTCACTTGTTTCAAACTATCTTTTTAATGTTGAAACTTCACTCTTGGTGTTCATTAAAAACTCAGAAGTTTGGTTATGGATTTTCTAGTACCGGTCCTAAAATGTGTTTTCCCAAAGTCAAATTTTTTGAAAGAAGAAAAACCAAAGTTGGGGCCTCCCAAACATCATCCCATTTTGAATTGGTTTTATGGAGTGATGTATGTGAGATGGTATAGGAGAAGGGTCAGAAATCGTGTATGCATTAGGAACCACTCAAGGCCATATTCGTTAATTTGAGACAAAATGGTCATTTTGAGACTTTCAAAACACAAGTGCAACGTTTTTTTGACAATATAGTTGTTCAATTCAATGATAAATAAAGTTTAGTATTGAATGACTAAACAACCTTGAGACTGCGATTTCAAACAAATGCAGCCAATGAAGGAAAATTACATTAGTACACCGTATAATTAGAAATTTTTGTTCACATCGAAGGAAAAATATTGAAAGAGTTTGCACTCAACAAGTTCAATTTACTTGGAATATTAGACTATATTATTCTATTCTGAATGGCTTGTAGCATTTCTTTATAAATGAACTTCTAATTTCTTAGAGTTTGTGTGTATATACAAAGTGGTTGCTTGCTTTGTTTTTCAAAATACTAGATTTTTACATTATATCTACCTTGTTATTAACCTATAAAGTCCCAAGGTATTTTTGAAGACAAAGACCATTCAAAACTGCTATTTCTATTGCAAAGAGGAAGAGAGTATTCAAAGTCTTGCAAAAAATACTTGAAAATGTTTTTATTTCTATTGCAAAAGAGCAAAAAATTGGCTTTCTTTTAGATTTGACTACAGGATCTTGTACTACACTAGTATAAAAATGTGGAGTATGATGTTTCAAAAACTTTCACCACGTGGATATAAAGATATTTACATTTAAAGGACAAGAAAACATGTATTTCCTAACCTTGCTTGGCAAGCTTTTTTGGCTTAGTTTGAATCTTCTTAACTTAAATAAATTTGTAGGACGCATTTTGATTTTATATTTTGGGATGTTGAACAACTGTGTTGAAAATGTAGACCATAGAAATTCAACAACAAAGTACTAAATTTTCACTCATTCAATTAATACTAAGCAGATGTAGGTTCAAGGTTGAAATAAAAACTAAATTCTTAATAGTTCTAAGATGAAATTAAAACACAATAATTCCAATGGTCAAATTGTTGTAGCAAATATACCCAACCTATTTAACAATGTTTTTGGAAGAGGGTGTCAAAATTGCATTCGAATGTGAGTTCTATTAGTTGTTTTTTCCTGAAAATGCTCAAATTGTCACAAAAACAAGATTGTCCATAACTTTCTCATTACTTCTCCAAATGGATGAACCAAAGCTTCACATATAAAGTTAACACAAATGTGACATACAAGAAAAAAATATCAAAGAATTTATTTCAATTTTATTGGGAATTTTTTGGACTGCCCGGTCTCCTCTAAGATTCAGCTAGCATAATGAATGCTTTCAGACACGGATTGAAATAAAAATGAAATTTCCCTAAAGCTAATGGATTTCTCTATGTTATAGGAGTTTTTGAAAGTTTCACTAAATTTCTTGAGCTCATAGATATAGTACTAAACCACCCTTCTCTTGGGGGAACTATTGATGACCCCGTCCTCCATGTTTCCCTTCGAGTAGTCTATGGCCGCGGACGCTGCATCGGAGGCGGAGCACAACAAGTACGGTTTGGAAAAAGGTGCAGTGTCACAACTGCCATCTATGGACTCGCTACAAGTTGAAAAAGACTTTTCTGATCTGGAAAGGAGGCTCCGCGTGAGCCTCCCATTTGTAGGAAGGCTTGCATCAAACGGGAGTCCAACCTGAAGCAAGTATAGAATATTTAAATGCTTGAGACATGATCCTCCAACAAGCAACAACAATCGCTAATAGCACTGACCTAATTGGACACATAAGAAGAAATCCAAAGAATAGAATAAAAAATCTAAACTTTGAAATTTTTTTTCAATATTTACGAAACATTATTTACAAAAGATTATTTCATACACGAATATAACATACCACTGCCATTTTAAATGTGGGTACATGGGATGTTCACTTCCTACGGCGGCCACGCCCTATGACTAAACCTATCCCAGGAAGTTCATATCGTACACCGAAGGCTTTGCTGGACTCTCTCATTGCTGCCACAATTTGTTTCATAGAGAGATCACGAGCAGTGAAAGGGTTCACGCCAAGCCGGTTCTCTTGGACATAATCCCGCAATTCTCCATTTTGGTAGTTCAAATGTAGACGCCATAGCCATGGTAGGAGCTCCCCCATAAGAACATCATCCCTCCGTTTTATGTGATTCCAGGTGTCTAGAAAGATGGCATTTCCATTCTCATTGCAGACGCTCTTACTTGGAGAGTCGTCAATACAAATAGTATTATTGTGAGTGAATGGATCGTCTCCACTAGAATTTGTGAACAAGACTTTTGACAGAACTTTCATGCAATGTACTTTGCCACCTTGATGAAAGAAATTTCCCTCGGAAACCTCTATTTTGGTACAATGCTCCTGACTTAGGATGTCATAAGGATGTCCGCAACTGTGAAAGAGGTGAGCAATGATGGGTTCTGCATTGTGCTTCATCATTGTGGTCCACACTACCACCCTCTTTGCCATCATAGCAACCTGTTGGAGAAATTCGCCCACATTCTGTCGGGCAAATACGGCTTTAGGACCAATTATAGTGGGGTTTCGATGGCAGAGAACATGGTCTTTGACGTTGAACGGCTTGTACTTTGCCGCATAGGACTTCAAAGCAGTGTGGCAGAGCACGCCGTTTAAGTCCAAGACAATGTTCAACCATTTTCTTTTGGGTTCTGGCACTACTGGTGGAATGTTCTTTGGGACGACCTCTCTTCCGCACTTCAATTCTACTTGACCAAAAGAAAACAACAGAGAAATGAAGTTACCTGTTGAAATGCAATAGGAATTCCAGAGAGTGGAAACACGAATTGAATTCCACTAAGCAACTCTTGTCTCCCGTTAGAAAAAACTCTCATTGGTAGCGGAGGGAGTACGCATACGAGTTTTGAAAGCTGAGCAACAAGACATTGAAGTGCAATTAGACGCAGTTGGCGCATTGTGACTTTCTTTACAAATAACTAAAATTCCATAAATTCGAGACAACAAGTCAACTAATGTTGTACACTTGATGCTATCACTATGCTACATGCATCCTCTCCTTAGATGCGTTTGCCGTTAGCATCGAGCACTCGAGCCATCAAGGATTGGCGTTGCCATCCTGTTACGCAGCAAAAATTTATATAAGATTTAAAACTTCAATTACTTTGTTATTAGCCATGCATTTTTAGCTGAAACTAAGCAATCAATTCAATCAACAATCAAAAGAGTATTAATTACCTGAGAAGAACCTGCTATTGTTTGATTATGTGCCTTTGCATCTCCTTGTTCCTCCTCAGCAACATTCATATTTTCATAGATGACTTTTTCGCCTTCTCCATAGTCAACTGGTTCTTTTTCATAAGGCAAGGGAAAAGCCGCGCCCATCTTTGAAGTAGGTAATGCAGAAGCAGTTGCTACAGCCGCAGAAGCCAAATTGGCTTGGGAGTTATCATTGAGCCCATGATAACTCTCATTGTTGTTTGTCTGAATCACATTGAATTGTACTTTTGGTTCTCCAGAGACTTGGTGCGCTTCACGGGATGCACTTGGCAACTCGGTCAGTGTAGTTGAAATGCCTGTGACAACGGCCTCCAAAGGAACAAAGTCAATTTTATCGTTCCCTCCACGATATGGTCACTGTGGAACCAACTGTTGCACCTCTTGAGAGAGAAGAGGGGACAATGTGGGTGCAGGGCATTGTCTTGGGATGGGGGCAGGTGACATTTGAAGGCTGGTAGATCCCCCTTGCGATTGGGATTTCAAGGCCTCAACAAGCATTGCAAGTTGGGACCTCATTTCACTAAACTGTTTGTCTGACTTTGCTTGTTCATCTATGTATCTCTGGTTGGCAGCCTTACTTTCTGCCAGTGCAGCAAATAGAGCTTTTTCTGTTGCTTCCCTCTCAGCTTTACATGCCAACCTCCACTCCTTTCGTTCCATATCCAATCTCCACCAGTCCTTTTCAACCTTGATGACTTTTCCATCACTAGCAACCACTGGTTTGCACTCCGAGTTCATAGTCACCTCGTCGGCAGAGTCGTCATCTTCTGGCTGCATCACCTCGCTGTCGCTGCTCACCTCAATAATATCGTTCATATTCTCTTGAATCATGACATCGACTGCCCTACTAGCATCGACCAAGAACACGTCTTGTTGTCGCTTCAATTGCAACTCTTGTATTTATTGCTCTGAGTCAGAATCCTCATTAGCTTTGTCATCCCCACTCTCATCTATTTCTTGCGGGTCACTATCACTCTCGTCTTCAGAATCTCTCTCTCTGTCGTGCCTCTGTTGTCGCTATGCTTCAAATTCAGGATCTGCTTCGATGTCTCCATCATCCTCACGAGACTCAATAGGAGCATTGATGAGAGACGTTTGTGTTGCATTTGCCTCCGCCACGTCCCTTTCGAGTTTACCAAACGCCTACTCGTCTGGATCAGACCCTTCTTCACCAACCTTTTCTTCTTCTTCGGATTCATCTTCTGTCTCAGAGGGAACGGATTCGAGTACTCTTGAAATAAGACGGGGTGGATTTGTATACGACGCCGAGTAGGGAGAGTTTGAAAATAAGAAATCATTAAGATCCATCTGATCAGCAACACTTGATATATTCCTGAACAAGTCGACGTCTTCTTTCTCGACCATCCCATAAAAATACGCTCCAAACATCTAACCCACAAGCAGAAGGATGTAGCTCAATGAGAATGACAACAAACGCTTTGGACAATGGACCATTGTCAAATCGATGATAACAGTATACAACAATACCAATGTACAAAACAAAGAAGTTATCATTGAGTCAAGGATAACTATTAGTAGAATGTACATACCTTTGAGGCCATCATGAGCTTCATGCCTGAAAAAATTCCAAGAACATTTTTTTGGGGGTCGGCAAAGCTCTACAAGATCTCCAAATAAAACTCCATTCGGAGTTCGCCAATATGTACTCTGTACTTTGCCTCCGTGTTTTTGGCAGGTTCCTTGTAGTACACACAATCAGAGGGCGTATCATACTTGATTCGCATCAATGGACGTACGGAGGCAACAAAATCGTTGTCTTTCTTGAAAAGGAAGAGAAGTGGTACATCTGGAGCAATCGTTTTACTACCTACGTTGTTCAGTTGCTCGCCCTTTGAAGGGACATAAGTAGAGTGGACAACATCGTAGTCTTTTAGACTTGTAGCTGCAAACTTTGTTGCGGCTTCAATGTCATCCGAGTCATTTAAGATGAAGAGCCACACGTTTGGCTCTGTAATGGCAGGCTCCAATTTCTCTTTCAAAAAGATCAAAAACGGGTCAATAGTAGCTTCAATCTCTGTAGGTGTGATCCTGATGACAGCCCTAGCATCAAAGACTGCCAAGTTGAGCTGCTTAGGGGAATACAAGTAGTTGCTGTGCGTTACTAGCATCTTTCCAACACTGTCAACTCCCCGCATTTGCACTCCTCCGATATTCACCGGAAGCTCAGACTTTAGTTGCACAAACCTCTTGAACATGTGGAGCACTTCTGGGAATTTTGTCTTCAAATCTGTCACTTGCTTCAGGCGTGCTTCATTCCTCAACCCAGGGTTGACGAATCTCAACGTCCGCCCCAAAATAGCGTCCGTTTTCCGGATGTCCGGACGTCCGGACGCTAGCGGACGTAGTGTCCTGACCGCCGTCAGAAAGCGGACGGGCGGGGCGGGACAGACGGACGGGGCGGACGCCCAGATCGTGCGGACCAGATCAGTCCGCGCGTCGATCAGACGGCCGTAATCGGGCGGATGGACAGGCGGACGGGGGACAGGCGGACGCTGCGTCCGCGTCCGGACGTCCTGTCAACCCTGCCTCAACCGCTTCCTAAAACACTCTGATTTTGGATGCGAGAGTAAGAAATCCCATGTTGCTGATGAGAACCTGCTTTTCACCTTCCACGTTGCCCACATCTTATTTTTCACATCACCTACGCTATCCAAAAATTTGAAACTTGGCTTCAACTCCATCAAATCCTGTATGATTACCTTCTTACGTTTTCTGCGCTCCATTCAATCGGATGCAACGTGATTGTCGGCTACTGGGATCCTTGTCTTGGAAACAGACACCTTCGGATACACCACACCGCGATTTGTTCTGCCAATGAGGTGCTTTGCGAATTCCTCGAAGTCAGTATCAGTGAAGTGCCTAAAATGTCTGAAGAACTCTCGCTTCAAATTTTGATTGTTCACCTTGAATCCTTTCTCTACTCTGAACGGTTCGTCGGTGAGGGGATTAATCAATTTGCCTTCAGCGTGCATGGTTAGGAATCGTTCCCAATGCACCCATTTCTTCTCCGGCAATGTTATGATTTGGAGTTCATTCTTTAGGTCCGAAGTGGAGTTAATCTTGGAGCCATCTTTGTCAGGATTTATGTTTTGGAACCTTTGAATAATAGCTAATGAGAAACTCTGTAGTTCAAAATTAAATGTCTTTAGAGTAGAGCACATAGTTCATTTCTTGTACATCAACTTATCGTTGACTCAAGGATAAGTCCTGAATGCTAAGGAGAATGAAAAAATGTATGACTTCTAGACTATTGTAGTGCTCAAAAGAATGTATAGGTCAAAGCTAAATGTCTTGAGAGTAGAGCATGTCATTCACAGCATATACCACAACTTATCATTGACTCAAGGATAAGTCTCAAATGGAAAGAAATTGTAGCCATGACAAACTTCAAAACATTCATTATGGCTCAGATTTTTAGCAAAGGAATCTGTTCTTCACTATATAAGTTTGAAGGAATTGAACCTTACCTTGTAGTTATTCTTGTTGTAGACCGAGCCGTTGCCTCTGACCTTTGGCTCCAAACTATCGATCGCTGGGCATTTCAAAATGCTCCAAATGTTCCGACACGCAATTAACTGGTTGCCCCAAGTTGGTTGGGCATGATGTAGGTGGTTGATGAGATTGTAGAACTTTGAGATGTTTCGAAGTTTATTTGGGTCTTGAGTCCAAACAATTAAGGCATCCCAATTTTGGAGGTCGGCTTTCCGGTCTTCATCGCATGCTTCATTCTGAAGTTGTTTTGAAGCCGTAATGCTATGCTGACCGTTGATAATCATAAATTGCATATTTTTAATGTCCTCCCATTTCTTTGGTTTTTCCTTCAAAAGCATTTTCCAATCATCAATTGGAGTGAGACACACTTTTTGGCGTTGACCTATTTCCACCATTTGAATAAGAACTCGCTTCATGTCATTCACCATATTCTATTGCAATGTGCGAATGACGTATTCGTCGCTCGCTATAATACACTGTTCGATGTCGACTGTCACTGTAACCATGTCAAAGAGGAAGCAGTCCCTATGCTCCTTCCAAAAGTCTTTTTGGATTTTGCCAATTTCCTCAAAGTCTAGAATTGGACCTTTGAAGGTTGCTAACCCAACAGAGTTTGTAGTCAAACTTGAGCCTGAACTAGCTGCACCTTCTGTACCAACCATGAAACTCTTCCTTCTCTTTCAACTAGTTTCTGCTCCTACTGGTGCACCCCTCTTCTTTGGCTCAAATCTTGTGTTCCCTAGCTTTGCTCTACTCCCGGATGTTGTGGGAGCAAACGGCCGTGGTGTTGCAAATCCAGTTTTCTGCCTCCGTCCTTGTGTTGTTCTTCGACCCACTAAATGCTTCATAAACAGTCTTCTAATATGATCAACTCTATATCACATCAATATACTGAGGTTCATATTCTAAATTTCTAGAATTGTTTAGTTATCGGTGAGTTGACGATAACTTTGATGATAGAAAATAACATACAAAGTGATCATTTATATATTTCAGGCTAGCAATTACAATTGATTATTGTGAAATGAACACACCCTCAGATTTGAGTAAAAGTCATCATTGACTCAACGATAACTTTGTATATATTTCACAAAAGTTGATTATTGTGAAATGAACGCACCTTTGGATTCTACCAAAAGTTATCATTGACTCAACGATAACTTTGCATATATTTCTCGATAGTTGATTATTGTAAAATGAACGCACCTTTGAATTCTACTAAAAGTTATCGTTGACTCAACGATAACTTTGCATATATTTCTTGACAATGGATTATTGTGAAATGAACGCACCTTTGGATTCTACCAAAAGTTATCGTTGACTCAATGATAACTTTGGATATAGTTCACAACAGTTGATTATTGTGAAATGAACGCACCTTTGAATTCTACTAAAAGTTATCGTTGACTCAATGATAACTTTGCATATTTTTCACGACAATTGATTATAACTAATACAAAGTAGTATACCTCACGATTATAACATTCAAAAACACAATGCACTTCCAGATGGACCTAACATGGGTTCTTTTCACACAAATTTTGCTTCAACAACATCTATATGGGGCTACATGACCAAAGACTCTTTTTCGGTTGAGAAAATATGAGGAAGCGTATTTTGCAATTGGAACAATACAATGGACACCGCACTTCCTAACATGAATTCCTTTCATACTGATTTTGTTGGAGCGACATCCACATGGGGTTGCATGATCGAAGACTACAATGTGATCTACAAAAAATACGAAGTGTACTTCACGCTTACAACAATGCAAAATACACCACGCTTCCTCATGGACCCAACATAAAATCTGAATACTAATTTCTTAAGAGGAATATCTACAGGGGGTTGCATGACCAAAAACTACAATATTCTCCGCACAATAATTGAAAAGGAAATTTTGCAATTGCAACAACACAAAAGACACTATGTTCTTCATACACTAAAAATGAATTCTTCCTATATCAATTTCATAAGAGCGGCATCTACATGGAGTTGCATGACGAAGGACTAAAATTTCCTCCGTAGAAAATATGAAGCGTACTCCAATTACAACAATGCAAAATACACTGCGCTCTCATGGACTCATCATAAATTCCGTTCATACCAATTTCTTAAGAGCAACATCTACATGGAGTTGCATGACCGAAGACTACAATTTTCTCCAAACAATAATTGGAAGCATACTTCGCGATTACAACAATACAAAGACACCACCTTTCCTCATACACCCAACATGAATTCAAGACATACCAACTTCAAAATAGCAACATGTATATAGGGTTGCATGACCGAAGATTGCATTTCTCTCGGCGGAAATGAGAAAAGCAGTTGTGACACTTGTGATTACAACATTGAAAACCTAAATGCGTCTCCTCACAGATTCAATATGAACTACTTCCACACCAATTTCTTAAGAGCAATGGCTACATGTATGCAGATGCTTCTATGTTTCAAAACAAACAACAACGGCAACACATTGGTAATGCTACAACCTATTTGAGGATAATGGCACTTACTCGAAACTCATAGCAACGTCCACGCTCACCACTGAAACTGTCAAACTTGGGCCAGAAGATGTTGGAATACAATACGCCGCAGTCCGCAAGAGTACAAGAAAGCTCAACAAAGGAAAATGAACAAGTCAGCTACAGAAAGATTGATTAATTTTGATGTGAAATTGGCACAGAAGATGGAGGTTCCGGAGAAGGTAGACAGAGCTTCTAGAGAGTAGGCGCGGAAATACTTGAGCAAAATGTTCTGGATTTTTGTATTTCCCTCAAATTCCTCAACATCATTCCACATCGGCGTACAACTTCTCTAACGTCACTTAACGCTTTGAGCAATGTCAGCACATTCCTTGTCAGGTTTACACCATTGGAGTGCGGCACCTTTAGTATGGAATCAACAACAGATTTGCCAACATTATAATGTTTATTAATAGTGTATATATTTATTCACATTCTTTGGATGATATTTGATGAATTTATGAAGGGCTGACATACCATGAAACAATACTTCCCAACAGCTACACACTTAAAGTAGGGGGCTCAAAAATCATTCATCTAAAGAAAAAAATGCATTTTTATTATTTTCGTTATTTTTGATATTTCGTTACAATATAACAAAATAACAAAATAACATAAATAACAAAATAACAATATGACAAAATTAAAAAATTAAAAAAACAAGTATTACTCAAATAAATACTAAAAATTTAAAAAAATTTAAAATTAACAATATAATAAAATAACAATGTAAAAAAATAACAATATAACAATATAACAATCATACTACTAAAATCATAACTCCCATTGTAATATTGCAAATGCTACCATTAATACTAAGGACTACTGCTTGTTATGCTACGCATTCATTGTATCACATTGGTAAAATTATGATACATTTCAATAGAATGCATGATAATGATTTCAATAAGTCTTTAAAATAATTATTTTAAATTTTTGGTAAAAGTACTTTCAATTATGCATACGTAGATATCATATTTTTTCACAATGTGATATTTCAGAAATACAGTAGCAATTTGCATCACCTTTGTAATATCACTTATTACAAAGAGTGATATTATAGAAATAATATAGTTGTTGCAATTAAGGTGATATTAAAGAAGATTTGTAGGGTGATATTATAGAGGTAGCAATTCCATTGCTTCTCTTGGCTTACATTTCTATGATTTTGTGCTTTTGTGAGTTTTGAGCTTTCATGATTTCCATTTTCAATTGCTATTATCAAATGATTTTGAGAAATTTATTCAATTCAAGCAATTTTGAATTTCACAACAATTAAGCTATTTACAAAGTTTTTGATATTTATAAGTTTTTCTTTTCAATTCTTCAATTTGAGGTGCCATTCTTTGTAAAAAATTGAGTCAAATTTCTAATGCATTCTAATATATGTGTATCCCTCATAGTATTCACTATTGCATATATTTCATTCATCATTCCATAAATTCCTATTGTACATTTCAATATATGCTTACTTGTACAAGAAATTATACAAAGATTTTTGTAAATTTTAATTAAAGATTTATTGAATTTTTTTCGCATTTCAGGTGGAAAGTGAATACGCTCAGCGAGACGTAGTCGGAATTGAAACAGAGTGTTTTTTTCTTTGGAAAATGACGGTGCTTTCATGAAAACACAGAGAGAACAAACAATTAGGCTGGCTCACTCAGCAAACTAATTAAATGAACCAGTAACTAAATTAATAAAATGAAATATGGTGTTAAGGCAGGTACCCCAAAAATCGCCATTTTTATGAATTGTGTCTAGTTATTATTGTTAGACTAGTCAAATTTTCATATTTTCATATTGGCAAGTGAAAGGAAGTTCTAGTGTACTAAAAAACATGACACTTGGATACCATATGCATAAGTTATGGAGGGTCAAAGTTCTTTTTGGTAGATGTTCTCAAATCATTTATTCAACATATGTACATATTGATTTGGGATATGTACACAAAGAGATGGTGATGGTTTTAAGTAGGGTGCAATTTTGGGTGTACTCACCTTAGTTCTTTATATTGATGAAGTGTCCGGAATTTCCCAATCCTTAGAAGAAATCCTTTCTACAACCCACAATCACCAACATGGGTAAGTAACTCCACAATAGTTTGTCAAGGACTTGGGATTATAAATTCATTTTCAAGCTAATTATGTAATTAAAAAAGAGTGAATTATTATTGTTAGTAATTTTTTGAAAAGAAATAGACTTTAGGCCTCACCTTGCCGAATATCATATTCATGGTCATGGATTGGTGGCAATCTTTGCACTCCAAGATGGCCTTGTTGGTTTTGAATACGTTCAAGCCGATACTTCGAGGAGAAACGTATCGATTGTTTGGATGGTTGAAAAGTGTTGGAGTGGGTTTAACTTCTGATGAACTCAATTACCTGCCCAAATCAATTCCTATTAATAGTACCAATTTCTTCATCACTAGAGAATGCTTCCTAGCTTTCAGAAGAGCAGGGTTTAATAATAGGGTCACACTAGAAGATGAAGAGCTTCAAGGTACATTCCCTTACATGTTTCACACTAGGTGTACTGCCTTTGTTACACAATATGAAAATGAGACTATCTTTGTTCATTAGGTGAAGTTTAGTAGGAAATTACAGGATCTTTGGGGCAACTGTACACTGACATATGAAGATTTTGTAAGTCATCATTTATTTAAGTCGAGTTTGATAAGAAGTGAAACTTTCAAGAATTTGGATATATCAACGGCAAAGCACTTAACAATGCGATTGAAGAAAATAATTGGCTCTGAAATGCCTATCCTTGAAATTTTTGATTGGAGACGGGAATGGTTGTATTTTCATGCAACTTCTACTCTTGACTACCTCAACGAAGACCTTGTGCTCCTCCAAGGTGATGGAGAAAACATTGCAGTGCGATAGTATGTTCTTTTTCCATCCTCATTGTCATTGGGCTTAGCAGAGGCCATGTTGAACAGAAGATGTAATGCTTCATATTGATGGAATTGAAAGTAGTTGAAAAAGCTTATCGATGTTGCTCTTTGGACCAATGCTTATTAGTATTTCCTTATATATCTCTGCTTTTATTTCAATTCCTTCATCACCGAATCAGATTCATGGAAGGGAACAAGATGCACATTCTCGTTTAGTATTGATTAGGCAACATTAAACTTGTTGTTGAGGCTAGGTAGTCAACACAAGGTCAACTGGGAGATTAGTTTTATGAAGAATCCATTTGGATGGCTATTATGGGAGATGTAAACTTTTTCAGGATTAAATGCAAGCTTTGCGGAGTATGTGCAGACTTTGTGTTCTTAATTGAATCTATGTATATTCAAATCTATAGATTCAACTTTCTTTGGTGTGTAATTATTGTTGGTGTGTGTTTATTATCAAATACAAGTTTCGTGTTCCATATAGAACATGCTTAGGTTAGATTACTTCTCAAGCAGTTCGATTGACTGGAACTGATGTCCTGTCCTTCGAGCGATGTAGTTCCCCTTGCTTGTAATGTAATGTGTTGGAATGTTGATTTTCTCCAACCCTAAATTCAATGAGTAACAAAAAAGTGTTGATGTTTGAGGGAGATTCGAACACTTGGTTGCCTGCGGTTCCCTTGCTACACTCGTATCTTATCGTTACGGTTGGAGGTGGGTTCTGATGTGATGATAGTGCACTCATTATGCAATTTGTAGATGCTTTAAGTCATCAGGATTGTGAAGGAAGCCTTTGAATTCACTTGCAACGGTCTCTAAACTCTGTTTCCAATGGGAGTGGAGATAAAGTTTTCCACCAAGGATTGCGGAGTTCCAGACATTTAGTCAATGTAAAAAGCGAATGACAATGCAGTTACGTCGAGCTTATTATTTTCCAAGGCGGCTATAACCAGCTTCAAAGGCAACTATTTTGTACCCTCAAAGATCGATTCAGGTGTTCAAACCGGCCGATTTCAACCATATTCTGAGGACGATAACGCACATGTTTAATTGCGGCAGTGAATTTCTAGCTCCTCCATATTTGATCTATAATGCTGAGCCCGATGGCAATCTTCTTCAAGTTGTTTGCGAAGGACAGGAGGGTTCAATCTGGAGTCTCATTGGGGGATTACAATTGCGAATTTTAAGAGAAAAAAAAATTTGGGCACAATGGGAGATCCTGAACGTCAATTTTGATATTCCAACACTTTAGTTCTGAATCGTTAATGCCTACCAGTCCTAGATTTTTGACCGTTATGTGCATATTTGTCACAATTTTTGGAGCTGGAATTGTGCCAATTTAATTAATGAAGTTCACCATTCCTTGTTATAACTTAAGAAATTTGTCCCTGTTTCTGGGTTTGTGCTTTCCGCATTCTGATTGTAGCATCTGTTGTTGTCGATACCTTGTTGCGTTGTCAGTTGAATGACTGTACTTGCAAGTGCTTCTAAGTTATAGATTAAGTTATAACTTTCCATCCCTGGAATTTATTGAGGAGGGTTAATCTGCGTCGTGAGTTCCTCACTGGACGATACGGATCGCTTCATCGCTAGGACCTACTTTGTTGTCAACCTCGAAAGGCTACTTGCAGGGCGGGTTTCTTCATAGGCTAAATTTTCACATGTGTAAAAATAGGCAACAGAAGGTATGCATAATTTTCTGGATTTTTTTTCCACAACACAAAATCACTAAGAATTTTTTAGTGGAAGATAGGCTTTCTTGCATGCCGGTGATATAGACCTTCCTCTTTCCAACTAAGGGCTGGTTGCAAAATTCACCAAGGGTGTTTGCAATATTGATAGTCTTGTTAGCCAATTATAATGAGCCACAATTGCATTGGGAAATGTGCCATAATTAGTCATTACTTTTGTGTTCTACACAAAAAGAAAATAGCTTACATTGCTAGAATGAGGTGTTAGTTAGGGATGGGTTGCCTCCTACAACTTAACCCTAAAGTAAGCTTAACATGAGATTTTCTTATTGTCAAATGACTCTTAGAAGCAATGCAAATATGTTAATTATTCCCTCAACATCTAAGGGTTCATGAATAGATACATCAACCTATAACATGCAGAATGATTGGTTTCCTTTATTGACATTATTGAATTTTTTTTTAAAAATTCTATATAAAGACATATGTGGAAAATGGAGAAAAAAAAATATTTTTCTTTTACAAAGTATGAATTTGTTATAATTTTTTTGAAGTTTGTTGCCCAATTAGCCCAAAACAATCCTTAGACGATCCCCAACCCCCCCCCCCCCCCCCCAAAGTGTATGTATAATGGTCATCTCACCACCTACAATAGTCACAATATTTTCTAACATGACCATGATATGAAGGAATAAAAAAGTTCCTTTTTTGTCACAAATTTATACTAAAAAAATGGAAGTTCCTTCTATAGTTACTAATAATTCCTTCACCATCAATCAAGACATTGATTGTGGCCACTAATCCTAACTAATTAGCTCAAATCTCTATTATTGCACATTTTCTGTCAAGAGTTGATATAAGCGACTATATTGTGTCATTTTTTGGGTTTCTACATTGGACGTTCTGCTTGTCACAGTTTCATTTACCTTGCATCAAATTGTATAATGGAAAAGTGAGCTTGTGTGTGTGTATCCTTCAAAAATTCAAACTCTAATTTTTGTATCAAAGGAATCACTCTTATATATTATTTTTATATTATATCAGCCTATTTCTTTTCAAAAAATTACTAACAATAATAATTCACTCTTTTTTAATTACATAATTAGCTTGAAAATGAATTTATAATCCCAAGTCCTTGACAAACTATTGTGGAGTTACTTACCCATGTTGGTGATTGTGGGTTGTAGAAAGGATTTCTTCTAAGGATTGGGAAATTCCGGACACTTCATCAATATAAAGAACTAAGGTGAGTACACCCAAAATTGCACCCTACTTAAAACCATCACCATCTCTTTGTGTACATATCCCAAATCAATATGTACATATGTTGAATAAATGATTTGAGAACATCTACCAAAAAGAACTTTGACCCTCCATAACTTATGCATATGGTATCCAAGTGTCATGTTTTTTAGTACACTAGAACTTCCTTTCACTTGCCAATATGAAAATATGAAAATTTGACTAGTCTAACAATAATAACTAGACACAATTCATAAAAATGGCGATTTTTGGGGTACCTGCCTTAACACCATATTTCATTTTATTAATTTAGTTACTGGTTCATTTAATTAGTTTGCTGAGTGAGCCAGCCTAATTGTTTGTTCTCTCTGTGTTTTCATGAAAGCACCGTCATTTTCCAAAGAAAAAAACACTCTGTTTCAATTCCGACTACGTCTCGCTGAGCGTATTCACTTTCCACCTGAAATGCGAAAAAAATTCAATAAATCTTTAATTAAAATTTACAAAAATCTTTGTATAATTTCTTGTACAAGTAAGCATATATTGAAATGTACAATAGGAATTTATGGAATGATGAATGAAATATATGCAATAGTGAATACTATGAGGGATACACATATATTAGAATGCATTAGAAATTTGACTCAATTTTTTACAAAGAATGGCACCTCAAATTGAAGAATTGAAAAGAAAAACTTATAAATATCAAAAACTTTGTAAATAGCTTAATTGTTGTGAAATTCAAAATTGCTTGAATTGAATAAATTTCTCAAAATCATTTGATAATAGCAATTGAAAATGGAAATCATGAAAGCTCAAAACTCACAAAAGCACAAAATCATAGAAATGTAAGCCAAGAGAAGCAATGGAATTGCTACCTCTATAATATCACCCTACAAATCTTCTTTAATATCACCTTAATTGCAACAACTATATTATTTCTATAATATCACTCTTTGTAATAAGTGATATTACAAAGGTGATGCAAATTGCTACTGTATTTCTGAAATATCACATTGTGAAAAAATATGATATCTACGTATGCATAATTGAAAGTACTTTTACCAAAAATTTAAAATAATTATTTTAAAGACTTATTGAAATCATTATCATGCATTCTATTGAAATGTATCATAATTTTACCAATGTGATACAATGAATGCGTAGCATAACAAGCAGTAGTCCTTAGTATTAATGGTAGCATTTGCAATATTACAATGGGAGTTATGATTTTAGTAGTATGATTGTTATATTGTTATATTGTTATTTTTTTACATTGTTATTTTATTATATTGTTAATTTTAAATTTTTTTAAATTTTTAGTATTTATTTGAGTAATACTTGTTTTTTTAATTTTTTAATTTTGTCATATTGTTATTTTGTTATTTATGTTATTTTGTTATTTTGTTATATTGTAACGAAATATCAAAAATAACGAAAATAATAAAAATGCATTTTTTTCTTTAGATGAATGATTTTTGAGCCCCCTACTTTAAGTGTGTAGCTGTTGGGAAGTATTGTTTCATGGTATGTCAGCCCTTCATAAATTCATCAAATATCATCCAAAGAATGTGAATAAATATATACACTATTAATAAACATTATAATGTTGGCAAATCTGTTGTTGATTCCATACTAAAGGTGCCGCACTCCAATGGTGTAAACCTGACAAGGAATGTGCTGACATTGCTCAAAGCGTTAAGTGACGTTAGAGAAGTTGTACGCCGATGTGGAATGATGTTGAGGAATTTGAGGGAAATACAAAAATCCAGAACATTTTGCTCAAGTATTTCCGCGCCTACTCTCTAGAAGCTCTGTCTACCTTCTCCGGAACCTCCATCTTCTGTGCCAATTTCACATCAAAATTAATCAATCTTTCTGTAGCTGACTTGTTCATTTTCCTTTGTTGAGCTTTCTTGTACTCTTGCGGACTGCGGCGTATTGTATTCCAACATCTTCTGGCCCAAGTTTGACAGTTTCAGTGGTGAGCGTGGACGTTGCTATGAGTTTCGAGTAAGTGCCATTATCCTCAAATAGGTTGTAGCATTACCAATGTGTTGCCGTTGTTGTTTGTTTTGAAACATAGAAGCATCTGCATACATGTAGCCATTGCTCTTAAGAAATTGGTGTGGAAGTAGTTCATATTGAATCTGTGAGGAGACGCATTTAGGTTTTCAATGTTGTAATCACAAGTGTCACAACTGCTTTTCTCATTTCCGCCGAGAGAAATGCAATCTTCGGTCATGCAACCCTATATACATGTTGCTATTTTGAAGTTGGTATGTCTTGAATTCATGTTGGGTGTATGAGGAAAGGTGGTGTCTTTGTATTGTTGTAATCGCGAAGTATGCTTCCAATTATTGTTTGGAGAAAATTGTAGTCTTCGGTCATGCAACTCCATGTAGATGTTGCTCTTAAGAAATTGGTATGAACGGAATTTATGATGAGTCCATGAGAGCGCAGTGTATTTTGCATTGTTGTAATTGGAGTACGCTTCATATTTTCTACGGAGGAAATTTTAGTCCTTCGTCATGCAACTCCATGTAGATGCCGCTCTTATGAAATTGATATAGGAAGAATTCATTTTTAGTGTATGAAGAACATAGTGTCTTTTGTGTTGTTGCAATTGCAAAATTTCCTTTTCAATTATTGTGCGGAGAATATTGTAGTTTTTGGTCATGCAACCCCCTGTAGATATTCCTCTTAAGAAATTAGTATTCAGATTTTATGTTGGGTCCATGAGGAAGCGTGGTGTATTTTGCATTGTTGTAAGCGTGAAGTACACTTCGTATTTTTTGTAGATCACATTGTAGTCTTCGATCATGCAACCCCATGTGGATGTCGCTCCAACAAAATCAGTATGAAAGGAATTCATGTTAGGAAGTGCGGTGTCCATTGTATTGTTCCAATTGCAAAATACGCTTCCTCATATTTTCTCAACCGAAAAAGAGTCTTTGGTCATGTAGCCCCATATAGATGTTGTTGAAGCAAAATTTGTGTGAAAAGAACCCATGTTAGGTCCATCTGGAAGTGCATTGTGTTTTTGAATGTTATAATCGTGAGGTATACTACTTTGTATTAGTTATAATCAATTGTCGTGAAAAATATGCAAAGTTATCATTGAGTCAACGATAACTTTTAGTAGAATTCAAAGGTGCGTTCATTTCACAATAATCAACTGTTGTGAACTATATCCAAAGTTATCATTGAGTCAACGATAACTTTTGGTAGAATCCAAAGGTGCGTTCATTTCACAATAATCCATTGTCAAGAAATATATGCAAAGTTATCGTTGAGTCAACGATAACTTTTAGTAGAATTCAAAGGTGCGTTCATTTTACAATAATCAACTATCGAGAAATATATGCAAAGTTATCGTTGAGTCAATGATAACTTTTGGTAGAATCCAAAGGTGCGTTCATTTCACAATAATCAACTTTTGTGAAATATATACAAAGTTATCGTTGAGTCAATGATGACTTTTACTCAAATCTGAGGGTGTGTTCATTTCACAATAATCAATTGTAATTGCTAGCCTGAAATATATAAATGATCACTTTGTATGTTATTTTCTATCATCAAAGTTATCGTCAACTCACCGATAACTAAACAATTCTAGAAATTTAGAATATGAACCTCAGTATATTGATGTGATATAGAGTTGATCATATTAGAAGACTGTTTATGAAGCATTTAGAAAGTGCCAATGGCTTTTTTTACCTTAGACCTATTGCAAGCTTATAGTATTTATCATTGACTCAACGATAAACTATTCAAAATCAGATTACATTACATTTGACATTAGATGAAAGTTGACACGATACATTTTTAAATTCTTTAGAGTCAGTCCATCTATATCTTATCTATTCTTACTTTTCATCAAGTTGATGATACATTTCTAATACTCTAGCATCATCAGTTGTTTAAGGGATGTGTATTTAAATTAGTATTTTGGGTACTTTTTCTTGCAGAACATTTCATACACCTGAAGAGTTTACAACTTCTGTACCTACACTACCTGAAGGAGTTTTTCGGTGTGATGGAATTACTCGAGCAAAATGGAATACGATGCCAGTCACTATCAGAAACAATGCTGGGGATGATGTTGCAAATGCAATTTGTTATAATGTGGATTCCAAGCTCGTCATCGATACAAATGGAGAGCCTTTCGGTGATGATCGAGTGGCCATTCAAATTGCAGAGTCTTTATGTGAAGAGGAAGTTCCGTCCTCTTGGATGTGGTCAATGCGATCTTGGCACATTAAACAAGTATTTCTGAATGGTGCCAATTTGTATGACCATGACCAAACGTACATTTACAATACAGCTGTGTCTACCGCGAACAGAAGAGTTCGTAAAGGACTTCGACGGTATGAAAGCATGCGTGAAAGGCTTGAGCCTAATCTTCCTCCAAAAAAGGAATCCCTCTTCACAATGCAGTCTATTGTTGAAGTATCAACTATAACATGTTGTGTGAAAAATTGCTTACAGCCTTTCCCACGTGGACAAATTCAAGCCATCCGGTGCCAACTTCATGTGAATGATGGAGTGTATGCCCGCAAGAAGTGTCTTCTTGAGGTACATCGGCAAATCCACAAAGACAATGACGGCAAGGATTGTAGCACCTTGAAAGGAAGGGAAGTGTGTCTTCTAGCTTGGTACACCATCCACGATATATCAAAAGCAACTTTCTATAGGTACAAGGAAATGGCTAGAGCTGGGAAGCAAGCAGAGGGGCACAGGAATTCGGGGTCCAAGAAACCCCGTACACATACCTTGCAAGCAACTGCCACGCTTTGGACATTGCTTGTGTCGAATGCAGACAAAATGCCACATAAAACTAGGACAATGGAGTCTGGAGAGAAAGTGACCGCAATGGTTTTGCCATCACCATTTCGTTGGCGTGACCAATTGCCAATCCTCAATGAGGCCAATGCAATGTTGAATTTACAGCCAATATCATCTAGTGGCTTGAGCAACATTCAGTGTACTTCTTTTCCAAAGTATGCACCAAAGGCTCGAGGAGATACTTTTGCACGTTGTGGCTTGTGTGATCGATACAAGCAACTCAGATGTGCATGCACTCCATTTTCGGTTGCACAAGAAAAGTGGTCTACACTTTTAAATATTCACCTTGTAGGCCAAAGGGCACATAGAGAATTGTACTATGCAAATCGTTATATATCTGAAAAATACCCTGACAAAATGCTCACTATCATTCATGACAAAATGGATCACTCCAAGACGGCTTCGCCACACTTCTCTCACAAGACCAAGTCTATAGATCCTTTTATGAAGATGTCCATTGCTGTGACGGGTATGATAGCACATGGTCATGGTGATGTCCGATATGCACACTATGGCCTCAACATATTTCCAACAGACTCAAACCATACTGTTGGATCCATTGCAAAATTATTGCGTGATTTAGAAACACCTCCAAAGAATTCTTCCCGCAATTTATTTTCAGTAGAAGAAAGGCAATCCTTGTTAACAAAGGCGCTTTTGAGTGGTTCAGAAGCTTGCTTGGATTCACTACTTCCCCCGTTTGATGAATCACTTTTGGCTCATCCTCTTCCACCAATATTAACTTTGCAGCTTGATAATTGCTCTGGAGACAACAAGAACCGATGGGTTTTTGCCTATTGCTCTTTGCTAGTGTACAAAGGCATTTTCAAGGAGGTATACATAAATTTCTTTATTGTTGGGCATACTCACGAAGACATCGATGCTCTTTTTGGTCGATGGAGCACGAAGTTGAAAATGAATGACTACCCAACACTTCCGAAGTTGATGAAATCATTTATGGATTGTGAATCACACCCTGTAATTCCTCATCTTATAGAGGAGGTTCCGGACTTCAAGACATTTGTGCATGGATATTTGGGCACAGGTGGAAATTTTTTAGAAGGTCATTCTTTTTCCCAACAGTTCAAGTTTTCTATGAATTCTGATGGATGGCCCATAATGGAGTATAAGGACCTTTGCACTGACAAGGATTGGTTGCCGGAAAATGGCAAAGGAATTCGGTTGTGGAATGAGACTAAAGATGGGCGTCCTAATGTACCCAATGGTAGTCCACTACCTCTAAAACCGGAGCAGATTAAAGCCTTTGTTGAGGTAAAGAAAGGATTAAATGGTTTCATTGCTTATTGGAACCAAATGGCCAACGACAATGCCTCTGGAGAATTTAGACGAAAAAATGATCCCATCAAGAAGTATTGGGTGTGTGTTAGAGCTGCATTTGATGCACCTCTACAAGTGCGAGAGAGGCTATTAGATGCTTTTTGGCCTACTTCTAGAGTCACTCATGACGACGTTGACCGAAGGCAAAGAGATGGCACAATGAATGAAGAAGAAGTAGAGGATCGCCCTTTTGTTGGACGTAGGCGTGATCGTCCTCCACCTTCATTTCGTAGTGTACGTGATACGCATGCAAATTCATTTGTTGTAGTGCGCCCTGCAGATGGTGACCCAAAGCCATTTTGGCTTGCAAGGGCGATTACAAAGCCGAATCCAGATCCATTGCACATAAAACAAATCCAAATTCAGTATTGGACACCAGCTTCGGATCGAAACATTGACATGGAGACTTATGGTGGATGGGACACAAATGGAGGGATTCAATGGCGTGAAGACACAATAATATCTCCAACATGGTCGAATACAGATTGTATTATGATAGCATGGAAGCCTAGTTTTAGAAACAGAACAGCAAACCCGCGAGCATCAATTTCGAAAAAGAAAATTGAGATCATCAAAGCATCATTGGCAGCTTTTATGGTTGAAGAAGAGACTAGTTAGAATCTTCAATCTACGGATGAAGAATTCGTACTTAAATAAGTGAAGTGTTGTTTATATAGTTGTAAATATTATTTTTAGTTTTTGCATATTTTGAGCTCTACACATGGATATATGAATGTATTAAGTTTGTTATGATACAAAAGCAATCTAGCGCCGGATGACTACTGATTTCTATCAATGAAGTCATTTTTCTTATTATGATGTTTTTGAATTCTCTGCAAATGTATTGCACAATCATAAGGGATAGAAATAATTATGTTTCTTTTTATTACAATATGGAATAAAGAGTCTTTAGACCCTAAATCTAAACACATGCAAGTCTCAATTTAATGGATTGTCTCACTTTACTGTCTTATTAATTGCAGTATTTCTATATTCATAATAAAATTTTGCAAAATTTAAATGTTCAATAAGCACTTGCCACTTTCCAAAACAATAAGTAAATGATTACACATGGAAATTGACATTTGAAAGTCTCAATATTCCCCTAATGTCTCAATTTAAGTAGAGCTTTTTCTACTACATTTTCAAGTTGTATGAAAATGAGACCTCACTTTGTCTCAAATTAACGAATATGGCCTTACTCCTATAAAACCTTCCTTCTCCAACTAGGCGGTGTAGAGGTTAACTCAGATCACTGTATGTTCTAAAACGATGACGAGTTCCTTGAGGTCATGGACAAGTCAAAGAGCCTCTGTCTCCTTCCATCCAGCTACATTCAGCTCTCTTTCCGTCCACTCTAGTTGGCCTTAAGGCTATCCCTTTCCTCCTCCAATTTCCAAATCTGTTCCTCCTTCTGTTAGAATTCTTCTGGATCTAGGGTTGACAAATCAATACGTCTGCCCCAAAATAGCGTTCGTAACCCGGACGTCTGTCCTCATGGACACCAGCGGACGCAGCGTCCCTCCCGCCGTCGGAAGGCAGACGGGCGGGGCGAGGCGGACGGATGGGGTGGACGGCCTGAGGCGGACGTCCAGATCATGTAGACCACATCAGTCTGCATGTCGATCGGATGCAGGGTTGACACGACGTCCGGACGTTCGGGACGTCCAAATGCGGACGTCTGGACACAGACTCTGTGTTCGCAGCGTTCGCTGACATTCGCGGTCCCGGCGGACGCAACGTCCGCCTGTCCCCCGTCCGCCCTGTCTGCCCGATTACGGCCGTCCGATCGACGCGCGGACTGATCTGGTCCGCACGATCTGGGCGTCCGCCTTGGGCCGTCCGCCCCGTCCGTCCACCCCGCCCCGCTCGTCCGCTTTCTGACGACGGTCGGGACGTTGCGTCCACTAGCGTCCGTGCGTCCGGACGTCCAGAAAACGGACGCTATTTTGGGGCGGATGTTGAGATTCGTCAACCCTGATCGGATGGTCGTAATCGGGCGGACGGGGGGACAAGCGAATGTCAACGGACACTACGGACACAGCGTCCGCGTCCGGACGTCCCAGACGTCCGACCATCCTGTCAACCCTGTTTGGATCTAGGCATTTTTGGTTTTCCTCCAGAATCTGGTTCGACTCCACCTTGAATTTGTCCGCGATAAGGAACACATGATCCTCTAGGTTGCCATACATCTATTTGGCTTGTTGCATCCATTGGATTCCGGCTTCAAAGAAATCTAGGTCTTCAAGATGTTTCGGATTCAAAATCGACTCCTCCCTATCCTATGTTGGCACCTTCCCTCGTGCAACCAGATACGTGGACTTCTTTCATTTTTGGTCCACCGTTTTTTCTTCTTCTTCTTCCGGTTGCCCTTCTTTTTCAGATTCCTTCTCCTCTTTCTCCAACTCCTTTATCAAGCCATACTTCAAGATCTTGACTTCGATGTTGTACTGAATCATTTCCTCGGCACTCAAGACCTCCTTGTGGTGATAGAAGTAAAACAGATACGGGGTGATATGACTATGTTTCACCCAACCCATATAATCTGCCAGTTTACCCACTATTCTTTAAATCACTCTCCTTCAATAGACAATCCGGTCCTCTAAAGCCCCCAAAATGGTGTTAGCCACCATGACCATAATCCAAGTAGGCTTTTCCGAATACAAGATTGGAATGAAGAAGTCTAGTACCCATTGATGCCTCTCGTTTTTGCAGTCACTAAGAGCAAAACCCTCCTTTGAGTGGGCCTGATTCCAGAACTTTTCAGTTACATACTTATCCGCCTTTCCGGCTAGTCAAAATCCGCTCTTTTTAAATGAATAGACATCCATCCAAATGTCTTTCGTCCAAGCTACGGGTCGATCTCTCATCATCAACTCGCACTAGTTCGAAACTTCATGAATGAGTTTCTGGATCATCTCCTCGTTTTTCATACTCTAGGGTCTATCTAACAATTCGACACATCCAATACACATGATGTCCTCCTCTAACTGTGCTCATTGGGCTAGATCGGAAAGAATAACCGGACAAACCATCCGGGCTGCAACCCCAAACTTTCATACAACCGGATCGCCAATCGCTGCCATGAATCATCGACAGTCGATAATTTAATCCAGTGTGTACGGTACTGATCTTTCCATCCTCTCTCTATCCCAATCACTAACTCACCACTCTTTCTTTCAGCTATACATTCACAAGGTTCAGCTAGTAGAAAAGGAGAAAAAAAGAAGTGGCGGTGGATTTAAGTACCCAGCATGCAGCCGATAGTTCCTAGTGGAGAACAAGTAGAAGAACTGTCGCACGTGCACTCTAAACGTAAGTATCTTTACACACGAAAACGTGGTAAGATGACACGAATTATAGTTCGAAAGAATTCCAGATGCTTTTCCAAACTCCAGTATCTAGTTGATCATTTTCTCCTCTTCCAACTGTTCTCTTTCACTCTTTTTTTTTAAATCACTACTATTTGGATTCTAATCCGGATCCGGTATTACCCAATTTTCCGATTTAGTCCCTTACAAATTGGTTTTCAATTCCTCTATTTTACCATCAAAGGATCCGCTATTGATCTTTCGAGGGGTGGGGACTTCACCACTCTAGGCTATTCACTACACAAACAAAAACAAACAAACAACAAACATCCAAGTACTCAAGATGTTGTAGCGTAGAAGATAGATCCGGATCCTCACAACATTCCGGATGGCCAATCCGGAATGCAGGTCACTCAAGACTGCGTTCACTCCTCCTTACTACAACGACAGATCTCAGACGCCCGAAACTAACGAGGGGGGTAATCTCTTTAAGTGTAAAATGGATCCCAAGGTTGGCAGACCTTCTGGTGAGTGGGAGTTTTCTCTGACGGTTGCTAATCTCCGTATAGAATTGTTTGCAATTCTCTGTCTGCACTTACACCACTCTTCATTATAAACCGGATTACCATTCTGGTAGTTCAAAGGTACCACGCGTAGCTCCTTCGTCTCATATCTAACATCATTATAATAGTACTCTCTCAATTTGATCTAGTTATACAAAATCCGGATTCCTCCTCATTTGTCCTTCTCACATCTCAACACTTAAATAACAAACCAACACAATCTAGATATATAGTTGGAGCCAGAATGTTCACCAAGTGAATCAAATTAAAGAAGGAAATGGAATACAACAAATCATTGCTAGGATGGAATGAGAGGGCAACAAACTTGCCTACCCTTAAAAACCAAAACCAAAACCAAAGTCAACGCCTAAAAAATAAAAAAGGCACCCCGGAAATCAAGGCAACCAACCAATGAACAAGGTTGACAAATTAGTACGTCCGCCCCAAAATAGCGTCCGTAACCCGGACGTCCAGACGTCCGTCCTCACAGACGCCAGCAGACGTAGCGTCCCTCCCACCGTCGGAAGGTAGACGGGCAGGGCGGATAGGGCGGACGGGGCGGTCCCGACAGACGCTGCGTCTGCCGGGACCGCGAATGTCAGCGGACGCTGCGGACACAACGTCCACGTCCGGACATCCCGGACGTCCGACCGTCCTGTCAACCCTGCCAATGAACAACCTGGGATATCCGGAACGTTCACAACCCAACTGCCCCTAAAAATTCGGAACCCCTAAAAATTCAGATCCCCTAAAAATCCGGATTTCTAAGAATCCAGAATCTCTAGAAATCCGGAATTTGGGCCCACACTTGGAAAACCCATTCCAAAATCTAAAGAAATCCTAACTAAGTGGAGACAGTCTATGAGCTACCTCCCCCAACGTGCCTTCTTCAAACTACTTCCACTTTGACTACTCAGAGTCTTCATAGAAGCCTTCATTGGTGTCGCCCGGGTTGCTACTCAAGTCTAAATCTTCTGTCCCGGATCATTTTCCGGATTCTGGAATCTGAACATTTCCGGATTTCGGATCCATTTCGGATCCAGTCTAGATTCGTTTCAGATTCCATTCCGGATCTGTTCCGGATTCGAAACATTTCTAGATTCCAAATCCCACACATTTCCAAATATATACTAGATCCAATTGTGATATTGCCGAAAGTCTTTGAAAATACTTGTTGGACAACTATCCGCAGGGTTGACGAATCTCTACGTCCACCCGAAAAAGACGTCCGTAACCCGGACGTCCGTCCGCACGGACGCCAGCAGACGCAGCGTCCCTCCCGCCGTCGGAAGGCAGACGGGCGGGGCGGACGGACAGGGCGGATGGGGCGGGACGGGTGGGGTGGATAGGGTGGGACGGGGCAAGCGGATGGACGGATGGCGTCTGCAAATGTCAACGGACACAGCGGACGCATCCGGACGTCCCAGACATCTGACCGTCCTGTCAACCTTGACTATCCGGGTTCCGGGTTCCAGTTAGGATGGAAAGTGTGAATGTCCTCCTTAACCACTTTATTTCAATTAAGAGATCTTTTAATTTGCTAATCCATACTTCTAGTAATTTTTTTGTTTTTAACCAATAGAATAAAAAAAATATACTAAGAATGGATTTCTTACTTCAAATTCTATTTGAAATAACTAAAATCTGTTTCTCTAGGTTCCGACAAGACTATTTCCCTAACAGTACCCTAGTTTCCCAGACCGGAAGCTTAGAATATAGGTTTTAGCAATCCAATACTTTCCTAGATCCTAGATCCGTATCAGATTAGTTTCCATAATGCTAGTAATGATTCTAGCAATCCAAAAACTAATTATTTCTACTATAGTCTTAGTGTAGTGAAAATCTCTATGAGTTATAAATAAAAATAAAAATTGCAAGTCTACTGAACCTTATTCTAGACTAATTTCATGCAGTTTGAGCTTCCGTGCTCCCACATTATGCGCAATGTTTTGTTCTATTTAAGTACCTACTTCCTTTCATTCTTGATGTAAGCTATGATCATAAATAAGAGCCTACAAGCCTTCTACTCCTAATAATTGTAGTTAATTCATGTTGAGTGCCAAAAATGTCATCAATATCAACACAGTAGTGTTGTGCATTTTTCTTCTTAGCTACAAATAGGGAAAATAAATTTAGATTCATTCATTCTTTCAAAACAACCAAGATGTGCTTAAGTGAACACTTTTGAGCCTATTACCTTATATTGTACTAGCTCAATCAAACAACCTAGTAGAGAGGTTTAGCAACCATGTGGAGAGTCCAGTGACCTATTAGGCATGGCCAATTCTTTGAAACCAGTTCTAAATTGGTTCCAAAATTTTTGGTTCTTAAATCCCAAATTTTGGAGGTTTATTTTAAATTCTTAGGTCTCTTATGGGGACCCCTTAACTTAAAGTAAACATGGAAATTTGATAGGGGTGAAGCTTTGCCGTTTGGGGGTGAGCCCTCAGCTTAAACAACTAAAAAATTTAGCAATAAATTTGGAAAATTTGTCATGGGGCAATAACTTCATTGTTTAGTGGTATAACACCATTTTCTAAGACAACACAAGGAGGTTAGTGAGAACTTAGACTTTCCAGTCAGAAAGAAACAACACTTAAACAACACAAATTGTAGGACTTTAGAGGATAGTAACAAAAATCACCTTCTAAATGAGTCGATGACTCACACAACCCACAAATTCCAAAGGTAAGGCTCCAAGGGGAGATTTGCAACAACTATATTGTAAGATTTTTCTTCAACAAAACTCAAGTGGAATTAGTTAATAGACATAGTCCAATAACAATAATTCAAAAAAAACCAACAGTTTGACGGAATAATCGCTTGTAAACACAAAAGGATAATTATAATACTCAAAGGTACCCCAAATTCCTTTTAAGTAAGCACATAAGATACCACAAGCTTTGAAAACTACAAGCAAAATTGAGTAAAACGCAAAAACAATAAGTTTTTTTGGCAAACACCAAAAATTTCAACATGGTCATAGGTGGCCAAATAGTAAAAGAAAAAGGGATGCAAAGGGAGGGGAAGAAGAGGCCTTTATACTTTTCCAAGGCCCCCTTCCCCCCTCAAATTACCTAAAAATACTCCTACATGAAAGCCAATTAACAAAAAATCCAAATTCTACAATACTGTTGTGATTTTTCTAACTTTTGGAGAAATGATTCAAATGCCAAACCGATTGCGCCATTGTCTCTTAAAGACCCAAATTCTGTCGAAGGATTCCAAACCCTACTTTGTAAACTATTTTTCAAGCGAAAGCCAACAAATTGGAAACTAGTGAAAAATTAGAAAATCCAAATGTTAGAGTTTGCCTTTTCTTGAGATTTTGACTAGCCTAAATTGTGTGGAAGGTCCAAGATAGTAAGAAAAGAATCCAAGTTGACTTCATTTGGACACCATATGCACCTGGCACACCGGTCAATTCATCAAATGTTTTTGAAAACCGTTAAAATTTGTTGCCGCCATCAGTTCTAGTACTTGTCATTGTTGGAATGTCTTAAAAATTGGTTGGGCGCTTATTTAGAATAAAACACACTATTCTAATTTTTAGTGTGATTTTACTGCTACCAAAGTAATTTCTATGAATTTCTCATTATCAGTAAACAGAGTTGACTTTTAATGGTCATTTTGTGCAATCTAGAAAATTATAAACTTTTTGGGCAAATTCTAGAAAGTTTTCTAATACTACTTGTAAGTTTATATGCTTACTTGCACTAATCATGGAAAGTTCTAAATTCATTACCTCCTACTTTTAATTTTTTTGGAGAGGAATCATTTTTGTATAACGGAATCTTCACGAACTGACTTGCCGTTGAGCTCTTGACATGTTTTTAAGTTATAAACACCTTTCTCCAATCCTTGGTGCGCGTTCTTTGAGAATTGGCAAATTTAAGTAAATTCGGTAATAATCTAAAATAAGTGTTTTTATGACTTTGTCTATCAAGGCTTAAATCAATCTCAAACTCCTAATCGACATACAAGACACCTATTTAGACACTAGAAATTGTATATAGAAGTACTTAAGCATTTCCGGCCTTTGGGAAAATGACACACTATAATTGTAAGGGATTTCTCCTAATATGATATTAACACACTTTTTAAGTCTTTTGGAATGGAAAAGACTATAAGAAATGAGCAAAAAAGAAAAAGAATCTTGAGGCCCAAGCATTAGAAGAGTTTTGGGGGGTCCACAAGCCTGTTTCGGGCCTATTCCCCTGCAATTGTTCCCCACAACAAGGGGAACGGCCTGCTGTCAAAATTTTCTTTTTCATTAAAATAAATAAAGAAAATTTAGTCTCTAAATGCAAAAAAAAAAATGGGGGGGGGTCAATGACGTGGCAAGGTCTCAACCACATCAGACCACTATGCCGAATTTGTTCCTTGCGTTCACAGGCTGTGATAACTTGCAAGCATCCAGAGGCCCCAAAAATCTTCTAATGTGAGAACTACTAGGCTCATACCACCCTTGGTTTCTTATTATTATTTTTTAATCATATTTTATAGGGCTATTCTTGTATCAACTACCTACTTCTTATTCCAAAATCTCAAACCACTATCTCTATTCTTCCTCACTTCTCTTTTTCACTCTCTATATATTTAAATTTATACTTCCATTCCCTTCTCCCTTGGAACCCAAGTTATTGGACTCCAAGCTATTAGACTTTTGATGACACTTGACTCCCGACAATGTTGAACCTTCCCAATGGTACACTAGACCCCCAATGTTGAGTTGGACTTCTTCACTACTAGACTCTCTAATGACATTAGACTCCCAACACTCTTGGACCTTTCAACATGGCATGAACCTCCAACACAAAGTTTGACTCTCTGACACTACAAGACCTTTGATGTTGACCTAAACTCTTCAACACTTTTAGACCCCCAATGTTGAGTTGGGCTTCTTGACATCATTGAACTTCTAATGTTGTTGAATCTAATGACCCTATGGTTGCATTAATGGCTAGCCTTAGGATGGTTTGAAAACTTAACCAAAACCCCTTACTCTAATATTAAAGAAATGTTTTCATGATGAAATAATAAAAGAAGACTTAATTTTAAAATTAAAACACTTCACACATGTATGATAAATTCAAAGCTTTGTCATCACAAATGGTTTAATTCTAAAACTTAGCAATGACTGAGCAAGGATAGCTAACAATAATTAAAATGTATATACAAAGTCAAAGATTAGCTATACAAAACAAAAAATATATAGGAATAAAAAGAAAAATGAAGAATGGTTAGGTGCAAAACCAAAGCTAGCTCCACCATAAGAGATAATAATCATGAAACACATATAGCTAGTACCACAAACTTTGACACCACACGTATCTTGCATGTCAAGGTTCTAGGGGAAATTCTCCAAAATGAAAATTCCTACATCAAAGAGCTAGTGTTAGGTCACAACAAGGAAACAACGATCCAACAACTCCAAGAAAATCCACAAAATGTCAATTGTTATTAAGCAAATGCCACAAAATATTTATGCAAGAAGATAAGGTGTCAAAAATTTGAAGGAACCTAAGTCCTTCAAAGAGTACACCAAAGACAAGAAAATGAAAAAAAATGCTCTAAAACCATCAAATGGACAATAAAACGCCAAAATGGCCAAAAAACCTACTATGTGGACAAAATGTAAAAGGTTCAACATTAAAAATGGGGATAGAGAAGAAATGAACTTTTTATATATCTTCCAAAGGTCTTCCCTTGTCATATAGCTCCAAGACATTTTTAGATTTAACTACTAATTTCTAATAAAAATCAAATTTATTGCTAGACTATTTTCTAATTTTTGAAAACAATCTCAAAATGAAGACTAATTTAGGTCCAAATAACTTCCAAACAAAACCAAAGTGGAGCAATTGTGAGATTTTCATTCCATAAATGGAACCTAGTCTAAAATCCATAAAGTTAAGCTAAAGGAGCAGTATTTGTATTTCATAGGAAAAAGATCCTCTCATACCTAGATATACTTGAAACAAACCAAAACTAGAGTTATCAGCAATTTTGAGAAAAGAGTAGAAAATTAAATGTTAGTTATGCAAATGAAAAATTAAACATTATACAAAATAACATAGTTGAAGATTGAAAAAAGTTATAAAGTCAATAGAATCTAGATGCATTTTCAAAAAATTCATAGTAAGCTTGTTAGTCATTTATGGATTAAAGGATAATAATCTTAAAATTTGTGAATTTTTATGAAATTTTAGATTTTGAACTTCTAAAATTGTAAATTTGTAAATCCTATGGTTTTAAAATTTGAAATAATTATATTTTATTTATTTCTAAATTTCTAAATTTAAATTATAAAATTAGATGATTTTCTCAAAGAGATCAATCTTTGTAATTTAAAGTATACACACAAGTTAAGAGGGTATTTGATATGGGACTATTTTCCTAAATATTGTATTTAAGATGATGATATTTTTTTTTCACAAGCTACAAGGGGAAAATTTTCAATATCCTAAGGATTTAAAAATTCATTTGTATGGTTTTTTAAATGGGGTTATCTTACATACAAAATTGAAGTGTCCAAATTTTTTTTGCCCCCACCTTTCTTCACAAAATTTCCCTTCTCTCAACTACATACATGTATAGGGGATATACTTGAAACCAACAACAATCAATTCAATTCAAGTGCCATTGACCAAGTGACAATTTTTAACCTCCAAAATGGCCCTTCCCGTGCTTCAAATTACCTCTAATGCTAAAATTAATATATTTCATTTAAATTATAGAAAACATTATATCCTTTGAGGACCATGTTTTTGATGATTTCATTTGCATTTTTCCCCTTACTTTCTAGCATGGAAATAACTAGTATCCAAAAAATTGGAACTTCATGAACTGACTTCTTTGTTTGTACCTGTTTAGTGATTGTATGCTATCTTTTGGGTGGATAGTGTGGAGAGGTTTTAGGAGCCCACCCCTCCAAATAATAAATCAAATTAAGCCCCCCCCCCCCCCCCCCCCCTCAAAAAAAAAAAAAAAAAAAAGTATACCATCAAGGCATGCTCATATGAAAATTACAACATATGAAAAGTGAAAAAATTATGAAAATTCATTTGAATACACATTTGTTGGCAATGAAACTAGTGTCATTGTCCTAGTTATTGTAGACTATGGGAATGAACATAACATCACCCTTATCTACAGGATTCTAAAAAGAAGTACTAGCAAACTCTGGAATAGGTTGCAAAATATTTTGAGTGTTTTCAACTATGATGATATTGTTTGCATTTTGACGTGCATCACCCAGAAAAATACCTACTAGTAACCAAGGTATTCAATGAAGAAACCTTGAATATTTTAAAATGAGCTAATTAAACAAAACAATTAAAGAACATGTGAACACTAGGTAAAACAATATCTGGAACCACAACATCTTGATTGTCTCCAATGACGATGACATCATTAGCATGTTGTCGCGTATCACCTAAAATAGTACCTACCAATAACCAAGGTATTCAATGTGGAAACCTTGAATATGTTAAAATGAGCTAATTAAACAAAACAATAGAAGAACTTATGAGGAGTGCATAAAACAATACTTGGAACCACATAGTCAAAAGGTGCCCCTTCTCAAGCATTGTTCAAGATTGTTGCTAACCTTTGTTGTCTCAAGTCAACAAGGCATGAACCAGGATTGTTGTGCTCAAAGAAAATCTGTGTAACATCATCCATAGTCAAAGAGTCCAGTTCCATTATGCACTTCCACTATGCCGACACCTTGGTGTACTCCATTCCACCTTGGCAAACTAGTACAATCCACAAAGCAAAAGGGATGTACTACTTGGATTGTAGCATGGGCAAAAGCGTGCCGGGAAGTGTACTCCCCAATTGCTTTTTCATTTTGTATTTACAAAAAGTGGCGGCACTCTCAATGAGGTACTTGTGTGTCAAAATGATCCGGTTATTAGCAAATGAAGTACCATGTTTCACGTACTCCTCAATGCCTTCTTCCATTTGGTCATTGGTGACATTGCGGTGGACACAATCAAAGTGTTCTTCACCTCTATTTTTAAATCAATAGTCCAACATGCTTATGTATGTGTGTAGACTAATGTTTCGAAGCGTTTTACTTAAAATGTGGTGCCCCATCAGAGCAATGGAAGCTTTATTCCACCTGAGGTAAGCCTTGATCCATTTGATGACAATAGCAGCTAAAGGTGCCATAATGCGACACACCATTTGCAAATGTAATCTACAAAGTGCTCCATCTCTTTCAATGGAACATAATCCATTGATGCAATCAAACTTAAGGAAGTCTTCTATTTTCTTCAAGTACTCTAAAAGAATGCCAAAGTTGCCCACAGAAATAGTGACGTTCAAATCTAATTGTTTTGGTGGTAATGGTGGTTTTTTCCTTTCAGTTTTTCTTTATGTGTTGGTTGTATTTTGGTAGTGCCTTCTTGAACAGGAGAACCTCATGGACCTTCTAGTCTTTGAGAAGGTGGTTGGATACTCACATCCAATTGTGTTGGTAGTACAACATTTTTTTCCTTTAGAATTTTTTTAAAGTTGCCTTCTTCACTATTGATTGTTTCTTGGTAATGGTACTAGGAGCAATACTACCTGGATCTATTGGTCCTTGGGAGACTCCTTTGTGTGCCATTTGTGATTGTACACTTCTAAGGGCGCTTCATTTCAAAATCTGCACCATAGGTGGCCCCATATCTAAGATGGCATACATTCCATTACATTTCTTCTTGAAGTATTTAAAGCTCCAAAGCACCCTAACAATCCAATTCTATTGTAGACACTACTACTTATCCTAACTCATAAACACACTCGACCAATATCCTAACACATCCATAGCACTACAACAAAACAATACCACAATAGTACTTGGATGTTGTAGACAGATTTTTAAATCAATTTTTATTTCAATAAATCCACCTATAGGTTGAGTTTGAACTCTAGGAGGTAAGTTTACATAAATTTGTAATTATAGAGTTTATCCTAAAGATTTGCCAATTGCAAGATTGTGATTTATAAAATTTCCTATTACATATCAATATTCTATCAGTATAGAACTACTTATCACAATTGTATTCTATGCTTTCAATCCTTAAAGCTTTTCTCCAATGTTTCTTTCTCCAATTGCTTTCACTCTAGACTGTAATCACCAATGTTTGATCTTTTATATCCAATTGGTCTTCACTCTAGTGCACCACGACAATTGATTACCAATATTTCTTTCAATTGGTCTTCTCAACCACAGAATGTTGATGTATTCTCAATTGGCTCTTTGTTTAATGTTATTTTCGTCATAGATTCAATTCACTCAATAAATTCCGATTGGCTCCTTGTGTAATCTCTTCCATAATCAAATTGATAATCTTAACATTCACCATCACAATCGATTATTATTGGTTATCTATTTATTCCAATTGTGATTCTAATTCTAATTCAATTTTGTTAATAGGATTCCTCTCAATCACTCATTCTTATTCACAATCAATCTCCCTATCAATAAGTACATTTAATTCTCCATACGATCTCACCACATTACTTGAGCAATCTTATATGAAAATTCGTTCCGCTCCTTCACAACTATATCTCCTTCAGTTTTCAAAACATTTCACAATGGTTTTGAACAACTTTCACAATTCCACATTTCACACAGTCCAATATCCTAGTCAATCTCTCTGATTGGTTTTCACAATATTCTAGACTCCATCAACAATTCATTATATTACAATTTAACATACATCTCACATCAATTGATTTGTTCAAATACAATTCATACAATTTCTCATTCACTCCAATTGTCACACACATAGCCAATTTCACAATTCTATATACAAACTCATAATTGATAATTTTCCACTATATTAATTACAAACACAAAAATCATACACAATTATTTTTACTTTTGGCAATTGGAAGGAGTGCCTACTTCAACATGGTCAATTGAACACAATTGAGAAGAAACTTTGCCTAAATACCCAAGCCACTACCGCTCCAAATCCACTGATTGATTTATTAAATGCCTATTGATATCTATACTCACAAAATACTGTACCTAATTAGTAAAATACTAGGTATAGCTTCACTATCACATTCCCAATTTGCAAAAGCTATAAACTAACATCAAAACTACTAATTGAGCAAAAAAAATCGTAATTTCAACTACATGTGTATACTATAATTTACAAATACTAAGATTTCTCAACCAGTAATCTTCAACTTTGAGTTGAAGAAGCATCCATCTCTGTAACCTAAACCATTCAAAGCAACAAGTCAATTGACAATCTCAATAAAAAAAAAGGGTCTACATCAATGAAAACTATAAAGCTAACCCTAAAGAACCCATACATCAACAATCTATTTTCAACAATGAAAAGAAAATATAAAGCTAACCCTAAAGAACCCATACATCAACAATCTATTTTCAACAATGAAAAGAAAATTTAAAGCTAACTCTAAAGAACCTATACATCAACAATCTATTTTCAACAATGAAAAGAAAATATAAAGCTAAACCTAAAAAGAAGCTGAAAATGAGCACATGTACCTTCACAGCATCCTAAAAATAACACTACAAAGTTGAAATTCATAAACTTGACGATCAACCTTCGTACAAGATCCATCAATATGAAATGCATCAATACAAGTTTCAAGCTAGGACATATCCAACAATATTAGTACAAAGTGGGGGTCAAGATGCAGTCTCAATTCAAGGATGCATTTTGGATCTCTTTGATAACGACAATCCTACACCTAAACTTCATTGAAGCCCAAGGGACTTGGGAGCAACTTCTTGACAATGTAGGGATTGCATCATTCCATATTGCAATCACATACTACAACACAACCATATTTGTGGACCACACCAACATTAGAGCATCAGAGATTGCATTACTTAATGGTAACAACTACTTTAGCAGGTTTGTCTTCAAAAGCTACTGAATAAACTCTAAAAAAACATCATTGTTGCAACAAAAAAATGAAAGAGGAGGAGGAGAAATAAAGACAAGACTAGAGAATAAAAAAGAATCGGGAGGGGAAAACATTTTCTTACCAATGTTGCTCCAAAGAGCTCCAGCCTAGCTCCATCTCCACTCAGCTCCATCAAGGTTGGCTAGAACTTCACCTCCGCAACTAAAACATTTCCAAAGAACACAATTCCAACAAGTTTGCAAAACCCTAGCACATAGCTCCAGCAAGTTTGTAGAATTATGGAACCTTAGCAAAAATATAGAATCCTAGATAAAATCAACAGATTGTGATTTTTCCCTTGATCAATGGTAGAGGCGGGGGTGGGGGCTTTTTTCTAAAAGATCTGATGGCTCTTGTTTGTTTAGGGTAGGGGGGGTAGGTTAGGTGGGTGGCGCATCTTTTTACAGAATAATCATTCCAAGGGGACATGTAAAAAAAAGGTTCCCTTTTTGTGCTTGATTCATTTCTTTTCTACAATTCACTTAGCTAATTTGGGACCTCTAAATCAAGCTCTAAATGCAAATACAAAATTAGAATTTGCAAATTTTATCATGTGTCAAATAAAGAATTTCAGTAAAGGGGCAGATTCACGCTGGCCAAAAATTCGGTAAGACATTAGAAAAAATTAACCTACTTTACTATGAACGGGCCAATATAGGAATGAGTAATTCCTAGCCCTTTTTTTTTGGCACCATAAGGGCCATTTCAAAATAAATTTATACTTTTTGCCAAAAAGAATTAATCTTTTTTTTTTCCAAAAATTTTCCATGTCTATTTAAAATGTGGATGAAGTTTCCAAATTTGAATGAAAAAGTGCATGAATAAGATTGGAAAGTGATTTTTGGTCCAAAAGATAGATGAATAGGGGTAGTCACACTTCTTTCGAGAAGCAAACTTGGATGATATCCGAGAAGTTGATGAGGGAAAAGAGGAGCCAATGAGCAGTTGTAGCACATGAAGAAGGTGTGACACCCCTTGTCTAGCTTTGTTGCAAAGAGAATGAAAATTGGAGAATACAAACAATGCAGAATATAGGTGGCAAAGTGAAGATGGTGTAGTTGCAAGAACATATGCGGCATGGAACACAAGTAGTGTAGGTGGCACAAAATTTGGACACAACTCAGGTTGGAGCTTCCCTGTTAAATTTCTTCAGACAAGTTTCTTTAGCTTCGGAGGTGAAGAATGGTCTAGTTCAATTGACAGGAATGGGTGCTCCGCAATCCACGCACAGCCAACAAGAAAGTGGCACATCTGAGTTCTCCGCTAGTTGAACCAGGATCGGAGAAGGTGTGACTACCTTTAATGTAAAAATACAATGCTTCACCAAATTTTAAGTGATTGCCATCCTGGCACTTTCTCGAAGAGTAAGTAAAAAAAAAAGGCTGGTAATTCCTGGTTCCATTGAGATTCCAAAGCTCCATTTACGTGGACTCCGACAGGTGTTCCTGTCCGTCAGTGGTCAAAAAGATCAGGCCTGACAATGTTCCTTTTCACATTGATTTCGTGAGTGGGTGGCCGCAGTGAGGCAACGTCAATCTCAGAATGTCATGGGCACGCCGTCTTTATGACAGACATGAGTCATGGAATACTCAAACTGCAGGTGGGGCGTCAGCATCTCTGCAGGGGCGAATAATGAGACACGGCAGTCATGCAGCCTATGGCAGAATAAAAGAACTTATCTTCGCTTCCCCAAAACTTTAAAACCCGTGAAGTACAGTACAAGGCCCCCATGACCAAGGTAGTCATTAAAACGCTCTGATTATTGAACCAATCGCTGCATTCTTGGTTACTACAATGGACAGTCATGTCATCTATCAGCCACTTGTCATCTATCAGCCACTTGTCAGCCTCGATCAACATTGTTTAACCCTTGAAGGACAAGCTGGTCACCATGAAAATCATTTGTTTTGATACATTGTGAATTGTTGGCTTCACAAAATGTAAAAAAAAACACTCATTGAAAGTCAAACTATTGTAAATGACCTTCCCTTTTCACACAAAATTTGGAAGACGAATAGCTGCACTTCTATCATGCATGGAGAGATTCTTTGTCATTCATAGGTTAAAAAACATCCTCGATGTTGTTTACAAATAATGGGTTAATATATACTTAGAAGTTGAAGAACCGTTTCGAACCACTTAAACAATTGGGCATATCTAATGTTTAAGTGTGATAAGGGAAAAGAATTTCCCATGTAGAGAAATAGATTCCAAAAGGATTTTTAACAATTTTACATTATTTTCCTCAAATACAAAATTACCATGAATTTTTGTCATGAAAATTCCATTCAAATAGTCTATTTTTGTTATATAAGTCATCCTATTTCCAACCATAGATTGGTCACAAAATTGATATAAGTGGTGATTGTGGTTTTCATTGTACATGTAATCATTCTTTGCTTTCAATATACACCTCCTAGACATTTTTGCTACTCATGTTGCTCTTGTTCTACTAGAGTTGTCATTGAAGTTGTAGGTGACTAGAAACATAGTAACCTACAGTACAAAAATAGGGTGGTGATTAAGAATAGGCTAGGTATCCTATATCAATCCAAACAATGACCCTCATGATGTCTAACTAACTAATAATTAGAAAAGAGTTGAAGTAGAGAATTTGTGAGAGTCTACTTTGTTGAAAAATCCATTTATATTAGGAGTAGTCACATCTTCTTCACCCCATTCTCAATCTTCACAGAATAGAAACAAGACTCTTTCATGTTGATCCTCCGTAGCATGCAAAGGTCTCATTCTTTGAAGATCGAAAATGGTCATAATTCTTATCCAGTAGTGAATATTGGACATGAAAAAGATTTTGTTGAAGAAGTTTATTCTACTTTGTTCCATACTTTTACCCAACCTATTGCATTTAGGTATTTTTGCATCCCCAATTCTACCCAAGTTTTGTACATTCTTATCATATCTTAAATTGTATGTACTACTTTTGCGTTCACCGCAAAATTTGTGACAATAACTCTAGTTGTCTAATACCCTACTATCATTCTCGTCACCAACAGAAGGGAGTCATACCTTCTTTACAATTTTCTAACTCTTAATTGACTCCACTTTTCTCTCCACAAGTTCTCATTCTTCAAGCAAATTTTGTATTTGGAGAAGGTGTGACTATCCCTATGCCAAGAAGACGGAGTACCTTGCTTCTTTCCTCCCACTTGGTTCACTTGCTTCACTTGGGACGGAGCCTCACACCACCCTTGCTTGGCTTTTAGCACAAAAATTGAAGTTAGAGTCCAATTCCTTTTCTGCAATAAGTTAAGGAACCCAGCCTCCTCTTGTTTCTTCCACGATGCTTGCAAAGCGCTCCCGTGAAGAAACAGTTGACGATAAGCTCAACTTAGTTTATGGACTCCAAACTTGACCATGAGACACGCAGCACTGACAATAAAAAGAAAGCAATTTCTACGACAACTTCCAGGAGCGCAATTCTACAGAGTTCGAAACATGCAACTGGATCAGTCCTACCATTTGCAATTTGTGAAACATGGATGCCGCGTGGACGACACACGCTTCTGCAAATGAGTTCTTCGTTGCACTGGTAGCTGCAGCTTTCGCTTCGATTCTGCTGATTTACTATTATGCTGAGGCAAGGAGGCGGAAGCACTTGCCCCCTGGACCCTGGCCATGGCCAATCGTCGGAAACTTTCCTGCTTTGGGTGACCTGCCTCACAGATCACTGGAGAACCTGGCTGCCAAGTATGGAGGTCTCATGTATCTCCGCTTAGGTACGATTCTCTCTAAGTTCCTGCACTCTCTTGAGTTCTTCGAGTATAAGCATTTGATCCTCCGTGATAATGAATGAACCTTATGTTTGTTAGAATCATAAAAGATCACGGTGTTGAGATTTCAGTTGAATTGATGCTGAATTTTGATTGCCTGGAGACTTTAAACTCCAAGCTTTACCACGTCAGTCTTAGTTCACAAAGCTCTTACGACTTGAATGTCGTAAGTTTGGGATTACGGAACATGCTATTTAACAAGTATGAGCAGAGCAGATCGTCTATGTACAGATCATGATTGGATTGGAGGGCGTTCCTCTGTTTTGCAAGAAAGCATGAATAGAATTGTATGGAGACATAGTGGAACAATCAAGTGGTCAGGAATCCACATGAATGCTTTTTCAAAGGAATTTTAACTGAACAGAATTCTACTTTGACTATGTATTAGGGTCCCAGCCCTGCATCGTGATATCCACGGCTGCCGTTGCCAAGGAGTTTTACAAAACCAACGACGCCAGCTTCGGCTCCCGGCCCAAGCGGTTGGCCTGGACCGTGTGGAACAACGACGACGAGAATTACCGAGTGCTCTCCATCACTTCCAATCTGCCCTACTGGCGTCGCCTGCGGAGGTTCTTCAACACTGAGCTCTTCTCTCCGAAGCGCCATGCGTCCCAGAGAGAAATTCGGGCCGAGGAGATTCTCCACATGATGAAACTGCTGGTGGAGGATTGCAAGAAAGGGGACCCCGTAGACATCAAAGCCTGGCTCTATGGGGTCACGTCCAACACCATGACGCGCATCATTGTTGGCAAGAGGTACGAACACCATCATCACTGATTCGAAGTGTGGAAAACCATTTCTGGACAATTTGGGAAATGTGAAAAGTGCAGAATTGATCTGCTGGTTCATACCGAAAGTAGCTTCGAATTCATCTTAAAAATGATATCCAAATCTTTAAACTATATAGCAATTCGCTTCTACATACCAATTATTTCAAGACGGGAGAGAATCATACCAAGAAATAAAACCATGCATGTTGAAACTCGTGCGCAAAGGTGTCATTGTTTCTCCAATTAACAAAATTCGATTTTGCCTTGAGATTTTCTGGAAACTGTCCGTCTCCACAGCTAGTCCGTGTGACCGTACATGACATTCCACTTCCGCTTGTGATCGGACATGACAAAGTTATGATCCTATTTTAATTTGCTCTCGTATCCTGTATCATAAATGTTTCACCCCAAAACTTGAAGGTTATTTCACTTCTCCATGAGTTCAACTCAACATGCAATTACATTTCCTCGACTTCACAGGAGACTTGCAAAACATTTTACCCTACGTGCATGAGTTTCCAGTATAGGATTCCAGGCTAGTTCCCATTCAAAGTTTGAAGGCTTTGGTGGCTTTGGATAAAGCACGTCATGATAGCTCCGAATTGTTGCACCACGTGCATGGGCAGATGTTAATTATACCATGAACAATCTCTGTAATAATTTCCTTGTGTAACTTTATGCAGATTCTACAGATCGTCCGAAGTCGGGGCTGAGAAGCAAAGAGAGGACTTGGTGAAGATGAACAGCACTCTCTCCAATATCGCCGGTGCGGTGGTCATCAGTGACTTCGTGCCCTACTTGAGCTTCGTCGATCGACTGCAAGGTCACGCCGCCAAGTTTGCCAAGGTCCGAGACTTCTCTGAAGACCTCACAGAGAAGATTTTCGACCTGGAGGGCCACCGACAACGGTTGAAAGAACGGAGAGACGATCCCAGCTATATCCTGGACCTGGAAGATGTGTTGCTGGAAACTCCGTTGGATGATGGAGAGTATCTTCCGGACAAGGACATGCTCAAGGTATTGCAGGTAAATATCGACGTTTCCTGCTTACAGACCAATAAAACTTACGCTCTCTTGGATGCAAACTATGACTGAGGGAACTACACCTAATTGCTCCGAATAACCAATGTTCCTATTCTTAAACTGCTTAGTTTTTGGTTGCATCTTGTTGGAAATTTTCAGGGGACTTGGATTCTCTTATTGTGCATTTTTAGTTTGGATATGAATAAATTATGAATTTTAAGTGTTTTAAAATAGATATGTTCAAAAGTGACCAGAGGCTTTCATGCTAAAAGTAGTATATTTTAGGCAAGAATTTGGAAGGGTTGTTTTGAGAAAAGGACTACAATTAAGTGTTGTTATCTTAGTGGAAATTATTACATGGTCAATTTAGACTAGTGAAATGATCACAAGAACTCAAGAAGTCCTTCAATTGATCTAATTGACTTAAAAATTTTACATGCTTAGACAAGTGTAGATTTATATTTCAAAATACACATCTTGAAAGTACCATCATCATGGAATGCTGCAAATATAATGAATTTGGCATTTTGAACATCATATGTTGTAACTATAATTGGGATTTATAGTAAACAACTATTCATTTACGCCAATCTCAAAAAGAAATTGGAGATCCTTCTTACTTGATGCCATATGATGGACTTGCCATTTTACATTTCATCCAATTTTATAATTCATTGTTCCTTGTTTTTCTAACCACGTTCAGTGGTCTTTATGAATTGTAGGACCTTTTGAATGCAGGCACTGCAGCGACCTCCACTGTGATTGAATGGGCAATGGCAGAGCTCATCTTACATCCCTCCTTCTTTCAACGTGCCCAATGTGAACTCTCCTTCCACATCCCCTCTTCCTCCCCACCTCGCCTAGTTCTTGAATCTGACCTCCCTCACCTCCCCTTCCTCGTTGCCATAATCAAAGAAGCCTTCCGCATGCACCCTCCCGTCCCCCTCCTCCTCCCCCATGAGTCCCACACTGCTACCACGTTCCTTGGCTATCACTTTCCTCCGGGAACCTTGTTGTTTATAAATGCATTTGCAATTCATAGGGATAAGAATGTATATGAGAACCCAGAAGAATTTAATCCAGAGAGGTTTATAGGAAGTGAGGTGAGTCAATTGAGTGGAAATGAAGGATATGAATTGCTGCCATTTGGAAAAGGGAGGAGGATGTGTCCAGCTTATAATTTGGGGAATACGGTGGCGACGTTGATGTTGGGAAACTTGTTGCATTGCTTGGATTGGAAGGTGCTCGAGGCAAATGGGGAGGTGGATATGAAAGAGGTGAATGGTTTGTCGGTGGGGATGAAGGTGCCATTGTGCTTGTGTGCGAAACCTAGGTTTAAATTGTCATGAGGTGGTGGGGTAGGTTGAAACAATTTCTACTCTAAACTAGGCTTAGTGGATACTCAAACTTCTTTGATACAATCTTTCTTCAACGATGGTATGGTCAATATCCTATGCACATGCAATACCATAATTGCTTATAGCACACTTGTCTCCCATTCAAACTTTTCGATCTATAATATGATTGTCTCCTAAATAGTTGAGTTAAGGAGATATTCCAACTACAAGTCTATAACAAGATTTTTTAGGAATTTTTAGGCAAGTTATGGGGAATACTCCAAGCATAATGGAATATTATTGGAATTTTAATGTATTCAAAATAAACAATAGTTGAAGCAATTGAATACTAATATGATCTTCAACCCTTGTGAAAATAAAATGTTTTCAAGTGAGTTGTATATACATGGATTGATCTAAGTAAGTTGGTAAGCAATGACACTAGTTTGTGAGCCCAAGAATATGAGCTTAACTCCTAATGATCCAAGCAACCATTTTTTTGGTTGATACCCTTTTTTTTGAGCTACTCATTATTGAATTTTGAATTTTTTAAATTATTAAAAAAAAAGACTTCTCTACAATTCCAATAGTGGTAGTTTCATCAATTTCTGAGTTAATATTAGATGTTTTTTGGGGGGTCTAGAGGATTGTTAAGGCCTGTTCTTGGCGTTGTTCCTTGAGCAGTCCAGGAACGGCCTTTGTCAGAATTTTTTTTTTAAATTTAAAAAAAAATTTAATGCAAAAAAAAATTTAAAAGAATAAGTGATGTGGCAATCATTGTGCCATGTCATATAGCTACTGTGGGGCAGTGTGGCAAGTTTATGAATACAAATTTAGGTAGGGGAATTGGTAGCCCTCTCAAAGGTTGAATCTCATCTAATGACTTTGCCTTGTAGAATTCTAAAAGTTGATTGGTGTAATGTAATTCAAACACCATTCAACTTGCTCAAGTTCCTGATAGTTTGGGCCCATTTTGAAAATACATCTCCTTAAGGTCATTAGGAAGTAAATCCTAAGCGCCTCATGGGACCAAAAGTATCCTCACATAGTTGGAAGTCCAATTTTAGGTGCTATAATTTTGCATCCAATGTCTAAATTTAATAGAAACTTGTTGAAAAAAATTTGCTCTCTTCTAGTTTATGTGGCAAATTTTTCATATCAATTCAAGATGTATTGATTTCTTGAAAGCCATTTGAAGTTCACCAAATTGCATTTTAATGGCTACAACTTCAAGGCTTGTATCTCCTTCATCCAAATTTCAATGTTTGTATTCAATCAAATTTATTGGATTATATTTTCTTTGAAGTCTAGTTATTGTGGTAAAATTTTCATGTCAATCCAAGTTGTTTTGAATGTTTGACTCCAACAATTTGAAGTTCAAAGTCCAGACATTTTTAGATTACAATGAACTTTGGTGGCATGTTTTTTCTTCATATAGTGTCCATTTCTAATGTTTTTTTTAGAAAACTTGTGCATATTAGTTTAGTTTGTATATATAATTAAAATTTCATATCAATCCAAGAAGTTAATTATGTGTGTTTGAGAAGCATTATATTAGTCAACCCTTACATAGGTTTTTTGCAACTTTTTTTTGCTATTTTTTTGCATTTCAAAGCCATTTTATAGACACAATGAGTCATCTAAATGATATTTTTTTTCATCAATGTGTTTGTATGTTGATTTTGAAGCACTTTAAAGTCTAAAGTTTTTTCATTTGAGTAGGTTTAGAAACCAAATTTCACCTTCAAATGTGTTGCTAGGAAAATTTCAACACCTTTTTTCAACACTAAAAATATTATAATCCTGCAATCTATGTCACTAAATGATTCTAGATTTAATTCATATCATCTACAACATATACACTACAAGATTGTATGGTTGTAATTTCTCTACTTCAATGACATTTAGACCTAAAATACTTTGAAAGTATTGTTGTTTTCATATCCAAAAACATCCTGGGCATTTAGGGGTTAAGAGTTGTGAGCTTATCCCTTACAAGCCATGAGTGTCAACTTTAAAAAAAAGATGCAATTTTTTGAAGCCAATAGAGAGAAAAACGGAGAAAATTTTACTATTAATAATAAAATTTTATCCCCATAATAATTGTAGACCTATGACTATGCAAGTGTAGCTAGCACACATGCCACTCTTGGATTGTCATGTTGATAGACTGCAATTTTAACCCACCTAGAACCCTATTTTTTTCTTATCATCAAACCTCTAGGCTTTAGTTCTAGTCTATGTGTTGAGAGACCAAATAAAAGCATAGAAGTGTAACAAAGTTCAAAGAATGAACTAAGATAAGTGAAGGAAAAATTTGGGGCATAGAGTGGATTGTGTACATAGTAGGTGTGTTGTTTATGGTCATTTTCAAAATTGCTCCAAAGGGCTCAATTTCTTTGTAATGCAAGGTTTATGGTTTAGAAATTTGGCTAATTGAAGAAACTTCATTAGTGTACATAGTTCATCCTCGCTCTTTATCAAGCAATATCCCATGTTTTTTTGCAATTTGCAAAGTTGAAAAGAGTAAGATGTTAGCAAACCACATTACAAAAGAAACTGCTAAAATCAATCTTCACTCCTACAAGGGGAACCACGGGGTATATAAGGGATTCCTTGTTCTTTTTTTGACATCTTTAAGCAATAGAATTCTTATCCTTCAATTGTTGCAAATTTGTAATTGTTCAAATCAAATGTGACAATTCCTTGGACCTTTGGCCACTAGTCTAACTCAAAAGTTTGATTAATCTTCTCTCTCTATTAAAGTAAAGTTTGAATTTTATCTCCAACTAAATGAATTGATTAAACAAAAAATAATTTCAGATTGCATGTTAGGCAACTTGAGCTTGCTACCCTAGCCTAGTTATCTTGGTGTGTTTTCTAGCCTATTGTAGAGGAAAAAGACTCCTTAACTACCTCACTACACTACAAGAAAGGATGTTTTAAGTGAATTTTTAAGTATAGTCCTAAACATAAGATTATAAGTAATGACCTTGAAGGCAATCTTCAGCAAAATTTTACTACAAACACATGTATTTCTAGTGAATTTTTTATTAAAAATTTCCTTAAACATCATTACTTATACTCTTATGTTTAGAATTATATTTAAAAATTCACTTAAAATACCTCTTTCTCTTGTAGTGCTACTACTAATTGAAATGATTGGGCCCCTATTGGTCTTACTATCTAGCTTTATTGAGGATGATTGGACCTTAGCTTGCCTTACTGCCTTGATCAACTCAGTTGTATTCTAGATCCAGGCCATGAATTATCATAGTATTTTCTAAGTCCCCACTTACGGTAATGTATCAATGCAAGAAGATAAGATTTTTCACCTTACATAACATAATGGGAAGACTAAGAATTTAAACATTTAATGAAGAAGAACTCAAGAAAATTAATTGACTTTTAATACACATATGGAAGGTTTAGGTTCAATGCTTTGTTGTTTAGGACAAATTCGCAAAAAAAATTATCAATAATTGGCTAAAAAAAAGTTGATGACACAATCTAAAAATTAGATGCACAAACAAAGCTCCACTATATGGGATACAAGCTATAATGAAAGAAAAAGAAACACAACTAGAACAAGACAAAAGATAAAGATGAACCCACTAAAACAAGCTTAAGGAAAGTTACTAAGTATCTCAGTAACAAAACAAGTTAAGTTCTTGATAGAACTAGGATTTAGACAATGACCTACACACCAAGAGATTTTAACAAAGACATGTGTTTAGTAGGTCAAGGCTCTAGAGGGAATTCTCCAAAATAGGAATTCTTATAGAAAGAGGCTAGTGCAAGATCACCACAAAGAAACAATTACCCAAAACTCAAGGAAAATCAACAAGACTATGATTGTTAGTAATAAAGATCACAAAACACAAGAAAAACTAAGAAGTTCTGAGGCTTGAAGTGACTTCCACATCCTTCAAGAAATGCACCCAATACTTGAAAAATGAGCCAAATGCTTCAAAAATAAAAAATGGACACAAGATGGCCAAATTGATCTAAAACACTACGAACATAAAGATGTCAATGGTTTGACAATAGGAAATAGGGAATGGTTTGAGAGAGGAGAGAATGAAATTTTTGTACCATTTTCCAAGGCCCCCTCCTTGTTTTTAACCTTTAGAAGTTTTTAGATTTAACTACTAACTACCACTAATTACTCTAAAAGAAATCAAATTTATTGTTGGACTATTTTCTAACTTTTAATGAAAAACTCCAAATCCTAAATATATTGCTCCTTTTGCTTCAAAAGGCCCAAATTAGTGCTTAGAATTGCCTACCCCCTATTCTCAAGTCATATAGATTTGCAAAAGCAAATGAGTTTTCAAGGCAAAGAAATGTAAGAAATCTTGGATGTCAAAATTTACACTTTTTAAAGATATTGAGTTATTTGGAGTGGTTGGAAGGATTGTGGAAGTAAAAAATGACTCCTTTTTGGCCTCATAGGAATGTTGCAAGTTCCTAATACATTAGTCAATGCATCAAATTTGTTTATCACTACTAGAAAATTCATGTCCAAAACAACAAAATTTCAACTCAAATTTGTTGAATGATTCAATCATTTTAGAGGTGTTGTTTTGGACAAAATCAAACTAAAATCTATTGATTTTTTTTGTTGTTTTGGACAAATCAAAAAATTGAATTAAATTATTTTTGGGCAATAGCTATTTCAAATAATTTTTTTTTGCCCAAGTAGCCACCTAGACGATCCGCCACACGAACAAGGCCACCTAGGCGGTCAACCATGCGGGCAAAAGCCACTTGCCATGCAAGCGGGTGCCTCTAAGGGGATTCAAACCTTGGACCTCATGTTTGGAGGTCCAAGGTTCCAACCACTTAACAACCTAAATATTTAAGTGACCACACAAAAACTAGAATTTTATATATTTAGTTTTTTCATTGTTTTTTCATAAGTTTTGTATTTTCAGCGGACTTTAGAGGTCATTTAGTCATAGTAGAACACATTTTTTCAAAATTTTTGGGGCTAAGAAAAGTTGTGAATTCAAACTAACTTTCATTTTCAAAAATCCGTTTGTGATTTTGAATCTCTAATAAAAAGTTATGGACAAAAATCAGAGAGGATGTTTGAAAATGTCAAAATAAATGTTCCTAACTACCCCTCTCTGATTTTTGTTTATAACTTTTGATTGGAGGATCAAAATCACAAACGGATTTTTGGAGGTGAAAATTAGCTTGAATTTACAACTTTTCTCAATTCTAATTTTTTTGAAATGATTTATTCTACTATGCGAGAATGGACTCCAAAGTCTGTTAAATTGAAAAAAGACTGAATTTTACATGATTAATTTTTTTTAAAAATCATTATACTTAGATTCTCAAATATTCTAAAAAGATTCCAAAAAGATTCCAAAAAGGTTTCAAAAAGATTTCAAAGATTCCAAATTCAACAAAAACTTGTTGATTTGGTCATTGCACTATCCAAATCAACAGAAAGAATTTGCCAATTTGTTGATTTTCACATAAAGTTACAAAATGGTCATTTTACTATCCCAAATAATATAAATTTGTTGAATTTCTGTTGTTTTGGTTGGGCATTTCTATTAGTGTATATTCCACTAAAATTTGAGGGAGATGGCAATAGAAAACTTTGAGAGAGATGCTTTAAGAGGCCTTGGAAATTTGTTGGTGTTAGAATGCCTTGAAATTTGTTGGAGGCCCTTATTGTGACTAAAAATTCTATACTGATTTTTAGTGAAATTTTATTGCAATTTGAATAATATCTAGGAATTATCCAACATTGGTTTTAAGTAATTGATTTTTTAGATCATCTTTTGTATTATGAAAAATTTGAAATTTTTTGGATAATTTTTAAAAAGATAACAAACATTAAGTGCAAGCTTATATTTTTGCTTTTCACTTTACATAATAAGCATTGATTTTAATTACATTTTAAAAAATCTAATGAATGCAAAATCTTTTGATTGGAAGGAGATTTTGAAGAACTAATTGCACCAATTGCACTCATAGCATGTTTTCATGTTAGAAACACCTTTTTCTTGGGGCTTGGCTCAAGTGCTTCCTTAGAAACAACCTATAATAAAAAAAATAGGGTATGGTTTAGTAGTTGGAATTAAATTTTGAAGAAATGTAGAAATAAATTAGGGATCACAAAAACATAATGAGATGTTTAAATAAAAAAATAGGGGTCATTTTAAGGGAATTTTTTTAAAATTATTTTAAATATAGGATTGAAGTTGAAATTAAGGTAGATTTTTGTAGATGGATTTAAATAAAATCTATATTTTCAATCAACTAGTAAAATGAATTGATGAAATAGGGGTTCAATAATTGCTTTATATTGAAAATTAAATTGGCTAGGCTTTGGATGCTTGCTGCACGTATTGACTAAGATAAATTAATTTGTATTAGTTGATTTTGTAGATGCTTGTTGGCATTAATTGAGTGAGTCTAATTTTTATTTATTTGCTTTGTGATTGTAGATGCTTGTTGTTGTACTTGCAAATCCAAAATAATTGTTTGTTCAATTTAGGATTGTGTAGAGAGCAAAATACACAATTAAGTTATGCAATTCAAATCCTACTTTAAAATATTGTGTTGCATTTGATGTTGAGTTGCTGATTCTTTGGTGGAGGGTGTTGTGCATGGAGGCAACAATGTTTAAGGGTTTTTTTTCTTGAAATTTGTAAGCTCAGTAGTTGTCACATGGGTCTTAGAATCTTTTTGCTTTTTGCTTTAGCTCATTTCTTACAACCTTTTGGATCCATAAGGTTTAAAAAGCATATTGACACTGTATTAGTAGAGGTCCCTACAATTGCGGTGTGTTATTTTCCAAAAGTCTGGAAGTGCTCAAAGCACTCCCATTTATCATTTCCAATGTCTAATTAGGTGTCTAGTATGTCAATAAGGAGTTTAAAATAGATTTGAGCCCTAGTAGACAAAGTCATAGAAAACACTTATTTTAGATGATTACTAATTCACACAAATCCATCAATTCATGAGGATGTGCACCAAAGATTGGAAAAACATATTTTTAGCATAAAAACACACTAGAAGCTCAATGGCAAAGTCGGTTCGTGAAGATTCCCTAGTATGGAAATGATTTTTCCTTGAAGGAATTAAATATAGGAGATAAAGAATTTAGACCTCTCTATATTTGATGCAATTCAACATATAAATTTGAAATGATCATTTGGATACTTCTTTGAGGTTTCTCAAAAAGTTTTGTAATTTTTCGAATTGCAAAAGATGACTCCATTGGAAGTCAACCACATTTACTGGCTAATGGAAATTCATACAAATTATCCAGGTAGTGATAAAATTCCACTAAAAATTAAGATAGTGTATTTTAACTTAAGTAAGTGCCTTGCCAAGTTTCAAGACAATTTGACACCGGCAAGTGCTAGAATTGGCAAGGGCACTAGATTTGAACGATTTTCAAAAACATTTGACGGATTGACTAGTGTACTAGGTACATACAGTGTCCAAATAGAGTAAATTTGGACTCTTTTCTTATTATCTTGGACCTTCCAAACAACCTAGACTAGTCAAAACCTTGAGAAAATGCTAACTCTAATATTTGGATTTTCTACCTTTTCATTGACTTGCAATTCATTGACTTTTGCTTGCAAAATAGTTTGAAAAGTTGAGGTTAGAATGCCTTCCAAGCTAATATGGGCCTTCTGAAGACCACAATGCAATTAGTTTTGCATTCAGAGCATTTCTCCAAAAGTTAGAACGACCATAGTAGTAGTATAGAATTTTGATTGATGTAAATTTTTATTTACATAGGACTAGATGTAGGTAATTTGAGAGGGGTTTGAGCCCTTTGTGAGGACTTTATTCCCACCCTTGGAAGAAAGTGTACACAACTAGGTTCTAGTTGCTTTGTCATAGTAAAATCCTAATAGATGTTTAACAATGTGTAATCTAGTTACGCCTTCTAAGCAATGAATCTTTTGTTGTTTGTGTTGCCTATACTTTCCTTAAGTAATTGCTAACCGAATTCAAAAAATTAGTAAGAGAGGCCAATTTTGGCTACAACATTCAAAACTAAGAGCCAATAGGAATTAGTCAAACGGAAAGATGTAAGTAGCCTAAGTTGTAGGGCTGAATTTGCCCTTTCTAAAATGATAAAGAACTCTCAAATTGACCTAATTCTCTAGGAGATATTTACGGATGAAGTTTAATACTAAAACTAACTTCTAAAACTTCATCCATTAATTTCTAGGGTTTTTAACTATTGAAATTGAATGCAACTTTTTGGATTGTCTTCTAATTTAAAACTTCTACGTACGTTATGAATTTGATTATGTTTGGGCAACTCTAGTTGATTTTCATCCAAATCAACTCTATTTTTGTTGAAAACTTCATTCAACTCTAACTTGTTCAATATTCTTGCAATTCTTATGGTTAGAATAGTTTTGAAATCTTAAAAATATTTTGTATAAGATTCCACCTTTAAACTACTCTTTGGTTATATTTTGACCTAATTGGTAAATTCTTAAGTATTCTTACTACTTGGATAACTTTGGATTGTTGTTTCACTTCCAAAGTTAATTAGCTTTTATGTCTTTAGGTTCTACTTCTACTATTGGTTAAAAGGTAAAACTTCTTACTTTTGACCTTCTTGATAAATCTTATTTACAAATAAATTTTGACCGTTGTCTGGTTCATCAAAATTCTCCTTAATTCTTTTTTACCATGAAATCTCAAAGTTATTGTTACTTTTATCTTTTTTACTCCTAATTTGACTCTAGATTTTAAGATTCCTAAAAGATTTTTTAAAAGATTTTTTTGAATGATTCACTAACTTTTCATTCACTTTCAACTATTTTCATCTAGGGGTAAACTTTGGTAACTTTCTTTAATTATTGTAGTAAAATCCTCTAAAAATACTTTGGTAAGTTCCCAATTACTTTAAAAACCTACTAATTGATTTTCCAACTTACTACAAGTTATTCTAAATTTAATGTGAATGTTGTAAGTCAAATTCTAAGCTAATGTGTTTTTGGTAAAGAATAGAAAGATTGTATGAAAAGATTAGTTATTAACCTTGGAGTTGGTTCCATCTTCGTTGGATGTCGTTGAAATGTCGTCAATCGCGCATTCCACCTCCATTTCTAATGTTTTGTATTATAGTCTTGAGTTGTTGTAGACTCCTACTAGTTGTTGGGACGTCCCAGGCTTGTCCTTCAATCAAATCTTCCCTCTTTCTTTCCACTTTTTTTAAATCTCTTATTTTCTTTTATAGATACTCTTTCTAGCAGGGTTGACACGACGTCCGGACATCTGGGATGTCCGGACGCGGACGCTGTGTCCGCAGCGTCACCTGACATTCGCGGTCCCGGCGGACGCAGCGTCCGCCTGTCTCCCGTCCGCCTGTCCGCCCGATTACGGCCGTCCGATCGACGCGCGGACTGATATGGTCCGCACAATCTGGGCGTTCGCCTCGGGCCGTCCGCCCCGCCCCACCCGTCCGCTTTCCAACGGCGGTCGGGACGTTGTGTCCGCTAGCGTCCGGACGTCCGGAAAACGGACGCTATTTTGGGGCGGACGTTGAGATTCGTCAACCCTGCTTTCTAGGAATGAAATCCTATCAAATTTAATGCTAAATGCTTTGCTAATTTAGTTTTGGGAATCAAACAAGGCACTAAGACAACTCTCCTAGCTTCTTCCAACTAATAACTAATACTTGGCATCTTACAAAGTCAACTATTCTTCTTTTCGTTTTTCTCTATTTGTCTTGTAAGAAAAGTCCCAAGTGTTTAATATTTTCCAACTTGATTTGGTTGCAACTCCAATTCGTATAATGCATTATCGTTTGAGAATATCACCTCTAAGCATGGGAATTCCTTCTCAATGGAAGTGAGTTGGGAATGGAGTGTGATGAATGCAAGCTTGCTAATCATAAACCAATTGAAATCATCAATCAAGTATTGTCGAATTGTTGATTAGCTTGGGACTCCTTTAGCTTGATTTTGGTAAGTTGGCTCTCATTCTGACTTGATCCGATGGTTCGGCTCCCTCATCTCCCACTGATATGATTTTGGTAAGCTGGCTCCTCCTTGTCTTGAGCTGATGGCCTTGGGGACTGTCCCCCTTCCAACTGGTATGATTTTGGTAAGCTCGGCTCGTCCTTGGTTTAATTTGATGAATTGGGCTCTTTCCTTGGCTTGATCTGATGGTTTGGGCTCTCCTCCCTCCAACTAGTGTGATTTTGGTAAGCTTGGGGTTCTCTTGGCCTAAGTTTGATGAACTGGGGCCTTCTTCCCATGATCTTGATGATTGAAGCCTCTCTTTGGCTTAATTTTGATGCACTGGGCTCCTTTTTTAGCTTGATCTAATGAGTTGGGGCTCTCTCCTTCCAATTGGTGTGATTTTGGTAAGCTTAGGGTCCTCCTAACTTAATTTTGATGAATTGGGTCTTCCTCCCAAGCTCTCTTGATTTTGATGACTAAGGCCTCCCTTTAGCTTAATTTTGATGCACTAGGTTCCCCCTAGCTTGATCTAATGAACTTGGCTCTCTCCTTCTTCAACTGGTGTGATTTTGGTAAGTTTGGGCTCTTCCTTGGCTTGATTTTGATGCATTGGGCTCCTTCTGTCTTGATCTAATGGCTCAGGGCTCTCTCCTTTTCCAACTAGTATGATTTGGTAGGTTGGCTCTTTTTAGGCTTAATTTTGATGAATTGGTCTCCTCCTAGCTTGATCTGATGAACTTGGGCTTTCTCCCTTCCAACTAATTGATTTTGATAAGTTGGGCTCCTCCCTTCCAACTGGTATGATTTTGGTAGGCTCAGGGTCCTCCCTTTGGTTTGATTTTGACAAATTGGGTCCTCCCTTCCAATTGGCATTTTTTCCCAAGTTTGAACATCCAAGGACTAAACTTGGTGTTCAAGGAAAATCAAAAATGAGAAAAAAGAAGCTTTGTGGGCATCATCCTTGAATTGGGTCATTTCCAATTGATGTATGTATGTGGATCCAATTTGGGTGACTTGATGGTGTGAGTTGAGTAGTTGTCACATGGGCCTTAGAATTTTTATTTATTTTTTGCTTTAGCTCATTTCTTATAGCCTTTTTGGGTCCAAAAGGCCTAAAAAATGTATTAACATTGTAAGTGGTAGAAATACCTACAATTAGGGTGTTTTATTTCCCGAAAGTCTAGAAGTGCTCTAAACACTTCCATTTACCATTTCCAATGTCTAAATAGGTGTCTAGTATGTCGATTAGGAGTTTGAGATAGATTTGAGCCCTAGTAGACAAAGTTATAAAAGACCCTTATTTTAGATTATTACCGAATTTACCCAAATCCATTGATTCTTGAAGACGCGCATTGAAGGTTGAAGAAAGGTGATTTTAACATAAAAACATGCCAGGAGCTCAACGGCAAAGTCGACTCACGAAGATTCCCTTGTATGGGAATGATTTCTCCCCGGAGGTATTAAATCAAGAGATAAAGAATTTAGACCTCTCCATATTTGATGCAAGTAAATATGTAAACTTGCAATTAGCATTTGGGGACTTCCTAGAGGTTGTGTAAAAAGTTTCATGATTTTTTAGATTACAGAGGATGACTCCATGGGAAGTCAACTACATTTATCAACAATTGGAAATTCATAGAATTATCCACATTTAGGTAAAATTCCACTAAAAACTAGGATATTTTTTTTAGCACCTAGCCAAATTTCAAGACATTTCGACACTGACAAGTGCAAGAATTGGCGGCGGCACCAAATTTTAATGGTTTTCAAAAACATTTGATAGGTTGATTGGCGTACCAGGCGCATGCGGTGTCCAAATGAAGTAAAATTGGACTCTTTTCTTACTATCTTAGACCTTCCAAACAACCTAGGCTAGAAAAAATCTTGAAAAAAGACAAACTCCAATAATTGGATTTTCTACTTTTTTAGTGGTTGGCAATTCGTTGGCTTTTGCTTGCAAAATAGTTTGAAAAGTAGGAGGTTGGAGGTCTTTCAACCTAATTTCAGCCTTCTGAAGACAATGACAAAATTGGTTTGATGTTTGGAGCAATTCTCCAAAAGTTAAAGTGACCACAGCAATAGTATATAATTTTGGGTGAAGTTAATTTGAACTTACGTAGGAGTAGATGTGGGTAATTGGAGAGGGGTTGGGGGCCTTGGAAATGTATAAAAGGCCCTCACCTCTTCTCTCTTTTCACCCCTTTTTATTTTGTACTTGGCCACGTGCGGACATGTTGTTGGAATTTTTAGCATTAGCCAAAAATCTCTTGCTTTTTCTTGCATTTTGATCTTTTGCTCCTGTTTTTTAAAGATTCTTGTGCATTTTCTACTTACTTCAAAGGACGTTGGGGTCCCTTTAAGTATTTCTAACCTTTGTTCACATTTTCAAGTGGTTTAGTCCCTCAAATCATCAATTATTGTGTCAAGTCTAGTAACCAATTCTTCTTGATGATTCTTTGGAGAGAGATTTCACAACTTGTTTGTTGCAAATCTCCCCTTGAAGTCTTTTGGTTGAATCCATGGTCCTTTGTGAGTCATTGAGTCATTTGGGAAGAGATGTTTGTTGCAATTTTCTAAAGTCCTACAATTTGTGGTTTTTAAATGTTTCTTGTTTCATACTAACCAAGAACTATAAGTTCCACTAATCCTCGTGTTTTGTCTATGAAAGTGGTATTAAGCCATTAGACAGCAAAGCTATCCACTTAGCATTAATTTATAGTGTTAATAATTTGGGATTAAGCCTTGGACAACAAAGCTTCGTCTTTAGAACCTCCACATTTGATTTCATAAAGGGGTCCCCAAAGGAGACCCGAAGGTTTAGTTTTTAATTCCAAAAGTTGGAATTAAAATAGGCAAACAACAGCCAATTAGTAGGGAAGGCCCAATATCAATTCAATTAAGGCAGCCTATAGGGGAAGCTAGTATCAATTCAATCAATGCAGCCCACAAGGGAGGCCAATATCAATTCAATTAATGTAGCCCACAGGGAAGGCCAATATTAATTCAGTCAAGGCAGCCATAGAGGAGGCTAGTATCAATTCAACCAAAGCAAGCCCATAGGAAGGCCAGTATCAACTCTATCAAGGCCAGCTAAAGAAAATACTAGCATCAACTCAGCCCAAAGCAAGCCTATCGGGAGGCCAGTATCAATTCATTCTAGGCTTGGCAAAAGGGGAGAGTCAGTATGAATTTTGTCAAGGTAGCTTGAGGGGAGGCTAGTATTAATTCTGTTAAGGTCAGCCAAAGGATGAATTAGCATCAATTCAGTCCAAAGCAAGCTTATGGAGAGGCCAATATCAATTCAGTCTAGGCCTGACAAAAGGAGAGAACCAACATCAACTTAGTCCAAAGCAAGCCATAAGGAAGGCCCAACATTAGATGAGATTCAACCCCCTGGAAGGGCTGTGAGTTCTCTTGCCTATATCTAAGTTCTTAGCCTTGACACACTGCCCCACATCAGCAGATCAGTTGCATGATGTAGCATAGTGATTGCCAAGTCACTTTTTTCATTTTATTTTTTCTAAAAAAATTAAAATTTATTTTTTATCTTTTTTTTTATTTAAAAATTAAAATTTTTTTTTTTTTTTGATAGCAACCATTCCCGAATTGCTCGAGAATAACCTTAGGAATAGGCCCAAATGGCCCTTCCAACCCTCCAAAAAACATCTAATGATCAATTCAGCCAAGGTAACCCATAAGAAAAGAGCCAGTATTAATTCTGTTCAAGGCAACCTACAAGGAAGTCAACATCAATTCAATTCAAGGCAGCTGCAAGGGGAGGGCGAGTATCAATTCAACTTAAAGCAAGCCCGCAAGGGAAGAGCCAACATGTCGCAGCTTAGAATTTTGATTTTCTTAGTATACACCAAAATAGGAACGGAAACTAGTCATTAGCTAACCGGATCCGATTAGGTGAAAAGGAAAACTCAGAATTAGCACGGAACGTGAAGTAGTGGGCTTCTTAGATCCAATCCGGTCAGGAGTAACTAACGACGGAAACGGAATGTAACACGGATTAGGTCTAGGACCGGATGATGATGATGAACCGGATTATGATGGTAACCCGGATTCATGATGACAAACCGGAAAGGGTCCAGGGACTATAAAAGGAGGAGCTTTCACTGTTGCACCCCCTTTTAGAAACTCGACCTTGAGCGTGCGCGGTTGAGTTTTTGTCGTTTGTGCGTCTGAGCGTTTGTGTTTTGTCTGTTCTGCTTCCGGTTGAGATCGGAGAGAGGAAGTGAGGAACGGGACGTGCGGCTAGGAGAGAGTGAGGTAGATGTGAGTGGGAATGCCTCAGCTACGTAGGTCGAGGCAAGCGAGTCCCTCTGGAGGCGAGGTGAAGCTCCGGAAAGTCATTCCGGTTATTCCCTCCACAGAGCCGGAAAAGGCTGAACTCATGGATGATCTCAGATCCATGGGTTGCGTAGGGTTTGCCGAGAAACCTTGGGGTTTTAGGGAGGAGAGAATGGTCAAGGAGCTCCTCGGAAAGCTGTCCAACCAGTTTGACAACACCGTGAGGGGAGCTCCCGTCAGCTGGAACGAGGGGATGTGGAGAGCGGTTTACGGTTTCCGGGCAGGAGGTTTGGGAATGGCGAGCCGGAAGGATGAGTTTGTCCGAGGGAAGTTCAAGGGAGCCGTCAACCCGAAGGACGGATACGCGGTCGAGGATTGCTTGGACGACCGACACCGTCGGCTCCTGCAATTCCTGGTTCCGGTTCTTCACCCGGAGAAGCCGACCAGGGTGACGATCACCCTCGGCAACACCATTTTCGGTGCCCTCAGTGGTACCCGGAAAGTGGACTGGGCACGGATCATTTCCGATCTCGTGGCCCAGCTTGTTAGTAGGGTTGGGAAGAAAAGGGCCACTCCAGTGTGCCCTTACCTCTTCCACCTCTATCGGGAGAACCAAGTCCTCACCAACATAGAGGAGAAGGCGTGGAAGACGCAGGAAGTGCTGCTGAAGTATGGGGAGTCGGAGACGGATGACGAAGCGGAATCCGATTCCGAGTCAGACCGGGAGTCCAGCGAGGAAGAGGAGGAGTTGATGCCGCCGATCAAGCGACAGAAGCTGACGCCTCCACACAAGCGCGGGACGCCTCCCGGTCAAGACAAACCGGCCCCGGAGGAGAAACCGGAAGCCGAGAAGACCAATTCCGGGGGAGATCCGGATATGCAAGATCCATTCAACGGTCTGATCAACGTCCTCTGCAACATCAGGGCGGATTGGGAGGTGAAGCACAGGACGCTTGCGGCAATCGGCAAGTTGGTGGGTGCTGCACCGGACAGCAACTTGGCGGAACAAGTGGCGCAATGCATCACGAATCCGGAAGAGACCCGGAAGCAGGAAGCCGAGATCCGCCGGTTGCAGGAGGAGGTAGATAAACTGAAGGCAACACTTTTCGCCTATCAGGAAGACGTGACTGCCGCTCGGGAGATGGCGGAGGAGACTCGGAAGGTGGCCGAGCAGATCAAGGCGGTCCTGGGAGAGACCGGAACGGCAGCGGCCAAGGCGAAGCTCTTCGACGAGAAGATCCACGAAGAGAAGAAACTATCCGGTTCCCGGATGGTCCGGATTCTCGCGGACTTCGCCGAGCAGGTGGAGACGGCAATGGTGGAGGGGCGGAAGGCTGCGGACCGGATCGAGGAGAGCAGCCGGAAGCTGACGGGAGCGACGTGCGACAAAGGTATTCACCTTTCGGACATCTCTCTACCGGACCTCTTTCCGGATGCAACTATGGCAAAGGACAGGAAGGATTGGACTCCTGAGTCCAAGAAGTCTGCACGGACTGGGACTCCGGGCTCGAAACCGGATATTACCATCGACTTGGAGTCTCCACCCGGACCGAATCCTGAGGAGGGGGAACGGGTCCGGAACTTGAGCGAAGTCTTCGAGGAGCTAACCCCGGAGGTCGGAAGCCCGACGATAGGATCTAGAGTTGTAGGGTAGATAGGATTTTAATTTCAGTTAGGAGTAGGAGCGGATCCGGATCCGGATCCGGCTCAATAGTATTAGGTTAGACCGGAAGTTAGATTTAGGTGGCGGCGGACCCCCACGGGTTTTCCGCTCCTTTTTGTGCTTTTAGGGTTTTGACCCTTTGTATATAAATCGGTTCCTACGAAGGGAATTGGGAGTTGTTCATTTTGCAAACTTCTTGTACCTTTCCATTCTCTTCGTTGTGTATCTCTCTCCAGCGCGACAGGATTGTATAATGTGGAGTTAGGATAGTACGAGTGAGTTTGTAAGTGATTTCTCCCCTTGGTGTTTATTTTCCGATCCAAGGTGCATGTGAGTAGGTACCGAAGAGTTGGGAGTGAACTTAGTTCCTCAGCACATCTAGAGTTTGAGATTCCGGGTGAGAAAGCCGTTGTTAGGCTAGGCGGGTAGGGAGGGATTCCTTAGCTGCGCTAGAACTCCCGGGTGGGAAATCCGGTCGAGTGTCCGATCTCCTGTGAGGTCTCACCACCTGTATGGGTAACGGAAGAACTTTAGTTGATGTTGGAACGGACGGGTGCACTTGTAACCACCTGTCTTCGCACGGATCGGAAGTAGCATCAAGGTCGTTGTAGTACGAGAGGGTCGAGTGTGGGGTCTTTGTGTGACCTACGACCCGGATTGCTATCTGGGTTGTTGTGAAGGACCAAACCGGATCCGGATTAGCTTAGGAGTCTAGAAGGTAGGACAGTGGGTCTTCAGCCACTATAAGTCACGGAAGGAGTGGTGGGCCTACCACTCTCAAAATTAAGCGGCGACCCCTCTGATGGTGAAACAGAGGCAAAACCAAACCGGATAGGATTACGGGTACAGGATGACCATCCCGACCGGATTGGTCAGGACGGATTTCCAGGATCGGAAGTTGTGAGATCCTGGGATTTCGGTATTTGTACGAACCGGATAGTTAGTAGGACCGGAAGCACGGAGAAATCCGGTCTATAGTTATCCGGTGTGGTGGTATTTCTGGTTCTAGATCTAGGACCGGAAAGTAAGATTGGGATACTGACTGAGCTTAACTGCTTAATAGAGCTAGATACTTCACAGGATCTCGTGGGTTCGATCTTTAGAGTCACTTAGTTATACTCTAGAGCGATTTTTGTGAGTATAATGGGGAATTGACCTGCCCTGTGCTGCGACACAACATCAATTCAATCCAAGGCAATCCAAGGGGAGAGCCAACATCAATTTAGCCAAGGCCACCTATAGGGGAGAGCCAATATCAATTAGAATAGAATGAAGCTTTCAACAAAAGTGGAGTTCATTTGGATGTAAGTCAACTAGAGTTCATCAAACCAAGTCAAATTCATAACTTAATTAGGAGATTTAGAATAGGAAATAATCCAAAAATCCACATTAAATTCCGATAGTTAGATTACTAGAAATCAACGGATGAAGTCTTAGGAGTTAGTTTAGTATCAAACTTCATCTATGTATAACTCCTAGAGAATTAGGTCAATTTGAGATCTCCTTATCATTTTGGAAAGGGCAATTTCAGCTTTATGACTTAAACTACTCAAATTTTTCACTTGACTAACCCTCATTGATTCCAATTTTGGTTGGCGTAACCAAAACTTGCCCTTTTCTACTAACTCTTTGAATTTGGTTAGCAATCACTCAAGGAAAGAGTAGAGTTGAGTGGGGCACGGACGCACGGTCAAGTGTGGATGTTATTGAGTTTGGACGGGGATGTAATCCAAACTAGGGCAAGGCTGGGGCGAGGATGTTTCTATGGATGGATGTAGACACGATTTAGGGTGCGAACATTGAAGGATTTGGACGCAGATGTAAATTGGACCAAGCGTGGACACTGTCTTGTCTAGGCATGGACATAGCACCTAGCTAAGGACTTGAAATTCAGGGCGAGAACGTAGTCGAGCTAGGGCGGGAACGTTATTGACTTGAACGGGGACTATACATTTTGTAGCCCTAGCACTTGTCATTTGCCAAGTCCACCTCCACTCGCCTCATGTGCTAACTTGCTTTGTAGTCTATGCTTTTTGAGTTGGGTGGAAGTTAGGACTTGGCCCTAACAACATACCCATTTTGGTTTTTTTTTCTTCAACAAACACTATTTGGGTTTGAATCACATACACGGAGTTCACTTGAAAATGGTTGTGGAAGGGAGTGGTTCATTTGGGAAGTGTCCCTTGTTTGTGGACTTGGATAGGTTGGTTGAAGAAGAACCTCCACCAATGGACATGTCTATGGCCATTAGTTCATCTAAGCCTTCGTCATCAAGTCAAAAGAAGCCTCCAAACCCCGATTGGCCCCCTAATCTATACACCAAAGAATGTAGGGCAATAGGAATGGAGTTCTATAAGCAACAAAGTATTCAGATGTTGTAGAGGGAGTACTTGAACAATGAAGAAGAAGGTTACCACAAGCTTACACAAGATTTATGACAGGAGCTTGAGTTGAAGTTGAAAGCGTCTAAGATTTTCAACAATTATTCAGACTATTAGTTACACTCAAAGTTTCTTGATAAACAGGTTATTACATTGACCACTAATGCAACACCGAGCTATTTGTACCATGTGAAGAAAAAAGAGGGTGCTACCGACTTAGACAATAGAGATAGAGAGGCAGTTTCAAAATTAGATATGGTTCAGAAGTGGTCTCAAAAGTTTTCTAGTAGCCGTAATAAAGCAAAATCACCATAGAAGAATACAATGGAGAAACGTGTATTGGACCAATGTGTGAGTAGATTTGTAGATTGGCTTTCAACTTTAGTAGAAGTGGTACCAATGCCAAGATAGAAGGAGGAAGGCGTATATGGCAACGTGAGGAAGGTGCGGTTGACAAAATTGACAAGCATCTTTAGTTGGATGGATTTTGTAGGGAAGGGGTTGAAGACCTAGAATGAAAAGGAGAAGTGTCGCAGCACAGGGCAGGTCAATTCCCCATTATACTCACAAAAATCGCTCTAGAGTATAACTAAGTGACTCTAAAGATCGAACCCACGAGATCCTGTGAAGTATCTAGCTCTATTAAGCAGTTAAGCTAAGTCAGTATCCCAATCTTACTTTCCAGTCCTAGATCTAGAACCAGAAATACCACCACACCGGATAACTACAGACTGGATTACTCCTTCTTCCGGTCCTACTTACTATCCGGTCCATACAATTACCCAAATCCCAGGATCTCACAACTTCCGATCCTGGAAATCCGTCCTGACCAATCCGGTCGGGATGGTCATTCTGTATCCGTAATCCTATCCGGTTTAGTTTTGCCTCTGTTTCACCATCAGAGGGGTCGCCGCTTAATTTTGAGAGTGGTAGGCCCACCACTCCTTCCGTGACTTATAGTGGCTGAAGACCCACTGTCCTACTTCCTAAACGCCTAAGCTAATCCGGATTCGGTTTGGTCCTTCACAACAACCCAGATAGCAATCCGGATTGTAGGTCACACAAAGACCCCACACTCGACCCTCTCGTACTACAACGACCTTGATGCTACTTCCGATCCGTGCGAAGACAGGTGGTTACAAGTGCACCCGTCCGTTCCAACATCAACTAAAGTTCTTCCGTTACCCATACGGGTGGTGAGACCTTACAGGAGATCGGACACTCGACCGGATTTCCCACCCGGGAGTTCTAGCGTAGCTAAGGAATCCCTCCCTACCCGCCTAGCCTAACAACGGCTTTCTCACCCGGAATCTCAAACTCTAGACGTGCTGAGGAACTAAGTTCACTCCCAACTCTTCGATACCTACTCACATGTACCTTGGATCGGAAAAGAAACACCAAGGGGAGAAATCATTCGCAAACCGGCTCGTACTATCCTAACTCCACATCATACAATCCTGTCGCGCTGGAGAGAGACACACAATGAGGAGAATAGAAAGGTACAAGAAGTTTGCAAAATGAAAAACTCCCAGTTCCCATCTCAGGAACCGATTTATATACAAAGGGTAAAAACCCTAAAAGCACAAAAAGGAGCGGAAAACCCGTGGGGGTCCGCCGCCATCCTAATCTAACTTCCGGTCTAACCTAATACTGTTGAGCCGGATCCAGATCCGGATCCGCTCCTACTCCTAACTGAAATCCAAAATCCTATCTACCCTACAACTTTGGATCCTATTGTCGGGATTCCGACCTCCGGGACTAGCTCCTCGAAGACTTCACTCAAGTTTCGGATCCGTTCCCCCTCCGCAGGATTAGATCCGGGTGGAGACTCCAGGTCGATGGTGATATCCGGTCTCGTGCCCGGAGTCCCAGTCCGTGCAGACTTCTTGGACTCGGGAGTCTAATCCTTCCTATCCTTCTGAATGGTCGCGTCCGGAAAGAGATCCGGTAGCGAGATATCCGAAAGATGAATCCCTTTGTCGCACGTCGCTCCAGTCAGCTTCCGGCTGCTTTCCTCGATCCGGTCCGCAGCCTTCCGCCCTTCCACCATTGCCGTCTCCACCTGCTCAGCGAAGTCGGCGAGAATCCGGACCATCCGGGAACCGGATAGTTTCTTCTCTTCGTGGATCTTCTCGTCGAAGAGCTTCGCTTTGGCAGCGGCCGTTCCGATCTCTCCCAGGACCGCCTTGATCTGCTCGGTTATCTTCCGAGTCTCCTCCGCCATCTCCCGGGCGGCCGTCACGTCTTCCCGATAGGCAAAAAGAGTTGCCTTCAGATTATCCACCTCCTCCTGCAACCGGCGGATCTCTGCTTCCTGCTTCCGGCTCTCTTCCGGATTGGTGATGCACTCCGCCACCTGTTCTGCCAACTTGCTGTCCGGTGGCGCACCTACCAACTTTCCGATCGCCGCAAGCGTCCTGTGCTTGACCTCCCAATCCGCCCTGATGTTGCAGAGGACGTTGATCAGACCGTTGAACGGATCTTGCATTTCCGGGTCTCCCCCGGAAACAGTCTTCTCGGCTTCCGGTTTCTCTTCCGGGGCCTGTCTGTCTTGACCGGGAGGCGTCCCGCGCTTGTGTGGAGGCGTCAACTTCTGTCGCTTGATCGGCGGCATCGGCTCCTCCTCTTCCTCTCTGGACTTCCGTTCTGACCCGGAATCGGATTCGGCCTCGTCATCCGTTTCCGACTCCCCATACTTCAGGAGGACTTCCTGAGTCTTCTACACCTTCTCCTCCGTGTCGGTGAGGACTTGGTGTTCCCGATAGAGGTGGAAGAGGTAAGGGCACACTAGAGTGGCCCTTTTCTTCCCAACCCTACTAACGAGCTGGGCCACGAGATCGGAAATGATCCGTGCCCAGTCCACTTTCCGGGTACCATTGAGGGCACCGAAAATGGTGTTGCCGAGGGTGATCGTCACCCTGGTCGGCTTTTCCGGGTGAAGAACCGGAACCAGGAATTGCAGGAGCCGACGGTGTCGGTCATCCTCGCAATCCTCGACCGCGTATCCGTCCTTCGGGTTGACGGCTCCCTGGAACTTCCCTCGGACAAACTCATCCTTCCGGTTCGCCATCCCTAAACCTCCTACCCGGAAACCATAAACCGCTCTCCACATTCCCTCGTTCCAGCTGATGGGAGTTCCTCTCACGGTGTTGTCAAACTGGTTGGACAGCTTTCCGAGGAGCTCCTTGACCATTCTCTCCTCCCTAAAACCCCAGGTTTTCTCGGCAAACCCGAGGCAACCCATGGATTTGAGATCATCCATGAGTTCAGACTTTTCCGGCTCTGTGGAGGGAATAACCGGAATGACTTTCCGGAGCTTCACCTCGCCTCCAGAGGGACTCACTTGTCTCGACCTACGTAGCGGCGGCATTCCCTCTCCAATCTATCTCACTCTCTCCTAGCCGCATGTCCCGTTCCTCACGTTCTCTCTCCGATCTCAACCGGAATCAAAACGAACAGAACACAAACGCACAAATTCCAAAAACTCAACCGCGCACGCTCAAGGTCGAGTTTCTAAAAGGGGGTGCAACAGTGAAAGCTCCTCCTTTTATAGTCCCTGGACCCTTTCCGGTTTGGTCATCATAATCCGGTTTACCATCATAATCCGGTCCTAGACCTAATCCATGTTGCATTCCGTTTCCGTCGTTAGTTACTCCCGACCGGATTAGATCCAAGAGGCCCACTACTTCTCGTTCCGTGCTAATTTTGAGTTTTCCTTCTCCACCTTATCGGATCCGGTTCCCTAATGACTAGTTTCCGTTCCTATTTTGGTGTATACGAAGAAAATCAAAATTTTAAGCTGCGACAAGAAGTGTTGAGATATTGTGCTTGAGGCTGTGGGGTGTTCAGTATAGCACCCAAGTATCATTAGGCTCTCATATTTGCACCTAGGTATGAGCGCTTATTTACCCACCCTTGGTAAATGAGTAAATACAACCAAGTTCTTTTAGTTGGTTTTATCCTATGGGTTTTCTAACGTCGGTCCATTGTGCCTTCTAAGCAATGGATCTTTTCTAATTCCTAAGTAGACTTCAAGTATACAAAAACCCAATTAAAACAAGACTTAAACTATTGTTTGCCAAATGATTGCAAATTCTAATGAGCCGCTATGATTGTTTTGAAAAAGGTATTTCAGAAACAAAATAAGTATTCCATTTTGTAGATGATTAATACCCCTTTCCAAAACTATAAAATTCACCCTAGTCGGACACTCCTAGCAAAAGATATGAGCAGATGAAGTTTGATTGCTAAACGGTTCATCAAAACTTCATCCATGGTTTTGTGCTAGCTCCCTAATTCAAAAGACATTGAGATTTTGAAGATATACTAAAAATATTTCTTTCTATCTAACTTTGAAGTTTGGTCTTAAGTTGACAATTCTACTGAAGTTTCATCCAATCTTAGCCTAGAACTTCATCCTTTAATATCTTGTTTTTTTTTTTTCGTCTTTTCTTGAGTTTGAAGTTCCTATGGGTTCTAATTATCCTCTACGAGCTTGTGGTTCTAAGTTATCATTCTAATCTAACTTTTAAGTTCTAGATTAGCCTTCCTTGTTCTTTTGACCTCAGTCTAACTTCTATCAATTTACTATTTTTGGAAAGTTTGCATTTTTCTCTTGTAGTTCCTAATTCTAGGATTTTAGATTGGGTTCATAATTGCTAATTGGATTCTTCTACTATAAGTTATTGGTGGATGAAGTTTGACCACTAATTGGTTCTTCAAAATTCATCCATTAATATCTCCTAATCTACAACTTGAAATTAATTTTTTTTCTTTGATTTTGGGTGCTAAATAATAACCTTCCATTGACTCGCTCAACTTGTTTCAAAGTTTTTGGTTTTATCTAACTTTCATCCAATTTTGACTCTAAACTTCATCCACTTCTATCTTTCTTATTTTAAGTTATATTTCTAAGTGTTAGATGTTTTTGGAAACCTCTAAGCAAGTTCTACCATATGATCTTACTAAATTTGAATAAAAACTTAATCTTTATGCTCTGAATCCTATTGGTAATTCGGCCATATGGTAATTTAACCTATTTTCAATAATTCAAAAGTAAGATAAGATTTCAAGTTTTTACCTCGTAGTCAGGTTCATCGTTGAGGTAGTTGTACTCGTTGTGGAGTGCTCCATTGTCCACCATCTTCCAACCTTGATTGTAATTTTTGCCTACAACTTAAAGGAAGGGTTTAGATACACTTCTAAGTCCTATTTTTCTCTAACTCCTTTCCTCCTCTTTATCTCCTCTTCTTTTCTTTTCCTATCTTCTATTCTAATCAATTATTTTTTCTTCTTCCCCTTCCTTTACTTATTTCACGTATTTAAAAAACAAAACATAAATTGATCCAATACACTTAATCAATCTTCTTCTAATTTCCCTTATCTCAATTCTAATTGGTTCTTTTAAATACTTGAGATTTCTCCTTCTTCAACTTCACTATAATAATCTAACAATTTGGTCTTCAATTGACAACTATCATTCCTATTGAGTTTTTGAACTCAAACTTAGTTTAAGCTAGAAGAGTTGAAAGAGTGGTGAGATAGAACTTTGTTTTGCACTTCTCCTTGCTAATCACACCTCCCTAATCTATCCTTCTTCCCTTCTAATCTATTTTCTAATTTCCCTATCAAATGCCTTAGCTCGCGGTTTGGCTTTTAACAGTTTATTATTTTTATATTTCTAATATGTTTTCCTGGTAGAGGCTAAAGCCATCTTTCTAAGTTGATGCGGAACTTGCAAATCGGACTTTCCTAGTAGAAGTTATGCATGGATGAAGTTTTGAATACTAATTAGTGTTTGAAATTTCATCCACTTATAACTTTCTCAATTCAACTCGGTTTTCTTTGTACTTTATGTTGTTGAAAATTTCTAAGCCTCTATAATTAGATTATTTACTCAAATCTATACTATAACCCCCTTCTAATGGTCTGACTTTGCTTTTAGCCTCGGCCCAACATATACTTTAACTCTCGGACTGAATTTTGACAATTTGCTATTTTTAGACTTTGAGTGATTTTTCCATGTAGAAATTAAGACTAGCTTTCTAAATTGATGTGGCACTTGCAATTTGGATCTTTTAGTAGAAGTTATGCATGGATGAAGTTTTGATTACTAATTGGTGTTTGAAACTTCATCCGCTTATATCTTACTCATTTTAGCTCGGATTTCTTTGTATATTATGTTTTGGGAAAGCTCTTGACCTCTACTAAGAGATTCTGAACTTCAATTTGTATTGAACCCTCTTCTTAGCGGTCTGACTACACCCTTGGTCTCGGCACTATGAAAGACTAATATTAAAAATAACAACTTGACCAAATTAAGGCCAAAAGGCCTAACTACATAGAAATGATCAAAAGAAGGGGGAGGTTCAAAGCTTTGCCATCAAAATTAAAATAACTAAAAATTCAAACCTCACGAAGTCACAGCTTCGCCGTATTTCTTAAATACTCTAAAATTCTAACAATTCTAAATCTTTCCAAAGTCAAAGCTTCGCCGTATTTCTTAAATACTCTAAAATTTTAGCAATTCTAAATCTTTCCAAAGTCAAAGCTTTGCCATCCTATATGGGATAAAGGAAAATATGGAAAATACAACACCAACAAATTCACTTGTCAAACCCTACCCAAAACACAAGCTAGAGCAAGGATGTTAGTACAACCACTTGTTAGTTCAAAAACAATTATACAAATAGGTTAGTACAACCAAGCCCAACTCTAGGGGATTTCTCAATTAAGGAATTTCCCACTTAGTAATTTAAAACTCACAAACACAAGCTAGAAGCCCCCCAAAGCAACATCACCAAGGTACGTTGAGGGGTAGTTCTAGGATTAATACAAACAATTATACTTCAACAAAATAACCAAAAACTCAAGTACATATGATCAAAACAAGCCAAGAATTGAAGAGACCCTTCAAGTCCTTCAAAGCTTGGAAAAAAACAACAAAAAAGCCCAAAAAACAACACGTATACAATTTAGAACCAAAATATTGGTCCAATAGTCCAATTGATGGACTAACATGTATAAGGTGCCAAAATGGTCACCAATTAGTAACAAAGGGGTGTTTGTGAGAGGAAAATAAGCCCCCTTATATACATTTCCAAGGGCCTCATCTCCTCCCAATTCCTGCATGGTAACCTTATCAATTAGGATTTTTATCCTAATCCTTCCAAATTTCGACTTCTACGTTGGTCTAAACTTCTAACTTTTGGAGAAATATTCCAAATGATAAATGGATTGTGCCAATGGCTTCCTTGGTAATCTTTTCATTACAATCTCTTCGACTTCATCATGCCAAAAGATACACCACCTAAAAAAAGAAGTCAAAAGGGAAAACACCAAGCGTTTGATTAGAAAGCTTGGGAAGACCCATTGTGTGTGGGTGAACATGGATGGGAAGATGAACTTACAGAAGTGTGGGATTGTACAATATGCAAGAAGTACATGAAAATGACACATCTCTCCAAACTTTGGTCACGTGACTGTATAGAGAAGCAAGCCCATTGTTGGAAAGGACAAGTGTCCACGTGCTAAAGTGAACACTTCAAATAAAGATACATACAAGTGCACCGAGTTCTAGGAACTGAAAGCACAAAATGGAATATAATGAATTATAACATCATGGCCATGGTGTGGGCAGAGATCGTACTTCACAAAGATGAAGATCAGCGCATAACTTCAGGTTGCAATGTAAAAAATTACACTCGCACGGATGTCGTGATAGACGCGTAATGGACAAGCTCAAACGATTGCATGTCAGAGTGGTCCAAACGAGATTATCTACAACAACCTTTGGTTGTGATGTGAGATGTAGATGATGAATGGACAAATGACGATGATGACGACAATGTTCCTCCACTTGTCACATTTGAAGAGAGGCACAAATGTGCAAAAAAACATGAACATATTGAATTTGAATAACAAATGCAAAAGGCAATGCGTAGAAGACTACAAGATTGTAAGTGGCAAGATAGGCATGGCAGGTCATACCAACATGAATATGTAGTAAGAGGATTAAAACAAGGTGGCTTAAACTACAGTTACGATCAGGGTTGACAGGACGGTCGGACGTCCGGGATGTCGGGACGCGGACGTTGACATTCGCAGTTCTGGCAGATGCAGCGTCCGCAGGGACCGCCCCGTCCGCCCCGCCCATTTGCCTTCCGACGGCGGGAGGGACGCTGCATCCATTGGCATCTAGGTTACGGACGCTATTTTGGGGCGGATGTACTGATTTGTCAACTCTAGTTACGATTTACAAATTGGCTCTCAAGGTAGAGGAGGAAGCTATAGAACCACGTAGTATGGTGGATTCAATGGATTTGGTTCATATTATAGTGCCCCCTCCAAAAAAAATTGGCTCCCAAGGTAGAGGAGGAAGCTATGGAACCACACACTATGGTGGGTCCAATGGATGTGGTTTATACTATGGCACATACACCCCAAATTGCCTCCAAAGGCAACGGACAAAGCCATGAAACCACACACTATGGTTGTTCCATTCTTAGAAGCGCCCAATACTATTTGTCGCACGTGCAGTCTAGGCATAAGTATCTTTACATACAAAAATGTGGTAAAATAATACGAATTATTGTCCCAAGGAATTCTAGATGCCTTTCCAAATTCCAGTGTTTGAATGATCGTTTTCTACTCTTCTGACTACTTTCTTTCACTTTATTTTTTGGAATCACTACTATCCAAATTCCTATCCAGATCCGATATCACCTAGTTTTTCCGATTTCGTTCCTTAACAAATTGGTATTCAATTCCTTTGTTTTACCATCATAGGGTCCGTTATTGATCTTTTGAGAGGACTTCACCACTCTAATCTATTTAGTACATAAACAAAAACTAACAAACAACAAACACCCAAGTACTCATGATGTTGTAGTGTACAGGGTAGATCCGGATCCTCACAACATCCCGGATGGCTGATCCAGAATGTAGGTTACTCAGAACTACGTTCACTCCTCCTTACTATAGCAACAAATCTTAGGCACTTGAAACTGACAATAGGGTAATCTCTCTAGGTGTAAGATGGATCCCAAGGTTGGCAGACCTTCTAGTGAGTAGGAGTTTCCTTTAACGATTACTAATCTCCGCACAAAATTGTTTTCAATTTTGGATCTGTACTCACACCACTCTTCACTAAAACTAAATTACCGTTCCGGTAGTTCAAAGGCACCACACACAGCTCCTTCGTCTCGTATCTAACATCATTACGATAGTACTCCCCGAATTTGATCCAGCTATACAAAATCTGGATTCCTCCTCACCCGTCCTTTTCACATCTTAATACTCAAACAACAAACCAACACAATCTACATACACGGTTGGAGCCAAAATGTTCACCAAGTGACTCAAATTAAAGAAGGAAATGGAATACAACAAAATAAATGCTAGGATAGAATGAGAAGGTAACAAACTTGTTCGTCCTTAAAAACCAAAAACCAAAAACCAAAAAGTCAACGCCTAAAAAGCCAGAAAGGCATTCCGGAAATCAAGGCAACCAAATAGTGAACAACTTGAGATATCGGGAATATCCACAATCCAACTGACCCGACAAAATCGGAACCCCTAAAATGATTCGGAACCAGGACCTATGCTTGGAAATTCCGGTCCAAATAAAAATCCTACCTAACTACCTACACTCTATTTACCTCGCTGTGCCTTCTTCAAGTTGCTCCTGCTTTGACTATCCGGAGTCTTCACCAAAGCCTTCACTGGTGTACTCTTCGTTGATGACCGAGTTTGGGACTTCCATAAAACCTTGGGAGGTAAATCTTTCGATTCCGTCTCTTTTTCGAATCTGGACTTCAACACCTTTTCTTTTGACTCCTCAATCTCTTGAATCTTCGGATTCTTGGCTTACGGTGACTCACTCAATTCAATCTCAGCACAATCTCATTTCGGCATCGACTACTATATATGAGAGAAATCTTGCAGATGAGACTGAGTCGGATTCGTCATTACTCCAATCCGTGCATCGAGATTGTTGCAAATCATCAATTCGGATACCACAAACTTTTCGGCCATAACTTTCCCAGGTGGTGGGAAAATTGAGATGGAAACTGCTTGTTCAATTGGAACAGACTTTTCACTTGCCTCTTTCTCTAGCTCAGGTACCACTGGTTTTGATGGAGTTCATACTTAGCTACCTGAGGGTTCTACAACTAGGGTGAGGATAGACTTTAGTCCCTTCGATTGGAGCTGAATCGGGCTACTTGAAGCCTACCGGATCAGAGTTTGTCAAATCGGAGTATCTCGAAATATATTCCTTGGGACTTCTAAAATCTCTTCTAATTCGATGGCCCATTCTAGATCCAAGTACCCTAGCAACTTCCACATTTTCTTTTAAAGCGATCCCATCCAGGCTTCGAAATCAACCAAGATCTTCACCATCCTGGATCCGGTTATATGCCCTTCCTTCGCCAACTAGGTGGTGTAGAGCTCAGCTCGGATCACCATATGTTTCGGAACCATGACAAGTTCCTTGAGGTAGTGGACGAGTCGAAAAGCCTCTATCTCCTTTCGTCTCGCCACATTCAACTTCTCCTTTGTCCACTCGCGTTGGGACTTGAAGCTATCCCTTTCTTCCTCCAACTTCTGGATGTGTTCCTCCTTCTATCGGAACTCCTTCGGATTTGAACGTTTTCCGATCTCCTCCAAAATTTGGTCCAGCTCTACCTTGAATTCATTTGCGATAAGAAGCATGTGATCCTCCAAGTCACCATACATTTGTTTGGCCTATTGCATCCACTAGACTCCGGCTTCGAAGAACTTGAGATCTTGGGGATGTTTCGGATTTGGTATTGGTTCTTCCCGTTCCGATGTTGGCGCCTTCCTTCGTGTCGCCGGATTTGTGGACTTCCTTCGTTTTTGGTCCACTACTTTTTTTTTTCTGGTTGATCTTCTTTGGATTCCTTCTCCTCCTTCTCTAGCTCTTTCGTGAGGCCGTACTTCAGGATCTCGACTCCGATTTTGTATTCAATCGTTTCCCCGGCACTCAAGACCTCCTTGTGGTGATAGAAGTGGAATAGATACGGCATGATAGGGTTGTGCTTTGCTTGGCCTACGTGCTTTGTCAACTTGCCCATGATTCTTTGAATCACTCTCCCCCAATGGACGATCCGGTTTTCAAAACCCCCGACAATGGTATTCACTACCATGACTATAACGCAGGTAGGCTTTTCCGAATACAAGATTAGAATCAGGAAGTTCAGTACCCATCTATGCCTCTTGTTTTTATAGTTGCTAATGGCAAAACCCTCTTTTGAGTAGACTCGTCTCCAGAACTTTCCGGCTACGTACTTGTCCGCTCTTCCAGTTAGTCCGAACCCATTCTTTTTAAATAAATAGACATCCACCTAGATGTCTTCCGTCCAAACTACAAATCGACCTCTCACTATCAACTTGTATTGATTCAAAACTCTGTAAATGAATTCCTAAATCATCTCTTCGTTCTTCATGCTCCATGGCCTATTTAACAATCCGACACACCCAATACACATGAGGTCCTCCTCTAACTGGGCTTGATGACCCGGATTGGAAGGGATAACTAGATAAACCATCTAGGCTACAATTCTAGACTTTTGTGCAGCTGGGTCAACAGCCACTACCATGAATCACCGACAACTTAGAAATCTAATCTGGTACTAATCCTTCCGTCTCCTTCCTGTCTTGGTTTCTATCTCACCACTCTTTCTCTCAACTATACGTTCATCAAGTTTAGCAAGTAGAGAGGGAGAGAATGACAAGTGGCGATACGTTTAAGTACCTAGCGCGCGGCCAACAGTTCCTAGTGGAGAACAAGTAGATGACCATTCCCCTAACGGTCTCTTAGTTTCTTAGACCAAAAGTCTAGAACGTAGGTTTGGAGAATCTGATACTTTTCCGGATCTTGGATCCGTATCAAATCCATTTCCGTAACATTATTAATGGTTTTAGCAACCCGGAAACTGACTATTTCTATTATAGTCGTAGTGTAGTGGAAATCTCTAGAGGTTACCAACAGAAATTGAAATTTGCAAGTCTATCTAATCAAAATTCTAGTCTAACTTATCCGATTTGAATTTTCGTACTCCTACACTATTCGGGATCCATTAGAAGTAATTTGTACGGGCATCTTGGAGGCTCTTATTACAGTGGTTCAAATGACAGAGGATTGCAACATAGTGCTCCAATTCCTCCTCCAACTTTTGAAGGTCCTAACTATAGGAATTATGGACAAGGAGGTGGACAAAGAGGTAATTCATACGCGTAGTCTAGGCGTAAGTATCTTTACACATGAAAACGTAATAAAATGACACGGATTATCATCCTAGGAAATTCTAGATGTTCTCTCAAACTTCAATATCCGGATGATCGTTTTCTCCTCTCTCAAATACTATGTTCTTGTCCTTTTCTGGATTCTATCTACTATCTGGATTTGAATCCGGATTTGGTGTCATCCAGTTTTCAGTTATGTCTCTCAATATGCTGGTTTTCAATTCCTCTATTTTACCATCAGAGGGTCTGTTATTGATCATTCCAAGGATAGGGACTTTACCACTCTAGTCTATTCACTACATAGACAAAAACAAGCAAACAACAAACACCCAAGCAGGGTTGAAGAATCTCTACGTTTGCCCGAAAAAAGCGTCCGTAATCCGGACGTCCGGACGCAGCGTCCTTCCCGCCGTCGGAAGGCGGACAGGCGGGGTGGGGCGGACGCCCAAATCGTGCGGACCACATCAGTCCGCGTGTCGATCGGACGGCTGTAACCGGGCGGACGGGGCGGACGGGGCGGACGGGCGGACGCAAATGTCAGCAGACGTTGCGGACATAGCGTCCACGTCCGGACGTCGTGTCAACCCTACACCCAAGTACTCAAGGTGTTGAAGTGTAGAAGATAGAAACGAATCCTCACAACATTCCAGATGGCCAATCCGGAATGCAAGTCATTCAGGACTATGTTCACTCCTCCTTACTATAACAATAGATCTCAAGCACCTAGAACTGACAAAGGGGTAATCTTTCTAGATGTAAGATAGATCCTAAGGTTGGTAGACCTTCTAGTGGGTGGAAATTTCCATTGACGGTCCCTAATCTCCGCATAGAATTGTTTCCAATTTCAGATCTACATTCACACCACTTTTCACTATAACCGGATTACCGTTCTGGTAGTTCAAAGGCACGATGTACAGTTCTTTTGTCACGAATCTAACATCATTACAATAGTACCCCCTCAATCTGATCTAGTTATGCAAAATTTGGATTCTTCCTCACCCGTCCTTCTCACATCTCAACATTCGAAGCAACAAACCAACACAATCCAAATACAAAGTCGAAGCTAGAATGTCCACCATGTGGCTCAAATTAAAGAAGGAAACGAAATACAATCAAATAATTTCTAGGATAGAATGAGAGGGCAACAAACTAGCTCGCCTTTAAAAACCAAAGTCAATGCCTAAAAAGCCAAAAAGGCACTCCAAAAATCAAAGTAACCAACCAGTGAACACCCCGGGATATCCGGAACGTTCACAACCCAACTAGCCCTAAAAATCCAAAACCCGAGCCCACACTTGGAAATCCCGTTCCGAAATGAAAATCTTACTCAACTGCCTACCAGGTATCTATCTACCCCGCCGTACTTTCTTCATGCTACTTCTGTTTTGGTTGCCCGAAGTCTTTTTCAAAGCCTTCACCAGTATATTCTTCGTTGATGATCGAGTCAGGGACTTACATGGAACCATGGAGGTGAGTCTTTAGATTCCGTCGCTTCCACGGATCTGAACTTCAACACCTCTTTTTCCGATTCCTTAATCTCTTGAATCTCTGGATCCTTGGCTTGTGGTGATTCACTCAATTCAATCTCAGTACAATCCTATTTTAGTGTCGACTACTGCATATGAGAGTAATCTTGCGGATGAGACCTAGCTCGATTCATCATTACTCCAATCCATGCATCAAGGTTGCCACGAACCGTCAATTCGGGTACCATAAACTTTCCAACCGTGACTTTCCGAGGTGGTGGGAAAATTGGGACGGAAACTCCTTACTTTGTTGGAATTGACTTCTCTCTTGCTTCTTTCTTCAACTCAGGTACCATTGGTTTTGCTAGAGTCCGCGCTTGACTGACCAATGGACCCGCAACTAAAGTGAGGATAGACTTCAGCCCTTCCAATTGTCGTTGAATTGGACCACTAGAAGCCTTTTGGATCAGAGTCTGTCGAACCAAAATATCCCAAAATATGCTCCTTGGGACTTCTGGAAACCCTCCTAAGTTAATGGCCCGTTTCAGATCTAGATACCCTAGCAACTTGCGTATGCCTTCAAAACAATCCCCATCCGCGCTTCGAAGTCAACTAAGATCTTCACCATCCTTGATCCGGTCATGTGCCTTTCTTTCTCCAACCAAGTAATGTAGAGGTCAGCTCAGATCACCGTATACTCCGGAACCATGACAAGTTCCTTGAGGTTGTGGACAAGTCGGAGAGCCTCCGTCTCCTTCCATCTTGCCACATTTAGCTCCCCTTCCGTTTACTCCAGTTGGGACTTGAGGCTATCCCTTTCCTCCTCCAACTTCCAGATCTATTCTTCCTTCTGTCGGAACTCTTCCAGATTTGGACGATTCCAGATCTCCTTGAAGATCTAATTCGACTCCACCTTGAGTTCTCCAGCGATGAGGAGTACGTGATCCTCCAAGTTGCCATACATTTGTTTGGCTTGCTACATCTACTAAATTCCGGCTTCAAAGAAATCCAAGTCTTTAAGATGTTTCGGACCCGGAATTGGTTCCTCCCTATCTTGTATTGGCACCTTCTCTTGAGCAGCCAGATTCATGGACTTCCTTCGTTTCCAATCCATCGTTTCTTCTTCTTCTTTTGGTTGCCCTTCTTCTTTAGATTCCTTTTCCTTTTTCTCTAACTCCTTCATCAAGCCATCCTTTAGGATCTTGACTCCGGTGTTGTATTGAGTCGTTTTCTCAGCATTCAAGACCTCTTTGTGGTGATAGAAGTGAAATAGATACGAGGTGATAGGGCTGTATTTCGCCTGGATCACGTGATCTTCCAGTTTGCCCACTACTCTTTGAATCACTTTCCCCCAGTGGACAATCCAATCCTCTAATGCCCTAAAAATGGTATTAGCCACCATGACCGTAACCCGGGTAGGCTTTTTCGGATACAAGATCAGAATGAAGAAGTCTAGTACTCGTCTATACCTCTTGTTCTTGTAGTCACTAATAGCAAAACTCTCTTTTGAGTGAGCCTGACTCCGGAAGTTTCCAACTACATATTTATCTGCTCTTTCGATTAGTCCAAATTCGTTCTTTTTAAAAAAATAGACATCCGCCTAGATGTCTTCTGTCCAAGCTACAGGTTGACTTCTCACCATCAACTCATACTGGTTCGAAACTTCGTAAATGAGTTCCTAGATCATCTCCTCATTCTTCATACTCCACGGCCTATTTAACAATCCGACACACCCGATACACATGAGGTCCTCCTCTAACTGTGCTCGGTGGGCTAGATCGGAAGAGATAATCAGACAAACCATTCGAGATGCCACTACAGACTTCCGCACAACCGAATCACCAACTACCACCATGAATCACTAACAGCCAACAACCTAATCCGGTGCACATAGCACGGACTTTTCCATCTTCTCTCTATCCCAATCACTAACTCACCACTCTCAGCTATATGTTCATAAGGTTCAGCAAGCAGAAAGGGAGACAAAAAGAAGTGGTAGTGGATTTAAGTACCCAACATACAACCGACAGTTCCCGGTGGAGAACGGATAGAAGACCATCCCCCTAACAATACCCTAGTTTCCTAGACCAAAAGGCTAGAAAGTAGGTTTCAAGAATCTGGTACTTTCCCGAATCCCAGATCTATATTGGATCCATTTCCGTAACACTAGTAATGATTCTAGCAATCCAGATACTGATTATTTCTACCATAATCTTAGTATAGCAAAAATCTCTATGAGTTACCAAAAAATATAAAAATTGCAAGTCTACCTAACCTTATTCTAGACTAATCTCATCCCGTTTGAGTTTCCTTACTCTCACAATTTGTTGAGGAGACATATTGCCCCTATATCTGATGACCAATGTAATGATTAAAATCGCCATAATAAAGCAATTTTGTCCATTAATGAACATTTGTTGTTTAATGATAAATGCATTGAAGATTTTTTTGACATTCAAGATTTGAATGAATTTGGTTATCCAAATATTGTTGATGTTACTGATGATGCCAATGACAACAAGAACTTAAATAATCTAAATATTAACTTTATAGAAGAGGACATGAACAAACTAAATGAATAACAATGCATTGTTTTCGATGCAGTTACTAATGCCATTTTAGAACCTCATCTTTTATGTAAGTTATTTTTCTTCGATGGCCCTAGGGTATTGGCAAGACCTTTGTAAACAATACCATATTAGGTTATCTTTGAGGTCGTGATATTGGATGTATGACAATGGCAATAAGTGGAATTGTTGCTTGTCTTTTGCATGAAGGACAAACATCACGTTCTTCTCTTACCATTCCATTACAATTGCATGATAAATCAACATGTTCGATTAGTGCCCAATCATCATTAGCTCAAAGTTTATGTGAAATACAATTGATTGTACTTGATGAAGCTTGCGCTAGACATAAATTTATGATCGAAGCAATAGATCAATCATTGCAAGATATTCAAGGTATTGATATTCCGAATGGTGGTCTTGTAGTTTTGTATGGTGGTAATTTTCGCCAACCTTTGCCTATCGTTGTAAGTGGAGGTCATAAACAAACTGTTGAAGCTTGCTTGCGACATTCATGTTTGTATCCACTAATGCAACATTTTCATTTGACCACTAATATGCATTTACAAAGTCAACCGGATTTTCAATAGTTTTTATTAAATATTGGTGAAGGCAAAACCGGTTCAGAGGTAGGACTTCCACTTGGAATGGTTGTGCATGGAAATTCTCTAAATGAACTCATCAATGCAATTTTTGATGATCCGGTCGATTTCTCTAAGCATGTATTTTTGGTTGTCCGAAATGATGATGCCCAAGAAATCAACCGTAAAATCACTAATCGTATACCTAGTGATGTGCATCAATGTTTTAGTGCTGATTTTATTCACGAAAATGATGAATATGCCCATCATTATCCAGTAGAGTTTTTAAATTCTCTACACCTTAGTGGTTTGCCACCTTATCAATTAAATCTTAAATGTGGTCAATATATGATGTTGCTAAGAAATTTAAATCCGGCAAAAGGTTTGTACAATGGTAGTCACTTACATTTATTACAAATATCTCCATCTATATTGTTGTTATTGAAATTGTGGAAGGGCGTCATTGTGGCCAAGAAGTGTTGATTCCAAGAATCACACATCATTGCAACGATAGCCACTTGCCATTTACACTATGTTGGAGACAATTTCTTGTCATTGGTGCTTTTGCAATGACAATCAACAAATTGCAAGGCCAAGTATATAATTGAGTCAGCATTTATCTTCGTAATGAAGTATTTAGCCATGGTCAATTATATGTGGCTTTGTCTTGTGGTAGACATCCTGCAAACATTAAAGTTGCTAATGACAATTCAAATGCCATGGAAATGGTAAAAAATGTGGTTTACCATGAGGTTTTTGCATGATTTTTTTTGGAGATTCCTACATATATTTACACTTGAATCAGGTGGATGAAAAAGTTACAAGTTTGTTTCAAACTCTACATGTTTAGGATTCATGTATGCTTCAACAATGTCCCTTTCCATCCAACTGCATTTTTTTGGTTTCTATCATTATTTCATTGTCTCAATTGAAATAGTCTATTATATCAATAATATGGTAGGATAATATTTGTAGCCATTTTGCTACATTTTTTTGTACTCAATAGAAGGATATTCCAATGCATGCATCTTTGGATGCAATCTATTTATAAAATTTATCACTTTTTTTTAGAGTTTGCAAATAGTCAAATATGCAAAGATTCTAATGTATAAATTTTAATTTTGATATATCTTTTTTTTTCTTTTATTCTAGATTGAAATATATTCAAGTGATTATGAAGATTTTTATAATTTACTATTGACATTTTTTATTGACATTTTTAGAATTTTATTCTACATTTTTACAGGTGAAGATTTTTCATATTCTTTAATTGTAAAGATTTTGATTCCAAAAATATTGAAATTATTCTACATTTCATTGTATGTATATTTGTAGATTATTATACAAAGATTAATAATTTTTTAATTGAAGATTTCCTTGAAATTGAAATTATTGCTCTACATATTCAAATGTGAATATTCTACTTATAATGTTCACTTGATTAATTTTTTTTATTGCAATGTTTTCATCTTTGCAAAGTTTTTTTTGTGAAAATTATGATATAAAGATTTTCTTTAATTACTTTCTATTGCTATATATATATATATATATATATATATATATATATATATATATATATGTTTTGTTTTTTGTTTTTGTTTTTGTTTTTCCAAACTTCCTCTTTAAGTATTAGTTTCATAATACATGCGTAAGAAACTGATATTAGAATCTGGTAAAAGCAATGAGAATATTAATGTTATGGATCTATTATCCCTAATATTATTTGTGGAAGATTGAAGCCTTATAGTTTGGGATGGTTTTTAGTTTTTCATTCTCATATAGATTCAATAAGAACCTTGTCTACCCTTCTTGTTTAGTAAACAGAAAGTTGCTTAGCAACTGACATGGTCTAAAAAGCACTCTAGTAGTATTTAGTAACAAACAAGCTTATATATATTAAAAAGAATTCGAAATTTCTTCATATCTTTGAAATTTTCAAACAAAAAGAGATATAAGCTTAGTTTGATATGTTCCTTACCTTGATTGACGTCTGTAATCTTTGAGAATACTGTCAATACCTCAAACTGGTAATACTTATTATGATTATATGACATATGGCAAAATAAAATAAATAAGTTCATAGGTATACATGTAGTCATATGTACTGGATGAGTTCACCATATTTAATAAGCCACTAATACTACCAATTAGTGACCTAGTTCACTAACTAGTAATCAAAACATATATGTTGTTCATTCAAAAGACAAACATTCAGACTTGGTGGCAATTAATGGTATTCATTTATATCCAATCCCTTACCTAGATTTGGGTACTTTGAATAAGTGAAAGGTGGATGATATACTTATATTCTCTAATTTCAAACCATATAGAGGCACTCATATTGGAGGAAAATGAACTGCACCTCAATAGTTGCTACCATACATGGGGACTTTCATAAACTCTGCAGTCACAAGTATATACTGAACACTGAATACAAGTTGCACCAAGACTAGTTGTTAGATGCAGAATACAGCTATAGTGTTGCTTATAGTTTCTTAAATTTTTTGCTCTGAGTCAAATTACTACAGACTTGCTTTGCTTCTGGAATTGCTATGGCTATCCTAATGGCTTCTTTTCATTCCAATGCTTTATAGGTTCTTTTGTCTTCTTTTGATGATTCTTTTGCATGCATGATTGATTGTTGATTTTTTTCCAAGTGAAGGCAATAACATGAGTTTGTGGGCTTTAGACACCTGTTGTATCCTCACTAACCTTGCATTTTTTGTTTGGCTTTTGAGATGAACACAGGTGAGGCCCCAAACCTCTTGGAGAAATCTTCGACTTAAGACAAATGCCAAAATCCTCAAACTTCTTAGCTTTCGAGGATGTTCTATGCATTAGATGCTTTCCATTTTGCAATGGTGTATATAAGACTCTAAGACATGGATATATTCTACTTTATTACTTGGTTGAGATTTAGATCTTCTGCAAATATTTCTTTTGCTATGTCTATTGCTACTAAACATTTACAATTGCATAGACTATTCATATGACACTTGTACTACACTATTTGATAGGATATATGACTTGATGTTTAACTTTACTAATACAAGTTATAAACCTGATTAAAATAATTTAAGTAAATCTTTGCTAGTACTCGATGTTACATTAACTTAGCATTGAAGCAAGCTTAAGGCTAATAAAAATAAGCTTTACATCAAAGGATGATTTTGAATACAAAACACTTTGCGAAAAAGAGTAGTAAATGCTTGATTAGCTCAAGATGTACCAAGAAAAGACATTTTTTCCAGATTTCATACTCTAGTACCAGCTATTACATTCCAGTACTAGATTCTTATATATGTTTATTTTTAAAGTTTAAGCTTCTACAATAGAAGCTTCTCCTGTGCATATACACTATTGAAAAATATGTAATCAAATACTAATTTGATTTGATTACTGGCACATGTGCTTTGTAAATATTTATTGTTACATTCATGCATTTGATACATATGATAGTTACCCACTCTATATCAACTAAGTTGGAATTAATATCACTTTTAAAATCCCATCTTAAAGCTCTTACCTATTGTTTCATTTACCAGAATATCTACTATTCATTACCTGGTGCAAAAGAGCCCTTATATCTAGGCAGCTTAAACTTGAGTGATTATTAAAATAATCCTAGCCAAACGATCACCCAGGAAAAAATTAAATACATAGACACCATGCTGATCGGTTCTGGTAAACCAAACTGAATACCACATACTGTCCACCTGGGTATAACCAACTGGACACCCTTCTATACGACTATTAATTGGCCTTGACCCCCTACTCATCTAATTAGGTGGGCTTTTACTTGGTTCTCTTCTGCTTAGACTAAGGAAAAGGAAGTGTTTAAATTTGATATTTTTTTGAGTGACTTTCTCCTAAGCCCTCAATATTCCATATGTCTAAAGGAAGTATACAATACCACAAATGATGATGATATTGTGGGGATGACACTGCGGAAGTGATAATGCTGGGGTGATACTGTTGCGGTGATTTTATCTGGTTGTCTACAACCTACTCTGGATAAATTACTTTGTGGAAGTCTCCATTCTGGGAGACATGTCATCTTCACAGCACACATCTATTGATTAAGTTTCCTGACTTGTTGTTTGCATGGATTGTGTCTCATAACTTTTGGCTTCATTTTTCTTTTTTTATTCCTTGTGAAGGCTATAACACGTGTATGTGGGCTGAAGACACCTGTTGCACCTCACTAACAAAACATTTGATTGTTTGTTGTTTTGGGAATGGGCACATGTGAGGCCCATGACTTCTTGGAATATTTAGAGCTTATTTTGCTAAAATTTGACCTTCCATTGCTATGACTCTTTTCTAGTACACTCTAAGGACTTGTTAGGTTTCTAGCAAGACTGTGATGATGTTTATTACATATATTACTTGAGCCTTGCTTAGGGTTGACACAACGTTTGGACGTCTGGGACGTTCGGACGCGGACTCTGTGTCCGCAGCGTCCATTGACATTTGCGGTCCCAGCGGACGCAGCGTCCGCCGGGACTGCCCCGTCCACCCTGCCCGTCCGCCTAGTCCGCCTTGTCCGCCCCGCCCATCTGCCCCGTCCGCCCAGACGGCCCTATTTCCCCCGACCGCCCTACCCAAACTGTCCCGCGGTCACTCCCTTAATCTTTAAACAATTAAATGTTAAATGAAGTGCAATGGTTCGCGATTTGTTATTAAAACAATGTCTCTCATAAGTTGAAAGATTATAAAGTTTGACCATGAGTCCATGATAGTCTTGAAAGTATGAAAAAATTCCAATTCATTTTCAAAAGGCAAACTAAAAAAATTTGTGACTTCAAATATATATATATACTATTTAAAAAATCAAGATCAACACAAATACAAACATAATCAATATGGGCAAAATGTATTCAATTTAATGTAGAATACCATATATTGTGCACATTTGGCTAATTGCACATATAATTTTTTTCATTCCAACTCTATATTTCTAAACTAATTTTTAATGCCTATATAACCTATTCAAGTATTCAACTACTACTTCTGCACTACCAATCTAATATAAATGGTGGAAATGTTCATCTGGTATCGGCCAACGATATGTATTAGAAAATCGCGTAATCACATGGGCCAAACTAGTATTTTCATCGTCAGTCTTCGAAGAAATGCGCTTCAAATAAGCATAAAACACTTTTGCAAAGTCATGAAAGGCAAATTGTGTCGCACTAGGTGTTTTAAGTAGCAAGTTGAAATACGCCTCTGACATGTTGTTTCCATTCATCCACCGAGCAATTTTTCGGACGGCATACTCTTCCGACTTACGTGAATACATTGGAATGACTTCCACATCTGCACCTGCTTTATGCAAATATGCAATACGTGGATCCACCCACCATCTCCTCTGCAAAGTTTGTTTCATCTCATCTGCTGATGTGAATGTATACAAAGACTTCATTGGCTGAGAAGCTAAGGTGGTCATGCCCCAATCGCAAACTCCAATATATACACGTGACTCATCCTCTGAAAAATGCAACAAGATGTTGTTCGGAGAAAGATCATTGTGCAAATGTCCAGCAAGATGCACTGCATACATTATATGCATAAACGCCCATGTCAACTCCGTGCGCTTCTTCCGATATTGCCCTAAACGGTGAGCTTTTACAACCTCCTCTTTGGTTGGATTTGTATACATCAAACGGATTTGAATGTTGTCTGGATAGTCCTTATCCATATTCAACATTTGTTGAAGAGTTCCACCATTCCACCAATACGCATAACCTTCACACGTCGTTCCGTGCACTGCAGCAAATCGTATCACACCCGCGTGTGGAATTCGAACAGCCATTGATTCGTTTTGATGTTCTAACTTTGCAAGATTGGGTCAAGTTTGGTGGTGAATGGATTTCTTTGCCGCAAACTCCCAATAAGGAAGTATTCCTGGACATCCTTCAATACGAACCTTTCGAATCGTTGCATATCCACCTCTCATCGTTCTATCATCAACAGCAATCACGCGTGCTATATCTGGAAGTGTTATGAGGTGTCGTTTGGTCCTTTCCGCTTCAGCAACTCCATCATTGCTTTCCCACCAACCAATTGAACCAACTTGATTGTGCTTTTTGGCGAATGGAGCACATCACCCCCTAAACAAGTTCGCTTTCAAAATCACTTCTTCAAACTGGGCGTCATTGGGTCGATATTCCTTGCCATATTTAACCAAAATGACTTTGGAATTCCACAAAGCGTCATGAACCTTGTTCTCCAAACATTTGGTGAAGTACGTTTTATGCATTTCGTCATGCCACTTCGCCACATTCAATGCATCCAACAACATTTGTGTCATGTCTACCTTGAATTTAGACACGCACTCCTCTTGATATCTGATGTACTTATTGTCTAAAGACAATGTTGTTTCCGATTCATAAAATTGAATGATGCGCTCAATCATGAATTTCTTGCATTCTTCCGAAGACCTTTGGCGAGCTACTTCCAAGTTCGATGGTCCCTCTCCATGTTTAAGCTTCGCAACCTTCTTTTTTCCCTTCGGCATTGTGACAAATGAAATTGATATAGATCAAATTTTTTAATTTGAAATTAAATTCACGCGCAAGTGTCCAAAAAATTGGCAACAAGGGGGCCCCAATAAACCACTCTTGCCTTGCCTCGGAAAGGAGCCAATGGAAGATGAACCACCAAGCTCTCCGCTCCACCTTGCATTCACAAGGGGCAAAGCAAAAGTGACAATGCGGACGGCCCGTCCGCCCATCTTATTGGGGTGCGAACGGCCCCAAACCGTCCGCCCGATCGGACGGGCCGGGGGTGGCGGACGCATCGGCCGTCCGCCTCCCCGAAACCCTCGAGCCCCGTCCGCCTGATCGGACGGCCACGGGCGGACAAATCTGGCGTCCGCCCGATCCGACGGGCAGCGGCGGACGGCCCCAAACCGTCCGCTTGATCGGACGAGCCACGGCTGGCGGACGCATCAGCCGTCCGCCTCCCCGAAACCCTATAGCCGCGTCCTCCCGATCGGACGGGCACGGGCGGACAAATCAAGTGTCCGCCCGATCCGATTTATTTTTCATATTTGAAAATAGAATCTAAAGAAGAACCACTAATTGTCTAATTTGGGCATTTCTTCATATGAATAAGAAATCATTTTAGTTTTTAGCAATCGTTGAATGAAAAATAAAAAAATTTCAAATATTCAAATAATTTAATCTTTCATAAATTAATTAGAAATACATTTATATCATTTACGAGTTTCTAAATGTAATAAACACACAACAATAATTTCAAAATACACACCATGCTAGTACATATCTAACCTCGAATGCTAAATTCAAAAATAGACATAATATGGCTCTTACAAAATTACATTTCTTCTTCATATTTTTATTATTTATCAAAGTCGCTTATAGCCGTATACATCAACGCTATTATAAAATAATACAATGATGTCTTCAACAATATGCTTGCCTACATACATACTTGGTGTACACTATTATACAACACTTTTTGAAAAAGTGAACAAAATTGTTGTTCAAAATTGTTCTATTCATTTAAAATTTTGTACTACTTCTACCAATCTAGTGCTCTATACTTGTCGTGAGAGTAAAAATGAGAAAATGGAGCAAATACATGCTCACTATATACTTGCATGTTTTTTTATTCGGAATCTGAATCGGACTCAAATTGTTGACCGCTGCCTCTTTTTTGTACTCCAATGAATGGACCACCTCCGTAGTTTTCGTGATATCCACTCGGTGCACCTCCTTGTCCATAATTTGAACCTCCAAAAGTGGGAGGAGGAACCGGAGTAGTAGGCTCTGATCCTCTTTCATTTGAAGCCCCATAATAAGAGGCCCCATGATGCCCGTATGAATCACTTCTAGTTGATCCCGGATAGTATTGGGCGCTTCCGTGAAGAGAGCAACTATACTGCGGGGTTACATGGCTTCCTCCACTACCTTCGGAGCCCACTTGAGTGGGCGTCGTATAATATGAACTAGATTCAGTAGACCTACCATAGTGCGTGTTGCCATAGCTACCTGTCCCACCTAGAGAACCAATTTCAGGGGGAGTGCCATAACGAGAACCAACTGCACTTGAACCACTATAATGCGTGGATCTATAGCTCCCTCTTCCACCTTCATATCTATTTTGAGGATCGTAACCAGAGTATGAACCACCTCTTCCTTGTTCAGATTCTCGCGTTCCATGTTCATGTCCGTAGGACCCACCATGCCTATCTTGCCGTCCACGATCTTGAAGGCTTCTGCGTGTTGCCTCTTGCATTTGTTGTTCGAATTCAATTCGTTCTCGTTCTTCTACTCGCTCATGTCTAACTCCAAATGTGATAGGCGCTTGCATATCATCGTCATCATCGTCATCTGTCCACGCATCTTCAGCATCTCGTAGAACAACTGAAGGTTGTTGTAGATAACCTCGATTAGACCACTCTGGCATGCAATCGCTTGCGCCCCTCCACTGTGTATCTATAACGGCATCCGTGCGCGTATAGTTTTCGACATTGCGACCTGTAGCAGTACGCCAGTCCACGTCCTTGTGGAGTACAATCTCTGCCCAAACCATTGCCATAACATTATAATTCATTATATTTGGTTTGGCGCTTTTAATGCCAAGAACTCGATGCACTTGTGTGTATCGTTGTTTGAAGTGCTCACTTTGGCACGTAGACATTTGTCCTTCCCAACGTGGCGCTTGGTGCTCTACACGTTCACGTGGCCAAAGTTTTTGAATGTGAGTCATTTTTACATACTTCTTGCACATTGAGCAATCCCACACTCTTGTTGGTTCTTCTTCCCATCCCGGTTCACCCACGCACAATGGATCGGCCCAAGCATCCCAATCGAACAATTGGGGTCTTCCCTTTCGACTATTTTTTTTGGGTGTTCTATCTTTCGGCATGATGAAACTGAAGCAAAAAGAATGAAACAATTAGAAAGCTTAAGAACCAAAATTTTGATTTAATTAATTAATTAAAATTTTACAAGCGTGAACTTTGTGAAAATTTGTAACAATCTCACAACAATCATTCACTCAAAGCGGAAGGGGCGCGCAGAGCTTCCAATGCATTGGTCCGCCCACTCCAAAAGAGAACGATTGTTTGGAATGAGCCGTCCGCCTCCCCATATATATATGCGGACGCCCCGAGGCGGACGTCCAGATCATGCGGACCACATCAGTCCGTGTGTCAATCGGACGGCCGTAACTGGGTGGAAAGGTATCGGGGTGGACAAGGCGGACGCTCGATCGGACAGACAAGGCGGATGGGTATCGGGGCAGACGGGACGGTCGGGGCGGACGCGGGATCGGGCGGACTGGGCGGACGGGTATCGGGGCGGACGGGGCGGACAAGGCGAATGCCGGATCGGGCGGACAGGGCGGACGGCTCATCTTAAACCCTAAACCTAATGAAGGAAATTGTTCTTTTTTCAAAATCTCACGGTAGAGATGTTTAACCCGTAAAGTTCTTTTCACTAAAAACACTTCAAAACTGCCACTAGTAGTGCAAATATCAAGTCTTAGAAGAAAAATACTTTGGGGCATATGTAACCGTAGGATCTTGTAGTAAATTAGTTGGAAAAAATGTGGAAAAAATTTTAGACAAATCCACCATTTGGATTGTAAGATATTAGATATTGAGTGTTTCATTTAAGGGGGCTACTCAATTATGTCTATTAATGAACAATTGGTAGGCTAACAAACCTAACTTAGCATGTATTTTAATATTTGTTGCAATTGTTTTAGGAATATTATAACATAACACTATTATAATATTCTTATAAATGATATAGTACTAAATCATTTCAAAATCAACAACATTCGAACACAATCTGTCAATCTTGTCTTTCATACTCCTTTAATGATATATATATATATATATATATACATACATAAAATATTTTAGATAAATCAACATGAACAAATCAATGATTATATATTTCATAGATCTATTCTTCATCAATCAAATAAGAGTGCATGTGCAAATATAGACAAAGATGGTTTCTCCATTTGTTGCCACAAAATAGATAAACAAATAGAGAAAGATATGAAGTGAATGTTACTTAGAGAATTGAAAAGAAAGAAATTGAAGTACTCAATTGCATTTTATTAAATTGGAAAATTGCATGTGGATGACATGAATTAATCTTCATAGATGCTAAACTTATACGAGTTGCATTTCAACATTTATGATTTATGCAATTGATTGAATTGAAAGCTCTTGTAATTAAATTTTCAAATTTTCGATTCAATCATTCAAATTTGCAAGAGTGATTTATGATAGATTTATAACTTTAAATATGAAAGCATACAATGCCTTTATGCGTTTGTTCATCAATATATTAATTTTAGATAAATAATATATTTTTTTTATAACATATGCATAAACCATTACATTAAAAAAAAAAAAACTAAGAGCCAAGCCAAATAGGCTGGTCAAATGAAGAGAACAAGATAATAAGAGCCCTACGAGACAAAAAAAAAAAAAAAAAAAAAAAATATCAAAAGGATTCAAAGGAAGAAACAAGATGCATTCTTGTAAGACCGTAGAATACATAATGATTTCAAAATCCAAATCCAAATATATTTTCTATTTCAATGAGAGCAAAAAATGAACTACCTTGCTCTCAAAGATTGTATAATGTACACGTTATACAAAACGAACATATAACAGAAAGAGTAGAAGACATCGTTTATCATGATTGAAAACTGAAATGATTTTTTTTTTCTATGTAGAATATTTTATGAAATGTAACAATGTATGTAATTATCATAATAATTGGTAGAAATCTTTGTGCAATACATAGAAACATTTCATTCATGTGGAATTTTTTCATTTATTAAGGATTAAAATGGAAATATTATACTCTACAAAGTACAAACCAAAAACAATACCATATACCTAAGTTCAAAAGTTTGCAATTGTTTCGTGAATTCATTTTGAAAACTCAAACAAAGAAATATTTTATAATCAATATCTTGTTCATTTGAATCATTTCAAAATTCGAATTCCGAATTCAATTCTTATTTATAATAGAAATTATATTTGTCAATTTTTTAGATCTTTAAACAATGAACCCTCTTTTTTAAAATTAATATTTAAAAACATCTGAAATAAGAATATTGGAATTACTCTTCAAAATAAATATAGCACATGTATAATGTATTCTACTCCACCAACTCAAGTAACGAATTTTTCTATGTTTTTAAGAAAAAATATAGCCATAAATGATTTGAAAGTTAAAACATTGATTCTTTTTCTTTGTTTTCAAATCTAATCAAAATTTCATTAAGAAATATGAAAGACTCGATGTTCATTTGAAGATCGTGATGCACTTGTAATGAGAAATCACAACCTTTCATTAAATATCATGAGGTTGAAATCCATTTAATTGTTATTCTAATTATGTATTGGGGTCTTTTTTTAAAATTTCATTTGCTTACAATGAAAATGGAATTGATTATTTTTGCAAAACATTTGATTTCCTAATGAACTTTAAAAAAATCCCCACCATCTTCAGATCTTCTCAAAACCTATTTAGAGGAATAATATCAGTAAATAATTCAAACATATTCAACTTAACTACATTCCCCTCATTTGTAAAACAATTTAGGGGAGAAAAGAAAAGGTTTAGGGTAATTAGGGTATAAGGTTTAGGGTTTACATTTTTAAAAAAAAAAAAATTACAAACTAATTACATTGATCCTCATTTAGTAGTGATTATTAGGCTGTTTTATTTTTGAAATGTTACCGCTCTTTTTGAATAATAATGGCCTCATAGGATGCACCAATTGACAGCTGGGCGGACGCCGTCGAGGGTCAGTGTTTAAGTGGGGCGGTCGACGTGTCCAAAGCGCGGACGGCGTCGGAAGGTGGACAGTGCGGATAGTCCGGTTGGACGGGGCGGTCGATCGGGTCAGTCGGACGGGTCGGTCGGTTAGGGCGATCGGACGGGGCGACGGTCGGACGGCGCGTCTGCTGCCGAAGCAGACGTCGTCGGTCCGCGCGGCGGACGCGAGGTTCGGGGCTGCTTCGCGCGGTCCGGGGCAGGTCCGGTGGCGGACGGCCTCTAGGTCCGGCGGCGGACGGCTATAAGGGTGGAGTGACTTTTCATTTCTTCTCACTTCAATTCTCCTTCGGTGCCAAGTTGGATGTGCTACTATTGCTTTATGCGCTAGTTGCTCCTACGGGGTGGAGAGTTGGGGTCCTCTATCTTGTGTTACTGTGTTGCGGTTGATGCCATCACTTTTGACTATCACGTGAGATTTTTTTATTCACTTCAATTGGTTATTGAATCCAATTGACAATCATGAATGGCGAAGGTGATCGAAATATGGATGGGGTGACTCCGGGAAGCGAAGTGAAGAAAAAAAACAAAGTGAAGGGGGCTACGCACGACCTTCGGCTTAACATTTTAAATGACCCTACAATTGAAGCAGAGAGCGGGTGGGAAGATGAAGATGCGGAGTATTGGATATAAAAAATGTGCAGGACCTATGTTAAAATGTACTACATTGACAAGTTGTGGCCTTAGGAGTCGTATAGGAGTCATACACGGGATTTTTGTTGTAAACCATGGACTTGCAACAACAAACATTTTATCCATCGATCTGAGGAGGTGTGGCGTGTTCTATTCGGAAATAAGCGCAGAAGTAAAGGCTATATTAATTATAGCGTGGCGTGTATGGTTTATGCGGAACTTATATTAGAGCGCAAGATCGATTGGAGCACGTTTCCGACGACAACAGCTTGCCCACTTCTACTTGAAGCCAATCAAAAGGACATTCCCGACTTGTACAATTCAGAGGGAGAAACAGAAAAAGTATTAAAAAATACTATTGAGGTGAAAACGGATGGTGTGGAGAAAGCCTCAAATGTTGAAGAATTACGGTCTGTACAATCTCCAACAAAAGCAATCAATGAAAGCTCTTCGAAAAATGTAGGGAAAGATGTGGAGAAAGATGTAGAGGCACAGGAGGGTGAAGTCTTTTCCACAGCTCCAACGCGTTTGACCTTTACACCAAATGTTGTGGCACAAACGCAAATGGAGTTTGTAAACAAAGGCAAGGTTTGCACAGAACACGAGGAAACTTCAAAAAGTAAAGTAGATGAAGTCTTGGCGGAGAAAGTGGCAAAGGCTAATGCTACAATTGATAGTTTGATAGCCAACAATTGTTTTGATAGTTTGGTCTACAAATCTCCGCCTGTGCATCAAGGCGTTGAATCTAGTCTAGCGTTAAGTTTAGAAGACAAAGTACATACGCCTCGTGGACAAGGCGTGACGATTGATAATATATCGTCATTATAGAGTTCTGAGCGTAAAAGGCGGGCGGAAGAGTTTCCAATTACAGCGGCATTGCCAAGTCCTCTACATCGAATCTTGCAAGACATGTCCAATCCAAAATAATTGGAAAATCTTTTGAAGCTCTCGATTCAGTTTGCTAACTTTCATGAAGAAATAGGCGGATCGTCGAACCTCGATGATGGTGCTACTACTGTTCCAATGAGTCCACTTGCAGATCCAAAGGATGTTGCACATATACTTGATACAGCTTTCAAGATAACGATGTCAACTGAATTTTTAGCGCAAGCTGTTCCGACTTTTATGAATTTGGCCAAGGAGTTTTCTTTAATAGCACCAGAGATGTTGAAAGATGCTATAGCATTTCAGAATCTCACGAAGACTTTCGGACCACTTTTCGAAGAAAGAGATGTTCACATACTACAATTGGTGGAATATGAGAAGAAAATTGTTGACCTTGAAGGAGTGGAAGCAAGGTGCAAAGTGTTGGAGTTGAAATTAAAGACTTCGGAGAGTGAAGTTGAACATTTAAATCAACAATCATCGAGGCAAATGGAGGAGTTGATGAAGATGTGTAAACGGATTGCAGAATTGCAAGGGACCTCCAAAAATCCAAGTGAGGTTGCAATCTCACCAATGATTGTACTCGGAAACAGTCAAGAGACTCAAGAGAGTGAAGATAAGCTCTCTCTTCCTTTTGATAAGGCGGAAGCAAGCGACAATCCTGCCATTGTGAATGTACAAGAAAGTCACGACATGAGCATGTTAAAAGCGACACAACAACCATCAATGGAAAAGCTTTCATCTGTTTACATGAATGCGGAGACGCAAACGGAGAGTTGTGACTTTGAAGAGTTGAAGCATAAATTGGAGGAGGCAATTGAAGCAAAAGGAATCGTTGAATCCAAGTTGAATCGATTGCAATTGTCCTTAGATTTGAAGAAGTTTATGCCATCTAGCGGCTTGGAGTCTCGATGGTTAGCATGGGTATAAAGACTCCAAGACAGACCCTCTGTAGTATCTCGAGCAATGGCAGGTCTTCAAACATTGGCAATGGAGTCGAATGAAAATTGCGATGCCATTCAAAGCTCTTTGAGTTGGTTCAAGACTAGGTTTGACCAACATCCTTCAAAGGGATATACGGAGATCACATGTTGGGGAGACATGGATGCCATGTTTGAGCGGTTAAACCACACAAAGAAGGACCAAGCTCCACCCATCAATTGGGCCTTGGAAGTAGAGGAAGGATGGGTCCCTTACAACATACTTTCAGCACACATCAATGTGAAAGACAAGCGAGTGGTGCATGCTTGTGATCCAGCCTCTCCAATCTTGGATGGTTGTTGTAGCCTTTGCCAAGGCCTCTTTGGACCGGAAGGTGCGGTAACCATGGGCCAATGTCGCCACACTTTCCATGTCACTTGCATTGTGAAAGCATCACTCATTCGTTCGGTGCATGCCGAGTGTCGTAGTCCATTGAGTGCTAGGTTCTACAAAATGTTTGGTATCTTGGAAGCTATGCCTCCAGGCCACGAGTACAATCATTGGAATCTTCCTCTTGATCAAGCGCCGTACAAATTTCAAAATTATCAACATTGGGGGAAGCCAATTCGGTGGAATGCAAATGAACAGATGCATGATTTGTACGAGGAATCTCAGCAACCATTGGATTTGGATGTGTGGATGACTCACAATAGAGAGGTGGAATTGCGGGCTCGAAGAATCGTAGATGACGCGGCTCGTGAAATGTTTTGTCGCAACATGGGGGGACATTGGAGCTTGCAACACGAAAAGTTCTTTCGTTTTCCAGATAAAAAAGTGGAGAGAGGACCAGAAGATAGTTGGGTGGAGGTGAACCATGGAAAAGAGTTCGATGAGCAGTATAAGGCATACAACCACACCCTCGTAGGTAGGGCCCTTCTATTGTCGAAGTTGGAAGAGGCTGCAAAAGTTCGTGCTGTCTACGATACAAATGGACTAACAAGCACAGGACATTCATCTGTAGATGTGGCAGCAACATTTGATAGGCGTATTGGCGATATTATAGGGCATTGGAAGGCTTTCCTATTGGATGGAGACTGCTTCACAGTATGGCAAGGGAAAGGAGATGATGAAGTTGTTCAAGCGATGGTAGATCGTGTGGAGAGCAACTTGAGAACCTTGAAGGCAGACGAAGTCGATTTATCACTGAAAAAAAAACAAAAAAGGAAGCGTGAAGAGGACGATGATTTCTCTCCGGAAACCAAGAAACAATTTCATAAGGTGGACATCGAAGTTCAATCTGGAGGGTGAATAGTCCGTCCAAGTCAACAACGGTCAACTCGTCAATCATCTGCTAAACTCCTCGGTACAGCAGATTTTCCCTTTGTTTTGGGAGAAGGTAGTAGTCCATCCGGTGGAAAATAGGATTTGAGGAGAATTTTGTTTTTTAAAAACAATGGTCCTTTCATTGTTTAAAAACAAAAAAGAATGTGAAAGATTTAGATCTTAAAAAGATCGTATAGGATTCAATAGTGATATTGGAACTATGTTTTCATGTATTTTGTTTATACATATATATTTATATATAAAGATGCTATATTTTCATTTGCGTATAAAAATATTTTTATATGTACATCTTATTTTACGTGGATGCATTCATTTGTGATTGTGTAACATTCAAATTACATAACAATATAAAATTTTCTAATGACTAATGGCAATGCGAAGTTCGCCCCGTCCGCCTTGTCCGTCCGCCCCGTCTACTTTGTACGCCCGACCGCCCCTACCGTCCACCCCTGCCGTCCGCCCTGCCCGTCCGCCCCGCCCCGCGCGTCCGCCTTCCGACAGCGGGAGGGATGCTGCGTCCGCTAGCGTCCGGACGTCCGGAAAACGGACGCTATTTTGGGGCGGACGTTGAGATTTGTCAACCCTGGCCTTGCTACTCAAAAATATAAGAAGTTGAAGCCAAATAATGTTTAAACTTATATTGGCCACTTAAAATGTTATGGATATGTCTTAATCTTACAATGGCCTAAATTTTATTGATTGAAAATAAGCTGAATATTGCCTTAGATGGGATGTATTAGAAACAGGATTTTTTTTCAAAGAATATTGTATGAAGATGTCAATATTTTCATTTAAAGATTATTCATACTTTATTTATCTACATTCTATCACATGAAAAATTAATGAAAGTAATATATTTAATGCGTAGCAAAGCAAGCGCCAATTGCTAGTAGATTTCTAAATTCAAATTGACTTTAAACTTTGGCTCTAGTCTTTAAATTAAAATCTACTATCTAATTTATAAAATCAAACTTGGATAGAATTCTCTAAGTCCATCCAACTTCCATTCCAAACTTTGTCCTTCAATTTCTTATAGAGTTTAGGTTGATTTTTAAATTAAAAACTAGTTCTTGACTTCTCCAAAATTCTTTTACGTGATTCTAAACTCAAATTACTACTTGGTTGTCTTTGAAAGATTCTACATTAACATCTATCTTTTTCTAAAGACGCTACACTTCTTCTAGTAGCTTTTAATTTTTAGATTTTAAAGCGTGTTTCTTATAGGGATTTGATTCACCTATCTAAAATGTTGAGACTCTTGAAGATTAAACTTTCTTATTTAAATTATGAGTGGATGAAGTTGGATTGTTGATTAGTACTTTAAACTTCATCCACTAATTATAATTGTGTATAGGACACTTAGTCACATATGACTAGTTGTATACAACATTTGGTTGCACATAAGTTGGTTGTGGTAGACACATTGTTCTTCTACTATTACTTCTAACCAACAATTTGAAATTTACTTCTAAAAACTATTTTAGACTCTACTTTTTTACTATTTTCCAAGTTTTCATTCTTCTTTTTTTTGGATGGATTTCACTGAATTTCATCCATTTTTATCTTTCTTGTTTTAAGAGTTTATTTTCTAAATGCTTTATATTTTTCAAAAGTTCTAGACTTCTTCTACAAATTTCTAAAGCTAAATTTGAAATAAAATTCAATTCTAATGATCTAAATCTAACATATACTTCAACTATAGTTTTAATTTCCTAATCAAAAGATTTGAAATAAAGATAGAAGAATTAAACACTCACCTTGGATTAAACCTTGTTTAAGAGGTGATTATAGTACAATTTTTTTAAGACAAAACCAAGGCAATTCCATATAGATTCGTTCGGGAGAAAACTCAAATTAGCTTTGTGTTTTAGTTAGCTGATGTCACTTTGTAGGTAAATTATATCGTTAATCTTGATGTATTAGGGTATTTGGTATATTTTCATATTCTATTTAGAAATAAGAAAGGAATTCTCTTTCTAATTTCCATCCATTTAGAAATATAAATTCCTAACCACTAAGTCCGTCCTATACCCAGTCTTATTTTAAAATAAGATGTGAATCTATAGGTATAAACTAAAGGAATTTGCATTCACAAATTTCATACTTTGAATTCACTGAAATATATTACAAATATATTCATTTGCAACTTGCATCTCACTATATATATATATTTGAACTTTAAAAATTCGGTTTAACCGAGAACTCATCAATTGTTTTGTATAAATATCATCTTAACATCTAAGTTGTTTTAAGCACTAATGTCTCAATTACTTAAAGTAAATGTATCACATACCTTTTTTAGGGATCGAAGATAACCAAAGACATTGCTTTAAGCAAACACACTGACACACATATGCTTTAAACAATTCTAAAATTTTCCTTGAGGGATGTATGACATGCGTTTCTAAATTATTTAAAGAATTTGAAATTCTTTCCTTTTTAAGGCTCCGATCTTCATTTGACTATGTATCCTTCTATTTTTAGCTTTAAGCTTTCTACATTTGCATCCCCATGATATCTTGGATCTCTTCTTTTCTCCAATTGTAATGCTAATTGTAAATTATGCTTACTAAATTTATACAACTAAATATAAGTTTTAATGAAAAATAAAATAAATTTGAATACACATGCAAACATTCAATTATATACTCATATCTTCAATTGGAATACCATTTATTAATCATATGAATAATCATTCAATATTTAGAATGTACATCAATTGTTTATAATTGTTCAATGATTTCTTTTCACTAAAAATGTAAACTCATGTTCCAACTCAAAATAAATCTCAATTACTAATTTTATTTCAAACATATATGTCTATTTTTGATACAAAGATATTGCAATTTTTTTAATGAAAATAATTACTAATCATTGGTTAATCATTAAATTTCAAAATAAAATCCAATCTCTGGATCACTCAATTCCAAACCAATCCTTGGTTTACAAATAATTTCCAATCACTGGAATTATTAAGTCAATTACTAATTTAATATTTTGCTCCTCTTTACTTCAAATCTTGCTTTAAGCATTGACATAAAAATTCTCTTAAGAGATAAAATATAACTGATAGACAGAATCTACTTAAAATATAATCAAATTATTTTAAAAAGATTCTCCTTTATAAAATACTTAAGGCAATCTATCATCAAAATTAAACTTTATGCTTTAAGCAATAATCACTATCACTTAAGTGAATAAAAACAAACTAAGAATGACAATTATGAATCTATAAATTAATACAACAACAAAAAAATCATGACCTCACGTCACGAGTGCAAGAGAAATTAAAAAGAGAGAAAAATGAGAGAAAAAAAAATATTTATCACAATCCTTTTTCAAACACCTCTTCCAATCTTTTGGTAAAAAATCATCAAAATTCACAACCGCTTAAGCCAAAAAGTCTTTTTACACTTTAACTTCAAATATTACCACATTCACACTTGATTACTCAAAACTTTAAACATTTAACCCCTTTCACACTTAAAAGAACAAAATTTAACTAGAAAATAAAATTGTCTTAATTACAGTGGTCAAAGATGCCTTCAATATTGTCTTCATCTACCATTTTATTCCTTCTTGATTTGTGCTTACCACTTAATTTTTAGAATTTTTGATATAATTCATAAAAATTAAGTGGTAAATCTACTTCCTACTTTGAAGTCTCCCTTCTTCTATTTTCTTTCTAATCTTGCTTCCTTTACCTTTCTACAACTTTTTTTCCTTCTATTTGTATTCTATTCAATTATTGACATCTACTAATTGACTTTAAAAAAATATGACTTCAATTCTAAGATAAAAATCTCAATAATGCAATATTCTTGTCCTCTTGACTCCCCCACTTTGTATGACAACGAAAAATGATTGTTCACTCTAAACTTTCTATAGTAATGAAAATTTCTATCTAGATTTCTACCTAATCCTTATTCTATTGCTAAAGTTTTTCAGCTTCTAAATCACTTTATTTCAAATTTCACTACAACCATTTGGACATTGGGTTTGTATTTCTCTTTTCTTCTCTATTAGTTGTTGTATTCTTGTTTCAATGCATATAATTTTTGTTGGTTTTTTCTCTTAAAGTGTACTTTTAAACACCCTAATCTCTTTGTATAAAGTAATTAATCAAAGAATTTTGAATGTACAAAGGCCAAGCTAACTATACAATAGCCTTTGGCCACTACTACCTACTTCTAGTGAAACTTTCGTGGCCAAAGGTGCCTCCTTACTCTTGTTGCAAGCGTAGTCTAGGTGTAAGTATCTTTACACATAAAAATGTGGTAAGATGACACGAGTTATCGTCCCAAGCAATTCTAGATGCCTTTCCCCAAACTCCAATATCCGGATGATTGTTTCCTCCTCTTTCAACTACTTTCTTCCACTCTCTTTTCCGGAATCACTCCTATTTGGATTCCAATTTGTATCCGGTATCACCCGGTTTTCCAGTTTCACCTCTTAACAAACTAGTTTTCAATTCCTCTGTTTTACCACTAGAGGGTCCGCTAGTGATCTTTCGAGCGATAGGGACTTCACCACTCTTGTCTATTCACTACACAGACAAAAACAAACGAACAACAAACACCCAAGTACTTAAGGTGTTGTAAAGCAGAAGGTAGATCCGTATCCTCACAACATTCTGAATGGCCGATCCTGAATGCAGGTCACTCAAGACTGTGTTTACTCCTTCTTACTACAACGACAGATCTTAGATGCCCGAAACTGACAAAAGGGTAATCTTTCTAGGTTTAAGATGGATCTTAAGGTTGGCAGACCTTCCGGTGAGTGAAAGTTTCCTTTGACAGTCGCTAATCTCTGTACAAATTATTTCCAATTCCGGATCTGCACTCACACCACTCTTCACTAAAAACCGGATTACCGTTCCGGTAGTTCAAAGGCACCACGTGTAGCTCCTTCGTCTTGTATCTAACATCATTACAATAGTACACCCTCAATTCGATCTAGTTACCTAAAATTTGAATTCCTCCTCACCCGTCTTTCTCACATCTCAACACTTAAACAACAAACTAATACAATCCAGATACACAGATGGAGCCAAAAGGTTCACTAAGTGCCTCAATTTAAAGAAGGGAATGAAATACAACAAAATAATTGCTAGGATGAAATGAGAAGGCAACAAACTTGTCTGCCCTTAAAAACCAAAAACCAAGACCAAAGTCAATGCCTAAAAAGCCAAAAAGGCATCCCGGAAATTAGGGCAAGCAACTAGTGAACAACTCAAGATATCCGGAATGTCGTATCACTCCGTATCGCTAACAGTAAGTGTCGTAAACTACATGTACTACTACATACACACATGCCCACATGCAAATCCACACTACAACAAGGCATGAATGAACAACCATTCAATTGCCCCCCTAGCTGAGTAAAGCGCCCTCGCAACTCAGCTAGCAACAGAAGTCCAATGAAATAAACTTCCCTACACTCACTATGTAATCAATATGTTGAAGAAGATAGACGAAAGGCCCCCATCCATTGCTGAGCTTGAATCAATCATAAGTGAAGGGGTAAGCTGGGTACAATTGAGCCCCATCCTCAATCGCTTCCAATATTGTAGTTGGACTCCATGAAATCTCCATCCAAATTTCAATATCAAGAACCACCGCTCATACTCCAACATTAAATGTTACAAAATGAGTACATCTTCCGTCAATGAGAAAAGTAATCAACAACCACTTGAAAAAGTAGTACTAGCTAATCACTTTCTACAACGAGGACAAGTCCAACGTCTAACAAGAAGAACAATCAATGGCGGTTGAAGACATGCCATGTGCCAACCTCGTTGACATGAATTACACAATAACATGGTTGCAGCACCCTTGCTCTCACCACATACAAAACATTTAAATCCAAGTGGAACCACTGCCAACTCTGGATCCACAGTCCCTTCAATTGGCAAATGACAAGGAGCGCAGTTTTTTGTGTTGTCTCTACACTCTTGTCCATCCTTCCCTCCAAAAGAAGAACTCCACTAGGCAAAATTACCTTGACCCTCAAAATGGTCCGTCCGGCCCGTACATCCAAGGTTGTTGGTGCTTCACGTTGTAAATACACTTAATCTCCAACCTTAAACCGTCGAAGTTGAGGCCTATAAGTCCCACTTCTAATGCGCGCATATCTGAGAGTATCTCTGTGTTACGCTATTGCCAAATTTTCCATAGCCATTGGCATGGCCTTTTGAAAATACTCAGCTCGATCATGTAGTACTTGTGTCCAAATTCTTGGGTCATCCAAGTCTACAACTGGATCTAATTTCTCCCTCAAAACCGACGGTAACATTGGCTCTCTGCCATATAATAGCTGATAAGGGCTATAAGATGCAAAAGATGCCTGTCGACTGAAACGATAACTCATTGCTATCCATGGCAACTTCAAATCCCAATCTCGGTGATTGCCTGCCAACAACCCGTACTTGCGCAAATCGCGCTTCACCTTCTGAACCACCCTCTCTGCTCATCCATCAGCCTCTGGGTGGTTTCTTGATGTTGTACGGTGATCAATTAGAGCTTTAGTGCAAAGCTCTTCAAATGCTCCAAGAAACTCTCTTCCTTGGTCAGTTAACACCTCGGCTGGAGCTCCAAATCTAGCCAACACACGGTCAAAGAAGGCCGCTGCTGCTAACTCCGTGGAATTTTGTGGTAGTGCCACCAACTCAATCCACTTGCTGAAATGCTCTACCATTACAAGTACATACTTAGCACCTCGTGATGTAGTCATCAATGGCCCGGCAAAATCAAGACTCCATCTATAGCCCAAACCTATGATTGGCAAAGGCTGTAATTGGGGAGTTAGAGTGTTGAAGCTTGATCTAACTCGATCGCAAACTTCACACCTCCCTACATAGGTTGCTACCTCTTGTCGCATGCCCATCCACCAATACAAACCACGTAACATGGAATACGTACGAAGCACTCCAAAATGACCCAACTCTTCATGAACCTGACGTATCAGTTGAAGACGTTGGTTAGGCCTAGGAACAACCCTTCTTGTTCCATCCGGCCATCGACGAAATATAAGGCCACCCTCCCAATGAAACCTAGCCAAACGATGGACTATCCGGTCTCTTTCTTGAGATATAGTATTAGGCAAAAACTCCCCATGTTGAAGATGATATAGAACCCCTTGGTCTTTCCACACATCAGTGGTAACTTGAGGTCCTCTTTCATCCAAGTCCTCATCAACAACATTCAATCGAGTCTTTCCTAAATCTTGGTTGGATCTTCCCTCCATCCAAGCCAAATAAGATGAAGCATGCCACCCTGGCACTGCCTCTTGATCACATGAGCCATGCCACCGAGCACCAGTCAAATCTTCCTCCAAGGGACTTGGATTGCACCTCAAGCCATCAACATCCAAGTTTTGCAACCCCGCCTTGTGGACTACTTCAAAATCATACTCTTGCAACAATAAGGCCCACCTAGCAAGCTTCCCTGTGAGTTTATCAGACTCCATCAACCATTTTAGAGGTTGATGATCAGTCACAAGTGTAAAGCTCTGGCCATAGAGGTATGTACAGAAATGTGTAACTGCCCACACCACAGCTAGGCACTCCCCCTCATAAGATGAATATTTGGCCTCCGCATCATTGTTGCTTCGTGAAGCATACGCAATAACATATTCTTTGCCATCATCATCCTTCTGCGTCAATACAGCTCCAATCCCCAACATACTCCAATCTGTGTGGAGTTGAAAAGGTCGTCGAGCATCAGGTCGCCTCAACACTGGTGCTGAACCAAGTGCTCCTTTCAAAGCCTCAAATGCCTTCTCTTGATCAAGTCCCCACATCCACTCTTGATCAATCCGAGTCAATCGAGTCAAAGGTTTTGCCAAGACACTGAACCCACGAACAAATCGTCGATAATAGTTTGCTAGTCCCATAAAGGCTCTCAACCTTGATACATCTCTAGGAATTAGGATCCTCTTCAAGGCTTCCACCTTTGACTCTTGTACTCCCAAGCCTCCTGGTGTAATCATATGTCCCAAGTAAGGCAACTGATCATGGAAGAATTTACACTTCCCATGATGTAAGCAAAGACCCCAAGCTTGCAACCTCTCAAAAACTTGTTGCAAGTGTTGTACATGCTCCTCCAGTGTATCACTAAAGATAATCACATCATTTATGTAACACCAAGCAAATGGCAACCCCTTCAAGACTTGATCCATAACACATTGGAACTCTGCTGGGGCATTTTTCAAGCCAAAAGGTAAGAACTTCCAATGGAAAAGCATATCTCTTCCATCCTCATCTACTCCCCAAAATGCCGTCTTTACCCTATCTTCAAGTCTCAATGGCAATTGATGGTATCCAGACCTCAAGTTCAAAGTGCTAAAGACTTTTGCCCTTCCAACTGAATCAAATAACTCCTCAGGTGTTGGCATGGGATAGCGATCGGATTTTGTTTTCTTGTTAACAGGACGGTAATCTCCACACATCCTCTTCTCCGTCCAATTTCCAAGAACATCTTTTTTTGCTGGCATCACTGTAGCACATGCATACTCTCCATCTGAAAGTTCTATCAATCCGGCGTCCAAAAGTTCTTTGCACCTCAATTTCACCCCGTCTCTTTCTGAAAGGCTAAGCCTATACGGGCGTTTAAACACTGGATGATCATCTTCCAGTTGAATTCTCACAGGCTTGCCTTTATAACCCTCCAAGTCAGTGAGTTTAAAAGCAAAGCAAGCCCTGTACGAGCGTATGAATGCTCGCACCTTCCGTGCCTCTGCACCAGTGAGTCCCATGCCTATGTCCATCTCCCAATCTTTGTAAATTGGCAAGATTACTTCCTCCTTCAGGGACCCCTTTAATGGTGCTGACACCACCTTTGGTTGCTAGTTGGAAGAGCTTACACCATTGCCCTTTTGCAGGACAATAGATGCATCATCACTTTCAATCATTCCAACCAAATCACCTCCATTAATGCCAACATTAGCACCAACTACAAAGTGAGGTGATGTGACAAGAAATGGATTTTCTTTTGTAAGAAAAACCCTCTTGAACTTCTCTTTGGCATCTTCCATTCCCAAATCTTGAGCCAATGCTGCCAATACATGTTGTCCTGGCAATTCATCTTCTACAAGCCACTCCACAACGTCTTGGTCTCTCTTCTTTTCAAGTATTTGACTGCAAGCCTGCTCACTATCATGCCATGCCTTGGCATTTAGAGTAGCCATCTTCTCCACTGCTAGAGGCACAACACCTTTTGCCCCTTGGCCTGAAACATCTGCCCCCAGATGGCTTTCAAGGCCAAGTTTCTTGTGCCGTTGAGCTGCTAGGCATATCCCAAGAAACCAAACCATGGATGTCAAGTCCATGGCTTGTCCAAGACAATGACGCCGCTGAGACTCTGTCAATCCAAGCCCAGAAGTGGTGCCGGTATGGAAACCCATAGCACGTTCCCGCTCAGTAGCACTTGGCTCCTCCAATCTCATAGAAGTGTTGTCAAATACCAAACCCGGTCCGCCATTGCGAAAAGCAAAAGACCGAGGATAACTCATCAAAGTAGGAAATGCCAATCGAGGCATTCCTACACAGTTGATTATAGCTAACGGTGGTTGATCTTCTTGCACCACTGTTTGGGCTGATCGCCCCTCCTCCAAGATGTCATCAAGATGTCTGCCCTCGGGATGACTAATGCGATGTACTGCCGCAGAAATCCCTCGCATATGAGCCAAATTGGTCCACTTCCACCGTAAACGATGGGCATAAGAACCAAGGGCTACAGCATCCATTGCCACTGGCTGACCAAGGTGCTGACATACCAATCGTGCATCCTCATGAACTTGAGCTCCAACATCTCCCAATGGAGGCACATTCTCAAGAACATAAGCCACACTTGTAGCTTGTCTACATTGCCACCAATGCAACAACCGTAAGAGCTCCCAAAATAAACTTGATCGTGGGTCTTGGAGTCCTTGGCGAGAACCAGCCCGGGAATGCCCTTGGCAAGGCCATCCAGCCATCACAAGGTCCACTTGGCCCAACCTCAAAAGATCTTCTTCTCCAATCAAGGCAATGTCTGAAGGAACTCGAGACATACAACCTTGAATAGCGCTTGCAGGTAGTTGCTTTGGATATTTCATTCTTAACTGGTCCAAATGATGTTTTGCAGCTTTGCTCACCACTATGTTGTTGTCCACATAAGTATAACTTTGTATAGACAATCCTGCCTCCAAAACTGCATCCAAACCAGTACCAAGTCCAGCAAATAGTTCCACAAGAATTATGGCCTTAGGATCATCAGAAAGATCTACCAGTTGTTGCAGAGGTGGTAGTGTGTGTTGTGGTTGCCATAGCTGCTAGTTTACTTTCTCCACTAATTCATGGCATTTCTCAGCCAAAGCTTTTGGTGAAATCCATGGTGGTATGGGATCCTTGGGATGTCTTACAAATGAGTTGATTTTGCCTTGTGTTGGCGTATCTAACTCTAGAGGCAAGTCTATAGCAGACATGTTGCCCTCTAGTAGAAAATCTCCGGTTGCCAACCACTCTGCAACACACCCATACACTGCCACCAATCCCTCAACCACGCCAGCAAAAGCTCCAAAGATGACGGGAATCACCTCCTTCCGTCCATCTTCTTGTGACCACCCTGGTCGAAACCATGCCTCCTCAGTCCAAGAATCATGACCAAAACCAATGGGGTACAAAACTTGCTGTCCCAAAAGAATGTCATAGCTCGTAGCACTTGTTACAACACACCTCACAGAGATGTGAGTGTACGCATCAGTGCCCACCTTGAACCGAAGTCGTAGGGGCTCTTTTGTCATCCCCGTAGGCTGCTCTGTGCCCCCTAGCAATGTTGCTATGGTGAAAGGACATGGCTCCAAGTCACTAGCAAGAAGCCCCAAACTCTAAGCTAGCAACTTGCCTAGCATGACTGGTTGGGCTCCCGTATCAAGCAATACTTTTTGTGGAAATACTTGAGGTGCTTCACCTCGAGCCACAGAAAAGACATGGCTAGAATTGGCCAAACGCACCACTCCAGGCTTGACTTACAAGCGTTCACGAGTTACACGAGCTAGTACCGTTGCCAAATAGCTTGTGGCAACTTCAACAGCTTTTCCACTTGAATTCAAGTGGCTATCAAACTCTGCTTGCGAAGGAGGTTCTTTTAGCCACCCCTTCCAACATCGCAAGGCATTCGCTGCTTCTTTAGCAACATTTTTCCTTGTGCACACATCACCCTCAGCCAAAGAAGACTCTTCCATCTCCCTCATGGCCACATTGGCAGGCATCTGGACCGTTCCTTGCATTATTTTCCCTGCCATATGATATACGGCAACTGCATCAAAGTTGTCGCTCTACAACTGAACCCCTGAAAACAATGGAACTTCCAAGAGTTTAACAGCTAAACTCTTCACCATCATGTCTTTTTCTACGAGGAAATTTCTTCCATCAGGGCTAGCTCCAAGTGATGGACTAGTCACCACATCTGCCAAGCCAAATGTCATTGGCAATCTTGATTGCCCAATACTATTAGGAGGCCCTTGGTGACGCACATGGGGCCCACTTGGAGTAGTTGAGTTTCCTTCCACCATGGGTGCAACTGGCAAAAAATTGGCTTATGATCTCATAGCCACCGCTGCAACCACCTCACCAAGTGCTCCATATTCAAACCTATCTGGTCCAGGCTTTGAATTAGAAGGAACTGGTGTGATCTTTGCTGTCGCTGCAACGAGCAATGCTAGGGTATTTTGCAACTCTCCCATGTGTGCCTCAAGATTGTTGCCCCCAGAATTTGATCCACCCCCTTGAGTACCTTGTGGGGTGAAAGGTTGAGGCCTCAACTGCGGGTTCTTCACCCAACATTTGTCCTCCGTATGACCAATTCGACTACAAGGTGCATAAGTGCACTTTGGAGGTGTTCCTCCACCTTGTACTTTCTTTTGTGGGCCTCTATTTGTTGTGGTTGCATTGCCCTTGTTGGTAACTGATTGCCCACCATTCTTACCCTCAAATGATGTATCTGTAGGACAATCTCTCTTTTCATGGCCTAACAATCCACAATTCCAACACCGCATACGAGAATTGGTTGTCACTTCCACTTCAGCTGCCATAGCAATTTGCTTGGAGGCCTTGGAGTTCCTTGGCTCTTGCTAGAACTACCAACAACAATCTTGGTTTGGCTGGGTGTTGAAGTTATAATGGATGACAATCTTCCAGCCTCCTCTATACATAGCCCTCAATCCAATTGCTCCACAATAGCAAAAGCTTGAACTAAAGTAGCTCGACCTCCATATGCCAACAACATGTGAGGGTGTGCCATATCACAAATCTTCTTGTCTTGCTTCCCCATATAAAGCTCCACCAACTGGCGTTCCGTGAATGCATCTCCGCTTTCACGAGCAAACTTGGAGAGTCTTGCATACATAATGCGGGGAGTGTCTCCAGTCTCTTTCTTGAAATCCTGGATGTGGCGCATGCGATCGCGGCGAATGCCTCCAAACTCCATCTCCAAATGCTCAAAAAACAATCGGAGTGGATTAAACTGAGGAGGAGGGCCCATCGTGGCTATTGCCTCATTTGAAGCTCGAGCCAACCGAGAGATGAATGTAGTTGCAGTCCCACTAGCGCCACTCGTAGCAGCTTTAGAAAGCAACCGCGCAGCTCGTGCTGCATCAGGGCCCAAGGTAGCTTCCTCGCCCTTCTCTTCATCTCCATCACTAGTCTTTGAAGCTTGAGTTGCTGGGAATGCAGCTCCCTCTTTCAACGCCATGACTAACTCCACCCTTCGAGCCCAATAGTCTTCCACCTCCTCAGGCTCAACCCTATGATTCTCAAATCAAGAATCATAGGCTTGCAACACCTCAAACTCAAGATGGGTGGGTAGCTGCTCAAAAGCCCACCAATCATTGAAAAGAGCATTGCGTTGTCTTTGTGTGCGTTGCCAGGATCGAAACCTGGTCTTCCAATCATTGAAGGCCACGCCCTCAGCTCTTCCGGAGTAGTGGTCACGAACCATGGATCCACCATTATGGTCTTCTATGTCGTCAAAAACGCTAATTCTCCAACTCTTAAGGGGATCAACTCTCACAGAGGGTAGAGCTGACTCCTCTCTGTCCTCCTCAACGTGAACTGCGACCTCCTGGTCTTCCTCTGCAGCGTAGTCACGCATCCATGTTTGAACCATAAACGACCTTCGAATGTCGAATCTTCTATACCACCGTCAAACTGCTCCCCATTGGCCTATCCTGTTGAGGCTCTAGATTGGTTCAAGTATCCAGGTAGGGATAAGAAAACCACGGGATATGGGACGGGTGGAACCAACGGCATTCCACGAGATACCGTCGGTGAAAATGGATCCTAAACTTCAAAATCACAGTCTGCTGGTCATAACTCCAGCCTTACCATGAGAACAAGCAAGTCTCAACCATGTGGGTCACAACTCCCACATCGTCACTACAACAAGAAATGGAGCTAAGCAATGGTGTAACCCACGCTGCTCGCAACAACAATGATGCACAAAGCATAAAAGAAAGCCTTCAAAATAAGCTAGGGCATCACAATTACAAACAATAAATTTGTAACCCACTAATAGCCCTCCAAACCCCTCTAAATGGCCTCCTTCTACACCTCCAAACTAAAATCAGCCCCTAGTATAATAGGGAATTACCACAATTTTTTTTTTTTTTTTTAATTTTTTTTTTTTAATTTTAAAAATAATTTGTGGTAATTTTCAAAAACTACTCAAAAGTTATCCAAGAAATTACCTTGGTAACTTTCAAAATTACCCCAATAACTACCCTAGTAACTTCCAAAAGTTACCCGGATAATTAATCCAATAATATTCAAAATTACTCTAGTAAATGGTCCGGTAACTATCAAAAGTCAACCGGTCTTCCTCTCTCTCGTTCTTCGAAGCTATCAAAGCTTGAACAACGTCAACAAACCTCACAAAACACCTCACAAAACACCTCTCAAAACAAGGCTTCAACTCCAAAACTTCAAACTGCCATAACTTCTTCAAAAATTGACGGTTTTCAACAATTTTACAATTTTTGGAATACCACAACAACTTCTAGTGTTTATAACACTAAAAAGTCACCCTAATGGCCCTCAAACCCCAAATCAGCACTTTTGCATGTTTGGTCCAGCACACATGAGGGTTTTCACCACTCTACTCAAACTCACACAACTTTTGCAAAAAGTGTCGGAATTGCTTGAAACTTGTTTCTATGGAATTCTTACATCAAAGAGCTTCTTCTCAGATCTTCTTGTCACCCTTGGAAGCTCTCCAACACCCTCCACCTCAACATCAGCACCTCCAACACCAAAGCTCCAAGATTTGATTTTGTCAGCGCTTCCGCACGTTACCACTAATGCCAGCAACCCTAATACAGCAATTCAAACCTCTCTAACAACTCTAGTACTCTCACATCAGCACATCCTTCACTCTCTTCAAGTAATAAGCTTCCCTAATACTCCAAGATAGCTTCTACTTTGTCTCAATTGGATTAGTCTTGCAAAACGAGATGAATCAAGGAATAACACTAGTAAAGATTGGTATAACAACCAATCATCATTACATCCATGCTCCAATTCCTATCAACTCATAAACTACACACATATGCAAGACTTGAAGAGAGTGAAGGAGCAAAGGGACGGCCTAGGGTTACAACCACCCCAAAGGAACCCCCAAATAGCTCCGTTCACACCTCCTTCAGTCTCAAAACTCTAGTATAGGCCCCTAGTGACCAATACATGGCCATTTGGACAATACTAAGCCTACGACATGTTCTACAGAGCCTACCAACCACCCGCCATTGATTAACATGACAGCTATCGTATCACTTCGTATCACTAACAGTAAGTGTCGTAAACTACATGTATTACTACATACACACATGCCCACATGCAAATCCACACTACAACAAGGCATGAATGAACAACCATTCAATAATAAGCTTCCCTAACACTCCAAGATAGCTTCTACTTTGTCTCAATTGGATTAGTCTTGCAAAACGAGATGAATCAAGGAATAACACTAGTAAAGATTGGTATAACAACCAATCATCATTACATCCATGCTTCAATTCCTATCAACTCATAAATTACACACATATGCAAGACTTGAAGAGAGTGAAGGAGCAAAGGGGCGGCTTAGGATTACAACCACCTCCAAAGGAGCCCCAAAATAGCTCCGTTCACACCTCCTTCAGTCTCAAAACTTTAGTATAGGCCCCCAGTGACCAATACATGGCCATTTGGACAGTACTAAGCCTACAATATGTTCTACAGAGCCTACCAACCACCCGCCATTGATTAACATGACAGGAACGTTCACCACCCAACTGCCCCTACAAGTCCGGAATCTCCAAAACGATCTAGAATCCGGACCTATGCTTGGAATTCCTATTCCAGATAAAAATCCTATTTAACTACCTACGCTCTATCTACCCTACTGTACCTTCTTCGAGTTGCTCCTACTTTGACTGCCTAGAGTCTTCACCGAAACCTTCATTGGCATATTCTTCATTAATGACCGAATTTGGAGCTTCTGTGAAACCTTGGAAGGCAAGTCTTCCGATTCTGTCTCTTCCTCAAATCTAGACTTTAGCACCTCTTCTTTCAACTCCTCAATCTCTTGAATCTCCAACTCTTTGGCTTATGGCGATTCACTAAGTGCAATCTTAGCACGGTCCCATTTCGCTGTCGACTACTGCATATAAAAAGAGTCTTCTAGGTGAAATCGAGCTGGATTCGTCATCACTCCAATCCCTATGTCGAGATTTCTACAAACCGTCAATTCAGATACCCTAAACTTTCCAGTCGTGGCATTCCCAAGTGGTGGAAAAATTGGGATGGAAAGCGCTTATTGTGCCGGAACAGACTTCCCACTCATCCCTTTCTCCAACTCAAGTCCTGTTGGTTCTGATGAAGTCCTTGCTTGGCTACCTGAGGGTCTTGCAATGGGGGTGAGGATAGACTTCAGTCCCTCTGATTGTGGCTAGATTGGGCTACTTGAAGCCTGTTGGATCGGGGTCTATCAAATTGGAATATTCCAGAATATGCTCCTTAGGACTTCCGAAAACCCTTCTAAATCAATGGCCCATTCCGGATCCAAGTACCCCAACAACTTCCTCATGTCCTTCAATACAATCCCCATCTAGGCTTCAAAGTTGACTAGGATCTTCACCATTCTGGATCCGGTCATATGCCCTTCTTTCACCAATTAGGTGGTGTAGAGCTCAACTCAGATCACTGTATATTTCGGAACCATGATGAGTTCCTTGAGGTCGTGGACGAACCGAAGAACCTCCGTCTCCTTCAATCTCGCCGTGTTCAGCTCCTCCTCTATCCACTCAAGTTGAGACTTGAAGCTATCCCTTTCCTCCTCCAACTTCCGAATTTGTTCTTCTTTCTACTAGAACTCCTTTGAATTCGGGCGTTTCTCAATCTCCTCCAAAATTTGCTTTGGCTCTACCTTAAGTTCAGGGTTGACAAGACAGTCGGACGTCCGGGACGTCCGGATGCGGATGCTATGTCTGCAGCGTCCGCTGACATTCGCGGTCCCGGCGAACAAAGTGTCCGCCGGGACCGCCCCGTCCGCCCCACCCCGCCCGTCCGCCTTCCGACGGTGGGAGGGACGCTGCGTCCGATGGCATCCGTGAGGACGGACGTCCGGACGTCCGGGTTACGGACGCTATTTTGGGGCGGACGTACTGATTTGTCAACCCTACTTGAGTTTGTTTGCGATAAGAAGCATGTGATCCTCCAAGTCACCATACATCTGTTTGGCCTGCTGCATCCACTAGATTCCAATTTCAAAGAATTTGAGCTCTTGGAGAGGTTCCAGATCGGGTATTAGTTGTTTACGTTCCGGTGTTGGTGCCTTTTCCCTTGCCACTAGATCTGTGAACTTCCTTTGTTTCTAGTCCACTACTTCTTTTTTCTCTTCCGGTTGCTCTTCTTCGGATTCCTTTTCCTCCTTCTCCAACTCTTCTGTAAGGCTGTACTTCAAGATCTTGACTCCAATGTTGTACTCAATTGTCTCCCCAGAACTCAAGACCTCCTTGTGGTGATAGAGGTGGAACAGATACGGCGTAATAGGATTGTGCTTTGCTCGGTCTACATGCTCTGCCAGCTTGCCCACGACTCTCTGAATCACTCTTCTCCAATAAACGATCCAGTCCTTGAAGGCTCCAAAAATGGTGTTGGCCACTGTAACCATAACGCGGGTAGGCTTTTCCAGATACAGAATTAGAATAAAGAAATCCAATACCCGTCTATGCCTCTCGTTTTTACAATCGCTAATAGCAAATCCCTCCTTTGAGTGGACTTGACTCTGGAACTTTCCAATCACGTACTTGTCCGCTCTTTTGGCTAGTCTAAGCCCATTCTTCTTAAACGAATAGACATCCGCCCAAATGTCTTTCATCCAAGCTATAGGTCGACCTCTCACTATCAACTCGTATTGATTCGGAACTCCATAAATGAGTTCCTGAATCATTTCCTTGTTCTTCATGCTCCATGGCCTATCTAACAACCCGACACACCTGATACACATGAGGTCCTCTTCTAACTGTGCTCGGTGACCCGGATCAGAAGGGATAACCGGACAAACCATCCAGGTTATAATTCCAGACCTTCGTGTAGCCGGATCAACAACCGCCACCATGAATCACCGACAACTTACAAACCTAATCCAGTACTACTCCTTCCGTCTCTTCCTATCTTGGTCACTAATTCACCACTCTTTCTCTCAACTATACATTCATCAAGTTCAACAAGCAGAGAGGGAGAAAAAAAAGAGTGGCGGTAGATTTAAGTACCTAGCGTGTAGCCAAAAGTCCCCGGTGGAGAATGGGTAGATGACCGTTCCTCTAACGGTCTCCTAGTTTCTTAGACTAGATGTCTAAAACATAGGTTTGGGGAATCCGATACTTTTCTGGATTCCAAATCCGTATCAGACTTGTTTCCATAACGTTACTAAAGGTTTTAGCAACCCGGAATTTGATTATTTCTATTATAGTCATAGTGTAGCGTAAATCTCTAGAAGTTACCAAAAAAATTGAAATTTACAAGTCTATCTAATCGAAATTCTAAACTAACTTATCCGGTTTGAGTTTTCGTACTCCCACAACTCCCGTTGATCTCTACCCTTAGGCACCTTTTACTACCATTGATCCCCATTGCAACTTTGGGCTTCCCCGTTGGGACTTAGCCAAGCCTTGGGATCCCTCATAAGGCTTTCAGGTCCTTCTTAGGGCCTCGAAGTCTTTCACAAGGCTTTGGGGTCCTTGATTAGCTAAACTTTAAATATTTTAAACCAACACTTCACAATTTGTACACTAAATTTTGGCGTTATACAACCTCAAGAGGTTTTTAATCTAATTTTATAAATACAAAGAAATTGAGCTTATACTTAGGATGTTGGAAATTTAGAACTTAGTTGTGAATACTAATCCCGATGTTTTGGAAACTTTGGGACTTCAAATTCACATTTTGGAAACCAAACTTTGGAAACTAAACCCTGAGAATGAACATGGGACTAAAATTTAACATTTTGAGACCTATTGGGGAGTTTTTTCTAAGGCCTATAAGTCGAAGCTTTGTTGTTAAGTGTGAAATAATTAAAGTTTGGAAAACTATAGCCATTTGAAGCTTTGCCATATTAAGATAAATATGGAAAGTCATAGACCACATTGCACAATGGAAAGTTAGTACATCAACATATTAGTACAAACGCAAGTTAATACCTACAATAATACCAATATAAAAAATCTTATTAGTAAAAAATAAGTGCACAACTTCTAGGAGATTTCTCACTTACGGTTTTTCCACCAAGGAATGGTAAACCACAACAATCATATACTAGAAGACCCCCTAAGAGGAATCACCAAATTATTGAAGGGGCTAACTCTAGATTTAATACAAGTTAGTAATACAAACTCAAAAAATATTAGTTAGTGTAGAACAAAATAATTATGAGTGCAAAAAAATGTAAGATTTTAAGGGGTACCAATTTACTTCAAAGATTGCTTTAAAACAAGAACAATAGAGCAAAAGTAACTCCATAAAACAACTAGGTGGCAAGATTGGTTCAATAGCCAAAAATCCACTAAAATAGAGCCAATAAAAATATAGTGTCAATTAAGGTTGTTTTGAGAGGGAAAATGATACCCTTGAATTTTTTTCCCAAAGGGCAATCTTCCCTTCTCATTTTCCTAATGGTAATGTTATCAATTAAGATTTTCATCCTAATTCTTTGGATTTTCTACTTTCTTTGTTGATCCAAAACTGAAAACTCTAACTTCTAAAGAAAGAATCACAAACAACCGACTTGTGCCACTAACTTCAAAAGGTCATTATAAATTTGATGTAATCCTACTCCCCTTTTTTTATCACGAAAAAATCATTGAAACGTAGCACCAACTTAAATAAAAAACAAAGTGATCAAAAATTCAACTTTTGAAGTTTACTTTTTTTTAAGAAAGTATCTAGCCTAAGCTCTTTGTAAAGTGTGGGGGAGTAAGAAAAGACCACGCTTTGACCTCATTAAAATTTCTTATGCTTTTAAATTTTTGATCAGTTCTTTTTTTAAACCTTCAACTTTTCCAAATAAGATAATCTTGTTAGTCTGGGTACTTCTAAATATCGGAATGTCATAAAACTTATTAGAATGTGTTATTAGTATAAAAAACTATACTAATTTTTATTGAGATTTTAATGCACCTTAGGTAATTTCTAAAAGAAATCCATTTTAAGTTTGAACAATTGACCATTTAAAAAAGGATCTTCTAGAAGTTGGTAAATCCTAGAATTTTTTATGGAACTTCTCATGAAGATATGCAGGCTCATATTTTTACTCTTCACATTCAAAGAAGGGGAATAAATTTCGTTATCTCCTTTAATCATTAGTAATTAGGGAATCTTTTATACAGAGAGGATTTTTAATAAACCAATTTCATGGTTGAGTTCTTGGCATAATTTCATCCCTACAACACATCATATCTACTACAAATGCCCTCCACTCTTGCCTCCACTAGTCCATCTTGAGTTTGTATCATCTATAGGCTAATAATTGGAGTTTCTACTATTTCTTGAAGAAATTGAATCTATCTTTGGAAATAGACTTTAGAAATCTTGTTGGAATTCTCTCATATCATTTTAATTAGAATGAGCTATGTGCACATTAGGTTTGAAAAATTTGAACAATAAGGGGAATGGTATTCACTCAATATTGATAGCTTCTAGCCTTCTACTGCTTTTAGATTTCTAATCTATTTGCATGTGATATTTGGGATTATTTTAGATATGCCACTCTATTTTGGACCAAATATCATATTGACATGTAACATATGGATTTTGATTCAACACTTTTTTAGGGGATTTTTGCATAATAAACTTAATTTAAACTATTAAAAAAATACTATGAGTTCGAAGTGACAAATCGGAAGTTCACATTAGACAATGTTAAGTTAGAAAAAAATAATTAATAATGTTGGAGTGCTGATCTTCCAACTCATACTAGACTCATTCACTATCACTACCACTTTCACACTGACTATGTTCATCACTACCACCAATACCTATTTCAAGCTCTTGTTTATAAATGAAATGATAGTCTTCATTATTTTTCATTGTTTTGATCTATAAGAAGATCAACTAGTGAGGCTTGATGTTAGCAAACAAGGTAAGTAGACGATTCTACAACAACTTGGTTTCATTAATGTTTAGAATTGCATCAATTGAATCTTTAACTGTAGCCCACATTTGTTTGATTGATTGGAGTTTGCAATGGTATGGCGTGGCTTTCACAATCATGTGTTGGTGTTGAGATGCAATTCAATAGCTTGCAAAGTTTGGAGGCAAGTGCAAACCATTGATGAAGGTTAACAACTTTAACTCCTAAATGTTTTGGACTGTTTTCACCAAAACCACTCCAAAACTACCATTTCTAGTGCAAGTACCAAATTTCTTTTTAAAAAATTTCTGGACATGTAACCATAGGATCTTGTAGTAATCTAGTTTGAAAAGATGCGGAAAAAATTTCAGAAATTTCCACCTCCTAGATTGCAAGATATTACCATTTGAAGTGACAAAAATCCTTTCTTTGGCCCTGCAACTGCACTTCTCAAGGTCACATTTGTATGAAAAAATGTCCAAAATGATGATAACTCTTTGAATTCATTCTTCAAGGTAAGTTGTCTACATTCTTTGAAATTTTTTAGATCATTTAGAATTGCATAACATATAGGAAAAAAATAGTAAGTAGAAAAAAGTAGACAATGATTCAAAACACTAAATTGTTAAGAATTTAATTATGGAATTGAAAAATGATAATCCCAACTGTTGTAATGTAGTAATAAATAATATACATCATATAATTTTATTTTTTCAAAAATATTGAAAATTAAGTTGAAAAAATGACTTCAAAGTTTATTTTAGAGTAGGGAATCCATAACTGCCCACACACTAAAACACCTCATAACTTTCATCTCATAAATCAAAATGGAATTATTGAAAGCTTTCCACTTATACATAAATCTAGAAAACCAATTTCAAATTTTTATTTTTGAAAAAAGTGATTTTTTAAGAAATTTTTGGGCTGCCCGCCGAGCATTGAAAATGACATATTATACAATAAATTTTTAACTTTTTAACCATATAGTCAAAAGTTATGAAAATTGTTGAGCCTTAAAGCTACTCCTTAGGCACATGTGTTAAAATTTCAAAGGAAAAAATAAAAACTCCATTTGTAGTGAGCTACCCAAAATTGCTATATTGTCAAAAAATGCAGTTTGGTCCTTTACGGATTAACTTCATTTATGCTCATCCATTTTCCTTTAGGTAGTGGCACCACAATGTTGTTGCAATTTAACCAAGTTGAACATAAGTAACTTTGGTCAATCATGAGTTTGGCTACAGGTTCACCTTCCTAATAAGGTACTTTGCACCATCCATCTAAATTATATAGCATGGTTTATAGTCTTCTAAGATTGCCATACACAACTCGTCAAATTTATTTTTAAAGCCTTGATCGGTGGTGAAGTTCTTGTGATAGTAATAGAAGTTGAGGGCAAAATTAACATTCCAAACAAACTTCATAATTGTCTTCTTAAGATCAATGTTGTCAAGAAGTCCACCATAAACCATTGCCCTTTAAATTTTTTCTCTTACTAGCTAGATCAATACACTATCCCATGCACTATACTAGATTAGGCAAGCCACAAGTTTATTGTCTTGAATATAGACTACAAATTAAGCACTGACAATTACCAACAAGGATTTTTGTATTTACTCATTGATGACTCCCTTTGTTGGAATCCATATTTGTTGATTGTAATGATCTAAGTACCAACATGACTAGTTGAAAACTACCTTTGGGAATGTAGGCAACTTATTAGCATTCAAGTTGTTCAATTGTCATTAAATATAGGTATTGTTGTAGTTATTAGTTAATGACAATTTGTGGATCTTGCAAAATGTTCCTTTGGTTGCCTTTGCTACAATGAAAACTTGTCATTTTCAAATATTGCTAGAGTATTTGGACATTGAGATCAACATCTTCCTTTCTTAATTCAATCTCGAGTAGATTGACATGGACATGGCTACTTGACTTGTTTCTATAGATGATCAATTTGAAAATGCACTACAATAGTATGAGGTCTAGTTCTAACTTCAAATGTCTATTCGAGTGTTCAACAACTCTTTGTATTAGTCTCTCATCAGCATTAACCCCTTAAAAATTGAATTAATTGCTGGATAGTCAAACATCATGTTTGTGCTAAATTTTCTTTTTAAAATTGTGTTCAAATATTAATCTTAAATTTTTATTTTGTAGCAATAGGAACTACCAATCACTATGAAAATTTCCACTTTGTTTCATGAAAAATTATCATAAATATAATTTTTGTGACTAGAAGTAAAAATAAATGTATAAATATAAAAAAAAAATCCAATTAGCTATAGAAATTAGTGTGAAAACTTCTCAATTACTTATTTTATTTTTATTACATCCAAATTATCCCTGGCAATGACTTCAAATTAAATTTCACTGTTGAGCTAAATTTTCCTTATTATATAATTGATATATAGAATTTGGATATTTTTCATAAGTAAATAAGCATACTTTCTATCAAAACTTATTTTTTAATAAATTTTGATGGAAAAATCAAATAATTGTAATTTTTTTAAGTAAAAAGAGGGAAAAAAATTATATCAATTATAATATCAATTGGAATAATTTGGAATTTTTAAAAATAAATGAAGGTTGGAATGAAAAGCATAATTTTGTAATTTAAATTTAAAATTAAGCAAAGAAAATTAGAATGAAAAACACACAATATGGTGTAATATAGATTTTGATACTTAGAACTTGCAATTGCAATAATTCTTTCAATTTTTCAATTAATTTTTTTTTAATGGGATAGAACTAAAACTTGTCAAGATTCATTTTTGTAGTCTAATATACATATCAATAAAGAATATTTTAAAAGTTACAATCAAGGTTGACTAAGGTGCATTCACTTTTGAATGCATGGACCTTAAAAGATTAAACAATTAAATCACTTCTTGTACCACATTCTCACTCACTCTCAAAACTATAGCAAGACATTTGAAACAATTGAATTTCCTTCGTTCAATGGCTAGTAGTCCTATGTATACCAAGAAGGTGCTAGTTAATGGGTTGCTGAGAATGTAGAATTCATTTGGAGTAGTAGGTGTAGATGTGTGTCTACATGTAGGAGTAGTCATCGTTTGGAGGTGAAATAAGGCTTGAGAGAGCTAAGAACCAAAGTTTTTAAGTGAAAGAGATTTAAGGAGGTATTTCTCAAAAATTAGGGCATTATTTGCAAGTAAAGTGGTAAGGCTGCTAGGAAGAATGTATCTTTCTATTCCTAACGGAGATATTTCAACATCACATAGAAACTATAGTTTTTTCAAAATGTTGATTATAAGTGTACCTAAAGTAGACCTAAGGTTCTTATGTTGGAGGTTATGTGTACATATATTGTTCTTGCCATCTACCTTGCAATTGAGTATATATATATGGGTACAGATATATGTAGCTAATGAGATAAGGTATACATAAGGGATAGTTTAGGCAAGCAAGTGCCAAAACAAATTTTCCATATCATAAGTTCAAAAGTCCATGTCGTAGTAAACCAATCACAAGATGATATGTGATACTTTTTGTCAAAAATGTTTTACAAAGTACTTTATGCCAAATCAAACACTCATATAAGAAACTTATGGAACTTACTAGGAAAAAACGTAAGAACCAATTATTCACTATAATTGATATATTGAGAAAGACTTGAATTCATCTTTACAATCATGAACCTTGAATTAGAATTTAGAGGTCACAAAACACAAAATTAACCTCTACAAGTCTAGGATAGGTTTATATTTAATATCGTGTGGAAGAAAACACTTTTGCCTTCTTGTTTGAAGCACCCATTTTTGAGGGACCCATCATTTAAAAGTCCTCTTTATTTCCTTTTGAAACCAATTTTTCTTGAGGTAACTTCATCTAGAATTGCCCCCTACAAATTCTTGCTTAAAATGTACTCTGACTATTTGTGAGACTTTAGGGTTGTTTTTAGAAACATCTATGTTCAATACTTTAAAAATTCATAGTTTATTCATATGATCCAAACATATGTTCTAGAAAAATCTAGAATCTCTTTCTGACTACCAATAAGGCATCAGAAAAGTTTTTCAATACAAGAATGGGAACTATGCTAATTTACTCATTCTGTTGGTTTTACACGTAGTTACTTTAGTTCTTCAAGGTAGTCTAGAATTTTGATATCATTGGGCTTCTATCTCAATAAGTTCATGTTTATCAACAATATGATATGCTTGATATTATTGTTGTTTGTTGCCACCAAGAAGTTTATGTAAAAAGGATTACTACCAAGCCTAATATTTTGAACTAGTAAATAGGGAGTTTATGGGTTGACTTAGCTTTTTGCCCTTCTTTCATATGTTATTTAGTTATTCTCCATAGTGATTTGGTTGTTGCCTAAGCTTAGTCATTTGATTTAGTAAGAAAACTAATATTTTTTGGAATTAGATCATGTTGCTTAAGTTTACAAAAGTAATTGGTTAAAAAATTGACAAATAAAATTACAGCTTAGTTTAAATACTGAGATGAAGGCAATCCATCAATTCAAGGCAATTTATACACTACCACACTAAGGTAGTAATTTGCACACTATTATATTTAAGCAACATTTTGGGCTTGAAGTAATTTTTAAAAATAGAAAATTTTTCTAAAATTTTTGGGACTAGATAGCTCAATGTACAAATAAATATAAAGATGGTTTGTCAAAAAATCCAAAAAAAATCCATTGGATCTATCATTGGTCATCTACCATTCAGAAATTTTTTAATGGCAAAATGATGGAATTACTTCATTGACATTCAAATGAGAATGAAGAATAGAGAGGTCGTTCTTATAATGAAATCCATTGTTTGTAATGAAGCCTCAAAGACTAAGGGACAATTTGAAGATGAGAGTTTTTCAAGTGCATTTTGTATGGGCCCAAAACCATGTGTGGACCTTTGTTTTGTCTCCCAAAGCTTCATCATCATACTACTAAAATCATAACTCCCTCTGTAATATCATAAATGCTACCATTAATACTAGGGGCTCATGCTTGCTATGCTACACATTCATTGTATCACATATTAGTAAAATTTTGATATATTTGAATAGAATGCATGATAATGATTTCAATAAGTCTTTAAAATAATTATTTTAAATATTTTGTAAAAGTATTTTCAATCATGCATACATAGAAATCGTATTTTTCATACAATGTGATATTACAGAAATAGAGTAGCAGTTTGCAATTACTTCTGTAATATCACTTTTTACAAAAGGTGATATTATAGAAATAATGTAGTTGTTGCAATTAAGGTGATATTAAAGAGGATCCATAGGATGATATTATAGAGGTAGCAAATCGATTGCTTCTCTTGGTTTTACACTTCTTTGCACTTCTATGATTTTGTGCTCTTGTGAGCTTTGAGCTTTCATGATTTCAATTTTCTATTGCTATTACCAAATGATTTTGAGAAATTTATTCAATTGAAGTGATTTTGAATTCCACAACAATTAAGTTATTCACAAAGTTTTTGAGACTTATAAGTTGTTTTTTTCAATTCTTCAATTTGGGTTGCCATTTTTTGTAACAATGGAGTCAAATTTCTAATGCATTCTAATGTATGTGTATCTTTTATAGTATTCACCATTGCATATATCTCATTCATCATTCAATATATTTTTATTGTACATTTTAATATATGCTTACTTATAAAAAAAAATTATACAAAGATTTTAGTCATTTTTATTTGAAGATTTATTGAAATTTTTATTTTGCATTCTATCAAATATATAAAAATTCTTATAAAATTCTAATCAGGGTTGACGAATGTCAACGTCCGCCCCAAAATAGCGTCCGTTTTCCGGACGTCTGAACGCACAGACGCTAGCGGACGCAGCGTCCCGACTGCCGTCGGAAAGCGGACAAGCGGGTCAGGGCGGACAGGCGGACGGGGGACAGGGGGAAGCTGCGTCTGCCAGGACGCGAATGTCAGTGGACGCTGTGGACACAACGTCCGCGTCCGGACGTCCCGGACGTCCAGACGTCGTGTCAACCCTGATTCTAATGATGAATGGGACGTATAGCAAGTGCCAACTGCTAGTTTCCTTCAATCAAGCAACACTCAAAGAGAAGCAAAAAATAAAAACAAATAGTATTGATTGATTTTTTCAATCATTTCATTTGTTTTATAATTGATGATTGCATAGATGGAGAGAGAACTACTACTTGAGATTGTTTATTAGTCTAAGATAGTAATTGAAAGTTGAATTTGACTAATTCGCAATACCACAAGTGTAATAGGAAGATCATTTTGGAACAAAAAATTAAGGCCAACATGAAGATCATTATGGGACAAAGGGAGTATCAAATATTCAATCAAATAGTTTAAGAAATCTATCAATGACTTTAAGATCAATATTTTTGCACTTACTATGCTATCATTGCTTGCAACACACCACCTCATGGCATCTCAAACTTGGGCTTGCCACGCAAGCATAACGGTACCTTCATCGCCAACGTCAACCCAATCCCTTCCTCCATCTCCACTTCCTTCTTTGGCACCTCCCAATCCAAGCAATGCAACAAATTTGCCAACATCAAAGTCGACATTGTATTTCCCAAATTATAAGCCGGACACATCCTCCTCCCCTTCCCAAATGGCAACAACTCATACCCGTCACTCCCGCTCAATTGACTCACCTCACTCTTTACAAACCTCTCCGGATTAAATTCTTTTGGATTTTCATATACACTCTTATCCCTTTGAATTGCAAATGCATTTAAAATCAGCAAGGTCCTAGGGGGAAAGTGATAGCCGAGGAAGGTGGTGGCAGTGTGGGACTCATGGGGGAAGAGGAGGGGCCCTGGGGGGTGCAAGCGAAAGGTTTCTTTGATGATGGCAGCCAAGAAAGGGAGGTAGGGGAGGTCAGATTCAAGGACAAGGCGAGGAGGGGAGGAAGAGGGGATGTAGGAAGAGAGCTCCTGTTGGGCACGTTGAAGGAAGAAAGGATGAAGAATGAGCTCCGCCATTGCCCATTCAATTAGGGTGGCACTCGTTTCGGTGCCTCCATTCAAAAGGTCCTGCAATTCACAGAGACACCTCAATGTGATTAGAAAAGCAATCAACAATGAACAAAAGGACTACACAAATAGGGGAGTGGCGAGCCTAATATAATACAAATGAAAGACCTTGAATCTTTTTTTGAGATTGGTGTAAACAAAGAATTTATTCACCATAGATCCCACAATTATGGTACATAATGTTTTGAATGCCAATTTCATTGAATTGGCAATATTCCATGGATTGGCACTTTCTAGATGTGTAGCTTGAAATATGTATCTACACTTGTTCCAACATTTAGAATTTTAAAAGTCAATTCAACTAGTTGTCGAGCTTCTTGTGATCAGTTCACAAGTTTTAATTGACCATGTTAATTTTCACTAAGACAACTACATCTAATTATGATCCTTTTCTAAAAACAACCCTTGTAAATTCTTGCCTAAAATGTACTACCTCTGGTCATGAAAGTCTAAGATCACTTTTGAAACATCTATTTTGAGAAATTTATAAATTTATAAATTTATTTCATACATAATCCAAAAAATGCACACGAACAAAACTTAGGTGTAGTTACCTTAGTGATAGTTTTGCATCCAAGAAAGCGTAAGTTTTATCGAGCAAGAGACGTTGATATTTACCTGCAATGCATTGAGAATGTCCTTGTCCGAAAGATATTCTCCATCATCCAACGGAGTCTCCAGCAGCACATCTGCCACGTTCGGGACATAGCTGGGATCGTCTCTCTGTTCTTTCAACCGTTGTCGGTGACCCTCCAGGTCGAAAATCTTCTCTGTGAGGTTCGCACAAAAGTCTCGGAGCTTGGCAAACTTGGCGGCGTGACCTTGCAGTCGATCGACGAAGCTCAAGTAGGGCACGAAGTCACTGATGACCACCGCACCGGCGAGATTGAAGAGACTACTGTTCATCTTCACCAAGTCTTCTCTCTGCTTCTCAGCCCCGACTTCGGACGTTCTGTAGAATCTGTATAATGTCGCACAAGAAAAGCATTACAGAAATTGCACACGTTTGGTATAACATCTGCTCACGCAGGTGCTCAACAATTCGGAGCTGTTATGATGTGCTTTACCCAGAGCCACCGATGCCTTCAAACTATGAATGGGAACTAGCCTGGAATTCTGTACTGGAAACTCATGCATGCGGGTAAAAATGTTTTGCAAGTCTCCTGTGAAGTCGAGGAAATGTAATTGTTGAGTTGAACACACGGGAAGTGAAATAACTTCTTGTTTTGGAGTGATACATTTATGATACAGGATACTAGAGCAAATCAAAATAGCAGCCGAACTTTGTCAAGTACGATCACAAGTGGAAGTGGAATGTCATATATGGTCACACGGACTAGCTCACTAGCTGGCTTTGGAGACAGACAGTTTCCAGAAAATCTAAAGCATTTACACCTTTGCGGAAGAGTTTCATGCCTGTTTTTTTTGGTATGATTCTCTCGGTCATGAAATAATTTGGAGGATTTAGAATCTATCTGCTAGTTTGAAGATTTGGTGATCATTTTTCTAGATGAATTCGAAGCTATTTTCGGTTTGAACTTCCAGACGAATACTACACTTTTCACATGTCCCAACTTTTTCAGAAATGGTTTTCTAGACTTCAATTCTGATCAATGATGATGGTGTTAGTACCTCTTGCCAACAATGATGCGCGTCATCGTGTTGGAAGTGACCCCATAGAGCCAGGCCTTGATGTCCACGGGGTCCCCTTTCTTGCAATCCTCCACCAGCAATTTCATCATGTAGAGAATCTCCTCGTCCCGAATTTCTCTCTGGGACGCATAGCGCTTCGGAGAGAAGAGCTCGGCGTTGAAGAACCTCCGCAGGCGACGCCAGTAGTGCAGGTTGGAAGTGAGAGAGAGCACTCGGTAATTCTCGTCGTTTTGCCATACGGTCCAGGACAGTCGCTTGGGCCGGGAGCCGAAGTTGGCGTCGTTGGTTTTGTAAAACTCCTTGGCAACGGCAGCCGTGGATATCACGATGCAGGGCTGGGACCCTGGTCAGGTTGGCTTAGTCAATCTAGGATATTATAAAGCATAATCTGCAATTATTACTTCTCCTGAACGGCTGAACTATGTTATTTGGATACCGGATCGAACCAATTCATTAGATTTTTTTCTCTTAATCTTCAACTTCTAATTTCTAAACCGCCATGCAAGGCTGCTCGTGTTCTGATCTATAGCAAAACAGAGGTACGTCCTCCAATCCAATCATGTACTGTACAAAGACAATCTGCTGTGCTCATTATTGTTAAATGGGAATGTTCCATAATCATGAACATGCGACATTCAAATGGTAAGAGCTCTGAGAACTACGACTAGCATTGTAACGCTTCGAGTTTTATGCCTGGCAACCCGAACTCAGCGTCAATTTCACTGAAATCTCAACACCGTGATCTCCGATGTTTCTAACAAACAGAAGGTTCATTCTATATCACGGAGGATCAAACGCTCATACTCGAAGAATTCAAGAGAGTGCAGGAACTCAGAGAGAATCGTACCTAAGCGGAGATACATGAGACCTCCATACTTGTCAGACAGTTTCTCCAGTGATCTGTGAGGCAGTCCACCCAGGGCAGAAAAGTTTCCCACGACTGGCCACGGCCAGGGTCCAGGGGGCAAGTGCTTCCGCCTCCTGGCTTCAGCATAGCTATAAATGAGCAGTAACGAAACGAAAGCTGCAGCTACCAGTGCAACGAAGAGCTCAATCGTAGGAGCTGGTGTCCACGCGGTATCCATGTTTCGCAAATTGCAAAGTGTGTGACTCAACCAGACCTACAGGAACTTTAACACACCATGTTTCGTGCTCCGTGAAATTGGGCTCGTGGAACTTGTCGTCGAAATTTCTTTTTTTAATTGTTAGTGGTGTTTTATGGCCAGCCCTAGATTCTGACCTATGGGTCGGACTCTTTTGAGTGGGTGGTGGATATGTGGGCCTGCATTTTAAACCTGAGGGCAGTGTCACGAGCCAATGGGTTGTGTGATGTATTGGAAGGTCAAAAGGCGTATGTTAACCCACACGGCCACACACTAGGATGAGGACATTTTTCGGCCCATGAATGACAAAAAATCTCTCCATACAAGACAAAGATGCAACTACTCATTCTTCAAATTTTGTGTGAAAAGGGAATATCATCTATAATAGATTGACTTCCAATGAGTGTTCTTGCTTGTTTTTTAAAGCCAACAATTCACACAATACAAAAAATAGATAATTTTCATAGTCACCAACTCGTCTTTTAAGGGTTAAGATACAAGTATACAACTTGTTTGTTACAAACTGTCCCATTTGGGCAATACATGGTGACGTATCTTTGTAAAAAAATACAAGGGCAATATGTTTTCATTCATTGCAATTTCTCTATGGGTAGGAATAGTGGTTGCCTTGATTGAAAATTTGTTAGTTGAGATATTATAAGAAAAAAATAGAAAAATCTAAGGAAATCTACAAAATAATTTCTAGTTTCTTATGTTCTTTGTTGAGTATGTTACCATAGCTAGTTTTCAGTTTTGGGCTTCTAAGAAATATGTTTGCCTATGGATTGAAAACATGTCGGATTGTAATTTACACTTCCTTAATTTCCACAAATTAATTCCAAACTTGATGGAAAATTAGCACAAATTAGTGCAATATTCATTATTGCCCCATCACTCAATTAGTCATATGCTTAATACCTAAAAGCCCAAGGAGTTTAGACAAAACACAAATGTGTTATAAAATATAAGTTCTATAATTTTTTTGAAGTTTGCATAAACTAAGATAATGTGAAGCACAAAAAGTAGAAAATATTTGTATGATCAAAATTATAAAATTATTTTTAGATTTTCTTCAATTGAATTTTGAATATATAACTTCAAAAATTCACCAAAAATACAATTTTCCTCTTTTAGCATTTGAATTTTTTTTATTGGTCAAAATTGTGGTTTCTATTGATTTGTGAAAAAATGCATAAAATATAGTAATGAATACACAAACACTTTCTCTAAATAGTAAGATTTTCAACACTAAGCAAATTCTAAATATTTTGTGCTATTTCTCTTATAATTTTTGTTTGACTATAGTGATCTTAGTTTTGAATATAAATATTGAAAGACAACCCAAAATTTTAACCGAAAAAAAAAAGTTTGGCAAAAGTTTTTTTCTACCCAAAAATTCTACCCAAATTGGGTAGCGACCAAGAAATGGTTGCTTGAGCACTTAGGGATTAAATGCTAAATATTGTTGGATATATATCATAGACCTTAACTTATAATTGATCAAAACTTCACATGTCAATATTACAAAGCAATTTTGAGCTATTTTCTTAAAAGGGTCATACCTTCTACTCCCTTCCATAAGTTAGTCTAACATTCTCAGCAAATTAAGTGTCCCTATCTATGTTGATATAAAGTAAACACACTACGAGTAGCCAATCATTTAAGCAATTTTGGAACAAATTTTGAGTAGTATGAAGTAGTGGAAATTTTTCCCATGTAGGAAGTTAGGAAATATAGGGATAACAAAATTTTCAGAATTCTATTTCTGAAATTGAAATTAATGTGAATTTTGGGAATCCCAAAGTGCATTTCACTAGTATCTAGTGTCTAAAGTCTTCCACTTTCAATCATTCAAGAATTTTTTTCCCCAGTGACTACCTCCTACTTTCTTGCTCACTACTTTAAGATATATGTCATAACCTTATCAGTCCCAATCTCAAAAACAACATGAAACACACATTCTAAGCTTCAATTCTAACCAATGGTTGGAAATATCACACCTTCGACGTTGGTTGTTGGATGTGGTTGACAAAATTCATGCTTCTACCTAATCAGTTAAGGTATAGTTATGTACCAGACAACGTACCTGTGGAGGCACATTTTGTACGGGAGCGAGACCCAAGGACGAACTTTTGGGCGAGCTCACCATACAGGATGCACCTCCATAGGTGCGTTCTCGAACGTTAAGAGGTGATGGGAACGCCAGAATCCGGCCACCCCTGCGATTCTGCCCACCGAATCGGCCACACTCCTCCTCCTGTGGCACATTCTGCTTCCTCACCAATGCCATCAAATGCACCAAATCAACCACTGAAGCTCCTTGCGTAAAGGTACGTATTGGGGAGCAAGAATATTTTTTATTCTGGCATGGGCTTCGCCACTCCAGAGATTCTGGCCTTGACCTGCAATTGAGGATTCACGCCGGGACACCGGAATTTGTATGTTACTGTACCCGACGAGATCCAAGCTCATCTCCTGGATAGACGCACTCAATTTTCCTCACATTTTACTGTAAAATATGAGTAGCTTTTGAATGTCAATGCAATGTTTCATACCCCGCCTGTGGTTCAGAGCTGGCAATGTATGGTAACTTATGAGCACTCATTTCATTCTGTTGGGTTCATGATGAATTTGAGTCGCAATGCTTTGAGGAGGATTAGGTAGGACCACTCATTCCCAATCAGAGGCCTATGCATAACTTGTAGGGTGTAGTGATTTCCAACCAAAGCTTGAAACGGGTTTTTATTCTCCTTTTCAAGGTTTGAACTAATAAGTTCAAGACACATGTCCCAAAGTAGTGAGCAAGAAAGTAGGAAGGAAAGAGTCTGAAAGTAGTTCTTCAATGATCAAAATTTGAAAGAATTTAGACATTGATTATGGGTGTCAAGCACTTTTGGCCTTTTGAAATTCATAACGGTTTCAATTCAAGTGATAAAATTACCAAATATTTTGCAAATCCTTGTCATTTCTATCATTGCACCTTCAAAAATATTTGCTCCACCTTGCCCTACTCCAATTGATCATGTCCATAATTGCTTATCTGATTGGTTGTGGATGTTTTCACTACATACGTCACCTATTTGGTACAAGTTTTCAAGGTTCATGTTTCCTATGACAAATCTACGGTGCAAGGACTCTTGTTAAAAAGTATATAAAGGTATGTTTTCACTTAGATTGAAGAGGATCTTAACAAATGAATTTAAGAACACTTTTGTAGTAGATTCAACTTTTATTATCACTAACCCTAACACCAAGTGCTAATTTGAGAAACATGCTATATCTGAAAGGTTTTGGATATGCATCAAAGTAATCGAGCATGGTTCCTCTTACTAAAATCGTCTTACTTTTTGATGGATTTTGGTTAGGAAGCAACTAAAAATAGCTTTAGACTATTTTAGCATGTATAGAGTCAGAGGCATAAAGATGCATTTCTCACTCAAACACCTTCCACACCATCAATTTTCAATCAATTTCAATTCTGAAAAGTGTTTTTAAAAGTTGAGAAGGTTAGAAAGAAGGTATTAAGAATCCATGAAGATCCCTATTTAGACAATGTCAAGTTTGAGGTAGTTAATTATCAATGTTGGAGTGATGATCTACTAGTTCATGTTTGACTCATCCACTATCACTACCACTCTCAAACCCACTATCTTCATCATTGCCGTCAACATCTTTTTAACCTTGTGTTCATAAATGTAACGATCGTCTTTATTATTTTTCATTGTTTTCTTCTACAACAAATCAACTACTAGATCTTAATGTTAGCAAATAGGATAAGTAGACAATTTTGCAACAACAACTCAACTCAGTTTCATCAATGTTTAGAGCTGTAGCAATTGGGTCACAACCATAGCCTACATATTAAAGCGAGCCCCTGATAATTGCATCGTTTGATTGATTAGAGTTTGCATTGGTATAGAAGGATCTTTGCTATCATGTGTTGGTGTTAAGATTCAATTCCATAACTTGCAAAGGTCAAAGGCAAATGAAAACCATTGATAAAGGTTAACAACTCTAATTTTGTCTCATTAGAAGATTTTGGGGGCCTCCGGATGCCTGCAATTTATTACAACCTGCAAATGCAAGAAATAGGTTCAGCACAACAATTTGATATGGCCAAGACCCTACCACATCATTGACCAAATTTATTTATTTTTAAATTTTTAAATTTTTTTTTTTTTTTTTTTTGCATTTGGAGACTAAATTTTTTTTTTATATAAAAAAGAAAATTCTGACAATGGACTATTTCCCTTGTTGTGGGGAACAACTGCAGGGGAAAAGCCCGAAATAGGCTTCTGGACCCCCCAAAACTCTTCTAATGATGCTCATCAATTTTCATTTGGTAGCACTATATTGTTGTTGTGATTTAGTCAAGCCAAACATCAATAACCTTGCTCTATGGGTCTACCTTCTTAACTTGGTACTTCACACCATCCATATGAATTATATAGCATGGTTTGTAAACCTCAAAGAGTGTCATGCACAACTTCTCGAAAAGATTTTAGAAAAGCTCAATAGTGAAATTCTTGTGATAATCATAGAAGTCTTAGACAATATTAACATTCCAAACAACTTTTTGAAATGTCTTCTAAAGATATGTGTTGTCAATTAATCTGCCACGAACAAACCATTGTCCCTTAACCTTTCCCTCTTACTAGGTAGATCAACACATTGTCTTGGATTAGATGAGCCTCGAGTCTATTGCTTGAATATAGACTACAAAAGCACCAAAGATCACCAACAACAACTTTCAACCTTTCTCATTGATGACTTTCTTTGCTAGAACCCACATTTGTTGCATGTCTTGATCCAAGTAGTAATATGACTTGTCAAAAAATACCTCCAAGAACATAGGCATTAGGCAATCTATTAGCATTTATGTGACAATCAATAATAATTTGTGAATCATCCAAAATGTTCCTTCAGTTATCTTTGTTGCAATGGAAACCCATCATTTTAAAGTATTGTTGTAAGATTCAAACATTGAAATTGATATTTTCATTTCTCAACTCAATCATGAATTTTCTTAGTATGGATATGGCTATCAAACTTGTTTCTAAAGATGACAAATTCTTAGACACACTGCAACAATTTGGAGTCTAATTCTAACTTTGGGTATCCAACAACTTTTTGTACTAATCTTTCATCAATATTAAATAATCAAACTGTTTCTTGTGCCTCATTATCACTTACACTTAAAATTGCATTAAGATACTTGCAAGAGTTGAGCTTCCTCTGTTGAGTGGCCAATTGTCAAAATCCAATAAGGTATTGGTGAATGTTAATGAGGATGTGGAATTCATTCAAAGTGGGTTAGGTGTGCATTTTGGTATAGGTGTAGTCATCATTTGGAGGTGAAACAAAGCTTGATAGAAAGCTAAAAATTGCCAAAGTTTTCAAACGCAAGTGTTTTTAGGAAGTATTGTTCAAAGATTAGAATATTATTTGTGATTAAAATGATAAGGCCATTAGGAGGAATGTATCTTTTTATCCCTAATTCTATTTCGACATCACATTAAAACTATGAATTTTTCAAATTGTTGATTACAAGTATATCTAAAATAAATCTGAAGTTGTCATATTTGAGTTTGTATGTATATATGTCATTATTGCCTTCTACTTCACGATTGAATGCATATGTAGGTGCATGAATATGTGGCAATGAGCTATTGTATGTGAGGGACACTTGAATGAAGCAAGGCCAAAATTAAATTTCCACATCATAATTTCAAAGATCTATTCCATTGTAAACCAATCACAAGATGTGACATTTTTGTCAAAAGTGATTTACTTTATGCCAAATCAAACTTTCATTTAGAAAACTTGAGGAGTTCACCAAGAAAAAAGCATAGCAACAAATTATTCACTACAATTGATATATTGTGGAGAATTTAAATTTATCATTTAGAATCATGGACCTCAAAATTTTATTTTGAGGTCATAAAATACAAAATTAAATACTACAAGTTTAGAATATGTTTTACATTTAATATTTCTATGGGGATAAAGCACTTTTGTGTAAAGCCTACATCTTTGAGGGATTCATCATTTAATAGTCCTTTATGTTTCCTTTAGAAACAGATTTTTGTGAAGTCACTACATCTAAAATTGCCTCCTATAAATTCTTGCCTAAAATGTATTCTCACTATTCATGAGAATTTAGAGTTGGTTTTAGAAACAACTATGTTAAGCACTTTAAAAACTCATAGTTTATTCAAATGATGTTTAAGACATGCATTCTAAGAAAATCTAGAACCCCCTTTCGACTTCCAATAAGACTCATCACAAAATCATTATCAATATAATGAAAACCATGCTAAAAATACTTATTCTGTTGGTATTAGGTGTAAGGTAAGCCAACCCATTTTTGTTTACTGCCTAATTCAATCATCCCAATTTTGACCCCAATTTCGTCCAAAAATTCATATTAATCCATTCATTTTCTAGCAAAGTCATTGCATTAATGCTAGCAAAGAATATCATATCAATCATTTAATGGTGAACACTTAAGTGCCATTGGATGCATGGAAGAGCAATTGGGGTTGCTCATAGGATGTTCATGACTTCACTCTATGAGAAGCTTTGTAATTTCAGGATAGATTACTTCAGAAATTTACAAAAATTACAATGTGGATTTGGAAATTATAATTCCATTTGGATTTGATGTATGAAACAAGTGCACACCTGTGAAAATATGTGCCCTTTTCAGAAGTGGCCTCAAGATATCGTATGTTAGGGTCAAATTCATTTGGTCCCATGCAAAATCATTTCTTTTTAGAGTGAATAACCATTTGTTAACTCAATTTAGAATTTCTGCAACTTTGTTTTGCAAAGTTCATAATATTTTGTAACTTGTAGCAATAGCAATACTAGTATTGTATGTGAATTTGAATTAATATCAGATTATCACCAATGCCAATAAATTATGATTGTTATTCTATTTAGTATAGAAATATCCTTATCCAACTATAGTATCTAGAGTGGTAATGAAAAGATGAAAAAGCATTAAAATGCTTTATATATGCACATGTGATAATGAAAAGTGTGGCAACAAATCTAAACTATCAGTAGAAGACTCACCTTGCATTATGCCTAGAAGAAAGAGGTTTAAATTCATTTAAAAATAGTTTTAAAATTAAAATTCTAATTTGCAAAATCCTAGACTACAAAACTTCAACCTACAAAATTATATGGTTCTCCTTCATATATGTGTATATATATATATAATAATTATTATTATTATTATTATTTAATTATTTAATTTTTCATTGGGGTTCTTTTTTGAGATTTCACATTAATTTCATTAATATTTCCTATACTATTCAAATATGTCATGTTATAATTTCTGAAAATTTCATTACATGCCATATTTATTTGTATTTTGAATTATTTTTTAACAAATCTGATTTGGTTTGGGAACTTCTCCCTAGGGGGCCAAGTCTATAGTAGTGGAACTAGCCTCTTGATTTGCCCCCGTGTTTTATCCTCGGGGAAAATGCAAGAAACCTTATGTTTGCTTTGCAAAATTCCTTTGCAAATTTCAAGTTCCTACTAGCAATCAAAGGCCCCAACTACTAGTTCGGAGAGGTGTTACCAATCAAATTTATACAACACAAAATAAGGGATCTTTTTTTTACATTCACCCTTGACTAGACCTCCACAATGCAGATTTTGAGTTCATACTAGCAATCAAAGGCCTCAACTACTAGTTAGGAGAGGTATTACCAATCAAATTTATACAACATAACATAAACCAGAGGATCTTCTTTTCCATTCACCCTTGACTGGACCTCCGCAATAGGCTTGTCGCACTCCAATAGCCTCGATCCCGCTGCACTTGGGATTCTGTTTCTTCGTCATGACCCGTCTTCCCAAGTCGCAATTGATGCCGCCCCGGTCAGCTCGGCGTCCATTGAATTCGTCTTTTCTCTCTGGATATCCACAAGTCCGGGCTGAATTCTTGTCCTGTTCTTCAAGTCTCGATTCCTCTCGTGCCAGTAGTGGCGTCCTTGCCTTGGTTCCCGATGCTTGAGGAGGTCCAGTCAGTCCATGGAAGAAAGAAGACCCCTTGTTTTGTACCGAATTAATTTTTATTGGTGATACCCCTCCTAGCTAAATTGGGACCTCTGACTGATTGCTCATATGAACTCAAAATCTGCAAAAAAAATTAATTTAAGCAGCAAATGAAAGGGGGGCAAAACCGCCTCCACGAGAGGCTCGTTGCGCTACTTTACACTCCACCATGCAGAATTGGTGTTCAGTGGCCCAGCACCAGATTTCAGACCGTTTCTCCACGAGTCTTGAATCCCCAGGAAGTGGGATTTGGGTTAGCTAACTTATATGGCAGGCTCCAATCCATCTCCAGACCCAAAGACCCTTAAATCAGCCCACATACGCCTCTATTGTCCCATGATTTACCCTTGTAGAAAACACTGAATATTTTTATTTGCCACGGATGATCAAATTTGCAAATTCGGAATTCATATTTGCAATCAGAGACCCCAAATTAGCTGGTTGAAGTGATGAAATACAAAACTTTGGACCTTCAATCCAAAATCCGTAGCATTTCCAATCATTTCCCTTACTCTTCTTTCAAGCAACCTCAAGCATTTTGCCCAAACAACCCTGAAATTTCCACATCAAGCTTTCTTCACCAATTCATAGAAAAAAAAACTAATTTTCCTTTATAGTATCCTAAAACTGCCTCAAATCAAACCTTAAAATCTCTGTTTTTACCCCCAAACCCTTCAATTTCCTCCTTAAAACTATGAGAATTCTTCGCCACAGCAAAACCTTAATTTCTCAATCAATTTCAACCCATTTTTCATCTAACCTAAAAAATCTCCACTTTTCACCCATTTTTTTTATCATAGAAAGGTGAAAACCTACTCAATAAATTGTCCTACATGGTCCCTTCCCTAATTCCTAACAATTCATGCTTGAAAAAATCATAAAACATCAAATTGCTTCCCAAAATATACATGCACATGAAAAGTTGGAAAATTGCAAGTGAAAGAAGGACAAACCCTAATTTTGCCTATATCAAATTTCCTACTAGACTAATTTTGTCTAATTACTTTTATCCTACCATAATTTACTATTAATTTGCTAAATTAGTATAAAATGCACCAAATTAGAGCAAATCGCATTATATTGTTGTATATGCTCTAATTTAGTGTAGGCTACTCTAATTTTAGTATAAAACATCCTAAATAAATGCAAAACACTCTAAATTATTAAAAACTCCTATTTTAGTATTTCTGACACTATTTAAGTGTTTTCTTCACAATACTAGTGTTTTGGTCATAGCTTTAGTTTAACAAACACCTTTTGTGTTTTTTATTATTTATGATTCTTGCGGTTTTCAATTTACTTCTAGTTTCATTTCCTACTCTTAATCTTTTAATCTTTTCTTATTTTCTTCTTCTTCTTCTTCTTCTTCTTCTTCTTCTTCTTCTTCTTCTTATTATTATTAATTTTTCTTTAGTTTGCAATTTGAATCTAAATTCATTTTCTACTCTCCAGTTTCTACTTCAAGTGTTTGATTTCATTTTGGTTTTGCATTTTTAGTTTGCATTTTTTCATCATTTTACCATTAGCCTAATTTGGTTACTCTACCAAATCTTGCTTAACATTTTTTTTATTTTTAAATCCCTAATTTTTTCTAGAATTTTCTCTTAATTTTTTCCTAATTGTATTTTCTACCGTTTTGCTTGAACTTCTTACAGTTGCTACTAAAATCTAATAAAAATTTCCCTAATTGGAGGTTTTGGTTTAATCTAAATTAAGTACTAACACTTCTGAACTTGTAAATTCATACAAATTATTTGTATTTTTCACAATCCAAAAAGTGAACCAATATGGTGGTTTATAGTGTTGATTGTGAATGCATTAAAAACTCTAGTAACATCCATATGTGCTTACAATATTCTTTATTCTAATACTTAGGAGATTGTCATATTATAGGTCAAATAGTTTGAATTGGCAACAAAAATGCTATAAACAATGATCGTGTAGTATGTACATAGGATATTGATCATATTGTCATTGTAGAGAAGAACATAATAAAAAAGTTTAAATATACATTCATTTAGAGTTTAGGACAAGTACAATTTTAGTCCACTCTATTATTTCATGACAACTCAAACCTACATTCTAGGAGGTAGATGCCATTAGAGGCCTATGCTACTTCAACTTCAAAATTTCATAACAAATTCTCCAAAGCTTCAAAAACTATGAAACGACTTGTGTTACATGCTAATTCTACTTGTCTTTCAAGGAAAATTTACTGAAAAATATTTGAGAGTTGAAAAATATTTCAAGTAAATTTTCAACTCTCCAAAAATCAGTTCTAGCTCTTAAATGGTTATTTTATGAACCTCACCTACATTAGTATACCTAAAATTGACAAAATAAGCAATTTTTTGTAGGCAATATGGTTTCTATTATTGTTTTGAAAAGTTTTTTTGATGTCTTGTTGCATGACATTTGTATAACCAAACAATAATTTAGTCCTTTTTTTTGCTAGGAAGGTAATTATTACCTTATGCCCTTAGTAATCATAGGAGAGATTTCCCTTTTCACAACAAAATTCTGAAGATGAATAGTTGCACTTCTATCCTACACAAGAGGACACTTTGTCATATATTGAATACATAACATCTAAAATCGTTTATGGGTTGTCAATTGGAGGTGGTTGAGAGGTCGTATAAGACAATTTTGTTCACTAGAAGGGGGCCCCTTTTCAAGATGGGGGTATACTTTAGGTATGAAGTAAAGATTTAATTTCATACAATAGAAGTAAGGTAGGGTGCTCTAAAAGGGACCACTAACATAGAGGTACATTTTGCTTTCTTCACTCTACCTATAGTGCATATTTCAAGAGGTGGTCAATCGCTATTAATTGACCACTACCCATTTCAACTTCAATAATTTGTAACTAATTCCACAAAGGTCCAAAAAATATGAAACGACTTGGGTTAGATGCCAATCTCATTTCTCTTCCTACAAAAATTTACCGAATTTTTTTTTGAGGAGGGTAGCTTTCCCCAAAATGCAATCAGCTCTTAAAAGGTCGCTTTAATCCTATAACATTGCCAAGGTCACTAAGTGTCCGACAGATGACAAAGAGTCTTTGAATGTAGGCCAAAAGTGTCATTATTCATCCTTGGAATTTTGTACAAAAAAGGGAAGACCTTCTATAGTAGCTTATCCTTAAATGAGTGCTTTTGGTTTTCTTAAAATAGATGATGCACATTGCTTCGAAAAGATGATTTCCATTGAGCTAGCCCGTCCTTTCAGAGTTAACCTCTAAATGACAGATCTATCACCATTGATTTCAAGCGTCACTGCCCGTTACTTAGTTTGTTGCCATTTTGCAACTAGATTTGTATGAAATTTTTTATATTTATTTATCAGAGATGAAATTACATGTCTTTAGTATTTCAAAAAGAATTTAGATTTTTTCATGAAAAATTGATTTTTTTGAGAATTTTTGAAGATAAAGTGAAGAAAAATCACATCAATTAGAAAATTATTTCAATAAACCTGAAATTTTCACTATGTGTGTACATTACAATGAAAAATATCATAGTGTAAATTCAATTTCCATGTCATTCTCTAATTAGAATTCGATAGACATTGAAAATACATCCAAAATTCAAATTGCAATCAAATATTCAATAATAGAAAATTTTCCAAAATTCAAATTGGAGTACAAACTAGAATAGATGACCTTCATTTTGTAAGTTGGTCTCAAACTCCAGAAACTTCATTTTTGTGGAGAAATTTTAGATTTAGAGCAAGGACCAACAACCTCCCTAAATACACTAAAATTAGCATATTTTGTGATCCATTTTTTTTTTAAACTTCTCATTTATGTGAAGACAAACACTGGCAAGACTACAAACTCAATTGGATCTTCTTCACAACTGAACATGAAAGGTGAACAAGGAAAATGGGGATGAAAAGTGCTTCCAATAGCTTTACAGCTCAGTGGGTTGTCATCCAAAAGCCACAGAATGTCATTCCAGGCGTTCCAGGGTTAAGAACAAGCTACCTTACATATATAGCTCAAACCGAGAACATGGGACACATGGGCGGTTGCCTTGAAAACAAAATCCAGGTCATGAGATGCCAAGGCACCTACTCGTCAGGATTCATTGTGGATCATTCATTGTCCCTTTGTCTGTCCATTTGCAGGTTTGCATAATTCTCCCATCCAAGATCAAAAAGGGAAGCTCAAGTGAACCCTAAACTTCGTTTCTTTAAAGAAAGTCGTGCAATGACAAAAGATCATGAGTCACGGACACGGGAGCATGACCTAAGGTAACTCTGCCTATGACAGTCCAAATGGGAGCCAGCCCATAAGAGGCAAAATTGTACTAATGGTGTACATTCTAGTTCTTGAAATGTGCATCACTAGAAATTTTATGCCTCTTATAGGCTGGCTCCCATTTGGACTGTCATAGGCAGAGCTACCTTAAGCAAAGCTGCAATGAAACAATAATGGCCGCATTGGAGCAATCTCTCCACCTAGAAACAGCACGAGAACAACACTGGATCACTGCCAGGGAGCCCACTGCTGCACAGCCCAAACTCGATCTTCTTCTTCCAAAGCTTACTGAAGGGCCCCTCGCCTCATTAGTAAACAATGCGAAGGTGGAGGCACCAATAACTAATCAAATAAGCAATTTGGGAGCAGCTTCTGTGTAGTGTGAGTTGGTGGATATTTTTCCCATGTAGGAAGATAGGAAATATGAAGATTGCTAAATTTTCAGATTTATATTCACAAAATTGAAATTATAGTGCATTTCAAGAGGCAAAAGAACTCTTGACCTGTAAGCAATGTTTAGAGTCTTCCAATTCCTATCAATTCAAGACTGTACTTTCTTGCTCACTACTTTAGGTAATGTGTCTTAACCTTATTAGTTCCAATCTTGAAAAGGACATAAAAAAACAAATTTCAAGTTGGAAATAGCACACCCTCTAGGTTGGGTATTGGGCGTGGTTGGTTATTGGTGCCTCCTCCTTATGTGGTAGTCAGAAAGGGGATTCTAGATTCTCTTAGAAAACATATCATCTTAAATACCATATGAATAAATTATGAATTTCCAAAGTACTAAACATAGGTGTTTCTAAAATTGACCATAGACTCTTGTGAATAATCAAAATATTTTTCCAGTAAGAATCTTCAAGAATTTATTTTAGATGTATTTATCTTATGCAAATCCATTATTTTTGGAAGGAATCAAAAAGGGATTTAGAATGGTGAATCCTTCAAAAACACAGGCTTCACACAAGAGGGAAAAAGTGTTCTCTCCTATACCATTTGGATTATTAAATGTAAAACCTATCCTAAACTTGTAGTCATTAATTTTGTATTTTGTGACCTGTAAATTCTAATTTGGGTCCATGATTCCAAGTATGAACTTAAATCCTTCATAATTTATTAATTATTGTGATTAATTAGTTCTAGTTTTCTTTTCTATTGAGCTCTATAAGATTCCTACATGGGGGGGTGACTTGACATAAAGTAAGTCATTTTTGATAGAAAGTGCTACATATCATCTTGTGATTGGTTTATGAAGACATGGGTATTAGAAATTATGATGTGAAAATTAAATTTTCACACTTGCTTGAATGCTTATCAAAATTGTCCTTACACACAGTAGCTTGTTGCCCACATATACATGTGCCCATATATACACTCAACTAGAGGATAGATGGCAAGAATGGCATGCATACATACATCTTCCAATATAAGAGCCTTAAGTCAAGTTTATATACATTTGTAATCAATATTTAAAAAAATTCATAGTTTCTATATAATGTCTAAGATAGTCTAATTAGAGTTGTTTTTCAATTGCTTACAAATTGAAAAACATCAAGAAGTAAATCAATTTTGGTAATAGGAGCCATACTCAAATGTATATTCAAAACCTTTTAGATATAACATATTTACTAAATTAGCTCTTATTATTAGGGTTGGTGATAGCAAAGCTTGAATGTTGTACAAAGGTGTTCCTAACTTCATTTGATAAGATCTTCACTACTCCTCTCTTTAACACCAAGTAAGAACATACACTAGTAGAAACATGGACCATGTAAACTTAGGAAACATGCCCCCAAAGACTCACAAAGTACTAGCACTCAAATGCATTCTAAAACCAACAAAATGAAGCATTTCCTTATAATATTGATTTTGAACCAAATGAGACGAAACATTGCATTGACAAAAGCTACACATATTATAAATGTGAGGAAGTTTGAATAGAACGTAATGTACTTGAAAAGCGAGTCAATGTTGTGGGAATAGTACCTTTTATCAAGTGCAATACTTCTTTGTTATACAAATTCTAGAGTCATGGAATAGTCAATTGCAAAATAGCTAATAGGGTTGAGTAAAAGTTGACTAAAAGATGAGACATGCATCCAATTTATTTTTGTGATATAAAATAGTCTACTCTAAAAGCACCCATGCTCTAAAAACAATCATGATGCACATACCAATAGTGTATTGTACATTTTAGGAGGTGGTTGCTTTTAGTGACCACTACATTTCAACTTAAAAAATTTGTAGCTCATTCCATGAAGGTCCCAAAAAAATTAAACAACTTGGTTCACATGCCAATTCCATTTTCTTCCCACAAATACTTACTAAAAATTATTTCAAGGAGTTCATCTTTCTTGTAAAGGCAATCAACTCTTAAGATAGGAATACCATAAACCGTGCCAATATCCAATATAAACTATTTCAATCAATATATACTCTTGTCATTTATGTCTTGAAATGACAAGAACAATTGAAACTATTTATGAACTACTGTAGGTAATTGGTATATAGCCCTTGGTTATGGAAAATACCCTTGGGTTGCATACCAATTATCAAACATAATTGTGACAAAAATCATTATTTTATAATGAAAATTAAGTGATTTTAGGACAAAAAACAAATATACAAATTAACATTAGTACAACTTTCCTAAAATTGAAAAAAAAACAATGACAATTAATTGAGTCAAATAGGGTTGACAGGACGGTCGGACGTCCGGGACATCCGGACGCGAACGTTGTGTCCGCAACGTCCGCTGGCATTCACAGACGCCGTTCGCCCCGCCCCACCCTGTCCGCCCCGTCCGCCTTCCGACGGCGGGAGGGACACTGTGCCCGCTGGCGTCCGTGCGGACGGACGGCCGGGTTACGGCCGCCTTTTTCGGGCGGACGTAGAGATTCGTCAACCCTGGAGTCAAACAACAAATGTCATTTGACAATCTACCATCAAAATATTCATATAGTGAAGGAAATAATTTATTGATGTTTTGTGAATGTAGAGGTTGGAGAGATTGTATTTATAATGAAAATCATTGTATGTCATGAATCCTCAAAAGGTATGGAATAATTTGAAGATGAGAATTTGACTAATAAATTCAAAAGTAACCTAAGAATTATATTTCAATGTAAAACTTTAGACCTCATTCATACTAAAATAACTTTTTCAAAAAAAGTTGAACTTAAAAAAATTGATAAATTAATCTAACTTTCATCTTTAAAAATTGTTTGTGATTTTGAGACTCCAAAAAGAAGTTATGAACAAAAATCAAAGAGAATGTTTGAAATTGTCAAAGAATATGTCACTTACTCACTTCTAATCCCTCTCTCAATTTTGTCTATAACTTTTTTTATTGGAGTCTTGAAATATCAAACAGATTTTTGGAAATGAAATTCAGCTTGATTTCTTAATATTTTTAATCCAAAGGTTCTTTGGAAAAATTTATTCTACTATGCCTAAATGAAGTTTGAAGTTCTACATTGAATACAATTTCTACTTTTAACTAACTAGGTATGAGTAGTTGAGCTCTCACTAGTCCTAATTTACAAACCCCACATGGGTTGTTTTACCTTCTATCATCCACTTCTATAAAGAATTTGTCTTCTCTCTTTACTTCACTTTCATAAGTGGTATTTTAATTTCATTTTGATCTTAGTTTAATTCAAGATTATAAATCTTTTTAGAGTCACTTTAGAATAAGGTAGAGCCACCCATAATCAATCACTTTAGCAATTTTGAATATAATCTAAATTAGTACAAGGCAAAGTAAATATTTTTCTATGTATAAAGATAGAAACAATGGGATTTGCCAAAAAAATTGGTAATTTTATCACTTGAAATCAATTTACTATAAATTTTGGAATTCAAAAAGTGATTTAGATCCATAGCCATTGTCTAGACTCTTCCAATTTTGATCATTCAAGAACTACTTTTCCACTTATTACTTCCTACTTTCTTGCTCACTATTTTGGGACGTGTGTCATGAATTTATTTGTCCTAACTTTAGAAAGGAGGAAAAAAATGCATTCCAAGCTTTGGTTGGAAATAATTGCACCCTACAAATTGGATATGGGCTCTTGTCAGGAATAGATGGTCCTACATTTAAGTCCAATAGCCAACACAAATTCTAGTAGATGCCTCCCTACGTTGGGTATGGGGTTTTGGTTGGGAATGGGTGGTCCTACCTTAAAGTCCACTAGCCAATACAAATTCCTATAGATGCTAGTAAGGCCTCAAAAGGGGCTAAAAAATAATTGAAGTACTTATTGAGCTTACTAATTGACACCCTATTTTCCAACTTGCCTTGGTTCTTATTCATAATGTCAAAGCAACCCTAAGTTATGAACTATAACTTGACTTTCCATTTCCAATAACTAATTGCCATGTGTACAAAAATGGCTATATTACAATTATGAACTATGTTATATTTGAGAGTTGGGAGGCTTAAGAGCATTATGAAACATAATGCCAAGTCTAAATAGTTCATCACAGATGTCATTACTTGTATTTTTCACAAATCTAAAGGTATAGAAAGAGGGGATGCATTATAAGTTTTAATGCATTTTTGACTATCCAATAGAATGGTGACAAATTTGCCTTGAAAGCCAAACTTGGCATTATGGTACCATCATGGTTCAAAGTATATCTATCTTATGTTATGGTAGAACTACCTATTGCCAACTAGGGACCCATCTCCAACCTATAGGGTGCACTATTTCCAACCAAGGTTGAAATAAATTTTCAACTAAAGCTTTGAATGTTGTTTTTTCCAAAGTTAAGACTAATCAAGTCATGACACATGTTCCAAAGTAGTGAGTAGAAAGTAGTTCTTGAATGATCAAGAGTTTGAAGACTCTACATGTTTGCTATAGGTTTGGACTAGTTGCCAACTTCCAAAATTCATAGTAATTTCAATTCAAGGCATAAAATTACCAAAAAATTGCAATCTTTGTGATTTATATCTTCCCACATGGCAGAAAATTTACATTGCTATGAACTACTCTTGAATACGTGCAATAATGGGGTGGTTTTATTATAAATGGTTGCCCTAAGAGCAGACTACCTTATATCTAAGGTAGAGGTACCTATTTCAGATAACTTAAGGATTTTAGCTTATATGATGTGAGAAAGTTGTAGAGAAACTCAGTTCAATTTGTGCAAAAATAAGGATGAGGAACAATGAAAAAAAAGTTCTTGTAAAACAAATATTTTATTCAACACAAATGTGGATTTTTCATCTAAACCCATTCCGGTTTCATAGACTCACCTATTGTAGTTACCTTTGACACTTTTTCTTAAATCGAAAAGGAGGAGATATGAATGAAGTCAATAAATGAGAAGTTACAAACAAAGAATCTTTTCCAATAAATAGTGCATTCAATTATTGTCCACAATAGGGCAGCCTATGCAACCATCATAAGTGGCCTGTCCAAAATAAGTTCTACTCACCGTAAAACCACTATGCGCAAAGTGTGACAATCCCCGGAATTCCGTGTTGGCCACGACAATAGCCTTGTGTTGCAAACAGCTAAATCAGTCCATGCTACAAAAAAAATAATATAAGTTATCTTTTGCGTCCACAAACTTCCCCCAAAGTATCAACCCAGGCAGGGACTCCCTGGATGTTAAGCTTAGACTGAGTGATGATTGGAGCATAAGTTCTCATCCTGTGAGGAAAACAGCTCAAATATTGACTTGGTTTATAATATTGACATGTACGGTTGGTAGTATCTGCTCTTGTTGGGGTGTCCTATTTTGTGAAAGTCCCCTTCCTACAAAACGTTTACATTGTAAAAAGATGGAGTATCTTATTTCTTTCCTCCTACTCATTCCCAATGAGACACAAATAGAACAAATTCAAATTACATCTTGCATTCCTCATTGACACACTTCCCTACATCATCAATATTTCACCAAATTTTAAAATTAATTGTGTATTTTGAAAGCTATGAAAGAGAGACAATTATATGATTAAATTTTGAGACTTATCAAACAAAGGTAAGTCATAGTAAATTTTTTATAGAAATACTATAAATTAAATCATGGTTGTTTTAGAAAGCTCTAAAAGTTGTTCTAAATTAACTATCATTCTACTACCAATTTCATACTAATTCATTTCCAATCTACAAGATACTTGCTTGATTTGAAGCACTTTCAAGTTCTAAAAATCAATTTAGAATCCAAACAATGTTGGTGGATATTGGTGAGTATGGCACATTCCTTGGAAATTATAGATGCAAAATTGTTCTTGGCAAGGGTTTAAAGAATGGTAAGGCAATTGCCTACACCTCTAATTTTAATACAACTTTTCCCTCTTTTTGGCTTTTAGAATATGTAGTTCTACTTAGATTTAAATGTGCTGTAGAATTGACTCTGGGAAAAGTTCAAGTACAGAGTGAACTTCTTTATCATCTCTACAAGGATTCTTCTTGATTCTTGATTCCACAATGCTTGCAGAGCGCTTCTGCGAAGAAACAGCTGATGATTAGTTTATGGACTCCAGAGCTGGTCATGGGACATCACTGACAATAAAAAAAATTAAAAAAAGCAATTTTTAGGACAAGTTCGAGCCCTTCTAGGACGGTGCAATTCTACAGAGTATGAAACATGCTAGCTAGAGGATCAGTCCTACCATTTGCACTTTGAGAAACATGGATCCCGCGTGGACACAAGCTTCTGCAAATGAGCTTTTCGTTGCACTGGTAATTGCAGCTTTCGCTTCGTTTCTGCTGATTTACTACTATGCTGAAGCGAGGAGGCGGAAACACTTGCCCCCTGGACCTTGGCCATGGCCAGTCGTCGGAAACTTTCCTGCTTTCTCACAGATCACGGGAGAAGCTGGCTGCCAAGTATGGAGGTCTCATGTATCTCCGCTTAGGTACGACTAGATCTCTCTTCTTGCACTCTCTTGAATTCTTTGAGTATGAACATTTGATCCTCCGTGTTATATTTGATAGAATCATGGGCGATCACGGTGTAAGTTAAGATTTCAGTGAAATTGATGCTGAGTTTTGATTGCCAGTCTTACACCTGAATATTATTCCACGCTAGTCACAGAGCTCTTACCACTTGAATGTCGTAAGTCTGGGATTGTGGAACACTCCATTTTAACATGTATGAGCAGAGCAAATCGTGTATGTATAGTTCACGATTGGATTGGAGGACGTGACTCTGTTTTGCAAGAAAGCAAGAATAGACTTATATGGCGGCCTAGTGGAACAATCAAAGTGGTAAGGAATCCAAATGATTGACATGTTTCTAAGAGAATTATAACTCAACAGATTCCTAGTTTGACTATGTACCAGGGTCCCAGCCCTGCATCGTAATATCCACGGCTGCCGTTGCCAAGGAGTTTTACAAAATCAACGACGCCAGCATCGATTCCCGGCCCAAGCGGCTGTCCTGGACCATGTGGCACAACGGCGAGGAAAATTACCGAGCGCTCTCTCTCACTTCCGACATGCCCTTCTGGCGTCGCCTGCGGAGGCTCTACAACGCCGAGCTCTTCTCTCCGAAGCGCCATGCATCCCAGAGTGAAATTCGGGCCCAGGAGATTCTGCACACGGTGAAAGTGCTGGTGGAGGATTGCAAGAAAGGGACCCCGTGGACATCAAGGCCTGGCTCTATGGGGTCACTTCCAACACGATGACGCACATCATTGTTGGCAAGAGGTACGAACACCATCATCACTGATCTGAAGTCTGGAAAACCATTTCTGGACAATTTTGGGAAATGTGAAAAGTGCAGAATTGATCTGTTCCTTCACACCGAAATAGCTTCGATTTCATCTTGAAATGATATCCAAATCCTCAAACTATACAGCAATTGGCTTCTACATACCAATTATTTCAAGACCGAGAGAATCATACCAAGAAAAGCATGTGGAAACTCGTTCGCGAAGGTGTCATTGTTCCTCCAATTACCAAAATTTCGATTTTGCCTTATATTTTCTGGAAACTGTCCATCTCGACAGCTAGTCCGTGCGGCCGTACATGAAATTCCACTTCCGCTTGTGATCGCACATGAGAAAGTTCTTCTGACTGTGATCCTATTTTGATTTGGTCTGGTGTCCTGTATCAGAAATGTATCACTCGAAAACAAGAAGGTTATTTCACTTCCCCGTGTGTTCAACTCAAGAATTACATTTCCTTGACATCACAGGAAACTTGTTCCCCTGCATGCATGAGTTTCCAGTACAGGATTCCAGGCTAGTTCCCATTCCAGGTTTGAAGGCTTCGGTGGCTTCGGATTAAGCACGTTGTGATAGCTCCGAATTGTTGCACCACCTGCGTAAGCAGATTAGTGTTATACCATATGTGTGCAATTTCTGTAATATTTTTCTTGTGTGATATTATGCAGATTCTACAGATCGTCCGAAGTGGGGGCTGAGAAGCAAAGAGAAGACTTGGTGAAGATGAACAACAGTCTGTTCGATATCTTTGGTGCGGTGGTCATCAGTGACTTCGTGCCCTACTTGAGCTTCGTCAACCGACTTCAAGGACACGCCGCCAAGTTTGGCAAATTCCGAGACTTCTCTGAGGGCCTCACAAAGAAGATTTTTGACCTGGAGGGCCACCGACAACGGTTGAAAGAACGGAGAGACGATCCCAGCTATATCCCGGATTTGGAAGACGTGCTGCTGGAGACTCCGTTGGATGATGGAGAGTATCTTCCTGATAAGGACATGCTCAAGGCATTGCAGGTGAATATCGACGTTTCCTGGTCACAAACATGTATAAAATGTAGTGTACTAGGCAACTCAATGACTTATGTATAGGGCAATGCCTGAGGAGGAGAGCATTTCAGGAATTAAAGGGTTGACGAGGAAAGCGGAGCCCGACAAGGAGGCTCTTTATTTCCCGAAATATACGACGACGAGAGGCATTGCTCAACGTAAACCACTGGTGGGCAATTGAAAATTTTTGGATGGCAAAATGTTTGTGGATGAAAGACTCGTAATGCTTGATTACGTGAGCAAGTTTGTGTAATCAGGCATTACGGGTATAGATACCCTAATTGTGGAACAAAATGTTCCCACAAAATGAATGAGAGGATTCCCGACAGTGGTTTACGTAATTTGTCACTCTTCAGTTCGACCAATTATGAAACACTTCTCTTTGACCCATTAGGTAGTGTGCTTTGCAACTTGACCAATAGTTATGTACACTCCTCCATAACTCAACAAATTATGAAGTACATTGCTTCACATCTCTCATCTAGTTATGTAGTATATTCCAAAATTCAACTGGTTGTAAATTGAATGCTATTAACAACTTCGTCAATTTACTTGCCTAATTTTTTTTTCTTTCCATGCCAAATATTCTTTTACAAGTTCTATTCAATTACAACATGACACATGGCAACATCCTCAAGAAGTTAATGATTTTGTGTTGGAATTGCTAGTAAAGTATGATAGTATACTTTGCATCTTGATCAATCATGTAGTATGCTTTGCAACTCAACTAGCTATATAGTTGTTTTCTAACCACACTAGGTTTTTTATTGTAGGAACTTTTGAACACAGGCACTAAGACAAGTGCCACTATGATTGAATGGGCAATGGCAGAGTTCATCCTCCACCCATCCCTCTTCAAACATGTCCAACGTGAACTCTCCTCCTACACCCTTCTTCACTTGCCTACCTCATCCTTGAATCTAACTTCCCTGACCTCCCTTTCCTTGCTACCATCATCAAAGAAGCCTTCCAAATGCACATACCCCCATACCCCTCCTCCTCCCCCATGAATCCCGCACCATCACCACCTTCTTTGGCTATCACTTCCTCCCTAGGACTTTGTTATTTAAAAACACATTTGCGATTCATAGGGATAAGAGTGTATATCAAAATCCAAAAGAGTTTGATCCGGAGAGATTTATAGGAAGTGATGTGAGTCAATTGAGTGGGGGTGATAGGTATGAGTTGCTTCCATTTGGAAATGGAAAGAGGATGTGTCCGGCTTTTAATTTTGGGAATATAGTGGCAACTTTGATGTTGGGGAACTTATTGCATTACTTTGATTGGGAGGTGCCAGAGGGAGAGGTGGATATGAGGGAGTTGAATGGAATGTCGGTGGGGATGAAGGTGCCATTGTGCTTGTATGCCAAGCCCAAGTTTCAACTAGTGTGAGGTGGTAGGGTGGGTTGAAGTAGTTTATTTTCTAAACTAAACTTAGTGTACACTCAATCTTCTCTAATATGGTCCTCTCTTCAACAATAGTATGCTCAATATCCAATGACACACTATCATTGCTTCGAGTACATTTGTCTTCAACTCCAATTGGATGTTATTGGAATTTTTCATGTATTCACAATGAACAATTGTTGAAGCAACTAGATGCCAATAGGATCAACATTTGTAAAATAAAGTGTTTTTGAGTGAGATGTACATACATGCATGTATTGAATAAGGTTAGCAAAGGTAGAAGAACCCATATAACCTATACTTTAAGTAATTTTAAAACCATACTTCTAGAATCGAATTAGCATATGAGACTAATTTTCAAAATAGTTACAATTGAAAATTTTGAATTTTGAACATATATTGGTAGTTTTCTAAATCTCTATAATATACTATGAAAATTTTATGTTTCAAAACTTGATGTTTTTTTTGAGCATACTGCCTTACTGGGAAAGCTGACGTAAGGGGTCGGAGCTCCTCTTCTGTGCAGTGTCTACAGCGAAAAAAAGAGAGAAATAGATGTGCCAGAAGGTATGAACAAACAGACTCTTGTTCTGATTTAGAAAAGGTTTGATCAACCCTAATATACAACAGCTCTGAGTCCCTGCCCACATCCACCTTCGGCCCTTGAAATAGACAATCGTATTCAACCTCAACAAGCAATATTTCGCAGACGCCCTCACATCTTCCCATGTAGACAAGGAGTGAAAAAAATGGATCGGCGTACGAGTCCTCTTGCTCAAATTGTTTCAAAGCTGCCGAAATGAACGCCTGATCCACTCAGTGTGGCCGAGGATGCTCGAGCTGGTGCCAGAGAGTTCGTAGTAGCGGCTTCCGCACCACGACGCATCAGCCAAAGAGCAATTTGCTCACGATGACTACACCATTCGCAACTACCAGCGGAACTGCACAACATCCGATTCCACCTCAACTCCCTAAGTGATCGAAATATGACCTAAGACAACCACACCTCAAGGCGACACTTTAAGCGCTGACCACAATGTTATTATTCGATTGACCAAATACATATCGATTCTTGTTAGCAAGTGCAAGGAGGATCCAATGCACTAAATTGAATCTGATTTGTATTCTGTAGAGTTATAAAAGTTATAAGAGTTCAAACTTGAAGGAGATACACATTCTCAAAATCAATCTGTACACATGTTTCATGATTTTAGGGCGTCACATTTAGAAACGTGTCGCAATGAGACACCTCTACCTTTTAGACTCGAGAGAAGGAGCAGCTTTGAAACAGACACTTCAAACTAAGCACAATCTTGTTCACAAATAGAGGTCATTCGGAAACCCTAAAAACACCAGACTCTTTTATGAAACGAACACAATCATCACCAATCTCGCGCGATTACCGGCGATTTGAAACAAAACCTCAGATAACCCTAACGATGGAGCTGGTCGCATTATGCGCAGAAACCCTGATTGCGCCATGATAAGAAAACGTACGAATGCCGCTCACCTCGTAAATACTGCACAGCGTGGATGAACCCCACCATCTGGCCCTTGAGAGGCGACACCCTTCCATTACTCATGTCGGCAATACCCAATCCCACTGCCAAACCCCACGACGTGTGAATCAAATGAAGCTCCGATCGCGCAAAACTGACATCGATCCCTAATGAGAAGAGAATCGAAATGCGTAGGAAGAAATTAAAGCTGGGTCTTACTGGGGGAAAGAAAGCGATCTTCGTTGAGAATGGCAACGGCGTTGGTCATCAGGAGCAAGGCTTCCACCATCTGGTACAACCCCATAGTTGCACAATCTCTTGGCGCAGTTGTGATGGCCCGGGGAACAGAGTAAGTTAGCCTGCAGCGACTTGTAAGCTCAGGGAGGGTTTACGGAAGTTCAGTCCTCTGTGCGGAAACCATTCATATCGAAGTTGGTAGTACTGAAATGGTTTCCATGATTGTTTCTCAAAATGACACATGTTGGTAGAATGTGAATATCTTCCTTTGTATCGATCTTTTGGTCTTGAAATTTGAAATATATGTTATTAACATAGAAGAATTGATTATTCAAAAATTTCAGGGCAAAAAAAAATTTCAATCCTTGGGAGGCTATCAAAGTTGGCAACATGGAAAAAAAAATTCACAACTATACATGTTGGTAGAATTTGATAATCTTTCTTTTGGTGAATCTTTTGGCCTTGGAATTTGGTACACATGTCATTGTGATAAATTTAATTCTATGACAAAAATTTCATGGTAAAATACCAATTTTTCAGCTCTCAAGGGGCTATCAAAGTTGGCAAATGTGAAATTTCCTTTCTTGTGAATTCAAATACGCCATTTTGATTGGTACCCCACTATATAATGTACAGTGTATTTTGTATGTCCTATTTTCTATGGTATTATGTCTAAATTGACATCACAAAATGTCCGGACACCTAAGTTGACATCTTAAAAAACATCTAGATGTTTAAGTTGATGTTTCAAGAAACTAAGACATATTCATCAAGCATGTCTAAGAAGATGTCTTTCTTGATGTTTTCATGTCTCTAGATATGCCATAACACATGGCAAATGCTATATGATGTTCCAATAAATTATTCTCATGTTACAACAGACATCCAAATTGACAAGGTCCAAGACCTAGTACACTAATGACGTTAGCAAAGGCTATGACGAAAAAGTGAAGGCCAAGTGGCAATCACAAGGCAACTTTTCATGGCCTTTGAAGACCATGTTTTTTGTAACATCTTCCAAAATTTCCTTCAAATTAGACCATTTTTTTTTTAAATTCATGTTTTTTGGCATATCCAACTTGATGCACTTTTTTAACATCTTTGTTAATATGGCCAACATCCAAATTAACATACTTATCATGTTTTTCTTCTTGTTATTAAAAACATGGATTTCTTATACTGATTTTAGGCAAGAATTTGTAGGGGGCGGTTTTAGAAAGGGATCAAAATTAGAAGCAATTGCCTTAACTTGTAAATTTGGAGCAATTTCTAAGCTCTTAACCAACGAGAGTAGATATAGTTTTTTGCCTTCTTAACTTTGCTTTAAGTGTGAGACAACCAATATTTTAATTTCTGAGGGTACTTCATTTTTAGAACTAGTCTTCTAAAGCCTTAAGCTATAGGTAGATAAACCATGGCTTTCATTATGTAGGAAGATTGAGATTTGAAAGATGTATACTAGGGTTCAATGTCTAGAAAAAAATTTGAAACACACCATCCTATATCTTAAGTTTATCCAGTATTATAGAATTGTTGATTGATTTGCTTTGGTAATTCTTTAAATTTTTACATGAAATAGTAATCTTTTTGAAGTACACATCAATCATTTGCCTAAAGTTGATTGCAAGTGCCTCAAACAAAAGTACTAACATAGAATTGCAATTGTCTTTTTGAATAAAATATCATTGCACCACAAAGGACATCCCTCCACTTTAGAACCTAGATATAATAAAATAGGAGGTCCAAAAACTAACCAAGCTCTAAAAACAACCTTTAACGCAAAGGTACATCTTAGTTTCTTTGATGCACCATTAGTGTACCAATAGTGTACATTTCAAGTGGTGAATTTTTTTTATTATCCATTGTATTTCAATTTCAAAAAAATTCTTAACTAATTCTACAAAGGTCCAAAAAATATGAAACAAGTTGATTTAGATGCAAATTCCATTTTTCTTTCTATAAATTTTACTAAAAATATTTCAAAGAGTTTAGCTACCCCAAAATGTGATCCAGTCTTAACCCTAAAAGGACATTGCTCTAATGACCAACATAGTCTCCAAAATAGTCTAATTATTGGACCAATAAAGTAGAGGTATTATAACAGATAACCTAAGTATTTCAACCTAAAGGATATGAAGAATTTGTTGAAAAATTGAACTCATTCTTTGTTTCTACAATTGACAGCAAAGTCATTTAGCACACCTTTGGGGGCTGCAGTGTCCTTATAGGGTTAAAAGCACACTTTCTAAACCTCCTAAATTACATTTTGGATAGTTGTACTTGTCTCAGGAAGAACCACACTGAGCGCGTATTGATTAAGGCTTACTTAAGAAACTTTTGGAGTAAGATTGGAAAGGATCCAGTGCCACTCTTGACTGCAAATGCACTCGACAGACTTTTTTATGGTTTCAATTTTATTGCAAAATGATAAAGCACTTCAAATTCTCAAAAGAGTGGAGAACCTCCACCAGACCAGAGCACAGCCGCATACTTCTAGGACGAACCGGGCTTGCAAAATATTGTTGTCAATACTCAGGACAGACAATGGCTCCTGAGAAAATTTAACAATAATGAAAATTAGAATAAAAACTCAGAGAAGAAAGGTTTCCTTCTTTCTCAATCAATTTCTGACTGAATCCAATAGGGAATTGGACAATCACATAGAGCTCTCGAGATTACTACCAAATCAAGTTGCATCTGTGCTTACAAGCACTCCGCAGGCAAGTGACTAATGAGCTCAGAATTGAACACGCCGACAGGGTTAGCAAAACCCCATACTTGATTTACTTCTGCCAGGTCCTACAAAAAATGGGCTTAATTACAGAACCTAAAATGAGGATCCCAACAAACAGGAGCAACTCAAGTATCGGACCAACTAGGCGGTCGAATGGCATCTGCATTCTGCGGCAGCCACTTATTCTAAAAAAAAATTATTATTCTTGATGAATTTAGATAAACTAATACTTTACAGGCTCCCCCCAAACCCCTTGCCCCCTTGCGAGCAAAGATGCGAACAAAACCTCGTTCCATGTGTCAGGAACTCCAGGCAAACAGAAATGGCTGCAGTCTTGGCGGTGCTTGGGAGGGAGACCATGTATTTTGGTGTCCTTTCCATACAGACCTGCATGAGCGTCAGCTCTGTAGTTTGTCAATGTGGTGACATCCATGAACTCCACCGCACTCCGCTTCAATTTGATGTTTCTGTTGATGGCTGCCTTGATGTGCTTGTTGGTCCAAGGAATTGGTTGCTCTTTCTCCACCTCCTCATCCGTCAGGGGTTTCACCTCTTCGTGACAATGGCCTCCGTGGTTCCATGCTCCTCCTCTGCACAAATTCGTGATTCACCCGTTCATAAGAAGAAAACTTTGCAGATTTGGGCCTTGAGGGTCAGAATTTGACTATCCATGCGTCAAAGTCATACACTTCTCAAGATTCGAAGTCTGTGCTACTAGAGTATTATTAGTCACGCACTGTTTATCATGATGAAAAACGAGTAAATCTAGTGTCGTACATCGTGAATGCAAAGAACCAAAGAATTATGAAAGCACATTCCAATGAAAATGAACAATAATGGAAAAGATTGCAGATTTAGACCATGAATTCCAGTCAATTCTCAAGTAGATGACCATTTATGTTTCAGAATACTCATTAACTTATCAAGATTCAAAGTACACTAGTATGCCCTGTGTCGTTGCCACAGCCATAAAAGTAAAAATAATTTTCTAATTTTCTAATTCATAAAAACTTCTAAATGCAATATCTTTTCTGCTGTGAGTCGGAAAGCCACGAAACAAAGTCCGTTCGCAGAGGGCTTTCCAACGGTACCAAGAACGCGACCAGGGGACACACGGTTGCGGAGATCTCACCGTAACAAACAGAACAAAACAAACGGCCTAATTTAATGTATAGATTGATGCTAGTAAAGTCTGTTTTTGTCACGAAGCACATCTGTCATCATGCAAAACTCAGAATACTTGAAGGGCTGGGCAATAGTGAAGACAGGGAACTAGCAGTCCTGGAAGCCAAATGAATGTGAAATTTCTTTAAACGGCATTTGCTATAGGGAGTTGTTACTGTTTCCTAAGCAAAAAGGCGAACCTTGAAAAAGGCGGTTTCAAGCACAGCCGAGCAAGGCATTTGAAGAGTAAAGGGCACAAAGAATATTTCTACCTGAAATGAACAGAAGCAAAACTTCGGAAAAACACTTGAGTAGCAGGATCAAGGTGACGCTCCATCCACAATGCCCAGGTTTTTAAACCAGTTTTAAACGCCTCTTCATTGCTGTGCTCCGTCAAATGTTTTTTCATATAAAACCGGCCACCCCTGCAATTAAAACTCAGGCACATCAATCCAGCTGCTGCTTCCACAAGCCCATCCGCTGGAGTCACAAACCTAGGGTGCTCCCAAACTCAAGAGGAATACAGCTCACTACCTCCGTCGACGCTGATCAGTAGAACTATCTAATAAACACTTCAATCAGAATGATCTTCGTATCAACGTCTCTTTTCTTCTTCTCTAAGAGGAAGAACCAATGATTGCAACCAAGGCAAAGGAATATAGGCCAACAGAAAGATTTTCAGTAAAATTAGATTATCTCGAAACTCTTAGACAACATCATAAAGCGAATCTTCGCAATAATTACATAACATTCTTGAACTTTCTACAATGGTCCCACCTACACTGGTACTGAAGATAAAAGCACGCATCTCTAGACAATTGAATTCAAATTCTCTCTCTCTCTCTTCTCATGCCAGAGTCTTGCAAATTGAAATAGAAAGGAACCTCGCATCGGGGGCTCAAGAATGTCAAGTACAAAGCAAAGCAAAAACAACAACTAGGTAGAAGGAATGGAATCTTACGAGCGTCCAATCTTCTCCCAAGACCACCAGTGACCAGAATTGAAGATCATGATATTAGCGCCATGCCACCGTTTAGCACTCCAGGAGACTACGTCGATCTTCAGAATGCTAGTCACATTTGCGGGGAAACCCGCAGGAGGACGCTCTTGAGGAACAAGGAAAGGGTCCCTGAAATACTCCACCGTGCAGTTGTAGTCTTCGAACAGGAACACCAGCTCACCCATGTGCTTACTGATGGATCTCCCGTTCACTTCATAAATCTTGGATTTGTTGTGGACCACCTCCGAGAGCATGCACAACATGGACTCCCACTGATTCCGCCCCAGAGAGTCACCAACAAACACTAGCCTTTGGTTCCGCAGCCTCTCCAACATCCCTCGAGCGTCGAATCTGCAACCATATTAGCCTTCCAACCATCAGAATGACCTGGTCTTAAATATCATGGTAGCATTTTCTAACAGAAAACTCTTCAAAAAAGACATTAACACAAATTTCTCAAATGTGCACAGAGAATTGAGCACTACTTCCTGCTTTAATTTTCCATTCCACCTGACAGCCTTCAATGTTACAGCTAATGTGCCTCTTAACGTGGTAATTAAAACTGGAGGGAGTAAACAACCATCCAACCCTATTTCCAATATCTTTGATGATCGTCTGTGTGCTAAAACTGTTTGATGAGAATTTGCACTCAAAGAAAATATTTCAAGAGTCACGTACAAATTTAACGATTTTGGTGTGTACACCAAATTCACTTAAATGCAAATGACTTTTGAAAAGTGCATGTTAAGCATAAATTCTAATCAAGCAAATTTAGCACACAGACGATCATCGAAGGTATTGGGAAAAGGGGTGGAGGTATTTCTGTCCCCTCCAGCGTTAATTACCCTGTTACAAGCGCAATGGCAGTATTACTGAAGTTGTGCATGTGAAATGGGATAATAAGAAAGAAAGAAGTGCACATGTCTTTATACAATTTTGACAAGTTTTGCAGTATGTGAAGGACTGATGGAGTGAGTACCTCGGCATGTCACAGTCATGCGGTCGCCAGCGGTACTTCATGAAGCCTTGGTCGGGTCGACCATTCTCCTCACACCGAAAGCTTGTATCCACAAAAGCACAGTTCCTGGATCTGTACAAAGGGTATGTGTCGTCGTACACCCATTGTCCATGGTAGAGATCACATCCTGCCAGAGAGCTGCGGTTATTGCCTGGCATCGCTAACACCTCCGCTTGGGATTCAGAATGAGAATCGTCAGACTTATACTCAACATGGGACACGTCAGATTGGGGCTCCTCAGAGTCGTTGTGAATGGAGACATTGCGCTGGGTAACCCATACCTGTGGAACCCATTCCAACCCAATTCCGTTAGTAGGCCGCGAGTGGAGTAAATGTAACTGGCAAGTTCAGACCTAGAATTTAGTGAACATGACAATGTACAGCTCAAGAATCAAATCTTACTCACAATTTAAAACGAAATTATACAGTAACCAAATACTGTGTATTTGAGGACATTGGAATCCTCTTGAAAATAAAGATAAGTTCCACAATTCACCGACTCTGGACTAAAGGAAAGGAGACCTTGCATTGGCAAAAGCTACATCTTCAGTACATGTGAGGAATTTTGAGTAAGTTGCTACGCCAGAATCAAGACAGTGGTGTAGTGCAACAAGTGAAAGAGCCTCTCGTGGCGTAGCTATTTCTATTTGCGGTTCCTATAATGGAAATCTACCAAGACAAGTAAAGGTGATTGGAATGGTTCCCTACATTAGAATCAGGTACGGTGTTGTTAATATTGCTTGCAAATTCTTGAGCTCCGTCCGCAGGCTGCAACGAGGCGTTAGCTGCTTCAAGTGAAGGATTGGCAACAACTACCTCTGCTGTGTCCATTTCCATAATGATCTCGGTGCCCTCCTCAGATTCATGTCTGGGCAAGGACGATGATGATCTGAGAGTCAGAGTGTCCCTCTGCAAGATGAATTCCCGCAAGTCCGTGCTGTCGTACAAGGACTTCATGTCCACAAACATGAAGCAGAAGACCACCATAGCTGCGCTGCAAGCCAGTAGCAAGAAGCTACCCAGTCCATAGCCACTACAACCAGTCTTTCTCGGGTGTTTCCCACTCCGTTGACCCTCTAGGATCTTCCTCGCTGCCATATCGAATCCACAATAACACAAACTACCGACTGCTCGAGTTTCCAAACTAAAAGTCTAGGTCCAAAAGATTTCAGCACTTGTTTCACATTTTATACTGCCTATCTGGTCCTTGAAACCACAAATGTAGATCCTGCAGGACCACCCATGTGCTTCCACTCTCCTTCCTTCCCATGTCACGCACTTGACTGCAGACACTAGAGCAATTGCGAAAGAAACGCTATGAGAACCGAGTCCCGAGGAGGAGTTGAGGAACTAGTTCAAACGCGGAGGCCGTTAAAGGATCCTGGAAAAAGCACAACAATCAAACTATCCTCAGTAATGGAATGAAATTATTCCACAAAGCGTAATGCAAGTCAAGAGTTTGACCCGCAATGTCCTCTTTCTTGACACGAATGCTGCACGAGAATTTTGAGGAAGATGATGCGTCACGACTACAGGTACGCACACAGTTGAATCACTATGGAGTGTTCACAAGTTCACCTTTGATGCCTACACCAGGATACCAGGCCCATCAATCAGCGCAGTCCGTAATATATTTCATAATTTCTCATACTTCAAGTACAGTGAAGAAGCCGAGATTAGGAATCTTGGCCGTCGTGGCTGACCGCCAGCTCACACTCCGGACAATTTACTAACTTTAGCAAGGTACCCGACGAAACCGACCAGAGCCTCCAGAAATTCAGGCTCGCCAGACGTAACCTAACAGAAGTACAGAAAAAGTAAAATCGATAGAATCAACTGCGTCGCTTCTAATCATTTTAGAATTCATACCCGTACAATGCGGATTGTTACAGTAGTCTCTTCAGGAGGGCAAAGGGAGGTGCTCTGTCAGCGCAAAAGGAGGTGTGCACCGACGGAAGAAACGCTCCGGATTCATACTGAAATGATTGATGAAGGGATAGGTCTAGTCAATGCAACCTCACTTTTACAATTCTGAAAAGCATTCACACTACCGATCTACGAAGAACTCGATTCACTGCAGCTGTCCGAAAACCAAATCGCGAGACTGTTCGCGCCGTATGGAAGAACCCAAAGCTTGGAAGCATAGCGAGAGGGCAGAAACTCAAAACTAAACTAAATTTTCTGTGATTCGCTTCGGTCTTACGCTTGACCCTCACATCACTTCCACGACACGAAATTGCACTAATACCGATGAAGACAGTCTGCCGTGAGACAGGATTCGTTAGCCCCCTCTAGACACTTCATCACCAGACTGCAGACGCAAAGCATCCCGTAAGCAAGCAACCGCGGCAGAATTCTCTGCGCTAATGAACTCCCAGGTCGCGCTCGTCTATGTTAGTCGAGCCGCCATATCCGTGAGGAAACCTAATTCCTCCAGTCGACGCCGACAACAACAAGAAACCCACAAACCACAAAATTCTCACAATTCAAGCGCCACACCACTCAGCAAACAAAACCAATCCATCCATCACGCCGCCATAACGCAACTTGGGGCGCGAGCTCACTCAAGCAGCTATGACAGATATTGAAGTCACAGAAGCACGGCCACCTGTCTGCAGAGAATTGATGAAATCGTGGCGCAGAATCGCAGTCAGATGTAAGTTATTGAATCTGAGATCGGCGTTGCCACCAAGCGTCCAAGGCTAGAAGTTGCCTCCCCCATCCTAAATGAGTACGCGTCGTACTGTGCTACCAGTTGTGCTGTACAAATCCGTAGCAATTAAGTTAGTACAGTACATGAAGTCACAGCCGCGACCAGGTAAACCTATGCGTGAGGAGAAGCCAGAATCCAACACTTCCAGCAGCCAACCCAAAAAATCTTTGGCTCCATAATTGTCGCTGTGGAACCCACCTTGCCACCCATACAGAAGCCTCATCGAAAAAAGCAACTAACAAACTCCCAATCGAATCTTCTAACACAAATCAAAATGGAGACTTGGCAAATTCTGTATTAGCAATATGATACCTGTGAATTGGCAAACTCTGTATTGACAAAATCGCTTCTAAAGTTCAGTGAATTGCTGCGTTCGCATCACGTGACGTGCAGTAGGTGCATAAGCGCCGGCAATGGCGCGGAGTTTTTTAGCCTTTAGACCTTATGGGTTTTGTCTCCAGCACTGTTTCCGCAGGTACCCCAGGTGGGAATCCACAGCTGTCAGTTTTGGAGCTCATAAATACTGGAGAGAATTTTGGAAATTTCAACTTTTAACGGAATTGGAGAGGCTCTTTCGATTTGTTTTCAAAAAGTAAAATCAAACTTCCAATTATGGTATCGCAAAGGAAAAATCGAGGGGGCCGATGAACTAAAAATAGCTCGACTGGGAGAGGAGTTCGTGACGTTGGCAGAATTCGAGACTCTTCCTTCTCGATGAACATGCCACCGGAGAAGCTCGTGTGCGCCGTGGATCAGAGCTTATCGGTTGCCACTACGGGAGTGTCAGACAAAAATCAAGCGTGTGTTCGAAAGTATGACCTCATAAACCTAAGATAAGATTGAAGCACCAGTAGTCGATCATTTAAGGAGTTTTGGAGGAGATCATGTGCAAGTATGAGGTAGTGGAAATTTTTCCCATGTAGGAAGATAGGAAATATGGGGACTGAAAATTAAACAACGAAAGAGTTATGTCAACTTGTTACTCTACAAAATCCTACTTTACAAAATATTGAGATTTGTTTCACTCTATTAAAAATTTGAAACATTAGAGGGGATTTGAGGGCAACAACAACTCATTTCAAGCACGTTCCATTTGTTGTTCCTCTTGCGGTGAAAAAATGGCTAGATATTAGGAAAAAAAATTCTTAAAAAAATTAATTAATTAATTCTTAAAATACAAAAAAAAGTTGAGATTTTTTTTTAATTTTTTTTAAATGACGTGGCACTCTCTCAACCACGTCAAACTATGTTGCTAGCAAGTTCCCAACATTTTCAGGGATAGGGAACTTGTAGTCTCGTAGAGGCCTCGAAATTCTTGTAATGAGACACATTATGTCCTCTTAAGCTTTGAGGGGTTAACATTAGTCTTTGTATTTGTGACTCAACCTAAATGTGATATGCACCAAGCACTCTTTGAATGAGTATTTGAAGTATGATTAGATTAACTACAAATCAAATGTGGCTTATATTTAAGCAAACAATGAATGCAATTAGTAATTTCTTAATTGATGAGAGATGGATAATTCAAATGGATGAAATGTGCAAGAGAGTGAGTCATCTCTTTGTCTAAAGTGGTAGTAAATTCTTATTATAGAATTAAAATAGAGAAAAGAGCAAACTTTTTCTTTTATTAATAATAAATTTTAATTTGGGGATAAAATAAAGCCTAAATATAGAATTGAAGTAGTAAAAGATTATAGACTTAGTAATTGTTTAAGATTAGAGGATATGAGGGAAGATCTCTAGATAGTTTAGATGGAGGAAACTAGAGTGATCTAGTGACTATAAGAACAAGGCTTGGGGGAAAGGGGAGAATTTTTTTTTGTCCTCTCATCTAATATATAAGCTTATTGGGAGGTTGAGCCATTATTAAATTTCTAAACTGAACCACCATTAGTTCATGCTTTTCTTTCATATTCTTAACTATTGTCGAGACTTGAATTGCCTTATCATCACTATCAATTTCTTTATCTTCATCTTCAATCACTGAAGTGGATGTTTCACGCTTCTTATTCTTGAAGCAACTTGATGATCAATGCTTAGGTTTATAACACGTAAAACAAAGTCCCTTCTTTGGATGCTCCCTCCATTTCCTTATCTCTTACATGCTTTAATCTTTGAGACTTGCTACTTTGACCCTTCTCACAACAAGTCTTAAAAAATGACATTCAAACTAAAACAAATAGTTACTTTAGTAAAAGACTTATAGGTTTTAGTTTTTAACTTCATTTTTCTTAGATTCGTAAAGAAGGTCAAAATGGCAAGTCTAAAAGATGAAAGCATTGTCAAGTACAAAAGGTTTACCTTAGGAAAACATTGGAGCCCTAGCTACAACTAGATTTGGCTCAAAATATAAATTATCTTATAATCAAATGAAATATAAAAGTGTAGTGAATGTATTCCACATATATATACATGTATGTAAGTATGTATGTATGTATATGTCTATTACTTTGTAAATAACATATATTGAATAATGTATTGCAATATTCAATCCTATGACACATAGAAAACATAAGATAATCATACAAGTATAATATATGTGAGTGATATTTTTACTTATATATTCCATAAAATACATCAATATATACACATATTGGTAAGAAATTCATATATTGTTGTACAAATAAAATAAAATACTATAAAGTATGTAATATGAGTGATGTTTAAACTACAAAAGTCATTTGAAGAAGTATTCAATACTTAGTTGAGTGCCAAATTTTCTTTACAATTCCAAATCAAGACTATAATAGCTATTCAAAATGGTAAGAAAAAAAATCTATAAAAAAATTTCAATTCAAAAGTTTATATTGTTCAGCTTTTATAATCGACCAAAGTTTCTTCTCTTCAATCCAAAGGCAATTCTATACTACTCTACTTCTAAGTTCATATCTTTCATTCCTTAATTCTAAACCAAAGGTATGATATCTCATTGAGAATTTAACAACTCAATACATAGTCATACCAAATCTCAAAACTATATACTTCTCACCAAACAATTATAAGTGCTCAAAAATTTCACCCTCAAATTCTATAATAATTGACCCTCTTTCATTCCATCAAATATAATTTTCATATACAAACTCCAAATAGAGTGAATGATAAGCTTTGGGAATTACAAAAACAAACATCCATTCAAATTTCTATTTCAAAACTCACAACATGCTATAGCTCTTCAAATACATGGCCAATCCTAAATTAACTTATTAGAAGGAAAAAGAAGAGTCTTTTCATTAACCTTCACTTCATCCTCCACCTCATTCATTTGAACAAGTGGATTTCAATTCACATATAACATGTCACATGAACTACATTTCATCCATTGGTCATCCTTTTTTTCCTCATAATCCTATCCATATTCCCTTTGTGGAGTTCTGATCTTTCAAAATCCAAAAGCAAGGTAAAACAAACTTCACCTTTCATTCCCAAAACTTCAAACATACAAAATATAATTTGAAAATATCTTCAAGTATAGAAATAAAGGAACTAGGATCTAATAATAGTCCAATCGAAGGTAAAAAAATAGAATTTCAAGACAAGCATCACTCCATTTGTATCTTGAGACATTTTTCTTTTTATATTATTACAATCAAAATCCATTGAAATAACATACAAATACATATTTTTACATAATGTACACATTTGCAATGTAACATTGCTTGATTAAAAAGCAAATAGAAGAGCACCTAAATAACGGATTTTGTTTTACAAGCTATGAACATGAGCATTAACCATCAAGTTGCTTCAAGAATAAGAAGTGTGAAACTTCTGCTTTAAATTTCAACCAATCAAACAACTTGCTTTTGTGACTTTTGATAACATAAAAAAACTATCAATTTATGGAAGCTACAGTAATTTCCAACAATTTTGAACTAAACGATGGTATAGAAAATAATATTTTTTTTATTGGTTGAATCAATTGTGTACCTCATGAATTTTAATCTTTGTACAAATAAATTGAACCTAAGAACACATCATATGGCTCTAACATATAAATTGAATTATGCATTGTCTTGTCAACAAATATTTCAAATGCAAGGGCATTAAGATGTAACAATGGTTTATATTATAACCTATGTTCTTTCTACAATGGCTAATGCAATTCCATGCATTCGATTCCCAAAAAATATTCAAATATCACAAGGACCAACATCATGTACATGTTTGTCAAATTATGAATATTTTAAAGTTTGTAAATGTCAACTTCCTTCAACTTTTGTATACAATGATGTAAGGTAAAACAAACCATTGCAATTAGAATTAAAAATTTGCCTTTATGCCATTGTTGATATATTTTAGTTTTTTCCCCCACATAAAGAGAAGTGTGAGAAACAATGAGAGTGATTGAAATTATATTTTTTCAACAAATTATGAATTTGTTATGAATTTTTGAAGTAAACGGATAGACTATCCTCAAACCAACACAAAGTGTATCCATAATGGTAATCTTACTCACTTAAAGCAGTCATAATATTTCCTAACATTTGTGGAAGCTACAAAATGTCACTTTCTACTAATAATGAATTTACCTCTAAAAAGCTAGAAGTCCTTAATGAAGTTACTAATTACTTCATTATTGCCACCCAAAACATTCATTGTAGCTCAACTCTCCTTTATTGAATCCTCCAATAATGGGAGCATTTCCTAGGTGTCCATTGAGCTACAATGCAATGTTCTACCTTATACCAATATGTTGAGGCAAAAAAAGATTTTTTGGAGTTCTTAAAAAGAATTGACAAAATATAAAGCGAATCCAAATTAAGATGCTTAAAACTAAATTTTAGACATTGCTAACTTTTAAATTAATTTTCTTTCAAATCGCAACTAATTTTTTCTTCAAACATTCATAATGAGTAACATGTTATATACTACAACTTTAGTATATCTACTTCTAAACTTTGCCTATTGATGCTTTTGAATTTCAAAAAAGTTTCAAATCTACTCAATTTTGTTCATTACTATTAACCAACAACTTTTATTTTCATGAGTAATTTTATCCTACAAACACAAAGCCTATCAACCACATGATTAATTATTAATTTGTATATTGGTTTTATTGCTTAAATATTTTGTATCATATACATGGAAAAACTTTAAAAAAACATGAGATTTTTTTAATCATACATGGGAGCAATTTTGACAACTACATAATTGTGTGTTGGACTCATAACATTTGGGTGTCTATTATAGGGCCAAACTAGTATTTTATTTAGTCTTCAAAAGATATGATCTTGCTTGTCAATGAAAGGCTTATGTAGTAGGTAGTTTTACACTTACATCAACTTGGTCACTTTTGACTATGGCCTCAATGGAAGACATGGAAGCTAGTGAGGACTTTAACCCCTAAAGGACCAAGCTACATAGAAATTTTGGGCAGGTGCATGTGACTAGAGATTTCCATATTTTTGGCCCAAATTTTTATAAAAGGTGGAGATGAGGAATATCTTTCATATGCACTAAATTTTATGACATTTGGAAATATGAGTCAAAAGTTATAGCCTAATATGTTATTTTTTTTTTTTCCGTAATTGGGTAGTTTGGATAGAAAAAAAATCACTTTTTTCAAAAATAAAAATTTGGAATTGGATCTTGAAATTTATATATACATGAAAAGCTTTGAATCATTTCATTTTGATCAATGAGTCAAAAGTTATGAGGATTTTTTGTTTGCAAAGCAATTATAAATTTCCTATTCCAAAATAAACTTTGAAATCCTTTATCTTACCTAGTTTTCAATATTTTTGGAAAAAAATAAAATCATAGGATGTAAATTGTTTATTATAACATTTTAGCCATTGGGATTGACATTTTTCAATTCCATATTTAAATTCTTAACAATTTAGTATTTTGAATCATTATGTACTACTACCTACTTACTATTTTTTTCCTATATGTTGTACAATTCCAAATGATCTAAAAATTTCAAGCATGTGGCTTACTTGTCTAGGAAAAATAATTCAAAGAAGCACTGCCATTTGGTCATTTTTTCATAGAAAAGTGACCTTGTGAAGTGCATTTGCCTTGCTTTTTGCAAGGCAAAAATAAGAATTTGAGTAAATTTGAATGCTTATATTTTACAATTCACGTGTTAAAAATGTCTAAAATTCTTACCACATGTTTTTGATACTACATCCTTCAAGATCCTATGGTTACATATGTCAAAAAAGGTTTTTTTCAAAAATTTGATACTTGTATTAAAAATGGTAGTTCTCGAGCATTTTCTATGAAAACAAAGTCATAGAACTTTAGAGGTTAAGAGGTGGTTGGTGCAAAGTATTGGATCTTTAGTGCATTGCCACATCTCATGAGGGAATAAGTACCTCGCTACTTCTTGATGTTGTGTTCAAATTGAGTACAATTGGTGGCAATGTTGTCAATTGGGACCATATTATTTGCCATCTTATTGCTATGTTTTGAGTCATTCAAGAGGCCTTGAAGTTAACGGGAAGGTTGCAATTTGTTGCACCTCAACTTGTAGACGTCATTGTAAATCCTACTTTAGTGAAATGGATGCTTTTGTGAGTACAAGAGCTGTGAAAGTTGAACTCGCATGGGAGCTAAACTCGCAGGACACTAAATCCAATCCATCAAGTGGGCTAAGGTAATTCTGTAGTTGATTGAGGACAAAAGTAAAAAAAAGTTCCCCTATTTTGAGGCATGTCTAGGGAATGTTCTAGACTCCTCCAAGCTAATTTGGGGGCTTTGATTGCAAATATGAATTCAAAATTTGCAAAAATAAAAAATTGTGAAAAATAAAAGATTCAACGTTATCCCCAAAGGTAAAAATCTCGTGTTTTCAACCTTCGTAGGATGGATTTAGCATCTTGCGCTAAACTCAATTGTCACCATGAATGCATTGACTTTTGAAGTACGTAGCAAGGCCTACGGATGCTTTTGTAAGTGCAAGAGGTATGAAAGTTGAACTACCTTAGTTGAGCTATGTGTTAACGATTCATTAGAAACTCCTTTCAACAATTCGAGCATAGGAGCTAAACTCAATCATCCCCATGAATGCATTGACTTTTGAAATGTGTAGGAAGGTTGAGGATATGACAAAGAACGTGAATTTGCCATGCAAGAGCTTCATTTTGCAAAGCTCATGAAGGTGAGAAGTGCAATAACAACCCGCATAGGGGCAGTGTTTTTGTTGAACAATGACACATACCATTGCCAAGCTAGTTTAAGCTAGATCTTAGAGAAAAAAAATCACATTCAAAATTCATTTAAATAAATTACAGAGTAGATTTTAAGAGGCCCTAAATTAATTGGAGTTATGCATGTTAGGTCCTTTAACCTTATATTTTTTTGGTTACCAATTTTTTAGATTTGACTTGTGAAAAGAGAATTGAAAGACTTCACATCACTTTTGTAGTTTTAATCCCCTCATGGTCAAACATTATAATCTTTCACTCCATAAGTGATATTGTCATGTTTTCTTTTCCTATGAGATCTCTTACATGTCTAGTTTGAATTTGTATGGTTAAAACTAATACAACTTAACAAAATGTTGGCATTTTGTTTGATTTAGAGCAAATTCCAAGAAGCTCAAAATAGGCCTTAGGCATTCAGGGCTTAGACGCCAATCTGAAGATGCTCTATTTTAGGTAATTTTCAAACACTAGGATTAGATCAGGCAACCCATTTCTGCCCCCCCCCCCCCCCCCCCCTTCTTTTCCACAATATAGGCTGCTTTATTTCCAATCATAGCTCTGTTTACATTACAACTCACGTAAGGAAGGACCTGTAGAAATGTCTAAGAAGTATACACTCAAAGCATAGAATGATCACGGCATGTACATAATTATCACTTACATCAATTTTGTAACCAACCTATGGTTGGCAATACAACGGCCTACATAGCAAGAATAGATTGCACAAAATCTTTAGAAAAAAATTCTGAATAATTTAAATTATGACCACATAAATGAATTTTCTTTAATCCTTCGTAAATCAATTTCCCTACTCAGGTAAAATATTTCCTTTAATACACCCATCCAGGAGGTATACTGAACTCCTTTAAGTGGTCGAAGATGGGTCGTCATCCCATCCCATAGACACCCCAAACAACCTTTGGCCTGTCCAGATGTAGCGGTTGCATTGAGGATGCCCTTGAGGTGGGCACAGAGAAGAAAGCACCAACCACTTTTGTTGGCCTAGTGGAAAAAGGAAACAAAGAAAGAAAAAGAAAGTAAAAAATTTCCTTTTAATTTTATTTATTTATATGCTGGTAGTAAACTGGACATCATGTTTTTTTGTTTCTGTTTTTGTTTTAAACAAATGAAAGCAGACATCATGTTTTTTGAAATGAAACATAGTATTATTAAATACCGGTATTCTCTGGAAAGATATTAAAAAGTGAAAGCAAAATTCAATGTCATGGAAAGTACCACTGCCACATCTGGGAAATGGATGAGAACTGCCTGAGAAACCTCTGACGGAACTGACGCCAACAATGGATCTTCTATTTTTTTTCAAATTCAAGTGGCTACTACATTATGATATGTTATAACCACACCAAAAACGGTTCCAATAAATTATTACGAAATCATTTGTTTTATGGTTGAAATTCCAATCATTAACTTAACCCCTAAACGTCTGGATCCATTTCCAAAATTTGACGACTTGGAAGAATATTTTGGAATTGATATACAAATGAAAGTTGGAGATTTTGAATTTCAGATTCTATCCGTACGGTTAGATTCACTAATGCTATTATCAATATTTTTTTTTATATATTTTGAAAGAAAAATTTCAAAATTCCTTCGAAATTCAATAACAAGCAAAATATTATCATTTTTTTAAAAATAAAACTTGTTGGAATAGATTTGAAATGAGGTTTCTCTTGATATGGTGATTCTTTTGATATTTTCGTGTTCTTTCAACTATGACCTCATTTTTGCAAATCTAATTTTGAACTAAAATCAATGCAATCTTTGGTTTGACACACTTCCACATTTGAAATTATAGAAAAACATGAACTCGAAAAACACCGAATCCTACCATTGGATAAAACAAACACTTGATAAAGTATCTCCACAAATTAGATGACTTTCATCCAAGCAAGAATGAGAAAGAAAACTGAATTTCATTCCATTCGTTGTCCAGAAATTGGACGTCGGAGTGCGCTCCAGGGTTCAGCTGAACTCAATTAAAAAAAAATTGTCACAAAAGCAAACTGAATGCCAGAGTTTCCCAAATTCCACCCTTGCTTCTGCATATGCACTTGAAGTTGCATCTTGTCTTCGAGTGCAATTGCCCATGTGCAACCTGATTATAGTGATGAGGCTCTTTCTGGTTTTGGCTCCAGCATGATTCATGAGCTTCATCAGTCTGGCTGTGTCTACAACTCCACCCATTTTTCAAATAGCTGGTGCTTTGCTAAACTTAGAAGCAGCAGCTAAGTTAGAGGTGTCTGCTTGATGTCCTTCTTAGCTCCCTGTGGCCTGCCAAGAAATGTCCTGGTCATTTTGGGGAAAGGATTAAGGGAAGGTAGAAACACCCAAAACCGCACCTGTCCCTATTATTTGTCCACAGAGTGCCATAAAAGCGTCTGTAAAGTGCCATGAATGTGTCCTCCAAATGTTTGATTCTTATTGGCTGACGCATTTGAAAGAGACATTATGAATTTTGATTTGTTAAGAGCTGATTTTTGCAGGGTTCAGATTTGGGTGCACCTTTCGGACAAATCCACTATTCTGGAGAGCCACAACTTTGAAAAATCATAGAAATTACATATTACATCCAAAAAATCTAATATTTTTTTTTAATATTCATGATTTTCACTCACTAACACTACAAAAATATCATTTTAAAGAAGAAAAAAATGCCTCCAAATATGCTGAAGTCCTTAAAGGACCGGTTTTGAGTGTTTCTACCTTAGAAATACCTATTTTGGACAGGCCCTCTGTAATTGCTTTGTAGGCTAACCTATTTGTGGACAACAACTGGATGCAATGGTCACTGAAAAAGATTTTTGGTTTGTACGTTCTCATCCATTCATCTCTCTTCCTTCTTGGCCTAAGGAAAAATGCCAAAGCTAACCACAACAAGTGAGTCTACAAAATTGGAATGAATCCAGGTGCAAAATTCACCTTAATATGCAATAAAATATTCATTTTTGGAGAAAAAATTTCAGTTTTTTTGGCATTCTTCTACAACCTTATTTTTGCACACATTAAACTTAGTCTCCCATGACTTTCCCACATCATCGAGTCTGAAATGCTTAAGTTATCTAAAATAGGTACTTCTACCTTATTTCCTATAATCTTCTCTTGATTCTCTGGATGTGTGAAATTCGTATTATCCATTAGAAAAGTTTTGAGGTCAACAGAAAACTCACAAATTCTCAAACTATAAGGAACAAAAAAATTGTACCACTGTAGTAGTATGAATTTGCCAACATCTTGTAATGTCATATTAGAATTTTTTATTTAACTCAATTTTTTTCATTTAAAAATTATTATTATTATTATTTTGATTTATTTTTAATTTTGACTATAAGGAGAACAACAAATAGAACAAGCTTGAAATGACCTTCTTTTGGCATCAAATCTTTTCTAATGGGTGATTATAGATTTTTTATTCATTAATCACATATTTCATCCATTTTTAAGAAGGAAGTTTACATTAGACAATCTCTTCATTGTTGGAAATTCTAAAAATAAACAGGCATTCCTTGTCGGACTTCACTTTCTTCATCAATTTATCTTCAAAATTTCCTCTACTTCAATGATTGCCTTGTATAAAATGTTGTCTTGGAGCATCGATTAATATTTGATACAAAATTTATAGTTGCAACACAAGAATGAAGATTTGCAATAGGGGAACGAGGATTTGAAAATAAGGTTGCAACAATTTGCTAATTTTCAAATGTCAATCTCACATGAAAACAATTAGTTCGTGCCATTCCATATTCCATGGATTTTTTTGACATTTATCAAGCAATCACCTTAGCATGTATCAACGGTGCTAGCTTTGAACATATATATAAGTAGATATACAACAACCATTATAGAAGGTGCTTATAATATAAACACTTATAATACATGTAACTATATTATAATTACACTATAATCATGAAAGGTTTTTATAACATAGACACTTACAATACATGTGTACAGTCAAATAGGCTCATGTGCTCACGCTCATAGACTCACATAATAGCAACCTTCTTCAATTATGTCACGTTATAATTTTGAAAATTTCATTGGATGTCACATTTTCTTGTTTTTCGAATTATTTTTTAACAAATTTGAGCTTAGCATAGGATAATATTTTTTGCATATGGCCTAAAATCATAAATTTGTAGAATGGAAAAATTAGCAAAGTGTATGGTAATATTCCATGAACAAAATATAATTGGCTTAATGAATTTTAGAGGTAAAGGGTGCAAGAGACTCTCAAGTAATATCACCTAATTATAATCTTTTTGTAGATTTGTTCCATCTAGAGTCTTGCCTAAAATGTACAATCTACATACATGAAAATCTAGGGTTAATGTTAGACAATTCATCTATTTTTAGCACTTTAAACATACTTAGCTTATTCATATGAAGTCTAACACATGCATCCAAGAGAATCTAGAATACCCTTACAACTACCAAAAAGACTTGGCAAAAGATTTAACGATTCAATAAAGAAAACTACGCTCAAAATCTTCATCTGCATTTAGATGTTGCCTTACCTTAAGGATTAGCAAGAGGAATCTCAAATTCATAATTTTGATATACACCAAGAAGAAATATTTATTCTATTAAACCATTGTCTAAGCTAGCTGTTAAATTAAATGAGGATTTACCAAATCCTGCCCTTACAAAGCTACACTTTGTCATTACCATTTAGAGACACATTTATTACCAAAAAAGCTACTAGTTCTATATTGTTGTTGCCTATCTAGTATCTAGCATTTTGACTATTTCATTTTTCATCTACAAATAGGAATAATATTTTTAAAGGAAAAATTTAGCCTTGATTTTTTTATATTAATTTTTTTATAAAGATATAAAACAATAACCTAAATTACTCGGTGATAATTATTCTTCCTCATTTCTTATGTATTTTTTTTTAAACATAATATAGTGTGTTATAAAGCTGCCTTTTAGTAAGAAAATTGCATGCGTGACCTATATTGTACCCAACTATCATTTCATACCAAATATTATGTCTAAATTGGAAAATCAGATTTGGCAAATGCAAAAATACAAACATTCCTTCAAACCTTTGTTTTCACCATGCAAAAAAATTAGAAAAATAACTTTTCTAAAACTTTGACAACTTTTTGTAGAATTTTTTTTGCTAAACCTAATAGACTAGTGGCACAATATTTGTAGCTACAAACTCCTTAAATTGCAATTAATTCTCAATTTTATAATTTTGTACTATAGAGGTGAGCTTGACTATGAAAATTCTTGTACATTGTAGAATTGATTTTTTTTTAAATCTTGAGGTTGAAAATGTAGAGTTGAGCATTTAGAATATAGAGAATTTATTTCAAAATCTTGAATTCATAGATTGGAAGATTATTATAGCATTTGAAGTTTCAATTTCTTTTTTCAAAATTGCCTTAATATACGTAACAATGTTTGACTCCTTTTTTAGCTTAATTTTTTTAACTAGAATTAGTTTTGAAGGGGAAAATTTCATGCCATGTCATCTTAGTTACATACTTGCCAAATTTTAAAGTGTGTGAGAAATAAACAAAAGATGCTCCAAAGATGCTTGAACTATCTAAATTGCTTGAATCTTTTTGGGTAATATAAATTTCCATCTAGACATCTAATCAATTTTTTTGTTCTACATATGTGGTTAGTGTATCACCATGTATCAAAATTTCAAAAACATTTGTTCAATATTGACTTCATAGGAACCTCCACAATTAAAGATTCAATTATTTCTTGAGTAGTCAGTTACGGCACACGTTTATGTGAATATAATTTCATGTTGCAATTCATGAAAGTTCTTGAATTTTGAACTTCATCACCTCTATTGTTCAATCAATTATCAATTATTGTGTATAACTATGAGAATTAAATTAAGACATTCAACACAAATAAATTTTGTATTTTAGAAATTATAGTTTTGTATTCATAATTGAGATTGTGTAAAAATATAATGTTAATTATACACAAAGAAATGTTAGCTATATTTTATATTATACGAAATTTTGCGAATGCTACTATAGGCATTTTGTAATTCTTTAATTATTGAACCTTATTTTAGATGATGACAATTGCCCAAATGTTACTTTGAATATAATTGTAATTATTCTCAAGAAGAAATATTAATATTACTTTTGCAAGGAAATCTAAATTTTTGAGCATGTTTTTTGCAAATCTTGGAGACCACACTACATTTGATTTGTCAATTGTATTAGAGTTCATCGTAAAGGTCATCTCCAATTGTACCACTAATGTCAAAAGAAAGGATTAACTAAGAATAGTACAAAATAAACACAACACCAAATTTCATGAGACCCTAGTTTTGATGTTCCAAGGAGCAACAATGCTAGTACAATGTAAGTATGAAATGCAAACATATGAACTTTGAGCAAATGTATAATTAGATATCTTACAATCATTGAAGATGCTTATAATATAAACACCTATAATATAGGCATCTATAACATAGTTACATTATTATCATAAAAGATCTCTATAAAGAATACAAACATTTATAACTTATATATATATATAGTCTTTCAGGCTCATGGGTTCATGTTCCTAGGCACACATAATAGCAACCTTCCAAGGATTTTTTTCATCCTACATTTTTTTTTCTCTTGAAAACTCCACCCGTCTCTTGTCGTGCATTGCACACAATTAAGACTCTATTGATGAGCTTGTACCTACAAACATCATTGACCTATCAATTTCTGCATGACGAACTCAAATCACTCTAAAAATATGCAGATGGGTGGACCTGCGGCTTCCCAATGAGTAAGCTTTTTATACCTTTGTGTCGACAATGTTTGTGGATGATGAATCATAAAAGCAAGTGCAGTGGAAGACGGAGGGAGGGACCAGCCTTGAATGACACATGAGTTTGGTTGGATCAAGATCTGTAGGTGGTGTGGATAATGATGCTTGCAAGACAAACAAATGACCTCGCGCCGCGAGTTACAAATAATTGCTTGTACTCAACAAAAATTTCAATCACTTTTTTCTGGGAGCTACATGATGAGCTCAAGTGTGTGCGCGTCCAGCTGTAGTCTCTGTCACAACACACTTGACCACTTCATGTAGGTCACGAGACTACGGCTCGACACGTCGCACAAAGTACACCATGCACCAATGGAAATTGTCCATGTGTTTCAAGGAGAAGAAAGAAGAAAGAAAGAAAAAAAAAAGAGTGGATCATGCAGGGAGAATTTATTCCTAGGGGAAAATGCAGGAATTTTTGTATTTGCCACACATGATAAAATTTGCAAACTTTGAACTCACATTTGCAATCAAAAGTCCCAATTTTGTGAGGGAAAATGGGGTGAGGAACAGAGATTGATTAACACAATACAAAAGAAGGGACTCTTTTTTTAATAATTATCCTACAAACTCAACTATGGACTTGCAAATTTTATATTTTTGGACAATTTGTTGTGAATAGTGTAAATAGGGACAATTTGACGAGTAGTTTACATAATAGATCACTAAAATAGACAAATTGTCGGAGTAAAAGGGATATAAAGAGTTGTCCAAGTTTAGAATTGAAACAGACAATTTGACTTGGTGTCCAAGGTTTGAATAGTTGGCTCCAGACTCGTTTTATAGTCGGTTAATTTGTCATTTTTTTCTCTCTCTTAGTCTCTCACACTGTGGCATATTTTTTTTTTGTTCTTGCTTTTGTCAATTTGTCCTATCAACTTTGTGTAACCAAATTTTATCAATATACTTATTGTCTTTAGCAATTTGTCTTCAGTAATTGTTTACGTGATTGAATTTGGATCCAATGATTGGACCAGTTCGTTGTTTGTCAGTTTGTCTTGTGTGAATTTATTCCAATGATTGGAATTTCTTATATGTGTGATTCTTGAGCAATTTGTTTGAATGCTGATTATATTCTTGTAAGCTTTGCGAGACAATTTGCCTTCATAATCAATGATAAGATTGAATGTGTTTGAACTGTTAGAACTAAATTTAAAACTTTGAAATTCTTTGTGTGTTTTCGCTAATTTGAGAAGCTATGTGTAGAAAAATTGTCGTGTTTTGTGATGATGAGAGAATTGAAAATGGATTTAGTTAAACTCGGTTGAGTATTGTGAGTGTCAATTTGTCCAAGTTATGTTACCAACCTGTGAATTGGCTAAATGGAATTGAAGTTTGCAATTTGAATTGTTTAAATTAAATATTGTGATGTCTATGAATGTTGTCTATGAATGTTGTATGTTGTTGGACAAATTGTCTATATGAGAATGATATGTGAGTTGGAAATTGTGTGTTATAATTCAATGTGTGTACAAATGCCAATGTTTAATCCATTTGCTTGACTACATGTATAAATAACTTGAAAGATTAAATTCTAAATTTAAATTGAGTACTAGTCTATGAGTGAGTTGAGAGATTAAGGACAAATTTTCTAGCTAACTTAATGTTGGATTGAGAAGAGACCAAGAATTTCGAGAATTAAGACAAATTGACAATGGAACTCAAAAGCTGGAATTGGTAGCTGTAAAGTGGGACCAGACAAGACCTAGTTTGTTGATCCTAAGGCAAGTTATTTGTAATTGTATAAGTTGTAATTGCTATAAGTGAATGAGAATTTGACAAGTTGATAAATTAGAAAACTTGTTGTTAGTTGGTCTAGTGGCTTTGAATTAAAATAATTAGCTTGACAAGTTGTCCAATGAATGAAAATATAAATTTCAAGTGAGGTGTTAATGTAATGCTACAAATTGTGTTAAATTGAGCTCATGGTAGTATGATTGTAATCATGCCTAGACAAATTGTTTATAAATTAGGCTCCAAAATAAATTAAACATGTTCATGTATTATTACCTAGTTGCAAATTGTTGGAATTGTAAAGGCAATTAGTATAAACATGTTTGGAAAGTTATTTTGTTGAATAAGAATTCTTTTGGCAAATATAAGAATGGGCAAATTAACTAGTTGGATGAAAAGAAAAAATGGTTGTCTTTAGTATAAAGAACGAATTGTCCCAATGTTTTTCTTGATATTGCTTTATACTATTATGGTATAGAGTGATCTTAAAGGAGGAACGGTAAGTATTAAATCAATAAATTGTTATAACTATTAGAACAAATTGCCTTGAGTTATAAATTTATGTGAAGTTGCTAGTGCATATGAAATTATTGTAATAATTAATTTTGTGCTTGTATATTTTGTGTAGTTGTGGAAACTAACAAGTTGTTGTAGATGAAAAATAACTAAACAAAGGAGCAATTGGAGATGCATTACACACTTATTCCCATTGCATTTAGCTAAAGACAAATTGTCCTTATAATTAGGGTCGGTTTGATACTCATTTAACTAGTGATTAGGCTAGTTAAATAGTGACTAGTTGACAAATTGTTCCTAATATAAAAATCATTATAATTAAAGAATGTGTACTCTTGTATATATAATATTATGCATTTAAGTGTCTAGTTAATGCATGACAAATTGCCCATAAAACCTACCAAATTGTCCAAATAATACTAGATAGGACTGGGACGGCATTTCATGCGTCTATAGCATTAACTAATGGATTGGCCACCAAATTTCACCTCGGATATAAGAGTATTGTGAATTTCTTTGATCTAGTGAAATTGTTGCGTAGATCCTATAACAATTTGACTTACAAGTGACTTCTAGTTGCAAAACATTCAACTATTTGACCATTCCCCTTAAATTTGGAACCCGTGTACTTAGTCTTGGGTTTTGGAAGTTAGACAAAACTCAGACTATATCAACTCAAAAAATTCATCCTACACAATGGCTCACCTTGTGGAATGGATTTAATGGCCTGCAAGACTATAGCATTGATTCTTTAGTTTATAGTTATTAATTCTAGTTTTTCAAATCTTATCTACAACCGCATTCATTATTGCTCAATGTGGCTTAAGGTTTGGTTGGAGTTGACAAGAGAGCTTCATGGGCACACCATTTGACTTGTTTATTCAAGATCTCAAGTTGGCAAGATTCTATAATTATAGTGATGGGAGAGATTAAAGTGAGCACCCCCAAACCACTACTTTTTGCTACTGTACTTAGTTAATATTATTAGACTAGTCAAACTTTTATTGATTTTCTTGTTGGCAAGTAAAAAGGAAGTTCCAATACACAAAAGAATGCAACATTTGGATCTTGTATGCAAAAGTCATGTAGGAGCAAAGTTTTTTTTTCCATGGAAGAGGTTCTAAAATAGTTTTTTCCACATAGATACATATTAGTTTTGAAGATGTGTTTAAAGTGATAATGGCAGTTTTGGGTCAATGGCATATTTGAGGATGCCCACACCTTACATGTATACAAGATCTACATTCCCTTCTTTTGAAGTAATAAGCTTCTAAACTTTTATAAGATCATAATTTCAATAGCATCTTGTAATCCCATTATCTTGTGATTCCTATTAATGAGTCTTGAATAAACACTCTACAAAATTCTACTACTCTAAATCTTCTATTTTTTTACAAACAATCCTTGAAGTTCAACTTGGCTTGGAGTTGTTTTACATTTATGCTCAAGCATACAAAAATTTGAAGAATTTTGTATACTCATTGGTCAAATTGTGACCAATTCTAAAAATTCCACCAATGACAAAGCTTTGAATTACACTCAATTGACTCTAGGTGAAAAATATTTCTTATTATTGTATGCAATAATACAACACTTAAATGAGTGTGTAATAAATTTCATTATTGGACTTACTCTCAAGGGCTATAACAAAATAAGATAGAAAGAAAAAGAAGTGAAAAAAATCAATAATTTTAATAATTTTTTAATATCTTTTTAAGATTTTTTTCTCTCAATAAGTACATCAACATTAATCAAGCTAAACATTGTACTAGGCATTGTAGTTTAAACCCTTAAAGAATGTTCTATAATGTCCTATGGTCAATTCTCATTTCTAAGTACAATTTCATCTATTAAATTATATTTGAATCAGTACAAAAATAAATAAATAAATATATATATATATATATATATATATATATATATATATATAAAAGATTTTGTATTATGTATCAATATAAAAAATCTCTATTAGTTCCACAAAACATTGTCATGGTCATAATATCTTTAGCAAAAAGTATATTAGTGATGTGACTTACAAAAGTGATATCACTTTTGTAGTTTCAACACCCTCATAGTCAAATATTACAATCTTTCACTCCATAAGTGATATTGTTGTGTTTTCTTTTCCTATGTTTTAGATCTCTAACATGTCTAGTTTAAATTTTTATGGTTACAATAAAATAAATTGATACAATTTATCAAAATGTTGGTATTTTGTTCAATTTGGAACAAATTCCAAGAAGCTCAAAATAAACCTTGGGCATTTTGGGGGCTAAGTAATTATTTGTTTTTTCATATAAAAAACATCCTTAATTATGACTTTCAAATCAAATTATGACTTTAAAGCTAAATTTAGACTTTATATAATTGATTCATAAATTTTTATATTTTTCATACTTGAAACATCCTTTCCTATTCATTTAGGTTTTTTCAAGAATTTTCATGGAGAAATCAAATTACTATAATTTTTCATTGTAATGTGTAGAGAATTTTTTTATCAACCATTATATATATTAGATTAATACGATATTTTAAACTAAAATAAAGACTATTAAGAAAAAACTCATTAGAAGATTTTCAGGGCCTCTGGATGCTTGCGAGTTATCACAGCCTGCGAACATAGGAAACAAGTTTGGCGTAGCGGTCTGATGTGGCCAAGACCTTGCCATGTCATTGACCAATTTGTTTATTTTTTTTATTTTTTATGAAAAAAAAATTCTGACAGCGGGCTGTTCCCCTCGCTGCGGGGGAATAGGCTCGAAACAGGCTTCTAGACCCCCCAAAATTCTTCTAATGATAATTTTTAATTCCTAAAGTTCTTTAACTACAATATTTCATCCAAAACATTCGAAATGGGTGTTTTGATGGCAAAAGCCTCTCTAAAATGATAAATGAAATTTTATCACATCTTGTTGTAAGATTTAGTGGTAGGCTACTTCATAGTATATAGTAAATAAATGGAAGGTTTTGAATATACAATTTATTGTGAGATTGCAATATTTGAAGTTGGAAAAAACATTTTTGGAGGGAATTTAAATTTTAGGTAGCTCTAATTTAGGGAGGCTTTTGCTCAAGCTAATTGAATTTTTTTTCTTCTTGTTATGATAAAATTTGCCTCATATTCAAAAAAAATTTAGAACATTTCCATAGTAGAATTTGTACCAAAATTTTTTAATAGAAAATTAGCTTTAAAAAAACTTTCATACAAAGCAATTTTTTCAACAATTTTTTTGCTTACACATACAACAAACTCTTCAAAATATTAATGGTTAGAGTTTTAGGTTTTAGGTAGCCCTAAAGAGAGGGGGGTGGTGGTGGTGGGGGGAGACAATCACCCCAAATTTGTAGCTTAGTCAAACTTAATTAATTCATAGCTTGAAATACTCAAGTTGAACTTATTGGAATTTGGGCATATTGTTGTGGGGGGAAGTTGGGTTAGGGTTTGCTATATCTAACTCATCATGGATCATTAACATTAGATAAGTTCACCACATGCCATACCCTCTAAACACTTAAGTTTTCTTTGTGCTTAAAGATGTCTCCCTTCTTTATAAAATATAATTTTAGAATTATTAATAATTAAACTTTTTTAAATCATGACATTTAGCAATTACCTCACATAGCTTCAATAGCCACTTATTTTATGTGTGAAAATTGAAAAGACAAGCTATCTATACAAAAAGGGTGGTAGAATGTAAAACAACCCTTAAAAGATATGTAAATTAGGATTAGTAGGATATCAATTGCTTATACCATAGTTAACCTCTAAAGGACCAAGGCCATTTTTCTATCAAAAAACTTTCAAAACTATCAATTATGTTGCATTCACCCTAAATATAAAAAATACTTAAGAAAAATCTAATAATAGGATCTTGTACTTTACTTCTTTGAGATCATACAGTAAAAACTTCATTAAGATTGATCATATAGATTGGAAAATATTAGCATTCAAAGTTGGAAAAAAAGTTTTTTTGAACACTAGCTTGCAATTTTAGTTGGGAATTTTAAATCAAGTTGATTGCCATTTGTGGAAATAGTTTATACTATGGACTTTGAATTAAAAGTTGTATTGAAAGACTAATTTGAAAGTTTTGTAAAAAAATATTAAAAAAAATTTGCTTGATTTTCATTCTTTAAAAAATTATTAAGTTGAAGAAGGTTGAAGATTGAAAGAAAAACTAAATCATTAATAGCTCTAAGATGAGATTGAAACATTATAATTCCAATGGTGAGATTGCTCTAGCAAGCAAACTTAACCTTGTCAAACAATTTTTTTTTTTTTTTTTTTTTTTTTTTTTAAAATTTTAAAATTGTGGAAATTGCATTTAGAAATGAATTGTATAAGTTATTTTCTCAAGAAGATGCTTAAATTGCCCAAAAAACAAGATTGCTCACAACTCTCACATCCCTAATCCAAATGAAATGGATCAAAGATGCACATATAGACAAAAATATAACTTATAAGAAAAAAATAATTTACTTTAATTTAAAGTTTTTGTGGATATCTTTTTCTACTCAACAATGTGAAAATTATATTGAAGACAACATAACTTTTGCTCCTGGGCGTTGATTGAAAAAAAATTATATTCCTATTTAGCTAATAAGCTAATATTATGAAAAAGTTTCAAAAAGTTTCACTAAAAATTGAGGTCATAGAAACCTACTTGAAATTTTTTTCTCCCCAAAGGAACAATGATCTCTTAGGGATTAAGTCAAAAGCGTAAATTGTGTTCAAAGTAGAATCTCATACATCATTTATACATAGTAGAATAACATCTTTTCTTAAACTTTGAAATAAATTAACCTTTAATTAGAGGACATTGCAAGCCTCCTAGGCATTTTGAAAGTCAAAACCTAAATTTTTACATTGTACTAGAGTTTTAAGCTTAATTAAAAAAATATTGCTTCAATAGTTTTTTTACTTCATTTTAATTTTTTCAAAACGATTGAAATTGTAATATTTGTGAAACTTTAAAGATAGTATCTTGAAAGCTGAGAATACACCACTTTTGAACTTTTTTCTATAAAATTTCTTGTAGTGTAAGTTCAAAGAATACATCAAATACATCAATATGTTTGTCACTATTGTTTCCATTTTTGTTCAAAATTTCATATTATTATTTTAACTACTTTTGTAATTATTAGGATTTTTACAATGAATTGTTTTTAAAAATCATACAAAATTCAATTTGATGTTTTTAAATATGAAAAATGCAATTAAATTTTAGACATGCATTACTACATGAGAAAAATATGAAAATTTTGAAATGTGTGTTTCAATGTTGAAATCTAATGAAGTTTGACTAATCAAGACATGCAATGTTCTTTAAGGAATAATGTAGAAAATTAAGCTAACTTTCGTCTCTAAAAAACCATTTGAAATTTTAAATCTCTAATCAAAAGTTATGGACAAATTTAGAGAGGGGTTAGAAGAGACCATTTCTTTGACAATTTCAAACATCTTCTTTGAATTTTGTCTATAAATTTTTTTCAAAGGTTCAAAATCTCAAACAAGTTTTTGAAGATGAAAGTGAGCAAGATTTTCCAAATTAGTTTTCTTCAAATTTTTTTGAAAAAAGTTATTCTACTATGCCTAAATGAGGTACGAAATTCTACTTTGAATACAATTCCTACGTATGACTTTAATTACCTACAAGGACTTGAGCTCCTACTAATCTTCATTTACATATCCTACATGGATTGCTTTGCTTTCTATCACCCTTCTTGTATTAAAAAACTTGCCTTCTCATCTTTCTACACATGTAGCTTAACAAGGGGCTTTTGAAGCAATATGAAATAGTTGCCAAATGTTTTGATTTTTTTGAATTAGATGTTGAGTTTATTAAAATTATATTTCATGGAGCAATCATCTCTTTGGCAACCTCCTGAACTTTTATTAGAATTTGTAGGTCCCTAAGGAATGTGAGAAGCAACTTCTTTTCAACTTGGGTTGAAAATTTGGCACTAAGTCCTATCCTTGCTCTTTTAGTGACTGTGATGAAAATTTCCCTCTAGTGTAAGTAACCCTTTTTGTGTTGCTCCATGTCTATAAATAACAAAAGTTTCCCTATAACTCTTTGTAGGCAAATCCAATTGTAAGAAAATTGAGTAGAGTGGCAAGGTACTCTTCGTCCTTACATAAAAAATAATTTAAAAAATATAGTGAATATTTTTGTTCTTAGTAAGCTACCCAAAATTGCTATGTTGCTAAAAAATATTTTTTGGTCCTTAAGGGATTAAAATAAAATATAAAAATAATTTGATTATAGAATATACAAATGAAAAATATAAAATCTTGGTAATTTTGATTTTAATATGTAAAACTTGCAATTGCAATAGTTCAATTTTCAATTAAGCTTCTTAAGCTTCATTCTTATAGTTTAAATAATTACACGCAATAGTTATTTTCAAAAATATAGTTAAATTTGACTAAAGTGCATTTAGATTTTGAATGCAATAATCTGTGGAGGTTAAATTACTTGCCTTACTCACATATCACTTTGAAATGATGGCTTATAAACCATGATATCTTAAAGAGAGATGAAATGACTATCCTTTTCCACATCTTGAAAGACCAAAAAGATATAAATTTTCTATATGATTTATATAGAGTGATTATAAGTATGACCTATACTATTTCTTAACCACTCCAAATGGCTTTGACCACAATTATTCTTGTATATAGAACCAAACAATCCAACCTTTATAAACAAGGTACTTGTGACTATTGTGTATTTTTCCTAATTTTTTCATATATTTCAAAATATTTTATTATTTTACAACACAACCAAATTGAATTTTATTAGAACAATTTGAATTTTTATAATATTTAAGCCCCCAAATAAAAAATTTGGATTTAAATATTGAAATACTAATCAACCTATTAAGTTATGAGAGTCTTGTTGCAGGAACTTTTGAAGATTTGGGCAAGTACCTATGATCTCAATTTTTAGCAAGATTTTTTGAAACTTTTTTTCAAAATAGGAAAATTGATTGACTTTTTAGAACAATGAATTTTATTTCAATTGGTGCTTGAAAGCAAAAGTCATGCCACATAAGCCCAAAACATGTTGGGAGAGTAGAAAAAAAAATACAAAATTTGAAATAATTAAAAAATATGGTTTCTTATAGGGTTTTTTTTGTATATGTAGAAATATTCGATTAATTCCATTTGAATAAGTAATGTAAAAGTTATGAAACTTTTGATTTGAGAACAATCTTAGCAAATTTTTAAGAAACTAATGTATTGAATTTGTTTTTGAATTCAATATTAACAATTTTCAAAAAATAAAGTTGCACATGGTTTAGTTTTTTTTTTAGAACAATCTTACCATTGGAATATTTGTGTTTCAATTCCATCTTAGAGCTATCAACAATTTAGTTTTTCCTTCTATCCTATATCTACTTGAATTTAACAACTTTTTAAAGAATAAAAGCAAAGAAAAATTTGTTGAATTTTTTTTTCCAAATTTTTTATTCAATTCTTCTACATATAATAAATGAAATTTACAATTTGTAATACTACATTTTAAATTTAGAGGATTCAAAGCCTTCCAATGTGGTTAGATGAGGAATAAAAAAACTCATTTTCTATACTTTAAACTCTTATATCTTGTGATTGATATAGTTAGAGTTTCTAAAATTCCTTCCATACATTTTCATCCTAGTATGATACAAGATCCTATGGCTAAATATGATTAATTTTTTTCTTGCATTGAACAAAGCAATTTTGAGTGGTTTTTGACCAGAACAATGGCCTTTGAACTTTTGGGCTTTACCTTCTAATTAAGGTTACACAAAATTAAAAAAACTTATTTAAAATGGAATAATTGTTGTCTTGCATAGGTGTTCAAAATACACTTCTTTAGTACTAACATTGAATCAAAGGTTTTATTTTTCTTGAGATGTAAATAGTTGACAAAAAGCTTTCTTATTTTTTTAACAATTTTTGACATGATTCTTAAAATTAATTGTATCTAGCTATCAAGATCGGCATTTCATGTCACATATTTGATTAAATTTGGGAAATCAAATTTGGCATATGCATTAGAGAAGATTTGAGGCCTCAAAGGGCCATTTCAGTTTTGTTCCCGAAACTATTTTTGATACTAGTGGCTCCTATCAAGCCAATAATTACAAAAAAAATAATAAAAAAAGAAGTTTGGTCCTAAAATGCAAAAAAAGTCTAAAAAAATTGATGATGTGGCACTCTCTCAACCATGTCGAATTTGCGTTCCTAAGTAGTTTCAGCGTTTACAAGGGCTAATAACTCACAGTCCTCCACAGGCCCCAAATTTCTTCTAATGCTAAAAAGAAGAATATTTCTTCAAAATCCTTATTTTCACCATGCAAAAAATCTTTTCTCAAAATTATGTTTTGTTGATGGTAATATCCAAAAACAATATAATGTCAAGTATCTATTCTTTTAAAGATTTTCCATTGCCTAGTTTCATGCATAATTTTTGGATTTTTTTCATAAGGGTAATTTTTTTACAATATTATTCTATAATACACTCATTTTTCACATTCTATTGATTTAATTTGATTTTCCAAAATTAAAGCTTTTGTATTCCTATTTGTTATAAAAAATGCAATAAAATCATGTTTATTTGAAAATCACCTATGCATGGCACAACTTCCTAGAAGCTTAGTAAAAAAAATTAGAAAGGGGCCTAAATTTAGGGGAAATTATTGACTTATATTTAGAGAGATTGCCTAATTCATAGAAATTCAACTAGCATTCAATTTGTAGAAACTCAACTCACTCTACATAATCTTGCATTTCTTCTTTAATAACTGTAAATATATATTGCAAAATATTTTGTCTCACCATTTTGACCATTTTAAAGCACAAATTCACAAAAAAAACTTTTTTTTTCATATGGTACAAACAATAACACTTAACAAAACCTTAAAACACAAGTTACAAAGTTTAAGGTTTGGAAGTTGAGATAAGGGTTTAGTTAAATGCAACCACCTTAGATGAAAGTAGCATCAACCATCCAAAAATTGTAAGAATGACTTGAATAATTGCCTAACTTAAACCTTTAGGGCCGAGCATGCCCATTTTGGTTTTTTAAATTCAAATTTTGGAGATAATTCAAAGCCAATGGTCCACCTCAAAGCAAAGTGTGAACGAAATAGGAGGGCATGAAAATTGTACATCTAATGAGCCTATATACAATGATTTTGAATGAATATTGAACATATAGGGAAGAAATCTAAGTGAGCCAAGAAGGAATTTGAATCTCACAAAAAGTTCCATTTTCCCTTAGATTCGTGTGAAACCAAAGCAAATATTTAACAAAATAAGTTTACATCTCTCCATGCTCCCAAATTAGGACAAAGTCCAATTTATTTGATTTTGTGCACTATAAACAAGCTATCATGTTAAGTAAAAATGAGTCCAAAAAGGGTGCCTTAGGCCCATAGGGTTAATTATTTTATTTATATTTTAAAATTGTTTGATTTTAATATATTATTTTTTAGGCTACCTAACTATTTTTTGCACTTTAATTAATTATTAGGTAGAAAGTTGCCCAAGCTACTACAAAGCCATGGTAGCTGGACTATGGTTTTTTCATTTGCTAGGCTCTATCTTTCTTTGCACTATTATTCTCAAAACTTCGAAACTTTAATAAATGGCAATTTATAAACTTATAAATTTTTAATGAATAAATTTGAAAAACAAAAGGTTTCAAATTTGTGAATTCTATCATTTTTGTATTTTATACATACATAATATTTTAAATTTTAAATTACGTCAAATATAATAGTCTTTGCTATTAAATAAAGCTTTGATACTCTTATCGCTATCAATGATTACCAATTCAAGGTTTGGAATTAATGAATTGTCAAAATGTTAAATTCTTAACAGAAAAAGTATTCAAATTTTATATCTTGTAAGTAGTACTTTTGTAACGTCAACCTCTACAAGACCCAACACTCAAATTTTAAACAATAAATGAATGCAAATACATTCTAAATATCTAAAAAAGAATTTTTTTTCATCCATTGATTCTTTTGAAGAGTATTGTTTTAGTTCTTTAACATTGTATGATATAAGTTTTGAAGACTTTGCTTTGCAAATGTTCTATAATGCAAGGGATAATATTAAACTTGCCTCAAAAAATAAAATTTTTAGTTCAAAATTAACTTGAATAAAAAAAATTTTAATTTTAAATTTTAAAAACTACTATGAGAAGGACTTAGCATTTTGAAGTTAAAATTAAAAAAATTCTTGTGAAAATCACAAATATTCAACCTATAATTGGTATTAGAAAGAATTTTAAATTTTTGACTTCAAATTTTATTGTAAAATATTAAATGGGTACATTAATTGATCAAATTATATAAATATGATCTATGAATTGTATTTTACAATTATTATTCGAGAGACATCATTAAATTATTATTCTAAGTTGCATTTTATAATACATGTTTACAATTTAAGAAACTTAAATTACTCCTTTGGTTGACCTGAAGGGATTAGGTTTGCAAATCAATTGTTTATTTATTTATAATTTTTAGATTTTTAATAGATTTATGAATCTATAATATTTTAAAACTTCAATTATTAATATTTTAAGACTCATATTAAGTTGTCTTCAAAAATTCAATGACTTTTGTTTAGTAGTTTCAAAATTTCATGGTTTACATATGGTTGCTTCAAATTTTTTTTAGTTTTAAGCCAATCTCCACACACTAGAATGTTGTGATCTTCAACTACAAATTCTCCAAATGCATCAAGAAAATACAAAATCCACTTTCATTGAAGTTGGTTCATGCATATAGAAACAATAGAAAATAGTAACACCTAAAAGATACACAAATTGCATCTTCTAGGTGCATAGTGACAAAAAGTACTATTTTCAATGAAATTACTTACTTAATTAATTCACAATCAAATTTTTTATTTGCATGGTCCCCCTCATCCTACATATGTATTTTTCAAAGATGCACATGAATTGCAAATGATATGAGATATTTGGAATTTGTACATGTATCTATACTTTGTATGGATATGTTTGATGTATTCTACAATATTGTACCTTGTATTCATATCTATAAATCCAAACCTTCTACCTTATATCCAAATCTCGTATACATATATGTATGTTAGAACTCTATATATATATGTATATCTATCAAGACCATGTATCCTATATCCATATTTTGTTTCTATATTCTATATTCAACTGCCAAGATCAATAGTAATCAATAGCAATAATTTAAATTGGAGATAAGTGGCAATGGAAGGGGGATTTTTTTATAAAGAGATCATTGGCTCTAGATTTTTCAAGAAAGGGTGGATGGATGATTAATTGCACAACCAAGCCTACATACATCTTTTGGGTACATAGAGGGTAAATAAGACCCATTTGTCAATTTTCAAGCAATTGTTCATGCTAAGGTAGATGACATTCCTTTGAGGTGAGCTTGTAACACTATTAAAGTGTCATAAAAGATTGAGTTTACTTTGAAAGAAGTTTTGTAATTTTCAAGACATTTTGACTTGTTTGCTTTTTGTGTACCATTTTATATTGTGTATAATGAGTTAATTTGCCAATTGTTTGAAGTCTCGATGCATTAGCTTAGATATTTTTGTTGTTATTACTAGTATTCAACTGATTAGTTGCATATGATTTTCTAAATTTTCTAAATACAAATCACAACTTCACATGATTCAAGATTTTAGATTTCAAAATGCCAACATTTCAAATTGATTGGTCTCTAGTAATGTAGTGACATTCCATTTATCAAACAATGACCCTTTATTATACATTACATGTTCAGTTTTAAGAGTTTGCAATTGAAGTGAATGATGTTTGGTGCATGTCTAGAAATAAAATGTGCTTGATTATTGGCATCCTTCCTATTGTACAAAGAAAAATAAAATCTTAGTAGTTTTTATATTTCACCACCATTTCAAATTTTCGAAGTGATTGGTCACTAATAATGTAGACATTCTATTCACCAAGCGCTCACCTTTCATTACTGTACATTATATGTTCAGTTTTTAAAGTTTGCAATTAAAGTGAATTATGCTCAATGCATGTCCAAAGATAATCATTGTATATTACATGTTCAGTTTTTAGAGTTTACAATTGAAGTGAATCATGCTCAATACATGTCCGGAGGTTAAATGTATCCTTGACATCCTTCCTATAAAAGGTTTTAAAAGCACATAGGCTCTAAAAATGTACTATACATACATGTTTTTTTTTTGGTAGCCTTTAGCCATGTATAAACAAAGTACATTTTATGAGGTGGACACTATAAAAGCTCTATGTCATTTCAACTTCAAAAATTCATAACTAATTCCACAAAGCTCCAAAAAATATGAAACCACTTGGGTTATGATAGATGCCAATTCACCTTGTGTTTCAAGGAAAATTTCCTGAAAAATATTTTAAAAGTTTCACCTCCCAAAAAATCAGTTACAGCTCTTAAATGGTTGGTTTATGGGCCTCCTACCTCAGTGTGAATAAACCTCAGAGAAGCAAAACCATTAAAAAGTATATACTAAGTGCACCTTGAATCGCCGCCTAAAATGTTTAGAAGGCATTCATTCCAAGTGTTGATTCTGGGAGCACCTTCGAAACATATTCTATAAGATATCAGACTACAAGTAACAGAAACAGTTAGTTGGTAGTGACTTCGGGCGACTGTGCTAAGTTCTTCATGACACTGCCTGCTTTGCCATGACCTATTCGACAGCGCTCAGAGCGAGGACGACGACGAGCTCCGGGCGGGGGACCGGGCGATGGACGAGTTGCGATGGAGGTCCGACTTGATGCCTGGATGCGGCATGCCTAGATTGCAAGAGATTTTAGTTCGCTAGAAATGAGAGGGTTGCGTTGAGGTCTTGTTGTCGCGATTGCAGGAATCAATGGGTTCGAACGCAACGGAGTTCAGTGAATTAGGGTTTGGTCCCATGGGGAGAGTGTGAATGGTTTTGCGCAGTGGTGGCGGTTGATTCCTATTCCGCGACTGCGAGGATATCTTCGACTCCGATGTCTTCTTTCTCAGTTTGTTTTCGGGGCAGGGACTGTTGTGCTTGAGGGAGGGAGGCTTTTGAAGGTTATTTTATGAGCAGCGGGTGAAACAGGGGGCGAAGGGGTCCGATGAATCTTTGCGACAGCGCAATTATTGAAGCGTGGCGCAGCTGGAATTGTGAGCCTTGTATGGTTAGGTTTTGGTGTTTCGGAGAATGGATTTAGAAGTGTTTGAGAGAGAGAGAAAGTGTGTTGAATGAGACTGGGGAATTGCGTGGAATTAGGTCAAGGTGTTCGAGACGTATTAGGGTTGAGTGTGGCATTTGATTTGACAAGTAGGAGGGTTAGCTGGGACGCGACTCGAGAGAATGAGGTCGTCGGGTTATCTTCGGCTCCGTTTCGTAGAACATATTCTGTGGCTATCAGTATGTTGACGCGGGGAAATCTGTATCGTAGAGCATGAGGGATCGTGTTTGAGATAATTGGTACTCGCGTGTAGTGGAGAAAGGGCGGAGCCATGGCAGAGGCTCCGGCTTTGGGTTCCCAGGCCGTGGACTTTTCTGTGCTGGTGAGGAAAGCAGCAGAAGCGTCCGTTTCCGGTTTGAAGGAGCTTTGTGAGACATCTCCCGACCTCTCTGACACGGAGAAGAAGATCGGGCTTCTCAAGTTCATCGTCAAAACCAGACAGCGATTGCTTCGGCTGGTGGCCGTGACAAAATGGTGCCGCCAGGTAAGACACTCGACAGCTTTGGTTCCTTCTTCCTCTCATTTTCGTCCTCCTCTTTTTGAATCTCTTATGCAATCCTCGCATTGGCCAATTTGTTTTGAGCTTTCTCCCCAATTTTTTTTTTTGATTTAGCCAAGTACAACTTGGCGAAGCTTGTGGGACGCACGAATTTCTCAGTCTACTTTTAGTCATAGATCATGAGAATCGGCTACTTACTGCCCCGAAATCATCAAAGTTGAGCCTAAGTTGAAGAGATATTCTTCTTTCGAGATTACAGTACACGAACACCGCAATTGTGTCAGCGGGTGACAGTCGTGCTTGCGGCACCCATATTTGGCATCGCAATATCAATTCCTGGGTGCTGTCACCTTATAGACGCTTCAGTTACCTAATACTATCTACGCTTTTAAGCTTCCATCTATTCGGGTCCCTTCGCAATTATCTTCCAATACATTCATCATGAATTATTTTTGGGCGTCACACCATCGACCTGAGCTTGCTGCATCTTCGACAATTGCTGCCGGACAGAGCTAACTGGATTGCTTGTCCCGTCCTTGCAGATTCCTCTAGTGGAGCAATGCCAGCAGCTCGCTGGTACCCTCTCCAACCACGATATGAGCTTCACCCAGGCAGCGGACTTTCTTTTCTATCTTCACGAAACATTGCAGCAAGCGCGTGCGCCTGTTTATGATATTCCGACTGCAACTCAAATATTGGTGACTGGAAATTACAACAGGCTGCCGAAGTGCATCGACGATCTGGGAATGCAACCTGTGCTCATTGGGGAGGAGAGGGAGGATGCTGTGAAAAGTCTGAATGCTGTTCTTCGCACTTGCCTGCTCGATATTTTACTGCCGAAACAGATCACTGAGATCAAGGTAACGGGTGGGCGAGTTATTTTCAAAGTCGCCGGAGAGTTTGAAGCGCACCTCACTCTGGGATATCGTGGCCACCTTTCGTTCTGGAGGGTTCTCAAAATAGACATCTTGGTAGGAGAACCCACGGGTCCGATACAGTTTACTGATCCCCAAGCGTACTTTCTGGGTGACGAACTGGAGCGACGGATGGCGGCTTCAGAGGATCCTTTAGGACTGATGTATTCTATTCTGCATCAGTTTTGTACCGCTTTGGTCATGGACACTCTTTTCCGGCAGATCAAAGTATTGCAAGGTGGGAGATGGCGAGACTCAATCAAGTATGAAAAGTTGTCAGACAGTGGGGTTGGAACTGCAGCAGGTCCAATTGCCGGACAACCTGCCGGTCCCATCGGGGACGTGGAGATGGAGTCTGGAGGTGCAACAAAAATAATTCGAGGGTCTCCGGGTCTAAAGATTGTATATTGGTTAGAAACACAGAAGGGGGAAGCCAGTCCAAGCTTGCGAATCGAGCATGGTTTAGATCAGCAGATTACTTGTTCACATTCACCAGCTGTAATCGACTCGTCGACAGGCATTGAAGCAGAGTTCGTGGTCGACTCAAGCTGCATCAACGTGGAGAAGTTGCTTCTGCGGGCTATCGGCTGCAGTATCCACACCCGACTTGTGGAAGTTCAGCGTGGCCTTAAGGGGGGCGATCGTGTGTGGCCATCTGACAATGATGTGTTCTTGAAACATTCGATCCCAGAGAGCTCTAGCGAGGTCTTGTTCATTTCCAGAGAATTATCTCGTTTTTTGATTTGGAATTCAGCACATTTTTTGCTGAAGCATTTCGTGCACATGGTTGCTTCGCGTCATGAATGTCTTGTTTTGCCCTCAGGACGACGTGATTTTGCTGAGTTCAGAAGGCACAGTGTGTGTAGATCATCCGCAATTTGCTTCAGCGGACGTTGTAATGTTCTTGGACATTGACGAAAGCATTGTTGAAGATAACAACTCGTAATTTTGAAAAATGTGCAAGATTTTTTAATGTATAACCTTGTGATCTCTTTTTGCAGACGACTACTGAAGGTGAGGACGTCGAGGAGGCCGGGGAAGAGGTTCTGTGTGTGCGTGCATTTGGTGTCTCATTCATGTCACTGGGAATAAGCATCAGGTCTGTCCCGATTTCTTTTACTCTGCGTATTTGCCTTATTCACCGGAACACTCCTCGGAGGTCTATTCCTTGATCCATAAACACGGGCAGGTAGTAGACTGAGACGGGACTCTGATCTTATGACAGCATGCTCCTCAGGACCAGACATTTTGCGACCATTATAATCGGGGCCTTGTTCCAATTTCAAGTCCTTTTACACCCTGACGGTTTTTTAAGGGCCGTTGGTCTGAGATCTTCCTTGCGTAGATGTCGGGTGCATCTACTTGTAAACAGGAGCCGCTACATTGGACTTATTTGTCCGAATATCAAAGTGCACTGATAGAGATTGGTGGCTTTGGCTTGACAGGAATGGACGATTCTTGCTACGGTGTCCGAGTACAGTGCTCGCCGCTTCAATGACCAAAGAGATGGATGATTTCCTGAACATGGCGACTGTGCCGCCCCTTGATGCTTTTGTGAACCTGCGAACAAAATGCCTCCTCCACTACTTAGGATTGATAGGGAGGTCATTGAACTTAAAGGTAAGTAGTTACTCTTCGCGGGATAGCAACAGAGCCTAGTCATGGCATCGATTCGATGAAAAGGTTATGTGTACATTATTTGAATGCGACGGATAGGATGTGGAGTCTCTTCCTTTGTCGTCAAGTCTTCCGTAGTTTGCTCACACTTGTCCTCTTTGTTCCAAGAAGAGTGGTCTGAGATATTTCTCTGTTCTCTGTTCTCTTCCTGTTTCTTTGAATGAAGGGCGCCATGTCCTCCCATAGGTTCGTGGAGGGTATTGTCCGTATGGAGGCTTTCTGGTAACTGACACTCGATTGCATTGGCAGTTATACGAGAGAGGAGCATCAGTTTTGAATTTTCCGCTAGGAGGTCCAAAGTTTGGGGGTGATCTTCTGATAATGGGATTCCCGCACTGTGACGATTCTTTTTTTCTGTGTCTTCAACTTGACGTGAACTTTACTCCTTTGTTCACTCTTCTGGAGGCAAAACCACAGTCATCATCGCCAGGTCGGACCACCCTAGAGTCTAGCGCCTTTGACATTTTCAGATGGATGAAAATCGACATCGAGGCGAGGCCAATCCTGCGGGGAAACACTGGCTTCAGTCTTCTCGAGCTGAGTGGCTACGAGGCCAAATCCTCGTCTGCCAACATGGTTGTAAAGAGAATCGAGGATGAAGCATATGGAAAATTCGGTGTGCCTCCTATGATCAGAGGTCCTAGCAGAGCAGGTGGCCTAGGAGTGGATGGAATACAGACAGGATCGGAACAGTACTACGTATCTGACAAGGGAGGCACTGGGACCAGTCACAGGGGTAACATGTTGACAGTCCAGTCTCCGTCGAATCTGCAAGGTGGGTCTCCTCTGCAGCACGGAAGTTCACCACTAGAGCATGGGAGTGTAGGATACGGAATGAATGGTGGTTCCGGTATGATGAACCCTTCTATCACAGCTACCGGGTATCATCAAGGGAAATCCTTAGGAGGGAGTCCTACCTTTGGGGACGGTAGTCACAGGCTCGGGCGGCCGACTATGATGAATGGCGCGTCGCCTCATAACATCCCCGGGGTCAGCCCACTCCGGGGTTCTGCCGACGTTCGGAACCAAATGCCTCATCGCAAGTCGACTCTGCAGGGTGCTGGCGATCCAGAGCTAATAAATACAAGATTGCCTGTTGCTATGGGGGATAATGTAGCATCTCCTATCGAGTTAGACGATGAGCATATTTCAAAACTGATAGAATCCATTTCTTCCAAGACTCCTAATTCTTTTACATCGACGGGGTCCTGGATCCCTCGGCAGGGCAGAGATATCCCACCACCAAGAAGCGGCATAGCGGCTTCCAACTCGAGGCCATTAATCGGCAGGGGTGGATCTCCATCTGGCTCACAGCTCGCCCGATCATCAGGTCTTGCTCAGGTGACCTCTCCTGCGTGGAAGTCGACCGTGTCTCCTGTTCCCTTTAACACAGATTCAGGGTCCTCGATCCAAGAGTGGACGGATTTAGAGCAGCAAGGAAGACTAGGAGGTACTGTGCTTCAGCCGGGTTGTTTTTCTTTCTCCTGAAGTTGAATTTTCTCGTGCATTTGAGCAATCCATGTGTAAGCATTTCCATGTCTAGGTTGTCTATATACCAAGTTTGTGCTAGATAGATTTCTGCGAAGAGATAGGGTGTCAGCACTGTTAAAACGGAGGAAGATTGGGAACATGATGCTCGGAAAATATAAATGATCAGATTCTCGCCTTTGATTTGACTAGACGGAGACGGGAAAAGTAGAAGCTTGTTCCTTATTTGTTCACGTGGTTTATCAAATGTTTTAGCTGCTTGCAGCATGACTGTCACGATAAGTCGAGGATATGTGTGTCATATTCTTGTGAATGATATGCTCGCCGTAGATTTGTGTTTGATGACTCAATAGTTCAAACTCTTGTTGGATATAATACCGTTAGTGAGAAGCATAATAAATGCGTCGTCGTATTACTACTTTGTCTGCAGGCGGTTCCGATAAGTTGCCAGCGCAACGAAGCAATCGGAAGCGACCCATTGCAGATCTCTTAAACTCTCTTTCCTCATTGCAAACATTGTCAACGAGTGGGGAAGTAGAAAAGCGGAGGAGAACAGGGCTTGAAAGGGTCTTTGTCGGCGATTTTCAGCGAAATTCTCACTTGCCTTCGACCACCGCACCCGTTCCTCTGTCCATTTCGAATCAGGCTTATGGCCATGTCATTCGAGAGGCCAACCAGGGAAGGGCCTCTGCAGGTGCCTATCGAGCTGTGTTCCAGCAAGTAGAAGAGCGATGTAGGTTATGCATCAAGCATGCTCGGCTGACTCGTCAGATGGATACTCAAGGGATACCGTATGTGAACGAGGTTGGCCTGCGAGAACCCTCTACCGTTCTCCGGTTTAGGCTTCCAGCCACCGTGCCCACTGGAGATTCAAGAACTAGACAGATCGAAACTGATGGCTCCTATGGGTGGCAACAAATGTCCTTGTGCCTAGGTAAACCCGGCAGTGAAGGTTGGTATGTGAAGGTGCTGGACACGTATTTCAGCGGCCTATGGAAACTTCAGAAGCAATGCGAGGGGTCAGCGGGCACTGGAGTACAATTTGCGAGTCCCTCACAAGATGATTCTCACATGCAGTGCACGCATGAAGGGTTGGTTCTCAAGTACTCCACGGTACGCGACGATAGTGTAACAAAACTGGTTACGGATTTGGAACGGATCTGGAGAGCGCGAGAATTTTCAATCGGCATTCGTAAACTCCTGGGAAGCAACGAGGATGAAAAGAAACGAAATATTGAACAATGGGTCAAGGGTCAAGGTAGACCTAGCGATACATTAGGAGATAGAGCCGAAGTTGGGGAGAAGAATAAGTGGGCTTTTAAGGTGGAGGCCGTGGGTCTGACGAGTGTTTCATTCACTTTTTCCGGGTCCATGCCAGGTACAGTTGCCCGATTTGTCGTGGAGTGGGGAACCACTCGACGAGGTTGTACAGTTCACTCACCCGAGCAGCTGTGGCCTCATACAAAGGTATGGACTTTTACTAGATTTTGTGATTGGATGTTGGTATTAAACTTGGTGACGTGAACTAGGACCTACATTCTACATGTACATGCTATCAGAGGAGGTTCAACACAATCTTCATCTCGGTATTTTCTTGGTTCTCTTGGTTTCTTGGAAAGTATGGTAGTTCATTCGCATCATACTTTGATGCAGTTACGGACGACAGGGTTGCTTCTAGCTGGAAGAAAGTTATGGAGTGCAAATAGGCAGATGAGGATGGTTAATCTGCTACCAGCTTAATATCTGGCCCTCATTCCCTTTGAAAGTCGCTTGCTTACTGCTCTTCTCTTTTTCTGTGAAGCTGGGTTGAGACGTTGCTCTTGGGTCTATTAGAAAGTTTTGCTCGATTGTGTTTCAGATTGTGGCAAACACGCAACGTGAACATGTGTTGATTTGGACTTGTGCAGTTTTTGGAGGAATACATCAATGGCGGAGAAGTAGAGCTCTTGTTGGATGCCATCCAGGTCACCGCAGGTCCTTTGCATGCACTTGCTGCAGCGATTCGGCCCGCAAGGGGGGCCGTTCAAGCTTCTGGCTCAAATCATCGTCCTAATAACAACGGAGTTCCAGGCACTCAAGGAGGATTGCCTCCAAATGCTGGTAGGAGCCCGGGGCCCGGGTTGGTTCCCAGCTCGCTGTTGCCCACCGACGTTTCAGTGCTACTACGCTCAGCCTACTGGGTTCGGATCGTGTACCGCCGGGACTTCGCAATCGACATGCGATGCTTCGCAGGCGACCAAGTGTGGCTGCAGCCGGCTCCACCACCTCGGAGTGGAGGCAATGGTGCCAGAGGCTTTTTGCCCTGCCCCCAATTTCGCACATTTGTTGTGGAACATGTGACGCTGGGCATGAACAGTGCAGACGTGACCGTCGGGGGAGGGGCTGCAGGTCCTTCGTTGGCCATGGTTTCCAACTCTGCTAATACAGGGGCCAGCAATGGCTCTCGTCAGGCGGGAGCTGTAGCGAACCGTCCAGGTAACAACATTGGGACTAGTAACACTGCAGGTTCAACCGGTGCTGGAGCCCTGAGAATCGCAGCCCCGGGTCCGGGCCTGGGAACAAGCATTTCCATACGCGGGGAATTGAACCCCGCTCTCGTCGGGATGGGTGACGATGGGGGCTATGGGGGTGCATGGGTACCACTGGCAGCTCTGAAGAAAGTCCTACGAGGAACGCTCCGCTACTTAGGCGGATTGTGGTTGTTCGCACAATTCCCGAACATTCTGAGGGAGGTGCTGACTTCCACGCTGAATCAGACGTCGGAGGGTGCATTGCTTAATCACGACCCAGAGCAACCAGCCTTGAGGTTTTTTATCAGGTAGAGTCTACTCTGACTGCACTCAAATCTTTTTTCCTCGACTTGAAATTGTCACATTGTAGATCCAACTGGGACTTTAGAGGCTCCAAGTCGACTGTTGCTCTCCGGACTGTTGCAGAAAGTTCCTGCATTATTCGCGTGCAGCCTTGGTCAACTGTCTACATCTTGCAGAGCATGGCTCTATGGTCGAGTGGTCGACTTGTTGTTGGTTCCCTTTAGGCATTTCTCGTTAACTGAATGATTGATTTGCAGTTATCTCGTGCTCTGGGCGAACTGTCTTGTTATTCATTTGCAAGTTTGAAAATTACTCCTCGAATGGAGATAGTAGCCGATTATGTAGTTCTCAGTCGCCTTTTTTCGTTTCTCGAGTAGGGGCTGCGTGTTTGCGGTGAGCATGCATCGGCAACAGCTTTTTTTGCAAGCTATCAATGTGAAGCGGTACCAACAACACGCTCAAGCTGCCTCACATCAGCAAGCAGCGCCTGGGCAGGCTGTGAGTTTGGCATCTGAATTATCTGGGCAAGAGATGCAAGATATTGGTGACTTCTTTTCTCGGCGGGTAGCCTTCGAGCCGTACGATGCATCTCGCTTAGCATCATTTGTGACTATGTTGACCCTACCTGTACCTGTACTTCGGGAGTTCCTTGTGCTCATTCAATGGAAGAAAGAGGCCAGTAAAGTAAGTATTTTCCCTGTCCTGCACTTCCATGATTGATGTTCTTCGGGTTTGACGAATGCCGTTGTTGTCGATCCTGCTGGTTACTTGTCCGTCAGAAATTGCTAATCTTTTGCGTTTGTTTACCACCCTATGCATCGGAACTGTTTTAAGCTTTGGTGATTCTTCCCAGCTTGCCGTCCGCCTCTTCACCTGACAGATATGTGCAGAGTACTTTTGTTTGCCTACCTCTTTTTGCTGCAGAATCGAACACTGTATTTCTTAAGCCGATTGTCATTCTTCCTTGTCTGGTTTGTTTAATTGCAGGCAAGTGGAGGGCCATATGGTGTTGTCGGGGATGCCAGTGGTCAAGGTGCGTCTCCTCGTCCACGTGTGGGACTCAGCCTGGAATCGCCAGTGGGCACGGGTGGAGGGGAACCTGGTAACGGACAACAAGAGGATTCGGGCGTCGCTGGTGGCAAAAGCAGCATTCAACACAACCAGCAGCGGAGTACCGTGGAGTTCACCCTCACATTCTCGTTCGACGCATCTCAGGTGCCCCATTTGAACGTTGTTGGGGGAGCAGGGTGGCTGCCTCAGTCGGTTGCCTTGAGATTAGTGTACCTGTATAATGGCGATGGGAGCAATCGAACCATATCTTTGTCCCATATGGATGGGAGTCACGGTGGGCGCTCTTGTTGGTCACGGCCGGAAGAATGGGAGCGATGCAAAGAAAGAGTGATTCAGGCTGTGCAGGGAGCGTCAGGGGAGGGTCAAGGGCGTCTGAGATCAGTGGCTGAGGCAGTTCAAGTGGCATTGCAAACTGCACTCATGCAGATCAGTAAAGGTGCTTTTCAACAACCACAACAATAACTTGTGGCGCATGACATGAAGCATCGAGCCGAAATGGTAGCTATTGCCTCTAAACCGCATACAGTTGTGGTGCTCCTGCCGTGAAATCAGGGACTCCAAAGCGGGATATCATCGTTTGAACTAGGGAAATCATGCTCCACGATTGCCAGTTGACCCAGCTGAGGTCAGATATCATCGGTAACCCAGAAACGAGTGTAGGTGGTTGCGGTTTTCAGCATATTTGGAGTTGAAACTTTTGATGAAGCGGTATCCGCCAGCCCTACCTAGTATGAGTGACGACCCCTCCTAGGTTCCTTATAGGGACTCTTGTCGGCCTTGTCAATGCCAGATGCGTGTTGTTGTACAGTACAGGGGGAGGGTCGAGGCAAGGTGCATGGGATGCTAAACCTCTGGAAGGGTTGCCGTGTTCCATGGTGAAACGTGAATGATAAGTTCTATGTCCTGCGTCTGCTGCACCATGTCGTGGTAGCGTTAGTTTTGGGAATTATCGGAGCGTTGGTAGAAATTTTAGGCCCTGACATTCCGATGTCTGGATGTCTAAGTATAGTGTATGCAGCCAGTTGAGTCGGGGATTTATTTCTCAAGGACCAAAGATTCATGGTTTTAAACCAGTTTGATTGACCGTAATGTAAAAATGATAATTGAATTGGGATTGAATTAGATGTCTCTGAAATCATTGGGAGAATTGTGTTGATGAGGAAATAATTAACCAAAGAAAATCCCCATACTGTGAGTGAATGCCCTGCTCAAAACTGCTAGAAAGGCTCAATTCTGGGCGTCTTGGTCCTTTCAGGGTGCTAGAATTGGGGTGATGATTTACGACGAGGTCGGCTTTTCCCGGCAGTTCATAGTCGATCATTCTCGTTTGTATAATGTTGGAGCTGTTTTCAGTGCACTTAGCACTCTATATTATCATGACCTAGGTGCCAGCATGCTCGGATTTTGTAGTGTTGGCATGGGGCATGTGACAATATGGTGTTAGCATGTCACTAATTACTATCACATTTTCAAATGACACTCATCTATCCTCTTAGTGACCATATCCTATTCAGTACATATGGTAGAACCACCCATTGTTGACCACTTTAGCGATTCTGTGCATGTTCTGGAGCAGTTTAATGTAGATAGAAATTAGGGGAATTACAATTTTTTTTGGTAATTTTATGCCTTGAATCAAAATTACTATGAATTTTGGGACCCAACATGTAGTCTTCCAATTCCAATCATTCAAGAACTACTTTCTGCTCACTACTTTGGGACATGTCTTGTGACTTGATTAATCTTAACTTTGAAAAGGAGAAAAAACACATTCAAAGCTTTGGTTGAAAACTTATTCCAGCCTTGGTTGGAAATAATGCACCCTAAAGGTTGGGGATAGGTGGTTCTACCACATAACTAAATCTTCAGGGGTGCACTCTTTATTGGAGTTGGTGAAAACATGCGTACTTAAGTCCCTACGACAGCCAAAGCCATGGCGTACACTGTTGGTTTTGCAGTGGGTGCTCCGACCTCAAGTCCCTACGAAATAAACACCTATTCTGAACACTTCGAAAATTCCTAATTTATTCTACTGCGTCCGAAAAAATGCATCCGAAAAAATGCACGCTAAGAAAATTTGGAATTCCCTTTTCACTCCCAACAACAGGATCCCAACAAAGACGTAGACAGTTTAATAACTGGATCCATGCTTCACTCATACAATCTTCGTGGTATTCACGCCCAGCTTGAGTCTGGTGTGATTGTGCTGTGGAAGGATCCAACTGTCCCTTCCTGCAAGATTTCCAGTGCTTGTGTCTGGTTGTTGACACAACGAGGAAGCTTGTACTGTATCGGCGATGCGCCTCTGGCTACTGCCCCATTCAGCATCTTGTGGAAAGAGCCCTCCCTCACAAGACGAAGCTCAAGTGGAGCAATTTGACCCCTGTAACGCCATCTCCGATACACGTAATTGAAGCTGGCATCCAATGTGTTGGCACACTTCTGTAATACGTTGTGGTCCAAGCTACTGTCACACACAATAGTTCACCACGAAACGTCAGGGTCAGTATCATTGTATCAATGGCAACTGTGTCACTCTAATATTAACATTCCAGAGCAGCGGGGAAGCTAGATTCTCTGTACTTTTCACACCGGCAAAATGTTATATTGAGAAAACTTAAGAAAGCTTGATTTCGTGTTTTTTTGGAGTGCATGAGTTGATCAAAATGCAAGGGAAATATTTCTTGATTTGCTGTTCTGTTGCAAAAAAGATTCTGCGTAACAAGTGCAACGACCAAAGGGTCGAAAATGGGTCATCGAGTTGAGATTATTAGCATGAAATGTGAACTAGGCGTGCAGCAGCAACTTGATGTTCAGAGAATGTGCACAATCACACTCAGACCTCTTTAATCCGACCCACTCTTCAACGCACATCATACACACTTGCCACACTATCATTACTTGTTGCACAATTGACTCACTTTCTTACTATTTGACATGCAATATGATTGTCACCCAAGCAGTCAGTGTGACTGTTTTTGAGTGTACCTGCTGTCCACCATCTCCAAGAAGATGACGTATCGCCCAGGCAAGGAAGAGACATCGGAAGCGGCTGTGTAATCGGAAAGCTCCATAGCCGGCTGTGCCTCTCTGAGAAGCTTGGCAGCTTTGTCCACAGCCGCTTGCAGCTCCTCCTCATCCGTCTGGTCTGTATTCACGCTGAGAATCACATTCATGCGTCGTACAAACGCAAACACAGGCATCGTGTTGCGGAAGCTTGTCACTCGTATCACATCGCCGACACGGTACCTGTAGAACCCTGTGCCACCACCATCACAGCTTTTAATAGGCCGTGCACATCATCATCTTGTAAAAAGACCATTTCCACAGACAGAAACATTTTTTTGGCTTCAAAATGCACGTTTGTAACGAATTGATTGTTTCATCTTCTTCTTCACTGACGTAGAATTACCTGAAACCAGTCACCCCCCAATTATGTCAAATAGAAGCCCTCTAGAAGAGTTACCAATACAGCCTATAACCATCATGTTGAATGTCTTCAATGTTACACGCCACATACTTGTAATGTAAAGATCCTCTAGTGACTGGATGATTTTGAGTATTTTTGAATCTCTACTGAAACAAAAGTTTCCTTACCTATATTATTCGTCACCACCAGCTCGTACTCTCGTCCCACTTCCAACTCACAAGCTTCCAGCACCTTCAACACCGCCCCATGACTATCAATTCCACCATCCACTGGAATAAATTCAAAGTAAATCCTTTCAACCCAAGGCAAGTAGGTAATCTCCTCAGGTTCACAGTTCATTCTGGGGTTGAGTCCAATATGCCCACACTCGGAGCTTGCGTACCCAACCGACACCAGTGGGAGATTCCCTGCGAAGTTTTTCAGAGTCGGTGCGTATTGCAACATACTTCCCGAGAGGATGCATTGCACGAAGTGAACGTTAGGGAACAGGCGTGGGAATATGCCTTCCCAATTCTCTTGGGAGCATTCGAGCTCTATTCTGTTTGCGAGCTCTGGGTTTGGGTGAAGCGTGTCCTTCAGTGCGGCTCGGAGTTCGGGAGATCTGATGATTTGGGGGTTCAGGGTGCCTGTTCGGATGTCTGATGCGAGCTCTCGCCATTGTAGTTGGAGGGCTCGGGCGGCAGCCACGACAGTCACTGCAAGTTTACAACATCTATAAATCAGTGGAGAATATAGGAAGCAGAATTGACCACTTATTTAGACGAAAAAACAGTTCTAGTGAAGCAGTGTGCGTTAAGAGTCTGCTCAGAGTCTGTTCATTCTAGGTCCCTTATAAAAGCCACAAGACAGCATGAGTTGCAAAAGGACTACATAGCTTTGCTAAGAGGTAGATTCTGCAGATCAACATCAACAGACTCTACATAAATAGGCATAGCGCATCTTCATAAACGGACTGTAACGTATTGTTTGATAGATAACATTCTTGAACGTTTCACCTGCCATCCCCTACAAGACGCCATTCGTGTCCCTAAGATAATATTTTTTTGGTCCCTTGTATATGGTTTTTGGCTCCTACATGTCCATTTCTTCCTAACCAACTTGGTGGTCAGACCTGTGGGATTTAATAGATTGGAGACTAGAATTTGCAATCTCTACTCAAGGGTAAGAGCCTGGGAACGACAGTTAGGGCCTCTAATTCCATCACAACCATAGTCAGAAAGAAAGCTCAAATCCTTGGCCATGAAACTCTAACACCTCAATTTGATTCTATCAATATGACTTCCATTGCACTCTCCACCATTTCTGTCGCTACGCGTGCTTGCTTTGCAAAAGAACGTCTCCTTAAGGATAAGATCCTCAAATTTTGGATGCAGAAATAGATATTTGAAACAGAAATATTATGATCCATTACCTGCAAATACAGCAGACACTTTGACGATCTCGGGTGCTCGAGCTAGTGCGCAAAGGAGATGACAGTACATGCCCTGGTGAATATCCTCACACAGAATCACCTCGTCAGGGACACACATTTCATCACCTGCCCTCTCTCGGTTCCGAAAGCGCGCACTTCGGTATATATTTGTAGTCACAGCTCCAGCTTTGAGCCCTGAGGGTGTCACTAATTGCTTCCCTGCAAATGCAAGCGTCAGGACTTTGCCTCGCTTCAAACCAGGAAATGCCCTGTTCCATCAAGCCCACATGTAAGCTCAGTTACATGATCTTACCCATTACACCCTTGAATAAAATTCTTGCCACCAATAGGCTAATATTCGAAGTAGATATCTCCAGGAGCTCATCAAAGTCAAAAAATCAATTACCTGCGGAGTGATGCATCCAAAAAAGTAGAAAAGAATCGCCGTTCCTCGCTGTAGGCCCTGTCTGTTGCCGGTAAATACTTTGGCTTCCCACCTGCGGTTCCTGAACTGCATCATCACCACACTGAAATTCATCAAAATATGCTGCTGTGCAACGCACGTAAGGCTGTGTAGCTCATTTCATGCTGTAGTCCGCTTATGAATGTAGCTCAATCTCTATTTGCATTGCCTTAGAGCATTCTCAATGCACTATAGAATTTTCCCGTCCAAATAAACTTCTAACTTTTACTGGTTTAGAGCTTCAAATTTTGATCATAGGAAGCGCATCCTAAAGTATTTTGAATAGGTGCAAGAAAAACTCAAATTTAAACATTGGACAATGAAAATAAATGGCATCAAAAGCACACTAAAAGAGAAAAATTATAGATGTTTTGGCAAATCATGGCTACCAAAGCACATTCACTCCAAATTGTGTGATAGCCAGCACCAACATCAGGTAAGAGTTTAATGTGAAGGCATTCAGCACCAAACCAGGTGAGAGTTGAACCAAAATTCGCCATGAAAAAACCACATTCATGGGAGAAAGATCAAGTAAGGTACCTGATGTGGAACTCAGTGATGGGGTCAACAGTGAAGATGGGCGCAGTAGTCTCCCCATTGACCAACCTCAGGATATCAGTTTCCAAGTCTCCATAGCTCACAACCGGGACGCATTTTCGGAAACTCTCCACATCCGTCCGTCCATTCAATCCATGGCGCTGCAGATACTCCACCCCAACCTGTAGCTCCAGAATCTTACGCAGCTTCGCGTGCTGCAGGTGCATCACGTCCGCCGCGAGCTCGTCCAGAAACGCCTCCGTGTCGAAGTCCGACGCCGTCGCGTCCATGCCGCGCTCCGAAGGGAAAACGAACTTGTCCAGGCTTGTGGATCCATTAGTACTACTCTCCTGCAATTGCTTCGTGGATCCATTAGTACTACTCTCCTGCAATTGCTTCATGGATCCATTGGTACTATTCTCCTGCAATTGCTTGTGTTCGCCATTTTCACCAGAAGCACAGTCTTCACTGGTTATGTCACTGGTTATGACAGTCGTCTCCCTCGCCATTGCATGCATACAGCTAGCTAGCCCCGGAAGAGAAATGAAATGCTCCTTAACCTCGATATCGAAATGACGATCACAACGCTGCTTTTGAAATTTTTCTGTGCTAACTTTCGTAATAATGCAGCCACAAAGTTATATAAGAGAGGCTCAACAAATGACTTTTACTAATGTACCAATGAATGCAGACAGTCAGAAAGCTACAAGAGACTCTGTGACTAGCTTATGTCAAAGCTATTCGGCAAAAGACCAGCAGCTATGCCACGGATTCGATAAGCTAGCACCGTCAGTATGTGCACATATGGTATTGAAGAAATAGCAAGGTTGGGTTGAAGACTTTCTGTGCTTTCGTAATGCAACTGTCTACAAAGTTAAGAGGGACTCTATAGATGACTTTTACGAAAGTAGCAATGCCGTCAGAAAGCTTCGAGAGACTCTGTGACTAGCTTGTTTCAAAGCGTGTTTCAAAGCTTAAGAAATGGAGCAAGAGCAAGTTGTAGGAACCATGAGAGTAAGATAAGCTTATCAAATGACGGCACAGGCTCACACTCCTCACAGGGTCACAGTCACAAACCTGCGTCACGACCACGGCAACTGTGGCATTGATTCCTTGAAGTACACGGCCAAGGTGTAAGGTACTCTCCAAACGATACTTCAATCCCGAATCCATTGCTGACAGTTCAAATCCGCCAGTCAAATGCATCACTTCAGGTGCTACAATTGGGGAAGACATAAGGGAAACTAAGGTAGAAGCACCAAATAACCAATCAAATTTGGGAGCAGATTGTCTGTAGTATGAGTTGGTAGATATTTTTCCCATCTAGGGAGATAGGAAATATGAGGATTGCTAAATTTTTAGATTTTTATTCAGAAAATTGAAATTATAGCACATTTCAGGAGGCACAAGAACTCTTGACCCATAAGCAATGTCTAAAGTCTTCTAATTCCAATCATTCCAGAGAGTATTTTCTTGCTCATTACTATAGGTAATGTGTCATAACATTATTGGTTGCAAACTTGAAAAGGATAAAAAAAACAAATTTCAAACTTCAAAACCACGAGATCCAACCTAAGGTTGGAATTAGCACCCCTTCCATGTTGGGTACTGGACATGGTTGGCAATTGGTGCCTTCACCTTAAGTTACCTTGTTTTGGGCCACAAAATAATTGCCACCCTATTTGGGGGCTTGCTACAACTCAATGGGCACCTTATTTTGTGCACAATTCAATTGCCATGTGACCCTATTTGTGCCACAATTCCATTGCGACTTGATCTTAGTTGTGCTGCAATTCTATCATCACATACTTTGTCCTAGAAGGTAACTCTGGTTTGAAAGAGAGGTGTGAATGAAGTATCTATTGAGAATGGTTCAATTGTCTAAGCCTCATGGACTTTAATGGCAAATTCCATCCTTGATGAATTGGTTAGAAAGTAAATCAATTTGTCCTACAATGCAATTGCCTCCAATTTGCACTATGTGCAACTTAATTGCTACTTGATTCTAGTTGTGCTATCAATTCCATTGTCACATAGTTTGTCTAAAAATTCAATTGCCTCCCCCCTCCATTAGAAGAGTTTTGGGGGGTCCAGAAGCTTGTTTCAGGCTTGTTCCCCCGTAGTGAGGGGAACGGACCGCTGTCAGAATTTTTTTTTTGTAAAATAAAATAAAATTTAGTCTCCAAATGAAAAAAAAAATGAAAAAATGAAAAATGAAAAAAAAAATGGTCAATGATGTGGTGGGGGCTTAGCCACATTAGACTGCTACACCGAACCTATTTCTTGCATGTGTAGGCTGTGATAACTCACAGGCATCTAGAAGCCCCAAAAATCTTCTAATGATTTGTACCATAATTTAACCTCTAAATGCTCCAATTGCATTTTTTGGCAATATAGAAATTTTGAGCACCTCACTACAAATAGAGTTTTTATTTTTTTTTGTTGAAATTGTAATACTACATGTGCCCAAGGAGTAGCTTTAAGGCCCAACAATTTTCATAATTTTTTATTACATGGTTAAAAAGTTATTGTATGATATGTACTTTTCATTACTTGACAGGCAACTCAAGCAACAATTTTTTTTTTAAATCATTTTTTTAAGAAATTAAATTTGAAATTGGTTCTTTAAATTTATATATACTTGGAAAGCTTTTAAGCATTCCATTTTTATTAATGAGTTAAAAGGTATGAGGAGTTTTAGTTTGTGGGAGTTTGTGGGTCATCATTGAATCTCTACTTTAAGACAAACTTTGAAGTCCTTTATTTAACTCAATTTTCAATATTTTTGAAAAAAAATAAAAATACTGGATTTAGATTGTTTATTAAAACATTAAAACCATTAAGATTGACAATTTTCAATTCCATAAATAAATTGCTTACAATTTAGTATTTTGAATCATTCTCTACCTCTTTTTATTTACTATTTTTTTCCTATATGTTGTATGACTACAAATGATTTGAAATTTTCAAGCATGTAGCCAACTTGACTTGAAAAATGAATTCAAAGAAGAACTACCATTTTGAACATTTTTTCATACAAATGTGACCTTTTGAAGTGCAATTGCCTGGATTTTTGGAGGATCCAAAAAAGGAAATTTGTCACTTCAAATGCTAATATCTTGCAATCTACATAGTGGAAATTTCTGAATTTTTTTTCCACATGTTCTCAAACAAGCTTACTACATGATTTTATAATTACATGTGTCCAAAAATGTTCTTTTTCTAAAATTTGGTACATGTACTAGAAATGGCAGTTTTAAAGCGAATTTAGTGAAAACATAGTCAAAATCATTTAGGAGTTAATTGCTATTTGATTCTAGTTGTGCTACCAATTCTATTATCATATAGTTTGTCCTTTAATTCAATCAATCCCCAATTTGCACTACAACCTAATTACTATGTGATCTTATTTGGGGACATGGTTTAATTGTTACCTAATTTTGTGCTACAATTCAATGGCCACCTATTTGTGCCACAATTTTATTGCTAATTGACCTTGATTGTTCTATAATTTCATTGCCATATTTTTTCTCCTACAATTCAATTGCCTCCCCTATTTTGAGCAATGACTTAATTGCTATGTGATCCAATTCGTATTACAATTTCATTGCTACATTGTTTGTACAACTATATAACAACCAATTTGTTTGTATTAAAATTTTATAGCCATGTGACTCCATTTGTGCCACAATTCACTTGCACCTTATTGATGTACTATGTCCAACTATATACATTACAAATTTTGAATTACTCAATTATTGTTAATTTAAATATAATATAAATAAACTCTCAATGTCACACAACTAGTTACATGGCATAATTGCATAAATAGGATGGCTTATCATAATATTTGTGAAGCTTCATTCAACTACGTATTTTCAATTAAACCATGGGGCACATAGGGATGATCTCCACATGAACCCTAGTTGAAATAATTTTCAACCAAAAGACACCTTATTTTTTCAACCTGACACCATGTTCAGATCCTTCAAAGTCAAGGACAAAGTCTTGTAAAAAAATTAATGGATATTTGGATGGTTTTATAGATGGGTGATGGTGACTTGCTATAGTGTCAAAGTTTGTGTCCCTTGCCAATTTTCTAATCCTAAACCTAAACATGTAGTAGAATAAGTAGTTTTTGTGGTATGTGGATTAAAAGCCTACATTATTGCTCTTTTTCCTTTTTTTCTAAGTAAGGGAAATTTTGGCACCTACAATTATATGCTATACAATGGAGCTTTGCAAAACCATGGAAAATCAAGAGAAAAAATTATAAAGTAAAATGTAAGATGTTGTGTTAATTTTGCACAAGTTGTAAATTTAAAATACAAAGTTTGTAGGGGTGATAAGAGTAACTTGACCTTTAAATCCAAAATTCACTTGACACAAATTAACCATATATGGATGTTGTAGACCTTTTAGGTCTGATGGATGACTTTACTATGAATTGTAGAAATAAAGAATGTACCTATTCGTTCAAATTACCCCAAATGACCACCGATTCCACATCATTATCACCCTTCTACTACTCATCATATGAGTTACTCCCTCATTCAAATTTTCATTTCAACAAGGCCGGGGCAAACATTTTGTCTGAGCCAATATTTTGAGTCTACTTATTGCTTATACAACAAAGTCAAGGTGAACTCGTGAGAAGGAAACTCTTATTGACTTTGGATGTGAAAGTGGATAGGTGAGCGTCAACAAAAGGAAATTTGAGTAAGACCTTACTTGAACAACAAGCCAATTGTACTCATGCATGTAAGGAAATTTGAGTAGGACCTTACTTGAACAGCAAGTGAGTTCTACTCACACAGCTTCTTGTAATTAAGTTAAACTGCTTTTGTGATGTCCCTTATTCATTTATGCACAAGAATGAAGAAATTTTGCACAATTGATACAATTACCGCCCTGCTGAAGAAAGGGTCAAAGCCTGTGTGGAAAAAAAACAGACACCCTGACTCAGACTGTGCCGGCAGCACATTTTTGTCGAATATAGCAGAGGTGGCTTATACTCCTGAATGACTAAAAGTTATAAGTTCGTGTGGGTGGCTGAATTCTGAGATAAGTTTTTGTTAGTAATGGAGTTTGTGGAGTTTGTGGTGAACTTGGTGGCTACACACTCAATTTTCTGCAATGGTGCGTATGCACTGATGCAAAAGATGGATGCATAAATTTGACAAAGTGCATTTCAGGTGAATTTAGGCATTGATACAAGAGAAGCAAATGTGGTTGGATTTGCTAGAAAACCATGACTCAGAATTGGTGACAAAAAAAATCACATTGCCATATTGTTTCTCTCAGTCAGTCAGCACCAATCTTTCATTTAAGGTAAGGTAGATGTAGCCAATAGCTAACCTAATACCACCCAAATGTATGGTTGTCATTCTAAAGTGAGAATTTTTTGATGGTACTACATGCCTTAACTTTACTTATTGTGAAGTTACGGCATGTATTATGTTATAAATTCTCATTCTAGAATCAACAAGGGTCCTACATTTGGGCAGTATTAGGTATGTCTACCTTAATTGAAATTTCACCTTTGATAGAATTACATTGATGGACCAAACAAGCTCTGTTACCAGTATTCTTTGACAGGCTCAAACCGCTCTCAGGTTGGCAAAAATTCTCCCAAATAACAAAAACAAAAACAACCCTGATTGCACTCAGGATGGATGTAGGAATGCACTCACGAACAACTACACTCCAGTGAAGTACAATGATGAGCAGGCTTCTTTTTTCCCGGCTTTCTGATGCTAGATTACATCAAAAAAAAATAATTTGGCTAAAATGAGGAAAACAAATCTTGAAATTTTTTGCCAAAAACTTCAAATTTGAAAAAAAATCTTGGATGAAATCGCCTAATTGTGGATGAAAATAGAATCATGGACATGTGATTTGTACAATTGTGATCTTTTCTATCCAATATGTGGATGAATGTTGGAATTTGGAGCACCACTATAACATTTTATATCGCTACTTTGGCACTTCAAGAAAAATGAAAAAAATAAACCTGGTGATGAGCCTTGGTAACATACTACACTCATCTTGCATTCACGTAATTCATGTTGTATGGAACATGAAAAAAAAAAATGATATATTGGACATAACATTGTATAACCAAAAAATGGTTTTTTCATATTGGGAAGGTATTATGCTTTTCTAGATGCCTAGAAGGGACTTATTAGCTAATTTAAGGATTAAAGGAGGAGGAATAAGGAACCATAGAAGACAATTTTGTTCATTGGAGGAGTCTCCTTTCTAAGGATGCAAAAGGGAACTCCACCTCATAGGTACACAATGTTATGAGCATTCTTAGATGTACTATTGAAGATGGAAGATATTACTGGCAAGCTTCATCGATTTGGTTTAGTGTCATCATCAAAAAAACTGAGTAGCAAACCATGTTAAAAGACTTCTATATAACATTGTATAACAAAGCAATGGTCCTCTTTATGTAAGAAAGGTATTGTGCTTAGCTAAATGCATGGAAGAGACTTGATTATGTAATTCAAGGATTGAGAATGGTTGAAGAGCTATATAAGACAATTTTGTTTACTATAGAAATCCTTTTCTAAAGATGCAATAGGGATCCCTACCTCATTGGTAAACAATTTTATGGACCAAAGGAGAACTAATCATGACAACCCATTATAGACAAAAAGACCCACATTAGATGTTTTTCAACCCCCTTGGAGGGCTTCGAGTTCCCTTGTATTCCCTTGGACTCACAAACATTGGAAACTGCCTCGCAGTAGTTGCCTAACGTGTCAAAAAGACTACCATGTCATTTTATTTTATTATTTTATTTCCAAAAAAATTCATCTTTTTTTTCATTTTCAAATTTAAATAAAATAAAATTCTAACAAGGGTCATTCTTGAACTACTGGGAATAAGCTTGAAATGGCCTTCTAGGCCCCCAAAACAACATGTAATGTTCTAGACACCTAGGGAATGATCCATTACACTCTCTATTTCAATAAATGAAATTTGAAATACATTAGATTGCATTAGTAGCCACAATCAATATCTAAGGTGACTACAATAAGAACTTCCACCTTTTAAGTATGAATTCTTTGCAAGTATGTGACTTTTTTAGGCCTTCATATTGACTATGGCTATATAGAGAAATTTTGTAACTACTTTAGATGGGTAAGATGCCCATTATGGATACACTTTTTGTTGCCAATTTTAGGGTAATCGAAAAACTTTTTTGGGTCATGCTCAGTAGCACACTTGTCAAAAATTCATAACAAATTCATACTTTGTCCAAAAAATATAATTTCAATTGCTCTCACCATTTCTCACACTTGTCTTTTATGTGCAAGAAAAATTAAAAAATTTCAGTTGTGACGTAAGGGCAAACTCTTAATTCTGCCCATGATGGGCTGTTTTTCCGTACATGAAAATAATTCAACCAGTTACTTCAGTTACTAATAGGTTATTTATCGGCATTTTTCAGTCTTGTCGCCACATTTGGCAAGTGAAAAAATGGCTGCTGCCTGTGGATATGAAGGGAGCTCAATATTGATAAATAATGGTTCAGAGCACTTTCAGCAGGAACTTCCAGGGGATGAAAATCTTTGTGCAAGTAGCATTGGGTTTGTGGGTAATTGGCCTCATGTCACAGAAAATGCAACGTTTAGGGTGTCAGCAGTCAACACCTAAGGTAGACAAGCCTATTACCACCCTAATTATAAATCTGAATATGGTGGGTCCAACTCCAAGAGGGGAAAATATTTGTTAGAGGTGTGTGTTTGTTCCATGAATCAAACTCAAGTGGATTTATAATTTTTTGATTCAAATTGTCATTTTTGTGAATTTTTCGAATGATCTGTTGTTAAATTACAAAAAAACATTCATAGAGTGGAATCATGAACATCCTCTAAACAAACCATAGCCACTTTCCTATGTATTTGATGGCACTTAAATGTTCACCATAAAAGAATTGATACATTACCTCTTGTAGTAATTCACCATAAAATGAATGGATTTGGGTGAGTTTTCAAAAAAAAAGTCCAACGAAGTATGAAAAGATGATTTGCTGTTGGTAAAAGTCCCCAGCATAGGTCCCTAGCAGATTTAGTATCCTCTCCCTTGAGACACAAATACCTAATAACACAGTTGTCTTGTAATAAAATGATCTGTGAGGATGAATGTCCCCTTGGGCGAACAAAAGGCCCGTCTTCATAGTACATCAAAATTTGCGAACTATCCTCACATCTACAGGTGCACATTCCGGAGAGAATCTCTACAGGAAAGGCCCGTCAAACAGGATATGGGTTCTACAATCTGTTCAATACCTGACTCAATTCCGTCTCAAACACAAGGTCCCGTGAGTGCAGATTGCAGAGCACATCTTCATCATTGTATGTTGACAAAGAGCCGTCATGATCTAATAGAAACACAAAATAAAACTCTCCTGGTCTGCAAATATGACGTGAGCGCTCTTGTGAAACAGCTAAAGCGGTCAAACTTCAAAAATCACCTACTTCCAGCGGTTACTTTGCGCTTCACTTTCCTCTTTGCGAAAACATTAGGAGTTTGACGTTGCCTGCCGTCCTTGCTCTGAACCTTTTGACCATCCAAGAGGCCTGTGATAAGACCCTTCGCAGGGATTACCCACTCTGATAAAGACTCCGATGATAGTGAAGGCCGCCGGTACGCTTGAGAAAGCGTTCCATCCGCATGGACAACTGGTAACTCTCCTTGACCCAAAAACGCTAGTCTTGTTACGTCGCCAATCTGGATATTCAGAGCCCTGCATCGAGAAATCCTGGTTAATTCCTATTTTACAGACACGTCAACAAATTCAGCTATCACATTTGGTAGGGACAGTGGCTATACAGAGTGGCAATGATTGGGATGAGTTCGAGATAACATGCTAAGGGCCTCGAGGCAAGAGACAGATAACAGACATAAACCTCTCGTTCAGACAAAAAACAGAACCGTCAGATCTTTAGTTCTCTGAGAGCGTGGGGACGTCGGGGGTTATGACTCTGACCCTCCCTCTTTTCCAACCGCAATCCACCATGTGCCGATGAAAGTCACAAGAGAAGGTTATGTTCCAGATCAAGACTTCATCTTCAAAGGTTACTCATCTTACAAGTGCTAACGAGATACTACATCTACCCAATTACTCGCTGATTCAAAATGCAGGAATAAGATAGCGGTTACTACCACAGGATTTGCAAGCCATGAATGGTTGACACCGAGTTAATCAAAATCTTAGAATCGTTTTCTTCAGTACATCTATGTGTCCCTCAATGACCGCAGTCCATTAAATCAGCCCCAAGCTAAACCTATAAGTGAAAGATGGCCTGCTTTCATCAGGGCGAGGAGTTAAGTTCCCAACTATAAAGCCCCTAGCGCAATGAAGACTGCAATAAGCAGTTCCACAAATTGCTGCACGGGACACATTTACTCTAAACATGCATGATTGCTGAAAAGAGCTTCAGCACAGCGTAAGACATACCTGAGTCCTGCAGAGAAGAAGATGACAACCCCCAAATGCTGAAAATGGTCTTGCATAAGCCTTTCCGCTCCATTAAGCAGCTGGTACCTCATATTACCTGATAATCCCATAAACGCTCCATAACTTGAAGCACTTGTGCTAACTGAAGGGATCGGCACTGATAAGCTGTTACACAGAAATACATTATGGATAGTTAAACGTCACGTTTCAGGATAAAGCTGGAATTAGACCAGCTTACCGAATTAAACACCAAATCTGGTGTAATTATCCTCGTCTAAAATACTACAAGAGAAACAAACACAGGTCAATCCTCATGCAAATATCGGTGAGCGAAAAGAATCTTACTCCTTATTTCTCGCTGAGGGCATCAGACTGGAAAGACCTGCCCCAACAGACCCAGTTATCATACCAACCAAGCCGAGTTGTGCGGCTTTGTAGAAGAAACTAAACACTCGCTTCGGCATATCAAATTCTCGTAGAGGGTAGCTCTTGTCGAAGGCGTGGTTCGGAAGCTTCTGAATTGCGTTTTGGAACTCATATTTAAATGTTGAACCATATGATCGGCTAGGGGCTAGCGCCCAGTTCATAGCCGCTGTGCTTGCAACCAAAGTCAGTACATTCACGGCAGCAACGTCCCACTCTTGCTTTATCCTGAAAGCAAAACCCACAAGGGTCACTACATCGGAGTCGTAATACAACGAGGTACTCTCTGCTCGACTGGAAAGAAACAACAATCTACAATGCTATTACTACTATCACCAAAAGAAGGGCGAAAATGTAGATTTGCATTGCAAGTGAACAGTTCTGTCATAACCATAATATTCACATCAAGACCAGTTACTCCCATTCAACCATGAAGCTTACCTTTCCCCTCTGTGTTGAAACTCCCACCACACGGCGTTTCCAATCGTCAGTATCTCGTCAAACGCAAGCTTGTACAAGAAGCCAGGATCCGCAAGTACGCTGTTCATTCACAATCAATTAGAAATGGTAAGCAAATCCATCCAGTCTAATCCGTCGAGTTCACACAAACTCAACAGCATTTGCGATCGACATATCACAAAATCCAATACAGTGCTCAATCACGAATGAGAAGTGAACGCACTGCGAGTCAACCGTGAAGTATACACATACGAAACATACTCGAGGGGGGAGTAATAACAGGACATAACAGGACATTGACCAGGAACAACAGTAACTAGCACAAAACATACCGGCCGATGAAACCTCTTGAAACAGATTCAGGAGCCATCCGTGACAGTTTCCTCGTAACGGTCGGCTTTGCGTTGAATGACCAAAACCTCACCATTTGAGCCGAGCTGATCAATCCCTGTTCCACCGAAACCAGAAATTCAGGGCTAAGTCACTTCAACAACAGACGCTCTCCTCCGAATAGGTGAATCTTCTTTATTTCCATTGAACAGAATGCAGGACGTAGAGGATAAAATAACTTAAAGAAACTGGCATTCCGAAAAGGATGAGATGCACGAATAATCAACGCACCAATTCCACAGCCTGCCGAATCCCAGCAGGCAAGTCGCTGATCGTCCTGAACCATTCCTGAAGAATGGCTTCAACATACTTACGATCAAACATCTGCGCGAGTGGCACCACAACAAACCAATCAATCAATTGCCGATTCTCTCAATAAACGTCGTCGACAAGCACAATCCTGCACATCGAATCCCGAATAATTCACGACAAACGCACCTCAGGAACAACCACGCGCCGTCCAAACAACCCTTGATTATCTCCGTCGTCATCGCCATCATCTTCACCGAAGTAGTCATCATCATCACCATCATCATCACCTCCATCCCCACCCCCATTGAAATTCTTATTCCCAATACCTCCACCACCCCCACCAAGTTCAACCTGCAACAACAATCGGCGTAGTGGTCAATTCTCATCAAAGTCACACAGACGCGCATAATCCCGACCGTCCATCAAAAACCCTAGGTCACACTTGTCCGACAGGAACAGAATTATCCACAATCATAACCCCCAAACGTCTCAAACCTCTGTTCCTCTCAAATATTCGAGAAAATTATCCGAATCATCACCAAAGAGAGAAATTCACCATGATTCGACCACTGAAAGGTAAATACTGAAAGAGCAAACACGAACTCGTACCTCCCGCTTAACCCTAGGTCACCCTTATCCACAAGCCAAGCATTATCCACAAGCCTAAACCTCAAACTTCGCTAGCCTCCATAAACTCGATCCCCTCATGAATTCGCCAACATAATCACAATGGCCACCAAATGGCTGTAATTTTCCGAAATTCAACCTCAGAAACATAACAAAACCCTCAATAGTGAGAAATTAGAAAAATCCCCATACCTCCTGCTTAACCTTAGCCGTGGACTGCGAGAAATCCAGCTTCGACTTCTCCAACGTCGCACCACCTCCTCCAAATGCACCATACCCCTTCTTCATCTCCACTGAATGCGACCTAATAGAAATATTCGGTACATCCTTGCCCACCGCCAAGCCGTCCACCAACTCGTCCCCGTCCGTCCGACTAAATCCCCGCACCAGCGCTCTCCTCACTCTCCCCCTCACCGCCAACCTAACCTCCGAATTCCGCCGCAATTGCACTCCACAAGGGACATGCCCTTCGTTCTCCCAGTGCTGCACCCTTCCGGCCGAGGGCGCTGCAACCGAGAGCGCCGCGGGCGCCAGCAACGACGACGCCATAGCCGCCATACCACAAACCTAACTTACTCGACAAAAATCTGCCCGCCCTCCAAGCTGGTGGGTTATGGCGGAAGCTTGTTGTGCTGAAGCTTGCAACGGCGACAACACAAAAGGGTTTCTGCGAAGCGGGCGGACAGCACAAGGCCACTTGGTTGGGGACGACGATCCCGTGGCCGTGAGGAAGACGATCCCCCATGGCCGTGGAGAAGATGACCCCGTGGCTGGGAGGGGATAGACTTGCTTTCTAGAATTATCGAAAGTGGGAAATTCGAAAATGAAAATTCCGCTATTGGATGGAAACTGGATAGGGCTCGGATGGATGAACATTCCGGGATGACTGGATGACGTCTGTCAGCGTCACTGTCAGCAGAGTGTGCGTATTTCTGCGGATTGGTGGGACCCCATAAGAATCCCGTTGGAGCCAAAGCTTCAGTTTCTAAGGGTTTTGGAGATTGCCAGTAACATAAGGTAAGGGAGGAGGTCCATGACCGACCATTTAAGAGCTGGAACTGATTTTTTAGGAGGTGAAACTTCTTCTGTAAATTTTTCTTGAAAGAAAAGTAGAATTGGCATCTAACACAAGTCGTTTCATATTTTTTGGAGCTTTGTAGAATTAGTTATGAAATTTTGAAGCTAAAGTGACATAGGGCTCTAATAGCGTCCACCTCCTAAAATGTACACTATTTGTACATGGCTCAAGGCTACAAAAAAGTAAAATGTACATGAAGTGTACATTTGAAGAGGTGGACGCTTTTTAGAGCTTGTGTGCTTTTAGAACCTCTTACCTTAAATAAGGTAGAAATACCTATTTTGGATAACTTTAGCATTTCAAACTAGATGATGTAGGAAAGTCATGGGGAACTCAGTTGAGTGCGTGCAAAAATAAGGTTGTGGAAGAATGCCCAAAAAAACAAAAAAAATTCTCCAAAAATGAATATTTTATTGAATTTAAAAGTGGATTTTACTCCTAGACCCATTCTAGTTTCAAAGACTCACCTCTTGTAGTTAGCTTTCGCACTTCTCCCTAAGCCAAGAGAAAAGAGAGATGAGTGAGTGGGCAAGAAAGTACAAACCAAGAATCTTTTTCAATGACCATTGCATCCAATTGTTGTCCCAAATAGATTAGCCTACAAAGCAATTGTGAGGGGCATGTCTAAAATAGGTACTTCTACCTTACAAAATGGACCGCTCTTCAAAATCAACCTCTATTTTTTAAAGGAACATAAACAAGGAGGATTCCCAAAATGGTGTTCATAACAAGGACAAATGTTAAATGAATCTTGAGTAGTGTGTAGTATTATTACTAGAATTGTAGAGGTGGCAACTCTACAAGTGGCCAATTTTAGGTGCACCTTATATTGTTTTAACTTCTCTCTATTGTCATTTCTTCATGTGCATCAAATGTATTTTTGCATTACCTATAATGGAAACACCCCAAATTGTCTGTTTAAAAAATTCAACATGGTTGGAGGCACTTTAAAAAAATATATATATTATTATAGTATTAGTAAGTGAAAATCTTGAATATTAAAAAAATTAGATTTTTTGGATATCGTATGTAATTTCTATAAATTTTCAAAGTATTGACTTTCTAAACCACTAAAACAATCCCTTAGGTGCATCCATAACCGAAATCTACGAAAATCTGAAATCTGCGAATGAAAATTTAATATGTGTCTTAAAATTGAGTTAATGAATTACAATCAAACATTTGTATGACACCTTAATAGATGGTCATAGATAGATTTAGTCACAGTCTAAGGTACAAAAATAGAGCCAGGGACGGAAATAGATGTTTCTACCTTACATGACACTTTGAGCATCCTACACCTTGAATCTCTATAAATTTAAAACTAATTCACAATTCATCCAAAAATTATGGATCTACTTGCAATTTGATTTATACCTTAACTCCTAACCTTTACCCCTAAGGTAGGTACCCTTTAAACCACTACTACTTGCTATTGTGCCTAATTACTATACTTATATTGTTCAAATGTTTATATTTTCTTTTAAGCAATTGGAAAGAGGTTCCAATGCACCCAAGAATGATCATTTGGATATTGTATGCAAAAATTATAAGGGAGAAAAGTTTGATTCTAAAAGCGTTTTTTCCACATAGGCATATAATCGATTTTGGAGATGTATATAAAATAAAGATGGCGGTTTAAGGTCAATGACATTCAAAATCTTCTCCAAAATTGATAATTTGAGAAAAATCATCATAATGTACTATTAAGAAGAATATTTTGGAATCGATATTCAAATAAAATTAGAAAAACTTGGAGTTTTGAATTCCATCTATATAGTTAGATTCACCTATGCTGTCACCAATATTTTCTATAAATTTTGAAAGGAAAATTCCAAAATTCCTTCTAAATGTAATTACAAGCTAAATATTGTCATTTTTTTAGTAGAATTTGTTGGAAATGAATTTGAAATGAGATTCTCTTAATATGGTGATTTTTTGAATTTTTTCCTATTCTCTAAGTTTATGACCTCATTTTTGCAAATCCATTTTTGAACTAGAGCCAATGCAATATTGGCTTATTCAACCACTTGACACAATTTTGCATTTGTAATTTTAGAAAATTGTGTAATTTAATGATGCCAAATCCAACCATTAGATAGGAAAATAACTTCATAGAATATCTCCACAAATTAGGATGACTTTCATCCAAGTAGTAATGAGAAAGAAAAGTGATTTCCAATCAATTCGTCATCTATAAATTGGATGCTACGGCATGTTAGAGTTAAATGGGGTTGTTTTTGTTTTGTTTTGTTTGTTTGTTATGGTGAAATCTTTTAGACTATCTGTCCCCTAGTCGCATTCAAGGTCCCATTGGAAAGTTCTTTGCAAGGAGGGGTGCAAAGAATTTTTTGTGGTGTTTTGACTCATGATAGGAAAGATATTGAATTTTGAAGTTTTTATGAATAAAAAAAACATTTTTCTTTGATTATGTTATACTATGGCAATGGCACAAGGCACACTAGTCTTCTATATCCATTTAATATCTTAAGTTAGGTTTATTTATATGTTTTGTTTGTTATAGTGAGATTTCTTGGGTTGTGCATCTTCTAGTCACATTCTAAATTCCATTGGAAAGCTCTCTACAAGAAGGGGTGTAAGGACTTTATTTTGTGGCAATTGGACCTATGATGTGAAAGATTTTGAATTTCAAAGTTTTTAAGAATTAAAAAATCAAAAAATTAGTTTTTACATTTATTTTAGTCGTAGCAACAATACAAGGCATGTTAGTCCATACATTAACCCCTAAATGCCCAAATTGTGTTTTTTGGCAATATAAAAATTTTAGGCAGCTTACTACGAATAGAGTTTTTATCTATTTTCTTAAAAATTTTAACACAACATGTGCCAAGGAGTAACTTTAAGGCCCAACAATTTTCATAACTTTTGCCCATATGGTTAAAAAGTTATTGTATGAAAAATGAAAAAAAAAATTAAATTAAATTAAATTAAATTTCTTTTAATGATGTGGCAGTTGCTGTACTACATCACAATAGGTGCAGTGAATTCCTAGGGTCTGAAAACCCTAGAGAACTCGTAGCCCTCCAATGTGGCTGAAAATCCTCTAATGATGTCAACACAAAATACTTCATCTTTCCTATCTATTTATATACATTGGACCTTATTGAATATGCTCTATTTCAAGGTTGCCATCAATATGAATTTCAATTTGCTTTGTGTTTCTCCATTTTTGTAGATGCCTTTTCTATGATATTAGTGATTTATATTAAATAATGTATTATTTTTCTAATTTTATAAAGCCCTAGGGCTAAATTGAAAATACTTATATAACCAATGAAGTAGTCTTCATTCTTCTACAACCTTCAATAACTAAGAAGTCATTGAGAATATATTGCTTTCATACAAATTAGACATGGGGACTTCCTAACAATGTTGAATGTGCTTAGATAAGGAGGTAATAGCCACTAAGATCAATTTTACAAGAATAGCAAAGATGTTGAACAACAATAAAATATGTTCTATGACAAAAGGAACCTTCTAAAGTATTTTATGCCTTTTTAAATTCATCGATTACTACAAATGTAGAATTGGTAGAATGACATCTACCAATTGTCCAAATTTAGAATGTCTAGGCTATTTGAGATTAATTCCAATTACTTCATTATCCTATGTACAAAGCTAGTTACCATTTTGTCAATCAATAAACTAGGATCCAATTTTTTCTTTCAGGAAAAATGTAGGAATTTATTATAAACCTTAGATGATGAAAGTAATTGAAAATATTGAAATACATAATTGGAGTCAAGTATTCTAAAGCAATGTACTAGCTTTAAGAATTATAGTGTTAACTAACCACAAAATAGGGGGTAATGTAAATGCATTTATCAGCCAAGGTGAAAAAACTAGAGCTTATTCAATCTAGTTCTAAGATACCAAATGAAATCTAATTTTGTCTTTTTAAGTACAAGTGTATTTTAAAACATGTATATATATATATATATATGAGCTTTTTAAACATTATTTTGGAGCAAGTGCAAAAAACACTTAAGTGTTGTTTTTGGCTCAAAATGGCCTTGGTATTAAAGTACTGTGACTCTTGGAATAAATTTCTTAAATAAAATAAACTACAGATAATTTGTAAAGCTTAAAAAATAATATGTGTATGAAAATCTAGGCCTAAAAAAATTTATCTCTAAAAGTTACGCACAAAAAAGAGTGATGGAAAATGCAAGAATATAGATACTTTAGAATTTGACTTTTAGAAAATTCTAAAAGATTCATAATAGACCATTTTCATCTTTGAAAAAAAATTGTATTCTCTATGTGTGTGCAAAGATAGTATACTTTGAGTACATGTGGGAGGTGGAAACTTTATTATTGTTAGAAAATTTCTTTTTAGATTTATGTAACTATAGTAGAAGTCTTTGTTTTCCAATTTTGACCTCCAATTTGCATCTTTGAATTGGAAACAATACTAAAAAACTCCAAAATGGCTAAGGGAGACAACCAATTGGAAAAAATTTCAAAATAGTAAATTCATTTGAAATTAAAAACAACTCAATGTCTACAACTATCATATGTACCTTCCTTTCAAATTTCATAGAAAATATATACTGTAAAAGTTATGAGAAAAAAATCACATATCCAAAGTCAATGGCACAAAAAAAAGATAAGTGTTTCTTGCAATGACCCTTTGTCCAATTTTTTAGGAACCAAGTTATTTAACCCTTGAAGGTGAAAATTGCGTTTTTTGACAACATAGTGATTTTTGGCACCTCCCTATGAATGGAATTTTTATTTTATTCTTTTGAAATTTCTACACAACATGTGCTTAAGGAGTAGCTCGAAGGCCCAACAATTTTCATTTTGACTACATGGTTAAAAAGTTATTGCATGATAAATAATTTTTAATGTTTAGCGGGCAATCCAAAATTTCTTCAAAATCCCTTTTTTCAAAAATAAAAATTTGAAATTGGTTTTCTAAAGTTTTATGTACGTGGAAAGCTTTCAATTATTCCATTTTGATCAATGAGTCAAAAGTTATGAGAATTTTTTGTTTGTGGGTAGTTATGGATTCTCTACTCTAAAATAAACTTTGAAGTCTTTTATCAAATTCAATTTTCTATATTTTTGGAAATAAAATAAAATTATAGGATGTAGATTGTTTATTATAACATTGCAACCATTGGAATTGGCATTTTTCAATTCCATAATTAAACTCTTAACAATTTAGTATTTTGATTCATTCTCTACTACTATCTACTTATTATTTTTTTCCTATATGTTGTACAATTACAAATGTTCTGAAAATTTTTTAAGCATATGGCCAACTTGTCTAGGACAAAGAAACCAAAGAAGCACCACCATTTTGGATCCTATTTCATAGAAATGTGAACTTGTGAAGTGCAACGCTCATATCTTGTAGTCTGCAAGGTGAACTTTTTTGCAATTGTTACACATCTTCTCAAACTAGCTTACTAGAAAATCTTATTGTTGCATGTGTCCAAAAATATTTTTTTCTAAGACTTGGTATTTGTATTAGTAAAATGGCAGTTTTGGAGCAATTTTGGTGATTATATAATTTATGATCTTTAGGAGTTAAAAACCCATTTTCAGTTAATAGTATTGAATATTCCTTCCTTGTGATATTTAGTTGATTTTTTTGCATAAAAAATGATTAATCCATAAATCATTGTTTAGTATATTTTAGCATCTTTTGCTTATTTTACTTTATTTGAATTTTAACTATGATTTTTTTTGAATTTGAGCATGATTAAAGAAAAAAAATCATGAAATTTATTCTTTCCTCCAATTTGATATATTAAAAAATTCTTGAAGTTCAATATTTCATTGTAATTTGAACTTTGGATCTAAATCCATGGAATGTTTATTTTTAATTTTTAGAATGATATGATAAATTGATTGATGGGTAGCTTGGGCAACAAAAAAAACTTCTTTAAAAATCATTTAAAAAAAATGTAAATTTAAAATTGGTTTTCTAAATTTATATATATACTTGGAAAGCTTTGAATCATTCCATTTTAATCAATGAGTCAAAAATTATGAGAGATTTTAGTTTGTGGAAGTTTGTGGGTCATATTGAATCTCTACTCTAGGACAAACTTTGAAGTCCTTTATTTAACTCAATTTTCAATATTTTGAAAAAAAATAAAAACATTGGGTCTAGATTGAATATTACAACATAACAAACATTGAGATTGGCATTTTTCAATTCTATAAATAAATTGTTAACAATTTAGTATTTGGAATCATTCTCGATTGTTTTCTACTTACCATTTTTTTCCTATATGTGTATGATTCCAAATGATTTGAAATTTTTTAAGCATGTAGCCAACTTAACTCAAAAAATGAATTCAAAGAGTAACTACCATTTTGGATATTTTTTTTTATACAAATGTGACCTTTTGAAGTGCAACTGCCTGGATTTTTGCAAGGCCCAAGAAAGAAAATTGTCACTTCAAATGCTAACATGAGGGGATATTTGAAGGCTTTGAGAGCTTGTTTTGGGTGTGTTTCCTTGTGGCAAAGGAAACGGTTGGCTATAAAAAAAAGTTTCAAAAAATCATAAAAAGATTCAAATTCTTAAAATGCAAAACAAAAGTTGAAAAAAATTGGAAAATGACATGGTAGGGTCTTGGCTACATCAGATTGCTACGTAGTCATTGTAGAAGTATAGTTCCTGCAAATCCCACAATTTAATAACTCGTGAGTATATAATGCCCTTAAAAATCTTCTAATGTATCTTGCAATCTACACAATGGAAAATTCTGAAATTTTTTTCCACATGTTTTCAAACAAGGTTACTACAAAACCCTATAGTTACATGTGTACGAAAATGTTTTTTTTTTCTAAAATTTCATACATGTACTAGAAATGGCAATTTGAAAGTGATTTTGGTGAAAACATAGTCAAAATAATTTAGGGGTTAAATTATATAGTTAGTTTGTCTTGTTTATTACGATGAAATTTTTTGCACTATACATTTTAAAGTTGCATTATGGGTACTATTAGAAAGTTGTCTATAAAGACTTAGAGAGGGATGCATAGAAGTCATTTCATGCCACTTGGACCTACATATGGTGCAAAAGTTATGGATATATAAATTATTTTTTAATTCAATATTAGAAAATTATTTTTATATCTTTTCTATTTTGGTTGTAGCAATGGCACATTTGGACACTATTCTTTACATTAAATAAGGTTGTCTGTGAGTTTGTTCAATGTTTTAAATTTTCTTTTGTTATGAACTTATGATGAGATCTCCACAATTGTGTATCCTCTAATTGCATTTCTAGAATTGTCAAAAGCCCTCAAAGTTATTGAATTAGAAAATTTCAAACTTTGAAAGTTATTGAATTTCAAAGTTTGTTTTGAATTAGAAAATTAGAAAATTACATTATTTTTATTTTGGCAATGGCAACAATATAAGACATACTATCTATCTATACCTTAAATGAGATTGTTTTGTTTTGTTTGTTTCTTTTATTTGTTACAATGAGATCTTGAGAATTGTATATCCCTTGATTGAATTTTTGGTATTGTCAAAAAACTATTTATGAAGAGGTGTACACGAATTTCTTCATGGCATTTCAATTTACAAAAAAAAAGATATCAAATTTTGAGTTTTTTATGAATAATTAAAAAATTAGAAGATTATTTATACTTTTATTTTAGATTGTTTGTTATTATGAGATCTTTATAACAATGCATCCTTTGGTCATATTTTTAGTACTATTGAAAAGCTCTTTTCAAGGTCTGAGCGCTTAATTATCCACCTTTGGCAAATATGCATGCACAACCAAGTCCTTATATTTGAGCTTTTGTCCTAATGAGTGCCTAACATTGGTCTATTGACTCCATTGTGCTTTTCAAGTAATGAATCATTAAAAGAATTTTTGAGGGAGGGGCAAAAGGGCCATTTCGAGCTTGTTTCCCCTATAGTTCCTTCCACAGCCAAAGAATGCCAAATTATTAGAATTTTTTTCTTGAATTTTTTTTTGAAATTCTTGAAATGAAAAAAAATTGAAAAAATGACGTAGTAGTTGCTATGCCACGTCAAACAACAACTTATGTGAGTTCCGACAAGCTGAGAATACCAGAGAAGTCATAGACCTTCAAACTAGGTAAATCTCCTCTAATGCTTTTTAAAATTAATAAGTTCTACAATTTACAATGAAACTACCAAAAATTATTCTAATTACAAAGTCATTAGACTAAACAACCCACAGTCATTAGACTACTATGATTTTTTAATAATAGTAAATAAAATCTAAATTTAATTTCTTTAAGTTGCAGTTCAAATCACGTCCTTTCTAAAAATATAAGACTTGTGAGAATTGGATGTTCCTACGAGAAGTTATGAACGAATGAAGTTTGTGCCTTTAAAGGGCTATCTAAACTTCATTCATTAATTTAAACTTCTTCTCTACAACCATCTATAAATCACACAAATCTAGTGAGTAGTATGATGATAGTGTGAGATACATTCATTTTTATGTCATTTTACTTAAAATTATGCTTGTACATCTTTGTGAGCCCCGAAAATGTCACTTGGGTCTCGGGATTTTCTTTTTATTGCTTCTTGCTCAATTTTATGGATAATCTTGTCAAAAAGACCAAAAAAGTGGGTTTAGAGAATAATTAGAAGAAATGCCTACGCTTATGGGTTATTGTTACAGAACCCCTAGTAGTTCTATAAACACTTCATATTGTTAGAAGTCTAATTAGGTGTTTGAGTGTTGATTTAAGGATTTGAAAGTAGTTCTAGCCCTAAGACCAAACATGATAAAAAGACTTTTGGTTAGATTTTATATAAGATTTTGCCAATTGAAGTGCATGCAATAATATTGGCTAAATTTAGCAAAAATAGGATCAATCTAATTTTTCTAATGTCATAGAAGTTCATAGCAAAAGATTAGGTGAAAATCGCATTGCAAATGTGAAAGTTGGAAATTTGCCATCATGTATAAATTTGTAGGCAAAATCCATGAATACTATTTGTAGGCAGTTGCTAGAAGAAAAACGTGTTTTTAGCATAAAAACATGCCAAGAGGGTAACGATAAAGCCAAACGACCAAGATTCCCTTGTACGGGAATGATTCCTCTTTGGAGGAATTAAAATCAACAAATGTAAATTTCTTCTTCTTCTAAAAAGTACAAGTTGGACTTGAAACTTTGCATAGAGGATTTGGAGTAGGGTTTTTTTTTTCATTTTCATGAAGTGCCAAAGTGCTAATATAAGATGTTATAGTGGTGCTCCAAATTTTAACATTCATCTACATATTGGATAGAAAAGATCAAATTTGTACACATCACATGTCTATAATTCTATTTTCATCTACAATTAGGCGATTTCATCCAAGAGATTTTTATAATTCAAAGTTTTCTGGTGAAAAACTTCAAGATTTGTTGCCATTTTTTAGCCAAATTATTTTTTTTGGTATAATTTGGTACCCGAAAGCCCCCCCCCCCCCCCCCCCCCCCCAAAGCCCTAATTTGGAGACTTTTGAAAAGTTATCTGAAAAGTTTTGTAGGTTTTCAAATTACAAAACATGACTCCACAAGAAGTCAACCATTATTACTAGGGATGGGAAAATTTATGAAAATTCATCTGGTGATGGGAAAATCCCACTAAAAATTAAGATAGAGTGTTTAAGTCTAGATAAGCGCCCAATCAAGTTTTGCAACATTCCAACAACGGTAACTATCTAAATCGATAGTACCAACAAATTGACCATCAAACTATGAGCATACGCAGGCCAAATTGAGTCATCTTGGATTCTTTTTTTATAGTCTTGGACCTTCCGGACAATCCTAGCTAGTCAAAATTAGAAAAAATCACAAACTCCAAAATTTAGGTTTTCACCTTTTCCACTAAGATGAAAAACGTTGTCTTTTGTAAGGGTTTTGATTAGAAAGTTGGAGGTTAGGGGGTCACTAAGTTCATTTGGGTCTTTTAAAGCCAATGGTGTAGTTCATTTTCATTTGAAGTTTTTCTTCAAAACATATGGGACCATCAACAATAGGATAGAATTAGGCGTTGTAAAAGTAGTATTAGTAGTTTTAATTTATTTAATAATTTTTAGGGTAAAAAGAAG